>CM062812.1:786435268-787813932 GCA_031772625.1 Pinus tabuliformis | reverse complement strand
CTTTGTACCAAAAACAACAAAACATAGGTTTTTTTTTATGCATTATTACCATTAATTCATGAAGAAAGACTTTTAGTAACTTACATTTTTTCTATTATAAACAAATCTCCTATAACCCTTTAGTGAATACATCTTTCGTCATCTCCCACGGTGGGATAGCTAATACTTTTGCGATGATAAATTTTAAAAAATTTCAACAAAAATATAAATTAAAAGTTCCATATTGCACATTTTTCTCAATCCCTTCTTCTTCTGAGCCTCACCCTCCAAAAGTGGTTATATGTCGGCCAAAATCCGTGTAGTGATACGTCGATGGTTCCAACATCTTTATTTATATATTGGATTTAGATGATCCAATCACATGAGAAAGATGGCAGCGAGTAGTTAGAAGGTTTGTTTTTTCAGTTCGATTAGCTTGATTGGTCTTACAGGAGAAAGAATAACAGTGAAGTAGAAGTACTTTGTCATGGCAGCGAATTCTGGGAAATCGTGAAGAACGTGCAGTTCAATGAGGAGGCGATATCTAATAAACAAGTAGCAGCGGGAGAATTGGAAGCATATTCCATTTATGTAGCTAATGTTGACTACGGGGCACAGAGGAGGAGTAAAAGACGTGCGGGAGAAGTGAAGGGCCTTACAATTCCTAAAAAAGAGTATGGAACCCACGAGGTTATGCTTTCGTGGAGTTTTCAGATGTAAACAGCGTGGCGAAAGCCCTGGCGGAACTGAATGGCTCCATCCTCCGGTCCAGAGAGATCACCGTGTCTCGCGCCAAAAGTAACCGCCGGAAAACGAACAACCCCAACACCAGCGGAGGGTTTCGCCTCCCCTTGGAACAGCGGCCGCCAAAGAATTGGAGAAGCGTGAGTGCCAATCCTAACAGATCATCGTCGAGACCATCATATGCAAACACGAACAACCGCCAGCAACCTCCGCGGTCGTCTTCCAATTCGCGTTTCAGCTACGTTCGGGCAACAGGAGTAACCACTAATAGCGACAACAGCATCCAAGAGGAGGCGATACCGATTGAACAAGGAGGAGCATTAATTGGAGGAGGAGGAGAGGAATTCGACAGGTACTCACTCGGTTTATGTAGATAATGTGGACTATTGGTGCACTGCACAACACTTGCTTACACATTTTGAGTCCTGCGGACAGTGAACCGCATAAGCATCCCTATAAACGAGTTCGGGACCCCACAGGGATATGCGTTCGTAGAGTTCTCAGATTTGGCAGCGCCGACAAAGCCTCCAGCTGAATGGTTCCACCCTTCGGTCCCGTGACATCACCGTCTCTCGCAAAAGGAAGCTCCCAATTAGGCGGAACCCTAATAATAAAAATAACAGTGGCGGAGGGTTTGGCGGCCCCACCCAGCAGCTGTCAGCTATTTCCAGAAATGGTGGGTGCCTATTCTAACAGATCATCACGTCCACCATATCCAAATTACACAAATACCAACCGCCCCCTTCAGCCGCAAAAACCTCGCTCCAGCACGCCCACAACTCATGCCCCGGCTGCTCATGCTCAACGCCCCACTACATCACCCAGTTCCTGAGGCCGCCTGTTACTCTTTAATTTAACAAAATTTAATTAGGTAATTTTTTATTTTTATTCAAACTGTGATTTTTTTATTTTTCCTATTATTTCCAATACTCGGGAAAAAAACAAATATTTGAGTGACCAAACAAAAATCTTTTCTGAAACTATGGAATTGACCTACTTAATTACCTTGGGATATTTCCATTCAATGATACTTTGTAAAGCTATGGAATTGACTTTCTGTGTAAAGCTATGGAATTGACTTTCTGGTTGTTATGGATACATTTATTTCTAATGCATTACTTAAGGTATCTATTTTTGAACAATTATCTAAGTTATATTCTATTCACTTTGTTGATTAAATCATAAAAGTTTGATTAAGGTAGATCTATTGTGATTCTAGGTTTAGTGTGTAAAAAAACCTTACAAAAGTGTATAGTTATAATAAAAAATGGAATTTTAATAAATTAATATGTAAATTATATAAAATTTATATATTGTATTATAATTAGAAAAACTAATAATTAATAGAGGAATAAATTTTTTTCTTAAAACTTTTATCTATTTTTTAAATATACATATCACTGTTAATTATAATGAATATTTGATTTCATCAATAACATTTACAAACAAAGATATTTTATGTCCTACCTAAGCCTGAATATGACAATGCTAAATTTAGACAATTTTACACTTGTTTTTTACTTTAATTATTAAAAATAAAGCCCGCAACATACATTGTATACAACACCAAATAAACAACTAGAATCTCATTCATACAACACCAAAGACATAACTAATCTCATTTTCATAACAAAACCTTTTCATTTTGCCTCCCAAATCCTTATTCCCTTTTAACAAACCCCTTCTTGTCCTTGCAATCATCCCTCACTCTAAAGTTCCCATAATTTTACTTAATGTAATACACTTGACCCCAAATTTGACTTGGGGGATTGTGCTCATAAACAAATGATGACCCTCTCTACGTTTATTAACAAGTCGCATGTAGTGGCAGTCCCTTTCATTTGAAATGAAAACTCTAGGGCAATTCAACATTGACACAGTATTTGCAAAAATCCCTTGGTTGAATCCTTGGAACTACAACCAGAACTGCAAAAATCCTTGGTTTGAATCCTTGGAACTATACCAGAACAAATGAGATCGAATCGAGGCCAGTGTGCAATCTAGCCAGTGTGATTCACAGATTTTTCCCACCGTAAGCAATGAAAAATCAATTAAAAAAAACACCCATAAAAAGCTCATGTAGGTAGGGGAGTGTATAAAAAGAAGGATCCTAAACAATGCTCTCTCTAAGTGATCGATCATCATAAAGTGCGTTGTTAATTGGTAAGGTGCCGCCCACTCATTTTCGCTCCCACATCCAAAGCATCACCTGATTCTTATTTTTATTCTCCCAAATCCCTGCATGCTTTTATCATTGTGTCCATTTGGTGATTCATCCATCACTGGGCAGACATTAGTCGTTGTATAAGAAGAGAAGAAAATGGTAGTTTAAACTTTTTCATGAGATTATTAATTATACAATAAATATTATGTTTCATCAGGCACATGCCAAACTTATGGTTTAAACATTATATTCTATAATCTATTTTTATTGCTATTTTCATTGGTTCCATCTAAAATTTAAATTTTCTATTTGAAAAAAATGGTTAGGAATTATAAATTTCAATACCATAATATACCAAATTTATACCTAAATCTTATCATATTCCTACTGGCTCTGACACAAACCTTCCAAAAAAGGTGAGTAACCCACGAAATAGAGATGGAACCAATGTTTTTTTAGAAAGCGTAACCATCTACAGGTCCGTTGTTCTTGGGTGTTCTAGCTCTAATAGGGTTGAAAAGGTGGAGGTAGAATCAATCGGTAAAGAGATTACAGTGATTAGGCGATTTCCCAACTTAGTTAACACAATTGATTCCAACTTAGATTCTAAACATTAGATTAGGAAGTCAAATATCATAAGCTTGTGTAAAATATAATAATCTTTCAAATCATTGCAATATTTTTAGGGAGATGTGCTAAAGACAGAGAATCATTGTGCATGACGGAAACGTAGTTGAAGAAGTGTCGATTCTTGACTAAGAAAAAATGTGGGTAGCTCGAGGAAAATGTATGACAACCGCGACAGTTCGGAGACGTGCTAAATACAGAGAATCACAGTGCATGATGGAAATGTGGTTGAAGAAGTGTTGACTCTCGAGTGAGAAAAAAGGATGGAAGCTAGAGGCCAAATGTATGACAACCGTGACAGTTCCTCAATGCATAATCATCCTCGGGGTGAGATATCTGAGCTAGAAGCGATTTGCGACATGCAAAAATAGATTTTTTGTATTCAGAACGTATGAATAACATTCAAAGTCTGAAAAACACTCATAAACATGTTATAAGAGATCCAAAGTATGGTTGTAGTAGAGCAGTTCGTATATTTCAGAATGGAGTGGAAATTGCACAAGATAAACCTCACAGATCTTTGCCTTGTTTTTTTTCCTCCTGTTGTTATTCAAGTAAAATGGGCATTGCGATAGATGCATCTTCCAACAGCATCTTGTTAAGCTCCTCTCTTATTGGTAACCAAACCAGAAAAAATTGTTAAGCAAGTATGTGGGTATTTGTATGCCATTTTTCACAACAGACAATCGCTTAGATGGCCTACAAAGAGAACCACTGCAGAACACATCTAGTGTTTTAAATCTCATAGAGGGTTTAGTCTTAATCTGTCTTATGGGGGATCCATCATATTGTACTCCAAGGAAAACAAATGAGCCTTCTTCGGCTATGATTGTGGATTCTTGTAACTTGGTTGTGTGAGTGCCGAGAAAGCATCTAATGCCTGGATGAAGATCAGTGCGACCCAAACCTGACTTCCTAAAAAAGGACTTGGATCGAGTTGATCACTTCAACTTTTGGATGGATGTAGATTAATGGATATAGATGGAAAACAAGAATTAGACCAACAACTAGCAAAGCTGTTCGGATATTCAGCCAAGTTCTGGACATGTCGCAAAATTACACCTAACAATGTTTAGGCCATTTTATAACGTTCGTACAAGTATGTCACTTATTCTCTGAAGCCCCAATTTTCCATATCTATCGCATTTTGCATGAGTTGGGAGAAATTCAAGATGATTTCAGTATATACTCAGGGAATTACTTATGCTATAAATTGTAATATTGACCTAGATTCCATTCTAGTCATGTAGATAGTATGAGACCTTTATTTCTGTATTCGGTTTCTCTTGCTCTCTTCTTTAATCATTTTTACACAATAATGGTTAATCCCTTCTCCTCTTCTTTAAGAAGTTTTGTGTAACAATGGTTGAGGGATAATTGTAAATGAAATAAACTACATTAGACTATAAAAGTATGATTTTGTCGATGTAAAATTTAAACTATCCCTATATCGATACCTTTTTGATTTTGACAGAATTTTGCAGTAGATTTAGCTTGTGTTATTAAGCTCGTGTTCTCCTAGCCCTATTTCTTTTTTCTTTTGTAGAAATATCTCCCTTGTACATGTCCATGGCCCTGGAGTCAAGAGAAACATTGCAACTGTAGTAACCAGGACATAACAAGAAAATCTAAACATATAAACACACATAACAAGAAAATTTGAACATATAAACATACATAATAACAAAATATGAACGTGAGACATTAGAAAACCAGGAAATAACAAGAAAAATTATAATGTTTGTTTTTTTTCTCTGGATTTTTTTTACTTAACATTGATCCTTCTGTTGGTTTCACGGTACCCTCCATATAAACCTCTATATTCATAATCACTCTGCAAGTGCTTGGATGCCATGACAAATTTCTGCCTTGTGTTATGGGACAATTTGTTATGTGTATCATTGGCAAGTCAAGTCATTATGTAGTGTTATGTGTATGAATGTCAAGTCAAGTCATTATGCAACCACCATAAGTAGGGAAAAATTAGGGTTCACAGACATGAAATAGCTAGATGGCTACACACATAAATATAATACTAAGCAATGCAATGTAATAGGGGAAAATTTTCCAAACAAAAAATGTTATTAGATTAATGCTATGCTAGAGTTAGCATTACTCTATTACAATAAAATGTTTACATAATGTTCCAAATGGGTAGAAAAAAACTTTGGATATGTCAGGAATTCAGAACTTTGTTTTCTTTGGATTAAAAAAGCTTTGGGTATATTAAATTTTTTCATTTGTAATGCGCCTCGAGACACATGAAGTCTCCAATAAGAGGTCTAATTGAAAATTTTGTTTAAATTTTGGTGCAACGAAATTGCGAGCCCAAAATCTTGATTAAATTTTAGTAAAGAGGATAGTCAACGCAAAGTGAGATGTATTCAAAGGGAAAGCGATCGCTATAGCCCATGCTTTGCTGTAGGCAGGGACTAGTAATGGATTTCACATCCAAATGTGTGTTACATAAGGTAGCAAATGCCATCCTACACTTGTTTTTCGTTTACTTATATAACTCCTGCATCATATAATATATTAATGACACAAATGATAATTGATCCGCTTTCAATTATTCTTGTATTTCTCCAGTTATCATAAATGAATTACATAAGGTTCCAATCTCTAAGGAGGAAAGGACTTGTGTTTTTAAATAGTTTTTCTTGGAATTAAAAGTTTGGAACATGATGAATACATGAACGTCTTGTTGATTTTGGGGTAGTTGTAGGAGGTATTTCCCAACAACACAAGTTAAATAAAAATAAAAAAGTAAAATTTAATTTAATTTTAAATTTTAAATAAGTTAAAATTAAAAGAAAAAAATTGAAGTTAATTTTAATTTAATTTACAAAGTGTTATGTCTTTTTAGGTAGGCTAATATCACTATAAAAGGACACTTGATACAACTAATATAGGTCCATTATAATTACTAACCAAGAGGGATCAAATATCTTGAGTGAAAACTTATTTTAGAATGTAAAATTTGAAAAAAATATTTTAACTATAAAAAAGTATGTTTTTTCAATTATTTTACATAATGTATATATAGTCCTTTCTTAAATTTTGACTCTACTTTACTTTTATACAAAGTTGATATAATATTATGTTGTCTCATATGGACATAGAAATAATTTATATATGGTTGAGAGTGAGAGTAAGATATTTTTACCACTTCTCCATTGTATGGACATTAAGAGTGAGATCATTGATGATATATTATACTTGTAATTAAAGAAACCGAACACGAATATTCATTTTTGTTTTTTTACTATATCTGATATTTTTTAATTAAATAATTATTTTTAATTAAAGTTAGAAAAGTTGGGAAACTCAACAAAATCTAAAAAGAAACTAAATACTAAATGCGAAAATTTATAGTCAATATTAATACAATGTCAATAATAAATTGATTGCGATAGTCTTAGCCTTCGGTAGGGACTAATAATACATTCATATACCCATAGGAAAAAACTACATGATATTGCTTATGCACTTCAAAATGAGGAATCCCATTGTGCCTTTCCAATAAGGGTGTGATAATCCATTGATCATTGGACCATATTGGAACTTAAGCCAAATAATTAGCCATCGAATTAACTCTTTGTTCATGCACCCTCTCTTTAATTGGAACATTGGTTGACCATTGATAGTTAATGGTAGTTATTGGCACAATCATATCATTAAATGTGGTTGCTATACACCATTTGATCCCATTTTCCACCTTTTATACATTAATAGGTGTATAAAAATGATGTTGATTGGTTTACATGAACTACATTTACTAATTTAGTGTGCATATGAACCACATTGACTATGGATAAGTATGATCAAGTTATTTTTGATGAGGGTTTATTATGATTAACGTATAGTTTACTATGAATGACTGTGATTGTCCGCATCTGACCATAATTGACCATGAACAATTATGATTGGTTATGGTTGACTGTGGTTTTCCATGTTTACTCATGGTTGACCATAATTGACTTTGGTTGGGTATGTTAACCATGTTTGACCATGTTGGTTGGTGAACATGGTTTAACTAACTTTACCATGGCTGATCATAGTTTTCTATCATAGTCTATGGTTGTCCAATGTTGAAAATTGATTCCATGAACATGTTTAACCATTCGAATGATGGTTAGCCATGGTTTTCCATGGTTGAATATAGTGACTATGGTTAAGTAGAGATGATCATGGTTTATTGTTGGGCATGATTTACTATGGCTAACGATGGTTGACCACAGTGACCAAAATTAACTATAGTCAATCATAATTTACTATGGCCAACCATAGTTAACCATAACTAACCATGGTGTCATTATTTAATTATGGTTGATTGCATTGACTATGGATGACCATGGTTGATTATGGTGACTATAGTATTGAAGATGGCCATGCTTTCCCATGGTGAACTAAGGTTGACCATGGTTGAATATGGTTTCCCATGGTTGACTAAGATTGGCATGGTCGACTATGGATGAAAATGATCAACGATGATCAACTTTAGTCAACTATGATTTGACTATAGGTGGACATGGTTTGACCATCTCAACTATGGGTGGCAATGGTTTGAGCAATTTCATCATGGTTGGCCATAGTTTTCTATGATGTATTATGGTTGTCAACATTGATAATTGATGACCATGGTTCACCATGTTTGACCATGATAGCCTTAGTTGACAATGTTTGACCATTGTAACTATGGTTGACCATGTTGAGCATGGTTTAGCAAGGGTTTGCCATGGTTTTATAAGGTAAATTATGGTGATTATTGTTGAACATGGTTGGAAATTGTTGAGTATGGTCAACCATGGTTAATAATGGTTGGCCATGGTGACCTTATTCATAATGGTCAACCACAGTTAACCATATTGACTATGACTGATCATGGTTGATGATGGATGACGATGGTTGACCATGTTGACTATGAGTGACCATGTTTGATGATGGTCTACATTGGTTGACTAAGGTAATTATGGTTAATACAAGATAATAATGATTTCTTATGGTGAACTAAGGTTGACAATGGTTAACTACGGTCACCCATGGTTGATTATAGTTATACATGGTCAACCTTAGTCAATCATGATCAATTTTGGTAAACCATGATTAACCATGGCCTACACAGTAAAACATATTCATACATAGACATCATGGCCAACCATGATCAAACCTAGTAAAATATGTTCACCATATTTGATGTTATATTTTGTTTGTCACATTGTGATATTGGTATTTGTTGGTCCCATTGCAACATTGTTATTTGTTCATAACATTTCCATGTTGATTTTAGTTCATTAGATTGTGATGTTGATATTGTTTTTCACATTTTAATGTTGATTTATATTCAGCACATTGTGGCACTAACTTTTTTCAATAACATGCTACACCTCGTGACATTGATTTATATTCATGACATTATGACATTAACTGTTGTTTGTTATATTATAATGTTAATATATGTAATACTCCCTCCCACCCCTTGGAGTCTTCTAGGTTGAATGGGAGGTGATACTTTCAAATAACTCGACCTCCATGGCCTCATTATGAAGACAAGGCTATAAATTTATTTCTTTCCCAAAGTTAGCAGAATTAACCATTGATAACACTAGTGCATTTAGCTCGTCAAGATCTTTCTACCGATGTAAATTTTAACTCAATTAGATGTTTGGATCAAAAGTTATGCCCTTTTAAATTTTAGTCATTTAATTTCCACCACATAGGTAATGAGTTACCACATGGAACCCATCTGGCAATCCCACCTCACCTAGGTGGTTCCATGTTAGCCTTCATGCCAACATGGACATGGCTATGTCCATGTAACCCTTGCCACATCGACTAACCCATGATCCCCACCATGTCTAGCTTATGCTTATTATTCTTTGTTTACATTACATATAGTTCTTAAGGAAATTTGGTTGTTCCCAAATTTCTCACCCAAAAAATGATCATGATTTACATCGTCCTAGATATCCAGAGTTGGTCCCACTTATCTGAGCCTCTCAAATTTTACTCCAATTTTTCCGCACCCTCGATGAACTTAACTTAACTTAATTGTTTCCCTATAATTATACTTAATGTAATACACTTGACCTCCAAGGTGACCTTGAGGGATTGTGCTCATAAACAATTGATGACTCTCTCTATGTTTATTAACAAGGTTGCATGCAACGGCATTCCTTGTTGGGTTTGAAATGAAAACTCTAGGGTAATTTCAACATTGACAACAGTATTGCATAAATCTCTTGGTTGAATCCTTGGAACTACAACCAGAACTGAAAAAATCCCTGTGTTGAATCCCTGGAACTATAGCCAGAACTGATGAGATCGAAATAGAGATGGAACCGAATGTTTTTTCAAAAAGTGTAACCATCTGCAGGTCCATTGTTCTTGGTGTTCTGGCTCTAATAGGGTTGGAAAGGTGGAGGTAGAATCAATTAGTATATATATTAGCAGTGATTAGGTGATTTCCAACTCATTTAACCACATTGATTTCCAACTTAGATTCTAAACATTACATTAGGATGTCAAATCTCATAAAATTGTGTAAAACATAATAATCTTTTAAATAATTGCAATATTGTAGGGAGATGTGGCTAAAGACAAAGAATCATTGTGCATGACGGAAAGGTGGTTGAAGAAGTGTCGATTCTCGAGTAAGAAAAATTGTATGGTAGCTCGAGGAAACATGTATGACAACCGCGACAGTTCGGAGATGTGGCTAAATACAGAGAATCACAATGCATGATGGAAATGTGGTTGAAGAAGTGTTGACTCTCGAGTCAGAAAAATGGATGGAAGCTAGAGGAAAAATGTATGACAGCCGTGACAGTTCCTCATTCCAGAATCATCTTCCGGGTGAGATATTTGAGCCAGAAGGTGATCTGCGACATGAAAAAATAGATTTTTTTGGTATGAGAGCGGATGAATAACATTCAAAGTCTGAACAACACTCAAACACGCTATAAAGAGATACAAAGTATGGTGTGGCAGTAGAGCAGTTCGTATATTTCAGAATGGAGAGTGAAAATTGCACAATATGGAAACTCTCACAGATCTTGCCTTGTTTTTTCCTCTTGTTGTTGCTTCAGGTAAAACTGGGCGTTGTGGTAGATGCATCTTCCAACAACATCTTGTTAGGCTCCTCTCTCAGTGGTAACCAAACCAGAAAAAGTGTTAAGCAATGGTATGTGGGTATTTGTATGCCATGTTGTCACAATAGACAATGGCTTAGATGTATTTGTAGAACACGTCTAGTGTTTTCAATCTCATAGAGGACAGGAGTCTCCTTCTATCTTATGGGTGATCCATTGTCTCGTTCTCCAACAAAAAAAATATGAAGCCTCCTTCGGCTGTGATTGTGGATTCTGGTAACTTGGTTGTGGTGAGTGTCGAGAATGCATCTGTTGCCTTGGATGAAGATCACTGTGACCCAATACCTGACTTCCTAGAAAAGGACTTTGGATCAGAGTTTGGATCACTTCAGTTTTTGGATCGATGTACATGAATGGATATAGATGGGTATAAGAATTATACCAATGACTGGCAAAGCGGTGCCGGGAATGGTCGGATCTTCAGCCAAGTTCTGGAGATGCAGCAGAATTACACCTACAATGTTAGACCTTTTGGTAATGGTTCGTACAAGTATGTCACTTATTCTCTGAAGCCAAATTTTCCATATCTGTCACATTTTCTGGTGCATGAGTTGGGAGAAATTCAAGATGATTTCAGTATATAAACAGGGAATTACTTATGCTATAAACTGTAATATTGGCCTAGATTCCATTCTAGTCATGTAGACAGTATGAGACCTTTATTTCTGTAGTCAGTTTCCCTTGCCCTCTTCTTTAATCATTTTTACGCAATAATGGTTAATCCCTTCTCCTCTCCTTTAAGAATTTTTGTGTAACAATGGTTGAGGGAGAATTCTAAATGAAAGAATCTACATTAGACTATAAAAGTATGAATTTGTCATTGTAAAATTTAAACTATCTCTATATCGATACCTTTTTGACATGATTTTGCAGTAGATTCAGCTTGTGTTATTAAGCTCGTGTTCTCCTAGCCCTATTTCTTTTTTCTTGCCCTAATACACTTGACCCCCAAGGTGACCTTGAGGGGATTGTGCTCATAAACAAATTGATGACCCTCTCTACATTTATTAAAAAGGTCGCATGTAGCGGCAGTCCCTGTCGGGTTTGAAATGAAAACTCTAGGGCAATTTCAACATTGACAGCAGTATTGCAAAAATCCCTTGGTTGAATCCTTGGAACTACAACCAGAACTGCAAAAATCCCTTGGTTGAATCCTTGGAACTATAGCCAGAACTGATGATCGAATCGAGGCCAGTGTGCAATCTAGCCAGTTGTGTTTCACATTTTTTCCCACCGTAAGCAAGTGCAAATCAATTAAAAAAAACACCCATAAAAAGCTCATGTAGGTAGGGGAGTGTATAAAAAGAAGGCTCGTAAAACAATGCCGCCCACTCATTCGCTCCACATCCAAAGCATCCCTGATTCTTTATTTTATGCTCCCAAATCCCTGCATGTTTGTCATTGGTGTCCTTTGGTGATTTCATCCATCACTGGGCTGACATTTGTCGATTGTATAAGAAGAGAAGAAAAATGGTAGTTTAAGCTTGTCATGAGATTATTATTATACAATAAATATTATGTTCATCAGGCACATTGCCAAACTTATGGTTTAAACATTATATTCTATAATCTATTTTTTTTATTGCTACTTTTCATTGGTTCCATCTAAAATTTAATTTTCTATTTGAAAAAAATGGTTTGGAATTATAAATTTCAATACCATAATATACCAAATTATACCTAAATCTTATACATATTCCTACTGACTCTGACACACCTTCCCAAAAAAGGTGAGTTAACCCACGAAATAGAGATGGAACTGAATGTTTTTTTAAAAAGCGTAACCATCTACAGGTTCGTTGTTCTTGGTGTTCTGGCTCTAATAGCGTTGGAAAGGTGGAGGTAGAATCAATCGGTATACAGATTAGCAGCGATTATGTGATTTCCAACTTAGTTAACACAATTGATTTCCAACTTAGATTCTAAACATTACATTAGGAAGTCAAATATCAGAAGCTTGTGTAAAATCTAATAATCTTTTAAATCATTGCAATATTTTAGGGAGATGTGGCTAAACACAGAGAATCATTGTGCATGACGGAAACGTAGTTGAAGAAGTGTCGATTCTTGACTAAGAAAAAATGTGTGGTAGCTTGAGGAAAAATGTATGACAACCGCGACAGTTCGGAGACATGGCTAAATACAGAGAATCACATTGCATGATGGAAATTTGGTTGAAGAAGTGTTGACTCTCGAGTGAGAAAAAATGGATGGAAGCTAGAGGAAAAATGTATGACAACCGTGACAGTTTGGTTTCTTTAATACAAAGTCAATAATAAATTGATTGCGATAGTCTTAGCCTTCGGTAGGGACTAATAATACATTCATATCCCCATAGGAAAAAACTACATGATATTTCTTATGCACTTCAAAATGAGGAATCCCATTGTGCCTGTCCAATAAGGGTGTGATAATCCATTGATCGTTGGACCATATTGGAACTTAATCCAAATAATTAGCCATCGAACTAACTCTTTGTTCATGCACCCTCTCTTTAATTGGAACACTGATTGACCATTGATAGTTAATGGTAGTTACTGGCACAATCATATCATTAAATGTGGTTTCTATACACCATTTGATCCCATTTTCCACCTTTTATACATTAATAGGTGTATAAAAATGATGTTGATTGGTTTACATGAACTACATTTACTAATTTAGTGTGCATATGAACCACATTGACTATGAATAAGTATGATCAAGTTATTTTTGATGAGGGTTTATTATGATTAACATATAGTTGACTATGAATGACTGTGATTGTCCGCATCTGACTATAATTGACTATGAACAATTATGATTGGTTATGGTTGACCGTGGTTTTCCATGGTTACTCATGGTTGACCATAATTGACTATGGTTGGGCATGTTAACCATGTTGGTTGGTGAACATGGTTTAACTAACTTTACCATGGCTGATCATAGTTTTCTATCATAGTCTATGGTTGTCCAATGTTGAAAATTGATTCAATGAACATGTTTAACCATTCGAATGATGGTTAGCCATGGTTTTCCATGGTTGAATATAGTGACTATGGTTAAGTAGAGATGATCATGGTTTATTGTTGGGCATGATTTAATATGGCTAACGATGGTTGACCACGATGACCATAATTAACTATAGTCAATCATAATTTACTATGGCCAACCATAGTTAACCATAACTAACCATGCTGTCATTATTTAATTACGGTTGACTGCATTGACTATGGATGACCATGGTTGATTATGGTGACTATAGTATTGAAGATGACCATGCTTTCCCATGGTCAACTAAGGTTGACCATGGTTAAATTTTAAATAAGTTAAAATTAAAAGAGAAAATTAAAGTTAAATTTAATTTAATTTACAAAGTGTTATGTCTTATAAAAGGACACTTGATACAACTAATATAGGTCCATTATAATTAGTAACTGAGAGGGATCAAATATCTTGAGTGAAAACTTCTTTTAGAATGTAAAATTTGAAAAAAATATTTCAACTATAAAAAAATATGTTTTTACAATTATTCTATATAATGTATATATATTCTTTTTTTAAATTTTGACTCTACTTTACTTTTATATAAAGTTGATATAAGATTATGTTGTTTCATATGGACATAGAAATAATTTATATATGGTTGAGAGTGAGAGTAAGATATTTTTACCACTTTTCCATTGTATGGACACTGAGAGTGACATCATTGATGTCATATTATACTTGTAATTAAAGAAACCAAAAACGAATATTCATTTTTGTTTTTATTATATTTGATATTTTTTTAATTAAATAATTATTTTTAATTAAAGTTAGAAAAGTTGGAAAACTCAACAAAATCTAAAAAGAAACTAAATACTAAATGCAAAAATTTATAGTCAATATTAATACAAAGTCAATAATAAATCAATTGCGATAGTCTTAGCCTTCGGTAGGGACTAATAATACATTCATATACCCATAGGAAAAAACTACATGATATTGCTTATGCACTTCAAAATGAGGAATCCCATTGTGCCTTTCCAATAAGGGTGTGATAATCCATTGATCATTGGACCATATTGGAACTTAAGCCAAATAATTAGCCACTGAATTGACTCTTTGTTCATGCACCCTCTCTTTAATTGGAACATTGATTGACCATTGATAGTTAATGGTAGTTACTGGCACAATCATATTACTAAATGTGGTTTCTATACACGATTTCATCCCATTTTCCACCTTTTATACATTAATAGGTGTATAAAAATGATGTTGATTGGTTTACATGAACCACATTTACTAATTTAGTGTGCATATGAATCACATTGACAATGGATAAGTATGTTCAAGCTATCTTTGATGAGGGTTTATTATGGTTAACATATAATTGACTATGAATGATTGTTATTGTCCGCATCTGACTATACCTGACTATGAACAATTATGATTGGTTATGGTTGACCATGGTTTTCCTTGTTTACTCATGGTTGACCATAATTGACTACGGTTGGGCATGTTAACCATGGTTGACCATGTTGGTTGGTGAACATGGTTTAACTAACTTGACCATGGTTGATCATATTTTTCTATCATAGTGTATGGTTGTCCATGTTGAAAATTGATGCTGTGAACATGTTTAACCATTCGAATGATGGTTAGCCATGGTTTTCCATGGTTGAATATAGTGACTATGGTTAAGTAGAGATTATCATGGTTTATTGTTGGGCATGATTTACTATGGCTAACAATGGTTGACCACGGTGACCATAATTAACTATAGTCAATCATAATTTACTATGACCAACCGTAGTTAACCATAACTAACCATGGTGTCGCTATTTAATTACAGTTGACTGCATTGACTATGGATGACCATGGTTGATTATGGTGACTATAGTATTGAAGATGACCATGCTTTCCCATTGTCAACTAAGGTTGACCATGGTTGAATATGGTTTCCCATGGTTGACTAAGATTGACATGGTTGACTATGGCTGACAATGATCAACGATGATCAACTTTAGTCAACTATGATTTGACTATAGGTGGACATGGTTTGACCATGTCAACTATGGGTGGTTGATGAGCCCCAATTTTTGGTAACAAATTGGGCTCATTTGGCCTACTTACCTTGCTCAACCCTTCATCTTTTATCACTTATGCATTCATTTCTTGGTATATTCGTGTTATTTGTAGGAAGAAGGGCAGGCATTATATCTATGTGGCTAATACATGATGATTTCAGGTTTTTTGGCATTAAAGGGAGCAAAGACCACGCAGAAGGAGACAAGGAGACAACAAAGGTGGCATTGCAGGTTTATAGGGAGGTTGTCTACAGCCTTAAATAACCTCCCTCATGATCTCCACCCTAACTCCGAGCTCCAACAGCTCTCCCCACCGAGCTTAAAGGCAGCCAACAGGTTCTACAGGAACAGCCGTTTATAGCAGTTTAACTCTTAGTTGGATAGCCGAGCTCCATTAATTGAGGAAGCCAGCTTGATCCTCATCTTGTATAAATATTAAGGCCGTAGCCTTTGATAGGAGCTTTTTGAACTTTTGAACTACTGTTGCAATTTCTAAGCACAAGCTACAGCTCGGGTTTTTTGCTCTTTGTAAGCCAGTTTTGGCATGTCATTAGACTCATGATTATGCAATAAAGACAGGCAGCTTTTGATCCAATTCTGAGTTTCTAAGGGAGCTATAGCTCTCAGGTTAGGGCCCAACTTGAGAGCAATAGACCTCCTCTTCTTTGTATTGTTACTTGTTTCCTTGCAGCACTTTATTTCCTCTGTTTTGGCATGCATTTAGAATTTACAGTCTGCTGATTTGATTTCTTGTATGTGATTGAGTAGGATTAGTTTACAGTTCAAGTGCTTTCAGTTGCTTAGATTAGAGTAGGAGGATTGTAATTCATTAGAGCTCCAAAAAAGGTTGATAGTGCACTCGCTGCCATCTCTGTCTAGAGATTGGGGGTGTGGGTTGTACCAACCACCAAAAAACGCAGTCTTATGCTTTCATGCAAGCTGCCACATAGTCATTGCAATTGTAGATCCATACATGCATTTTTCTCTTGAGCACTACTGCTTCTCTCCAACACCATGCACGATTTTTCTCCACACTTTACATTGTTGTTCATTGGTTTAATAACACAGTTAGAATAGGTTGATGGAATTCTCGGTTTTGTGCAAGATATAGAGGATTTGTTTCTTTTACACTGCATAGCATCACGTTATCGTGTTCTTCTTCTTCTCAACCACGCCTAAAGCCACCTGCTCGACCTCTGTTCAGCTCGTTAGCCTTCCAACCCTTCTACTTCTCACGTAGCTCCATCTTTTTAACTTTTCCTTGCTTCCACCCTTCTATTCACCAACCAACTGTACTCACTCTTTCCTCACCTCAGATCTCTGTCCCTGAGCCACCACAAACTCCTCCTTCACCTTACCCATCCACTCATACCACTCCTCCACTCCTCCATCACCCAAAACTCCAACTACAGCACATCCTGTAGAAGTTAGCAGACTTCCTGTAGAAATCCCAAGCTTCCTGTAGGATCCCCTGCAGACATCCTGTAGAAACCTGTAACCTCGGTTGCCGAGCACCTGAACGTTGTGGACTTCTATGGAATGATGTTTTGGATCCTCTGGAACCTCTCCTGGCCCTCCTGACCTTTCCCAAGCTTTCTCTCCCTTCGCACCACCTCTGCACAACCAAACCCTAATAAGAAACAAAATCATAATCACTCCATCCACTTAAGCAAAAATACAAAAACAATGTTCTTTTCAATGGAAGTAGTTTAAGTTCATGCATTTCATATCACTAGAGGTAATGGCATCATTCTTAGACGTTTGCACTCCCACCATTGCATCATAGAGATTAAGCTAGTCAGATTAGGGTTTACTAGGGTTTCCATGTTTTGGTTGGCTTTCAGTTCATTTTTGCAAAGTAGATTAATTTCCTTTGAGATAGCCTTCGTCCATCATTTAGAAAGCTTCTTCTGAGAGCATATAGAAGTTGGCTTGAGCCCTAGCGGACTTGTGCCAGCTGACCAAGTGACAGCTGCGACAAGAGCTAGTACTTGTGCATACAGCACCGTCGCTTCCAAGTTTGTTACGAACTACCAGGTTGATAAAAATTAGAGATAGGAAGCTCCAGGAGTTGTAGCATTATTGCTACAATACTGGAGCCCACCATCTTTTTGGCGCCGTTGCCGGGGAAGCGTCAGAGTATTAGTAATTGTTGCTTTTCTTCTATTTTCTTACTCTTGCCTTCTGCTAAGTAGTTTATTTCATTTCCATTCTGCAAAAGTAGCATAGACATTTCCTGCTTTCATAGATTAGCATTTCCTGCTTTCATAGATTAGCATTTCCCACTTTCATATATTAGCATTTCCTTCTTTCATAGATTAGCATTTCATTTCTGCAAGCGTAGATTAGTGTTTCAATTCTGCAAGCGTAGACTAGCATTTCCATTCCTGCAATTTCATTTGAGCAAAGTAGATTAGTTCTTTCCTGCCTTCAGTTTAATTCTGCATCTTTATAGTTAGTTGTAGATCAATCTGTTTCAGTTTTGCAGGTACCACAGAAAAACAAAAGCAACCAAAAAAAGTCTTTCCATTTCATGCCTTGTAGGAATCGAGATAAATCAGGCAAATTCCTACCCAACACCCCCACCACATCACTGAGTCACCCTTCTCTCTTCTTCGGTGACAGTGATCCAGAAGAACCTATAGGTGAACCTCCTAAGATATACGAAGATCCTATAGCAGAAGAAGAATTAGAGACCATCCCATCTGAAGCTATGGCTGACAATAGAAGAGAAGATGAGAGAATAGAAGGTGCCTTCCCCATCCGAGAGACCAATGGAGAGATGAAAATGAAGAACATTAGCCCCTCCGCCTTACCTCACTTCCATGGACTGACTACTGAAGATCCTGATACCTTCCTGTTTGAGTTTGATGTCATTTGTAGAACCTATGACTATACTGAAGATGAGCAGAAGCTGAAACTCTTCCCTTCCACTCTTAAGGATGCAGCATTATGCTGGTTCATGGGCTTACCTGGGAATAGTATCACCACTTGGGCTCAGATGCAGCAAGCTTTCAATACCAAGTACAGGGATTACTGTAGGTCCAAGGAAACCAAGGGAGAAATCTTTCGGATGACCATGGGAAATGATGAGTCCTTAGAGGATTATGAGGAGAGGTTCCAACTTAGCTATAAGCGGGCCAGGTGCACACTTGACCCTGAATCCCTCAAGTTGGTCCTGCTCTGAGGAGTCCCTGAAGACCTCTTAGATACCCTTCACATGTTAGCTGGGGGGGACATTTACCAACTGCCTTATGAGGACATCAAGACTGTGTTTAGAAACCACTCCAGGGTAGCTCGGAAACGAGGTAGAGGAAACCTCCTCTCAACTGGTGTCCCTTTCTCCAAACATGAGTTTGCAAACCAATTGGAAGATCTTAAGAGTGAGGTGAGACAGACCATTGCCATGCAGCTGGACACATTCAGGATCCAGCAGAAGAAGGAAGAAGCTGAGAGAGCCTTGGCTATCTTCTGCCCTAGATGTACCAGGAGGCACCCTAAGAACGAATGTCCATTGCATTCGGTTGAAGTGTGTTTCGTGTGTGAGGAGGACCATCCCACAAACCAATGTCCAACCTTACCTGGATTTAAAGCCATGTACCAAGGGATAGAAGCTCCCACTGAACCTCTCTATTACCTCAACCAAAGGAGGCCACAAGGACCTAGAACTTACCAGCAGGGGATGCAAGGGGCACCTCAAGCTTATTACAACCCCAACCAATCGACTCCTATGCCTTCCTGGGGTCCCCCTGCTCATCCTTCCTGGTCTATGCCTCCTCCATGGTCTTATCCACCTCAGTACCCTACTCAACCCACTACTCATTCTTATCACTCACAGGCCCAGCCACAGCCTCAGTGGAATGCACCTCAGTCGGGGTGGAGGCCCCAATACAACACTCCTCCTGCCATTTTGCCTCCACCACCAGTTCAACCTCAACCATTACCTCCTGCTCCTCCAAGGCAACCTCAAATACCTGCTCAACCGAACCCGAACCCCAACAATAGACAGGCCCAGCAGGTATACACTGGGGAAACATCATGCCCTACTTATGCTGTGGAGATCCAGGAGATCAATCTTCGATCTGGCAAGACTCTTCCAGATCGCCAACCTCCTCCCCCAGAGGATGAGGAAGATAAACAGGAAAGTGAACCAAAGGCTATTCCACCCTTTCCTGAGAGACTAACAACCACCACACAACCCAACCCAGAGGAGGATGAGCTTCTGGGTGAGCTCAAGCAGTTGTGTGTAAAAATACCACTTCTCCAAGCCATCAAGGATGTGCCAATATACAACAAAATGGTTAAGGAAAAATGTTTCAAACACCCAGGCAGGCGAAAGAGAGATGCTTCAACCATCAATGTCTTAGGACAACTGTCTGACCTTATGATAGGACAAGTCATCTGCCCAAAGTATCTAGATCCTGGGAGTCCTGTAGTAGATGTCCACATCAATGGCATCATCATACCTCACACTTTGATTGATTTGGGGGCTGCCATTAATGTGATGACCAGGGACACCATGCTCAAGCTCAATCTTCAGGGTTCCTTGAGGAAGACCTCGACAGTTCTGCAACTTGCAGATCGCTCCACTGTGACTCCTGAAGGGATTGTGGAGGATGTCTTGGTCTCTGTCGACTCTTGGGAATACCCTGCAGATTTCTTGGCTCTGCAACCCAAGGCAAAGCTTACTGGATATCCCCTTATTTTGGGAAGGCCTTGGTTAGCCACTGCAGATGCTTACATAAGTTGTCGTGCAGGAAATATGACCATCAAAAATGGTCCTATGTCCAAGCAGCTAGTCCTATATCCTCCTGCCCAACCTTCCTTAGAGCATGACTTACCACTTCGGCTCGAGGAAGGAGATGAGGATGAAGTGTACTCAGCACCTTTGTGCACCCTAGATACCACCAGAAGAGACCCCCCAACCGAGGATGACGTGATTGAGACCTTGATCCAGAATCCACCTTCCAGTGCACTATCCTTAGAGAAATTGGTGGAGGATGCCCAAGCCAGCACCCTAGTGGATCTTTGTAAGACCAACCCTGTCACTCCCAGATTCAAGAATGTGGAGTTCGGCCCTGAGAGAACGTTAAAGATCAGCTCCTCCCTATCTCCTTCCCAGGAAAAGGAGCTGTGTAACCTGTTGGCCAATCACCTAGATGCTTTTGCTTGGAGCTATAAGGAGATGAAAGGAGTCCATCCCTCAGTCTGTACCCATCACATATACATCAAAGAGGGTTGTAAACCGGTTAGGCAACCTCAGAGGAGAATGAATCCAGCCCTTAAGGACATTGTCAAGGAAGAGCTGCAAAAACTGTTGGATGCCGGATTCATTTACCCCATCTCAGATAGTGAATGGGTGTCCCCTCTGGTGTTGGTTCCCAAGAAGAATGGGAAGTGGAGAATCTGTGTGGACTACCGAGAACTGAACAAAGCTACCAAGAAAGACCATTTCCCTCTACCTTTCATAGATCAAGTGTTGGATGGACTGGCAGGAAAGAAGTTCTTCTCTTTCCTGGATGGGTTTAGCGGGTACAAGCAGATTCAAATCAGCCCGGAAGACCAAGATAAGACCACCTTCACTTGCCATTGGGGTATCTTTGCCTACCGAGTTCTTCTCTTTGGGCTATGCAATGCTCCTGCTACCTTCCAGAGAGCTATCTTGAGCATCTTCTCGGAGCTGGTCCATGATGCAGTGGAAATCTATATGGATGACTTCACTCCTTATGGGGCCAATTTCCAAGAAGCATTGTCCAATCTGGGAAAAGTCCTAACCAAATGCATTGAGATGAACCTGTCCCTTAGTCCTGAAAAATGTGAATTCCTGATGACTGAAGGGACCGTGTTAGGCCATACCATTTCTTGCCAGGGGTTACAGGTGGATCCTAACAAAATTGCTCTCATTAAGAAGGTTCCACCTCCTCAAAAGGTAAGGGATGTTCGGAGTTTCTTAGGATTAGCAGGGTATTACAGGAGATTCATTAAGGACTTCAGCAAGCTAGCCTCGCCATTATTTGGCCTGTTGGCAAAAGATGTTGAATTTAAATGGACTGATGATTGTCAGAGGGCTTTGAATGAATTAAAGGACAAGTTGGTGTCAGCCCCAATCCTGAGAGGTCCAAACTGGGCCCTACCTTTCCACATCCACACTGATGCCTCGAACAAAGCCATAGGTGCAGCTTTAGGGCAAATCGAACAAAAACTTCCATATGCCATTTACTTTGTTAGTAAAAACTTGTCCAAAGCTTAGCTGAATTACACTGTAACTGAGAAAGAGTTTTTGGCTGTGGTCCATGCACTGAACAAGTTCCGACACTATATCACTGGCTATCAAACATTTGTACATACAGACCATGCTGCCATTAGATATTTAATGAATAAACCAGATGTGAATGCTCGTATTATTAGATGGTTACTTTTGTTGCAGCAGTTTGATTTGACCATTGTTGACAAACCAGGTAAAGAAAATGTTGTTGCTGACTTTTTATCTAGATTGGATTTGTCTGCAAATGAGGATGGAATGGTGGATGACCAGATGCCTGATGAACATCTGTTTGCTATCTCAGCACTCTCTCCATGGTTTGCTGATATAGCAAACTACCTTGTTTCAGCACAGTTCCCTCCGCACCTATCTTCAAGAGAGAAGAGCAGAATCATCAGAAAAAGTGCCTCATTTACTTGGATCGGGGGCAATCTGTTCAAGCTTGGCCCTAATCAGATCTTAAGGCGTTGTGTAAGGGAGGAGGAAATCTTTGATATCCTCCTCACTTTTCATGATGGGCCTTTTGGAGGACATTTTGCAGCAAAGAGGACTGCCTTCAAGACCCTGCAGGCAGGCTACTATTGGCCCACACTTCATCAAGATGTCAGAAGATATATCAGCCAATGTGACCAATGCCAAAGAATGGGGAAACCAACTCAAAGGGATGAGATGCCTCTCCAACCTCAAGTGACTCTTGAACCATTTGAGAAGTCGGGCATGGACTTTGTGGGTCCAATCAACCCTCCTTCGAGGCAAAGGTCTTACATCATTGTGTGTACTGACTACCTGACAAAGTGGGCAGAGACTAAAGCAATCAAAGCAGCAACAGAAGAAAAGGTGGCCGAGTTCCTAAGAGAAAACATCTTCTACAAGTTTGGCTACCCAAGAGATCTGGTCACCGATCAAGGGAGCCAGTTCACATCCAACTTAGTTGAAGATCTCCTAGCTCATCACAAGATCAAGCATAGGACTTCCACCCCCTATCACCCTCAAGCAAATGGGCAGGTGGAAGTCACTAATAGAGCACTAGAAGGGATCTTGACTAAGGTGGTGAGCAGCAGCAGAAAGGACTGGGAAGATCGCCTGGTTGAGGCCACATGGGCTTACAACACCACCTGGAAGACCACCACCGGCTTCACACCTTATAAGCTGGTCTATGGGAAGAAAGCTTTGCTGTCCATTGAGTTTGAATACAACACTTTGAGGATGGCAGCTCAGATGGATCTAGATCTCAGCCATGCACAACAAGAAAGGTTATTGCAGCTGAATGGACTGGATGAGCACCGAATGCAGGCCCTCCTTCACTCAGAAGTGGTTCAACTTCAGAGAAAGGTGTGGCATGACCAACATCTCCATGACAAGCAATTCCAGCCTGGAGATTGGGCTTTGTTGTATGACTCCAGATACAAAGATTTCAAGGGAAAGCTGAGAACCAGATGGCTAGGACCATATGCAGTGGAAAAATGTCATGACAATGGATCTGTGCTTATTCGGACCATTGATGAGGAAGCCATCCCCATGCTTGTCAATGGGCATAGATTGAAGATCTACAGGAAGCCTCTCTCAAGACAAGAGTTCATCAAAACTATGGAGAAATCAGTATTGGTCATAGAGAAGGGTTCTGCCTCTCCTTTGGGCATACCCTGAAAGATCTAAAAAATAATAATAATAATAATAATAAAGATCCTTGGGTGAAAACCTTTCTGAGGCGCCCAAGGCAGGTGGTAGGGGTGAAAACCTCAATGAGGCGCCCCTATTGTCTTTCAAAAAAAAAAAAAAGAGATTTGAAAAAGATCCTTGAGTGAAAACCTCTTTGAGGGGCTTAAGGCAGATGGCAAGGGTGAAAACCTCAATGAGGCGCCCCTGTTATCTTTCAAAAAAAAAAAGAGAAAAAAAAAAAGAAAAAAAAACAAAAGAAAAAACAAGGTCAGCAGATTCATAATGTAAAATTGCATGCAGGTTGCAGGTGTTCTATGGAGGAGAGGAAGCCTCTCAACTCAAAGCTCAGGATCCTTATCATGCTGTCAGGGGACCTCACCAGCACCTCCTCCAAGAATACTCATTTTCTCCAAGGTATGTGCAATTTCATTACAGCTTGAGTCTTCTACAGGAAGACGCAGATCTTCTACAGGAAGACGCCGATTTTCTACAGGAAGGTGCAGACTCTCTACAGGAAACGCAACCTTTCTACAGGAAGCTCTGTATTTCTACAGGAAACTTCCTGTAGAAGCCCAGGATGGTCCAGAATCCATGTTATGAGAAGATCTAACGACTAAGGATCGGTTTGGACGCATGCAAGCTATCGTTATCTCCCTTGCACATTGTTTTCACCTCGTCCTGCCATCCTTGTCGACATGCAACAAAGTTACCTGCACCAGCAAAGCAGATCGATGGATCCTCAGAAAAAGCAAGTTTTAAATGAAAAAAACTCTGAGATCTCATACCATCTCCGTCCTAGTCATCCAGAAGCCCTGGGAGCGTGATCGGGAAGCCAGATCCTTCGTCGTGTAGCATGCACCCAAGGAGGAAGAACTGTTACAAGACATCCCGCGGGAGTCCTGTAACAGTTAAGCCCGTTAGAGTGTATACTATTCACAGCGCTGGCCATATACAATGAACGCGGACGCATGCAGCCAAGCATCGACTCCATCGTCAGCAACCTGTAAACGTGAAACTCCGGGCCTGTGCAAATTTACCAGCAGCAGGTAGATCCATTCATCATCGTCCAAAACCCGAGAAATCGTGTTGCAGCCGCGCAGGTAAGTGTCTCGACCCTTTCTTCCGTCAGATTGCATGAATTTTACTTTGAATTGTTTGCAAAGTGTAAAGTGAATGGGTTGAGCGGCTGTATGGCCAGTTGACTGGCCACGTCGACCAGTTAATGGTCCAGTCAGATGTTTGGGTGGCGGCCGTGACAAAAGGAATGATCAGCACACACGTGAGAACAATCCCCGTCGGAAAAAACGGATTTAGCAGAAGAAACAGCGGCGGATCTGCTGGAGGGATGATGCGGTAGTAAGTGAACGCGCAGTCAAATGATGGAACGACATCATCCAACGGTCCGGCGGGGACAGCTCACCCCCGCGCCACGGATTCCGCCGATTCAAATCTAATCGGCTAGATTGGCCGCATGCATTTATCATTCGCCGTTCGAACCCCGAGTGCACATTCAGATCTCTCTGCAGTTCGAAACTCCAAGCCTTTGGCTATCAAAACGGTTGTGAAGCACCACCGAGAGCGCAGACCAACTGCAGTCTTCCACAGGAATCACGCGCTGCTCCTACAGGAAAGCTGCTCCTACAGGAAATCTGTTTCTACAGGAAGGCAGGCTCCTCACGTAAAAAGGTGGCAGATAAAAAGGTAACCCTGAACTCTCCATGCAATTGGTTTTTAAAGGTGGCAGGATCGTCGTCTACAGTGTGGTTGTAGGAAATGGTCAAAATTGTTGTCTGCTGTGCATAGACTATCGTTCTACAGGATGTCAGTGAATTAAACTGTGTTAAGGTCCTCAGGGATAAGTTGTGAATTATTTGCACAACAGAAGCGTAATCCCACGCTCTATCTCCGTAAGCTAAACTTCTTCCGCATTCGCCACCTCTAGCAACAGTTTTTATCATGCCGGGTGGGTTTATTAGATGAGAACCCACTGATTCATCAAAATTAAGAGAAAACCCGGAGGTGGTAGAGCTCTTCACACGGGCACAATGGATATCCTTTTGTGACAAGTTGCAGGGTCATGACGACGAAGTGGCAGAAGAATTTTTACAAGCCTTGAGGCCGAAATCCAAAACACTGGCCACCGTGAACTTCAGGGGCCTAAGCCTCAAGCTCACCCCGCAGTATATCAGTCGAATTACTGAACTTCCAATGGGTTTTCCATGGGATAAGGAAGAAAGTAAGTTGAGCCAGCAGGCAAAGAAAGAATTCTTTCCACCTGAGGAGGAATTCACGGAGGAAAAAAATGGGGTGCGAAGAACCAGCTTGCTGCCACCATGGAATGAAGTTAGCCTACAAATCATGAAGTATATAACCTGTGAAGGCCGTTTTAGCATCGTGTACGCGTATCACTTTAGGTTGCTCACTGAATTGAGACACCAGATTGATCTTCCTGTAGAAAATAAACTGAGCATTCCTTATTTCCTGCTACAGTCTCTAATTGAGTGTGCCACAAAGTTAAAAGAAGGCATACCAGATCAGGTAGCCCACCATGGGTTAATCAAACTTCTTGTGGAGGATGCGCTTCATTCACATAAGGTTCCCCTCTCATGGGAATCATTCAGAAATTTGACAAGAGATGGAGACATAAGGATGTTGACTGAAGAAACGGGTTCCTCCAGCAGAGAGGAAAAAGAAGCAGTGGCCGCGGAAAAGAAAGAAACATGCCAGAAGACCCCGACCACAGTGCAAAAGAAAGAACAAAGGAGGAAGCACGAGAAAAAGGATGCTGAGGAAAAAGGTGACACACCCATTTTGTCAGCAAGAGAGAAAAGGTTGCAGAGCAGAACGGACAAAGCTGAGAAGGTCCACATCATCCCAAGTACCTCATCAGCACCCGCAACCAAACCAAAAAGAAAAACCCATGCAGCAAAGCAAGCCAAGGTGGCAACACCTGTGTCTACAGGAAAGCAGAAACAGGCTTCTACAGGAAGCCCGAAAACAGAAAAAGGGTCTTCTACAGGAAGCCCGAAAATCATTGAAAAATGGGCTTCTACAGGAAGCCCGAAAATTACCAAAACAGGGGCTTCTACAGGAAGCCCAAAAACAGAAAAAGGGTCTTCTACAGGAAGCCCAAAAATCATTGAAAAAGGGGCTTCTACAGGAAGCCCGAAAATTACCAAAACAGGGGCTTCTACACGAAGCCCGAAATTGGCTAAAACAGGGTCTTCTACAGGAAGCCCTGAAAAGGTGAAACCCAAGGAGAAGAAGGCGGACATTCTAGCAAGGGAGGCAGCAGCTGTACTAGCTGGCCTCAACACGCCACCTAAGCCAAAAGAAAAGAGAAAGAGGGAGACCCCTCTATACTTTAAAGCTCGAAGAAGTGTTAGGATAAAGACGGGCAAGCCACAGCCTTCGTCCAGCAGCCCGATTGTCATTGAAGATACCCCTGCTTCTCCCAAGGAAAAGTCCCCCTCAAGGATAACCGTCACCTATGAGAAGGGGAGTCCAAAGAAAAATACGTGGCAAGAAAGGTTAGACCTGTTGACTGAAAAAGCTCGGCTACAGGAGGCTGAAAATGTTCTACAGGACACTCTGGCCCGGCTACAGGAAACAGAGAAGAGGGAAGGAGAAGGACCCTCATCACCACCAAGGGAGGGTGAGATAGAGCCACCTAAAGAGGCAGAAAAAGAACATATACCAGAGCCCAGCCCTCAGCCTAGTCTGAGTTCATACTACACCTTTTTAGAGGCGGGCAAAATCATACCGCAGAAATTTACTGTACCCCTGTTTTTTGCATTAGAGGAAGAAAGAGTCCGTACCCACACATGGATGCAAATCGCCAAGTCAAAGGGTGTGGCGGACATAGGTCCCTTACAAGAGCAACTCAAGGAGGTCAGGAGTGAATTCACCATGGCTAAACATGTGGCTAATTGCCAAAGAGTGTACCTACAGGAAGAAAACCAGAAGCTAAGATTGCAGCTACAGGAGCTGAGGGCAGGGGCAGGTACATCCTCCAAAGACACCACAGAAGAAAAACAAGGCAAAAAGGAGCTGACCACCGGTCTTGAGGAGCCAATGACACTTCTACAGGAAGCAGAACAGCAAGCACAAATTGAAGTGCAAGCTCTAAAAGAACAGCTGCAGCAAAAGGAAGCACAATTGGCCTGCATGGCCAGTTGGGCCATGGAGGCAATACAGTGCAGACAACCTGCAAAATCCTATGGTTTGTACTTGAAAGATCAATGGCTGCAGTTCCAAATAAATACCTTGGCACAAAGAGGTATTTCTCAGATCCAAAACCCACAGCAATTTTCTGAGTTGTGCAGTACTAGTTCGTCAGAAGATAAAGCCAAATTAGCAGAGTTCTACCTCCACAATTTGGCTTTGCCTAATGAAGTCTCCTGGGATCCCAATACTGCCTTGGGTGATATGCAATTGATGGCGTTCGCTTCATGGTTGAACCATGAGGATCAAAGAGCAGCTGAAGCAAAATCGGTCATGAACCGAGAATTGAACGAGCCATTGTTCATTCGAGCAGAACCAGAGGATCCGGTTGCACTCATCTCAGCACACCAACAGTTGTCTACTGATCCCACAACTTCCTTGAGATTTATGGACCAACAGGCCCAAGCCATAGCTCATTTTGAAGACATGGAAAGACTGTTAGGAGAAAATGCTGCCCAAGCATGCACACGCAGATGGAATACCTTGGCACACAGTTTGAAAATCCGAGAGTACCATACCCCAACTCGGATGAGGGAAGCTTTGGTAAGGGTAGACCTTTACAAGAAATCCATGCAAAGCCTCCAGGCCAGCTGGATTGGCCTTAAACTCAGCCCACCACTGCTGCTAGGATTGACTGAAGGCAACAAAGAGGAGGATGACAGTGAACAATGGGAAGAGGTGAACAGGAAAGTTGGGTTTCATATCAGCAAGGAGGACACTACCACAGAGGCTTGGGATGTAAGGGAAGCAGTAAAAGCAATGAAGGATGAAGATTTGGACTAAGTTGCTCAAGGATGAGCAAATATTTTAGCTGGGGGGTGATGATGAGCCCCAATTTTTGGTAACAAATTGGGCTCATTTGGCCTACTTACCTTGCTCAACCCTTCATCTTTTATCACTTATGCATTCATTTCTTGGTATATTCGTGTTATTTGTAGGAAGAAGGGCAGGCATTATATCTATGTGGCTAATACATGATGATTTCAAGTTTTTTGGCATTAAAGGGAGCAAAGACCACGCAGAAGGAGACAGCAAAGGTGGCATTGCAGGTTTATAGGGAGGTTGTCTACAGCCTTAAATAACCTCCCTCGTGATCTCCACCCTAACTCCGAGCTCCAACAGCTCTCCCCACCGAGCTTAAAGGCAGCCAACAGGTTCTACAGGAACAGCGGTTTACAGCAGTTTAACTCTTAGTTGGACGGCCGAGCTCCATTAATTGAGGAAGCCAGCTTGATCCTCATCTTGTATAAATATTAAGGCCGTAGCCTTTGATAGGATCTTTTTGAACTTTTGAACTACTGTTGCAATTTCTAAGCACGAGCTACAGCTCGGGTTTTTTGCTCTTTGTAAACCAGTTTTGGCATCTCATTAGACTCATGATTATGCAATAAAGACAGGCAGCTTTTGATCCAATTCTGAGTTTCTAAGGGAGCTATAGCTCTCAGGTTAGGGCCCAACCTGAGAGCAATAGACCTCCTCTTCTTTGTATTGTTACTTGTTTCCTTGCAGCACTTTATTTCCTCTGTTTTGGCATGCATTTAGAATTTACAGTCTCCTGATTTGATTTCTTGTATGTGATTGAGTAGGATTAGTTTACAGTTCAAGTGCTTTCAGTTGCTTAGATTAGAGTAGGAGGATTGTAATTCGTTAGAGCTCCAAAAAAAGTTGATAGTGCACTCGCTGCCATCTCTATCTAGAGATTGGGGGTGTGGGCTGTACCAACCACCAAAAACACAGTCTTATGCTTTCATGCAAGCTACCACATAGTCATTTCAATTGTAGATCCATCCATGCATTTTGCTCTTGAGCACTACTGCTTCGCTCCAACACCATGCACGATTTTTCTCCACACTTTACATTGTTGTTCATTGGTTTAATAACACAGTTAGAATAGGTTGATGGAATTCTCGGTTTTGTGCAAGATATAGAGGATTTGTTTCTTTTACACTGCATAGCATCACGTTATCGTGTTCTTTTTCTTCTCAACCATGCCTAAAGCCACCTGCTCGACCTCTGTTTAGCTCGTTAGCCTTCCAACCCTTCTACTTCTCACGTAGCTCCATCTTTTTAACTTTTCCTTGCTTCCACCCTTCTATTCACCAACCAACTGTACTCACTCTTTCCTCACCTCAGATCTCTGTCCCTGAGCCACCACAAACTCCTCCTTCACCTTACCCATCCACTCATACCACTCCTCCACTCCTCCATCACCCAAAACTCCAACTACAGCACATCCTGTAGAAGTTAGCAGACTTCCTGTAGAAATCCCAAGCTTCCTGTAGGATCCCCTGCAGACATCCTGTAGAAACCTGTAACCTTGGTTGCCGAGCACCTGAACGTTGTGGACTTCTATGGAATGATGTTTTGGATCCTCTGGAACCTCTCCTGGCCCTCCTGACCTTTCCCAAGCTTTCTCTCCCTTCGCACCACCTCTGCACAACCAAACCCTAATAAGAAACAAAATCATAATCACTCCATCCACTTAAGCAAAAATACAAAAACAATGTTCTTTTCAATGGAAGTAGTTTAAGTTCATGCATTTCATATCACTAGAGGTAATGGAATCATTCTTAGACGTTTGCACTCCCACCATTGCATCATAGAGATTAAGCTAGTCAGATTAGGGTTTACCAGGGTTTCCATGTTTTGGTTGGCTTTCAGTTCATTTTTGCAAAGAAGATTAATTTCCTTTGAGATAGCCTTCGTCCATCATTTAGAAAGCTTCTTCTGAGAGCATATATAAGTTGGCTTGATCCCTAGCGGACTTGTGCCAGTTGACCAAGTGACAGATGCGACAAGAGCTAGTACTTGTGCATACAACACCGTCGCTTCCAAGTTTGTTACGAACTACCGGGTTGATAAAAATTAGAGATAGGAAGCTCCAGGAGTTGTAGCATTATTGCTACAATACTGGAGCCCACCAGTGGCAATGGTTTGAGAAATTTCATCATGGTTGGACATAGTTTTCTATGATAGATTATGGTTGTCAACATTGATAATGGATGACCATGGTTCACCATGTTTGACCATGGTAGCCTTAGTTAACAATGTTTGACCATTGTAACTATGGTTGACCATGTTGAGCATGGTTGAGCATGGGTTGGCCATGGTTTTATAAAGTAAATTATGGTGATTATTGTTGACCATGGTTGAAAATTGTTGAGTATGGTCAACCATGGTTAACAATGGTTGACCATGGTGGCCTTATTCAATAATGGTCAACCACAATTAACCATATTGACTATGACTGACCATGGTTGATGATGGTTGACGATGAATGACCATGTTGACTATGACTGACCATGGTTGATGATGGTATACAATGGTTGACTAAGGTAATTATGGTTAATACAAGATAACCGTGATTTCTTATGGTGATTTGGCGGCCCCACCCAGCAGTAGCCGTCAGCTATTTCTAGAAATGTGGGTGCCTATTCTAACAGATCATCACGTCCACCATATCCAAATTACACAAATACCAACCACCCCCTTCAGCCGCAGAAACCTCGCTCCAGCTTCGTACGAACAATAGGAATAAGCACGCCCACAACTCATGCCCCGGCTGCTCATGCTCAATGCCCCACTACATCACCCAGTTCCTAAGGCCGCCTGTTACTCTTTAATTTAACAAAATTTAATTAGGTAATTTTTTATTTTTTATTCAAACTGTGATTTTTTATTTTTTTCTATTATTTTCAATACTCAGGAAAAAAAACAAATATTTGAGTGACCAAACAAAAATCCTTTTCTAAAATTATGGAATTGACCTACTTAATTACATTGGGATATTTCCCATTCAATGATACTTTTGTAAAGCTATGGAATTGACTTTCTGGTTGTTATGGATACATTTATTTCTAATGCATTATTTAAGGTATCTATTTTTGAACAACTTATCTAAGTTATATTTCTATTTACTTTGTTGATTAAATCATAAAAGTTTGATTAAGGTAGATCTATTGTGATTCTAGGTTTAGTGTGTAAAAAAACATTACATTTGTATAAATGTATAGTTATAATAAAAAATGGAAATTTTAATTAAATTAATATTTAATTATATAAAATTTATTATATTGTATTATAATTAGAAAATACTAATAATTAATAGAGGAATAAATTTTATTTTTTAAAACTTTATCTAGTTTTAACCATACATGTCACTGTTAATTATAATGAATATTTGATTTCATCAATAACATTTACAAACAAAAATATTTATGTCTTACCTAAGCCTTGAATATTGACAATGCTACATTTAGACAATTCATGAACACTTGTTTTGCTACTTAATTTATTAAAAATAAGGCCCGCAACATACATTGTATACAACACCAAATTAACACAACTAGAATCTCACTTCATACGACACCAAAGACATAACTACAATCTCACCTTCATAACCAAAACCATTTCGTTTGCCTCCCAAATCCTTATTCTCTTTTAACAAACTCATTCCCGTCCTTACAATCATCCCTCACTCTAGTGACCTTGAGGGGATTCTTCTCATAAACAAATTGATGACTCTCTCTACGTTTATTGACAAGGCTGCATGCAGCAGTAGTCCCTGTCAGGTTTGAAATGAAAACTCTGGGGCAATTTCAATTTCAAATTTGAAATGAAAACTCTATTGGCGTAGATTCCATTCTAGTCATGTAGATAGTATGAGACCTTTATTTCTGTAGTCGGTTTCCCTTGCCCTCTTCTTTAATCATTTTTACGCAATAATGGTTAATCCCTTCTCCTCTCCTTTAAGAATTTTTGTGTAACAATGGTTGAGGGAGAATTGTAAATGAAAGAATCTACATTAGACTATAAAAGTATGAATTTGTCATTGTAAAATTTAAACTATCTCTATATCGATACCTTTTTGACATAATTTTGCAGTAGATTCAGCTTGTGTTATTAAGCTCGTGTTCTCCTAGCCCTATTTTTTTTCTTTTTTCATAAATATCTCCCTGGTACATGTCCATGGCCCTGGAGTCAAAAGAAACACTGCAACATTAGTAACCAAGACATAACAAGAAAATCTATATGTCATGTTGTTTTCTTTGGATTATGTTGTTTCATATGGACATAGAAATAATTTATATATGGTTGAGAGTGAGAGTAAGATATTTTTACCACTTCTCCATTTTATGGACATTAAGAGTGAGATCATTGATGTTATATTATACTTGTAATTAAAGAAACCAAACTCGAATACTCATTTTTATTATTATTATTATATCAGATCAAACACGTATATTCATTTTTGTTTTTTTTATATCTGATATTTTTTTAATTAAATAATTATTTTTAATTAAATTTAGAAAAGTTGGGAAACTCAACAAAATCTAAAAAGAAACTAAATACTAAATGCAAAAATTTATAGTCAATATTAATTCAAAGTCAATAATAAATCAATTGCGATAGTCTTAGCCTTCAGTAGGGACTAATAATACATTCATATACCCATAGGAAAAAACTACATGATATTGCTTATGCCCTTCAAAATGAGGAATCCCACTGTGCCTTTCCAATAAGGGTGTGATAATCCTTTGATCATTGGACCATATTGGAACTTAAGCCAAATAATTAGCCACTGAATTAACTCTTTGTTCATGCACCCTCTCTTTAATTGGAACATTGATTGACCATTGATAGTTAATGGTAGTGACTGGCACAATAATATTACTAAATGTGGTTTCTATACACCATTTGATCCCATTTTCCACCTTTTATACATTAATAGGTGTATAAAAATGATGTTGATTGGTTTACATGAACCGCATTTACTAATTTAGTGTGCATATGAACCACATTGACTATGGATAAGTATGTTCAAGTTATCTTTGATGAGGGTTTATTATGATTAACATATAGTTGACTATGAATGAATGTGATTGTCCGCATCTGACTATACTCGACTATGAACAATTATGATTGGTTATGGTTGACCATGGTTTTCCATGTTTACTCATGGTTGACCATAATTGACTATGGTTGGGCATGTTAACCATGGTTGACTATGTTTGTTGGTGAACATGGTTCAACTAACTTGACCATGGTTGATCATAGTTTTCTATCATAGTCTATGGTTGTCCAGGTTGAAAATTGATGCCATGAACATGTTTAACCATTCGAATGATGGTTAGCCATGGTTTTCCATGGTTGAAGATAGTGACTATGGTTAAGTAGAGATGATCATGGTTTATTGTTGGGCATGATTTAATATGGCTAACAATGGTTGACCATGGTGACCATAATTAACTATAGTCAATCATAATTTACTGTGGCCAATCGTAGTTAACCATAACTAACCATGGTGTCCCTATTTAATTACAGTTGACTGCATTGACTATGGATGACCATGGTTGATTATGGTGACTATAGTATTGAAGATGACCATGCTTTCCCATGGTCAACTAAGGTTTAACATGGTTTCCCATGGTTGACTAAGATTGACATGGTCAACTATGGCTGACAATGATCAACAATGATCAAATTTAGTCATCTATGATTTGACTATAGGCGGACATGGTTTGACCATTTCAACTATGGGTGGCAATGGTTTGAGAAATTTCATCATGGTTGGCCATAGTTTACTATGATAGATTATGGTTGTCAACATTGATAATAGATGACCGTGGTTCACCATGTTTGACCATGGTAGCCTTAGTTGACAATGTTTGACCCTTGTAACTATGGTTGACCATGTTGAGCATGGTTGAGCATGGGTTGGCCATGGTTTTATAAGGTAAATTATGGTGATTATTGTTGACCATGGTTGAAAATTGTTGAGTATGATCAACCATGGTTAACAATGGTTGGCCATGGTGACCTTATTCAATAATGGTCAACCACAGTTAACCATATTGACTATGAATGACCATGGTTGATGATGGTTGACGATGGTTGACCATGTTGACTATGACTGACCATGGTTGATGATGGTCTACAATGGTTGACTAAGGTAATTATGGTTAATACAAGATAACCATGATCTCTTATGGTGAACTAAGGTTGACAATGGTTAACTATGGTCACCCATGGTTGATTATAGTTATACCTGGTCAACCTTAGTCAATCATGATCAATTTTGGTAAACCATGATTAACCAGGGCCTACACGGTAAAACATATTCACACATAGAGATCATGGTCAACCATGATCAAACCGAGTAAAATATGTTCACCATATTTGATGTTAAATTTTGTTTGTCACATTGTGATATTGGTATTTGTTGGTCACATTGCAACATTGTTATTTATTCATAACATTTATATGTTGATTTATATTCAACACATTGTGACACTAACTTTTTTCCATAACATGCTACACCTTGTGACATTGATTTATATTCATGACATTATGACATTAATTGTTGTTTGTTATATTATAATGTTAATATATATAATACTCCCTCCCACCCCCTTGGATTCTTCCAAGTTGAATGGGAGGTGTTACTTTCAAATAACCCGACCTCCATGGCCTCATTATGAAGACAGGGCTATAAATTTATTTGTTTCCCAAAGTTAGTATAATTAACCTTTGATAACACTAGTGCATCTAGCTTGTCAAGATCTTTCTGTCAATGTAAATTTTAACTCAATTCGATGTTTGGATCAAAAGTTATGCCCATTTAAATTTTAGTCATTTAATTTCCACCACATAGGCAAGGAGTTACGACATGGCACCCATCTGGAAATCCCACCTCACCTAGGTGGTTCCATGTTAGCCTTCATGCTAACATGGACATGGCTACGTCCATGTAACCCTTGCCACATCGACTAACCCATGATCCCCACCATGTCTATCTTATGCTTATTATTATTTGTTTACATTACATCTAGCTCTTAAGGAAATTTGGTTTTTCCCAAATTTGTCACCCAAAAAATGATCATGATTTACATCATCCTAGATATCTAGAGTGGGGCCCACTTATCTAAGCCTCTCAAATTTTACTCCAATTTTTTCGCACCCTCAATGAACTTAACTTAACTTTTGCAAATGCATTAGAGTTCCTCCAGTGCTAAAGCATATATGTCACCTCCTTGGATATTTGGATTGGCTACTCATCCAGCCTCACATGGTTTACCCAAATTGGGCCCCACCCTATATATCTGACTCATCCATTTCACAAATATATTTGGCCCATCCAGATTTGGTTCACTCTAACCACTTGACTATGGTAACTATGGTCAATACAAGATAACCATGCTTTCTTATGGTCAACTAAGGTTGACCATGGTTAACTATGGTCACCTATGGTTGATTATAGTTATATAGGATCAAACTTAGTCAATCATGATCAATTTTGGTAAACCATGATTAACCATGGCCTACACGGTAAACCATGATCAACAATGGCCATCTCTTGTCAAGCATATTCATCTATAGACATCATGGTCAACCATGATCAAACCTAGTAAAATATGTTCACCATATTTGATGTTATATTTTGTTTGTCACATTGTGATATCGGTATTTGTTGGTCACATTGTGACATTGTTATTTGTTCATAACATTCCCATGTTGATTTCAGTTCATTAGATTCTGATGTTGATTTGTTTTTCACATTGTAATGTTGATTTATATTCATCAAATTGTGACACTAAATTTTGTCCATAACATGCTACACCTTGTGACATTGATTTATATTCACGACATTATGCCATTACTTTTTGTTTGTTATATTATAATGGTAATATATGTAATACTCCCTCCCACCCCGTTGGAGTCTTCTAAGTTGATTGGGAGGTATTACCTTCAAATAACCCAACCTACATGGCCTCATTATGAATATAGGACTATAAATTTCTTTATTTCCCAATGTTAGAAAAATTAACCTTAGATAACACTAATGTATCTAGCTTGTCAATATATTTATGGCGATGTAAATTTTAATTCAATTCAATGCTTGAATCAGAAGTCATTCCCATTTAAATTTTACTCATTTAATTTCTACCACATGGGTAAGGAGTTACCACGTGGCACCCATGTGGCAACCCCACCTCACCTAGGTGGTTTGATGTTAACCTTCATGCCAACATGGACATGGTTATTTCCATGTAACCCTTGCCACATCAAAAAACCCATGATCCCCACCATGTCTAGCTTATGTTTATTATTCTTTGTCTACATTAAATCTACTTCTTAAGGAAATGTGGGTGTTCCCAAAAATTTTCACCCAAAAAATGATCATGATCTACATCGTCCTAGATATCTAGAGTTGGGCCCACTTATCTGAGCCTCTTCAAGTTTACTCCAATTTTTCCGCACCCTCGATTACCTTAACTTAAATTTTGCAAATGCATTCGAGTTCCTCCAGTGCTAAACCATATATGCCACCTCCTTGGATATTTGGCTTGGCTACTCATCCAACCTCACGTGGTTTACCAAAATTGGGCCCCACCCTATATATCTAACTCATCCCTTTCACAAATATATTTGGCCCATCCATATTTGGTTCACTCTAACAACTTGACATTATAGTTTCTTTCGGAAATCTAGATTCCCAGATACGTATGTACCAATTGAAGTTGACCTGGATGCTATGGCTAATTCCTACCTTATTTAATCCAAAATTATTTAATTTTATTCTTCTAGTGTTTTAAGAAGTTATCTAAGGTTTTCTTGGAAACCTGGCTTCACTTAGAACATCCTCACTCACAAGAATACATCCTTATATCAAGAGTGACTCTCAGAATTGACCTCTCGCTCGACATGTGCCAAAGGGATGCCAACAAGGCGCTTGGAGTGGCCCGTAAAATGTCCATACTTAATACATAAGAAAGTTTAAAGTGTCAAAAATATGCTTCTCCATAAAAATGTTGATGTTGCATCAACACTTTTCAAAACTAGCATGAAAATCATGATTTGATGTGACCTCTAAAAAAAGAGAATTTGATATAGTTCTCATTAAATTGGTAACTATCTTTATCAGGAATACAGGCGGTGAAATAAATGCAATGGCTTGGGTTTACAACCAACTCCTTCTCCCTAGACCTTTGAATCAATGTTCGCTTCCGTCAACAAGTCAATGATTACTTTTCCACATTATTTGCATGAATTACAATCCGTAGCAATATTTACAAGAGGGATAACAAAACAATTGTCACAATATATATCTATGACATTGTGATGGCAATTTTTTTTCATCACATGTGACATCCATTTTTTTCTCACATTGTGATGTCATCTTTTGCTTGACACATTATGAAATTGATTTTTGTTCATCACATTGTTTTGCTGATTTTAGTTCATCAGATGTGATGCTAATTTTTATTCAACACATTGCAACACTGATATTTTATTTTCACATTGTAATGTAAAATTTTATTTTCCATATTTTATCATTATTATTTCTTTATCACATTGCAAGTCAACTTTCATTCATCACATTTTGATAATGATTTTTTTATCACATTACGATGTTGAATTTTGTTCAATATATTGAGATATTGATATATGCTCATGAAATTGTACTATTGCTTTTTGTTATTGCTTTTTGTTTGCACTTTGTGACTTACTTTTTGAACATGGTTGAGCTTGTTTGGACATGTTTGTTTATGGTCAAATGTGGATGATTATGGGTGAAATTTTTTACCATGATTATCAATGCTTGTATGACCATGACAATGGTTGAGCTTCAATGACCACAATTAACTATGATCAACCATGGGTGACAATGGGTGAACATGGCTAACAATGATTTTCAATGTTTAACTCTAGAGGAATATGGTTGACCATGATCGTTATCAATATTTACCTATAGATGAATATGGTTAACCATAGTTGAACATTTTTGAATTTGTACCAACATTAAAGAGATAGTTTGAACATGTTTAACCATTTCAGAGTTAGTTTGACCATCATTCAGCTAGTTCAATCATGATTTTAAATATGTAACAATAGATGTATATGGTTGACCATGTTCACTAGGGTTGAACATAGTTGACTTTGTTGATTATGGTTGACTATGATTATATTATTATAAATACTATATTATCAAGTTAATATTATTAATTTATAAAAAAATTAAGTTATTAATTTATCAAGTTAATATTATTAAGTTATAAGATTGTTCTCATAAAATTCTTCCCCTTGTTATTAGCGTACCTTTCATATATGTACTTTTTCCAAGCATATATCTCAAATATCCTCTAGGAAAACTCCTCTTTAACATTTTTGGCATTTTTTATATCTTCCCACTAGATATCAACCTTTCCTACAAAACCAAAAGTGGCTACCCCTGCCTTCATATTTTAGAGTAATTAGGAACCCTCAAATATTTATTCATTCCTAGTAACCATACTTCCACTTCGTCAACATTGAGTCACCTCTCCATAAAATTTAGGAGGTTTTTCCTTCTTAAATTCATCTTGCAACAATCTTTTTTCTTTCCTTTTTTGTTGACAATATCTCTTAATTGCAACACAGGACAATTTCTCACAACTTCTTATCCTCTTCTCTGAAGTACTTAGTGGAGCATCACCTCTCATTGTGTCCTTAATTGACTACCTTTGTATTTTCTTATAGCTACTTCCTTCTACACCATCAATCTTGAATTCATGCTTCCAAAGTCCTGATGAGACTTTCCTGTATTTATATTTTCCTCGTTGGATGGCAACTAGCTCATGTTACCTCTGTCTTTGCAAGTATTATAGGCTTTGTAGTATAACTGCATTGACATCAATTTGCGAATTAGTAGGAAACATCATTTGAAAAGATCTATTCCTAGTTAAAAACCATATTCATTTGTATAAAGTAGTGTATAACATATCGAACATACCTAGGAGTATAGGTCATTATGCATTGACTGAAAATTCATGAAAAGAGCCAAGTGAAGACTTGATATGTCTAATCAATCATGGATATATCAATTTTGGAAGGATTAACTGGTCTGCTAGAAGGTTGAGCTAGAAAATTCTTCAGTGAATTTATTCCACCGCCCTAAGAGTCTAAGAAGGGGAAACTAACCAATTCTTGAAAAAAAGGTATACTTTAACCTTTATATCTAAATAAACTTGAAGAATTTGTTGTAGGTAAAATTAAATGCTCTTGATCTAAATTGAGAAAAAAAAAATCAAAATATATGGAAATCTTAAACACCCACAAAATAATTTAAATGAAGACTACCCAAATCATAGTTTCCCTTTTGTTGTACATAATTTCCTAATGCAATTAATGGTATTGTATAACAAATGCTAATTACTATGGAGAAATATGTTAAAAGAATAACTTTGCATTGTTTTATAGAAAACTCTACAATATTATAGTAAACTTGCCTAGCTAGTCAAATAAAGTTGTAAATAGACATAAAATTGCTTTATCCTCATAAAAACTACTTAACTAACCTAAGACGAGTCTTAAGAATCCTATTTTCACACAAGAAAGGAGTTATGTCATGGGATTTACCTTTTTATAGGAAAAGTTAATAAATGCAAATATTGAAATTTTGAAACAACAATTTATAAGTGGATGATAAAATAGGAAATAGGGTTAATAAAATAAACTAAAATATTTCTTGGAGTCCTTTGGATGGACCCTCCTCAATATGCTAAAGAAACTAAGAAAATCAACAATAGTAGAATAAACCGAGAACTTTCTCCATCAACATGAGAAAAATGAATACATGCTTACAAGGTTTGAAATTATTTGAGACTAAAACCGACTTATAAAAAAAATGAACTAAGTACTCTAAGGTTGAAGTCCTAAATTTATGCATGCAGGAAGGAATAGTCCCACATAGGTGGGGTGGAATCCCTCCAATATTCCCAAAAGTATGGGGAATTTTTCTTTTGGAGTTAATGTGATAACAAATTTGATGTTCAATTGGAATGTGCTCTTGAGTAACTTGATCAACTTTAGTTTAAGTGCTAGAAATATCAGGAGTAGGATCCCCATTTCATTACAATGCTACTGGTGAAAGGTTCTTCACAATATCCTGCCATATCCAATGCACTCTTTGTACCAAAAACAACAAAAACATAAGCATGGTCATACTAATTAAGTATCCTACTTGACTTCATTATTTATATATGTTTTATTAAAAAAAATACATGTTTTAGTAAAAAAAGGGAACTATAGATAGATCCTCAAAGTATTCATTATAAAGGCCCACCATACCCCCCAACTCATATTTTTTTTCACATCCTTCGGAAACTCTAGCTTCTAGTCCTATTTTTCCCTTTGTTGTTATTGTTGTTTCGAGTTACATTTCTCTTTGAATTCTCTCCTAATACCCCAAGAAATGTATATGGTGAGGTCTACCTAATGGTATAAACCTATTGGTTCTTCAGTACCCTTCCGTTCCTGCTCTTCCTTCTTTTGATCTAAGTCTATTTTTTTCCTAAGCAATAGGGGTGGGTTAATATTTAGTCCAACCCACATTGTATTATATTTTGTATTAATTTCCTATGAAGTGTTTCCCTTGATATTTCATCCTATATATTAATAGAGGAGTGTGGTCCTCTAATTTCAAGGCAATAAAGAAGCGATTGGCATCTTCTTTGGTAAGCTATGGTGACCTCATTCCCTAATAGTATGATTTTATCCGCTAGATATGACAAAACCTCTTCTTTTCTACTTCTCCAAACATGAGCCACTACTTGATCAAAATAAAATATCTCATGGGTTGCTAATATTATCTATGGTTTCGTTGGTTAATCTTTGACCCATAGGGATCCCGATAGTTCTTCTTTCCTCTACTTCATCTTCTAAATCCTTAATTATTCATGCCTTATCCATGAGGATAGGGCAATAAACAATAGATCTCCCATGTAAGGATTAGGGTCCCAACTGTGTGGATGAGAAAGGATGAAGTCATGAAGGTAGAATTCACATAGCCTTAATTTTTCCTCAACACAACTATTATACTATGTTTGTATTAATGCCTATGGTGTTTGACTCTTGAGCTCTCCTTATTTTTCCAAGCTATAAATTTGATGTTTGCACCACTATTCTTTGAGAAATAAGGAATATGTCTTGGCATGTGACCTATATTCCACCATTTCCATAGCTAAATGAAATATTGTTAGAGATTTCTGGAATAGAACTATGTAATATGTGTGATTTATCCAACATTTCAAATGGTGACTCCATGCATCATCAGGGAATAGATCACACATATTACACATTTTTATTTCCACAGGGGCTTCACTCAACGAACCTCTGACATATCAAGTGCATTCATGGCATATTAAACAATACCCTTATTTTGACTACACATTGGAAAATACCTATAAAAATCACATTATTTAACCCCCTTCCAATACGAACCCAATACAACTTCCTAATTTAAAAAACCCTACTTTCACTATATATTGTAGGTATCCATCTTTTCATATCAAAAATAACATACTTCAAAAATATATACTATATTTTATACGAAAAATAACATACTTCAAATTTAAAATAATTATACCCAAAATCTACAAATAAAAATTATATATTTAAAAAATTAATACAATATATTTCATTTTTTTATATTATATTTAAATTTGTAAAAATACAACCATTCCTCTAAATAAATAAATTTGTTATTGTTTTGTTATATTTACATTGACTAATAATAAGTATCTATCTATTTTTCTATTTTTCTTTTTACATTATTACCGTTAATTAATGAAGAAAGACTTTTACCTCACTCAATGAGGCTTTGAAGTTCTCTGAAAGTGCTCTAATTTGTCGATTCAATGGTTTTTGGCCGCGGCTAACAGCTCTACACAATTGGATCTCGGAGGTATGGAAGCCTCTAATCCCTGATGCAATTAATATCTATCCCTGTGCTAAGGGTTTCTTTATAGTAGATTTTGAAAACCCTGAAAGCAGACAATGTATTCTAGATTCCGGCCCTTGGTTTTGGGAAAAATCAGGCCTATTCATGAGGCCATGGAACCCATCTTTCGATCCCTCAACAACAGTCATAACCTCAGCACCAGTTTGGGTGAGACTGCCAAACCTACCCTTGCATCTCTGGAATTTCTCTTCGCTAAAAGCCATTGGAAATGCAATTGGAAAATTTTACTGTAGGTGCCCAGAAACAGAGGAATATGCCAGAACCACCTATGCACGCATCTGTGTGGAAATGGACTTCAGTGCCGGATTCCAAACTGAAATACATCTAACAAGTAAAGACTATGTGTGGAATCAGAAACTCGATTATGAAAGTGTCTTCTTCAGGTGTCGATCCTGCTTTGAGACAGGCCACCTAGCCAAAAATTGCCCAAAAGCCTAAAAAAAAAAACAAATATGCTAGAAAAAATCACCACAGATCTACATGGTGGGAAGGAGCACAGAGAGAACACTACACTGTCATCAAAGAGGAATACTCTCGAGAAAACTCTGAATCACAAGAAATCGGGCAAGAGAGAAACATCTTTCAAGACAAGTAGGGGGAAAGCCCCGCCCAACAACAAAAGAGTGAACTCGACAACCCCTCAAGCATCAACAGTTATGAGGACTCAAATACTGCACAAAATAAATCTTCATTTAACAGCGATGCAGAGCTCCTAGACCAGACTTCTTCTCCGACTATCTTCAAAAAGACGAACACAGTGGATCATGAGGCTAAGACACCAATGTCCCAAGAATCAGAAGAGATGAAAGAGATGCAAGATAAAGAAAGTTGGAAGACCGTAGAGAAAAAAAAGAAAGCTACAACACCAATCTCGCCAAGAAAGACGAGGAGCCAGAGAATTGAAAACTAAGAAAATTACAGGTCCGATAGACCAATTTGGTCTCAGTGGACGTTAACCATCATCATCATCATCATCAACTTACATTTTTGCTATTATGAACAAATCTCCTATAACCCTTTAGTGAATACATCTTTCGTCATCTCCCACGGGTGGGATAGCTGATACTTTTGCGATGATAAATTTTAAAAAATTTCAACAATAATATAAAGTAAAAAGTTCCATATTGCACATTTTTCTCAATCCCTTCTTCTTCTGAGCCAAACTAAATAACCTCACCCTCCAAAAGTGGTTATATGTCGGCCAAAATCCGTGTAGTGATACGTCGATGGTTTCAACATCTTTATTTATATATTGGATTTAGATGATCCAATCACATGAGAAAGACGGCAGCGAGTAGTTAGAAGGTTTGTTTTTTCAGTGCGATTAGCTTGATTGGTCTTACAGGAGAAGAATAACAGTGAAGTAGAAGTACTTTGTCATGGCCGCGAATTCTGGGAAATCGGTGAAGAACGTGTAGTTCAATGAGGAGGCGATCAGTGATCAAATTTGAAGGGCAGGTCTTAATTTCATTTAGAAGGGCACATATTCAGGTCGCACTTCTATAATGAAAAGCATAAAAAAAAGAGCAATTCAATTGACAACAGTAAATTATTTTCAAATTTCTTTTTATTTTTTCACAGGAGAATGGTGGAACAACCCCATGGATGTTGTGTATAAGGCAGGGCTGATATGAGCCGCAACTAATATATCAGATGCATTTACCATTAATGGATAAACAGGATACCTATATTCCTGCTCCAATTCAAATAAGGATTAATTTTGTAGGAAATTTTTGTAACCAGAACGTTCAAGCCAATATACAAGTAGCTCAATCAAATTTAAGTTTATTGCATGAATGAAAAAATTTAGTGAAATTCTAAACAGGTTTAGGATTCAACAAAAGAGTGTGCAAAGGTGTATATGTTTTTGGTATCTCCTTTTTAATATGAAAACAAACCAGGAATTGGGAATCCACAAACAAATCAAATCCAGTATGTTAGGAAGCCTGTTGAATGTGCTCCTCTCCAAGCATAAATCGTGCTTAAACCTTGCTTGACAGACGTTTGCTAAATGATGAATCTATGCTCCTCTCCAGCTTAAATCCTCGTCAAACCTTGCTTTGGCCAGCTTTCAGGCACAACCCAGTGAGATTACAGACCTAATACATGGCCCATAATGACATCTAGTCGCTCTCCACTAAAACTACCTAATGTAATGGTATCAAAGGGTAATTGTGACATAATAATTAATAAGAGCTTCCATCATATTCACAATTAGAAAAAACAACTCAAAAAGAAACTGTTGTTTTTGAAATGGGAGAGACTCAGAAACTGCCAAATGTAATGGTATCAAAAGGTAATTGTGATATAATAATTAATAAGAACTTGCACCATATGCACAATTAGAAAAAACAACTCAAAAGGAAACTGTTGTTTTTGAAATGGGAGTTTTTGAAATGGGATTTAAGTTTTAACATGAAAAGAAATTTACATATTCAACATTCCTAAAATTCTAATTTCAGAAAAAATGAAATTTAAATAAAAGGTTGACAATTTAACAACACTTCGTACAAAATTTTAAGATATTATTCCAATTTTTTTTTTAAATGACAAAAATTAATTTTTAAATTTTTTTTGACTGGTAAAATTTTCTCCCTACTTCTCTGACGTGCCAGAGACCCTTTGAAGGGCTCTGATGTGTTCAATTTTGATCCCTGGAGGCGATATCTAATAAACAAGTAGCAGTGGGAGAATTGGAAGCATATTCCGTTTATGTAGCTAATATTGACTACGGGTGCACAAAGGAGGAGTTAAAGGCACATTTCGAGAAGTGCGGGAGAGTGAAGGGCTTTACTATTCCTAAAAACGAGTATGGGAACCCACGAGGTTATGCTTTCGTGGAGTTTTCAGATGTAGACAGCGTGGCGAAAGCCGTGGTGGAACTGAATGGCTCCATCCTCCGGTCCAGAGAGATCACCATGTCTCGCGCCAAAAGTAACCGCCGAAATTGGAACAACCCCAACACCAGCGGAGGGTTTCGCCTCCCCTTGGAACAGCGGCCGCTAAAGAATTGGAGAAGTGTGAGTGCCAATCCTAATAGATCATCATCGACACCATCATATGCAAACACGAAAAACTGCCAGCAACCTCCGCCGTTGTCTTCCAATTCGCGTTTCAGCTATGTTTGGGCAACAGGATTAACCACTAACAGCGCCACTGCTAATCATGAAAATAGCGACAAAAGCATCCAAGAGGAGGCGATACCGATTGAACAAGAAGGAGCATTAATTGGAGGAGGAGGAGAGGAATTTGACAGGTACTCGGTTTATGTAGATAATGTGGACTATTGGTGCACTGCACAGCACTTGCTGACACATTTTGAGTCCTGCGAGACAGTGTACCGCATAAGCATCCCTATAAACGAGTTCAGGAACCCACAGGGATATGCGTTCGTAGAGTTCTCAGATTTGGGCAGCGTCGACAAAGCCCTCCAGCTGAATGGTTCCACCCTCCGGTCCCGTGACATCATCGTCTCTCGCAAAAGGAAGCTCCCAATTAGGCGGAACCCTAATAATAAAAATAACAGTGGCGGAGGGTTTGGCAGCCCCACCCAGCAGCAGTCGTCAGCTATTTCCAGAAATGTGGGTGCCTATTCTAACAGATCATCACGTCCACCATATCCAAATTACACAAATACCAACCGCCCCCTTCAGCCGCAAAAACCTCGCTCCAGCACGCCCACAACTCATGCCCTGGCTGCTCATGCTCAACGCCCCACTACATCACCCAGTTCCTGAGGCTGCCTGTTACTCTTTAATTTAATTAAGTAGGTCAATTCCATAGTTTCAGAAAAGGATTTTTGTCTGGTCACTCGCTCAATTACCTTGGGATATTTCCCATTCAATGATACTTTTGTAAAGCTATGGAATTGACTTTTTTTTTTGTAAAGCTATGGAATTGACTTTCTAGTTGTTAGGGATACATTTATTTCTAATGCATTATTTAAGGTATCTATTTTTGAACAACTTATCTGAGTTATATTTCTATTTACTTTGTTGATTAAATCATAAAAGTTTGATTAAGGTAGATCTATTGTGATTCTAGGTTTATTTCTATTTACTTTGTTGATTAAATCATAAAAGTTTGATTAAGGTAGATCTATTGTGATTCTAGTTTTAGTGTGTAAAAAACATTACATGTGTGTAAGTGTATAGTTATAATAAAAAATGGAAATTTGAATTAAATTAATATTTAATTATATAAAATTTATTATATTGTATTATAATTAGAAAATACTAATAATTAATAGAGGAATAAATTTTATTTCTTAAAACTTTTATCTAGTTTTAACCATACATATCACTGTTAATTATAATGAATATTTGATTTCATCAATAACATTTACAAACAAAGATATTTATGTCCTACCTAAGCCTTGAATATTGACAATGCTAAATTTAGACAATTTATGAACACTTGTTTTGTTACTTAATTTATTAAAAATAAAGCCTGCAACATACATTGTATACAACACCAAATTAACACAACTAGAATCTCACTTCATACGACACCAAAGACATAACTACAATCTCACTTTCATAACCAAAACCTTTTCATTTGCCTCCCAAATCCTTATTCCCTTTTAACAAACCCCTTCCTGTCCTTACAATCATCCCTCACTCTAGTTCCCTATAATTATACCTTGTGTAATACACTTGACCCCCAAGGTGACCTTGAGGAGATTGTGCTCATAAACAAATTGATGACTCTCTCTACATTTATTAACAAGGTCGCATGCAGTAGTAGTCCCTGTCAGGTTTGAAATGAAAACTCTAGGGCAATTTCAACATTGACAGCAGTATTGCAAAAATCCCTTGGTTGAATCCTTGGAACTACAACTAGAACTCCAAAAATCCCTTGGTTGAATCCTTGGAACTATAGTCAGAACTGATGAGATCGAATCGAGGCCAGTGTGCAGTCTAGCTAGTCGTGTTTCACATTTTTTCCCGCTGTAAGCAAGTGAAAATCAATTAAAAAAAACACCCATAAAAATCTCAAGTAGGTAGGGAGTGTATAAAAAGAAGGCTCATAAAACAATGCTCTCTCTATGTGATCCATCATCATAATGTTTGTTGTTAATCGTAAGTTGGCCTCCCACTCATTCGCTCCACATCCAAAGCATCCCTGATTCTTTATTTTATGCTCCCAAATCCCTGCATGTTTGTTGTTATTGTCCTTTGGTGATTTCATCCATCACTGGATTGACATTTGGCGATTGTATAACAAGAGAAGAAAAATGGTAGTTTAAGCTTGTCGTGAGATTATTATTATACAATAAATATTATGTTCATCAGGCGCATTGCCAAACTTATGGTTTAAACATTATATTCTATAATCTATTTTTTTATTGCTATTTTTCATCGTTTCCATCTAAAATTTAATTTTCTATTTGAAAAAAATGGTTTGGAATTATAAATTTCAGTGCCATAATATACCAAATTATACCTGACTCTTATACATATTCCTACTGACTCTGACACACCTTCCCAAAAAAGGTGATTTAACCCACGAAATAGAGATGGAACCAAATGTTTTTATAAAAAACGTAACAATCTGCAGGTCCATTGTTCTTGGTGTTTTGGCTCTAATAGGGTTGGAAATGTGGAGGTAGAATCAATTGGTATAGAGATTAGCAGTGATTAGGTGATTTCCAACTTAGATTCTAAACATTACATTAGAAAGTCAAATCTCATAAGCTTGTGTAAAATATAATAATCTTTTAAATCATTGCAATATTTTAAGGAGATGTGGCTAAAGTCAGAGAATCACTGTGCATGACGAAAATGTGGTTGAAGAAGTTTAAATTCTCGAGTAAGAAAAAATGTATGGTAGCTTGAGGAAAAATGTATGACAACCACGACAATTTGGAGACGTGTCTAAATACAGAGAATCACGGTGCATGATGGAAATGTGGTTGAAGAAGTGTTTACTATTGAGTGAGAAAAAATGGATGGAAGCTAGAGGAAAAATGTATGCCAGCCGTGACAGTTCCTCATTGTAGAATTATCTTCCGGGTGAGATATCTGAGCCAGAAGGCGATCTCCGACATGCAAAAATAGATTTTTTGGTACGAGAGCAGATGAATAACGTTCAAAGTCTGAACAACACTCATAAACATGTTATAAAGAGATACAAAGTATGGTGTGGCAATAGAGCAATTCGTATATTTCAGAATGGAAAGTGGAAATTGCACAAGATGGAAACTCTCACAGATCTTGCCTTGTTTTTTCCTCTTGTTGTTGATTTAGGTAAAACTGAGCGTCGTGGTAGATGCATCTTCCAACAGCATCTTTTTAGGCTCCTCTTTCACTGGTAACCAAACCAAAAAAAACGTTAAGCAATGGTATGTGGGTATTTGTATGCCATGTCGTCACAACAGACAATCGCTTAGATGGCCAACAAAGAGAAGCCATTACAGAACATGTCTGGTGTTTTCAATCTCATAGAGGACGAGAGTCTCCTTCTGTCTTATGGAGGATTCATCGTCTGGTACTCCAAGGAAAACAATATGAAGACTTCTTCAGCTGTGATTGTGGATTCTGGTAACTTGATTGTGGTGAGTGCCAAGAATGCATTTATTGCATGGGATGAAGATTAGTGTCACCTAGAACCTGACTTCCTAGAAAAGGACTTGGGATCGGAGTTTGGATCACTCCAGCTTTTGGATGGATGTAGCTAGATGGATATAGATGGGTACAAGAATTAGACCAATTACTAGCAATGCGGTCCCTAGAATGGTTGGATCTTCAACCAAGTTCCGGACATGTCACAAAATTACACCTACAATGTCAGGCCATTTGATAACAGTTCGTACAAGTATGTAACTTATTCTCTGAAGCCCGATTTTCCATATCTGTCGCATAAACAGTAATATTGGCCTAGATTCCATTCTAGTCATGTAGATAGTATGAGACCTTTATTTCTGTAGTCAGTTTCCCTTGCTCTCTTCTTTAATCATTTTTACACAATAATGGTTAATCCCTTATCCTCTTCTTTAAGAAGTTTTGTTGAACAATGGTTGAGGGAAAATTGTAAATGAAATAATCTACATTAGACTATAAAAGTATGAATTTGTCAGTGTAAAATTTAAGCTATCTCTATATCGATACCTTTATGATAGAATTTTCTATAGATTTAGCTTGTGTTATTAAGCTCATGTTCTCCTAGCCCTACTTCTTTTTTCTTTTGTAGAAATATCTCCCTTGTACATGTCCATGGCCTTGGAGTCAAAAGAAACATTGCAACACTAGTAACCAAGACATAACAAGAAAATCTAAACATATACACACACATAACAAGAAAATTTGAACATATAAACATACATCATAAAAAAATTTGAACGTGAGACATTATAAAACCAAGAAATAACAAGAAAAATTATAATGTTTGTTTTTTTTCTCTAGACGTTTTTACTTAACACTGATCCTTCTGTTGGTTTCACAATTACCCTCCATATAAACCTCTGTATTCATTGCAATGGCTTCTTCTACTAAAAAAGGATAACTCCGCAAGTGCTTGGATGTCATGACAAATTTTTGCCTTGTGTTATGCGACAATTTGTTATGTGTATCATTGGCAAGTCAAGTCATTATGTAGTGTTATGTGTATGAATGTCAAGTCAAGTCATTATGCAACCGCCAGAACCAGGAAAAAATTAGGGTTCACAAACACATGTACGGATAAATTACAGTTCGCAAGCACGAAATAGCTAGATGGCTACACACATAAATGCAATACTAAGCAATGTAATACCAAGCAAGGCAATGTAATAGGGGAAAATTTTCCAAAAAAAATGTTATCAGATTAATGCTATGCCAAAGTTAGCATTAGTCTATTACAATTAAATGTTTACATAGTGTTCCAAATGGGTAGAAAAAAACTTTGGATATGTCAGGAATTCAGAACTTTGTTTTCTTTGGATTAAAAAATATTTGGGTATATTAAAGTTTTTCATTTGTAATGTGCCTTGAGGCACATGAAGTCTCCAATAAGAGGTCTAATTGAAAAGTTTGGTTAAATTTTGGTGCAACGAAATTGTGAGCCCAAAATCTTGATTAAATTTTGGTAAAGAGGGTAGTCAACGCAAACTGATATGTATTCAAAGGGAAAGCGATCGCTATGGTCCATGCTTTGTCATAGGCAGGGACTAGTAATGGATTTCAAATCCAAATGTGTGTTACATAAGGTAGAAAATGTCATCCTACACTTGTTTTTCGTTTAGTTATATAACTCCTGCATCATATAATATATTAATGACACAAATGATAATTGATCCACTTTCAATTATTCTTTTATTTCTCTAGTTATCATAAATGAATTACATAAGGTTCCAATCTATAAGGAGGTGTTATGGCCAGCAACAACCCCCCCTTCTTATTTAGTTTTCTCACTAATACTAAATAAGTGGGGACCCTTATCCATAAAATTAAAAAAAAAAAGTAAATTAGGACTTGTATTCCCTTTCTGAATAAATCTTACTATCATAAACTTAGGTGAATACCCGAAAATCTAAAAAGACTTAATTTTTATGACAAGTTCGAACAAAACTATTCTCTCAATAAAAAGCGTCACATCGCAAAAAGGTAATAGATGCTTTCCTACAAATAGAATCCTAAGATTGTGAAATCATGATGCGAGATCACATACTAAAGAAATTCATCGCATCGTAGCTTTCATGTGCTTCAAGTATCACTTAAAGTGAAATACCTCAAACCGCCGATATGCGATGGCGCGTCTCGCAAATTGCATTTCGCAGAAAACATATGATAATGGATGATTGCCACACATAATGGATCAGCAATATTGCGATCTGTGACATTATGATCTGTGATATTGAGAAACAAATCGCAAATTCAAATTATCACAGATCTGCAAGAATCGTTGTTCGAAAAAGATTTTCCATAAACCGATGCCCAGTTATGCGCGTTAATGTTAATTTAATGAGTTAGTTGGCAATCATTAATGAACTATGGTTTTGATATTACCAAAGAGCCATTTCACGTAAGGTGATATATTTTATATGATTTCAGCATTTAAAGCTTTCCCGTCACCTTTTTCTTATCATTACTCTTTCCTCATTTGCAAATTGCAGGAGCAAAAAGCAGGGAGGTATACATAGCAGTGTTCATAATATTATGGGAAAGAGAGGAAAGACTCTGAGTTCTGAAGACAAAGAAATGACGTGCTTATACACGGACACCACCTGTAATAGAGAGGTTGGCATTACTACTTGGGAAGGCATGCACAATCTACTCGAGGAAGAAAATCCCATAGTAATGGAGGTTACAGCTACTGCAGACTCACGCGGATCATCTGAGGCGTAATTTACAGAACTAGCATGCTTGTTCTTCCAGATAGCGACGAGGCCCAAGAGTCTTCCATACATAGACATGGTCAAATGGGTACTGGATAGTGCTGAGATAACAGATCGATAGTTTAAGACTCAGAGCTAAGAACTCATGGAGTCATTCTTTCCACAAATTTTAAGGTTTACATCCTCTAACAAAAAGCACGCAAGAGGCAAAAAATAGCACCAGGGAAGCCCGGATCAAGAAATAGAGGTAGTTTTTGATGCACATTGCCAGGCAAAACCTCTTGAAAAGGAAAGCCTATAATCACTCAGTTGCCTGTAAGCCTTGGAAAATTGTAGGAAAAAGTGCTAAAAGAAAAAGGTAATACCCGAGCTCTAAAAACGAGTGGTATTTATCAGGGATATCTTCAAGTGGTATGTAAATTTCTACCAAATGTATAGCATCTATAGATAAGCTGGAGACAAAAGGCTTAAGAAAAAGTAGGGTCCATCAAAAGGTTAACCAAGTTAAATTAGGATTCTTACTGGCAGTACTTGGTTAAACCACACAGTTAGTGCATGACTCTCAAGTGTCTCACTAACTCTACCGAGAAGTTGGCGCCAACACTTGTTGATTTCGTTTTCACAAGAGAGCTAAAGTCGGAGGTCGGCCAGCCAACTCTCCTCAAGCCAATGCTGGATGCTTGCGACTACAAAGATCAGATACATAGATAGTTAGTTGCCAGTTTTACTTTTAGATTCAGTTTTAGTTTTAGCTTTGCTTTATTTTTCCCTGAAGTGAGGACGGTCCTTTAAAATACCTCCACTATTTTTGTAATAAACTATTTTTAGATTTAGCTAGTAGTATTTAAACCCTTCTCATGCATTTAGAGAAGGGTCCTAAAATTTGTCAAAAAACTTGTCCTCAGAACATGCACTTTTGCACCCTCCAAGGAGGTTTTGATGAATGAATGGAACAAGATTTATTGACATCTGTGTTTAATATCTGCTACTGAAATTGTACTTTTGTACTCTTAGCAGATGTTGAATTAAGAAGAGATAAATAATTATTATTGGAGCTCATGAGTAGAACTCATTATAAATGGTACTTTTATCTCTTAGCAATTTTTGCTTATGTGTTAAGGTGATATTCATGTTTAGTTATTTATGTATGAATGCTTGAATGCTTGACTTATCATTTGGCACTTCTGTATGGTGATAACCATTTATTTATGCTTAATATATGAGTGACTTATTATGCGATATTTTTTTCATGATTTTTTGGCTAAATTTTTATACGAAACAGTTCATCTTTATTGAATTCTTTTCTTATAGCAATTGAATGATCTTTATTACCAATTTCTATAGAAACTATTTTAAATCGCATAATTGAAAGATTAAATCCCAGGTTAGTTTTAGAATTAGATATTTCTATTCATTAGAATACAATTGCATGTTGTTAAATTAGACTTAGAATAAAAGCATTTTACTTAGAAATTATTAGGAAGGAAATATCAATTCTCAACACACACACACATAAATTGGGAAACTGCTCCCACATCCCCAGTCGGACCCACTATACCAAACGGAGAAGGAGATGCTAACCAAGGTCTGGACCAGGTGGGTATCCCCCTTGTTGTAGACCCAATTTTCGGGGCTTCAACATATTTGGTGCTAGAAGGAGGGCCTCGAACTGTGAATGGCAAGTAAATCTAAATCTAAATACCATTCTGAGAATAAATCACCCTCACCATCTCCCCCGACTTCTCCATCGCATTTAGATTCTTTAAACCTTGAGTGAGAAGTTGATAAAACAACAACCACTGCCACAAACCCGAATATTTCAGAGAAATCTACTATTGAACCTCCTGAAGTTCAATCTTTGATCCATAAACTTCAGCGATTTTCTATATCACCCCAAAAATATAAAAAATATCAAGGTAGTGTGACTTCGCAATATAACCCTTCTCTTCCCCTTACTAGATTTCAGAGTGAAAAGTTTGGTATCGAACCAACCACTCCTCCACTCCTCCACTTCTCCACTTCAAATTATTGTCCACCAAACCACTAGAACTTCAACATCTCCTTCTCAATCATCTGGAACTGTAATATCCTCATCTTCCCAACTGCAAGGATCACCTTCTATGCTTTCCTCTGTTAGTAGTTCAACGATGGCCCAAACTCCATGGAATAACCCAGGGGCGGTCTTAATGCCTGCACCCTTGAGTCAATTACCGGCCCATCCTGAAAAATGGCTACCTAAGTTTAATCCTAAAGCAGGCATGCTAGCAGAAGAACACATAAACAACTTTATGTTATCTATAAATCTCAATGGGGTTACTAATGAAGACGTTGTCGTCCGACTCTTTCCTTAAACTTTGTAAGGAGCAGCCGGATCATGGTATTTCTCATTACCATCCGGATCTATCACTAGTTGGGATATTTTCCAAGAACAATTCTTGACTAAATTTGGTGATGACAGGTCTACTGCGACACTGATCAATGACCTATCTAACCTTAGGGCTGAATCAAGGGAACTTGTCAAAGATTTTAACTCGCATTTCAATAAACTTTTGAACAAAATTATTGAAATGCGAGATTGGTCCACCCCGATGATCAATTAAAGACCACGTTCAGAACCAAATGGGTTACTTACGCATATCAAAAGATGCCTTTTGGTCTGATTAACGTTGGCGCCACATTTCAAAGGGCCATGGAAATCACATTTAAGGGATTAGTAAACAAATCAATAGTAACCTACTTGGATGATATAACTGTATACTCCAAGAAATGAGGTAATCATCTCAGAGATTTGAAACAGATCTTCCAACATTGCCAAAGGTATAGAATTTCACTTAATCCAAAAAAATATTTTTCTTTTACATTAAGTGAAGGAAAACTTCTTGGATTTATAATGTCAAAATCTAGAATCCATATTGATCCTGACAGAATCTAGGAGATTTCCGAAATACCCTTGCCTCACAACAAGAAAGCTATGAAATCCTCCCTTGGCTAGATTAATTTTGTAAAAAGATTTGTTCCAGACTTTTCAAGAATGGTATCTCCCTCACAAGCAATGATTAAAAATAATCCAATCTTTAAATGGGGCCAAGAAGAATATGAAGCATTCAATCTGATTAAACAAGTGATTGTGAACGCCCCATCTTTAGCCACTCCAAATTTCTTTGATCCTTTCATTTTGTATACATATGCCTCAGATAGATCATATGTTGCGATACTCACTCAAGCAAATCAAGATAAGGTGGAAGCCCCAATTGCCTTTTTTAGTTCAATCTACAAGGGGTCGAATTAAATTATTCTGACGTCGAGAAGCAAGCTTATGCTGTTTTCAAAGCGATCAAACATTTCATACCTTTCCTACTTAAAACCCATACAAAAATCATAGTGTCGTTTCTAGCAGTAAGAAATCTCTTAGTACAGAAAGATGTAGGTGAAAAGAGAGAAAATTGGGTTACTAATTTACAAGAATATGATGCTCAAATTAAACCAGCAAATATTGTAAAAGGTCGAGGATTTTGTAAAATGCTGGCTGAAGCATCGCTTATTTCTGAAATACCATCTTCATAAGTACAAATGTATGAAGTAAGCTTATACGATATTGAATTATTATACACTAATATCATATTTTATCTAAAGAATAGATATGCTCCTTCAAACCTAGATTATACAAAGAAAAGAGCCCTAAGGTTGAAGGCTAATCAATATCAACTCATAAACGATGTCCTTTTTAGGAAGAATTATGATTTTGTTCTCCTTCGATGTCTCGAGAAATCTGAAGCTGAAAAGGTGTTGCGGGAACTCCATGATCTACCAACAGGTGGACATTATGCTGGAGATACTACAGCACATAAAATCTTGCGCGCAAGGTACTATTGGCCTACACTATTCAAAGATGTGCATAGCTACATAAGAAAATGTCAAGTTTGTCAAACTACTACTAGGAGACAAAAGAAACCATCATTGCCTTTGCAACCAGTCAATATTGATCAACCTTTTGATCAATGGGGATTAGATATAATAGGTGAGATCGTTCCTCATTCTTCTAAACAGCATAGGTATATCCTTACAGCTACAAATTATTTTACTAAATGGGTAGAAGCAGTTCCTCTCAAGACAGCTAATGTCGAACACATCATTGATTTCATAGATCAGATCATAATAACTAGGTTTGGTTTACCCTCCGCGTTAATGTTTGATAATGCATCATATTTTTCTGGCAATTCTATGACTGAATCAGCGCTCAAAAGAGGTTTTAAGCTTAAATACTCTGCCAATTATTACCCATAGGGGAATGGGTTAGCTGAATCAACAAATAAAAACTTAATCAGAATCATTAAGCGAACCATTGATCAAACTCATAAGAATTGGCACAAATCCTTAATATATGCTCTATGGGCCGATCAAATAACGTAGAAAGCCTCCATTGGCACTTCTCCCTTTAATTTTGTTTTGTTGAAAATGCAACAAGATGATGGAGCTTAGTGAAAAGAAGTCGCCTTCACTAAGTGGGCCCGTAGGCTATTTTTGGCACAAAGTCTATTTTTAGACTATGTCTATTTTTAGACATATGGATCATGGTCTATGAGTTGCAGGATGCTATTTATGGATGATTGGTCATGTTGGTAAAAATAGATGGACCTTTATTTTTAGACATATGGGCGGAGTTTATTTGTAGACTATCAGTCAAAAATAGAACAGTCGAATATTATTAGCTCTTAATAATATTTGGACTATAAACATTATCTTATCCTCTTGCAGCACTTCAGTTCGAGCTACGGATGTGGCACATGCAACTTCCAGAAGGAAATACTCTTTTCCCATGGGTTAGTTGAGCTATTGCATGATAGACTTTAGTTAGAACTCAAGTGATTGAGTTTGGTGGAGTTGATTGAGGAGTTGATGGAGTTGTGTTCAGTTTGACTTAGTTGAACTAGTTGTATTTAGTCTAACTGCCAAATACACTAGTGATGAGTGATGTGAATTAATTATTAACTAATTCACTAATTATTAACTCATAAATCAACTAAATAATACATCAATTAACTCAGTGCATGGACAGTTCAGTGGAGACAAGTGTTAGAGGTGGGTGAAAGGGTGAGACTACTATCAGTTGTGACTATAACTATGCATGAGATTTGCACAATCATTGATTGAGATTGCCAATGAGGAATGCGTAGTACAAGCCAAGGAAATTCGAATTTGGATCTGATCTATTCTCAACTTGGATTGCACAGTAGAGGCAGGCAAATAATGGAGGAGATTTGAACCTGTGACTTGTTCAGATCTGAGCTAGTTTGTGTGTAGCATGTGGAGATAGTACTGAGTACTTGTGAGGAGTATTGTACTATGCATTGTTACATGTTCTCTATCATTATAATATACAGATAGTTGGGGGCTTTTAGTTGTATTCTTTCCCCATTACATATTGTGTTGATATGTGTGATTGATGTTTCAATGTGCGCATGCAATTGTTTTTTAATTCCGCAAATTGATGATCAATGGTAGAGGAGGTTATGTATTATGCATGCATTCCAAAAATAGTGTATAATCAAGATAATATATGTGAATAAGTGTTATATTATTAAAAATTTCTACATGGTATCAGAGCGAAGTTGATCATCAGATCTATTATTCAGAAAGTGATTACATTTTATTTCTTCAGGCAGAGTCTGTAATCGGTCCAAGTAGCCTCATGATTCATCCTTCTTTTGGAAGGTGAGATATCCAGTAAAAGCCCATACAGTCAATCTCTGTACGAGAAATACTTTGTTCTCACGAATTTTAGATTAGAAGCGATTGAGTTTTGAGCTGGTGGAATTCGAATTTGCAGCAGTGTTTTCTTGGTGTCGAAGTTGAAATGTCTTTCAACGGATTGCAATTGGAGTATGCCCTTGAAGGAAGCTCGAATTATATTGCATGGAAAGACAGGATGGAGGCGGTGTTAGATGAAAATGGGTTGAACGAGTTCATAGATGTTGAGGTCCCAAAGCCTGCTGATGCTGCTCAAGTTGAGGGTTAGCAAAAGAAGACAACAAAGTGTCGAGGGATTCTGTTGGAGGGCGTGAAGGATCACATTGTATCTAGCCTGCATGGAAAGGCTTCTCCATACTTGATGTGGAAAGCGTTGAAAGATTTATTCCAAAGAAAGAGCAACAAGAGGAATTTGGTGCTCAAGGATAAACTCAGAAACATTAAGTGTGAGAAAGGAGACAGTATGCCCAAGTATCTCACGAAGTTCACCCAATGTCGGGATGAGCTGGGAAGTGTGGGGGTGACTGTCGATGATGAGGACTTGGTGAGCTTGGCTCTCCTTAGTCTTCCAAAGAGTTGGCATTCTTATCAGGACTCTGTCAATGGTCGGGAGAAATTGCCAGGATGGGAGAGATTTTGGTCTGATCTTGTGCAAGAGGAGATCAGGCAGAATACCAGGGACGGATCTTCATCAAAGGCATCTGATGAAGAAAATTGTGTTTTGGCTGCCAAAGCAAAGAAGGGGAAGAACAAGAAAGCTTCTCATTCTGGTGCGAAAGGAAGAAGTAGGACATGTCCAAGGTGAAGTGCTTTCACTGTCACTAGCACGGACATTATGCCACAAATTGTCTGCAAAAGAAGAAAAATAAGCAAGTTGTTGGATCCGCAGCGGAAGAGGCCTTAGCCGCGCAGTTTGAGCTAGATTTTTCACTAATCGCATGTTTGGTATCAAGTTTGATGGGATCGGTATGGTTCTTGGATAGTGGTGCGTCTTTTCACATGACAGGAGATCGAGATTTGTTTTCTAATCTGGATGAGAAAGATCTTGGAGTGCACATCGAGATGGGTGATGATGGTAGATACAGTACGACTGGTATCGGTACCATTTCCTTTGAGAGGGAGTCTAGTAAACCCTTCGTATTGAAGGAAGTGATGCATGTTCCAGGATTGAAGAAGAATCTTATCTCTGTGGCGATCTTAGAAGACAAGGGATATGATGTTGTCTTCTGTGATGGAAAGTCTTTCCTGCGCAGTAAGGCAACTGGAGAAACCCGGAAGATAGGGGTTCGAGTCAAGAACCTTTATCAATTGCATGTAGATGGCTGCGCAGCAATGGCATCCAAGGTAGAAGGATTGGTGATTCGGGATGATGGTGAGTTGTGGCACTGGAGATTAGGCCACCTTCACCATGTAGCCTTGAAGATACTGCAGCAGATTTCTACTGGGCTTCCTAAAGGCTCTCTTGCGCAGTCAGATCAGTGCAAGGGGTGTACTTTGGGAAAATTTGTGAAATCCATCTTTCACGAGAAGGATAGTCACGCCACGACAATCCTTGAGAGAATTCACACAGACGTGTGTGGACCTTTCTCAGTAGCTTCGACAGCAAAGCACAAGTACTATGTGATCTTTTTTGATGATTTCTCTCGAAAGTGTTGGATCTTCTTCATGCAGAAGAAGAGCGAGACATACTCAAAGCTCTGTGAGTTCAAAGCACTGGTCGAGAAGGAACCGGGGAAGAAGGTGAAGACTCTTAGGAGCAAAAATGGTGGTGAATTCATCTCTGGCGAGTTCAAGGACTTCTGCAACGCAGAAGGGATTCGAAGAGAGCTCATAGCTCCCCATAACCCACAGCAAAACGAATTTGCTGAGCGGAATAACAGAACGATCGTGGGTGCTGCATGGGCAATGTTGCATGATCAAGACCTAACCCTTCACTTGTGGGCAGAGGCATGCAATACTATAGTATATGTGCAGAACCACTGTCCTCACAAGATACTTGGTATGAGTACACCCGAGGAAGCTTATTCTGGTAAGAGGCCTGATATTTCCCATTTGAGGATTTTTGGTTCTCGTGTTTACATGCATGTGATGAAGGATGCCAGGAAGAAGCTGGAGCCGACCGCAGAGGTTGGGATATTTGTGGGGTACACTAATATGCCCCACAACTATCATGTGTATTTGCCAGACAGTTGCAAGACTGTTGTGAGACGGGATATCAAATTTCAGGAGGAGAAAGCCATGAAGTGTTCACTTGAGAGGGAGCCACACTTGCATGCAGATGAGGAGCTATTAGTTCCTAAGGATGAGCTTCAGGATGTGGATCAGCCACAAGATGAAGTTCATGGAGTGGAAGAGACCACTAATGCAACGCCAACCATCAGAGGGCGAAAGCGCACTACAGAAGCTGAGCGACTGGCTCAAGATGCAGAGAAGGTTGTAGGACCACCTACAACATAGCGCAAACAAAGACAACCACCTGATCAGTACACTGGATACATGGCTCTTGTGAGCAAATGTGTCATGACTGAGCCATCCTCTTTCGAGGAAGCTATGGAGGATCTCGCATGGGTAGATGCCATGGTGGAAGAGTATGATTCAATTGTCAGAAATAGTACATGGGAGATTGTCCTAAGTCCGAAGGGGAAATCAGTGGTGGGTTCAATATGGATCTACAAAGTGAAGCAGGCAGCTGACGGGAGTGTGGAGAAGTACAAGGCAAGATTTGTTGCCCAAGGCTTCTCACAGATAGAGGGGATCGATTATGAGGAGACCTTTGCACCTGTCGCAAGGTATTCTTCCATATGTACGATTCTTGCTCTCTCAACACAGATGGGGTGGCACATCCATCAGATGGATGTGAAGACTGAGTTCCTCAACGAAGTCATTGAGGAGGAGGTGTACATAGAGCAACCCGAAGGTTTCGACATCTTTAGTAGCGAGTCACATGTGTGCAGGCTCAAGAGAGCGTTGTATGGGTTGAAACAAGCACCTCGTGCTTGGTACACATGGATAGACAGTTATTTCACCGGACTTGGATTCTCCAAGAGTGAGGCGGATCCTAACCTATACCAGATTGTGGTGGAGGGTAAGCTGCTGATCATTGTACTTTATGTAGATGATTTGATTTGACGGGAGATGAGCTGTTGATACTTTCATGCAAGGAGGATCTTGCTAGAGAGTTTGAGATGAAGGACTTGGACCTCCTTCATTATTTCCTGGGATTGGAAATTTGGGCGTAGTGATGGACTATTTGTTTCTCAGGGTAAGTATGCCTAGGAGATACTAGAGAAGTTCAACATGCATAGTTGCAAGCCTGTTGATACTCCTCTTCCTAGAGGTTGGAGGAAGGAGGATGCTACTTCAGTGGAGGTAGTGGATGCCACTGTTTATCGACAGTTGGTGGGGTCGCTTATGTATCTGGTCAATACACGACCTGATATATGCTATGCTGTTAACCAACTTCCACAAGCTATGGTTAAGCTAACCAAGCTCTTCTGGAAGGCAAGCAAGCATGTATTGCGTTATCTCAGAGGCACATCCGAATATGGATTGTGGTATAGACACGAGGATGAGCTGAAGCTATGTGGCTTCACGGATGCAGATTGGGCAGGGAGCCCAACGGACAGAAAGATCACATCTGGAGGGATCTTCAGTATCGGGTCGATAACAGCTTCTTGGTATAGCAGAAAGCAGAGATCTGTGGCACTCAGTTCAGCAGAGGCCAAGTATATGGCAACAAGTTTGGCTGCATGTGAGGCTATATGGATGAGGAAGATCCTGGTCGGGTTGTTCGGGTCACACTTGGAGCCTACTATGATTTATTGTGATAACCAGAGTTGCATTAAACTCTCGGCTAATCCAGTATTTCATGATAGATCCAACCACATCGACATCAGGTACCATCATATCAGAGATTGTGTGCAACGGAGAATCATGTTACTTTCATACATTCCCATGGAGGATCAGGATGTTGATATCTTGACGAAGGCACTCACCAGGAGAAAATTCGAATACCACAGAGGTAGGTTAGGGGTTGTAGATAATCCATATATTGTTGATAGGGAGTGTTGAAAATGCAACAAGATGATGGAGCTTAGTGAAAAGAAGTTGCATTCACTAAGTGGGCCCGCAGACTATTTTTGGCGCAAAGTCTACTTTTAGACATATGGATCATGGTCTATGAGTTTCAGGATGTTATTTATGGATGATTGGTCATGTTGGTAAAAATAGATGGACCTCTATTTTTAGACATATGGGCGGAGTCTATTTTTAGACTGCCAGTCAAAAAATAGAACAGTCGAATATTATTAGCTCTTAATAATATTTGGAATATAAACATTATCTTATCCTCTTGCAGCACTTCAGCTCGAGCTACGGATGTGGCACATGCAACTTCCAGAAGGAAATACGCTTTTCCTATGGGTTAGTTGAGCTATTGCATGATGGACTTCAATTCGAACTCAATTGATTGAGTTTGGTGGAGTTGATTGAGGAGTTGATGGAGTTGTGTTCAGTTTGACTTAGTTGAACTAGTTGGATTTAGTCTAACTGCCAAATACACTAGTGATGAGTGATGTGAATTAATTATTAATTAATTCACTAATTATTAACTCATAAATCAACTAAAGAATACATCATTTAACTCAGTGCATGGACAGTTCAGTGGAGACAAGTGTTAGAGGTGGGTGAAAGGGTGAGACTACTATCAGTTGTGACTATAGTTGTCCATGAGATTTGCACAATCATTGATTGAGATTTCCAATGAGGATTGTGTAGTACAAGCCAAGGAAATTCGAACTTGGATCTGATCTATTCTCAACTTGGATTGTGCAATAGAGGCAGGCAAACAGTGGAGGAGATTTGAACCCGTGACTTGTTTAGATCTGAGCTAGTTTGTGTGTAACATGTGAAGATAGTACTAAGTACTTGTGAGGAGTATTGTACTATGTACTGTTACATGTTCTCTATCATTATAATATACAGATAGTTGGGGGTTTTTAGCTGTATGCTTTCCCCATTACATACTGTGTTGACATGTGTGATTGATGTTTCAATGTGCGGATGCAATTGTTTTTTAATTCCATAGATTGATGATCAATGGTAGAGGAGGTTATGTATTGTGCATGCATTCCGCAAATTGTGTATAATTAGGATAATCTCTGTGAATAAGTGTTATATTATTCAAAATTTCCACAGGTTTATGGGAAAGAAGTGGTCCTTCCAACTCATCTAGTGATTCCCTCATTGGCCTTAGTTCAATTTATTGACGAAACACCAACTTCTTCCTTACAACTAAGGAAGCTGCAAATCCTTAAGCTAGAAGAACAACAAGAATAGGCTAAAATAACTCATGCACGTCACCAAGAATTAGTAAAATATTCTTTTGATTCAAACATGATATCCAGAAAGGACTTTCAGATTGGAGATCTAGTTTTAAAATGGGATAAGGCTCATGAGGAAAAGGGCAAACATACAAAATTCCAACTAATGTGGCTTGGCCCTTTCCAAATAGTAGAAATCATAGGTCCATCTACTTTTATGTTACAGGATTTAACAGGAAAAAGAGAATCTTTACGTGTTAACGGGAAAATCCTCAAAAAAAAAATACTTTCATAGGAGATCATTCTTCTATTTTTGTAAATTAGCTTTTCCTTTATTTTGATAATAAAACCAGTTGTAAATGGTTACATTTGGAATTCATGAAAAAGACTAGAATTTCTTTTAAACTTTTTTTTTTTCACTTGTATAAATAGGACTGATTTAGAAAATTGGACATTATTATTGAAAGATACAGTCAAGGGCTATAAGCTTGAAAATGATACTAGTTTCAACCTTGTAAATTTTGATAAAAAATGACCTTTAGTGGGAATTTGTTTTATATCAGTCAAATGAAAAATATCAATAACAAAAACGAAGATTCTTTGTAGAAAATCTCTTTCCAAAAACTCTACCAATGTCGTCTAGAGCTATTCTTAAGGAAACAATGACTTCCTCCCCACCTAGGGAATTACGAGCTTCAAGGAATAATCCAGTGATATGCTTTAACTTAAAGAATAAGAGGTCTCATCACAAGCCGACTTATCATGATCATAGATATTATAGCTTGCTGACTTTGCCAAAAATGAATATCATAGCAAGGAAATGACTCAAGATTATTGCAATCAAAAGACAAGGGGTCTCATCACCAGTCAGCTTGTTCAACAAAGTTATAAATCAAGTGAGTGGCACTATCATAATTTGGCTACCAAACCAAGGCATTGTTCTTTAAGGATTAAAAGAAAATAAAAGTAATAAGTGTGGATATGGATTTCCCTTTGAAAGTCGTATATTTCTCTAAGTAGGATATAGGTTGATTGCTGGGTAACAGGTAACCCTGTCGAGGCTATAAATGCCTACTGGCAACAGAGGCTATACCTATGACAAATGAGCATATTTAAAACTGATTTACATAGAATACTTGTTTTTATCTTTATAAACCAAGTAGTGGCTGATGTAAATACAATGACTAGCTCAAGGAAGTAAATAACCAAAGTTAACATAGAAGAAACAAACTATCCTCAACAGCTGAAAGCATGATGTACTTTATCTTTCTATAATAAAGTTTGATTCTCTAAAAAACCTTTTGTTTTGGAAGTTTAGAAAATTCAAAAGAAAAGCAGAGATAACTGGTTCTTCCAAGTGAATCGCCAATTGTTGTGGCCAGCAACAACCCCCCCTTCTTATTTAGTTTTCTCACTAATACGAAATAAGTGGGGACCCTTATTCATAAAATTAAAGAAAAAAAAAAGTAAATTAGGACTTGTATTCCCTTTTTGAATAAATCTTACTATCATAAACTTAGGAGAATACCCGAAAATCTAAAAGACTTAAGTTTTATGATAAGTTCGAACAAAACCATTCTCTCAATAAAAAGCATCGCATCGCAAAAAGGTAATAGATGCTTTCCTACAAACAGAATCCTAAGATTGCAAAATCACAATGTGAGATCACATACTAAAGAAATTCATCGCATCGCAGTTTTCATGTGCTTCAAGTATCACTTAGAGTGAAATACCTCAAACCGCCGATATGTGATGGCGCATCTCGCAAATCGCATTTTGCAATAAACATATGGTAATGGATGATTGCCACACGTAACAGATCAGCGATATTGCGATCTGCAATATTGGGAAGCAAATCGTAAAATCGCTTTATCGCAGATCTGCAAGGCTTGTCATTTGAAAACGTTTTTCCATAAACCGATGCCCAGTTATGCGTGTTAATGTTAATTTAATGATTTAGTTGGCAATCATTAATGAAATATGATTTTGATCTAATCGAAGAGTCTTTTCACGTAAGGTGATATATTTTATATGATTTCGGCATTTAAAGCTTTCCCGTCACCTTTTTCTTATCATAACTCTTTCCTCATTTGAAAATTGCAGGAGCGAGAAGCAAAGAGGTATACATAGCAGTGTTCAGAATATAATGGGAAAGAAAGGAAAGGCTCCGAGTTTTGAAGACAAAGAAATGACGCCCTTATAGACGGACACCACCCATAACAGAGATGCCGGTGTTACTACTTGGGAAGGCATGCACAGTCTACTCGAGGAAGAAAATCCTAGAGTAATGGAGGTTACAGCTACTGTAGACTCACTCAAGTCGTTTGAAGTGTCAATTATAGAACTAGCATGCTCATTATTGCACTGGATAGTGGCAAGGCCCAAGATTCTTTCATACATAGACAATCAAATGGGTACTGGATAGTGCTGAAATAACAGACCGATAGTTTAAGACTCAGAGCTAAGAACTCATGAAGTCATTCTTTCCACAAAATTTAAGGTTTACATCTTCTAACAAAAAGCGCGCAAGAGGAAAAAAATAGCACCAGGGAAGCCTGGATCAAGAAACGGAACTAGTTTCCGATGCGCATCGCCAGGAAAAACGTCTTGAAAAGGAAAGCCTATAATCACTCAGTTGCTTGTAAGCCCGAAAAATTATAGGAAAAAGTGCTAAAGGCGAAAGGCAAAATCCGAGCTCTAAAAACCAGTGGTATGTTGAAAATAATACTGAGAGGGGGGGGTGAATCAGTGTTATCAAATCGAACACTTTTTCATTTCCATATTCAGATTCATATATGCTACTTCAGTTAAGGAAACCTGCGTGTATACTCAATTGTGCTTAATGCAACAAGCATATATCCAGTAAACTTCTGATTCAGTTAGTTTATCTTTAATGAGTGCATATTAACCATATAAATAGTAAACAGGTGCAGTAAAACAGAACAGATTATCATGCATAAGAAGCACACATGAACACCATGATATAAGGTGGAAACCTAATGCGGGACAAAAACCACCTGCTACTGTTTTCTTTAATATAAGAGAAACCTATTTACAATCTTGTATTGGCGTAGACTCATGCTAGTACGCAAGCACCCACCTGCTGAAGGCAACTACCTTCTCTCGTTTTCCAGTTTCTATTGGAAGGGAGCTCCAACCCCCTAGCTCTTGTACTAGCCGATTCGTTTACTAGTACATAGGCGCCAACCTACAAAAGGCTACTACCTTCTCTATTCTTCCAGAGACCACGTTTCATAAATTTTCATACTGGATCCATATATAAAAAACAATCACCACTGTAATACAATCATTAACTACACCTGCATCATCAATCTCTGAATCACCCAATATTAAATCACTGAAACCCTGTCATCGAAACACAGTAACCAGAACACAGAGCAGAACACAGAACTCTGCAATAACAACCAGACTCAACTGAAACTTCAAATATCATACTTCATAATTTATACACTACTATGATGAACCAAACCAGTGTACATACGCACTTTTACCAAAGCCAACCCATGTACAGATCTGAAAATATTTACTCATAACTTTGTAGTTGTTCCAGACATCAATCATACCCAGATCATAACATTCATACAATAAAACATGCATCAATAATTCAGATCTAGTCTATCCATGATCAAACCACATAATGATAATACATTCCAAGCCTTATGACCTCGATCCATCATCAACCACATAGGTGCATCCTTGATTCAAATCAAGCACAGCGTCACAAACCCATAACTAGCATACTAGATCTCACACTTCATCAGATATTCAATCCTTGCACCCTTCCCCTCTTGGCCTAATGATCTTCTCCTTATATAGGTTTAGGCCTCTCTCAATACCATGGTCCAAAACCATGTAGAACCAATACCTTGGACCCAATACCTGGGGTCAACACTTCGGACCAAATACCATGGACCAATATCAAAATACCATGGACCAAATACCACAGACCAAAACTTAGTTTTCCAACATGTACGTGCCTTTCACCTGCGTGTGTACGTATACATGCCCTTTTGTTCTGCTCACCCGCGTGTATACGCACTTTCATCAAGGTTAACCTGCGTATACCTCTCTCTTGACCTGCTGCACTATGATCTGTCATCTAAGTGAGTTGCCATCAAGGACAACACCTGTATCATACCTCTGAGTGAGTTGCCATCAAGGACAACACCTGTATCATAATGCCAACAATCTCCCCCTTTGGACTTGATGGCAACAACCACACCAAGTCACTCTCCCCCTTTGACATCAAGGGCAAAGGGTGGACCAAGATATTCTCTTCCTTGATATACATTTTGCTGTCCATACTCCCCCTGAGTACCTGCTAAAATCTCTGATTGAGCTCCCCCTTTGTACATGCCAAGATGTACCAATCCGTTCATGCTCCCCCTGAGCACATGCAAGGTCTTTATTACAAAGACCAGCAATCTACACCATATTTGATCTGCACCATAAGCATCAGCATCCAGTCCTGTAACCTGCAATACCATTCATTTTGACCAGCAAGATGTATCATTTAGCCACATAAGCATCATCACCAAAGACTTCTAACCATAATGCCAACAATGCATTATTCGAAGCATATGCTCCCCCTGAGCCTGTGCCAATCCATCATCAAATAGAGCAGATAAGTGACTGAACCATATCAGACTTCTGTACTGCTGCTTTTCTTCAGAACATCATATATGCGACTGTGTAGCATCTAACTCGTGTATATATGTGACTTGTCTTCATGAAATCTGCATATGAGATTTAGAACACTGATGTTCCACACTTTCAGCTTCCTCTGAGTCTGTGATGTCTGTATATTCTGCTATGCCACATCTTTATGGCTATTCTTCCTTTTTCTTCCATATCTTTAACTGTAATGATGTTTTCTCCTTTTGGTATGGTGCCCAAAATCTTCTCTTGCATTCCCTTGCTATATGTCCAAGCTTGTTACATGCATAACATCTTATATGTCTCATACTCCTCCTATAGCAGTCAATGGCTTTGTGACCAAACATATTGCAAGCAAAACAATATCCCTTGAAGTACCTGGAACGTGATGATCTTTATGTATGAAGATCTTGAACCATTCTACTTCTGCATCTGGCTGCAAGATGTCCAAGATTATGACATGCATAACATTCAACATTATTCATCAGAGGAAATAATCGTTTATCACTTCCACAATTAGGAGCAAAAGATTTTCTTTGAGAAATTTCTTTCCTTGGTTGTTGTCCTGTCATCTCCTTGTTGATCATTTTAGATTTCTCATTAGAGTTCCTTGCCTCACCTTGTGAGCTAGATTCATATTCATAAAAACCAAGACTAGTTTTGATAGCAGGCAACCTTTGACTACCAAGAATATCATCCAAAATCTTAGTACTATCTTGAAATCGTAATATTTTATCCGTTTCTTCTAATTTACCTTTCAAGATATTTACCTCAACCTGATGTTGTTCTTCCTTTTCCAGACATTGCCTCTTCAAAATTTCCTCAGACTTTCTTCCTTCTTCCATTTGTTGCCTTAGTTTGAGAATCTCCTTTTCTTGTTCTTCATTCAACTCCTGCAGCATTTGACGAACTCTGAAGGAACATTCCAGCTGAGCTTTTAAGCTGATAATTTCTTCTTTGAGGGCACTCTCCCTTTTGCTAGGAAGATCTTGTTGATCTATGATTTTATCTGATGCTTCATTTGCTTGTCTATCTTCAATCTGATTCAGGATTTGAATACTTGCTTTCACTAAATGGCAGGCTGTCATTGTTCCTTTGAGCTGTCTTCTTCTCTTGACACGCTTTCTTTCCCATTGTTCTATGGATCTCCTTCAAGCGATCAAGCTTCTACCAAAGGACCTCCTCTGATACCAATTATTGAAAGTAATACTAAGAGGGGGTGGTGAATCAGTATTATCAAATCAAACACTTTTTCATTTCCATATTCAGATTCATATACGCTACTTTAGTTAAGGAAACCCGCATGTATACGCAATTGTGTTTAATGCAACAAGCGTGTATCTAGTAAACTTCTGATTCAGTTAGTTGATCTTTAATGAGTGCATATTAACCATATAAACAGTAAACGGGTGCAGTAAAATACAACAGATCATCACACATAAGAAGCACACATGAACACCATGATATAAGGTGGAAACCCAATGCGGGACAAAAACCACCTGCTGTTGTTTTCTTTAATATAAGAAAAACCTATTTACAATATTGTACTGGCGTAGACTCATGCCAGTATGCAAGCACCAACCTGCAGAATGCTACTACCTTCTCTCATTTTCCAGTCTCTACTGGAAGGGAGCTCCAACCCCCTAGCTCTTGTACTAGCCGATCCATTTACTAGTACGTAGGCACTGGCCTACAGAAGGCTACTACCTTCTCTATTCTTCCAGGGACCACGTCATAAATTTTCATACTGGATCCATATATACAAAACAATCACCACTCTAATACAATCATCAACTACACCTACATCATCAATCTATGAATCACCCAATACTGAATCACTGAAACCCTGTCATGAAAACACAGTAACAAAACACAAAGCAGAACAGAGAACTCTGCAATAACAACCAGACTCAACTGCAACTTCAAATATCATACTTCATAATGTATACGCTACTATGATGAACCAAACCGGCGTACATACGTGCTTTTACCAAAGCCAACCCGCATACAGATCTACAAATATTTACTCATAACTTTGCAGTTGTTCCAGACATCAATCATACCCAGATCATAACATTAATACAATAAAACATGCATCAATAATTCAGATCTAGTCTATCCATGATCAAACCACATAATGATAATACATTCCAAGCCTTGTGTTCTCGATCCATCATCAATCGCATAGGTGCATCCTTGATTCAGATCAAGCACAACATCACAAACCCATAACTAGCATACTAGATCTCACACTTCATCAGATATTCAATCCTTGCACCCTTCTCCTCTTGGCCTAATGATCTTCTCCTTATATAGGTTTAGGCCTCTCTCAATACCATGGTCCAAAACCATGTAGAACCAATACCTTGGACCCAATACCTGGGGTCAGCACTTCGGACCAAATACCACAGACCAAAACTTAGTTTTCCAACATGTACGCGCCTTTCCTTTTGTGAACATGTGTGTGTACGTATACGTGCCTTTTGTTCTTCTCACCTGCGTTTATACGCACTTTCATCAAGGTTAACCTGTGTATACCTCTCTCTTGACCTGTTGCACTATGATCTATCATCTGAGTAAGTTGCCATCAAGGACAACACCTGTATCATACCTCTGAGTGAGTTGCCATCAAGGACAACACCTATATCATAATGCCAACATGGTATTTATCAAGGATATCCTCAAGTGGTATGTAAATTTCTACCAAATGTATAGCATCTACAGACAAGCTGGAGACAAAAGGCTCAAGAAAAAGTAGGGTCCATCAAAAGGTTAACCAAGTTAAATTGGGATTCTTACTAGCAGTACTTGGTTAAACTGCACAATTAGTGCATGACTCTCAACTGTCTCACAAACTCTGCCGAGAAGTTGGCGCCAACACTTGTCGTTTCCATTTTTGTAGGACAGCTAAAGTCGGATGTCAGTCAGCCAACTCTCCTCAAGCCAATGCTGGATGCTTGCAACTACAAAGATCAGATACATAGATAGTTAATTTCCAGTTTTACTTTTAGATTAAGTTTTAGTTTTAGTTTTGCTTTATTTTTGCCTGAAGTGGGGACGGTCATTTAAACCGCCTCCTATATTTTTGTAATAAACTATTTTTAGATTTAGCTAGTAGTATTTAAACCCTTCTCATGCATTTAGAGAAGGGTCCTGAAATTTGTCAAAAAACTTGTCCTTGGAACATGCACTTTTGCACCCTCTGAGGAGGTTTTGATTAATGAATGGAACAAGATTTATTGACATCTGTGTTTTATATCTGTTACTGAAATTTCACTTTTGTACTCTTAGTCGATGTTGAATTAAGAAGATATAATCATCATTATTGCTGGAGCTCATGAGTAGAACTCGTTATAAATGGTAGTTTTATCTCTTAACCATTTATGCTTATATGTTAAGGTGATATTCATGTCCAGTTATTTATGTATGTATGCTTGAATGCTTGAGTTATCATTTGGCACTTATGTATGGTGATAGCTATTTATTTATGCTTAATATATGAATTACTTATTATGCGATATGTTTTTCATGACTATTCGGCTAACTTTTTATATGAAACAGTTCATCTTTATTGAATTCTTTTCTTATAGCAATTGAATGATCTTTATTACCAATTGTTGTAGAAGCTATTTCAGATCGCATAATTGAAAGATTAAATCCCGGATTAGTTTTAGAATTAGATATTTCTGTTCATTAGAATACATTTGCATGTTGTTAAATTAGACTTAGAATAAAATCATTTTACTTAGAAATTATTAGGAAGGAAATATCAATTCTCAACACACACACACATAAATTGGAAAACTAGTCCCACATCCCCAGTCGGACCGACTATACCAAACGGAAAAGGAGCTGCTAACCAAGGTTCGGACTGGGTGGGTATCCCCCTTGTTGTAGACCCGATTTTCGAGGCTTCAACAGGAGGAAAGGACTTGTCTTCTTAAATAGTTTTTCTTGGAATTAAAAGTTTGGAACATGATGAATACATGAACGTCTTGCTGATTTTGGGTAGCTGTAGGAGGTATTTCCCAACAACACAAGTTAAAATCAAAAGAAAGTAAAATTTAATTTAATTTTAAATTTTAAATAAGTTAAAATTAAAAGAAAGAAAATTAAAGTTAATTTTAATTTAATTTACAAAGTGTTATGTCTTTTTAGGTAGGATAATATCACTATAAAAAGACACTTGATACAACTAATATAGGTCCATTATAATTACTAACCGAGAGGGATCAAATATCTTGAGTGAAAACTTCTTTTAGAATGTAAAATTTGAAAAAAATATGTATATATATATATATCTATATATATATATATATATATATATATATATATATATATATATATATATATATATATATATATATATTAACTATAAAAAAATATGTTTTTTCAATTATTTTATATAATGTATATATAGTCCTTTTTTAACTTTTGACTCTACTTTACTTTTATATAAAGTTGATATAAGATTATGTTGTTTCATATGGACATAGAAATAATTTATATATGGTTGAGAGTGAGAGTAAGATATTTTTACCACTTCTCCATTGTATGGACATTGAGAGTGAGATCATTGATGTTATATTATACTTGTAATTAAAGAAACCAAACACGAATATTCATTTTTTTTATTATTATATCAGATCAAACACGTATATTCATTTTTGTTTTTATTATATCTGATATTTTTTTAATTAAATAATTCTTTTTAATTAAAGTTGGAAAAGTTGGGAAACTCAACAAAATCTAAAAAGAAACTAAATACTAAATGCAAAAATTTATAGTCAATATTAATACAAAGTCAATAATAAATCAATTGCGATAGTCTTAGCCTTTGGTAGGGACTAATAATACATTCATATACCCATACGAAAAAACTACATGATATTGCTTATGCGCTTCAAAATGAGGAATCCCATTGTGCCTTTCCAATAAGGGTGTGATAATCCATTGATCATTGGACCATATTGGAACTTAAGCCAAATAATTAGCCATCGAATTAACTCTTTGTTCATGCACCCTCTCTTTAATTGGAACATTGATTGACCATTGATAGTTAATGGTAGTTACTGGCACAATCATATTACTAAATGTGGTTGCTATACACCATTTGATCCCATTTTCCACCTTTTATACATTAATAGGTGTATAAAAATGATGTTGATTGGTTTACATGAACCACATTTACTAATTTAGTGTGCATATGAACCACATTGACTATGGATAAGTATGATCAAGTTATCTTTGATGAGGGTTTATTATGATTAACATATAGTTGACTATGAACGACTGTGATTGTCCGCATCTGACTATAGTTGACTATGAACAATTATGATTGGTTATGGTTGACCATGGTTTTCCATGTTTACTCATGGTTGACCATAATTGACTATGGTTGGGCATGTTAACCATGGTTGACCATGTTGGTTGGTGAACATGGTTTAACTAACTTGACCATGGTTGATCATAGTTTTCCACTATAGTCTATGGTTGTCCATGTTGAAAATTGATGCCATGAACATGTTTAACCATTCAAATGATGGTTAGCCATGGTTTCCATGGTTGAAGATAGTGACTATGGTTAAGTAGAGATGATCATGGTTTATTGTTGGGCATGATTTACTATGGCTAACGATGGTTGACCACAGTGACCATAATTAACTATATTCAATCATAATTAACTATGGCAAACCATATTTAACCATAACTAACCATGGTGACATTATTTAATTATAGTTGACTACATTGACTACGGATGAACATGGTTAATTATGGTGACTATAGTATTGAAGATGACCATGCTTTCCCATGATCAGCTAAGGTTGACCATGGTTGAATATGGTTTCCCATGGTTGACTAAGATTGACATGGTCGACTATGGATGACAATGATCAACTTTAGTCAACTATGATTTGACTATAGGTGGACATGGTTTGACCATTTCAACTATGGGTGGCAATGGTTTGAGCAATTTCATCATGGTTGGCCATAGTTTTCTATGATAGATTATGGTTGTCAACATTGATAATGGATGACCATTGTTCACCATGTTTGACCATGGTAACCTTAGTTCACAATGTTTGACCATTGTAACTATGGTTGACCATGTTGAGCATGGTTGAGCAAGGGTTGGCCATGGTTTTATAAGGTAAATTATGGTGATTATTGTTGAAAATGGTTGAAAATGTTGAGTATGGTCAACCATGGTGTCATGCGGAAAGAGTCAATTTTGCGGACAAAACCGACTTCCCTAGAAGCTAAGGCTTTCTAGTGACAAACAAAACAATCAAGCACTATCTTTCCCTAAATATGCAATTAAAATAAAAGCAACCAGGTGTTTAAGGCTTACCTTTAGTCCAACGCTTGTTTGTAGCAGCCAAGCCTCTTCGATCCAGATGAGCTCTTTCTCCTTGAAACCTGCATTCACTAACAAGCAAACGATTACATAGCACCTGAATAACTCATATAATAAAACATATTCATCATAAAGACCAAGGAGTTTATGAAACAAATTATATATAACAACTTGTTGAGAAAAATGAACTTAATTGTATTAATTGGAAACAAAAGAAACCATTACAACTAGTGCCTTGGTGTTGTGCAGGTCCCTCCTAGGGTCCAGCAAGAGTTCTCCTTTACTTTGATCAGCTCACCCACTTCCAAATGAAGCTAAGAAAGGATTGGAATCTCTCCTCTCAAGCTCTATAAGGGAGTCCTAATTTCAGCAGCATCTACCCTTAGGAATGTTCAGCTTTCAACCACCCCTCCCTCTGGCCCAATGCCTATATTTATAGTGCTTTGGAGGAAGTTAATCATGTCCACCAACAATGGGATAAGCCCCTCTTTCAATGGGATAGCTCCCCTCTTGATGGGATAAGTTCCTCTTTCATTGGGATGCATGAACTATCTGGAGGCGCTCAATCCACGTCAAACCAGCTTCTAGAATGCTCTAGAATCGACCACAAGTAACTTTTTTGAAGTAAATCTTGCGCCTTTTGACCTTTACAGGAGTACGCACCCACCCCTTTACAGACAGAGCATACAAGTACGCAGGTATGATGTATTTGAGGTGCGTACACGCAGGTAAGGGTAGGAGAAACTGCGTAACCAGAGTTATATTGATTTTTAAAGACTTTCTCTCTTTTTTGGAGTTTGACATGAGGAGCAGAGGTATAAGACTTGCCAAGGAGGACAGTATGACTATTGATGGAGCCATACTGACTGCAAATAGTCATGGTGACAAATTTTAGTGTAACAGATTGCCCCCTAAAGTGCGAAGCCTATAGTAGATTAGGGTTTCATATCATCTAGGAAGGGTGAAGCACTTTATCATTTCAAGGATTATCTTGTGGAGAGCCCAGTCGGAACCTGCAAATATTCAACACAAAATACATATATGAGATCATATCATCACTAAGGTAGGCATTCCCATACTCAGATCAAAAACTTAACTAACAAACTAACTATTGCTCTGATATAGGAATGATTTCGCAGTACATCATAATCATAGACTCGTGTAGACACAGTATGGACACAGCCATCTGTTTATAATTAGTCTACTATATAATGAATACAAAACTCCTCGCAGCCTGGATGGCAGAAACTAGATCCAGGGTCTTCATTTCTACTTCCCAAAATAGTACGATTCTATCCATGCGAATAAATGAGTTGATGTCGAACATGGTAGAAACCACTTGATTACTAGTCAATGATGTAAACTGTTAACAAGTGTGAGAGAGACCACCAGTGATGTCAATGGTTCTCAAAGTACCCATTACAATCCATGAAATGTGAATGAATGTTTTGATGTCGAACATGTCACGAAATCCTTCGATCGAAAGTCAATGATGTAAATTGTCGTCAAAGGCGAGAAACTTGCCATTGATGCATGCATATTTCAAGGTACTGACGATTCCTAGATCATCTTTCTAGATAATGTGCTAATGTCGATAGAAAGCGATCCGTCGTAGGCAAGCCCACAACACGAAATCATAGATCAAGTTGAAGAAATGTAGCTGTAAGGACTGACTCAGTGATGGTCAAGATGGATGACAGGTATTTTGCAGATGAATGGTTTGTTTGCAGTGACCTCTTGAACACATAACGACACAACAGATGGCTTGGTGACAATTGACCCAAAGTTAATACCCAAAAACCGGCTGAAGATTTTCAATGTGGTTTGATCAACTGTTAGGCAAAGGATTTCCCAACCCAGGTGAATGAAAAGTGTCGTGTTCAAGAGTGGTGATAAGGTTTTTTCTGAGACAAAGGATAACAAATAGGCTCATTTTTCTCTCTTTTCCCCCACCATTTCCGGCAAGTACCTCTTTATTTTTTAACAAGCTTGAGGAGGATAACATTTGCTTGATTATAAGCTCATCCTTCGGATGAGTCCAACTTAGTTTAGATTCGAACCCTAAGAAGGAGTGGTTCGTTCCTATTTGTAATCGAACAGGTCCTTTACTGTGAAATTTTAACGAGTCCAGTATAGGAGAAACTCGACGTTTTTCAATTTTAGAGAGTCTGAAAAACTTAAGAAGACTCCAGGGTTGACCTTTTTCGTAAATTTGTGTCTCCCAAGCCCGAAAAAGTATAAAATAATACTTGAGAGAACCGCTAGATCTTTACGACCAAGGAGTACTTTCATGATTAGTGTCTCTGATATGAAAAGTAGAAAGCGATCAAGGACACGTCGTTTTATTTCCAATATCGAATTTGAAACGACAAAAATCCGGCAATCTTTTCATGTTTTTACGGTCATAAAAGGGCTGTAAGAGGATCGTCTTTTAATTCCGTTTTAACGAGTGTAAAAGAAACGCTCGGCAATCTTTTCATGTTTTAGGAGTCAGAAAAGGGCTTAAAGATGACTCTGATGTTTTTGTTTGTAAAAAATGACAATTTTCCCTGAAAATCCTTTATCCTACACAAAAACCAACACATTACTCATACCTGTTGAAGATAGATAAAAATACTTTGAAAAATACCTTTTCATGGTGAAAAATAAACAAATTTACCATTTATTTACCCAAAAAACCTATAAAAAGGGCTTTTACCAATTCATTTTTACCATTTTACTATTGAGGAGAGCAAAAGGGCTTTTGGCAAGAAACTTCCCATGGACATTGCGGAGAATCCGACCGTCGAAATCGAACACCGTCTCTTTCAAGTATTCTACAACATCCTCCTCTTCATTTTCATTCATTTAGAATTCTTTTTTAGGCCCTAGATTTCATTTTTTGGAGGGTTTGGAGTTTCAAGAACCGCCTCTCGGGGTACGCAGGTGCCACACTAGGGACCCGCGTACCCCGACATTTTTTCAGTTGGGAAAATGTTGGGTGTACACACCTTGCCTTTAGGGAACCTGCATACCCACGCTCTGTTCCTAAAGGCGGGGTGCGTACTCCGCGCAACAAGTTTTCAAACCCCAATTTCTCCAAAATGGACCAAAATTTTTTGATTTCATGGAATCTAATGGATGTTTTTTGGCATGTAGATTGTTCACCATGCTTGATTGGCGCGAGAGAGAGCACGAAGATGTTGATTTGGCCGCCATTAATCATCAACCGTCAATTGATGCTTTGAAGGCATGCGACCTTTATAAATACTGGGCCATACCTGGCATGAGGGCCCAAGTGAGCTTTCTAGAGTGGCTGGTAGAAAGATGGAACGTTCAGGACCATTGTTTTTATATTGGAGGGCACCAGCTCGAGATGGAGCCCACAGATATTTACTTTCTCACTGGTTTACCCAAGAGAGGTGAACACTTGACTCTTTTCGGGACTAAGCCGAGTGGCCAGTCCATCGCTAGTCTCCGACTAGAGTGGTGTAACACTCAGACTCAGGAGAAGGGGATAGAGATCAAAACTATATCCCGACCTGAACTTAAGGTGATTGCCTTTACAGTTACCAGACTTTGCGAGGCTGCCGCTTTACACATTGCTACTAGATCCCAGATGCGGATGGCTATTGATTGCTATCGAGGTACCATTTTCAACTGGTGTGATGCTGTGTTGGCCAATATAAAAGGCTAACTGACTAGAGCCAAAAACGGACAGCTAAAGACTTTTGGTTATGGTCCTTTAGTTGTGAGTTTTGGCTTAGAGAGGGTTCCGATGCTGATCCCACAGCAGCTCACTGTTGGTGTTGGGCTTCCTCGAGAGCCCAAATTGATGCGATGGGTTGCGGTTATGGCCCGTCATCCTGATGAGGGAACAGAGGTTGTCTGATTTACTTCGGAGTACTTTCATTGGTTAGAGGACCAGGTCTTTTCTATACAGCATTTTCCTTATGCCAAAGTTGACTTTCATGGAGATCCGGACATGGTTCTTCCACTGGGAGAACAATGGGATGATACAGGTAACTTCATTTTCCACAAGTTTTTAAACTATCTATTTTTATTTTTTTATATCGTCTCAAAACTGATAGTAATAATTTTCAAAATGCAGATGTAGGCCCACGTCGTCCAGCCAATCTCCGGCTTTTCGAGAGGAGACTACCAGTTGCAGCGACACCGGCCCCACAGGACGAGGCCACAGAGACTTTAGCTGAGTTGGAAAGTGACCTAGAGCATCTTACAGCAGATATACCAGAGACTACCATAGATGATATTCCTATCAGGCTTCAGCGCTATGTAGTCGGGGTCCCAGGACCTTTTAGGAGGTTCTTGTGTAGGGTGGCCCGTGCAGTGGTGTCATATAGAGATCATCACCAGTGATTGGATGGTCGTTTTTGTAGACACATGTGACATTTTGTTTTTTTTGTATTTATCATTTTTTCCGATCATAAGGTGTTTTTCAACCTGTGATCGAAGACGATGTATTTTTTGACACACACCTATCTATATATATCATTATTACCGGCTTATCTTGTAAATCATGTTATGAAATGGTTTTAAATTTACATGTATGATTATTGCAAATGTCTATTTAACATTCGAGAAGCAATTGCATCTGCTAATGTATTTAAAGACCTTGGAATATGTTGATATTCAATGTAATCAAACTCACGTTCCAAGAGACGCACTCTCAAAAATAACCTTAATAACACTGGATTTCTAATGGCATACACTCTATTAAGCTGTAATACAACGAGTTCAGAATCTAACCTCACTATCAAACTCCGAATCCCAAATGAAATAGATTCAGATAATAACTCAATCACTGCACTGTATTCGGCAATGTTTTTTGTTGTTTGACCGAGGCTCACCCCATGCATAGAAACTAACTCGTCAGAGGGCGAATAGATAACCCAAGCTGCGGAAGAGATATTCTGTGTACTACGACAAGCACCATCAGCGAAACCAATGTATGTTTGGAGAGGCATCGACATCTGCATCATCAAGAGTAAAACCAAGATAAGCAGAAATAACGACGAAATAACGACGAAAACACACTTTCTAAGCTAAGCACACTGTCTAAACTAACAAACACACCAGCTAGAAAGAAAAACTAACCTAAATAAAAATCTCCATACCCATCTTTTAAGCATAATACCTCTTTAGGTAAAGTCCATTTCTGGGTTTACCCAAAGAGTCCCCGTCAAAGTCTACCAGCTCATAGGCCCCTTTTGCTAGCTTTCACTTGACAACATAGGGCCCATGCCACATAGGAACGAATTTTCCAGCACCTAATTTATCATTAGCTTGATCATATAATAAGACTACGTCTCCTTCCAAAAAATTTTGAGGGGTCACATTTCAATCATACTGAGATTTCATACGTTTTGCATGAGTCTCGATCGCCAATGCAGCATCACGTCGATTCTCATCTAATTGAGCTAAGTATAATAAACGCTTTTCCTCTTCGGAAGTAGCTGGAAGTAACTTGATGGCCATTTGCAATGATGGGATTTCGCATTCAATGGGTAGCACAGCTTCCAAACCATAAACTAGTTGGAAAGGAGTGAACCCTGTTGATGTTTTCACTGAGGTTTGGTACGCCCAAAGCACTGAAAATAACATGTTGTGCCAATTCGACCGATGAATACCAATGATTCGTCGGATCATGATAACTAAAACTTTGTTGATGGACTCAACCAGACCGTTCGCTTGTGGATAATAAGGAGTTGAACTATCGTGACGCAAACCAAGCTGGCCTGTAAGTTATGTCATCATAACGTTTCGAAAATGGCACCCATGGTCAGTGATTATCGCTTCTGGGACACCAAACCTAGCAATTATATGATTGAACACAAAAATTGCAGCTGTCTTGCCGTCTGCCTCGAATGTAGGCATCGCCTCGGCCCACTTAGTAAAATAATCTACCGCAAGGATGATATACGCATGCCCCCCGGTCGAGTGAGGGTTACATGTAATAAAATCGATACCCCATTTGGAAAAAGGACCAACGGCAATTATAGGGTGGAGAGGAGCAGGTGGAGCGCGCATCTTTCGATCAAACACTTGACAGTTGTGGCATTTTCGGACCGCAGTAATACAATCTTTAAACAAGGATGGCCAGAAGTAGCCAGCGCGCAATATCTTTTGGGCTGTGGCATACCTAGACATATGACCGCCACACGCTCCAGAGTGACAGTCGTTTAGAACCCTTTCAGCCTCTTCGTGAGTTAAGCAATGTCGAAAGATAGAGTCCGCCCCACGGCGATAAAGAGTATCTAAAATAATTTTGTATTGTTGGGACTAGAATCGAATTTTCCGACGTTCCGTCTTTGAAGCTTCGGGCCAAAAGGATTGGGTCTGGAGATAGACGATGATATCCCCATACCACGGATCTAAAGTGCTGATTAGAAACAAAGATTCATCCGCAATGGCCTCCTCTGCCACAGTTTCCGTGTCAGCATGCGGGAAGTCACACATTAACTCTGCAAAAACTAAAGATTTCTTAGACTTAGATTTCTCAAACTCCAAGTCGAACTCCTGCAGGATAACAATCCATTTGGAGTACTTGCCCCCTAGCAATTGTTTGGTCAAAATGTAGATCATAGGGTTGCAATCCGAAATGACTGTAGTTTTACGGAGTAAAATGTAGTGACGAAAACGTTGGACAGCTTGAACGGCTGCCAATGCCAATTTCTCCACATGTGAGTATTTTAGCTCAGTTGGATTTAGCGTCCGACTAAGGTAATATATCACATGTTCCGTTCCGAATTCATCTTCCTGAACTAAGACCATTCCAATGGTGGAATGGGCGGCGACGAGGTACAAAAAGTAATCCTGGTTGTAGTTGGGAGGATGCAACAACGGTGCATGGGTCAACGCGTGTTTGAGTGCATCAAAAGATTTCTGAGCTATCTCATCCCAAGAGAATTGAGCGTTCTGTTTCAACAACCGTGTAAAACCCTTTGTAACCTCGGCGTAGTTAGGAATGAATCGTCGTAAAAATTTTGCTTTCCCCTGCAAACTTTGGAGTTGGCGAAGACTCGAAGGAGGAGGCAATTTGATGATAGCTTCTACCTTCGAGGGATCGACGCGAATGTCGGCTTTCGAAACTACAAATCCTAGCAATCGTCCCACTTGTATACAGAAGACACATTTGTGTGGGTTCAACCGAATACGATAATGCCTACACCTCATGAAGATTGCTCGTAAATGGACAAGGTGGTCAGCTCGATGTAATGAATGAGCGAGCAAAAATCATCGAGATACGGTTGCACAATGTGTTTGATGTCATGAAACACATAAGACATCACCCTTTGAAAAGTTGCTCCAGCATTCTTTAGCCCAAAAGGCAATTTGCAATAAGCAAATGTCCCCCATGGACAAATGAAAGCCGTTTTTGGTTGATCGGTAGGTAGAATATTGATTTGATTGTAACCGGAAAAATCGTCCATAAAGGAAAATATTTCACGGCTGGCACAATCATCAATTATTTGATCGATATAGGGTGTTGGGTAGTTGTCTTTTGGACAAGCTCGATTAATGTCCCTATAATCAATGCATATTCTTATTGTTCCCTGTTTTTTGTTAACCAGAACAATATTCGATACCCAATCCGTTAACGGGATCGGATAAATGAAACCTGCTTTCAACAGCTTTTCAACTTCTGCTGTAATTGCAGCAGCTTTTCGTGGGTGAATCTGACGCAAACGTTGCCGGACGGGTTTAGCGTCCGGGTAAGTCTTTATCTCATGAACAACAATCGCGGGATCAATTCCTGGCATTTCCTCGTAGGACCAGGCAAACACGTCGCAGAATTCTTGAAATAGGGCCTTGTATGTCTGAATTTTGTCATATGTACACGAGGCACCTATATGAATGTTCTCAACAATTCTAGGCTTAACCAAAATGTCAATGGGAATAGTTCGAGAGATATTTCCCAAATTCAGCTCTGAATCAGGATGTTTCATGGGATTCTGAGCTTCCTTGACATATTCAGCTGTAAAAACTGATGAGAAATCATTTTCAAAACGATCATCCTCAGGTAAAAACAAAGATCTATGATGGAGATCCTCCCATGGTAAATCATCTATACACAGGACTTCACGAAGTTGCTCGTCAGATGACACAACTTCGGGAAACGCTATTATTTCCGAGGTTGATGTGAAAAGTGATTCCTCACGAACCACATTCATTTGGTCGGTTTTGGTTGAACACGGGTCGGTAAAAGACTGCACGGCTTCATAAGAAATTTCATATGGACTCAAAGGCATAAAATTACCAAACGAGTCTATCTCAGATTCAGAAGGAACGATCCAAGGATCGTCATAATAAATAGTGTCTGATGTAATCATATGAATGGTTGCAAATGAAGATGATGCGTTGAGCAGAGGAAAAGGAAAAGTTCCTAGTAAACCGACATCTTTAACTAATCCTACACCAACATCCTTATATGGGATAGTCGTTTTACCGACATGCTGAATACTCTCTGAAGAGGTTGGGTCGGATGAAACGTAAGCCAGCTGGTCTATTGTTACGATCTTTCCATTATGTGGGAACTTTATTACGCGGAAGACCGATGAAACGACCGCTGTCATAGCATAAGTCCAACTTCAACCCAAGAGAAGGTTGTAGTCTAGAGGGGCATCAACCACCTCCACATCTAGACTAACGGTTTTTCCTTCAACCCCTATAGGCAAATCCTGTAGAATGCCAAAAGGATGAAACCCGCGGCCATCAAAGGCCTTAAGAATTGTTGGGGATTGATTTAGTGAAGGAGAACCAAGCGATCTCCAACACTGTATCGACATAATACACGTTGAAGCTCCCTCATCAATTACAATCTGATGAATAGGCCTGTTTTTGACTATCTCTGGGATCTGGAAAGCCATTTGATGAGGCAAACACGGTGTACTATTTTCTAGATCAAAGATTATTAGGTTCGGGTCCTGAACATCAACAACTCCTATAGCCGACAAAAGTAATTTGCGTTGTGCTGGACATGATTGCAGCACTTCCAAAACCGACATTGCTGAGGGTGAAAGAGCTAAGTCCTCAACAATGTTATAATTCTGGGCTGCTCTCGCATTTGGATTGAAAGCAGACCTTCGAAGTACACCCTTGGCGGGCGGCTTGATTACTAAGTCTGGATTAGGCTTCTCGATCTGTAGCGGATCGGAGCCGGGAGCTGAGGTTGATGGATTAGAATGAGAAGATTCTGCTTCTTTGCCATCAACAGGACTTTTACTACCATAATCTTGCGATCGAGTCGCAATCCTTACATGGGACATCATCAAAATGGGTTCTTCATTGGCACTCGAGGAAGAACCTATCATTTTGCTATCTTTTGGAAATGGATCCTTCAAGACAGCAGGAATTTGGGAACCTTTGACGATTTTCGCAACCTCTGCTCGATGAGGGAATTCTCTTGTAAAGTGTTCCTCTTCACAAATAAGACATGGATAACGAGGCTTGCGCTTTTCATCATTGGATTCCGCCTTTTCAGTTTTCTCCTTTGGAGTTTTGTCTGCTTTATTCTTCTTCTTCCCTTTCCTCTTCCCACCAGATTTTGATTTAGCCGTAGATGACTCTACAACGTGAATATCGACGGAGAGTTCAGCAGAAGAATCTCCTGTCGGGGAGTCTGGTAAGGTTATGATAGGAGAAGAATTCTTGGAATACTTCTTCTTGCTTTTAGTGTTCATCGTACCAACCATGCCATCAGCAGCATGAGATCCCGAAGGAGAAACAGCGATTTGATTTGACTTTGGAAGATCTGGGATCTTTTCGTGTAACGTACCTGACTGAGTGTAAACTAAGTCAAGGTACTGTGCTTGAGCAATCACTTGCTCCTCAGTAACTACTCCGGCCTTAGCTACGTCTTCAGTAATCTTCGGTAATAATGATTTAACAAACCATTCAGCTAAGATCTGGTCCGGGATAAAAACTTTCACTAACCGCCTTCAACGTCTCCATTCATGAATATGATCGGAAATATAAGTGGACGTCGATTGCTTTAATGAAGTTAGTAACTTTGTGCCATTATCATATCTAACCGGCAACTAAAAATGAGTTAAAAACGAGGTAGCTAACTGGCTAAAATTATAAAAAGAGGCCCGTGGTAACTCAATGTACCACTTGGCCGCGAGACCAATGAGAGTGTGCTGGAAAAGACGTAAGTGGATCGGATCATCCGAGATGGAATTAGAGGCACACCAGAGGTGGTAAGTCATCACATGATTGGACGGATCCTCTCCAGACTTACCCTCGAACTTGGGAATGTCACTGGGCAACTTATTCGGCATTGGCGGCCAAAACGGAAGATAATTAATTGGATCGTTCGTTAGGCGTGTCAAGTCTGGTAAATCCAAAGTTGCGATAAACGGTAGCTGCCGATTACGATCCCTAAAACTCTGGGTCACTATACCAGCCCCAGGAGGAGGATATCCAGGATAACTAGGAATAGGAATCGCGTTCGGGATATTGTATCCTCCTGGAAAACCAGGACTAACCGGACCGTACTGGGGTTGTTGTGGTTGTTGATAAGTGTACCCAGGATACGGTTGATACTGGTAAACTGGCTGCTGGATAGCAAGACCGAATTGGTACTATCCCTGGTACGGTTGGTAAGTGAATTGTGGTTGACTTGTGACAACCGTACTTAAACCAGGCTGTCCTACAGGCATCTGAACCGTAGTTTAAATCGTGGATCCAGATGATGGTAAAGATGTCTGAGGAGTAGATACAGGAACAGTAGAAACTGGAGCTGTCGATACTCCAGAAGTAAGTGGGGTAGATGGAACAGATGTTGCGGTAGTTGCAGCAGTCGTTTGAGATGGAGTACGAGGCGAAATAGGCCCAGACTGAGAAACTACCGAAGGTACAAAAGTTTGAATATTAGACTGGACTAGTTGCTGGGGTGAACTAGAAACTAAGGGTTGTCCAGTTTGAGATGACAATTGTACATTTGGCTGCAACACCTGTTGAACTTGCGATGGATCCCGCACTATGTTCATTCCGGGGTATTGACCCATAACAGGTTGAGGATATTGAGATCCATAACCGGGTTGAGGGTAGGATTGATAATTGAAAGATACATTTCCCTGAACATAGGCTTGACCTTGGGGTGGTTGGAAAACTTGGTTCGAGTACTGACCTTGGGGCAGATACCCTTGAGGCATGTACTGATACTGGGGTTGACGTTGAGGTATAAATTGATACTGGGGTTGACCTTGGGGTACATATTGAGTCTGGGGTTGACCTTGAGGAATGTAATGTACCGTAGGCACGTACTGTCCTTAAGGTTGCCCCCCAAATGCAAATTGTGTACCTTGAGGTTGCCCCCTAGGTGTTAATTGACGCTGCCCCCCAGGCGGTAACTGGCCACCTTGAGGTTGAGAAGCGGGAATAGAACCTGACATCATAAGAATGTCTTCTACACTCAACGGCTTTGCACCATTGCTTCCAGTGAATATCCTTTGTTCAATGGGTTGAGGAGATGCTCCCGAAAAAGTACTAGAAAGAGACTGATACCCAGCGGGAACAGAAGGATCGTCGTACAAAAAAGATTCAGGCGATTGAGTAAACATGGATGACTGACCTGACATATTTACAGGAGTATAAATACCCCTAGGTGGATAAGAAACACGAGGTGGTGAAAAACTTAACCCCGAGTTGTCCAAATAATTAGTTAAAGAAAGATACCAAGTAGTACTTCTAGGTGGACTGTAAAAAATGGGTTCATGCTCCCTTAGATCAATAGTAGGTTGATTTTCAGGGATAGGGATGCCTATTTCTTCTTCCGGAGCAAGCTCTTCAATAGCTATCAAACTAGAAGGAAGATTTTCGGTGATGACTCTTTCTACCCTAGGTGAATTAGGAGCACTAGAAGTTGGAGAGGCTAACCCCGATGTTGGAGTAACAGGTTCAGATATCTCAGGTTCTTCACCTATATCACTAGTATATGAAAAACTACCAGCAAGCTCGGAAACCGAAACAGCTTCAGGATTATAACCTGTTTCTAGAGTTTGGTAATCAGGATGAACAACCAACGAAGACTCTCCTTCCTCAGGTGACCCTACTTTACTGCCACTAGGAGTTACGAGGACTTTCAAACCTTCGTAATGGCCTGGGACTTCTTCAGGAGGTTGGACCCGAAGTCTACGAGACTTCCTTAACAAATCAGCCACGGTTACAACCTCAGGAGACTGGCCCCGAAGTCTACGGGACTGTCTTGGTAATTCAGCCACAGCTAAAAACTTTTAACTACTGCACACGCAAACAAAGTAAAATCTCAAAGAAAACTGCCTAAAGTCTCTAAAGAACCAAAAAAATTCGAATCACACGCCTAAAGAATCTAGGGCATCAAACCACACACAAATAGTAACCTTCCGGACCGAAAACACTAGTTGGTGATGAAATCCAACATCGCAGAATTCAATACACAAGTGGCGGGTGGAACAGTTACCTCGGCAACCTGCTTAACGAATAGACTGGACCAAGTTCCTCCACTTTAACCGTCTCGAGTGAAGTGAACCCCCCAGAAAATCCAAGTGAGTCTAGCCGACGTCTGCTCGAGGTACAGTGGGATCTTCCCTCCACTGTCACCTTAGGAAGAATCCTAAAGATAATAGTCACTAAGGTCACCAACAGCAAAAAATATACCTGGGGGAACAGTCTACGATCCGATAGCACGCAAGGGCAGAGTAGCAAGCTCAATCCCCTTGCCGGCTCCTTGACAATAATCCAAGGTTTACCAACAAGTGACCCCAGGCTCCTCGACAATGGTTAATCTGAGGTTTACCGTTTGTAGTACGTGCATATCTGGCGTTGTTCCCAATGAAGGAGGATTGATTCCCTCACTGGTTCGGACACGATCTCGTGCTTCTCCTTTAAGAGGAGCTTTCCCAGAGCATAAATGTAACAGTTGGATTTATCCTACCACAAGATAAGCTACTTGTTTGGTTTTACTGTCTTGGAGAGTTAACTACTCTCCTACTCCAAGACACTAGCCTGAGCTATGTTGGTGTATCAGAGCCCTAGTAAATAAAAAGTTACTAAGTTAATTTTACTTTAAGCGTTAATTTTTATGGCTTTTCTTTAGGACAAAAGGTAGCGGAGATGAAACTGATGATGTGTAGACTCGACTCAAATCCACTGAAAATATGCACCTAGGATGAAACAAAACAATCTTTCCTTTTCAATGAATTCCCTAGCTAAGAGAGTTGGAGAATGAAAAATTTATAAAGACAACTTTCTTGGAAATGAAAATCAAAGAAACGATCTCTTTATCTTTTCCAAAGCACACAACACATGACCACTAATTATTTCACGAAAACTTCCTTTCTCTTTTCAAAGACTTCAAACGCTACTAAAACAAACTTTCCTCAAAAGAGATTTTGTATTTTTTCCTATTTTAACAAAGCATGTAAAACTACTTAACAAAAATCAATTTTAAGATCTATGAAAATCAAATCAATTTTAAGATCTATGAAAATCTAAGAGAAATGTACCTAAAAGCAAATCTAATGAGGTAAAAGCCTACAAAATATAATTCCAGGTTGTTTTACTCAGTTACAATTTAACCAAGGACTAATTCATGCAGAATCACAAATCAGTCAAAAACAAAAATAAAAACTTTTGTTATTTTTCTTAAGAATGAAATTCACAGCTTAACAAACAAGCCTTCTCGAAATTCCGCAAAGAGACAACACCAAGGTAGGTGTTGGTCAGGTAAATCCCCTCTGCGGACAGGGGCGATCCCACTAGCCTATAACAGAACTAGCCACAATCAAACCACGCTGCTACGCAAGTTCCTAGTTATGCATCAAAGGTGAATCAAGAAGACCAACCTGGAGTCCAACGCTATGATTGAAGTAGAGTTGATATCCCCGCTCCCTCGCTCCAACAGATCATAAATGAATACCTGCACATGCAAAGGAAGAGAAAGATACCAACATAAAAACTACCAAGGCACAACTATATTTAAGTCATAAAGGAAATAAATCAACACATCACCATAATAGATAATGAGATTGGAACTATAATAGCAGTCGCTCATCAATTAATAATAAACAGGAAAAGTTACAACCATTGTTCTGACGTCGACCCTTCTCCTGGCTGGGCGAGTAACTATATGTGTCTTGCAATGCATCTCCTCTCTGGCAGCATAACCTCTCTAGCACTCACTAGCATTCCTCCAAGAACTCAAGAACTCAACATCTAACACTCCATGACTAACGATTATCACTACTATCACTCAATCACTAAATCACTAGCCCTAGCACTAGCTTGTCCAATGCATAATGACAAGCTTATATAGATGAAGAAGGGAGGAGGATACGATGAACCGGGACACCTTTTGTGGATTAGCATTATCCTCAAAAGCCGCTAAAGATGGATATAGGATAAAGCTCGACAAAAGACTGATTTTTTATCTTCAGAAAAGCTCCATGTAATGAAGGAAACAACAGTCGGACGTGCGTTAAGGCAAAAAGCATGACTAAATTTGGTTGGCGCGACTGCTGCTCTAAGACAGAGCACCAATGGTCGTGCCCTCTTTTGAGGATCTCCATCATTGGCGCGGGTAGGATACTGTGGACTTGCGCCAATGGAAAAAGAGCACTTTTCAGGGATGATCTGCAGAAGGTGTCTTCAGGGAACATGGAGTACATACTCAGGGGAACATAATGCAAGTGTTTTTAGACTTTGTCACTTCTTATAACTCCCGGGATGGGTCCTCCAAGGTACGACAAGAGGAGTAACAGGGATGGTGACAAATTACTGTGTAACAGATGCCCCCTAAAGCATGAAGTCCGAGAGGTGGAGAGGGGTGAAATGCTTTACAAGAACACACATAAGAACACATAAGAGCACATATAGTTACTGCCGCTGAGGAGCTGTATTAAGAGACATGACTGATAGTTCAATTACATGATGTACGTGGTATGGTCGCAGCCATCCATAAGAGAGTACATAAATAATCTGGATCCATAGTATGGACGCAGCCATCTGGTTAGGATCAATGAATTGACTCAGGTATGGTCGCAGCCATCCAGTGAATGAGTCAAGTATCAAGAATCACGCCTGGATTACAACAGACACAATCCAGGGTCTTGCGCTCCATCTCGACCCGAACAAGAGTACAAGTTCAAGCATGTGAATATATGAGCTGAAGTCGAACATGCATGAACATCGTCTGATTACCAGTCAATAGTGGAAACTGTTAACAGACGCGAGAGGTACCACCAATAATGACAATGGCCCTCAAGGTACTATAGGTACAATCTACGGCGTGTGAATCAATGATCTGAAGTCGAACACCCGTAGAATCATTCGATCGGAGGCCAATGATGAAAACCTCACGTCGAACACGAAGAACCTGCCATTGAGGCATGCAGGCTCCAAGGCACCGGAAAGGAGTCTCTAGATCAACTCCCTGGATAATGAGTTGAAGTCGACAGGGAGTGACCTTGATCGAAGGTGGGCCATAATGTTTCCCACATCATCGACACGAGACAGAGAGATGATGTTGTGAATCAAGATTGTGCGAACTATCAGAGGGAGGTTGCTTTGCAGAGGTCAACTTCTCTTGAACATATCAGCGTCACATTAACGGAATTGGCAGTATTTGACATCAATGTATCAAAGGTCATGATGACGAGGCAATGAATGGATGAGAGGTCAAATAGGGTACACAAGTCCATGGAAGCAAGTGAAATATATGAGATGAAATATCCCCACCCTGGACACGAAAGCAAAAAGTGCCATGTTCAAGAGCGACATACTGTCGTTATGGTAATAGTTATGGTTCAAAAATTTTCTTTTCCCCCCGCCATTTCTGGCGAGTACCCCAGTTATTTTTAACAAGCTGGATGGGGATAGCATATGCTTGTGTTGTGACAAAATCCGATTTCATTAAGTTTTAACGAGTTTGACAAAGGAAGAACTCGGCGTCTTTTCATGTTTAGAGAGTTTGAAAAGACAGCAGAAAAGGAAACTCCAGGGATGTCCTTTTTCGTAAAGTTGTGTCTCTCGGGCCCGAAAAAGTATAAAATAATACCTGAAAGAACCGCCCGATCATTACGATCGAGGAGTACTTTTCATGATTAGTGACTTCGACCTGAAAAAGTAAAAAAGCGGTCAAAACCACGTCGTTTCGTAACCACTAACGAGTTTGAAACGACAAAAACCCGGTAATCTTTTTATGTTTTAACGGTCGACAAAAAGAACTTAAAACGACCGCCCCTTATTACCATTTAACGAGTCAAGAGGAGCGACTCGGCAATCTTTTCCTCTTTAAATGGTCAGAAAAGAGCTGAAAGCGGACCTCCATTTTTATTTTCTTTAACGAGTCAAAAAGGGAAAAATACTCGGCAATCTTTTCATATTTTACGAGTCAGAAAAGAGCGTAAAGGCGACTCGTCCTGAAGGAACGAGTGGTATAAGGGATAGCAACTGGTTCCGGTAATGGTGGAACTTACTCGAAAACATGTAAAGGTTAAGAGGCTGGCTAATAAAACCACTCATCGCTGCGGTTCCTCAGGAAAGGAGAAACAACCAAGTGAAAGCATATGATCAGCCAAAAAGATGGTGGCGATGGAATGAAACAACCAAGGCTCATCTAGCAGGATTTAGCGGATAAAAGGCAATCACGGGATGTAAATGGGTTCATTTTCACACAAGCTTGAACCATGGAGAACTTTTCTTGTAAAAAAAAAAAAAAAAAATTGTTGCATGCCCCCAGCATGATCATACAAATCGAGGTGCATGATCATACAAATCGAGGTACATGCCCCCCAAGCTTCATGGCATTCACGGAGTGGATGGAATGAAGGTTTACTTGGAAAGACTCGATTTTGAAGGAGGATGCATGCCCCCCGGGCTTCAGTCACGCGCCCGGGTGAGCTGCCGTCATCAGAATGACGGGGTGGGTGCTGGGGTATTTCCTGTGGAAATAAGACCATTTAGGAATGGAAGATGACTATATGTGAAGTGTGAACCGGGGAATGAAAGTTGGTCTACGACTTTGATCGTTCTTCCTTCATGCGGAAAACACATCACTCTGAAGAGTGAGGACACAATAGCACGTATGCGATAAATATAGTCTCGTCCAAGGAGTAAATTGTAATCTAACGGACCTTGGACTACCATGAGACCCATTTGGATAGTCTTCCCTTCTAACGTGATAGGTACATTGGGAAGAATTCCTAAAGGTCGAGTGATATCTCGATGGAAACCTATAAGGTTTCTCATCTCAGGCAGAAGCAGTGGGGAACCAAGTGCTTCCCAAGCTGTTGAAGAAAGGATACTCACAGGAGATCCCTCATCAATAAGTGTACCAGCCATAACCATGCGATAGACTTGGACTATAATTCGAAATGGTATGGAGGCTGGTAACCGAGGATTGACTAGTTGATCCCAATTAAAGGCAACAACTAGGTTGCTTGGAGGTGGGACTGGATAGACAGCCGGATATGATTCTAATGGACTTTCTTCCTGGTGTGAAGGAATGAGAGGGACGCTCACTTGATCATTAACGTCTATGTCAATGAACAGAATTTAAACGGTGGGTTCTTCATTCTTGGCAGTGATAACATCATCTGAGGAGGTAACTTCTAAAGGCGAAACCGGGTCACTTGTAATCCGGACCGTTTGACTGTTGTCTGGTTTGGATTCAGATGTAGGATCATCTAGGGCTGGAAGTTCTGAAAGCAAAACCGGGTCACTTGTAAGCCGGACCTTTTGACTTTTGTCTGGTTTGGATTCAGGTGTAAGAGCATCTAAGGATGGAACTTCTGTAGGCAAAACCGGGTCACTTGTAAGCTGGACCTTTCGAAAGACCGGGTCACTTGTAAGCTGGAACTGTGGACTTTCGTTTGGTTTGGACTCAGGTAGTTCATCTTTGATGATCAAGTGGTGCGTAGATGATGAATATAAATCAACACTCGTTCCGACCAGGGACTGGTCTGGAGCAGGCGGAGCATAGGTAGGTTCAGGAAGAGAAAGCTGGACCAAAGAGGAATCATATTTGATCACTTGGCTAGTGGAGAGATGCTCTGCAGTTGTAAAAAGACGCTGATATCAAGCGGGTAGTTGGGGTAAGGGATCCGACAGACTTTCCAAAAGACGGGAAGCTTCATCCATAAGTGGAAAAAGGCGAAGGAGATGATTACCTTCACAAAGTCGACAAGGGAAACGAACCTTCCCTTTTCTGTTACCAACTAGTAAGGTATCGTCGATTTGCGACAGCAAGGGGCGAGTCGGGTCACGGGACCATATATCTAGGATCCTGGGAATGCCAGGACAATCAGAAAGAAAATGGTCCCCTTTGCATAATCGACAAGGAGACCGAAGCTTCCGCGGAGGAGCAGAAGGTGGTTCCACTTCAGATAGCTTCGTGGTAGATACGACCTTTCCCTTAGGAGACTTCTTCTTTTTGGTCTTCTTCTTCTTCTTCTTAGCCACCTGGTTAGTGAAATCCAAGGTTTCACCAGGTGAAGTAGAAGATGAGGACGCAGCAATAGGCGAAGAAGGGAAGGGGTCCACCTTAGAATCAACATGGTGTTGTTCAGGTGGAGGAGGTGGTGGCGGGACAGGAGTCATCACACTTGAGACCACCGAGTTTGAAAACAACCATACGGGTAAACCAATGGTCAACCCAGGCAAAGACAATGTTGCGATATACTGAACACCAACATTTCCAACAGAAGGAAATGGGCGAGGGTTCCCATCAGGAGGAACACCTTGGCCGGTGGGCACCGGAAAGGCTGCCATTGAACGAGAAATAACCCTACTCAAGCTAACGCAAACAAAATCTAATTGGGTAATGTTATCATGGCCAACAAATTTTAAGACAGTGAACTTAACCTTTTCATTTTTTAAGAGTCGAGAAAAGGATAAAAGATGACTCTAGTCTCCTTCGAATATTTAATGAGCACGAAGTGACAAGACGCTCATAGGCACCTTTTCGTTTAGGGAGTCCGAAAAGGATCAAAAGTGACTGCTCTGGAATTCTAGGTAGAGGGTGTGCCAAACTTTTCGCAAAACCACAGAATACTTTTTAGGGTACGGGTGGTCGATCTTCGTGAATGCTGTGTTCAATGCATTGTGAATCGTAGGGCGGCTGACACGGCTTCCTATGGATAAAGGCTTTATTCCTATAGGGGTCTCCCAATATATACTCGACGGTACGTGGGAGCACAGTCCGTATTGGCACCTATCGTTTCACCGTGGAGGAATCACCCAACCACTCGACGATAAACTACCAGGTTTAAAGACGCCGGAACACGTCTCTAACCTAGACCTCTAGAGTGTTTGCGTTATGTTCCAATGCGTTGTTATGTTCATTGAGTTAATTTTAAAGTTTATCTTTGATTATGTTTCAGTTTTTTGGTCCTACCGTATGTGATATCTCAAAAACTTCTTACATGCAAACTATATGCCAAAACTAAATCATTTGATTCGATGAATTCTATCTACAGGAGGGTTGAGATCTTTTTCACAAACGAAATGATCACCTCAACAAACAACAAAGATCCTAATGCAGCTAATAACAAGAAATGAAATTTTTTCTTTTTCTTTTTAATAGCAACAAATAACAATAAATGCTAACTACTATGATGCAAGAGATTTTTTGTTTTTCTTTCCTTTAAGATGGCATGATGCATGTAAACAAATTCTAAGAGATATGCACAATCCAAGTTCAGTCAATGAAATAGAACCAATTCTGAAACACCAAAATGAACCATGCAAGCAAGGGAAAACACAAATACTAGTGAACTCCAAAGAGGCTAGAAGTGAAGTATTCAGAGTATAGAAGATCAAGCTTTAACAAAGTACTGGATAGGTGCAGAACACAACCAACAAGCTGACTGGATAATCAAGAGATCGAAACTTCCCACAGAAGGCTAGACATGCAAAGTCACTAGATATCCTAGGGCTAAGACGAAAATCAATAGAAATGAGCAAACAGCTGAGGGATACAGGCTAAGACCAGTCAAGCAGAGGTTCAACACAGTTCCAGAGGCTGAAAGAGATATAAAAAGAGACTGAAAGAGCTTTCCACCCACACACAGGCAAAATTTACAGAGCTGGCGTGACTGTCAGCCTGCAATTTGCGCTACCACAGGATTGGCGCGAGTTGCTTTTGAGCAACAAGCGCCAACTGGCACGACTGTCAGAGAAATAACCGCGCCAATTAAGCTTGCCAACTAAAAAAAATAAATGATACGACCTCAGGTCGGGTTGACAGTGCTCAGATGGGTCAAACAGTAAAGAATAAACTCAAAACTGACTCAGGAAGCTCATTCACTCAAGCGAGCAGAAGAAAATTAACATGCAAGACAAAAAATCAAATAGTTACTCCCCAGTGGAGTCGCCAATTTGTTGGTCAGGTAAATCCCCTCCGCGGACAGAGGCGATCCCACTAGCCTATAACAGAACTAGCCACAATCAAACCACGCTGCTACGCAAGTTCCTAGTTATGCATCAAAGGTGAATCAAGAAGACCAACCTGGAGTCCAACGCTACGATTGAAGTAGAGTTGATATCCCCGCTCCCTCGCTCCAACAGATCATAAACGAATACCTGCACATGCAAAGGAAGAGACAGATACCAACATAAAAACTACCAAGGCACAACTATATTTCAGTCAGAAAGGAAATAAATCAACACATCACCATAATAGATAATGAGATTGGAACTATAATAGCTGTCGCTCATCAATTAATAATAAACAGGAAAAGTTACAACCATTGTTCTGACGTTGACCCTTCTCCTTGCTGGGCGAGTAACTATATGTGTCTTGCAATGCATCTCCTCTCCGGCAACATAACCTCTCTAGCATTTACTAGCATTCCTCCAAGAACTCAAGAACTCAACATCTAACACTCCATGACTAACGATTATCACTACTATCACTCAATCACTAAATCACTAGCCCTAGCACTAGCTTGTCCAATGCATAATGACAAGCTTATATAGATGAAGAAGGGAGGAGGATACGATGAACCAGGACACCTTTTGTGGATTAGCATTATCCTCAAAAGCCACTAAAGATGGATATAGGATAAAGCTTGACAAAAGACTGATTTTTTATCTTCAGAAAAGCTCCATGTAATGAAGGAAACAACAGTCGGACGTGCGTTAAGGCAAAAAGCATGACTAAATTTGGTTGGCGCGACTGCTGCTCTAAGACAGATCGCCAATGGTCGCGCCCTCTTTTGAGGATCTCCATCATTGGCGCGGGTAGGATACTGTGGACTTGCGCCAATGGAAAAAGAGCACTTTTCAGGGATGATCTGCAGAAGGTGTCTTCAGGGAACATGGAGTACATACTCAGGGGAACATAATGCAAGTGTTTTTAGACTTTGTCACTTCTTATAACTCCCAGGATGGGTCCTCCAAGGTACGACAAGAGGAGTAACAGGGATGGTGAAAAATTACTGTGTAATAGTAGGTTTCTCACAAAGGTGGATTTTACGAAAGGTCCGACTCCTAAGAAGACTAAAAAGACCAGGGATATCCAAGGTTTTTACAACTTCTAAAGCCAGAGTCACTACAAGACCAATACAAAAATCAAACCTAGGGCTAGAATTTCTATGAACTTCACTAAAACCCTTGACGCTAATGAAACAAGCTTAGATGAAAAATTTTGACAGGTAAACAGTGGATCTGGGTAGCAAAACAAGCTATAAACAAAATCTAATGGGTAAAAAGGAAAAAATGGAAATTTTCTAAACTTTTGACAGGGTACGCAAGCAGCCTGTTTGTACAGGTGCGGCCACGCTCTGTGTACAAAGCAGAAGTGCGTACAGGTACGCACTGTGCTTAACGCAGAGGGTGCGTACTACTCTCAAAATCAAGAAAAATAAAAACTAACTCAACCCTAAGCTATTCCACCCAAATTCACAGTCAATCAGTCAAAAACTAGAAAGAAATCAGATTTTCTCAAATCAAGTATCAATCAAAAGAGAAATCAATCAAATCCATGGATTCCCCAGTGGAGTCACCATTTTGTCATGCGGAAAGAGTCAATTTTGCAGACAAAACCGACCTCCCTAGAAGCTAAGGCTTTCTAGTGACAAACAAAACAATCAAGCACTATCTTTCCCTAAATATGCATTTAAAATAAAAGCAACCAGGTGTTTAAGGCTTACCTTTAGTCCAACGCTTGTTTGTAGCAGCCAAGCCTCTTCGATCCAGATGAGCTCCTTCTCCTTGAAACCTGCATTCACTAACAAGCAAACAATTACATAGCACCTGAATAACTCATATAATAAAACATATTCATCATAAACACCAAGGAGTTTATGAAAAAAATTATATATAACAACTTGTTGAGAAAAATGAACTTAATTGTATTAATTGGAAACAAAAGAAACCATTACAACCAGTGCCTTGGTATTGTGCAGGTCCCTCCCAGGGTCCAGCAAGAGTTCTCCTTTACTTTGATCAGCTCACCCACTTCCAAATGAAGCTAAGAAAGGATTGGAATCTCTCCTCTCAAGCTCTATAAGGGAGTCCTAATTTCAGTAGCATCTACCCTTAGGAATGTTCAGCTTTCAACCACCCCTCCCTCTGGCCCAATGCCTGTATTTATAGTGCTTTGGAGGAAGTTAATCAGGTCCACCATCAATGGGATAAGCCCCTCTTTCAATGGGATAGCTCCCCTCTTGATGGGATAAGTTCCTCTTTCATTGGGATGCATGAACCATCTGGAGGCGCTCAATCCACGTCAAACCATCTTCTAGAATGCTCTAAAATCAACCACAAGTAACTTTTTTGAAGTAAAACTTGCGCCTTTTGACCTTTACAGGAGTACGCACCCACCCCTTTACAAACAAAGCATACAAGTACGCAGGTATTATGTATTTGAGGTGCGTACATGCAGGTAAGGGTAGGAGAAACTGCGTAACCAGGGTTATATTGATTTTTAAAGACTTTCTCTCTTTTTTGGAGTTTGACATGAGGAGCAGAGGTATAAGACTTGCCAAGGAGGACAGTATGACTATTGATGGAACCATACTGACTGCAAATAGTCATGGTGACAAATTTTAGTGTAACACATGGTTAACAATGGTTGGCCATGGTGACCTTATTCAATAATGGTCAACCACAGTTAACCATATTGACTATGATTGACCATGGTTGATGATGGTTGACGATGGTTGACCATGTTGACTATGACTGACCATGGTTGATGATGGTCTACAATGGTTGTAATGTTGATTTATATTAAGCAATGGTATGTGGGTATTTGTATGCCATGTCTTCACAACAGACAATCGCTTAGATGGCCAACAGAGAGAAGCCACTTCAGAACACGTCTGGTGTTTTCAATCTCATAGAGGACGGGAGTCTCCTTCTGTCTTATGGGGGATCCATCGTCTGGTTCTCCAAGGAAAACAATATGAAGCCTTCTTCGGCTGTGATTGTGGATTCTGGTAACTTGGTTGTGGTGAGTGTCGAGAATGCATCTGTTGCCTGGGATGAAGATCACTGCGACCCAGAACCTGACTTCCTAGAAAATGACTTGGGATCGGAGTTTGGATCACTTCAAATTTTAGATGGATGTAGATGAATAGATATAGATGGGTACAAGAATTATACCAATTACTGGCAAAGCGGTGCATGGAATGGTCGGATCTTCAGCCAAGTTCTGGACATGCCACAGAATTACACCTACAATGTAAGGCCTTTTGGTAACGGTTCATACAAGTATGTCACTTATTCTCTGAAGCCCGATTTTCCATATCTGTCGCATTTTCTGGTGCATGAGTTGGGAGAAATTCAAGATGATTTCAGTATATACACAGGGAATTACTTATGCTATAAATTGTAATATTGGCCTAGATTCCATTCTAGTCATGTAGACAGTATGAGACCTTTATTTCTGTAGTCGGTTTCCCTTGCCCTCTTCTTTAATCATTTTTACACAATAATGGTTAATCCCTTCTCCTCTTCTTTAAGAAGTTTTGTGTAACAATGGTTGAGGGATAATTGTAAATGAAAGAATCTACATTAGACTATAAAAGTATGAATTTGTCATTGTAAAATTTAAACTATCTCTATATCGATACCTTTTTGACAGAATTTTGTAGTAGATTTAGCTTGTGTTATTAAGCTCATGTTCTCCTAGCCCTATTTCTTTTTTCTTTTGTAGAAATATCTCCCTTGTACATGTCCATGGCCCTGGAGTCAAAAGAAACATTGCAACATTAGTAACCAGGACATAACAAGAAAATCTAAACATATAAACACACATAACAAGAAAATTTGAACATATAAACATACATAATAAGAAAATTTGAACGTGAGACATTAGAAAACCAGGAAATAACAAGAAAAATTATAATGTTTGTTTTTTTCCTCTGGATTCTTTTACTTAACACTGATCCTTCTGTTGGTTTCAGGGTACCCTCCATATAAACCTCTGTATTCATTGCAATGGCTTCTTCTACTAAAAAAGAATCACTCCGCAAGTGCTTGGATGCCATGACAAATTTCTGCCTTGTGTTATGGGACAATTTGTTATGTGTATCATTGGCAAGTCAAGTCATTATGCAGTGTTATGTGTATGAATGTCAAGTCAAGTCATTATGCAACCGTGAGAAGCATGGAAAAATTAGGGTTCACAGACACATGTAGGGATAAATTAGAGTTCACAGACATGAAATAGCTAGATGGCTATCACACATAAATGTAATACTAAGCAATGCAATGTAATAGGGGAAAATTTTCCAAACAAAAAATGTTATCAGATTAATGTTATGCCAGAGTTAGCATTAGTCTATTACAATTAAATGTTTACATAATGTTCCAAATGGGTAGAAAAAAACTTTGGATATGTCAATAATTCAGAACTTTGTTTTCTTTGGATTAAAAAAACTTTGGGTAAATTAAAGTTTCTCATTTGTAATGTGCCTCGAGACACATGAAGTCTCCAATAAGAGGTATAATTGAAAAGTTTGGTTAACTTTTGGTGCAACGAAATTGCGAGGCCAAAATCTTGATTAAATTTTGGTAAAGAGGATAGTCAATGCAAACTAATATGAATTCAAAGGGCAAGTGATCGCTATAGTCCATGCTTTGCCGTAGGCAGGGACTAATAATAGATTTCAAATCCAAATGTGTGTTACATAAGGTAGCAAATTCCATCCTATACTTGTTTTTCGTTTACTTATATAGCTCCTGCATCATATAATATATTAATGACACAAATGATAATTGATCCACTTTCAATTATTCTTGTATTTCTCTAGTTATCATAAATGAATTACATAAGGTTCCAATCTCTAAGGAGGAAAGGACTTGTGTTCTTAAATAGTTTTTCTTGGAATTAAAAGTTTGGAACATGATGAATACATGAACGTCTTGCTGATTTTGGGTAGCTGTAGGAGGTATTTCCCAACAACACAAGTTAAAATCAAAAGAAAGTAAAATTTAATTTAATTTTAAATTTTAAATAAGTTAAAATTAAAAGAAAGAAAATTAAAGTTAATTTTAATTTAATTTACAAAGTGTTATGTCTTTTTAGGTAGGATAACATCACTATAAAAAGACACTTGATACAACTAATATAGGTCCATTATAATTACTAACCGAGAGGGATCAAATATCTTGAGTGAAAACTTCTTTTAGAATGTAAAATTTGAAAAAAATATTTTAACTATAAAAAAATATGTTTTTTCAATTATTTTATATAATGTATATATAGTCCTTTGTTAACTTTTGACTCTACTTTACTTTTATACAAAGTTGATATAAGATTATGTTGTTTCATATGGACATAGAAATAATTTATATATGGTTGAGAGTGAGAGTAAGATAATTTTACTACTTCTCCATTGTATGGACACTAAGAGTGAGATCATTGATGTTATGTTATACTTGTAATCAAAGAAACCAAACATGAATATTCATTTTTGTTTTTTTATTATATCAGATCAAACACGTATATTCATTTTTGTTTTTATTATATCTCATATTTTTTGATTAAATAATTGTTTTTAATTAAAGTTAGAAAAGTTGTGAAACTCAACAAAATATAGAAAGAAACTAAATACTAAATGAAAAAAATTATAGTCAATATTAATTCAAATTCAATAATAAGTCAATTGCGATAGCCTTAGCCTTAGGTAGGGACTAATAATACATTCATATACCCATAGGAAAAAACTACATGATATTGCTTATGTGCTTCAAAATGAGGAATCCCATTGTGCCTTTCCAATAAGGGTGTGATAATCCATTGATCATTGGACCATATTGGAACTTAAGCCAAATAATTAGCCATTGAATTAACTCTTTGTTCATGCACCCTCTCTTTAATTGGAACATTGATTGACCATTGATAGTTAATGGTAGTTACTGGCACAATCATATTACTAAATGTGGTTTCTATACACCATTTGATCCCATTTTCCACCTTTTATACATTAATAGGTGTATAAAAATGATGTTGATTGGTTTACATGAACCACATTTACTAATTTAGTGTGCATATGAACCACATTGACTATGGATAAGTATGTTCAAGTTATCTTTGATGAGGGTTTATTATGATTAACATATAGTTGACTATGAACGAATGTGATTGTCCGCATCTGACTATACTTGACTATGAACAATTATGATTGGTTATGGTTGACCATGGTTTTCCATGTTGACTCATGGTTGACCATAATTGACTATTGTTGGGCATGTTAACCATGGTTGACCATGTTGGTTGGTGAACATGGTTTAACTAACTTGACCATGGTTGATCATAGTTTTCCACTATAGTCTATGGTTGTCCATGTTGAAAATTGATGCCATGAACATGTTTAACCATTCGAATGATAGTTAGCCATGGTTGAAGATAGTGACTATGGTTAAGTAGAGATGATCATGGTTTATTGTTGGGCATGATTTACTATGGCTAAAAATGGTTGACCACGATGACCATAATTAACTATAGTCAACCATAATTTACTATGGCCAACCGTAGTTAACCATAACTAACCATGGTGTCGTTATTTAATTACAGTTGACTGCATTGATTATGGATGACCATGGTTGATTATGGTGACTATAGTATTGAAGATGACCATGCTTTCCCATGGTCAACTAAGGTTGACCATGGTTGAATATGGTTTCCCATGGTTGACTAAGATTGACATGGTCGACTATGGCTGACAATGATCAACGATGATCAACTTTAGTCAACTATGATTTGACTATAGGTGGACATGGTTTGACCATGTCAACTATGGGTGGCAATGGTTTGAGAAATTTCATCATGGTTGGCCATAGTTTTCTATGATAGATTATGGTTGTCAACATTGATAATGGATGACCATGGTTCACCATGTTTGACCATGGTAGCCTTAGTTGACAATGTTTGACCATTGTAACTATGGTTGACCATGTTGAGCATGGGTTGGCCATGGTTTTATAAGGTAAATTATGGTGATTATTGTTGACCATGGTTGAAAATTATTGAGTATGGTCAACCATGGTTAACAATGGCTGGCCATGGTGACCTTCTTCAATAATGGTCAACCACAGTTAACCATATTGACTATGAATAACCATGGTCAATGATGGTTGACGATGGTTGATCATGTTGACTATGACTGACCATGGTTGATGATGGTCTACAATGGTTAAATAAGGTAATTATGGTTAATACAAGATAACCATGATTTCTTATGGTGAACTAAGGTTGACAATGGTTAACTATGGTCACCCATGGTTGATTATAGTTATACATGGTCAACCTTAGTCAATTATGATCAATTTTGGTAAACCATGATTAACCATGGCCTACATGGTAAAACATATTCATACATAGACATCATGGTCAACCATTATCAAACCGAGTAAACTATGTTCACCATATTTGATGTTATATTTTGTTTGTCACATTGTGATATTGGTATTTGTTGGTCACATTGCAACATTCTTATTTGTTCATAACATTTCCATGTTGATTTCAGGTCATTAGATTATGATGTTCATTTTGTTTTTCACATTGTAATGTTGATTTATATTGAACACATTGTGACACTAACTTTTTTCCATAACATGCTACACCTTGTGACATTGATTTATATTCATGAAATTATGACATCAATTGTTGTTTGTTATATTATAATGTTAATGTATGTAATAATCCCTCCCACCCCCTTGGAGTCTTCCAGGTTGAATGGGAGGTGTTACATTCAAATAACCCGACCTCCATGGCCTCATTATGAAGACGGGGCTATAAATTTATTTGTTTCCCAAAGTTAGCAGAATTAACCTTTGATAACACTAGTGCATCTTGCTCGTCAAGATCTTTCTGCCGATGTAAATTTTAACTCAATTCGATGTTTGGATCAAAAGTTATGCCCATTTAAATTTTAGTCATTTAATTTCCACCACATAGGCAAGGAGTTACCACATGGCACCCATCTGGAAATCCCACCTCACCTAGGTGGTTCCATGTTAGCCTTCATGCCAACATGGACATGGCTACATCCATGTAACCATTGCCACATCGACTAACCCATGATCCCCACCATGTCTAGCTTATGCTTATTATTATTTGTTTACATTACATCTAGTTCTTAAGGAAATTTGGTTGTTCCCAAATTTGTCACCTAAAAAATGATCTTGATTTACATCGCCCTAGAAATCTAGAGTTGGGCCCACCTATCTAAGCCTCTCAAATTTTACTCCAATTTTTACTCACCCTCGATGAACTTAACTTAACTTTTGCAAATGAATTCGAGTTCCTCCAGTGCTAAAGCATATATGTCACCTCCCTGGATATTTGGATTGGCTACTCATCTAGCCTCACATGGTTTACCCAAATTGGACCCCACCCTATATATCTCACTCATCGATTTCACAAATATATTTGGCCCATCCAAATTTGGTTCACTCTAACCACTTGACTATGGTAAATACAAGATAACCATGCTTTCTTATGGTCAACTAAGGTTGACCATGGTTAACTTATTAGAAAATTATATATTACAGAGCAATGGAACACATAAAATATTGTAGAAATATAAACACAGAAAATGCATAAAGCAAGAGAGACACAGATATATGTGGTTCACCCAGTTTGGGCTACATCCACGAAGAAACAACCAATCCTTCTTTTATTATCCAACAAACTGAAGAGATACAACCTATAGTAGGTCTGCTGTAACTCCCTCTTCGCTCTCAATTTCCTCTCTCTTCCTCACTTAGAATACAGATCTACATAGACGCAATACAATTCCCTCATATATAACGAGGGGTTGCCTTCTAGGGCAAAAATCCTAAATTAAAGATAACTTCTACTGTCAGATCTCCGCCTAATGAACAACCAAGATTGACTACGAAACTACAACATTTTACAAGGCAATTTTACATCTAATCTTAGCTTCGAGGGCACTGCCCCCGAAACCCCCCGCTAGGCAAGAACCCCCCCCCCCGCAGCGAATATTTTACGGGCGGCGTTGCCACCCCATTTCGAACTGCGGTCCAATGCAGTGATACCTTGTAATACAGAAGATAATCAGACTCCACACCCAACAATCTCCCACTTGGAGACTGATTATAGCAACTCCACCACTGCTTCATTTGCTAGACAATGAATCCTCTTTGAACCTGGTTGTTTCTCATCTTCTTCATCATACTTGAAGACCAATTGAAACTAAGCAGATTCTCGGTTTCTCCCTGGTTACAACTTTTGTTAACATATCTGCAGGATTCCGGCTAGTGTGTATCTTTTCCAGCTTCAACTGTGCATCTTCCAATGTTGACCGTATGAAATGGTACTTGAGCTATATATGCTTAGTCTTGCAATGAAATGCAGAGCTCTTTACAAGATGTATGGCACTCTGGTTGTCACTGTATAACCTGCCCAACTCTTGCTTCTTACCCAATTCATCCAGAAACCTTTGTAACCAAATCATTTCTTTACTAGCCTCTATAGTAGCAACATACTCTACTTCTATTGTTGAGAGTGCAACAACACTTTGCATTTTTGAGACCCAACTGACAGTTGTTCCACCTACAGCAAACACATACCCTATTGTGCTCCTCCTGTTATCTCTATCAACTGCCATATCTGCATCAGCATATCCCTGTAGAGCAATGTTTGAACCACAAAAGCATAATGCTTGATTTGTGGTACCTCTAAAACACCTAAGAATACACTTCACCGCCATCCAATGTTCTTTTCCTAGATTGTTCATGTACCTGCTTACATATCCCATTGCATGTGCAATATCAAGCCTTGTGCAGACCATTGCATACATTAAGCTTCCAACTGTTGATGCATATGGAACTTTAGACATATGAGCCATTTCTTCCTGAGTCTTGGGACACACCTCCTTACTTAATTTGAAATGACTAACCAAAGGTATACCAACTGGTTTTGCATTCTGCATATTAAACCTTTTCAACAGCTTTCTATGTACTCACTTTGAGACAATGTTAATTTGCGATTCTTCCTATCTCTAGTTATTCTCATACCAAGGATTTGTTTTGCAGCATCCAAATCCTTCATTGCAAACGAGTTTGCCAATTTCTTTTTGAGAACATTTATTTCCTGCATGTTAGAACCTGCAACAAGCATGTCATATACATACAATAACAATATAATATAGTTGCCATCATTTTGCCTTTTGAGATAAACACAATGATCAGAGTGACATCTAGTATAACCTTGTTCAAACATAAACTTGTCAAATTTTAGATACCACTGCCTTGGAGCCTGTTTTAAGCCATACAAGCTCTTCTTCAACCTGCACACTAGTTTCTCCTTCCCTTTTACCTCATATCCTTGTGGCTGCTACATATATATCTCTTCCTCCAAATCCCCATGGAGAAATGTTGTCTTTACATCTAACTACTCAAGATGTAAATCTTCAGTTGTTACTAGACTTAGAATAGTTCTAATTGAAGTCATTTTCACAACAGGAGAAAATATCTCATCAAAGTCTATACCCTTTTTATGTGCAAACCCTTTCACCACAAGTCTAGCTTTATACCTTTTTCTACCTCCATATTCTTCCTTCAACTTGTAAACCCATTTATTCTGCAATGTTGTTTTACTTGCATGCAACCTAACTAAGTCCCAAGTCTAGTTATGTGCTAAGGAGTCCATCTCTTCTTTCATGGCTTGCTCCCACTTCTTCCTCGTTTCTACCTACACTGCTTCTTCATAACATTCTGGTTCACTAGAATCAGTCAACAATACATAATATAATGAAGGAGAATATCGTTCAGGGGGTCTACTTATCCTGGTATATCTTCTAACACCACTTTCAGGTGTTTGGGGTGCTTTTTGATGTTGTGGTTGTTGTTCTGGCTATTGATCATTATGATTTTCAGGCGCCATCACTTTTCCTGTGATATCGTCAAGCACTGTGTATTCTCTGTTTTCTTTTTCCTGTTTCTTTTCATGTAGCTGATCCTTATACAAAACCTTTTCATTGAATATGACATCTCTACTCCTAATGATTTTGTGTTTTTCATAATCTTAAAAGCTAACCAAAATCATTAACACCATATCCAATAAAGGTACATTTCTTTGATTTTGCCTCAAGCTTTGTTCTATTTTCTTTATTAATGTGGACAAAGGCCTCACAACCAAAAGTCTTTAAAAAAGAGTAGTTTACCTTTTTACCTATCTATGCCTCCTCTGGAATACCACCATCCAAGGAACTTGAAGGCCCTCTGTTTATTAGATAAATAGCAGTATCTACAGCATCTGCCCAAAATTGTAAAGGCAATCCTGTTATAGCTCCAAATCTCACTCTTATGGTTTGTGATGCTGCACTTATGGCCTAGGGCAACCCCTCCTTCCAGACCTGGTCCAAAAATTTAAAAAACAGTGTTTTATTCCCTGTACGCGACTTTGCCCTGTGTTAAACGCGTGTACACGCGGGTCTGTCATACCCAACCCGTGTGTATCTATTAAAACACTTAAAAAAATATAATTTCCTCTTTTTCGGGCGGTGATCGCGGGTTTACCTGCTGGATCACCTGTTAGTGCCCGTGGCCCAACTGTTCCCAACCAACTCCTAACTAAAAAACTACTTTGGAGAGGGTATAAAAAGACATCAAAGGGAAGGCCAAGGGGAGAGAAAGGAGAGCAAGATTATTATGCTGAGATTTTTCCCTTAGACCAGGTCTGAAGTCCTTGGTGCATCCTGCACTTCCCCCATTTTGCATAGGAAACCCTTGTTTCCATGTGTATTGGTGATCATTCATCCTTGACATCATCATTGAGTAAGACTTGGAAGGAGCTCTTGTTGAAGGCTGGAGGCTGGAACGAATCCGGGAGGAAGCTTGCTTGGAGCCTGCTGAAGGTGTTCAGGTGATATCTTTCCGATATATGTACTTTATTTGCCTTTATATATAAAGAAACACGTCTTTGTTCCCGAATAATCTTTCTTTATGCTTATGAGATTCTTGTGTTGAATTCTTATGAAAGTAGTTACTTAAAGATTATTTATAACTAACTTTATAGCATAAAGATGATTTATACATAAACTTCTATACATGTACTGTTGATTTCTTTGATTTGTTTTTCTTGCAGGTCAGAGAAAGAAGAAGGGAACTCCAAGAAGGGTTTGCACCCTAACGGTCTTCTCGGACGTAGGACCTTAGGTATGTACCCTAAAACATTAGAATTTGCTTAAAAGTTAAAAAGATGGCTGTGTGTGTGTGTTTCTTCGTATAAGCAATTTTCAGTCTGGTAGAGTCTCAGCCCAAAGGACTCTAGGGGTACTTTCCCTTCAACCAGAATTGGCGACTCCGCTGGGGACAACATTCTTGTTGTTCCTAGTTTGGGTAGTCCTCAAGCCAATCTAGGCTCAGTGCCTCTGTTTGTTGGTTCTGACTGTTTGATATTTTCTTGAACTCCAAGCTGTTCCAGTTTTTCAGTTTGTGTTTTTTATTTTTCTTGAAACACTTCATATACGCACTTTTTCTGGATTACAGAAGCGTATATACGCAAGTTGCACTAAGTAAACCCGCGTATACGCAGGTTTCCTTAGTTACAGTCGCGTGTACACGCATTCTGCAAATAATTGCAGGCGCGTATATCACATAATTTTCAAGATTTATAATTTTTCTTTTGGCTGAATGTCTGTCTGGTGGTTTGGGTCAGTTTAAAGCAGTCAATTCCCAGTGACAGTTCTCTGTTTAACAGGGGGCATCTTGTTTCGAACTCTCTCTAGGAGTGCTAGTCTTGTTTTTCGTTGATTGCAAGCGTCATTGATTTTTGACACACAAGGTTTCTGTTTAAGAATCTTGATTGCTCTGTTTCGGCAGAGTGGGAAGATTGTCTTAAAATCTTTGGGTCCATTTTGTTTTCATGACATTTGTGTTTGCTTAACGAAATCATTTTTATGACCATTTGCTCCTTCGTTTCGGGAAAGTTGTTTGTTACCATTTCCTTGAAACTTGTCTTTTGATTTCTTGGACTTTCATTGCTGCTTTTGATTGTCAAAAGCGACTTCGAACACATTTTATTTTTGTTGAGTTCTCATCATTTCATTGGTGTCAATTCACAAAAGTGTTTGGTTGTTTGTTTATCAATCATTGGTGTCAGTATTTTTGAGAGTTTTTCCTTTGAAAAAGACTTTTTGGTTTGATTGAAAGAAAATCTTTTGAAAGTTTTTGAGTTTCGCTTTCTTAAACTTGCTTCTCATCTGATTTCCTTTTTTGCGAAGTGAAAGTGCTTTGTTTTTTATCTTAAAACTTGTTTTTATTGTTTGGACGAAATGATTAGTAACAAATCATCTTCTATCTAAGCATTTCAGTGGCAAGACAAAATTTGGTAAAGCAGCAACTTTCCTTCTTTGTTTTTAGAGTAGTCTTTGAATTGTGCATCCACATTTAGTTCTTGCATTAGGGAAAGATTTGCATCTCTTTTTAGGCATATTTAGTTTTGTTAGTTTTTGTGAGTGTGGAGTCTGAAAAGAAAAAGGAAAAATTTTTTGTTTATATTACAAGTGCCTTCTGAACCTCATAGAAATTGCTATTCATCGAAAACAAAAGTGCATGTGCATGTAGCTAGGTTTTATTAATTTCTTTTGCGTCCATAAAACACCACAAGTTTCACCTCCATTACCTTTGACTTAAAGAACAGCCTAATAAAATCAAGCGCTTAATTAAAATCCACTAGAACTTTTTGTTTTAGTTATTACACCAACAAGTTTAGGATTTTAGGGCCTTGGATTAGGCGAGTGGAGAGTTAACTCTCCAAGGCCACACAAAACGTCAAACATAAGAGTCTGATTAAAGAGAGTAAATCCAATAGCGTTAGGGAGACCAGGAAGACTCCGGATCTGGGAGTTAAGCACGAGGGTCTGTGAAGACAGGGAAGAGAGATACCCCCTCTCCTACTTGTCCGAACTTACCTCACGACTGTTCCGCCTGGCTTCTGCGACGAGTTGGTACCCATAGTTGCCTTTCCTAGGGATCTGCATAGGTGGCTGCGGAGGGGAATCCCGTGGCACCTGAGGTCGACGTTGTATCACTCTCGACAGTACTTCCGGAGGGCACCCTTGCGAAGCTTGGGGGCTTGCACCGGCGCAGACTGTTGTTAGGAGGTCAGCGTAACTTCCTCTGATACCTTCGCTGATAGGACTGGGCCCTCATCATCCCAGACTATCCTCGGAAGGCCCTTTGATTCACTTTCTCGTATTTTGGTGTCCGGTCTCAATCACCCGGAGCGGAAATACTTGAAAGTTGTTTGACTGGCTGTATCTTTAGGAACTTTTTAGTGTGTGCTCTGTGCTCCTAGTTGGCCTAGCTTTTAATTTTTTGAGTCTTTAGATAAGATCATAACAAAAAATTCAAAGTGGCTGACCGGTCTCCTAGACGGTCTCGAAGACTTCGTGGTCTCTCGCCACCTAGTTTAGAGCCTTCTCCTAGAAGGCGCAGAGGGAATACTACCGGTGGGGTCCGTCCCACGCCGGCTGACGCATCGGGGATTGATCCTCCTCTCGGGGATATTAGCGGCCAAGCAAGGCCTGGTACTTTTGAACAAGAGAGGGACACTCCAGTCTTTTCTCAAGTTCGCTTTCAAGCGGAGGATAACGTAGAGGTAGAAGAACTTTCAGAATCATTAGTGATTCCAAATTCTCCACTACCATCTAGTTACCCAGACGTATTGCAATACGTTGGGCCTCCATTATATAGACCAGCGAGTCCAGGTTACGCTACGCGCTTACCATTTATGATCACTACTGGAAGCATGGCTTCCACAAGTGCTGCGACTATGCAAACCCCAACATCGGTGCAAGGGGGAGGAACCATTTCCATCCCCTCCGCTTCCTTGTTCGGATCGTTTGCTAGCACATCTTTGGTTGGGTCTACCTCCATTCCGTCCACGAGTGGAAATGCCCAAACCAATGCTTTTAGTACTGGTTCCTTCCTTTTTGGCACCCAATCACAGGGTATTCCGTCAGTTCCGTTCAATGCCGCTACGTCCATGATGGGCGGATCGGCTTCATTTCAGGGTTTTCCTTTTGGAAGTGGTCATATTCCACATTCCAACCCAACGGTAGGATCCATGCCTTTTTCTTCAATAGGACAAAGCAGCAATCCTTTCCAAGGTTGGAATAACCCTGGGGCTAGTAACGCAGGAACTGCGAATCCATTCATCGGTCAACAAGGAAGTAGGCCGTATTCCACAGTTAGCATGTTTCAAAGTATTCCTCCCCTCGCTTCGGCTTGGAACCCATATCAGGGGTTATCGACTCCTTACAATTCTATAGGAGGAAACTTTGCAAGCTATGGAGCTTATACGGCAGGAGTTGGTCAAACTCCGAATTTTGCTGGACCACAAGGCTTGCCCTTTGGTTCAGCTGGTTCTACTGGTCACTTGGGGCAGCCTGGTGCCTCTCAAATCCCAGGACAATCTTTTCAGAACTTGGGGAGTTCTGCCCAGTCTGGGTGGAATCCCCTAGGTCCTCCTAGACTTCCATTTCTGGCAACGTTAAACTTGCCAGATCTCACTAAGCTAACGAATGACCCTATCAGATACAATCCAGCCTGGCCTCCGGTCCCAACCAAACTCCCTTCGGACATCCCAAAATTCGAAGGGAAGAGTGGTGAAGATCCGGGCGATCATGTAACCACATTCCATTTGTGGTGCTCATCTAACTCCCTCATCGAAGATTCGGTTAGGTTGAGACTTTTTCAGCGCACCTTGACTGGTAATGCGGCTAAATGGTACATAGAGTTGCCAGGGGGCAGCTTTACATCGTTCGCAGACTTAGCTAATATCTTCTTGAATCACTTTCAGTTGCCTGTCCGCTATGATGCCGGAACTGAACTTCTGGCTACCTTTCGTCAGGATAAGGCAACCCACATTTCTGATCACATACAGGAATGGAGACGGAGAAAAAGGCTCATTAAAGCCGAAATCCCTCCGGAGTACCGTCTAGAGTGGTTTTTGAAGTCTTTGCAACCTGAGATCTCCAAGGATGTCTCCATGTCTGGGGTCTATTCTGAGGAGCAAGCCATTTTCAGGGCCCAGCAGTTAGAACTGATCTATTCTCAGTCTGGGATCCTCCAAAAGTACTTGCCAGATGCTCCTGGATCTAAGGTTGATTTAGCTAAGCCAAAGCCAGGTCCGCATGCGGATGGTATCGTGGGGTCTGTAGACTCAACTACAGTGAACTTGCTAAATCAATTGCAGCAGTTGTCATTACAAACTGCTCCTAACAACCAAGTCACAATGTCTAGTCCTCCTGCTTCCCAAAATTCTTCCATTAACGCCGTCCAATCCAATAACCCCAAAGGAAATCAAAATTCCGATGGGAAAAAGAAAGGACGTGGTAAAAAGAAGAACTCGGATGGGAAGCCCGATGCAAATAAATCCGGCAACAACGCTGGTGGTGGTAAGGGTGAGTCGAGAAAGAAAGTCAAGTTTCCTTGCAAGTTATGCAGTGGAGACCATCTAACTCATCTTTGCCCTAAAATCGAAGACGCTCAGCGCTTGTTAGCACAGCAAGGGACTTCTAGTTCGCAAGCTGTGTTGACTAACCCGTTTCCCCAAGGGCAGCAACTTCTTGCTGGCGCGAATTCGAATCCTGGGACCTCCTCTGGGGGCAACCAGGAAGGGGAAAAAGCATCAAATGTTTTTATGATGGGTTCAAACGTTAACGTGACTACTCGGTCACGTGATTATGGTGAAGCCGAAACATCTAAGGATAAAACGGTTCCCGGAAGTAATGACCTTCATATTGAGCGACCTCCTGTTGAGACTGTACCTAGGATACCGAAAGGTTCCGCCAAACGCGCGACAATTAACCCCAATGCTAGAGCTGCTCAAAATTACTCCATTGTGGAGGATTTGGCTCAAAGCCCATGTGCTATGTCCGCTTTGGAAGTTCTCCAGTCGTGTCCGTCTCAGAGAAGTGCTTTACTTTCCGCCATTGGAGCAGTCGATTCAGCTAACTCTCTAGTGCTCTCTTTTGACATGTCAAATGTCAAAAAGAGACTCCCTCATCATATGGCTTTTCAAGTAAAGTCAACATACCGGAAAATCAATATTTTTCGCACCGTTATAGATGAAGGAGCTTCCACATGCGTCATGTCCATGTCTTGTTGGAAGGCTATCGGTTCACCTTCGGCTGTTCCTTCACCAACCGTCTTAACTGCATTTGATGGCCATTCTCACAAGCCGCATGGGATTATCCCGGCCTTTCCTATATGTGTTGGAGGGAAGGTCGTTAATATCGAAGTTGAAGTCGTAGATGCTAACCTAGACTATAATCTCCTATTAGGAAGGAACTGGGTGTACGAGATGGAAGCCGTTGTTTCGACTTTGTTTCGTGTCATTTGCTTTCCTCATGAGGGGAAAATCGTTAAGGTTGATCAATTGGACTATGCTCCAATCGATCCTCAAGCAACCTCCGACTCTACTGTTCCTTTGGTGGATAACCCTCGCCCGCCGACTGAGAATTTAGGAGTAGGGATGTATTCCTCATTGATGGGTACGTTTGATCTTCCCTCTCCTTTTGCAAGAATCAATGCTATTTCATCATCCAAGGAATCTTCTCGAGAGGGGTTCTTCCGAACTCATCATTTTTCCGACCCTTGGACCTTGCCTTCACCTACGACCACATTAGTTGAAGGGCAAGTTAATGGAATGGCGTTTCCTATATCTGCAGCTGAGCTTAGATATCAGGCTATCGTAGACTCTGCAGATAACCATTCTACTCCCTTTTCCGAAGAGGAGCTAGATGGTCATGTGGCCCCCGCTTGGAGCTTTGATTCTAACTCTGCCTTGGACTGCTTAGATTCGGTTCTACCTTCTGAAGAAGCAATCCTCGAAATTATGATGGGTATAGATCGACCTTGGGAAGACTTACACCATCGCTCATATTTTCTTCCTCCATTGCAGGAAGTAGAATCTAGATTCTCCGAGCTCGTTGGTAGTGATGTTTGTACGGTATCGAACCCTTTGGCTCCAACACACACACGTGCTGAAGGTAATATGTCGGTAATCTCAAAAACGATACCTATAAACATCTCTAAAAATCCTAACATCATCGAGAATATCTTCATCGGAAGTGAGTGTTCCCCTGAAGAAATTCAAATTTACACCGACCTATTCAAGGAATATCGTGATGTATTTGCTTGGTCTTATGAGGAAATGCCCGGCATTGATCCTTCTATCGTCCAACATGAGATCAAGACGTACGAAAACGCAAAACCGATTCGTCAAAGGCTTCGGCCGGTTAACCCTAGGAAAGCAGCGGCTATCAAAGCTGAGGTTGAGAAGCTGCTAAGGGCGAGTTTTATATACCCTGTTCCTCTTACGGATTGGGTTTCGAATCCAGTCCCTGTGGACAAAAAGCAAGGAACAATCCGCGTATGCATCGATTTTAGGGACTTAAACAAGGCTTGTCCAAAAGACAATTACCCCACGCCATTTATTGATCAAATTATTGACGAGTGTGCGGGTAATGCGATTTTCTCCTTTATGGATGGTTTCTCAGGTTATAATCAAATCTCTATCCGTCCTGAGGATCAGCATAAGACTGCCTTCATATGTCCCTGGGGTACCTTTGCATATCGAAAGATGCCCTTCGGTCTTAAAAATGCTGGAGCCACCTTCCAGCGGGCCATGTCTTACGCTTTCCACGACATCAAACATATCATCGAGGCATACTTAGATGATCTCGCTGCTCGTTCTCGAAAGAGAACTGATCATCCTAGTCATCTTCGATTAGTCTTTGAGCGATGTCGTTTTTACAAAATCCGGTTGAATCCTAATAAGTGCGTTTTCGCGGTTACATCAGGTCGGTTGTTAGGGTTTATAGTTTCCAATGAAGGGATACGGGTTGATCCCTTCAAGGTTGAGGCAATAGTTCAGTTGCCTCCCCCGTCTTCAATTCGTCAACTTCAAAGTCTTCAAGGGAAGGCCAATTTCTTAAGAAGGTTTATAGCAAACTATGCCGAGATCACTAAAGGGTTCATGCGTTTGCTACGGAAAGGAGTTCCATTCCTGTGGGACGACTTTGCGCAGCGGTCGTTCGATGCTTTGAAAAAGGCATTAGTCTCTGCCCCGCTTTTGAGTCCACCGGATTACGGTAGAGACTTCCTTTTATATCTCGCTGCCGCAGAATCTACCATTGGTATGGTTCTAGTTCAGGAAGACGATGCTCTTGTCGAGCACGTGGTTTATTATTTGAGCCGAGGCTTGATAGGCCCTGAACTCCGCTATTCTCCTGTTGAGAAGTTGGCCTTGGCAGCAGTCCATGCTGTCCAGAGGCTCCGTCATTACATTTTGCTACGCAAAACTTTTGTCTTAGCGGCGGTCAATCCATTCCAATTTGTCCTCAGTAGGCGAGTGATTGGGGGCAAATATAATAGATGGATAGTCATTTTACAAGAATTCGACCTCGAGTTCTTGTCCGCCAAGTCTAAGAAATCTATGGTCTTCGCGGAGCTAATTTCTGAGCTTCCTTGTGGAGAGGATGTTGTTTATGAGGAAAGTTTACCCGACGAACATATATTCCTCATCTCTTCACAAGACCCTTGGTATGGAGATATCATTGTTTATCTCCAGACTTCGAAGTTTCCCTCTACTTCCTCCAAGGATGAACGTCGCAAGTTACGTCACCTGGCTAAAAACTATGTTATCATTGGTGACACTTTATACCGTCGAGGGGTTGATTCAATTCTTCGACGTTGTTTAACCTTAGAGGAAGCAGAGTCTGTTCTTAATGATTGCCACAGTGGAGCTTGTGGTGGTCATCTATCCGGGCTTGCTACAGCCCAGCGCATCTTACGTGCCGGCTACTTTTGGCCTTCACTCTTTAAGGACTGTGTGGAAGCGGTAAAACGCTGTCACCCGTGTCAAATTTTTACTCGCAAGATGCGCGCGCATCCAGCTCCCCTTTTTCCCGTTGTCACCGTCGGTCCCTTTACGAAGTGGGGTATTGATTTTACGACTTGTAATCCGCCTTCAGCGGCAAATCACAAGTACATTATCGTGGCTGTAGACTACTTCACGAAGTGGGCTGAAGCCATGCCTACTTATAAGAACGACAGTGACACGGCAGCTTTGTTTCTTTTCAATCAAGTTATCTCAAGATTCGGTATCCCAAGAGAGATTGTCACTGACCATGGCAGTCATTTCCAAAATCAGCTAATGTCCGAATTGGCTTTTAAATTAGGTTTCCGTCAAGAGCATTCGTCTCCTTACTATCCTCAGGCCAATGGACAGGTCGAGGCGGTCAATAAAACTCTTAAGACGATACTCCAACGGACAATCGATAAAAATCGGTCCAATTGGCACATTATGTTGTATCCGGCTCTTTGGGCATACCGAACCTCCGTTAAAACGGCTACTGGTTTTACTCCTTTTCAGTTAGTTTACGGGGTGGAATCTATCTTTCCGGTCGAATGTGAAATTCCATCTCTGAAATTGGCTGTCGAGCTTCTTCCTGAGACTTCGAGTCTCGAGGAGCGCCTAGTTCATCTGGAACATCTCGATGAGCAGCGTCGAGATGCTGCCACGACGAATGAGGCCCATAAGAAAAGGGTCAAAACTCAGTATGATAAGTCTGTCAGACCTCGTGTTTTTTCTGAAGGTGACCTTGTCTTGGTCTATGACCAAGATAAGGACGCCTTGGGGGCAGGCAAATTCAAGCCTATGTGGTACGGTCCTTTCATTATCAAACGAGTCTTAGAAAAAGGATCGTATGAGTTAATTGATTTCGAAGGAAACAAGCTGGCGGAGCCCCGAAATGGGCTCTATTTAAAGAAGTATTTTGCTTAGTTTTACCAGGCAATGGCTTCTTTGTATTTTATGTATATTTGTACATATCTTATCGAGCGTTTTTCTGATATCAGCACTTTTGGTCTGCTTTGGCAGGTGTTGATGGATGATTTGGTTTATTTTGGATTCGCCGATGGTGCTAGTCGGCACACTCGGAATCTTGCTTCCGCAGCTTGGGTACTTTATTACCCAACTGGTCAGTTGATGACATCGAGAGGCGTGTGTATCGGTCCTGCTTCAAACAATATGGCCGAGTATACAGCTGTTATTAATTTATTATCCGAGGCAATCTCTTACGGGATCGACTCGTTGGTAGTGTATCTTGATTCTCAATTGATAGTGTCTCAGTTAAATAACGTTTATCGGGTTAGAGATCCATCATTATATCGCCAATATTTAAGGGTGAGGTTGTTGCAAAGATCATTTATTTACATTAATTATTTGCACATTCCAAGATCTCAAAATTGGTTAGCTGATTCTATCGCTAATCAAGCATTAGACTGGCATATCAATCATTCATCATCATAAAATCATACATCAAAAAGTCAAACTGTATATATATATATATCACAAAGCGTCTCGAGTGTACATATGTGTGTCCAAAAATATACAAAATTGGGACTCAAATGCCCATAATCATGTCAGGCATATCTAATGCCTCGGCTCTGGATGAGCAGCTAAATAACTAACTATAGCATTGGCCACGCGCCGAAAAACGCGAACCCAGTCACGTGGCATCCCAACCACATGACGCTGCATATCTGGAGGAAGGTCCTCTATCTCGGCCATCGGTACTTGATAGCTCAATCTCGCCAAGTGTCGCTGCACGTTGGCGAGGGTCCTTTCCGCATCCGCAGCCGCCTCTTCGGCTCCTCGGCCACGCCGTCCGTGCCGTGGGAATCCATCTGGTCGCACAGGCCCAATGTCTGAAACATGATCATCATATCAGTCATTTGAATCTCATCAAAAAAATATATTTTTCAAAGTTCATCATTATGCTTGAAAAATCCTAAAAATCATAAAATCATAAAAATCAAAAAATCTTACCGATCTCGCCCCATGCTGCATCTGGTGGCAGCACTAGGTCAGGATCTCCTCGGAAATCCAGTCCAGCATAGGGGTAGTCGTCTATGGCGATGATCTGTTGCTCCCACCAAGCAAAAAAGTCGTCGTCGAATGCATTCCTGGGCACTTCCCCACCCCCCAGACGTTTCATCAAGTCAGCCCACCGGCCCATACGTGGATCACGTGGACTACTGATGGGAACTGCTACCCTGGGACGGAGTGCAGGAACCTTCTCGAAGAAAAATGTGCATAAAATGGTCCCATACCCAAAGTTCTTGGTCTGTCCCTTCCTGATAGAAGCAAGCTGCTCCTTCATGTTGGCAAGTAGGGGAGTACACCAGTCAAACACCGTGGTGAGACAGTCCACTGCTACGCTCATGTTTACTCGTGATGCCTGATGTAGCGAAGATGACCCGTTCACTCGAGCTATGGTGAACAGGATTATCCGCAGTGACAAACTCGCCACGTGTGGGATCGAGATCTGACTCCCGACCTTCCGATGACCTGGGCAGTAAAGTTGTACATAGTCGTCTACGCTGAGACTATTCCGGGTCCTGCCCCGGGAGTGGACTACCTCTCCCCTTCGGGAAAGGCCCGTGATGAAATATATATCTTCCACTTCTATCCTGAGTGGCATTTGATCAATCATAAAAGCTTCTTCCTCGACATCCCAGTAATCAATAAGTCTCTCGAGCAGACGCACATTTGCTTTCATATTCGGCAACTTAAAGAATTTTAACAATCCGCATCCCCGTAAGGCATCTAATGCCTCATCATTCTCCATAACTTCATTATCTACAGCTGAGTGCTCTCTTTCACGCCATGTGAGAGTCATCCTGGAAGAAAAAATCAAATTCATCCATTAGTTTTTTATATAAAAAATTTTCGCTGCGCACACGCGGTTTACCCTATACACAGTCGCGTGTAGGGCCGTCGTATACGCGATTTATATACATCCAACCCGCGTGTACGCCGCAGAGCAATTTTTTGCAAAAATCTAACGGTGAAACATTAATTAAACTTCCTAAAAACTATCACAATTGATTGCAAGACAAGTTTAGTGCTTACCTGGAAGTTTTCGGCAAGTTTGAACGGTTGAATAAGTCACGGGGAAAGTTTGCTCCTTTTGCTCCACAATTTGCTCTCCAAGTCAAACGGTGAAAATGGTAAGTCCAAAATTTCTTTTTATAAGTTTTGAAAATGCAAAATTTTTTCAAAATTTTATTTTGTTTGGTTTCATGTCACTTTTAACTTGGGAGCTTGGAATGTCGAGATTGAGTTGTTTTTCAGGACATTTTGGACATTTTTCGACGGTTCGAGACGGTTCCATGACTGCTGACCCGTCATGGCAGGTATCGTGTTCTCACTGGCATATAGGTTAGGGACACCATTTTTCCGTTGCATTATGCATACTAGCCTCCATTTGACCGATACATCTGCCGTAGGGTCGACCCCATCATGTTATGGTTCGCAAGCCATTTTCACTCGCCGATTCTTTAAATCATGACATGATGGTAGAGCCATCCTTTTACATGGGCATCCTAGTTAGCACCTCACTGACATTTGTTGCCCATGCTGCTTCGTTTTGAGTAGGCTCGGGAGTCCTCTGTAGTCCCGCCATGACTTATGCGTTGAAGACTCATTCTTCCTTGCTTCTTCGCTTCGTTCTGGCCTTATACCCTAGAGGCTCCTATGTGTGTTGAGTTGTACTTCTGCATTGCATGTTGACCATTTGCACCTTTTGGCCTATAACCGGCTTCACTTGGACTCGTGTTTAAGCCCACTTTTGACCATGACGTCTGCAAAAAATCAACCTTGCATACCCTTGACCTCTGCAGCTTGACATACCCAGATCCGTGGAAGGGACATACCTCTGAGTGTCACTGACCAGTTTTTCACCTCCCTGCATTGAGCATAGGAACGTTCCTTTCCCAGGAACTAGAGCATCTGTTTCACCGACACTCGTTCTTTCCACTGTACCATAGCATTCTTTTATTCTTTTTCCGGCTTATCAGAAAAAGACAAAAAAATTAAATATTCCAAAAAGAGCGGGAACAGGGACATTATTTCCATTTATTGTTGGCAGCTAGAGTCAGTCGTGTCGCCCTTGAACAAAGCACTCGAAACAAAGTCTCCTCCGCATGGGTGGGATCTAGTTTGACTTAGGTAAGCCATAACCTTGTTATCGAGTCAGTCCTCCCCCGATTGGTTATCTCTTCCAATCATATGGAGGGTTCGTTCGTGCCTCCTGCATGACGAACTTATACAGATTCATTATATGCTGCCACATAGTCACATTGAGTCGTGCTTTTGTTCAAGGGAAGTTAGCCTGAGTCGGCCTTTCTGCGGTGTCTCTTGACTCATTTTTTCAGTCGGCCATCCCTGGTTGTCAGTGTCATGTCTATCATCACATCAGTTATATTGGTCCTTCACTCGTGCCGGTTTGAGAAGGTCCCCATTGACTTCTTGCTGGCGGGTCTTGTCCTTATCGACGACGACACATTGCTCTGAGGGCAGACCTAGAGACCGCACCCTGGCCCTATTTTCATTATTGATAGGTCACCTTGTGCTCAGCATCGATCAGTATCATGGGTCTTTGACTGAGTGGTTTCCCTTGTGTTCGACATCAGCATACATTATCACACATTGGGATTCGTGCAGTACCTTGGTTTCCATTTGACCCTATTGGTGGATACCTCGCCTCTGTGTCAGCTTTCATTATTGGTTGGTTCAGAGGGTTTCTGCCGTGCGCTAGCCACATCTTGTGTACGCCGGAAACGTACTTTCGGTTGGGTTACTACATCTTTTTCGTCCGATTCCTTCCACATTATTGGCCTACGGGTTACACTCGCGCTAGATTGATGGAGGATGCCTTAATGCCTTCCTTCTAGCGGATCTTTCCCTATCGACTCCGACTCATTGCTCTGGGGCAAAGATCTAGAGTCCATTTGGCAGTACCTTGGGGTTTGCAGTCATTAGTGGCAGATTCCTCGCTATCGACAGTGGGAAACCATCATTGTCTCCTGATTGATAGATTCTTACAGGTGTTCGACTTCAGCTCATCTATTCACACTTGTTAGATTGTACTGGGTACCTTGACGCTCATTATCATTATCGGTGAGTAGTCTCGCGTTTGTTAACGGTATACATCAATGACCGGTAATCAAACGATTTCTCACATGGTCGACTTCAGATCATTTATTCCCATGGTGTAGAAATGTACCACGGCGGTCGGTGAAGACCTCAGGTTGTATCAGCATTCATTGGTTCACTTGACAGTTGCTCCTGTTGCTGCTAGTTGATACCATTCCACCTTATATGTTGCAGTCAGTCATGGCGACATTCTATATGCTGGCACCTGAGTTTGCAGTGTAGTACCATCCTATTCCATCATGTTCAGTTGGTACCTTATGGGATCAGTCTTTGATTTCAGTGATCCGTTGCATCTTTCAGCATCATTGACAGTTTTATATGTGATATTCAGACATGTACTTACTCATTATGATCAGATGATCCATTATGTATTTTTACAGTCATTTATACTTGTATACTTAGTGGATCCGCTTGTACTTGATATGCGGACATGCTTTACTTTTCCTGAGCATGGGTATGCCCGCCTCAGACGGTGTTTCTTTCTGATCTCCTTTCGGTGGCTTGGCAGGCTGAATTCTGGTGAAGTCCTCCTCGGTTTTTCGGCAGAGTTCCTTTCCTTGTACTTACTTAATGTATTTCGGCCATCATGTTCCCCTTCTGACCTCATACATTAGGGGGCATCTGTTATAGCTCCAAATCTCACTCTTATGGTTTGTGATGCTGCACTTATGGCCTAGGGCAACCCCTCCTTCCAGACCTGGTCCAAAAATTTAAAAAACAGTGTTTTATTCCCTGTACGCGACTTTGCCCTGTGTTAAACGCGTGTACACGCGGGTCTGTCATACCCAACCCGCGTGTATCTATTAAAACACTTAAAAAAATATAATTTCCTCTTTTTCGGGCGGTGATCGCGGGTTTACCTGCTGGATCACCTGTTAGTGCCCGTGGCCCAACTGTTCCCAACCAACTCCTAACTAAAAAACTACTTTGGAGAGGGTATAAAAAGACATCAAAGGGAAGGCCAAGGGGAGAGAAAGGAGAGCAAGATTATTATGCTGAGATTTTTCCCTTAGACCAGGTCTGAAGTCCTTGGTGCATCCTGCACTTCCCCCATTTTGCATAGGAAACCCTTGTTTCCATGTGTATTGGTGATCATTCATCCTTGACATCATCATTGAGTAAGACTTGGAAGGAGCTCTTGTTGAAGGCTGGAGGCTGGAACGAATCCGGGAGGAAGCTTGCTTGGAGCCTGCTGAAGGTGTTCAGGTGATATCTTTCCGATATATGTACTTTATTTGCCTTTATATATAAAGAAACACGTCTTTGTTCCCGAATAATCTTTCTTTATGCTTATGAGATTCTTGTGTTGAATTCTTATGAAAGTAGTTACTTAAAGATTATTTATAACTAACTTTATAGCATAAAGATGATTTATACATAAACTTCTATACATGTACTGTTGATTTCTTTGATTTGTTTTTCTTGCAGGTCAGAGAAAGAAGAAGGGAACTCCAAGAAGGGTTTGCACCCTAACGGTCTTCTCGGACGTAGGACCTTAGGTATGTACCCTAAAACATTAGAATTTGCTTAAAAGTTAAAAAGATGGCTGTGTGTGTGTGTTTCTTCGTATAAGCAATTTTCAGTCTGGTAGAGTCTCAGCCCAAAGGACTCTAGGGGTACTTTCCCTTCAACCAAATCCTGCATGCAATCTCATGCATCTTGCACGCTCCATGATTGTCCTATTCATCCTTTCTGACATGTCATTTTCTTTTGGTGTTCCTAGAACTGTCTTCTCTCTACAAATTCTATTCTCTGAACAGTACCTATCGAACTCTTTGCTACAATATTCACCTCCATTATCTGATCTGAGACACTTCAACCTTTTTCCTGTCTCATTTTCAACCAAATCTTTCCATTTCTTGAAAGTATCAAATACATTAGGTTTATTTCGAATATAATAAATCCAGGTTTTTTTGGTTGCATCATCAATAAAAGTAACATAATAACAAGAGCCACTAAGAGATGATACCTGAGCAGGTCCCCATAAATCTGTATGCACAAGCTCTAATTTTTCGCTCTTCTTTTCTTTCCCAACTAGGAATTTTACTCTCTTCTGTTTTCCATAAACACAATTCTCACAGAATTTTAAATCAACATGCTTCAAACCTGGAAAAAAATTTCTTGAGTGAAGAATCTGCATCCCCTTCTCACTCATGTGCCCGAGCCTATGATGCCACAATGTCATATCTTCTCCTGTAGAGGTTAAAGCATTAACAAAATTAGAAATACCATTGCATAAATACAATGTACCAACCTTTCCTCCTTTCGCTATTATCAGGGATCCTTTAGTGACCTTCCAGGTTTTATTTGTGAAAGTAGTTACGCAACCTTCACCTCCCAACTACTCTGTGGAAATCAGATTTTTCTTCAGATCTGGAACATGCCTTACCTCCTTCAATAGCCACTGATTTCCATTTTGTTGTTTTATGAAAATTGTACCCATTCCAACGATTTTACAGGGTTTATCATCACCCAATCGAACCTATCCAAAATCTCCTTGAACATAATCATGAAAATGTTTCTTATCGGGTGTGGCATGGAATGAGGCCCCTAAATCTACCACCTCGTCATCAATAGTATTTTCTAGTGAAAGAATCAAAGCATCTTGCAACACATCACTTGTTACATTTGCTTCATGATTAGTTTCTTGCTGCGTGTATCCTTCTTTTCCCTTCCAAGACTTGCAATATTTCTTCAGGTGTCCTTTCTTCCCACATTTCTAGCACACTATCCCCGATCTGCACTTGGATCTGTGTTTCCTTGACTTACTGCGATATCCTGGGCTCTTTCCCCTTTCCATTTTTCTTCCCCTAGTCTCTGCAGTTAAATCATTACCTAATGTCTCACCGAAGCTTTTCTGTCGCATTTCCTCACTAAGGATTGCACTGACAACATCATCAAAATTTAAAGTACTAGATCCAGAGACAGAGTTACTAATGGCCATAACTAAACCATTCCAACTTTCTGGTAATGAGCACATAAATAATAGAGCTCTAACATCGTTATCAAAAGTTACCCCTACAGAACTTAACTAACTTGTAACTGTATTAAAATCATTTAAATGGTCTGCAACAGATCCACCTTCTGACATCTTCATATTAAACAAATGCTTCATAAGAAATACCTTATTTGAGGTCGAGGGTTTTTCATATAGCTTGGCCAATGTCGACATTAAACCCTCTGTTATCGTTTCCTTTGAAATATTAAACGCCACCGATGCCGCTAGGCACAGCTGTATTGTTCGAAGTGTCTTTCTATCGAGAATATTTCATTTTGTGTCTGTCATACTCGTTGGCTTCTTTGTATTTCCGCTCAATGGTAGGTACAGATCTTTCTGATACAAATAATCTTCCATCTGCATCTTCCACAGCTGGTAGTTTTGGCCATTGAATTTTTCGACCATAAACCTACCATCTTCCTCCATTGCTCCTACTCGAACCAAGAACCCTTCTCTCCTGCGAGTTTATCAGCCAAATAGACCTTCAGCTGTAATACCAATTGTTAGAAAATTATATATTGCAGAGCAATGGAACACATAAAATATTGCAGAAATATAAACACAGAAAATGCATAAAATAAGAGAGACAAAGATATACGTGGTTCACCCAGTTTGGGCTACATCCACGGAGAAACAACCAGTTCTTATTTTATTATATTATCTAGCAAACTGAAGAGATACAAGCTACAACAGATCCGCTATAACTCCCTCTTCACTCTCAATCTCCTCTCTCTTCATCACTCAAAATACAGATCTACATAAACACAATACCATTCCCACATATCTAGCGAGGGGTTGCCTTCTAGGGCAAAAAACCCTAAATTAAACATAACTTCTACTGTCATATCTCCGCCTAGTGAACGACCAAGATTGACTACAAAATTACAACATTTTACAAGGCAATTTTACATCTATTCTTAGCTTCGGGGGCATTGCCCCCGAAACCCCCTACTAGGGGGGGCTCTCAAAAGGTCGTAGTTGCCCCCCCCCAGACCCCTCCTACAGCGAATATTTTACAGGCGGCGTTGCTACCCCATTTCGAACTGGGGTCCAATGTGACAATACCTTTGAATACCGAAGATAATCAGTCTCCACACCCAACATAAATATGGTGACCTATGGTTGATTATAGTTATATATGATCGAACTTAGTCAATCATGATCAATTTTGGTAAACCATGATTAACCATGGCCTACATGGTAAACCATGATCAACCATGGCCATCTCTTGTCAAGCATATTCATCTATAGACATCATGGTCAGCCATGATCAAACCTAGTAAAATATGTTCACCATATTTGATGTTATATTTTTTTTTTCACATTGTGATATTGGTATTTGTTGGTCACATTGTGACATTGTTATTTGTTCATAACATTCCCATGTTGATTTCAGTTCATTATATTGTGATGTTGATTTTGTTTTTCACATTTTAATGTTGATTTATATTCATCACATTGTGACACTAAATTTTGTCCATAACATGCTACACCTTGTGACATTGATTTATATTCATGACATTATGCCATTAATTTTTGTTTGTTATATTATAATGTTAATATATCTAATACTCCCTCCCACCCCCTTGGAGTCTTCTAAGTTGATTGGGAGGTGTTACATTCAGATAACCCAACCTACATGGCCTCATTATGAATATAAGACTATAAATTTCTTTATTTCCCAAAGTTAGAAAAATTAACCTTAGATAACACTAATGTATCTAGCTCGTCAATATATTTCTGGCGATGTAAATTTTAATTCAATTCAATGCTCAAATCAAAAGTTATTCCCATTTAAATTTTAGTCATTTAATTTCTGCCACATGGGTAAGGAGTTACCACATGGCACCCATGTGGCAACCCCACCTCACCTAGGTGGTTCGATGTTAGCCTTCATGCCAACATGGACATGGTTATTTCCATGTAACCCTTGTGTTACAGATCCATTTGGGCACATCACTCCCATCATCCAGATCAGTGTTTTAGGGCTCATCAAACACTAATTTCAGTTGCTACATGCCCTAAACAAGTCAACCTATTGAATGCCTCCTTATCAAACAAGTTCATGGCCTAAAGACATCCTGAAATGACTCCTTGAAGGACCAATGCATGTAGGCCCATGTAAGGGTGCTCTACATAGCACTTAGACCCATGCAAGGGTGCTCTGCAGAGAACTTAGGCCCTCTTTGATCTACGTTGGGCGAGTTTGAGCGAAATTCACATAGTGTTTGAGGAATATTCTTATCTTCTGGAGCCTTCTAGAAGATTCCCACACTTATAATCTCCTGTGAGCTCGAAAATGGATGAGGAATGAGTTAAAATACATCTTATCCTCTCTTCCCTTCCTCCATGGAACTAATTCTAAGTTTGGAAGGCCATTCAATACCTTCATTTATGACAAAGCCTCCTCCATATTCCTATAAAGTGAACACTCATATAAGTGATCAAGGGTCTGGAATTTGATGATTGTAAGGAGATAATGTTAGTTTGAGAATTGAGACTACTGTAAGTGTCGTTATGCTACCGGAATGTCATTCTTATAATGTGATGTGGATGGAAGAAAAGATGGAGGAGTGACTTCGGATCAGACTTGATGGTTGTAATTCCTTCTTTTATTTAATAAAGTATTTGAACCTTTTTCCCATATGCTTATCTTGCTATATGATGCTTATATGTGTGAATGTATCTTTACTTGTATTCAATAGATCTTTTTATTTGATCAGTTCTTCATCTTATGTTGATGTTTACAGGTACTTCTCAAGCGTGTTAAGTATGAGAAGGAGCGATAGGATTGATATAAGGGAGACAAGAGGAAAGCGGAACTACACGTAGGTCTTCTCATATTCTTTGTCTTATCTATTGCTTATAGGAAAAGTCTAAAGTGCCTTAAACTATTTTTCTAGATATGGATACTTATCTAGGGAATTAGTATTTATCCGTAGATACCAAATTCTCCAAAACAAATTGGCGACTCCACTGGGGAAGACCCTTTTTCCTAGTAGTTTATCCACCTCTTAAGACATCCTTGTAGACCTTATTTGTGTTCATAGATTGTAATTCATCTCTTTACATTGAAAAAATTGGTCAAAATTGTGTCGAATTTCCTTTTGAAATGGCTTACTGTCACCAACGCAAGCTTGTAAGGGACACAGTGTGCTACAGAGCACCCCTGGCTTAAGGACAGTCCTCTGAAGTGCACTGTATGCCACTCTGGGTTGCGCTGATCCTCCTAGGGTCAGTTTCCCACCTTTGGAAAGTATTTTTGCCAACGTTTCTCTATTTTCTTGTTTGTTGATTTATCAATCAATGTTATGTCTCAGAAATAAGCTTCATCTCCTGGTCTAGCCCCACTTTGATTTGATTGATTAATGTTTTCTTTGCCATTATCGATCAATAGTAAAAGTTAGAATATAGTTAATTAATCTTCATTCGAAAGAAAGTGTCGTAAAGTATTCTCTTCCTTCGAATTAGAACTGTCGTAAAAGTATTCATTCTTATGAAAGATTGATTGATTGTATGTGCATATTTCCTTTTGTTCATATTCACATTAAGGAAATCGAAAACCAATACAAGCATGTTGCATTGAAAAATTTTGTGTGTGCTCATAGGAATAGTGTAGGGAAATTGCATTAAATTGTGCTATTTTCTCTTTGATCGAAAGAAATCTAATTGCTCTATCCCTAAGTAGCTAGGATTTTCATGATTAAATTGAATGGAAAGAATACTTATCATGATAGTTGCATTCCTAGGAATTTCAGAATACATCACGTGGTGAGCTTGAAAGGAAAATTCCTAAGCAAGATCAACTTAAATTAACATCAATTTACTTAATGGAGCATTGCCATTAACGAGAACATTTAGTGGCTCTAGGCTAAAGACATGTTCTGGCGTCATAAAACAAAGTAATTATCACTAACTTGTCTGCAATACATCTTGAGTGTGATACCTCATTCCACGTACGTGAGTATATCGTAGCTCGTCCACGTACCTTCAGGTATATAAGGCAGTGTTACAGTATGTAAAGTATATGGGGATGCTCTCACTATGTGGTTTTGCATTAGACAATGCTTATATGAACTGGGCCTCCACGTACCTTTGGATATATATGGGAGGACAACTCTAGGTTGCTATCCATCCTTAAGTAACCGAGTCGGCCGCCAACAATGTAAACTTTGAAATAGGAACTGATATTGTTACCCATTTTGTATAGATAGCGAAAAAGTGACCTGATTTTGAAAAGGGGCGATGTAGAACACACATTTTTTTTAAAGCGTAGTTTTTGGCACTTTAAATTTTTTTATGTACATTACATTTTAGAATGTTAGTGATTTGCATGTTGATTTCAAAAAGTGATGATTTTGCATCATGTCGTCTTTTTTAAAGGCCTATTTTTTACTTTAAATTTTCTAATGTACGAAATGTGAATAATTATTTTCTAAATTTAACGATTTTTGACACGTTAAATTTTTTATGTCAATTTTTTTGACATAAAAAAATATAAAAATATATATTAAAAAAAACTGTAAAATTAAGTAAAAATACAAAAATTTAAAAAAACATTAACAAAACTTAAAAAAAAAAAAACAAATTAAAAACAAACTAGATTTAATTAAAAAAATAGAAAATTAACAAAAAATTAAAATTAAAAATTACTAAAATAAAGATTAAAAACATTTTAAAAAAAAAACCAAAAAGCATTTAAAATTTAAAAAAATATAGTTATTTTCAAATTAAAAATAAAATAAAAAATAAAAAACATTTAAAAAAAAAACATATTTTTTATTTAAAATAAAAACATTTTAAATTTTATATTAAAAGTTTTAAAATTTAAAATTTTGATTTAATTTTTTTAACATATTATATATATATATATATATATATATATATATATATATATATATATATATATATATCTATATATATATATATATATATATATATATATTATTTGTTTCAAAAAATTAAATGCATTTTTTAATAAAATATTTGTTTTTTTTATATCAATTTTTATTTTTATTTTAAAATGGGTCAGGCTTATAGCCCTGCCACCTAGGGTATGAGCACGACTGTAACCCTGGTCCATTTAAAATAAAAATGAACCTCGCCACCGAGGGTTGCGCCCCAACGAGTGGCCGAGTGGCAGTTGGGTGATTCCCAGAATCTCCAGGCCGCCACCCGACATTGGAGAAAAGAGTAGTTAAAGATGAATGTCGTGTTAACATGGAATTTTCAATCCAGGTTACTTGGTAGAATCTTGTTTGCGATGTCAAAAATGATGCACACAAAACCCTGTAAATATAATGAGAAGAATTTATGTTTAACAAATTTCAGTTGTGTATGTTGCAATTGAAGGCCAAACCTAAACTTGTTGGCTTTCAATTGAACATGGGTCAAGATTTTGATATTATGTTGACGTAGGTTTTAGGTTAAATCAAAACCCTTAATGTCCAAACTATTATCATTATATTTTAAGTGATACCAAAATTGTTAATCCACTTTATTAATTCATCATTTAAAAATACAAGAGTTAAAATGATAAAATAGTAACTTCAGTAACATTAACAGGGAATCAAATAACATGATACTTTATCAACATTAATAGGGAATCAAATAAATCTACATGCGTCATTTTGGAGTGGTTACAGTTATAATAATTGCAACATAACAAGATCAAAGATTTTCTCATTTACGTTGGGCGATTCCCGGAATCGCCCAGCTGCCAATATATTTTAAATTTAGGAATTTTAATTTGAATCTAATTCCTCTAAATTTCGGCATTATCATTATTCTAGTGTCACCCATTATGATTTTCAACTATAGAACAACAAACTTTATTTATTAATTCAAAAAAATATTATTTTCCAACCAGAATCAACTAATCTGAATCCCTAATGTCTTAGGTTAAATCAAAACCCTTAATGTTCAAACTATTATCATTATATTTTAAGTGATACCAAAGTTATTAATCCACTTTATTAATTCCTCATTTAAAAATACAAGAGTTAAAATGATAAAATAGTAACTTCAGTAACATTAATAGGGAATCAAATAACATGATACTTTTTTAACATTAATAGGGAATCAAACAAATCTACATGCATCATTTTGGAGTGGTTAAAGTTATAATAATTGCAACATAACAAGAGCAAATCTTTTCTCGTTTACGTTGGGCGATTCCCGGAATCACCCGCCTGCCAATATATTTTAAATTTAGGAATTTTAATGTGAATCTAATTCCTCTAAATTCCAGCAAAGTATAATTTATTCTAGTGTCACCATTATGATTTTCAACAATAGAACAACAAACTTTATTTATTAATACTTATTTATTACTTCAAAAAAATATTATTTTCCAACGAGAATCAACTAATCTCAATCCCTAATGCTTTAGATTAAATCAAAAGCCTTAATGTCCAAACTATTATCACTATATTTTAATTGATACCAAAATTGTTAATCCACTTTATTAATTCCTCATTTAAAAATTCAAGAGTTAAAATGATAAAATAGTAAATTTAGTAACATTAACAGGGAATCAAATAACATGATACTTTTTTAACATTAATAGGGAATCAAGTAAATCTACATGCATCATTTTGGACTGGTTACAGTTATAATAATTGCAACATAACAAGATCAAAGCTTTTCTTCTTTACGTTGGGCGATTCCCGGAATTGCCCGACGGCCAATATATTTTAAATTTAGGAATTTTAGTTTGAATCTAATTCCTCTAAATTCTGGCAAAGTATCATTTATTCTAGTGTCACCCATTATGATTTTCAAACATAGAACAACAAACTTTATTTATTAATTCAAAAAAATATTATTTTCCAACCAAAATCAACTAATCTCAATCTCTAATGTTTAGGTTAAATAAAAACCCTTAATGTCCAAACTATTATCATTATATTTTAAGTGATACCAAAGTTGTTAATCCACTTTATTAATTCCTCATTTAAAAATCCAAGAGTTAAAATGATAAAGTATTAACTTCAGTAACATTAACAGGGAATCAAATAACATGATACTTTATCAACATTAATATGGAATCAAATAAATGTACATGCATCATTTTGGAGTGGTTACAGTTATAATAATTGCAACATAACAAGATCAAATCTTTTCTCGTTTACGTTGGGCAATTTTCGGAATCGCCCAGCTGCCAATATATTTTAAATTTAGGATTTTAATTTGAATCTAATTCCTCTAAATTCTGGCAAAGTATCATTTATTCTAGTGTCACTCATTATGATTTTCAACCATAGAACAACAAACTTTATTTATTAATACTTATTTATTAATTCAAAAACATATTATTTTCCAACCAGAATCAACTAATCTCAATCCCTAATGTTTTAGGTTAAATCAAGACCCTTAATGTCCAAACTACTATAATTATATTTTAAGTGATACAAAAGTTGTTAATCCACTAATTATTAATTCCTCATTTAAAAATCCAAGAGTTAAAATGATAAAATAGTAAATTTAGTGACATTAAAAGGAAATCAAATAACATGATACTCTTTTAACATTAATAGGGAATTGAATAAATATACATGCATCATTTTGGAGTAGTTACAATTATAATAATTGCAACATAACAAGATCAAAGCTTTTCTCGTTTACGTTTGGCGATTCCCCGAATCGCCTGACGGCCAATATATTTTAAATTTAGGAATTTTAATTTGAATCTAATTCCTCTAAATTCCGACAAAGTATCATTTATTCTAGTGTCACCCATTATGATTTTCAACCATAGAACATTAATACTTATTTATTAATTCAAAAAAATATTATTTTCCAACGAGAATCAACTAATCTCTTTTTTTTTGTTGAAGCAAGAGTCATACCTTTATAATTATTAAAACAAAAAAGTATTTACATAGAATACAACCATCTACATGGTAACATGGATTTTAAACAAGCCCTACTTTCTAGAAAACCTAGGGTCACGAGTTAAGTATTAAAACTCCAACCTAATCCCCAAAACTACACCACCCAAAAAGGCAACAAGTACAAAGGCCACATAAGCAACCCGACCAATCTAAAAAAGGAGGAGAAAGCTTGATACATTTCGCCTTCAGAACACCTAGCTTCCACCAACTGCAGTGGGGTACCTCGTAGAGCCAAAGATCCCGCCAAAAAACCATTTGGAAGCATCATTGAACGCGACAGATTCCTGACCGTTGATCCCCCCGAATTGATCCAATGGTGGAGATGAATATCACGCCGCCTAGAAGACTACCCTTTAACCATGAGACCCCATAGACAAGCTCGATAGATCACAGCCGTAGATCTGCCGGACTTGATCCCACGGCGGAGTATCATATCGCACCAACCAAAGGAGCTGTTGTTTAACTTGTGATAAGGGTGGAGAACAAAACCGCCCCATAGCCACGTGTCACCTGAGGAGTGTGATCGCACCAAAATTTTGAAAACCACTTCCCACCCGAGAGGCCCCCGATATACCGGAAACCACTTCGCTAGCGGAAATGCAATGTTTGACAACATATTAGGAATATTCATTTCGCCATTGGAATCTAGGTTTCGGCAACTACCACTTTCGCTTTTGCCACTATATGTGAGCCTGAGCATCGTACTACCCCTTCCCTCCAAACAACTACTCTGGTAGCAGACTCCTCCTGGAAACATAAGAAAAAATGAGAAAGGTAAAACTTGCACCTCATCAATCAACCAAATTATTGGACAAAGCTTTCGTTGTTTTGGTGCGATACACCATCATATCCTTGACTGCTTGGGTGTCACACTGATCCATGAAATTATCCTAAGGCAACCTATGCCCACTCATCATAACCCTATACCTGGTACATTTCACACCTTGATTAGCCAGTAGATCAGCAAGTTTATTGGCCTACCTTCGCACATGGTTAAAATTGATCGTGCGTAGGCCTCTGAGGTGGATCTGGATCCTTTGGAAGACTTGGATCAGCCTCCAGTGTTTTGAAACGTTATCCGGATCCAAGCCCCAACTAATTTTTTTTAATGTGTTAATAATAATCTTAGAGTCAGTTTTGATAATAACATTCTGTCAGTTATCCTGCACCGGGAGATCTAAGCACCACTCCATAGCCATGGCTTCTGCCATGTTTTTTGTAGCTCTACCTAAATGTCCATGGAAGATGGAAAGGATGTTACCAGTATCGTCCCTTAACACCCCTCCAAATCCTGCACTGCCCGGGTTGCCTTTAGAAGCCCCATCTATGTTATATTTCAGAAAGCCCAAAGGGGGAGGATGCCAGAATTCCTACTTAGAAACCATAGCCAAAACCCTTTTGTTCAGGCCCTGCGACATAAGCCCCTGCATACCTAACATTCCCAAAATCTTCAAGTCAGCATCTAAGGGTTGATTTTTAGGGGTGTTTCGCACTATGGTAGCCACCGTCTCTTTAAGTTGAGTCAAAGTATGTTTCAAAAGACGTTGAAGGGATCTTTTTTCATTTTTGAAAATTCTCTTATTCCTTTCTTTCCAGACATTCCAGATAATGAAGCTAGGGGTAAGAGCCCATGCAGTACCAAGAATTTCATTATCTAAGTAATTATTTCTCCACCTGGTTAGGGTGTTGAAGATGCACCCTTTGTCCCTGTCACTCCTTTGGAAGATGTTAGCAAAATAATCCCACAAACTAGAGGTAAAGATACAATTATTGAGGAGGTGTTCCATTGTTTCTTCTTGGGCTTCACAGAGCAAGCATTTGGAAGGCCCCAGCACACCCCTTTTTCTTATGTTATCCCAAGTCAGAATTCTCTTATGATAAACAAGCCACATGAAGAGTTTAATCTTCATCCAGCCTTGATGCCTCCACATATTTTTCCATATTCTATCCAGAGCAAGAGAGTCCATCTCAAGGATTTTGCGCTTGGCTTCCTTAAGATTAAAGGTACCCTCATTGTTGTTGCCCCACCTCAATTGGTCATGCCCCCCAGTCACTAAGATCTTCCTTTGTTCCAGTATCTGCATGAGAGCCTCAGCTTTAGTTTTCAAGGGGTTATCTTCCTCGTAAATCATATTTCTCCACCTTCTCCATTTACTTTCATTATTATTTTGGTCCCAAAAACTTTGACCTGTGATAACCCCTTCATATTTGTCTCTCTTTTGAGGTCCAGAAATTGCTCATTTAGCAGTATTGGTTCTTTTTGCCATTTATCTTCCCAAAAAAGTGCCAAATCCCCCTTTATGATTTCCCAGAAGCTATTCTTTTGAACTAAGACTCTATTCCCCCAGGCCCTATTCCAGATGTGTGAGCCCTTAATATTGCCAAACATCCTTATATGATGGTTGTTGTCCCAAGTACTGGAATATTTTTCTATCCAGATACTAGCCCACTAGGCCTTTGGTTCATTGACCCATCTCCACCATAAATTAGCTCCTAAAGCCCTGCTTATAACTTCTAGATCATCCAGACCCAGACCTCCTTGAGTTTTGGGTTTGCAAATCTTTTCCCAAGCAACTAAGGCCCATTTCTTTTTTTTTTCTCCCCTTTTCCCCATAGAAAGTCTCTTTGAATAGTTTTGAATTGTTGTAATACTCCTTTTGGTACAAGGAGTGCTGAAAGCATAAAAACTGGGATAGATTGTAGAACAGCCTTTGTAAGCACCAACCTGCCCGCCAAGTTTAAAGATCTGATGGTCCAATTCCTGATTTTATCCTGCATCTTATTAATCACTGGTTCCCAGATACTCTTATGAAGAGGTTTAGCAGTAAGGGGGACTCCCAAATATTTCGAAGGAAGAGAATCTCTTTGAAAGCCTAGAATTCTGGAGATATTCCTTTGTATAGCAATATCAATATTAAAGAAAAATATTTTAGATTTAAAAAGATTAACCTCCATACCTGTGGCCAAACCAAATTCATTTAGAAGTTGTTTGTATGCCAAAGCTTCTTTGATTGTAGGAACTCCCTGCAACATGGTATCATCCACAAATTGTTGATGATTCAAAGTCTGTCCATTCTCAGAAAGTTGAAGACCCTTGATTTTGTCTTCTTCTTTTGCTCGCTTAATCGATCTACCAAGACCTTCCATAATGAGTATAAAGAGAAAGGGAGAGAGTGGATCTCCTTGCCTAAGGCCTCTTGAGGGAATAAAAATCTCTGGGGGAGATCCATTTACCAATATTGAAAAGATAGAAGAAGTTATCAAAGCCATTACCCATCTAACCTAATTATGATCAAATCCAAAAGCAATAAGAACCCTCCTGATATAGGTCCAATTCAACTTATCATAGGCTTTAGCTATGTCTAGTTGCATGATCATTCCAGCCTTCCTGTTGCTAGTCAGTGAGTGCACCACCTCCTATGCTTGAGTGATGTTTTTTAGAGTCGGTATTTTCATACCTCCATCAGAGATCAAATCCTCTTGTTGCATTTCATATTAGGTGTCTCGCCCAGTCATTTGCATTCCATTAGGCGCATGGATGATCTGATGGTAGTGGCATTCCTATAGTTTCCCTCATGTTATCTACCTGTTGGCTCATGTCTGATTATTCAAAAAAAACATATACAGTCTTCTTTTTTATCTTAAGATTGCAAAGGTTGTCTGTAGGGTTTCATTGTCAATTAGGTCTAGGGTTTCATTAGGGTTTCGTCAAAAAATGTTTCAAAGTGTCCAACAATTACCAGCAGGCCATGAGGAGGTTTCAATATCAATCTATTTCATCACCCAGTGTTCGAAAATGTGTTTTTCCTCAAAACTCTATTTTGAGGTAAAAAAACAGAGTATTTTTCATTTATTGTACAAAATCATGAAAATTTTGTTTTCCTCATTGTAAATTCCTTCATCTGCAACCCTTGTTTCTTTTCTTAGCCCAGAAGCTCCAACACCTGCAAAACAAGCAAAGCTCAGGTCATTTAGTTCATCATAAAACTTAAAAGAAGTGAAAAAGTCCCAAAAAAACAAAGTTTGAAATAAAGTCATTGTAAAAAATTATGAAAGTGGGTTTGGCAAAATTAAATTTGAAAAGCTCCATGTATAAATCATTTCTCCAAATATTTGAAGCTCATTTGCACTCCAAGAGTAAAGAGAAGCAAAGCAAAGCGATTTTGGTGAGTAAGAGGGAAGTTTGGATGAAAATCATTGCAAGTTACCGGCGCGGCACACTAGGCAGGAGGCGCGGCGCACTCACCAGGCACGATGCATTGGGCCTCAGAATCCTATGTTATTTTTGCAAGGGCGCGGCGCATTGGGTTGTATGCGCGATGCACACAACCATAGAGCCCGAATATTGCCCAAACTTGCTCCAATCACCCCAAATCGCATGGATCAGTCTTGATACAAGTAGGTAGAGCCTTCAATGATATTTTCTATCCAATTTTGATCATTGTTTGATGGTGTGTGTTACACGGTGAGTGTTTAAAAAACAATCAAACCCTACCATTTGAAATAACTCAAAGAAACTTGCTGCTAGGGTTTTGATTGACTGTTTTCCACCAAGTTCACTCCCTTACATCATTTTTCATTGATTCCCTTATTCCCTAAGTTCCCCCTACCCCTTAAATTCACTAATCCCCTATCCCAAATTCTCTTTTCCAAACTCTCAAATGTAAAACCCCAAACCCTAATCCTATACAAAAACTCCCAAAACATCCCATATTTCCCTAACTAAAATATATCCCAACAATCCCTAAATTCTCCATTATTTTTCCCTCCCCTTACAGTCCCTTATTTCACTGTTTTCCCTTGGTGGCAAAGGTCAAACACATCATCAAAGGCAATCCAAGATAGTTTGACATATCAGCACCTATTTCTCCAAGACAGTTTACCAACCAACAGAAATGGCATCTGATCCTTCATATGATTATGAAGAGGAAACCCAAAGTGACTCACCCACAGAGGGACATGCACCAGGAGGCCACATAGAGGTGGCAAACATATCAGAGAAGAACCAACCACTCTTGTTGAGTTACAGGCTTGCCCTCTTGCCATCTTTTGTTTCGAGCATCAGTCATGTTATGAATTTTGTGAGAAGGTTGCTAATATTCAGTTTCATCATGAGTTAGCCCGCTTATTTGTGTTGAATTTGCATGGTGATCAAACCACTCTTGCTGGTGTCACTTTCACATTAACACCAAAATCCATTTCATTGGCAATCAACATACCTAACATTGGAAAGCCATGGAACAAGAGGCAGAAAATTGACCGGAAGCATTATGAACCATATATCAAGCCCGGTTTTTTGAGACAACTCAAGAGAGTATTTCCTTTTTGGTACTTCAAATATGAATATGCTCCTCTAATGAAACTCATCATGAAGTATTTCAGCTATGAGGGCCGGTTTTCCCATTTATATGCTTATCATATCAGGTTGTTGATGCATTTTACCCGGGTATGGATGATGAACATTCCTTACTTCATGTGCCAAAACATAGAAAAGATGACCACTCTTGTTTAGCACAAGGCTCCTCAGCAACAGTTCAACAATATTTATCATTTTACTCTCATCAAATTGTGGTCGTTCATCAGCTTGGTTTATAGGGCATCACTTGGGATGACTTCATCTCTCGTGAGTTTTTTAGAGCTTCACAGGGACCATCAGAGGCTAGACATGAGACAGGTGAACCTTCCTTTCAGCATGAGGGCCATGAGACACAGACCGCTAGTGTGCCAATGTTCATCACCTATCAGAAGGGCACTAGACAATTGTTTGCAGCAGCAAAGTGAGTGTTATCTCCACCTGGGGTGGAAAGGGCCTCGATTCCATTGTCAGCACAGCAGGTTCAGGACCAAGGCAAGAGGCCACTACAGGAGGAAGGACCATCAGGTGAGCGGGAGACTGATTTCATCCTCATTGAGGGTGATGATACTGATATGGGCACAAATCTTAGAGAAATAATTAAGGAGCAGCAGGCGGACATTGATGCCTTGTCTACCAACTTGGATAGAGCCCAATGGACTATACAGTACCTAGAGTAGAGGAATAAGTAGCTTGAGGACCAACAGGTGATTATGGAGTTGCAAAATATTTGGGAGAATCGCCAAGCTGCCCAAAGGAGGAGGGTGGAGTTTACTTCATTGGAGCAAGAGATCAATGCTGACAGGGAGTCATGGCTTGAAAGAGTCAATATCCACTTGGAGAGGAATTTGGAGAAGGCCATCAATGAAAAGAATATGCTTAGAAACCTATCCTATCATTACTTGTCCCGGAACTTGGTGTGCCAAGTAAGAATCAGGAGTTTGAAAGCAAAATTGAAGAGAGCATCAAAGAGGCAAAAAGAGGATGAAGGACTTCAGATATTGACTGAGGCTTCCTTGGCCCAACATCATGCTTGATAGAGAAGACTCAGCCCAAATTTCAAGAAATTTGGAGCAATTTTTGCATTTTGCAAATTTTTGGCACAAAAAACAGGTTTTTCTACCCTATGCACCGCGCCACGTTGCAATCGCTTTTTCTAGGGGTCTCCAAATCACAAAAACTCAACATTTTTGGATTTTTCATGCAAAATTACACTTGCCTACCTATGGCCAAGAAATTTTGGCAGGTTTTGAGTCCTCAAAAAGGTCAAAAACACTCAAAAAATGACCTCACTGCCCCTATTTTGACACACAGGAAGCAGTGTTGGAACAATGGACTTTTGGAGGGGAAAATGGAGGCCAAATTGAAAAATTCCACTTGGGTTGGAAAGCATACAGGAGACCTTTCTAGCAATCACACCTGGAGCTCATTTGGACATCGAGAAGGCCTCCAAAAGTGGGTCCAAACAGGCGTGATGGATAGAGAATCAGGCGCGGTGCATAGAGGAAAAATTGCCAGTTTGATCACGTTTTGCTCTGTTTTTCGCCTAGTTTTGCCTAGTTTGACTTCTTTACTTTCTTAATGGAAAATTTATGATGTAATTTGATGAAAATTGATGGATCATGATGTAAATATGTTATATTTTTACTTGTATAGGTAGATTCATCAGTTTAGAGGTTGTTTGAAACTAAATGAATCAATTCCCTTGTTTCTAGAGGCATGTTGTTATGTTGCCTAGTTTCCGGTTCTCAGTTTAGAATCAATTGGATCAGATCCTAAACATGTGAGCTCAACCCCTAGAGGCAAGGATGAGCTATGTTTGTCTATATTATGTTATTTTTCAGTCATTATCATGGTTGGACTCTTGAGGAAGAAAAGAACTTAATTGTACACTCATATTTCATTTTGGCTAAGGAATTGAGACCAGGATTTGTAGCACTCCTTGGGATTCATGTGGCAATTTGTCTTGGTACAGTGCTTCTCTTTGTAATTGTGAATTTGTTTATGTGATTGCATACCATTATCTATCTTATTTTCTTTTAAACTAAACAAACAAGAGTGTAAGTAGAATCCATTGAAAGTGCAGTGCTCTACTTGAAGTTTGCTTTAGTTATTTGATGTTTTCAGTTGTTTGGGGAGGATTCATGATTTTTATTTCCCTCTTAAACACCTCACATGTCTATTCCTTCCATCTCACTCAAATTTAAGTGCCAAAACGATTGCCTACCTTGCCCCATTGAGATCTTTGCAGAACTGAGCCTCAATCCCCGCACCCAAAAAGCCATCTTTCCATCTGAGCCAACAAATCATCTCTCTATTCAACCAAACCCTTTTGCACTCATACATAGCCTAATATCAGAAGATATTTCAGTCGTCTCAAGCCCCCATAAATCATAATTTGTTGAGATTGACCTGGAGAGAGCCCTCTTCTAACCTAGTAGGGCTAGCTACTAGGCTGAGCATGGTTTGATGTTGGCCCTGGATCCTACCTTTTCAACCTGAGGTAAATCTAGGCGCTAACAGGTTAAATATGCATCCAATGTCCAGCACAACAATTTAGCGCCACTTTTCCTCTTAGTGAACAGTTACTATCTCATTGTTCCATGGTGCATTCCCAATGTACATTTGTTTCCATCTAGCAATGCTAGTGACCAAAACAAATCCATCCCCGATCTTCCCTTCTCTACTACATAGTCCCTCAGGTAATCCATTCATCCCCTTCTGTGCAGTCATTCACCTTTCAAGTTCTACTGGCACCCCCATCCTGGTAATTCCATCCCTTGGAAAGGCTTCCTCACATCGGAATATAAAAACCAAGGCATATCCTTACCTCAAACCATCATACCAGTCACAACATGATCATGGAAATCAATGGACACTATTGGGTACCAGTGGCCCACAATGGCCCTGCTCCTGAAGTGCTCTACCAACACACTGTTGCATGTTCCAATTTCTTTAACTATTGCTGCTAATCCTTGTAGTTGATTTCAACCACTCAACCGGGCATGTTCATGCATTCCTGTTCCAAGCACATAATTTACATTAGATTCAAAATATATTCAAATCATCATGTATAACATATCACATCATCTTAGCTCGAAACACAACCATCATAGATCAAAATCATAAATCACACATAACCATCATAAACCAAAATCATAGATCACATGCAATCATCATAGACCAAAATCATAAACCACATGCATAATAAAACTGAAATAAAACATTGATGTTTATCCTTTAATAAATCGTTAGCTTCCACCTTTTTCCTTATTCCGTATGCACTCCAGATCGGTTGCCACACCCCGACAAACACCCAATGCCTTCTCCTCAACCATGTGCACATACACATAGTGTGCATCACACACATACAACCACACATGACATACAACACCATGAAACATATGCATCTACACCTAGTGTACAACACAACATAATACATACTCCCACGTCCGATGTACGATAAACACAACACATATATGTACACAATGTACATCACAAGGCATACATCTATACACAATGTAAGACACCTCAAAATGCATACACATACACCTAATATACAACACAACTCATACATCTATACTCGATGTACAATGCCACACAATACATGTACCTACACCTGGCATACAACACAACAAAATACATGTACTACAATGAGTACAACACAACGAGTACGCATGTCATGATACCAAAAATACATAATACACATACATAGTACAACATGTACACAACACAACATGTACGACATGCACAAAATACCACATGTACACCAGTACCATATGTACAACACGTACACAGTACCACCTATACAAAACACCACCAACACAACCTGTGCCAGCATCACATGTACATGGCACCACCTGCACATTCTATACATAATGCCACATGTATATCCTACCACCTGTACAACGTGTACACAATACCACATGTACATAGTACCACATGCACGACATGTACATGACACCACATGTACACAGTGCCACATGCACGACATGTACACAGCACCACCTACACACAGCACAACTTGTACCACATGTACATAACACCACATGCTCACAACAACGCTTGTACAATCATGCACACAACACCATATGTACATAGCACCATATGTACAACATGCACACAATGCCATATGTACATAGCACAACATATACAACATTTACATAGCACCATATAAAACACTACATATCCAACATTCACACAACACTGCATATCCATCATTTACATAGCACCCTCTATACCCAACACTGCATATACAACATTCCCACAACACTATCTGTACCACCTTGTACATAACATTTCGTAAACAACATGTACAGACACTATATATACACAACACAAGATGCGCACAACATCATAGATGCAACATGTAAAACATATACAACATATGCACAACAATAGTACCACACATCCAAACCGCACTATCTCTAGCAGGTAGCCTTGCTTCTAGTGTCTCTCCACCCTCCATGCTCATGCTAACATGCCACGGACCACACGACTTTCATTTGGCTGATGCATCCCTTCGTATAACCAGTCCATAACATAGAAACAATATAATCACATAATATCAACTCATAACCACATGATACTAACCTCGTAGATGTGTCAAGCTACTCTTCCCACTTGATTCCTCATGAACCAAGAATCTCTTCATTCCATTCACCTTCATAAGAAATCATTCCTCCACATGAACGATCCCTGACAACTCTGTTAGATAGTGACATAGATACATACATACGTACATATATAATAATTAGCATAAAAAATGTAGAAATTTTGAATAATATAACACTTATTCACAGAGATTATCCTAATTATACACTATTTGCGGAATGCATGCATAATACATAACCTCCTCTACCATTGATCATCAATTTGCGGAATAAAGAAACAATCGCATGCGCACATTGAAACATCAATCGCACATATCAACACAGTATGTAATGGGGAAAGCATATAGCTGAAAACCCCCCAACTATCTGTATATTATAATGATAGAGAACATGTAACAATACATAGTACAATACCCCTCACAAGTACTCAGTACTATCTCCACCTGCTACACACAAACTAGCTCAAATCTGAACAAGTCACGGGTTCAAATCTCCTCCACTGTTTGCCTGCCTCTACTGCACAATCCAAGTTGAGAATAGATCAGATCCAAGTTCGAATTCCCTTTTCTTGTACTGCGCAATTCTCATTGGCAATCTCCATCAATGATTGTGCAAAAATCATGCACAGCTATAGTCACAACTGATAGTAGTCTCACCCTTTCACCCACCTCTAACACTTGTCTCCATTGAACTATCCATGCACTTAGTTAACTGATGTATTCTTTAGTTGATTTATAAGTTAATAATTAGTGAATTAATTAATAATTAATTCACATCACTCATCACTAGTGTATTTGTCAGTTAGACTAAATACAACTAGTTTAACTAAGTCAAACTGAACACAACTCCATCAACTCCTCAATCAACTCCACCAAACTCAATCACTTGAGTTCTAACTGAAGTCCATCATGCAATAGCTCAACTAACCCATAGGAAAAGCGTATTTCCTTCTGGCAGTTGCATGTGCCACATCTGTAGCTCGAACTGAAGTGCTACAAGAGGATAAGATAATGTTTATAGTCCAAATATTATTAAGAGCTAATAATATTTGATTGTTCTATTTTTAGACTGGTAGTCTAAAAATAGACTCCGCCCATATGTCTAAAAATATAGGCCCATCTATTTTTACCAACATGACCAATCATCCATAAATAGCATCCTGCAACTCATAGACCATGATCAATATGTCTAAAAATAGACATAGTCTAAAAATAGACTTTGCGCCAAAAATAGCCTGCGGGCCCACTTAGTGAAGGCGACTTCTTTACACTAAGCTCCATCATCTTGTTGCATTTTCAACACTCCCTCTCAACAAGATATGGATTATCTACAACCCCTATCCTGCCTCTGTGGTATTTGAATTTTCTCCTGGTGAGCACCTTCGTCAAGATATCAGCATCCTGATCCTCCATGGGAATGTATGAAAGTAACATGATTCTCCGCTGCACACAATCTCTGATATGATGGTACCTGATGTCGATGTGCTTGGATCTATCATGAAATACTGGATTAGCCGAGAGTTTAATGTAACTCTGGTTATCACAATAAATCACAGTACGTTCCATGTGTGACTTGAACAACCCAACCAGGATCTTCCTCATCCATATAGCCTCGCATGCAGCCAAACTTGCTGCCATATACTCGGCCTCTACTGAATTGAGTGCCACGAATCTCTGCTTCCTGCTGTACCAAGAAACTACTGTCGACCCGATACTGAAGATCCCTCCAGATGTGCTCTTTCTATCCGTTGGGCTCCCTGCTCAATCTGCATCCCTGAAGCCACATAGCTTCACCTCATCCTCCTGTCTGTACCACAATCCATATCTCGATGTGCCTCTGAGATAACACAATACATGATTTCCTGCCTTCCAAAAGAGCTTGGTTGGCTTAACCATAGCTTGTGAAAGCTGGTTAACAACATAGCATATATCGGGTCGTGTATTGACCAGATACATAAGCGACCCCACCAACTGTCGATAAACAGTGGCATCCACTACCTCCGCTGAAGTAGCATCCTCCTTCGTCCAACCTCCAGGAAGAGGACTATCAATAGGCTTGCAACCATGCATGTTGAACTTCTCCAATATCTCCCGGGCATACTTACCCTGAGAAACAAATAGTCCATCACTGCGCTGCCAAATTTCCAATCCCAGGAAATAATGAAGGAGGCCCAAGTCCTTCATCTCCAACTCTCTAGCAAGATCCTCCTTGCATGAAAGTATCAACAGCTCATCTCCCATCAAAATCAAATCTTCTACATAAAGTACAATGATCAGCAACTTACCCTCCACCACAATCTGGTATAGGTTAGGATCCGCCTCACTCTTTGAGAATCCAAGTCTGATGAAATAACTGTCTATCCATGTGTACCAAGCACGAGGTGCTTTTTTCAACCCATACAACGCTCTCTTGAGCCTGCACACATGCGACTCGCTGTTGAAGATCTCGAAACCTTCGGGCTGCTCTTTGTACACATCCTCCTCAATGACTCCGTTGAGGAACGCAGTCTTCACATCCATCTGATGGATGTGCCACCCCATCTGCGCTGAGAGAGCAAGAATCATCTGTATGGAAGAATACCTTGCGACAGGTGAAAAGGTCTCCTCATAATCGATCCCCTCTATCTGTGAGAAGCCTCGGGCAACAAATCTTGCGTTGTACTTCTCCACACTCCCGTCAGCTGCCTGCTTCACTTTGTAAATCCATCTTGAACCCACCACTAATTTCCCCTCCAGTCTTGGGAAAATCTCCCATGCACTGTTTTTGACAATCGAATCATACTCTTCCACCATGGCATCTATCCATGCGGGATCCTCCACAGCTTCCTCGAAAGAGGATGGCTCACTCACGACACATTTTCTCACAAGAGCCATGTATCCAGTGTACCAATCAGGTGACTGTCTTTTTCTGCGCTGCGTTGTAGGTGGTCCTACAACCTTCTCTGCATCTTGAGTCAGTCGCTCAGCTTCTATAGTTCGCTTTTGCCCTCTGATGGTTGGCACTGCATGAGTGGTCTCTTCCACTCCATGAACTACATCTTGTGGCTGATCCACATCCTAAAGCTCATCCTTAGGAACTAATAGCTCCTCATCTGCATGCAAGTGTGGCTCCCTCTCAAGCGAACACTTCATGGCTTTCTCCTCCTGAAATTTGATATCCCGTCACACAATATTCTTGCGACTGTTTGGCAAATACACACGATAGTTGTGGGGCATATCAGTGTACCCCACAAATATCCCAACCTCTGCAGTCGGCTCCAGCTTCTTCCTGGCATCCTTTGTCACATGCATGTAAACAGGAGAACCAAAAATCCTCAAATGGGAAATATCAAGCCTCTTACCAGAATAAGCCTCCTCAAGTGTACTCATGCCAAGTATCTTGTGAGGACAACGGTTCTGCACATATACTGCAGTATTGCATGCCTCAGCCCATAAGTGAAGGGGTAGGCCCTGACCATGCAACATCGCCCATGCAGCACCCACAATCATTCTGTTCTTCCGCTCAGCAACCCCGTTATGCTATGGGTTATGGGGAGCTATGAGCTCTCTTCGAATCCCTTCTGTGCTGCAGAAGTCCTTGAACTCGCCAGAGATGAATTCACCACCATTTTCGCTCCTAAGAGCCTTCACCTTCTTCCCTGATTCCTTCTCGACCAGTGCTTTGAACTCATAGAACTTTGAGTATGTCTCGCTCTTCTTCTGCATGAAGAAGATCCAACACTTCCGAGAGAAATCATCAACAAAGATCACATACTACTTGTGCTTTGCTGTCGAAGCTACTGAGAAAGGTCCACACACGTCTGTGTGAATTCTCTCAAGGATTGTCGTGGCAGGACTATCCTTCTCATGAAAGGTGGCTTTCAAAAAATTTCCCAAATTACACCCCTTGCACTGTTCAGACTGTGCAAGAGTGCCTTTAGGAAGCCCAATAGAAATCTGCTGCAGTATCTTCAAGGCTCCATGGTGAAGGTGACCCAATCTCCGGTGCCACAACTCGCCATCATCCCGGCTCACCAATCCTTCTACCTTGCATGCCATTGTTGTGCAACCATCTACATGCAATTGATAAAGGTTCTTGACTCGAACCCCTATCTTCTGGGTTTCTCCAGTTGTATTACTACACAGGAAAGCCTTTCCCTCACTAAAGACAACATCATATCCCTTGTCTTCTAACATCACCATAGAGATAAGATTCTTCTTCAATCCTGGAACATGCATCACTTCCTTCAATACGAAGGGTTTACCAGACTCCCTCTCAAAGGAAATGGTACCGATACCAGTCGCACTGTATCTACCATCATCGCCCATCTCGATGTGCACTCTAAGATCTTTCTCATCCATATCAGAAAACAAATCTCGATCTCCTGTCATGCGAAAAGATGCACCACTGTCCAAGAACCATACCAATCCCATCACACTTGATACCAAGCATGCGATCAGTGAAAAATCCAGCTCAAACTATGAGGCTAAGGCCGCTCCCGCTGCAGATCTAGCAGCTTGCTTATTTTTCTTCTTCTGCGGACAATTTATGGCATAATGTCTGTGTTGGTGACAGTGAAAGCACTTCACCTTGGACATGTCCTGCTTCTTACCTTTCGCACCAGAATGAGAAGCTTTCTTGTTCTTCCCCTTCTTTGCTTGGCAGCCAAAGCGCAATTTTCTTCATCAGATGCCTTTGATGAAGATTCGTCCCTGGTATTCGACCTGATCTCCTCTTGCACAAGATCTGACCAAAGTCTCTCCCATCTTGGCAATTTCTCCTGAACATTGACAGGGTCCTGATAGGAATGCCAACTCTTTGGAAGACCAAGAAGAGCCAAGCTCACCAATTCCTCATCATCAACAGTCACCCCCACACTTCCCAGCTCATCCCGGCATTGGGTGAACTTCGTGAGATACTTGGGCATACTGTCTCCTTTCTCACACTTAATGTTTCTGAGTTTATCCTTGAGCACCAAATTCCTCTGGTCGCTCTTGCTTTGGAATAAATCTATCAACGCTTTCCACATCAAGTATGGAGAAGCCTTTCCATGCAGGCTGGATACAATGTGATCCTTCACGCTCTCCAATAAAATCCTTCGACACTTTGTTGTCTTGTTTTGCCACGCCTCAACATGAGCAGCATCAGTATGCTTTACGACCTCAGCATCTATAAACTCCTTCAACCCATTGTCATCTAACACCGCCTCCATCCTGTCTTTCCATGCAATATAATTCAAGCTGCCTTCAAGGGCATACTCCAATCGCAATCCGTTGAAAGACATTTCAACTTCAACACCAATAAAACACTACTGCAAATTCAAATTCCACTAGCTCAAAACTCAACCGCTTCTGATCTAAAGTTCGTTAGAACAAAGTATTTCTCGTACAGAGATTGACTGTATGGGCTTTTACCGGATATCTCACCTTCCAAAAGAAGGATGAATCCAGAGGTTACTTGGCCCGATTACAGACTCTGCCTAAAGAAATAAAATGTAATCACTTTCTGAATAATAGATCTGATGATCAACTTCGCTTTGATACCATGTAGAAATTTTGAATAATATAACACTTATTCATAGAGATTATACTAATTATAAATATTTTTGGAATGCATGCATAATACATAACCTCCTCTACCATTGATCATCAATTTGCGGAATAAAGAAACAATCGCATGCGCACATTGAAACATCAATCACACATATCAACACAGTATGTAATGGGGAAAGCATACAGCTGAAAATCCCCAACTATCTGTATATTATAATGATAGAGAACATGTAACAATACATAGTACAATACTCCTCACAAGTACTCAGTACTATCTCCACCTGCTACACACAAACTAGCTCAGATCTGAACAAGTCACGAGTTCAAATCTCCTCCACTGTTTGCCTGCCTCTACTGCGCAATCCAAGTTGAGAGTAGATCAGATCCAAGTTCAAATTTCCTTTGCTTGTACTACGCAATCCTCATTGGAAATCTCCATCAATGATTGTGCAAAAATCATGCACAGCTATAGTCACAACTGATAGTAGTCTCACCCTTTCACCCACCTCTAACACTTGTCTCCACTGAACTATCCATCCACTTAGTTAACTGATGTATTCTTTAGTTGATTTATAAGTTAATAATTAGTGAATTAATTAATAATTAATTCACATCACTCATCAATAGTGTATTTGTCAGTTAGACTAAATACAACTAGTTCAACTAAGTCAAACTGAACACAACTCCATCAACTCCTCAATCAACTCCACCAAACTCAATCACTTGAGTTCTAACTGAATTCCATCATGCAATAGCTCAACTAACCCATAGGAAAAGCGTATTTCCTTCTGGAAGTTGCATGTGCCACATCCGTAGCTCGAACTGAAGTGCTGCAAGAGGATAAGATAATGTTTATAGTCCAAATATTATTAAGAGCTAATAATATTCGACCGTTCTATTTTTAGACTGGCAGTCTAAAAATAGACTCTGCCCATATGTCTAAAAATAGAGGTCCATCTATTTTTACCAACATGACCAATCATCCATAAATAGAATCCTGCAACTCATATACCATGATCCATATGTCTAAAAATAGACATAGTCTAAAAATAGACTTTGCGCCAAAAATAGCCTACAGGCCCACTTAGTGAAGGCAAATTCTTTTCGCTAAGCTCCATAATCTTGTTGCATTTTCAACAAAAAATCATCATCATGTGAGACAACGACATACATCGTACATGTATACATATATAAACATCATCATAATCATGTTCATAACATAATTACTAAATAACATAAGGTATAGGTTAAGAGAACTTCCTTATTTGTGCACAACATGCACAACATTGAGAACCACCATTCCCAACTTTGTCAAACCATCTGACACCTCAGTTCCATTTACTTTACCTTTTCTTGTTACCCTTCTCATGATTTTACTACCGCCGTCCATTTACCACAATGGGCCCAACCAGTCCTACCGACTATCATAGTCTTACCTTCTTATGCGCTTACTCATGCATCAAGCTTCATCTCATTATTACATCACATTTCGAGTACCACACAGCTCTTCCTGAGCTCCATTAACTTTCGTCTTTCCCAACCAATTCCCAAGACTCAAAACCTAAAATGCAAGGACAAGAAATAAACAAGAATAAATCTATGAAAACCAACAACAACACAACTCTACAAACAAAGTGGTATGGCCATACACTAGACATAAACAAAGTCGCCAATCATGCACAATAAATCACGAAACACCAAAATCACAAGATTGACATCAAACACCATGACTCAATCTCCATGGTTCCTAGTGCTTCCAAAGGAAAGCTCAACCTGAGCCTTCTTCAAGATCTCATGGCAACCTATTTTGTCATGCAATTCCCGGCATCATATTTCCATGAACGCATAATTGTCTGTGCATAAATAAACATAACAACATACTTGTTACCTTACCTTGTTGTGTCAGACACGTTGCTTGCACTAACCACATCCACGCCATCTCTCAAGGGACTTCAATTCCCTTGATAGATTGACCTGTAACTAGAGACTAGCTAATATACCTGTCAAATACATGTTCATGAATCGAGCACATATCCACATAATGTCAGACAAAATCAAGGTTAAGAAGACTTCCTGCATGAAAATCACTCTTTCAATTGAAATTATGGTTTCCAATCATAGCCAAAGGAATTCTTGCCCAATTCCTTCTTTTTACCCTTTTTCTTTGTTGCAATAGAGTCTTACTATGCGTTGTCACATCACCCAACTTCTAGTTACGTAAACACATCAACTATTACATTGTCACGCTATTACCAAGCATGTTTCTTGCAACTGCTCACACATGTCAACCACATGTTCCAAATATCAAGACAATCATATCTATCAATTTGAAATCAACCTTTACCATGACTAACAATCATGTCATAATCCCTAGTCAACTCATAGTCATTAGACATAATGCTATAACTTTCACCTACTATACTCAAATTCATATCAATTGTCTCAAAACATATGTATTAGTACAATCATCTTAAAACAAGATCATTGGAACACATACTCATACCATGTAATTCATCAAACATTCAACCAATTTGCAAGCATACCATGTTAAATAAATCAACTAGATGACATAATAGACACCAAACACTCGAACACCAAATAGATGACATAATAAAGCAATCAAACACCAAATATACGACATAAGTGAACTCATACCTTAAAGTATCTCAGGGGAGGCTATATTTTATGCATAATCAATCTAGTTAGCATGATATAACTTCAAAACATATTAACTCAAACATAAATAAGATCATGATATCCATAATAGTCACTATCTAACATGTTCACGTCATAATCTCATAAACATTTTCCATTCATGCGTAGCAATGACATACGTATGATCAGTCTAGATAGTACAACACCATGTCACAATAAGTTGACTCATACCTGAATATCATAACCATAACCATCTACATATGACAGTCCAAGTTAACATAATACATATAACATCAATATATTAATGTAATAACCTTAATCATCAAGTTACTAGCATATAGAAACAATATGTTAACCTATAACATACTCATCAACAAATATAATCTAATCATCAAGCTAGCTATCATAAAACATCAATAGAAATGCATACAACCACATGTTACTATCATTCTTGACTAATCGACACATGTGCTTATGACCATACTAATCAACTAACATCTATCATGTATGTAACCATAACATCAAAAGGCATGTACATAAACCTACTGCATATAAAAACCCTTAACTTTCTTACCTTCATGCCCAACATGCAAACATGTATGACGAACTGCTCTTATCCCAAATTCTAATGCTTCAACCTCATTATGATGATCTACATCTCTTGCTCTATCTTAGCTAACACATTAGCACATTAACAACCAATAACAACATGCTGACCTAAATTGCATACAATGACTTCACAAGGCATGTTTGACCTACATTTCATGCATAATTATAACCAAGACCATGCATGCATAACAACTGCATATAGACATATAACACATGAGTACAGAAACAAATGAGCATTGTGCCTATTTTGAATCGCAGGCCATTATATGTCATTCCCACTGCTTCTCGCCAAAACCAGTAGAACTTCTTCACTGGATTTTAACTAATTGGACATTAGATTGTGGAATTAATCTCTAATCCAAAGGGTTCCTTATTGTAAAATTCCCAACATCTGAAGAAAGAGACATAATCTTACAGGAAGGACCATGTTTATGGGGTTCGATGGGCCTATTCATCACTCCTTAGTTTCCAGATTTTGATGCAAATACTTTGGTCGTCTCCAGAATGCCATTTTGGGTTTGGCTGCAAAATCTTCCCCTCCATTTCTGGGACGACCAGGTCCTAGCAGGCATAGGAAACAACATTGGGAATTTCATCAAGACTGACACCCAAAAAGTGGTGCAAAGGGTCTACACCTTTGCACAGATACATGTGGAAGTAGACCTCAACAAAGGCCTACCGGAAAGCATTCACCTGATCCACTGCAAGCAGAACTAGAAACAAATTTGAGATTATGAGAACACTACTCTTAGGTATAGAAATTGGAAGAAAACAAGGCACCTTCATAATACATGTCTAGAAGCCAAGAAAGACACACAAAGAAAGAAGAAGTTTGGGAAATAGCCTAAAGGTTGGCAATTTCCCCCACCTGAATCCAAAGAGGAGGAGAGTGCTGATGGAGATTATCCCCCACACAAGGGGAATAACCAGCCACCAAATGAACCAGAAACACAAGGGGTTCACCCACAAGACCCATCTACACATCTGAACCATTCAGTGCAATCAAACATAACACCAGAAGAAAGGGACAATAGTGGGAACAAGCGTATTCACTCACCAGACAATTTAGATTCTGATAAGGACAATACCAGACACGATGATGGGAATCAACTTGCACTTGTCTCATATGTGTCGTCACAAGGGGAATGGAGAAAGGTCGAGAAAAACAAGGGGAGAAAAGTCAAGTTTTTTCCCTTCATATGTATATTAATTTACTTATTGCATGTTTTTTTTATCATGATTCATGGACTAGATGATTCTATGTTTCTTAGTAGATGCAACATGTAATTTTGTTTTCATTAATAAAATTATGCCTTTTCCTAGGAAAAAAAACACATGAGTACAAAACCATATACACATCATTCTAGATAGCATCCATTCATCAATGCATGACCATATCAACTACAAAAACCATGATCTCATGCATGACAACAACAACCACATCATGTGCACTTGAGAATATGTGAACACTAACATGTATAACAAATGCGTATACAACCATACACTCACGACGATGTACTCCAGGACAACACCTTCAACCTTCACATGGCGACATCGCTACGACCATGCTCAACACCATGCAAATGTAACAAGCACGTCGATTACATGCCTAAGGAACACATATGCAACCAACATCAATGCATGACCAACACACCAACCATCTATTCTGAGGGATGAACCATATTTTGATACCACTCTATAATGCCCTCCTCCCACATCTATCCAAGCAACCAGCCAACCGGGGTAAGCATGCGATGAGAGCCCACTATGATATTATTCAACATCCTAAGTCTCGTTAAGGAAGTGGAACCGATGAAAACACACCATGCAAACATTCAACATCAACTTCAGGACCCTCAAGAACCAGTGCAACACTTTAGACAGCTTGCCCTTAGGTCCCACTGAGATTTGGATAACTTAAGCCTCAGTCGCTCTCATGTTATAGGCATGACAACATCTAGAAACCCAAAGTCACTCTCACAGGCTTGATTGCTACCATCCAGGGACTTATTTAGTCAATGTTATGCTAGTGTCTCCAGGATTTGAGCCACTTTTTCAAGCCCAGAGCCTAGGTCACTTCCCATAATTGAATCATCCCTTCAGAATAGTAAAATGAAATGGAATGACAGTTATAAACAAAATACTTGTTGAAGACCTTGATTGGGCCCCTACTAGCCATGACAGGCATTTCGTCAAACATATCATGAATATGTAAACTACAGGTGTAAATAACAGATATGAGCATATGGGTTTCATACTTATCTGATATTCACCATGAAGCATTGATTCCTCAACACATTAACTGCCATTCCATCCATTAGACTATTCATACATTTTTCATTCATATACAAGGAGAAACATGATGAGAGCCATACATAGCTACTATCATAAAACATATACATAACCAGCATAATAGGGACAGAAATACCAATGAACTCGCCTCCATATAAACCTTATGTAATCCACTATAATTCTCATAGAAATACAAGGAAAAATAATCTCTTATTCATGATGGAAAATCCAACCTGGAATGGGACTTACACATTTCACCTTATTGTAGAATGCCTTAGCCAAATCTCTCTTCAACCTTTCACTCTTGTGCCATATTCCAAACATGAATTTGGGATCTCATAGAACACATCAATCCAAAACCATCCAGGCATTTCAAAGGCCATCCACCTCAACCCATCAAACGGTGATACCACCTCATGGTCAAACATCACAAACCAACATCAAATCAGTCTCTATCAAAGCCTTTCAGGGCTCCAGATCGTTTGTTCCAAACTATCTTCTAGGACTAGTAACTCAACCCATGGCTGCCACGATATCCAGAGCGTTTGTCCAACCAAGGTTCTAGGACTAGTAACTCAACCCACGACATTTTTCAGGCTTCCGAAGTGTTTTTTTCAAACCAGGGCTTCTAGGACTAGTAACATAACCGACCAAGGGCTTCCAAATCATTTGTCCAACCAAGGTTTCCAGGACTAGTAACTCAACCCAATCTATTACAGGGCTTCCAGAGAATTTTTCCAACCAAGGCTATGGGACTAGTAACTCAACCCAAGCTGTTATAGGGCTTCCAGAGCGTTTTTCCAACCAAGGCTCCAGGAACTAATAACTCAACCCAAGCTAAAGGAAATATGAGAACCAACCAAAACAAACAATGAAATAAACCCACAATCTTCATGGCTATACAAGAAATGGAAAGGCTAGGCAATCCACTCTCAATCCACACAATCCTCCATGCCAATGACATATCATGACTAAGAATCCACATGCATGTGCCATGCATACCAAAACTAATGAAGAAATCATACATACAACTCAGTACATGCAAGAAAATCTGACATAGTTTCTGATATCAATGCCCTCTTGTGCTTTCCTACTCTTCATTTGCTTTCTTGCTCCAAGAATCCAAGTATACCACACCCACCAGGAGTGCTCCAAGAAAACTTTAAGTATCCAAGAGTATGAAAGAGAGAGAGACAGAATAGAAGAGAGCTCCACCAAAACCTATCAAAAGCTTACCAATTGATCCTCATAAGCCTTTTTTTGAATGAGGCCTCTATTTTCTTCATTTTCCATTATTTTCCTTCATTTTTCCTCCTCACATGTAACATGTGACCTTTAACCTTCCTTTTCTCCTAATTTCCATTATTTTCATAAATAAATGTTCCAAAATGTCATTTTTCCTTTCCAAAGCCTTAGCCATTACCTTTGCTAATTTCCTTAGCCATAATAAACCAAATGAACACCCACTAGGATGTTTCTCCCACCATTCAGCTTGGAATATGTGTCCTGTCATCTGTGGTCTTACATATGTTTTACATGGAATTTTCACCAAGGTTATTACACTCACCTTGTGGGAGCCTGGTTATACTTGTACAGAAGACGTATGGGATTTGGAGGCTTTGCATTTATTATTGGGTACTAAACAAAATCACTATTAGGAACAGGTATCCAATACCATGGATTGATGAGCTTCTGGACCAGCTCAAGGGGACCAATTATTTCAGCAATATCTATCTGAAGTTTGGTTATCATTAGTTTCCAATAGAGCCCACAAATGTATGTAAGACCGCATTCAAATCCAAAGAAGGCCTTTTTGAATGGTTGGTCATGCATTTTGTGTTGTCAAATGCCCCTACTACTTTTATGAGCCTCATGGATGAAATACTGTAGCCCTTCACCAACTTGTTCATGGTTGTTTATCTTGATGACATCCTCTTCTTCGACAAGATTTAGGAACAACACTTGCAACACATTCAGTAGGTCCTTCAAACACTGCCACAGAACAAATTGTGTGGCAACATGGAAAAATGCACCTTTTTCATGAGCCAAGTCGAATATCTAGGTTACATCATAGATGAGCAAGGAATTCATGTGCATCCAACTAAGATCCAAGTCATTCGAACTTTGCCACCCTGACTAGTCTAACAAAGTTTCACAGATTTTTGGGCCTTGCCAACTTTTATCAAAGGTTCATGTTGGGATTCTCTCATATCACTTGGTCATTGAGTCAAATTACCAAGGGCAGAGCGAAAGAAAATTTTTCCTAGTCTAAGTCCCATCAGAAGGTGTTCATTGAGCTGAAGCACCGCCTCTGCTCTACACATGTACTCAAATCTCTAGACCTGCAACAACCCTTTGAAATTGAGACAGACGACTTCAACTATATTATTGGTGCAGTCCTCACCCAACATAGGCATCTAATGCCATATTATAGTGAGACACTTTTTGATAAAAGTCAAAATTTCCCCACCTATGATAAAGAGATGTATTTTATCGTGTTGGCTTGCCCATAATGGAATCATTACATTATGGCGAAGTAGAAGGTCATCCACACAGATCACCGAACTCTTAAGTTTATACAGACACAAGGGATGTTGTTGAATGATCACCATCAAAAGTGGTCTACATATTTGCAATAATTCCACTTGAACATTAAATACAAAAAGTGCAGCACCAATAATGTTGCAGATTTCCTCAATCGGCCCCCAATTGTAGCCCTGACTACTTTTCTCAACTCTTGTGGCCACGAGACCTCTATATGGCCACAAATATACAAAAATGATCTATAGTTTTCCACCACATACTAGATGCTAGTGGATGGCAAGAAAGTTCCATATTTCCACCTCTAGGACACATTACTATGCTAACCTAGGTCACCTTTGTGTTCCTTCAAGCGAGGATGCCAAGATTATTTGGGAGGTGCACTAAAGTTGGGTCATGGGACACTTTCATGTGGAGAAAAATGTGGCCATACTATAGAAGTATTTTATTGGCTAAAACTCCGACACGATGTTGGAAAATATATCAGATCCTACATTGGTTGCATCATCACCAAGCCAACCCACAAGAAGCAAGGCATGTGCACTCATTTTCCTACTCCCATCCAACCGTGGGAATCCATATCCATGGACTATCTATCTTGCCTCACTTCTACCAAGCATGGTAATGACTGTGTGTTTTTGGTCGTGGACAAATTTTCTAAGATGGCTATATTGGCAGCCTACAAGAAGAGTAGCACAGGAGAGTACGCTGCTAAACTCTGCTTCGAACAAGTATGGGTACATTTTGGGATCCCACAGACAGTTATATCAGATAAGGATAGAAAGTTCCTGAGCACATTCTAGTCGATCCTTTGGACACTATTAAACATGAAGCTCACCAAGTCGACTGCATTCCATCCCTAAACTGATGGCTAGATAGAGGTTGTCAACAAGATGATAGTGCACATACTCTGCATATACAACTCCAAGCATCTGAAACCTAGGATGAGAGCCTTACCTATGTGCATTACAACTATAATAGAGCTCTCCATAGCTCGATTGGTTGTACTCCCTTTCATGTGGGTCTAGGGTTTCAATCATTGTGTTTGATTGATGTTTCCATGCCTCATGCGACTACATAGACATAATCCACACATGTACAGTTTGAGGCTAATAACTGAACCAGGTTTATTGAATGCATCTAGCACATCCACCAGTAGGTTCCTGGCATCTTGGAGAAGTCCAATTCCAAGTATAAGAATCAACATGATCAACATCAGGTGCCACATAAGTTCAGGTGGAAGAAAAAGTTTCATTGCATTGGCAGAAATAACGCCTTGTCGAAGCCCATCGGAATATTTGACCACTCCAATAGGGGCCTTACATCATTACCAAGGTTGTGGGTGAGAACACTTTCAATGTCAGCATTCCCCCATTCCTTTTTTTTCACCCATTATTCAATGTGGAGCTCCTTCATCCATACTTTCAACCATTTTTGGACACATCAGACATTACAAAATAACTAACACCAATGGAGCTCAACCCAAACTACATGGAACATGCCACAATTGATTGAATTATGGACACACGGATCAAGACCACTCACCAACAAAAGATCCAATTGTATCAGGTTTTCAAAGCTGGCCAAATCCTACACCAAGACAAGTGGATCACAAGGGACCATGTTCAACATAAGTTTCCCCATCTCATGGAGGCACTCAACATGATGGGGACCATTTCTTCCTAAGGGGGGAGGAGTGATCTAGGTGGATATTGGTAGCCACCCACCTATTCCACTTGGACCCCCAACGTTGTTTCTTTCAGTTTCCTTAATTGTAGCACAACATACTACTTTTGCCAGTTTTTCAGGTCCTAAATGTTCGGAGCCATTTTTAGGGCCTAAATGACGTTTTTTGGGAAAATGGAGAGTCTAGGGAAGTGAAAGACTAATTTTCCAATATTTTTTCAAACTCCTCTTGGATATATTTGAAATGAGGTATTATGATAGCCAAACAGAGATCATATTCCAAATTTATGACCCTGAGAATTTGACATTCTAACTAACCCCAATGGGGCCCACAAGATTTTGGTAGTCCACCTCCCAGGGTTAGGTTTTTGGGTGTTTAGGGTTTCCCTTTGTTTCTTAATGATAAAATGGCCTTTGAGCCTCATTGTAACACAGTTCAGAAGGCATTTAGCCTCCACATTTCTTCTCAGAGATAAGCTACCATTGCCTAAGATAGTTTATTTCCATTATACATGTAACAATTTTCAGTACTTTGTTATTAATGAATTGAAGTTTTGTTTTCATTGTATCTTTGTGTTTCTATTCATATCTATATTTCGATTTTTTCCTCCATAAATCTGGGTGAGGTATCCAATCATTAGTTTCCACACTTAGGGTTCACTTCCCTAATTAGATAAGATTTATGCCTTTAAAAATGAGTTGCAACTCTATTCTACTCGTCGAAGAAATTTTTCACACTTGTTATGATTCAACTCAAGGATCTATCCCTATTAGTATGAAATACATCTTGGAAGACTACCCTTATCATGCAGAGAAGTGATTCTCCCCCTTATGCTAATAAACTCAATTAGATCTCTTCAGTTATGGTGCAGACTCAAAGTTCCTTCCCTCCTCCTATATTTTGGAAGAAATTGGTACCAACAGTGAGAGGTCATTAACCTGCATTGTGGTACTACCCCTACTAGGCTTGGGAAAAGGAGTTTACAATGAGTCTTAACCCCTCCTAATTTCCTTGATTCTGCATAGGGGATTCAAGGCATGGCATTTCACGCACTACTACATCCATTACCTACTAAGGGCTTGGGTGAAATCCTGAAGGGGTTCCAACTCTCCTTCCACACGCTGAATGTGCTTGGATCCTTTTCAGGACTGCAAGGAGATCCATGGTGTTGTGTAGAACCTTTGGGTTCCCCACTGTCATAAAGAAAATTCTAATGGAAGATTCCTCGCCTATTGAGGATTCAAGGTTGGACATGACTTCCTACAAGGGCCTCAAGTAAATTTCCTCTCTTAGGAATAGTGGATTCAATCAACCAGACCTTTGCTCTAATGCACCAATCCGACATCAAAGTTTAAGGGTTCTTTAAATCACTCAAACCCTCCCCACAAAGGGCTATCTATTGTAACTACTCTCATTAATAAGAGAAAAAGGGTATGCGAGCCCTCTGTTACTTTTAATATAACACCCATGCCTCTAAGGCCTTCATCTCAGTCAATGGCATGTTTCCTCTTGTTAAAGGTGTGTTGTTTTTAAGACACTTAAGCATATATCTTATCATATTATTATATTCATAATTACGTATTATTATTTACTGTCTTGTTGTATTTTAAATATTAATACATTAAAATTTTCCATCACAGAAATCCCAGCTTTCTTATCACAAAATAATGGCTCACAATTCAAGGCTCATGCTCCCGTCCATTATTCACCAATACTAGTATTTTTAATGAACAACACACCCACACACTGCAATATCTAACATGCCCAACATTGAGATACATTTACATACATGCATTTTATTCTTCAGTAATACATATATGAAATATTCACACAAATCTAGAGCATGCATTATGATCTATAACAGATAATAAACAATTATCTTTACTTTTTGCAGGGAAATTGAGTTTGGGACAAGGAATCTCCACCTAATGTAGACATATGCAACCACGATTACTTTTTGATGTCACCCTCGAGCCAAATCCCAGAGTTTGGGAGGGATTCTTGCTTGAGGAGGTAGCCTTCATATTCCAACGAGCATAGGGAATCTAGAGGATTTAACTTCCTTAATCCCAATACATTTCTATCATCCTTTACCAACACCAAGGGTCCAAAGGTGCTCCACCTTGCCTTTAGTGTACTCGCACAATGATTCACTCCTTCTATGAGTCTCGAATACACTAGGACCACAATATTCAACAAAGTATCCCTTGTAATATTCTTCATAATGGTCTCTTCCCAAGATGTTACAGAGATCCAGAGAAAACTATCTCAACCCATAGCCTCCACGGGACCCAAGCTATTACAGGGCTCCAAAGATTCTATCCCAGCCCACAGGATCTAAGTACCCAAGTTATTATAGGGCTCCAAAGGCCTCTATCTCAACCCATAACCTCCAAGGACCCAAGTGGTTATCGGGCTCTAGGGATTATATCTCCACCCACAACCTCCAGGGAACCAAAGTTGTTACAAGGCTCTAGAGACTAGTAGCTCAACCCACAACCTCCAAGTAATCTGATAACCAATACCCTTCTCTTCTCCTAAGCCATATTCATTCATTGTCCCGGTTGAAATTGGATATCACAACCACTCTATATTATTTATAATTCCTCTTTGTATGCTCATTAACCTTCTTTCCTGAGTTTTATATTCTTAGGTGACCTTCTACTTTCTCCTCCCCATGTATTGAATTCTTCCCTCCTTTTCTAAAATTAGTTGCTCCTTGAAAATTCACAACCCCTGTTCTTGGATCTACATTTTTTTCCTCTTTCCCTTGTTACCCTTCCTCAAGCAACATGAGTTATGGGATGTGTACCTTATGTTTTAGTTTATTCAATTTTTAGGGCTAGTTCATTAATTTCATGCACCATAAATTTTAATGGTTTTCCAAGCAGCTCCAGATTTCTTGTACCAATTTTCTACATCCCAAGAAAACCATCCTCTTTCCCGATTCTGGAATCCATGTCCCTTAAATCAAATCCATTTTTTCTCTTTCACATTCACAATGTGATTACAGTTCCTTTTATGATGGAACCTCAAGCAGGGTTTTCATAGTCCACTCCCCCTTGCAGGAACACCACCCTCGGTGTTCTTTCACCCTCAGGTCATAGAATTTTCAATATGAAAACACACTTTTTCAAGGAGCTTTATATACATAGCTCTATACATTGTTTACAATACAGAGACACTTATTTACATAATAAACAAGAAAGAGAAATATGGCTTCATGGTATCAACCATTTCCCACGTGGCCTCCTCTAGTCCAAAGTGCTTCCACTACAACTTGACTTGTTATATGGTTTTATTTCGGAGCTTGAATCTCCTCCGATCTAGAATGCACATTTTTTTTGGCTGGAGATCTCCTCCCGGTTCCACCTGTAGCATAGACCAATCGATCACATGCTTAGAGTTCAGCATGTATATTTTAAGTAAAGAAACATGAAAAACATCATGAATTTTAATTGGAGGTAAAGCCGATTTGTATGCCCCTCATCCAATCCTCTCAAGGATTTCAAATGATCCATAGTATCATGGCACCAACATGGCACACATCGAAATTATCACGGACATATTCTTTGGTTTAATTTCTAGATAAATATGCTCCCTAACTTGGAATTATTTGTGCATCCGATGATGATATACATACCTTTTTTGTCTATCATATGCCACCTTCTAGTTCTACTTTATGATATGAACTTGTCAAGACCCATATGGATTTTTTAACTAGGTCACTCCAAATAATGGGACTATTGCAACTCTTGTCATACAACACCTTAAATGGGCTCATCCTTATGGATTCTTGGTACCCATTGTTGTATGCAAACTCCACAAGTGGAAGATATTCTTCCCACTACTTGGGATGGTTCACCACGTACATCTGTAACATGTATTCAAGGATTTTGTTGACCCTCTTCATCTTCCCATATATCTATGCATGATAGGTTTTTCTAAATGCTAATTATGTTCCTAATCTGGTGACAAAAATCTAGAATTAAACCTGGTATCCCTGTCTGATATAATTTAATTGGGAATGTCGTGTAGCCTCACAATATATTTTATGAATATTTGTGCAATATCACTAGCTAAGTTAATGGATTTGACTACTACAAAATGAGCTACCTTGTTGTTGAGGCCTCAGATTTTTGCTACTCCAACATGGGGGATAACCACCTGGTTCTGACCTTAATACAACTCCTTTTCCATTTAAGTGGTGGCTCTGACTAGGGATGATGGGACCAGTTTCCTAGAATTGATTTTAAAATAAGAGTGGGTAGTTTTTTGAGTGATTGCAATACAATAATGATATCTAAATGTCCTATTCTATCATGCAAATCTCTAGCTAACTTAATCTACTATAAACTCACGTATTTTTGTATAATATGCTATCTACAAAGGTATCTTATTGACACGTGATAATAAAGATCATTCACTCATAAAACAGAGGTGATAACGTGTAAAGATAATTTTTTTGACTAAATAGTTAGTCAAAGAAATGTATAAACTATATCGCATATGTGATGATATATATATATATGCCCAACTGAGATTGCTATATATATATATATATATATATATATATATATATATATATATAAGCAATCTCAGTTGGGCATCACACAATAGTGCAATTAATGCTTAACAAATAAAACATATCTCATAGACAATTTATGACAACACTTTATTTTCATAAATTGTATATGAGATATGTTTTATTTGTTAAGCATTAATTGCACTATTGTGTGATGCCCAACTGAGATTGCTATATATATATATATATATATATATATATATATATATATAAGCAATCTCAGTTGGGCATCACACAATAGTGCAATTAATGCTTAACAAATAAAACATATCTCATATACAATTTATGAAAATAAAGTGTTGTCACTAATTAAAAAGAAATAGGACTAATCATACAAGATAGAAGTACCATATATGTGAAGTTCTGCTCATTTGACTAGTGACATAGATCAACTCCTTTCTTCATATCAAATTATCTTCCTCATATACAAAAGTGCATCAACAAAGGAAAGTAGTCTAATATTTAAAAGAAACAATCATGTTCCATAATTTCACCAAAGAATTCACAAACTTACAATAGTGCATTCTTTGCAAATGTTTTTGATAAAATTTTGGACCCTTCTCTAAATGCATGAGAAGGGTATAAATATTATTCTAACTAATGTTCAAAAATAGATTATACAAAACTTTGAGGAGGTTTGAAAAAAACTTCCTCCTAACTAGTTAACTAACTCTAAAAGTAAAAAGTGACTTGATGAGCAGAGGCCATGACAATGATTTGTTGTCTGCCAGCTTGTCTTCCAAATCGCACATATCAGCCATTGGTTTGACTTGGGAGGTGCCCCAAACTGTGTTCTGACCTATCCTGCGAAAATTGCATCTGTGAGAGGTGGTAGCATCTTCTGAGTTGAATGAAGTGAGTAGTTAAGGGTCATGATTTCATTGTGTGTCTTGATGAGGTATTGCCAATACAACTTCCAATCGGTCTTTGCTAACTTTGTGATTGCTTCCCTTTGAGTTTCCGCTCTTTCCTTCCATCTATTATTTAAGTCATTTAGATTGGGCAGTTCTTTCGAGTTTCCTTCCTTCACTAGGTTGGTGGAAAACAAAGTGTGTTTTACTGTCTTTACTATGTTCTTTGACACCCTAGCCACTCTTTCCACTGCTAGTTCAGCTCGTTTGATCCTTGCATCCCAATCCGTGAAAAGAATGTCCTTGTGTGTCTCCTTGATCTCAGGAAAATTAGCTTTCCTTCCCTCTTCTGTTTCTTTCCATTCGATGAACTCTGAGATTCTTGTGTTTAGATCAGTAAACTCAGTTCTCTGGTCAATCGTTTTATCTGTTAGCTGGTCACTAGTGATAAGATAAGGAGCAATATGTGACATCTTTTGGCAAAATTGTTCTTGCTATTTAAATAAGAGAGAATTTAGCTCTAGCACCTCTTTGATGAATTCTTTGACAGTAGGAACATCCTTATATCTTTCCATGGCTTGCTACAAGTCTTGGAGTTGCATGTTTTTGGCTGATATGTTTGCTTCATGGCTTATCTTTAGTACCTCCATGCTCTGTTGTAATTGGGCCAGCTTCTCAGTGGCCTGCCTGTTCACATTTTCCTTCTCTATTTTGAGTTGCTGCTTGAGATGTGCAATCTTCTCTTCCTTTTCCCTCAACAAAACATATATATTGGTAGCTTTTCCATGGTGGAAGTTACATACGCTCCTGTAAACTATGACAATCTAGTCAATTTTTCATCTAGGTTGGAAGGGATGTCCTTCCAAACTATGTCCATTGGCTCATTCCCAGGTGGGATTTAGGGTGTTTCTATCCTTCTCCTTTTCCTCTATCTCCTTACTACAGGATTTTGCAAGGGGCTGTAGAACACATCAAGAGGAGGGATTTCAGTCACCTTCAAGACAATTTCTGATGTGGGCAGAGTGGGGATGATTTCGGTCCGCTATGATGTTGTCACTTACTCATCCATTGGTTCAGACTCTATATTTTTCTGAAGATGCAGAGGAGTTTGATACTCCATAGTTTCCTGGGTATCTGTTGTCCTAGCAGTGTGATTCGAATTGGGTCCATGAATAATAATCAAAGCACCATGACTATATCAAATCAGGACAAAACTTTGAATCCAAGAGCACAGAGCGATCGGGAAGACCTCTGAACAGTAGCAGTTGGCAACCAGCGAGGAACGACGAGGACCTCGGTCAAAGCACGCTGACCAAGGCCCAAGGAGACTGTGCAGGAGACCAAACTAGCACCTGGGAAGCCCAGATCAGGAAAAGGAGGCAGTTTCTAGCGCATCGTTGGGAAAAACTCCTCGAGAAGGAAAGCCCCGAAGCGTTTGGTTGTATGGAAGCCGCGAAAATCGTGGGGGAAAATGCTAAAGGCTAAAGGCGGGACCTGCGCTCCAAAACTGGCGGTATTTATTGGGGGAACCCTTGGGCAGTAAGCAGAATTAAAGAAAAGTGAGTGATTCCACTAAGTGCCCAATGCATGGCAAGTGGAGGAGAGAGAAAACTGCCACTCATCACGTGCTAATAGTCGAGCAAGTCAACTGCGTGATATGAGAGAATGGCATCGAATCTGGGGGTTCCAGATCTAACGGTTGATATCGCACGCGATTGGGAAACCAGATTTAACAGGGGATTAAGCCGCGATGTTTAATTATTTGAGGTCCGATTTGACCACTGAGATGGCAGATGACTCATTCCACAAGTAACGGAAAAAATGAACCGACGGGGACGAGCTGGTGCAGTTCGTAGGAGTACAAGTGGCCACTCCCTATGAGCCGTTGATGATGATGTAGAAGACAGGGATCTCCAAGCGAGCAGCAGCAGGAAATCCGATGAAGGCGGAAGAGGAAATGAGAAGTCATGAGAGCGACTGGCTTTAAATCCATGAACAGACAGAATAGAACACAAGGAGAATGGAGAACAGAAAAAGAAGAAGATGAAGACAGAGAACGAAAAGACAGTGAAGCAAAGAGCAGAAAGATAGAGAGCCGAGATAACCTGCAGCATAAGGCAGCATCAAGCCATCCCTAAGAGGATCTGTCAGGGAAATGAGCACCACATTGGGCTCCTCCCATTAAAGATTAGAGAGGTCAAGAGCTGGTAAGGAGAAGAGTCTCTGCACTCTAGTGGCTTAGGGAATCCAAGAACCACCCTGCCATGCAAATTTTGTTTCAGGAGACTCAGTTTAAGCTCCTAATTGTAATTCTTTGCTTTAAAGACACAATAAAAGAAGGCCACCACTGAAAGCTGAACCGGAGACGTAGCCCTGGAGGATAGGGTGAACTCCTTATTAATTATTGTGTTCTTGTATTTTCTTACTGTGTTTCTCTGTTGTTTTCCATATTTCCAGTGTCTGTGTATTTTGCAATCTGATCGATCTGTTGCCTAAAATGAAATAGACACACACCAGCACATGAGTCTATAATACCTTCATTAATTAATTAATTAATTAATTGAGTTCACTCAAGGGTGCTTTTTAGATCAAGTGGTATTAAAGCTCTAGGTTGTTAAGGTCAGACAAGCTTGTGTTGGTTTAGCTGTTGAATGCTAACTAGATCAAAGCTCAAATTAGGAGAAGGAGTGTTGGTCGAAACTAATCCTGAAATTGGGAGAGTCTATCCTCGGAAGACAATGTCATAGGAAGGTTCTGTAGGGCCAAACCCTCAATTCATAGATAGTTTCCTGGCCATAGATTCCATGGTAGAAGAAATGTATAGGGACTTTAGAAAAAACAAGGATGAAGATTCATCGGGCTTTAAACAGGACAAAGGAGAAGATGAGTCACATTTCCATGACCACTCAAAGGGCAAAGGGAAAGAAGAACACTTTCTCACACCTCCTAATAGCCCTGTACAAAACAAGAAGGCATCTTTGATTAAGCTAGATGTTAAATTTTACTTGCCTATATATGATGGAAAGTTGAATGCAGAAAAGCTCGACAATTGGATTAGAAAAATTGATGTTTATTGCAGAGTGCATAGTATTGATTCAAACAAGAGCAAGACTCAGTTGGCAAGCCTATGCCTTGGAGGCACTGCTTTGGTTTGGTGGGAAGGCAGGACCCAAGCTGACCCAAAGAGACATGGTAAGACTATCTCTATCTGGAATTAATTTGTTTCTACAATCAAAAATCAGTTTTATCCATTGGCCTACATGCAGCAAGCCATGATGAGTTGGCAAACTCTTCGATAGTTGAAAGGGAAAAGTGTGCAAGGGTATACTCAAGAATTTAGAAAGAGAGCATTGATTCTAGGAATCTCATTAGACTCACCAGAGACTCTGTTGAAGTACATTGGTGGTCTACACAGCTACATGAAGAACACCATCCTCATGTTTAATCCCACTAGTATAGATGAGGTATATGTACAAGCTACTCATCTAGAAGCTAGAGGAAAGAATGGAAGTACAGAAGTTAGGGGACCATCCCAACCCACTGCAAGCAAGAATAAGGAGAAAAGAAGGAAGAAACAGAAAGAAAGGAATGATAACACTGCACAGAAGAGCAAAGCTTCATGCACTCACTGTAAAAAGGATAGGCATGATGATGAGCATTGTTGGATTCTGCATCCAGAGTTGAGACCTAAGAAGTTCGAGGGCAAGAATAAGAAGACTATTGCAGCTATTCAGAAAGATTTGGGGTTAGACTCGGGATATGAAACAACTATTGCAGCCACAGGTGTAAAAGGTAAGAATTCTGAAGCATCTACTAGTAATTCTGCTCAATCTATTATTGATGAAGAAAATAAGAGAAAAAGACATCAGCTTTTCCATATTCGAGTTATTTCCAAATATCAAAATATTGATACTTTGTTTGATAGTGGCTCACAAGTAAATCTAATTTCTGAAGCAATTGTAAAGAAGTTGGGATTAGTAACTACACCTAACAAGAAACCATACCCATTAGGATGGTTAAATGATAAAGCACAACTACAAGTGACTAGACAGTGCAAACTCAAGTTTTCTTTTGAGTCAACATTTGTAGATGAGGTTGAGTTAGACATAATTCCTTTGGATATATGTGGAATTGTTTTAGGAAGTCGTTACTTGTATGACAGAAAATCTATTTTCTATAGAGCTGAGAACAAGTATCTACTTGTTAAAGATGGAATCGAATAATTTGTAAGAGCTCATAAGCTCAAGAATAATTATACTCTCATAAACTCAGGGTAGATGAAAAGAATGATAAATTCATGTAAACAATTCTTACTGATGGTTGTCAAGGAAAAGAAACCTGATAAAACCAATGTATTTGAGGGTTGTAATGCTGAATAGCAAGCTGATTAAAAAAAAGGTTGTTTTAGAATATGATATCATGTTTCAAGAACCTAAAGGTCTGCCACTCAAAAGGGAATAGTACATGATATTATTTTGCAGCAAGACGCTCCATTGCCTAACATTGGAATGTACAGGTTGTCTGTTTTAGAGAATGTTGAAATCAAGAAACAGGTGCAGGAGTTGCTCAAGAAAGGGTTCATCAGACCTAGCACATCACCATGTGGGTCACCAATCATCTTGGTGAGAAAGAAAGATGGCTCGTGAAGAATGTGCATTGATTACCGAGCACTGAATAAGATATCCATCAAAAATCTATTATCCCCTTCCTCGCATAGATGATCTTTAAGATCAATTGAAAGAAGTTGTTTATTTTTCTAAGCTAGACTTATACAGTAGATACCATCAGGTCAGAGTTGCAGAACAAGATGCATGGAAGACTGCTTTCAAAACAAAGTAACGATTGTATGAGTGGCTGGTTATGCCTTTTGGCTTAACTAATGCTCCTGCTACTTTCATGAGATTAATTAATGATGTACTCAAACCTTTTCTTGATGATTTTTTTATTGTGTATCTGGATGACATTCTGATTTTTAGCAAAATGTGGGAGGAACACTTAAAGCATCTTAAGCAAACATTAGATGTTTTGAAACAAGAAAAACTTCATGTTAAACTCTCAAAATGTGAATTTGGAAAAACATCTCGAAATTATTTGGGTCATATAGTAGGGGGTGGTGAATTGAAGATAGATCCCTCTAAAGTGGCAGTCATTGTAAACTGGGTAAACCCAAATCTGTAACAGACGTGAGAAGCTTCTTAGGGGTAGCACAATATTGGAGGAAGTTCATTTCTAACTTTTCCTCAATTGCAGCTCCCTTACATGCTTTGACAGGATTGAACAAGTTGTTTCAGTGGGGAGGCAAACATCAGAAATCCTTCGACACCTTGAAAGAAAAGATTAGTACATAACCTATACTAGCACTGCCTGATCTTTAAAGACCATTTAAGATCCAAACAGATGCCAATGACTATTCCATGGGAGCAGTGTTGACACAGCACGATAAACCCATATGTTATCATTCTGAGACATTTAATCCTATAGTAGTTAACTATCCTACATATGATAAAGAACTGTATGCATTAGTTTAGAGTGTGAAAAAGTGGAAACATTACTTAATGGGCAAAGAGACAGTAATACATATTGATCATCAACCACTTCAATAACTACACTCCCAAACTAAGTTGCAGCAATCAAGACACCACAGATGGATGGGTTTTCTACAACAGTTTCATTTAGTCATCAGATATAAAAAGGGCATACATAATAAAGTTCCAGACATGCTATCTAGACCCATTATAAGTGCATCTACTGTACGTAAGCATAATTATGTGTTACATGAAAGTTACATTGAACAATATGCTCAAGATATAGACTTTAAAGATGTATATGAAACTTTGAGTTAAGGCAAATAAGTAGAAGAATTGGACTATCATGTAAAGGACTAACTCTTATACCATTGTGGGAAGTTATATATTCCACAAATTGAGAGAGTAAACTTAATTAGAGGAGCACAAACTTATCTGATATCAGGTCACTTTGGGGTAAGTAAAACAGTTACACAGCTGCAAAGATTTTGTTATTGGCCGAAAATGAATGAGACAGTTTCTAGATATGTAAGAGGGTGTACTATGTGTGCTAAAAGCAAGCCCAGCAATAGAAAACTAGGCTTGTACACTCCATTACCAGTTCCTTCTCACCCTTTGGAAAGTGTTTCCATGGATTTTGTTGGAGGAATGCCTAAATCTAGGAAAGTTCATGATTATCTATATGTTGTTGTGGATAGGTTTAGCAAAATGTGTATTTTGATACCTTGTAATAAACATATTACAGCTGAACAAACTGCAAAATTGTTTTTTGAACATGTATGGGTTCATTTTGGATTACCCACTTCCATTGTATCTAATCGAGACACTCGATTTGTGGGGAAGTTTTGGTCAAGTCTGTGGGAACTGATGGACACCAAACTGAAGAAAGGCATAGCTTTTCATCCACAAATTGATGGCCAAACAGAAGTAGTTAACAGGACAGTGATCCAGTTACTCAGAGGATATTGCAATAAACATCCTAAGCTTTGGGATGAACACTTGTGTTATGTGCAGCATGCTTACAACAAAGCAAAACATTCTTCTACACAGAGATATCCTTTTGAGACTTTTTTTGGTTTCACACCAAGGTCTCCTTTGGATTTTGTCTTTGGTAAAGATACCACAGTTGATGGCCACAATGATGTGGACAGGGCAACTAGGTTAATTAAACAAATCCAGGAGATCCACGAGGCAGTACAGGAATAGCTGGAAAGGAGCCAAGCCAAATACAAGGCAAGGCATGACAAGCATCGGATGGAGCATAGTTTTCAAGTTGGTGACCAAGTCTGGTTGTACATCAGCAAGCACAGGATGCAAGGTGAAGGTAAGAAGCTAAATCCTATCAGGTATGGACCTTTTAGGATACTTGAGAAGATTGGTGAGAATGCTTTTCGCCTTGATCTACCAACTTACATGCACATCTACTCAGTCTTAAATGCAGATTGCTTGAGATTGCTTGAACCTTCACTGATTGAGGATCCTGAAGAGCAGAGTCAGTTGCCTTCTATTGATGACCTGCTACCTGAATATCTTAATGAATTGCAAGAAGACACAGTTCTGGATAGGAAGGTGAGGACGACGCGCAGGGGAGATGTTGAGTACGTTAGAATTGGGTTCAAAGGTTCAAAGCCAAGCAGCGCAAAGTGGATTGAGATTAGACAAGTGAGATAGTTGTACCCTCACTCAGTTGATGCTTTAAAACCAACTTTTGGTGGTCCAAAATATTTTTCAGTGGGAAGGTTGTGATCCGAATTGGATCCATGAAGAATAATCAAAGCACCATAACTGTATCAAATCAAGACAAAACTTCCAATTCAAGAGCACAGAGTGATCAGGAAGACCTTTGAACAGTGGCAGTTGGCAACCAGCGAGGAACGACGAGGACCTCGATCAAAGCGCGTTGACCGAGGCCCATGGATACTACGCAGGAGACCAAACTAGCACCTGGGAAGCCCGGATCAGGAAAAGGAGGCAGTTGCATATCTGGGCAAAACCCCTCGAGAAGGAAAGCCCTGAAGAGCTCAATCACATGGAAGCCAAGAAAACCATGGGGGAAATGCTAAAGGCAAAAGGTAGGACCCTCCAAAACTGGTAGTATTTATCGGGGGCACCCTTGGGCGGTAAGAGGAATTGAAGAAAATTGAGCGATTCCACTTAGCGCCCGACGTGTGGAAAGCAAAGGAGAGAGAAAACCACTGCTCACTACACACTAATGGTTGAGCAAGTCAATCGTGCGATATGAGCGAATGGCGTCGGATTTAGGGGTTCTAGATCTAACGGCTTAGATCGTGCCCAATGAGGAAACTAGATTTAACATGGGATTAAGCCGCGATGTGTAAGGATTTGAGGTCCGATTTGACCGCTGAAATGGTGGATGACTCATTCCACAGGTAATGGAAAAGCCGAACCGACAGGGACAAGCTGGCGCAATTCATAGGAGGACAAGTGGCCGCTCCCTGTGAGCCATTGATGATGACACAAAAGACAGGGAACTCCAAGTGAGCAACAACAGGAAATCTGACGGAGACGGAAGAGGAAACAAGTAATCATGAGAGCAACTAGCTTTAAAGCCATGAACAGATAGAACAAAACACAAGGAGAATGGAGAATGGAAAAAGAAGAAGACGAACATAGAGAACGAAAAGATAGTGAAGCAAAGAGCAGAAAGACAGAGAGTCGAGCTAACCTGCAGCATAAGGCAGCACCGAGCCATCCCTGAGAGGATATTTCGAGGAACTAAGCACCACATTGGGCTCCTCCCATTAAAGACCAGAGAGGTCAAGAGTTGGTAAGGAGAAGAGTCTGTGCACTCTAGTGACTTGGGGAATCCAAGAACCACCCTGCCAAGCAAATTCTGTTTCAGGAGACTTAGTTTGAGCTCTTCATTGTAATTCTCTTCTTTAAAGACACAATAAAAGAAGGCCACCATTGAAAGCTGGACCGGAGATGTAGCCCTGGAGGATAGAGTGAACTCCTTATTAATTGTTGTGTTCTTGTATTTGCTTACTGTGTTTCTCTGTTGTTTTCCATATTTCCAGTGTCTATGTATTTTGCAATCTAATCAATCCGTTGCCTAAAATGAGTAAGACACACACCAGAACATGAGTCTATAATACCTTCATTCATTAATTAATTAACTGAGGTCACTCAAGGGTGATTTTCAGATCACAGTGTCTTGCAGTTTCTTATTGAATTGATCCCACTCCTGCTCCAAACTGCTACTTTTGATGTGTGAACCGATATCTTTTGGTGGGGTACTCATATCCTTATTTTTGGTTGAATCCCTGTTGGATTTTGTTGTATTCTCGGTGTGTTGGTCCTTCCCTATATCGAGTGCTTTCCCTGTATCTACTTGAAACTCCATGTAAGAATCAGGTCCCTCGCTATTGATAGTCACACTGGGTGTAGGTTTGTCCTCGATTTTTAACAAATGTAGCGGAATTATCTCGAGACTTTTGTTTCTGAACTCCTAAAATCTCTCAAAATCTTCAAGACTTATATTTTTCCTTGCCCATTCGAACGATTGTTCGAAGGATTGAGCCGACTATAAAACGTCTTTAAAATCATTAGCCTCATGGTTATAAGACTTGATCTTTACTGCAGTAGTGATGTTATATGCCATCGTGTATGGATCAAATTTCCTTTTGGGAAAAGTATGGAGCCTGAGGCTTTCCAGGCTTACCAATTCCTTCATTGCATGGTTAAAATTTGCTAATGAAAAGGAACCGCACCTAATAGGAAAATATGGCCATAATAAATTCTTGCTTTCTTTCAGGACTTTGGTCAAGCCTTTTCCCACGGTCTGGTGAGCTATTTCTCTTGCTAACAATTTATCAGAGACATATAAAGGGAGGACATATGGGTTTATTGTACTACCAAAAACTCTGATGTATGTGAACCATTCTTCAAAAAAATATTTTCTGACTGCAAGAAGGTCTATAGCGGCTTCTTTGGAAAACCTGGGGGCTTTCTTATTGAAAATTAATTGATGTAATGGAAAAATAACAACATGGCATATTTTATAGAAATGGGGTATATAATGGGATTCCCAAATTTGTTTATGGCTGAGATGGATAGGGTAGGGGTCCTGCAAGGTCCATTTCCAACCCATGATTGGAAATTTAGTGCAAAAACAAATGGCATCCATAATGTAGGAACTAAAATAGAATGGAGGAAGTTTATCTAGAGAGGAGGATCTCTTTTGTCGATATTCTGTGATGATAGTGGCTAGGTTATCAGATAGGATGTTGGCCCAATTAATAATGTGGGAATTGGCACAGGCATCAATCAAAGGAATCCATTCTATGGAAAACTTAGCATTATTAGGTAACCCGTATAGTCTACATAACATAGCAGCTGCATAGTTGTAGGGGTTTTCCAAAGAGGCTATAGGATACATACCTGTTTTATCAAATTTGAACTTGTTCTCCAGTACCCTCCAGCCCTGGATCATCTTGAAAGGTTCTTCGTTCTTCTTTGTGAAGTTGGCCATGTATGTTTTATCATATATATCCTGAGGGTCAGGTATATGGTACATTTGCTTCAGGTCTTCCACTTTGAATGACCCCATGAGTTCCATTCTCGAGTTCCTGAATTGCTTATCTTCAATAGTGAGGTTTTTTGCCACCCACCTAATCATATCAATGTATGGGAGGATTTTTTTTCTTACTCCTATTCTGTGAAGGAAATAACATGCATCATCCTTGAATTGGAGTCCCAAAGGTTTTATTGAGTCAATCGTCACTTTTTTGACAGTAATATTGGGACGCTCATCCTCAAGCCTATTGTATATAACCTCCCAAGTTGTTGCTCCCCAATCGGCGCTGCAAAACGTATTAGAGAATATAAGAGACATTTCTGATAGCTCAGAATCTGTAATGCTCTACTTTTTCTGTTTCTTCATCACCTTCCGCAATGACATGTTTTTTGTAGCTCACCTGAAATGGATGAGATATATTAGCGCAGACAATATTGGGAAATTAAGGCTAAAAGCTTTGTGAAATGACTTTAAATTGTGGGAGGATTTCAAATGAGATACTCAGCATTAACTAGCCATAACTTACAAAATCATTACCTCTACTCGGGCCACTAAACATTAATTTCCTTGTCAAACCATTCATTATTATATTAAAACACAGTTACTTCCCACGCTTGCTGCTTTATTTGCACATCGCAGTTTTTAAAACGATGTTATATAGTGTTTCCCGCTTATAATGTGAAATGAGATTGTGAAAATCGTAATATTTCATTTCGCAAATCATTAACGGATGGCATAGTGGCACGTCTTATTTACTTGCGAATCTTGCAAAATGCGATTGTGAATTCTTAAGGTGTTTTGATCAGTATGTCGCAGCGGGAGGTTTGATCACATTTCGCAATTTCTTTAAGGTGCTTATGATCATCACATGGGAAAATTTTGATTTGTGATTTTTGATGAGGATCCTAAACTTGGGTTATTCTAAGAGTTTTCAAGGCAATTTCTTAGAGTTAGGATTTATTTTTCAAAGATTAAAAAAATTAAAAAGGGTCCCTATTTATATGTCTAATATTAGATATTACTATATATAAATGGGGGAGGTTGTTTCATAGTACAACAATTGGCAATTCACTTGGGAGAACTAGTTATCTCTGATTGGTTTTCTGAAATTTCTAGAACTTTCAAAGTAAGAAGATTTATAGGAATAATAATTACATGAGTTATAAAGTAAACAACATTTCTCTAGAATCATAATCACTTACTCAATATATTTATTCAACTACTTTACTCTTTGTAGTGATAAAAATACAAATGCCTTCACCAGTCAATATTAAGATTTAAAGAGATATAGTTGGTGTCTTCTACAGATTAGTTTTTGGTTACTCATTTATCACAGATAGAGCCTTTGCTGCCAATAGGCGTTCATAGCCTCGACAAGGTTATCTATTAACCAAAAATGATTCATTGTTCCATTTGAAGCAATCTTCAAAATTCAAAATGATTTTCACTTGCTTTCAATCTCATTTGGATCTTGTCCTTTTTCTTTTTTATATAATCTTTTATTTTAAGTTTCTTAAAAGACATTGTCTAGGCTTGGAAACATAATAACGAAAATTCCACTCACTAGTTGTAATTAAACTAAATGAGTTGGCTCTTTATGAGACCCCTTGTCCTTTGATTGATTAGATCATTGGTTATTACCCTGTTTTCGTATGCAGTTTTGGTAATATCAGTTTAATTATTTCCCTATGATCATGGTAAACAAACTCGTAATGAGACTTATTATCTTCTAAGTATTTTATATTTTAGAATTACACTCTAAAAAAATAAAAAAATAATAAAACTTAAAAATAAAAAAAATAAAAATTATCGGATGGGGTGAATCGTTGGCTCATTTAAGTGTTTTTGGATGATACTAGTAGAGTTTTTAAGATACTTATCTGTAGAAAGTCCTTACTAGGTTAAAGATTCTTTTCTTGACTGATAAGGAAACATCTATACTTTGTAAAGGTAAGAGTTCATTCATAGAATAAATGTTTCAGCAAGATCAAGTTTTTCCAAAGAAATCAAGCTTACTTTGATACTCAAATGTCCTAATTATTTCTTTAACTTTTCCTACTTATAGAAGCGAAAAATCAAAAATATTATCAAAGATTTTATTTTGAAAAACCAAAAGTAAATACTACTTAACCTTTATTTTCTTAAGAATTTTAAAGGCAATATGATACAAAATTAGAAGAGGTTATCTTCTAGGAAAAGTATTTCTTCATAATTTTCCCATTAACAGGAAATGAATCTATCCATCCTTATAAGTCTTGTAAAAGAAATGTTGATTGACCAATTTTCTCAATGATTTGGAAATGGCCAAGCCATAGTCTTTGGAATTTGGTATGTTTACCTTTTTCCTCATGTGCTTTGTCCCATTTCAAAACCAGATCACCTACTTCAAAAGTTTTATGACTGGCATAGGTTGTATCAACAGAATCTTTGACTAATTGCTGGTGATGGAAGTAGGTTGCTTTAGCCTTTTCCCATTCTTCTTCGAGCTTAAGAATCTAGAATTGTCTTACTTGTAGAGAAGAGGAAGGGTTTTCATCGATGAATTGCACTAGGGTGAGAGATGGAATTGCTATGTTTGTGGGCAAGTCAACTTCTTTTCCATAAACTAAAGCAAAAGGAGAAGAATTGATGGAGGCCTTCTATGTAATTTTGTATACCCAAAGAGACAATGCCAATGCTTTGTGCCAATTCCTATGATTTTGGTAAATAGTTCTTTTGATGATTCTGATGAGGCTTTGTTTGTTGATTCTGCTAATCCATTACCTTGTGGATAATAGTTGGTTGAATACTTTAATTTAAAACCTCGCTTCAAAGCAAATTCCACCATTGTATTTCCATAGAAATAAGATGCATTGTCAAACATTAAAGTTGTAAGTAAGCCAAACCTGGTAATTATGTACTGGTCAATGAAGTCTGTGACATTTTCTGTATTAGCTATCTTTAGTGGGATATATTCTACCCATTTTTTAAAATAATCAATAACTATAAGGATGTATTTTTTTTGCTTGGAAGAGTTAGGAACAATCTCACCAATTATATCTAATCCCCATTGTTCGAATGGTTTTTGGATGTTCACTGGTTGCAAAGGGAATGCTAGCTTCTTTTCTCTTTTGGCTGCAGTTTGACAAGTTTTACATTTTCTTGCATATGTATGCGCATCCTTGAATAATGTTGGCCAATAATAACCTTAATGGAGGATTTTGTGAGTTATGGTGTTTCCTCTGAAATGTCCTCCAACTGGTCCATCATGTAATTCCTGCATGACCTTTTCAGCTTCAGGTTTTTCTAGGCATCTTAACAATACCAAATCATAACCTTTCCTAAAAAATACATCATTGATTAATTCATACTGATTTGATTTCAACCTTAAACCACACTTTATTTTATAAGTGAGATGCGTAGGAGCATATCCATTCTTTAAATAAAAATTCAAATCAGCATATTGTGATTGTGCATCATTGAGGCTTACCTCTGATATTTTCACTTCATTACCTTGGTCATCTTCCGCTGATAAGTGGGAAGCTCTAGTTAACATCGTGAAAAAACCTTGGCCCCTAACAATTTTAGCTGGCCGGATTTATACATCGTACTCTTGAAACGCAGTAACCCAATTGGCTCTTGTCTTCCCTACTTCTCTTTGAATCAATAATTGCCTTACTGCAAGGTAAGGTACTACTATCTTTGTATGGGTTTTAAGAAGAAAAGGTCTGAAATGTTTCAAGGTTTTAAAAACAACAAAAACTTGTTTCTCAATAGCTGAATAATTTAACTCGGCACTTTGCAAGTTAGAACTGAAAAAAGAGATGAGTGCCTCGAAATTTTGATCATTCAATTGTGTTAAAACCATTGTATATGATGTATTAGACGAAAAAATGTACAACACAAAAGGTTTGAGAAATTTAGGAGTTGTTAAAGAAGGAGCATTGATAATGGCTTTTTTAATCAACTCAAATGATTCTCTTTCATCTTTACCCCACTTGAAGGCTGTGTTTTTTTTTTATCATTGCTTGAAGGGGTGGGACAATCTGTGAAAAATCTGGAACAAACTTTTTTACAAAATTATTTTGGCCTAGGAACAATTGCATGGCTTTTTTGTTATGTGGGAGAGGAATTTTTTCAATCTCTTGGACTCTATCAGGATCAATGTAAATCCCTTTCTTAGACACTATAAATCCAAGGATTTTTCCTTTTGGTAAAGAAAATAATTTTTTTTTGGATTTAAAGAAATGCCATATTTTTTGCATCTTTCAAAAATGTGCTTTAGGTCATTTAATTTATTGTTTCTATCCTTAGAATAGACTATGATGTCATCTAGGTAAATAAAAACTAATTTATTAATTAGACCTTTGAAAGAAATATCCATAACACGTTGAAATGTAGCGCCTGCATTTATGAGTCCAAAAGGCATCTTCTTATAAGCGTATGTCCCCTGCTTAATCCTAAATGTTGTCTTCAATCTTTTTTCTAGATCTACAAGATTTTGATTGTATCCTGAAGATCCAACTAGAAAAGAAATTAATTCGGAACCTGCAATTGATTGCAATATTTGCTCTAGAGTAGGCAGAGGAAAGTTATCCTTTTGACAAGCTCCATTCAGGTTTCTAAAATCAATACAAATCCTAATATCACCATTCTTTTTCCTCACAGGGACCATATTTGATACCCACTTTGAGTGTCTAACAGGAAAGATTATTTTGGCTTTGAGAAGCTTGTTCAATTCATATTTGATTTAAATTTCAAGGTTTGGGTGAATTTTCCTAAGCTTCTATTGTACTGGTTTTTCGTTCGAATTCATTAGTATGGTATGTTGAATTACAGAGGTGTTGTAGGTCTTGATATCTACATAATCCTAGGCAAAGACATCTTTATATTTTTTTAACAACTAAATGAATGATATCCTTTCTTCATATGATAAACCAAGACTTAGGTTGACATTTTGAGGTTTTTCAGTTGAACCTAGGTTTACTACTTCAAATCTCAGAGTGGAACTCTGATTTTTTGAGTTGGTAGTCTTCTTTAATCTATCCTTTAAATCATAGAGATATTCCATCTTAACTATAGACTTCAGAATTGGGTTTTGATCTTGTTTATGGTTGATTTGCAGATCATGCTCATGTTCATCTATGATCTATTCCTCATAAGACCCTTCTGATGTAAGGAAATTGATTATATCAGCATCATTATTAAACACTCTCCAATTTGTCACATTATCGGGAATGGATGGCCTAAAAATTAACTCTATTGAAAATCTATCTGGACTAAATTCTTCCGAAGGTATAAGCTTGGATGCCACATTAGCAAGTAAATCAACACTTGCATTTTGCAATCTGGGAACTGAAGAAATGTTAAAAGAAGTGAAATGAGAAGTAAGATTCTAGGCAAGAGGTTGATAATGTTTAAGGTGCTGACACACACAATGAATTGTGTTTCTTACCAACTTAATGTTTATTTTAGAATCCCCATATACTTGTAAATATTTGACATTAAGGCCAATGTATTTATACAGCCCTTGAATCAATGCTTCATATTTTGAGGTATTGTTAGCGCATTGAAATTCAAGTCTGCAAGATAACATGGTTTTTTATCCTTGTGGGTTGATTAAAATACATCCTGCACCATCTTCAGATTTGGAACCATCAAAATAAAGAGTCCAAAATAATGAATTATCTAAAATTTTATCTACTATATTTACACATTTGCAAGCATCTGTTTGTGAAAAAATCTCTATTTGAGACACTACATCATCATTTGGAAAGGGGGGCCTTTGAGCATTAAAAGATCCCAAAAATGACTTAGCTGAGTAATTACCAATGATATTATTGGTGAAAGAAACTGGTTCATTTCTTCCCGCGAGATCAGTAGTTGTGTATTTCATGAAATTCTCTCAGTCTACTCTGATTTGGTTTGTTCTACCATTGTGTGGCAACCACATGTGAGACCAATCAGTTGCAAATTATTCGTGCAACTTTTCAGACCAATCCCTACTTATAATTAAACCATAAATTCGAGGATATCAACCACTAAAATATCAATTATCTGTGAAACTTTTGGATTAGAGGAAAGCCTAATTGAAAATGATGTTATTTCTCCAAGTACCTCTACTTTTGTCCTATCCAATTGAACTATGTGTACTGCAAATTTTTGAGGAGTAATATTCAATTTGGTGCATACGGTCCTTAGCATAATATTTGAAGAGGCTTCTGAATCAACAAGGCAATTATGGACATTTCTGTTGAAAATCTCATAAGTAAGAAGAAATGAAGGTGTATGAGAGATAGACATATCACCTATCAGGACTAAATATGTGGAATTTACTTTATTTGAAGAGGAGGGAGGTTTTCCCATATCGTAGGTAGCTTGAGTAACTATAGTAGATGGTAGAGGGGATACAGGAACTACTTTTAACTCTCTTAATAGAATTTTCTATTTTTTCTTGAGTTTAGTGTGTTCGTGTAATGAAATGTTTGCTCTCGTCTTTTTCATATCTTTGGCTATGTCATATTCCACTATATCTTAGATTGCCAATGTTTTGGAAGAATTTGGAGGATCTACTGGAATAGGATCAGTCTGACTAGTCTTAGACTTCTTACTTACTATTTTCTCCTTTACAGGAGTAGCAGTTTTTTGTTTCTGATTTGTTATAGACATATCAGGAGAGTTTTTACTTCTTGTAGTTACTAGCATATCTTGTGCTTCTTCTTCAGTTGGAAGAATGAAATCCCACATTCCATTTAATTCAACTTATTCTTCCATTTCGGCTTCCTCTTTGACTGGTGAGTCTTCTTATGTTTCTTGATCAAATTCATCATTTGAAGTAATATTTGGTGGTTGTGATGCAAAAGAAGGGTTTCTTTTAAATGAGTGAAAAAGGCCTCTTGGGAGTAGAGGATTTTGCGACCTACTTCTTGATATCGACCATTTCATTGGACATGGTTTTTAACACTTTTTGAAGGCCTTCAAGATCGAAAGGGTCCTTTGAAGTTTTCCTTTTTGAATCATCTTTAAATGTACTTTCTTTGACTTCCTTTCGTCTGTTTGTGATATTTTTTCTAAAGTTATAATCCTTTTTTCTATAGACAGGGCTTCTTTCATGTTTTCAACAAGGGTAGCCTTATTGGCTCTATCTACAAAAATTGCAATATTAGAAGGAAGGGGGGATATGTACCATTCTATTTGTACATCTACTGCAGGTTTTGAGATAGCTGGGATTTTGTTTAGTAACTTGTTAAATATGGAGTTGAAGTCTTTTATCCTTTCATCTGAATTTTCTTTAAGTTAGAAAGATCGTTGATTAAGGAAGCTATAGTCTTGTCATCACCAAATTTTGCAAGAAATACTTCTTGAAAAGTATCCCAGTCTCTTATTGATCCTGCTAGAAGGGAAAAATACCGAGACCCAGCAGATCCTTGGAAGGTATAAGGAAACAGTCTGATTACAACATCTTCATGTGCAACTCCATTAATATTCATGAGTAACATAAAGTTATTTATATGTTCTTCAGCTGGAAGACCATCATCAAGATTTTACTTAGGTAACCATTTTTCTGGGTTTGCTAGGAGAGCATTTGGATTAGCAACTAGAACAACACCAGGATTTGTCCAAGGTTAAGCAGGTTGATTGGCCATAGCTTGAGTTGGAGATTGGGAAGATGGGAAAGTCGGTCTAGAAGTAGGTATAGATGGAGAAGAACTTACTACTGGGTTAGTACTACTGGTATTAGTACTAATTGGAGAAGTGGATAGTTGAGAAGAAGTGGATTGAGTAGAAATGGTTGGAGAAGTGAATGGATGGAAGGGTGATGTGATCTCGCTGGTATCTAATTTGGATCTTGATGTGATAACTTTCCTACGTCATGGAAGGATGGGAAACTCAAAATGAGTTACTCCAAGCCTTTCACCCTATAATCTAGTTAATACACCGGTTTCTCGTAATAAAGAAGTAACACTTTCTTAAGAAGCTTCGAGACTCTCTAGTTTCTCGGCAAAAATGGATATCTGTTCCAATTTCTGTATCAAAGAATGGACTTTGAGAGACTCAGGAGTGTAATATGGAGAAAGTGGTTGCCTTACTACTTTAGGAGACAAGGGAGATTTTTCTACAACTTCATATTTATGATCCAGAGATTTTGAACAAGATCTAGAAGGTGTAGAAGTTGTGGAGGGGTTTTGACTCTTATGAATTTTTTTCTATTGGTCTTTAGGTTTATATGCCATTCATAGTTAGATGGCCCTTCTTCTAGTTCCAAAATGTTAAGGCCTCAGATTTTTGTTGCTCCAACATGGGGGATAACCACCTGTTCCGGACCTTAAGGCAACTCATTTTCCATTTAATTGGTGGCTCTGAATGGGGATGATGGAACCAATTTCTTAGAATGGGTTTTAAAATGAGAGTGGTTGGTTTTTCGAGTAATTGCAATTGAATAATGATATCTAAATTCCCTATTTTATCATGCAAATCTCTAGCTAATTTAATCTAATATAAAACTGGGTATTTTTGTATAATATGCGATCTACAAAGATATATGCTTGATATGTGATAATAAAGATCAATCACGCATAAAACAAAGGTGATAACGTGTAAAGATAATTTCTTTGACTAAATAGTTAGTCAAAGAAATGTATAAACTATATTGTATATGTGATGATGATATATATATATATATATATATATATATATATATATATATATATATATATATATATATATATATATATATATATATATATATATATATATATATATATAAACAATCTCAGCTAGGCATCATACAATAGTGCAATTAATGCTTAACAGAAAAAACATATCTCATATACAATTCATGAAAATAAAGTGTTGTTACTAATTAAATAGAAATAGGGCTAATCATACAAGATATAAGTACCATATATGTGAAGTTATGCTCATTTGACTAATTACATAGATCAACTCCTTTCTTCAAATCAAATTATCTTCCAAGTATACAATAGTACATCAACAAAGGAAAGTAGTCTAATATTTAAAAGAAACGATCATGTTCCATAATTTCACCAAAGCATTCACAAACTTACAATAGTGCATTCTTTGCAAATGTTTTTGATAAAATTCTAGACCCTTCTCTAAATGCATGAGAAGGGTATAAATACTATTCTAACTAATGTTCAAAAATAGATTATACAAAAATTTGAGGAGGTTTGAAACAACCTTCCTCCTAACTAGTTAACTAACTCTAAATATAAAAAGTGACTTGATGAGTAGAGGCTATGATAATGATTTGTTGTCTTCCATATTGTCTTTCAAATCGCATATAACGGGCATCAGTTTGACTTGGGGGGTGCCCCAAGCTGTGTTCTAAACTATCCTGCGAAAAATGCATCTGTGAGAGGTGGCAGCATCCTCTGAGTTGAATGGAGTGAGTATTTAAGGGTCATGATTTGACTGTGTGGCTTGATGAGGTATTGCTAATACGACTCCCAATCAATCTTTGCTAACTTTGTGATTGCTTCCCTTTGAGTTTCCACTCTTTCCTTCCATCTGTTATGCAAGTCATTTAGATCGGGAAGTTCTTTTGGGTTGCCTTCCTTCACCAGGTTGGTGGCAAACAAAGTGTGGTTTACCACCTTTACTATGTTCTTTGACACCCCGACCACTTTTGCCACTGCTAGTTCACCTTGTTTGATCCTTGTATCCAATCCGTGAAAATAATGTCCTTGTGTGTCTCCTTGATCTCAAGCATATTAGCTTTCCTTCCCTCTTCTGTTTCTTTCCATTCATTGAACTCTCAAATTCTTGTGTCTAGATCACTAAACTCATTTCTTTGGTCAATCGCTTATCTGTTAGCTGGTCACTAGTGATCAAATAAGGAGTGATATGTGACATCTTTTGGAAAAATCATTCTTGCTATTTTAATAAGAAAGAATTTATCTCTAGCGCCTCTTTGATGAATTCCTCGACAGCAGGAACATCCTTATATCTTTCCATGGCTTGCTGCAAGTCGTGGAGTTGGATGTTTTTGGCCGATATGTATGCTTCATGGCTTATCTTTAGCACCTCCATGCTCTGTTGCAATTGGGTTAGCTACTCAGTGGCCTGCCTGTTCACACTTGCCTTCTCTGTTTCAAGCTGCTGCTCGAGCTGTGCAATATTCTCTTCCTTTTCCTTCAACAAAACAGATACTTTTGTAGCTTTCTCCATGGTGGCAATTGCATACACTCCTATAAACTGTGACAATCTAGTCAAGTTTTCAGCTGGGTTAGAAGGGATGTCCTTCCAAACTATGTCCATTGGCTCATTCCCAGGTGGGAGTTTGGGTGTTTCTATCCTTCTCCTTTTCCTCTATCTCCTTACTACAGCCTTGTGAAGTGGGCTATAGAACACATCAAGAGGATGGATTTCAGTCACCTTCAAGACAATTTCCGATGTGGGAAGAGTGGGGATGATTTCAGTTTGCTGAGACGTTATCACTTGCTCATCCATTGGTTCAGACTCTGTATTTTTCTGAACATGCAGAGGAGTTTGATACTCCATACTTTCCTAGGTATCTGTTATCTTGGGAGTGTCTTGCAGTTTCTTATTGAATTTATCCCACTCCTACTCCAAATCGCTTCTTTTGATGTCTGAACCGATATCTTTGGGTGGGGTACTCATATCCTGCTTTTCAGCTAACTTTTTGCTAGATTCTGTTATATTCTCAATGTCTTGGGCCTTCCCTATATCGAGTGCTTTCCCTGTATCTACTTGAGACTCTATGCGAGAATCATGTCCCTTGTTGTTGACAGTCACATTGAGCGTAGGTTTTTCCTCATTTCTTAACAAATGCAACTGAATTATCTCGAGCCTTTTGTTTTTGAACTCCTGAAAGCTCTCAAAATATTTAGGACTTAGATTTTTCCTTGCCCATTCAAACGATTGTTCGAGGTATTGAGCCAACCGTAAAAGGTCTTTAAAATCATTAGCCTCATGGTTATAAGGCTTGATCTTTACTGCAGTAGTGATGTTATATGCTATCTTGTCTAGATCAAATTTCCTTTTGGGAAAAGTGTGGAGCCTGAGGCTTTCTAGGCTTACCAACTCCTTTATCGCATGCTTAAAATTTGCTAATGAAAAGGAACCACACCTAATAGGAAAAGATGGCCATAATAACTTCTTGCTTTCTTTCAGAACTTTGGTCAAGCCATTTCCCACGATTTGGTGGGCTATTTATCTTGCTAACAATTTATTAGAGACATACAAAGGGAGGACATGTGGGTCTGTTGTACTACCAAAAAACCTAATGTATGTGAACCATTCTTCAATTAAATATTTTCCGACTGCAAGAAGGTCTATAGGTGTTTCTTTGGAAAACCTGGGGACTTTCTTATTGAAAATTAATTGATGTAATGGAAAAATAACAACATGGCATATTTTATAGAAATGGGGTATATAATGGGATTCCCAAAGTTGTTTATGGCTGAGATGGATAGGGTAGGGGTACTGCAAGGTCCATTTACAACCCATGATTGGAAATTTAGTGCAGAAACAGATGGCATCCATAATGTAGGCACTAAAATAGAATGGAAGAAGGTTCTTTGGAGAGGAGGATCTCTTCTGTCGATATTCAGTGATGGTAGTGGCTAGGTTATCAGATAGGATGGTAGCCGAATTCATAATTTGGGAATTGACACTGGCATCAATCAAAGGAATCCATTCTATGGAAAACTGAGCATTATTAGGTAACCCATATAGTCTACATAACATAGCAGCTGCATATTTTTAAGGGTTTTCCAAAGAGGCTACAAGATACATACGCATTTTATCAAAATTGAACTTGTTCTCTAATACCCTCCAGCCCTGGATCATCTTGAAAGGTTCTTTGTTCTTCTTTGCGAAGTTACCCATGTATGTTTTATCATATATATCCTGAGGGTCAATTATATCGTACATTTTCTTCAGGTCTTCCGCTTTGAATGGCCCCATGAGTTCCATTCTCGAGTTCATGAATTGCCTATCTTCAATAGTGAGGTTTTCCACTACCCACCTAATCATATCGGTGTATGGGAGGATTTTTTCTCTTGCTCCTATTCTGTGAAGGAAATAACAGGCAACATTCTTGAATTGGAGTCCCGAATGTTTTATTGAGTCAGACGTCACTTTTTTGACAATAATCTTGGGATGCTCATCCTCAAGCCTATTGTATATAACCTCCCAAGCTGTTTCTCCCCCATCGGTGTTGCAGATCGTATCATAGAATATAGGAGACATTTCTGATAGCTTGGACTCTGTAATGCTCTGCTTTTTATGTTTTTGCATCACCTTCCACAATGACATGTCTTTTGTAGCTTGCCTGAAATGGGCAAGATATATCAGCAAAAACAATATTGGGAAATTAAGGCTTAAAGCTTTGTGAAATGACTTTGAATCATGGGAGGATTTCAAATGAGATACTCAGCACTAACTAGCCATAACTTTGAAAATCATTACCTCTCCTTGAGCCACTAAACATTAATTACCTTCTCAAACTGTCCATTATTATATTAAAACACAGTTAATTCCCACGCTTGCTGCTTTATTCATTCATCACAATTTTTAAAATGATGTTATATAGCGTTGCTCTCTTATAATGAAAAATGCGATTGCAGATATCACGATATCTCATTTCGCAAATCGTTAATAGATTACATAGTGGCACGTCTTATTTACTTGCAACTCCTATGAAATGCGATTGTGAATTCTTAAGGCGTTTTGATCGGTATGTTGCAGCGAGAGGTTTGATCGCATATCACAATTTCTTTAAGGTGTTTATGATCATCACATGGGAAAAATGTGATTTGCGATTTGTGATGAGGATCCTAAACTTGGGTTATTCTAAGAGTTTTGAAGGCAATTTCTTAGAGTTAGGATTATTTTCTAAAGACTAAAAAATTTAAAAAGGGTCCCCATTTATATGTTTAATATTAGCTATTACTATATATAAATGGGGGCTTGTTTCATAGTACAAAACTTTCTTAGCTTATCCACCACTACCATAATTACATCATGTTGTTTGGACGTTTTGGAAATATTGTAATAGAATCCATTGAAATTACCTCCCGTTTTCATTCTGGTATGGGGATAGGTTGTAACTATCATGTCAAGTGTCTGCATTCAGCCTTCACCTGCTAACATTCTGTGGATCTTTACACAAAATCAACCACTTTCTTTTTCAAATTTGGCTAATAATAGGAAATTTTTATGGTTGTAAGGGTGTTCTGGTATCCCAAATGACCCAAATAAGGCTTAATATGGAACTCTCTCACTATTAGTCCTTTCATTTCCATGTTATTAGGCACATAAACCATGCCTTTGAACTTGATTAGCCCATACTTATTGAGCCTATATTCTTCATCTTCACCACAGTGTAACAACCTTTCTCTTAATTGTAGGTATTTCTCATCTTTAACACCAACAATTTTTATATTTTTTGTCAAGTTAGTTATGTAAGAACTTACCGCTGCTAAGTGGTTTGTCCGAATTTTTCTACTTGGGGCATCAGTGAACTTGTTTTCTTTACCTTTTATGTACTTTATTTCAAATTCAAATTCGATGAACATGCTCAGCCATATTATTTCCCTAGCATTCGAGTTTGGTTTTCCAAACAAATAACGAAGTCTACTATGGTCAGTCATGAGCCTGAATTTTTTTCCGAGGAGGTAATGCCTCCACATTTTTAGAGCATGAATGATGGAATCTAATTCTAAGTCATGAGTCATGTAATTCACCTCATTCCCCTTCAAATTTCTTGACTCATAGCATACTACCTTCCCTTCTTACATTAGAACTCCACCAAGTCCTTCCTTCCAGGCATCTATACACACTACAAAATCCTTGTCAGGATCTGTAATTCTCAATATTAGTGTAGTTGTAAGTAACTACTTCAATTGTTCAAATCTCTCTACACATTGTGTAATCCATTCAAATCTCTTTCCTTTTATTTGTAATGCATAAATGGGATGGCCCACCTTGGAGAAATTTCATATGATTCTCCTGTAATAGCCTATCAATCCTATGAATGACCTAACTTCATCCACATTCCTTTGAGTTGGCCATTCCCTTATGGCTTTGATCTTCTCAGGGTCAACTGAGATTCTTGCCTTGGAGATGATATGCCCTAGATAATGTATTTGTGATAGGAAGAAATTGTAGGTTTTAACCCCATACAGAAATTACCTACATACGAATTCTAAACAATATAAAATAAACAATGGTGAGAGCATGACACATAAAACAAATATACACAAAGATTTCCCCCTAGATCCCAAAACCTGGATTACCAGATTGATTTTTATTATGTTCCTTTTAATGTTTCAATACATACATATATATATATATATATCTATATATATATGTAGCAGCATCCATAAACCTCAATCCATTAACCCTGGATTAGAACATAACCGTAGTTCCCTTGCTGGATCTACAAAATACCATGGATTGAGAACCATCGTGCCCAAAACCACATGTGAAAACCATGCACAAAACCATATGTAGGTTCACCCACCTAATATAGGATCCAAAAATATAACTGATGGGGCTAGCCGTGGAAAGAATAGAACACAACCCAACATTCACCCACTTGTTTTTTTCTTTCCATAGGGGGCCACAGGAGAGCTTAGTCATTTATCCAACCCTCCAACACCCATTGTTTCTCTACACCAAGAGAACTTCTTAGAGCTCACAGATTTTTTCAATGCATCTACAATATTCTTCAAAGTGTCCACATTTACCAGCAACACCTTTTCTCCTTCTATCATATCCCTCAAAAAGTGATACTGAACATCAATGTGCTTTGTCTTTGAATGATAAGCAGGGTTCTTTTCCAAGAAAATTTCACTTTGGCTATCACAGTCTATCCTTATTGCTCCCTGTACTAACCCCATACTTGAACACAATCTCTGCAACCAAACTGCTTCCTTGCTTGCATGAGTGGTTGCCATGTATTCTGCCTTTGTAGTTGATAGTGCCACTACAGATTATTTCTTGCTCATCCAACTAATTGCACCTCCAAATAGGTTAAACACATAACCAGTTTTAAATCTTCTCTGGTCGAGATCTCCAGCCCAATCTGCATCAACAAAGCCACAGATATCGAAAAATCTGTCCAATCCTAGTCTTCCTTGGTAGCACAAACCATAATCACTAGTGCCACACAAATACTTGAAAACCCACTTCACCACTGTCCAATGCTCCTTCCCTGGTTTTGACATAAACCTACTCAATACTCCCACTGCATGTGCAATGTCTGGTCTAGTACATACCATCACATACATCAAGCTACCAACTGCACTTGCATATGGAACACAGGATATTTCCTCTTCCTCTTCTTACGTCTTGGGACCCTATTCAACAGATAACTTTACACCTACAGGAATAGGAACCTTCACCGGTTTATTATCCTGCATATTAAACCTCTCCAGTATTGTATCGACATATTTCCTCTCGTTTAAACATAGCTTCCTCTTTTCCCAATCTCTTTTAATTTCCATGCCCAAAATATAGTTTGCAGCACCAAGATCTTTCATGTCGAATTTGGAGGACAATTGGGTCTTCAAATCCTAGATAATTTCTTTGTTATTTCCAATCAGCAACATATCGTCCACATACAAGACCAGATAAATAACATGGTCACCAATTAATTTAAAATACACACATTGATCTTCTTTTCTTCTGGTGAAGCCAAGCCCCCATATAAATGTATCAAATTTCTGATACCACATCCTTGGTGACTGTTTTAACCCATACAAAGACTTTTTTAACTTGCATACTATTTCTTTCTTACCCTTCACCACAAAGCTTTCAGGTTGCTTCATGTAGATCTCTTCTTCCAGATCCCTGTGAAGAAATGATGTCTTCACATCCATCTATTCTACCTCAAAATCAAAAGAAACAGCAACAGATAAAAGTAATCTAATAGAACGTACCTTGGTAATAGGAGAAAAAATATCACCAAAATCAATTCCCGGCACCTAGGAATAACCTTTTGCTACAAACCAAGATTTGTATTTCTCCACCTTTCCTTCTTCATTCGTCTTCTTCTCGAACACCCATTTTCTGCCAATGAATTTCCTTCCATCCAGTAACTCCACCAAATCCCAAGCCTCATTTTTGTGCAAAGATGCCATTTCATCAACCATGGCCTCTTTCCATAGTTTTCCATCCTCTGAATCTACTTCTTCCTTCACAGTTTTGGGATCATCATCAAGATAAAGCAAAATTTGAACAGAAAGCAGATGGACTATACCTTTCTGGTTGCCTTTTTTCTCAAATTGATCTTCTCACAATCGGATTTTGTGGCTCTTCATCTTCTGATTCCTCTTCTGTTGTAGAGTCTCATTCTTCCTCCTTTAGCTCAAACTCTACCTTCTCGAGTTCCTTTGATGGGACTTCATGTTTAATAACATCTTTCACCTCTATAAACACCACATCTCGATTGTACACAACCTTCCTTGTTACAAGGTTCCAAAGCTTACAGCCTTTTAAACCATCCTTATACCTAATAAAGATGCACTTTCCAGATTTACTATCCAACTTTCCTCTTTTCTCCTTTGGAACATGTACATATACATCACATCCAAATAACCTCAGATGTGGAAGAGAGGGTTTCTTACCACTCCATACCTCTTGTGGAGTCTTATCCTCCAACGTTGATGAAGGTTATCCATTGACCATGTAACATGCAGTCTCCATCGCCTCTCCTAGCACCACTGAGCATGCTTCTTGCCCTTTCCATCAACGTCTTGTTCATTATTTTTGCTACTCCAATTTTTCCTAGGTGTGTATGTAGTCTTTCTTCGTGCTATACCACACTTCTTACAAAATTCTTCAAATTCCTTCTTGCAAAACTCCCCACCGTTGTCTATCCTCGACACCTTTATCTTCTTCTCTGTTTGGTTTTTCATGAGAGCCTTAAATTATTTAAACCTGTCAAAGACTTCATATTTATTCTTGAGGAAATATATCCATGTATTCCTTGAGAAGTCATCTATAAATGATACATAGTACATAGACTTACCCAGTGATGAAACCTTCATAGGTCCAAACACATCACTCTACACAAGCTTTAATATTTGTTTTGCCCTCTTACCACCAAAGGGGAAACTCACCCGATTATGCTTCCCATAGAAATCAAAATCCAGAGAGCTATTAGTCATACCTTCTACCATACCTTTACCATGAAGTATTCGAAGGCCCTTCTCTCCAATATGTCCAAGCCTTTGATGCTATAGCATGGTCTTTTCTCCAGAGACCACTATATTTTTTGTTCCACTTTCAGGAACCACAGAACTATTGCACCCATCAATAATAGTGCTACCTTGCAGCTTGTACAAAGTTCCAATCTAAACTCCCCACATCAATACCAGTGTTCCCTAAATCATCTTTCAAGTATCTTTCTCGAACACTATTTTTACACCTGCATCATCCAGCTTGCTTACAGAAATTAGATTTCTAGCTAATGTGGGAATATGAAAAACACCCAAAAGTGCTCTGATCCTTCCACCTTGCAACTTCAACTTGATTTTTCTGTGACCAACAATTTTATCTTTCCTGTCATCCCCCAAGAAGACATCGCCACCATCATATTTCTCATACTCGCAAAACCACTCTCTATGGGGAGTGTGAAAGGATGCACCTGAGTCAATAAACCATGCTTCATGATCTACATGTGTACTTGAAGAAGAAGTCAAGTACACATCCCCACCTTATTCTGAGGTAGTTTCTGCCTCTGCAGAAGGAGCATCATCGGATCCATTTCATTTCTCAGGAGCTTTAGATTTACAATCCCTTTTGTAGTGCCCTTCCTTTCCACATTTCCAACACACCTTTATAGGTTTTCCTGGAGATTTAGATATCCCTCTAGATTTTGATCTCCCACTCGAGGACTTATTTCTGTTTCTATTCTAGGACCCTCCTCGTATAGACAAGGCATCACCATTCTGGCTCTCCATATTTTTCCATCTCATCTCCTCCATTAGCAAGGATGAGACTATTTCATCAAACTACAAGGCAGTTGCATTGCTACCTATTACAATAACCAGACTATCCAACAAATCTTGTAAACACAAAAAACTAATGCACTTATCTTTATCTGAAATTTTAATATCAATAGACAATAATTGGCTTACCATAGTATTAAATGTGTTCATATGCTTTGTCACCGAGTCTCCATCTTTCATCCTCAGGTTATATAGCTTTTTCTGTAGGAACAGTTTATTCACCAGAGACTTAGATTGGTACAAATTCCCTAACTTGTCCCACAAAGCCTTCGTTATAGCTTCCCCTAATACATTCAGCAATAGTGAATCTGAGACACAAAATCATATTGTGCTCTTTGCCTTCTGATCCAACTTCTTCCATTCTTCATCGGACACTCCTGTTGGTTTAGTACTTGGTTCTACTGTGATCCACTGATCTTTATCCACCAACATATACTCCATATTTAGTTTCCACAACTCAAAACTTTGACCATTAAATATCTTGATCTCTATCTTTCCACTGCTCGCCATCTTTTTTCACCACTAGAATCAATCTTGCAGATCTCCCACTGAACAGGGTCTTCCACAGACCCAAGAAAAACCCCTCAGCAAAAAAGGCATCCCCTTGAAACCAAAAGAGCTCTGATACCATATGTAGGTTTTAACCCCATACAGATATTACCTACATATGAATTCTAAAAAACAGAAAATAAACAATGGCAAGAGAATAACACATAAAAAAATATATACAGATATTTTCCCCTGGATCCAAAAACTGGGACTACTAGATTGATTTTTCATTATGTTCCTTTCAATGTTACAATACATATATATACATGTCGAAGCATTCATAAACCCTAATCTAGTAACCCTGGATTAGAACATAACCATAGTTCCCTTGACTGGATCTACAAAATACCATGGACCAAAAACCATCATGCCCAAAACCATGTGCAAAAACCATGCACAAAACCATAGGTAGGTTTTCCCACGTACTAGGGCTAGTCGTGGAAATAATATAACACAACCCGACAGAAATCACACTTACTAAGATTTGCATATATCTTATGCTCTCTCAGTAATTTTAATACTATATCTAGATTCATTTCATGCTCTTCTTCTGGTTTTGAGTACACTAATATGACATTGACAAACACAATGACGTACTTTTCTACATAGGAATGCAACACATTGTTCATCAAGCACATGAATGTTGCAAGGGTGTTGGTAAGTCCAAAGGGTACCACTATGAACTCGTAGTGCCCATATCTCATTCTAAATATGATTTTATCGATATCCTTCTCCTTAATCCTCATCTGATGGTATCCTGATCTTTGCTCAATCTTAGAGAATACTATCGCTATCCTTAACTGATCAAAGAGGTCATCAATTCTTGGAAACATATATCTATTCTTGTGGTCAATGTTTTTAGCTATCTGTAATCAATTGTGACATAACCAACCCCTTTATTTTTACATTGGAGTAATGGGGTAAAAGATCTTATGCGTACTTATGTTCTTCAAGCGTTATTCCAAGGTTTCATGGATTAGTACTATATTATAACCTAGTCTTAGTTAACATGCGATTATTATGCTTTTGTGTGCCAATTATTTCATGGTTGTCGTTAGCGGTTGTTAGACACATTTAACTTTCAACTTTATTGCACCTTCATGTGTATATTCATTTCATACGCATACATGGATACCAATCGCTTAACACATACCACAAGGATTGTAACACATATACAAGTTTCATCAACACATCGCAGTTTGAACATTCAAACCATTATCCATAATACAGTAGCATCACTCATCATACATAAACAAAATACACAATAACTTGTCTTGGAATATGCAGGGAAACTGAGTATGGGACAAGGACCCTCCACCCAACCGTAGACAGTTGTTGCCACACTTACTTACATTCATGAACCTCAAGCCGGATTCTAGATTCTAGGGGGGAGTACTTTCTTCAAGGACTAATACACCAATCTGAGACTGCTTTCGAGACTCCATAGGAATTCTTTCCTCATTCCCACCAACTGGTAACTTTGTTGACGTCTGAAATTTCTTCCTTTTTAAATACCTTTCTCCATCTCCTTCACCTTTTTGTCACCATTTTTGTAGCAGTCTCAGCATACTCAAGGTCAGTTCAACTTATAAAAAGGTATTTATCATCTGTGTTTAGAATGTACATTTATTTACGAATTATAACAAAAAAAATTCTATAATAACAAAATTATGAACATTCCTCAGCTAATATTGAATTCTACAGTGATTTTCATGGTTAGACAGGTTGCAGTGCATCACTGAAGGGATGAAGAGTATTTGAAGATGAAAAATTTTCACCACATGGATGACCATCTATCTACATGACTTGGAAGGCTACAAATATCAGTAGATCTAAGAGTCAAACTCAAAGTAAAAATATGATTATGATGATGCAACAGTCAAGCGAAGGAAATAGGAGATCAAAACAACATCATGTGAGCATGCAAAATACTTTTTCAACCATCAGGATATGATCCGAGAAGAATCCCTCATGATTTTCTCTTCCAGTAGAAAATCACGAGGAAATAAAGTTTTAGTTTAAATCTATTTCCTATAGTTTCACTTCCTATTGGCATAAAACTCTTGAAGTTTTTTAATGAAAACTTGTATAAAAGCCATAAGGCAAGAGCCAAAACACAATTCGAATATTTAAGATTATTGTTGTTCATTTCCATGATTTGTGATACTCTATTTCAAGTTAATACAATTCTTTGTTTCCAATGTGTGACTAAGAAATCATTTTATCGATAGTAGACTTACGCTCACGGGAGGTCCCCCTGTCGAGTTGTAAGGATATCTAGTTTTGTTTATGTTTCCATTTGCTCATACCATGATAGTCGTTTGAAGTTTATTTTCTCTTAGAATAGTTTTATTACAGTTATGATTTGATCATTTTTTATTCCATTTTCAAAGCACTCATAAAATAAAATTACTAAAAATATTTAACTTTCATATGTGTTTCCTTTCAAGTTTCATTACTCAGTTAATTTCATAGATGGAAAAAGAAATGTATTTTAGAGTTAATCACGCACATCAGTAATCATTTAGAGTTACAAGTTCTCATTTGATTTTTATTCCTTTTAGTAGTTTCTTTCTGCAATTGTAGTCTCTTTTCTTTCTGCAATTAGTTTTTCTTATGAAATTTCCTTTTATGCAATTAGTGTAGAAGTTCCTTTCTACAAAATAGTGTTGTAGTGTTTTCAATTCTGCAAGTAACATTAGAATATTTTTCCTACAATTTAGTATTAGCATTTGATTTTATGTGAATAGAAGTAAGTTTTGAATTCTACAATTAAAATAGACTTTCATTTCTACAAGCAATAGATTTCAATTCAGTTAAGTAATTTGGTTTTGATGTAACTTTGAATAGAAATAACTTGTGCGTGTTTACTCTCTAAATCTCATTCAAACATTTGTCCATGCTTAGGATAATTTCATACTTTAAATAATTCAGTCCATAGATAAAATTTCTAGCATATATAGTGCACATACATCTCACAAGTACACAAACCTTGGTTCATAATTAATGAATTAATTTAAGAACAATTAAATTACCCAACCTTTTGGCATCGTTTCTAGGTAGATGTATATAGGATTCCATTCTTTGTTTTCATATTATTTTAGGTACATTCAATTTTTTAGATGCATAATTAAAGCATGGTAAAAATCATTTATGCATAGAGAAAGGGATTATAGGGGTGGATTTGTAATTAGAGGTAGAAGTTCAATTCCAACATCACCACTCATCCCCTCTAGACCTAGTAGTGTCACACCATCCACTCATACTCACATTCCATCATTGGCAGGTAGACATAGACTTCCTGAGGTGCATAGATCTGAAATCCAACCAAAAGATTCACCAAATTCTTCTACCAAAGTTGTAGTTGAAGAGCCTACATCCCCAACAGAAGGAGTAAATTTCCTCTTTTCGACAAGAGAGAAAATTTTAGGACAAGAACTAGAGGTTCTTAGTCAAGAAGAAGAAAAAGAAAATTATTATAATATACCATTAGTAGATGAGCTAGAAGAAGATCTAGACAATCCTATGATAGAACCTCATAGGAATCTACAATGGAAGGAGAAGGAGAAGGAGAAGTACACAATGTGAATGGTGAACTCAGGATTGGAGGTGGAAGAGGCAAAGGAGGAATAGAGGAGGAGGTGGAGGTTGAGGTGGTAGAGGTGGTAGGGGAGAACCAGATCCTTATATATTTCCCATTTTTTATGAAGATGCCACAACCACAATGAAGAATATCTCACCCTCCATCCTTCCTAATTTCCATGGTTTGAGAAATGAGGACCCTAAAACATTTCCTTTTGAGTTTGAAGTTTTATGTAGAACTTATGACTACTTACTCAATCCTCAAAAATTGAAATTATTTCCACTTACTCTTAAAGATGGAGCACTTAAATGGTTCATGAGATTAGGAACACGTAATATTAGAACATGGGAAGAAATGAAAAAAATGTTCTTAGAAAAATAGAAGGATTACTGCATGCCCCATAACCTTAAGGATGAAGTATTTAAGATGATGCAAAAAGAGGATGAAATCCTTGAAGACCTAGTTGAAATATTTTCTTACAACATTAAAAGGGATAAGATGCATAATTTAGATGATGAAACATTAAAAGCTCTTTTGTTAAGATCCAGCAGAGATGAATGGATTGATCTTATTAATTTAATGAGAAAGGGAGATGTTTCACAACTTTAATTTGGAGAAATATGTGATTTGTGTAAGGATATATCAAGGGGTAAGGCTAGAACTCGTAAAAATCCAAGAGATCTTGTGATGTCCAAAATTAATAAATCTGCAACATGAACACTAAGTAGAGCTAAAATAGGGAATTTTCTTGATGCTTTTAAAATAGATATCCTAGGGAGTCTTAGTGAACAACTAGATACCCTTAAGATACAAAACAATCAAAAAGTAGAGAATGTTTCATTATCTATTTTTTGTCCCAAGTGTAGGAGGAAACATGCCTTAAGAGAATTTCCCCTTTATAGTATAGAAATTTGTGTCATATGTGCTAAAAATCATAATACAAAGGAATGACCCCCGATGCCTGGTCTTAAATTTGTTTTACAAGATGAAGTTGGAACAAGCCAAGTTGAATCTCTTTCTTTTATTACTAAAATACCATTGAAAAATCAACAATCAAATATCACTCAAGGTTTCAATACTCAATTATATGCACAACCACTAAACAATTGGACTACACTCATGCCATGGAAGTCTTAGTCCCCACAAGCTCAATATCCATCTTGGGCACAAGGTTAGCAAATCCTTATGGAAAATATCCTCAATATCCTCAATTCTAACAACCTTATCCTTATTTTCCACCACAATATAATCCTCCTCAATCAACACAACTTCCTCAATTTCAAAATCCAAACCGACAACTTTCATTACCATTTCCTGAAAAACCCAATCAGCTACCTGTTCAATCGCTTTTGAATCCAAACAATAAGAATCAACAAGATATTTAGAATATTGAAGCACAAAATTTTCAAGCCTGTATGATTACCCCATTATGTATAAATGATGTTCAACTTAGATCTAGTAGGGTTTTACAAAACAAGTCACCAACAATCACCATCCAAAAATCTAAAAAGGATGAAGTTCATGAAAAAAATGCAAATCTTGATCAAGAAAATATTCCTCTAAAGGAATATCTTCCTATACAACCAAAGGGTGAAAAAATAAAGCAATCTCCTACAGTTCTTCTAATAGAACAACCTTCTATTTCTTTTCAGGATCCACCTTTTCCTAAAAGGCTCAAAATTGATAAAGGAATAGAAAGGAAAATTGTTTTACCAAACTATGATATGCTAGATGAACTTAGGAATATTTGCATCAAAATTCCTTTACTCCAAGCTATAAAGGAAATACCAATATTTTCAAAAAATATAAGGAGCTATGCATTAGAAAACTAGGAAGAAAGTGAAAAGATGTTAAAAAAATCCAATTGGTAGGAAAATCAATATCATGAGTAAACAAACAATGGAGCAACTTAAGCTTCCTAATATTTAAGATACCCCTACATTATTATAATTAGTAGGTAAATTTGTTATCAAACCAAATGGAGTATTAGAAGATGTGTTTGTTTCTCTGGATTCTTGGGAATATCTTGTAGATTTCATGATTTTAACTCCCAAGAATAATTTAGGAGGTCATCCATTGATCCTTAGTAGACATTGGCTAGCTACAATTGAAGCATTCATAAGCTGTAGATCTAGTGATATGTATATCTCTGATGGGAGTTCCACTAAGAAATTTACATTGTATCCTCCTGCAAAAACAATAATTGGAGTAGAAAGTGAAATTTGGATAGATGATGATAATGGATACTTTGATGATATGCAACCAGTTTATACTCTTTCACAATTAGATGAAGAAGATCAATTGATAAATTTAAAGAATAATAATGATTCTTCTTCATACTGAGTCTGTGAGTAAAATCATTTTTTTTTAGAACAATGCAATATTGAATATCTATCAGCTCACCAAATGGCTTTACATTCTATGGAAAAGTTTGGCAATTCTCAACTAGAAATTTTTCCAGATAAAACAGTAAACATTAATAATAATTTGGAAGAATTTGGAAGAATTTCAAGAGAGGAAATTGATATAGAGGCCACAAAAACACTCTTCTGCTTATGCATGGGAGTACACTGATATGAGAGGGATTGATCCTAAAAATTATATGCATCATATTTATATTCAGGAAAATGTCAAACCAGTTAGACAACCTCAGAGAATGATGAATCCTAATCTGAGAGAAATTTTTGAGGGATTACAAAAGTTACTTAATGTGAATTTCATCTATCCAATATCAAATAGTCAATGGGTGTCATGTTTAGTGATTATTCCTAAGAAAAATGGAAAATGGAGAGTGTGTATTGACTAGATAGAATTAAACAAGGCTACCTTGAAATACATTTTCCACTACCCTTTATAGATCAAGTATTAGATACCTTGGCAAGAAAGAAGTATTTTTCGTTCTTAGATGATTTTAGTGGATATAACCAAATCCAACTAGCACTAGAAGATCAAGATAAAACTACTTTCAAATGTCCATGGGGAACATGTGCCTATGGGGTACTTTCCATTGGATTATATAATGCACCTGCCACATTTCAGAGAGTAGTTTTAGGTATCTTTTATGATCTAATTCATGATTGTGTGGAAGTATACATCGATGATTTCACTATGTATGGTGATACTTTTGAGGAAGCTATTAAAATATTGGACAAAAAAATTATTAGATGCAAAGAGGCAAACCTTTCATTAAGTCATGAGAAATTATTTATGATGTTCAATGAAGGGATTGTTTTAGGCCACCATATTTCAAGTGATGAAATTAAAGTGGATACATATAAAGTAGAAATAGTTTCTAAAATTTCAATTCTTGTTTGTCAAAGAGATGTTAGAAGTTTTCTTAGATTTACTAGATATTATAGAAGATTCATAGAAAAGTTCACAAAAATAGCTTCTCCTCTTTTCAAATTCCTTACAAAATATTGTGAATTTGTTAATTGGAATTTTGACTATCAAAAATCATTTGAGACATTGAAACAAAAGATTACTGAAGCGCCAATTTTAAGGGGACCTAATTGGGCTCTTCCTTTCCAATTTTATGAGATTGATACTATTTTTTATAATGGAGTAGTGAAAAGAAAAACTATTGATGATGAAAAAGTTACTTTCCTTGTTAATGGTCATAGATTAAGGTTGTATCATAAACCACTAACAAAGGAAGAGTTCAATAAATATTTGAAAGAGAATTCTAAATTCAAGTTGGTCAAGAAAGGAGATTCTTCTCCTCATTCTCCAACATCATTGAATTTTTTCCAATAATATATATATAATAAAAATAAATAAAAGTATAAACATGAAAACCAACTATGTTGGCATGTTTATATAGAAAATATTAATTGAAAACCATGATTTCTTGGAAATTTAGATTTTCATAATTTCCTTTTTCTTGTCCCTATTTCTTTCTACCCTTATTTTTCTAATAAATTCTAGGTGGAAAGCAATACTTATGAGGACCAGTTGTTTTCACTGACCAGCAAAAGAAGCAGCAGCAATAAAGATTCTTCTCTTGATCAAACAAGAAAAATTCAAGAAATGTAAAGAAACAACATAAGTTATGTCATTCTAGAGTTGATCTTCAATTCTGTAGCCAAGTCTGAATTCTACATCAACATTAGAAAATCACAGCAAAAGAATATCAACGGAATTCACAAAAGTAAAAGTATGTAGAATGTTGAATTTATTTTCATATAAGAACTTAATTTTTAATTCATGGATGGTTTTGTCAAAGAAAAGTTTGAATCATTAAAATACCTTAAAAAATTGATAAAAAATTACACCTATTATCATAACCAGTATACCCCACTCCCTCATCATTACTCAGTCAGTCACATCAATCTGATTGAAATCAAATACATTCCATCGATCCTATGAAATCGAATATGGGAATCATGGGTAATTATACGGAAGGAAAAATCTGATCATAAAACAAATACTTTTGTTGGCACCTTATTTCGCTATCATTCTAGTATGTTTAATTTCATTCTACTCCATTCTGAAACCCATACCATTCAAACTTCGCTCATTTCCTTTTGTAACGGTCTTCTATCATCCCTATCGAAAGGAAACAGTCAAGGACTGAAACTTATTCTCACCATGGGGATTATTGTCCACTCTTAACCAAATAGAATTGAGTTTCTTCAAGCATACCCGAGCGTTAGAGTTCAGTTGCAGAAAGTAGGGTGGCTTAAGTTCTTTGAAAAAATCGACGGGCATGAGGTAGAGATTACCAAATCTTTTTCTCAGGGTTTTAATGGGGTCGAGGTAGAAATTGGAGACATCAAACTTTTTCTGACAAAGTCAATCATGGCGGAAGCTATATAATTTCCCAAAAATAAAGAGAGTCTATTCAAGAACAAGAAAATCACGGAGAATGACTAGGTACACTTCCTCGGAGAACCAAGTATGGTATATCCATCTTTGAAAATGGAATTCTAGTTACTACACTGAAAGGGGAATGGAGAAATTTATTGTTGGTTATCCAAAAGTTTTTAACTTGTAAAGGTAGATTTGGAACTATGTTTTTCTACCATGCCAACTCTTGATGCATTTTATTGACGAGAATGAAATCAATTTTCCTTACCTTTTTCTTCAAAGTCTTAGAAAGATGGCATATAGTATATAGAGAGAGTCTAGATCCATTGATAATTCCCCATACCATCACAGACTCGTCAAAATTATTATAGATGCACATTTACAAGCTAAGGGAGAAAATTGGCAATATTTCCTAGTTCGAAATCATTTTTTAGAAATCCAGGAAGAAGAAATAAGTAGTAGCATTAAACAAAGTCGACAAAGATTAGAATCAAACCCTAACCCTGAAAAAGATAAAATTTAAGAATGAAATCCAGAGTAGAATGAGACAGTAGTACCAGAAGACCTGTTTGAGGATGATACCCCACTTTCTCAGTACTTCAAAAAATAAACAAAAAAAATGAAAAAAATACTTAAAAGAAAGAAATCCAGCTCAAGCTCAAAGCTATGTGAAGAAAGTGAAAAATCAGAGAAGAGAAAAAAATAGGTTAGCAAAGAAAAAACTCAAGATATTATAGGATTAGGGGTAAAATTGAGAAGAAGTAGGAGAACTTCAAAAATTTCAAATACATAGTCTCCATAATTATTGATCTTAGAGAAGAAGGGTACATAACACCACCTCACATAGTGAGTTGACAAGAAAAACTCCAGAGATTAACCTAGTCCAATAAGGAATTTATGATTATGTAGAATATTTTTAACAAAGAGCACAACATAAGGCAAATCTCTCTCAAAATCAAAAGAATGAAATTGGTGTAACTTCCTTGACAGAACAAACTCCAGAACAAGAACGCGGAGTTGAAGATGTTTTGAAACGGGACATATAAGAGATAGAGGTTCTTAATAAACACTTGACACGAGAAAGGGAAGCAACAAAGGTACATAATGACATATTAAGAACCCAGAGTAATAACATACTTCTACATCTCTACCATTGGTATAAGAAAAATAAAAGAACTCAAGGCTAAAAACAAGTTACTTAATAATAGAATAAGGGGTTTGCAGAGTAAAATTATGATGAAGAAACCAAGGGCTACTTTCAGCATTAGAAAGAGAAAGGAAATATCTAGTCTGGATGTGCTTGCAAAGGCTTCAGAACCAATTTAGAATTTTTGGTGCATGAGGGCATGCAAGACCTTTGGTGTGGGGGAGTGTTGAAGTCTGAAATTGTTTCCTTTTTTACTACATTTTTCCATCTCCTTCACCTTTTTGTCACCATTTTTGTAGCAGTCTCAACATACTCAAGGTTGATTCAACTTATAAAAAGGTATTTATCATCTATGTTTAGAATCTATATTTCTTTATGAATTATAGCGAAAAAAATCTATAATAATATAATTGTGAACATTCCTTTGCTAATGTTGAATTCTACAGCGATATTCATAGTTAGACAGGTTGCAATGCATTAATGAAGGGATGAAGAGTATATGAAGATGAAAAATGTTAACCACATGGATGACCACCTATTGGCATGACTTGGTAGGCTACAAAGATCAAGAGATCTAAGATTGAACTCAAATTCAAACTCTAAGTTTGAAGGTGCAGTGGTCAAGCAAAGGCAACATGAGATCAAAACAACATCAAGCGAGCATGAAGAAGATTTGTTCAACCACGAGGATATGATCTAATAAGAATCCATCATGATTCTCTCTTTCAGTAGCAAATCATGAGGAGAAAAAGTTTTAATTTAAATCTATTTACTATAGTTTCATTTCATATCAGCATAAAACTCTTGAAGTCATTTAATGAAAACCTGTATAAAAGCCATAAGGCGAGACCTAAAACACAGTTCAATTATTTAAGTTTATTGTGGTTCATTTCCGAGATTTGTGATACTCTGTTCCAAGTTAATACAATCCCCTTTTTTCAATGTGTGACTAAGAAATCATCATATCGATAGCAGACTTACGCTCAAGGGAGGGCCCCTATCTAGTTGTAAGGATATCTAGTTTGGTTTGTGTTTCCGTTTTCTCATACCAGGATAGTCTTCTGAAGTTTATTTTATCTTAGAATAGTTTTATTACAATTATGATTTGATCATTTGTTATTCAATTTTTAAAGCGCTCAAAAAAGAAAATTACTAAAAGGATTTAACTTTCATATGTGTTTTTTTTTTCTTTTCAAGTTTCGTTACTCAGTTAATTTCGTAGATGGAAAAAAAAATGTCTTTTAGAGTTAATCACACACATCAATAATCATTTAGAGTTACAAGTTCTCATTTGATTTTTATTCATGTCAGTATTTTCTTTCTGCAATTGTAGTCTCTTTTCTTTCTACAATTAGTTTTTCTTATGCAATTTCCTTTTAAGCAATTAGTGTATAAGTTCCTTTCTACAAAATAGTTTTGTAGTCTTTTCAATTATACAAGTAACATTAGAATTGTTTTCCTACAATTTACTATTAGCATTTTCCTTTTATGCAAGTAGAAGTAAATTTTGAATTCTACAATTAAAATAGACATTCAATTCTACAAGCAATAGATTTCAATTTAGTTAAGTAATTTGGTTTTGATGTAACTTTGAGTAGAAATAACTTGTGCGTGTTTACTCTCTAAATTGCATTCAAACATTTGTCAATACTTACGATAATTTCATACTTAGAATAATTCAGTCCATAGATAGAATTCCTAGCATATATAGTGCACATACATCTCACAAGTACACGAACCTTGGTTGACAATTAATGAAGTAATTTAAGAACAATTAAATTACCCAACACACTTATTACTTGGTCTACACCGGGAGTCCATAGGTTCCCAACCTCACCTCTAGGTGCTCACACAGTGATTCACCTCCTTCCAGGGAGTCCAAAATCCAGTGTGTCATCCGAGCATTAAACATTGGTCTTCATTATGGTCTTCCTCGGCTTCTACTTCAAGATGGCGTCTACTCAAGTTGTTATATGGCTCTAGAGTTGCTATGTCAACCCATAGCCTTCACAGGACCCAAGATGTTACAGGGCTTCAGAGATTCTATCCCAACTCGTAACCTCTAGGGACCTAAGTTGTTATAGGGCTCTAGAGACCTCTGTCTCAACCCACATCCTCCAAGGACCCAAGCTATTACAGGGTTTCAGGGATTCTATCTCAACCCACATCCTCGAAGGACCCCAAGTTGTTACAAAGCTCCAAAGACTAGTAGCTAAACCCACATCCTTCAGGGAATAAGAACCAATCCCATTCTCTTCTCTTCTATTCGGTGCTACCAATCGAGAGCTCTTGTTACACTCTCCCTTACTATTCACCTTAATCCCCTCCTCTATTTTTTGTTGTCTCCCCCCTTTTTATTCTTCTTTCAAAAAAAAAAATATTGGTTTCTTCCTTGGCCACTATTTATTGTTGCGCATCACCTGGCTTGTAGCGCATCATCCCTTCATAAATTCCTATCCTCTTTTTCTTGTGATTGCTTCCCAATCTGCATTGGCATGCATAACTCTTTTTCCTACTCATTTAATTTCAAGATATATTTTCATCATTTCCTGCACCATCTAGTCTTTAATGGCTATCCTTCATTTTAGGTTTCTTCCTTGCACAAGAAACCATGATGTCCCAAACAAGTGTATCCCTTCCAACCTCTGGAACATGTGTCCCTTGACTCAGCCCCCATTTTCATTTCAATTCATCATTTTATCACTATGTAGTTTCCGAGGTTGCAATAGAAGATCATAGAGGTAACTACCAACCACTTTGGAAGTTGGGATCTAGCCCTACCAGCTTCACAGAGGAATCTCTCTATCAAATTTAACTTTGTTTTGATTAAGGATTTTAGGCTAGTTATGAAAGTTCGGAGTTTGGTTTATGAATTGTTTTGGTTGGAATAGCAAGGGAAGATCCATTGGGAAATGGAGTTAGAAGAGCTTGGGGTGATCAATTTGCAGAAGTATCAAACTTAAGTGAAACATGGCAAGGTAGGCATATTATTGGATCTTTTAGATTTAAATTAAATGAAGTGGAAGAAGAGAAATAGTTTCAATTAAAGCTAAAAAACAATTAAGAATTCTTTAACTTGATATCAGAGGAAAACATTTATAATTGTCAACACCAAGTACAGAGTGCTAAGAAACAAATTCTATACTTATACTTTCTATTTAATAATTAAGAATAGAGAATACATAAGCATGATAGACAGAGAAAATAAAAAATAAAAAATAAAAAATAAAAAAAAAGAGTAGATTCACTTCACCAAATAGATATGACACAGGAATCCTGAAACACATTGTCTTGTATTACTGCAAAACGTCACTTGAACTTAGTGAACAACTTTACAATGAATGGTAGTATTTCTCATTACAAATCCCAACATCTATTACTTCAAATTATGAAGTATTTATACAAATTCTAAATAAAAATATCTTGAAAAAATATCAAGATTTGTTACAAATATCTCAACTGTGTTACACAAATAGAACTGAAATATAGGACATTCAAAATTGTCAGACCAGGCAATAACTCCTCAAAATCAATTCATTATATTCATTCAGGTTGGTCTTTATTATATACATGAGGGAGAGACTGTTCATTTCATCTCCTGGTGACTGTTCATATTTTCCATTATTTATTTACATCAGTTACACTTATTCACCCATTCCTAATGATTAGGTGTCAACATTACCCCCCTTAAGGGATGTTGGTGAGTCCAAGCATCGTTTTGAATCTTTCAAGCTTTTCTCTTCCAAGCACTTTGGTGAATATGTCTGCAATTTGTTCATTAGTGGAACAATGGCAGAGATGGATTGTTTTGGCCTCAAAATGATGTCGAATGAGATGATATTTAGTATTGATGTGCTTCGTTTGATCATGGAACTTTGGGTTCTTTGCCAACTTTGTTGCTGAGGTATTATCAATCATGAGTGGAGTCGATTGTACTTGTTTTACCTGCAAATATTCAAGAATATTCCTGAGCCACACAATTTCTTTTTTTGCCTCAGCTGTTGCCACATATTCTACCTCTATTGTGGAATCTGCTAGAACTGATTGTTTGTGTGATCTCCAGGAGACAGTTCTTGATCCAAGACTCATAGCATAACTTGAAGTAGATACCATAGTTTCTTTGTCTCCATCGAAGTCTGAATTAGAGTATCCAATAAAGCTGAAGTCATCCACCTATGTATACTTGATTCCAAAGTCTTGAGTTCCCTTCAAGTACCTTAGAACTCTTTTTGCAGCAGACCAATGTCCCTCACAAGGCTTTTGCATAAACTTGGAGAGGATTCCAATAGCAAACGAAATGTCGGTCTAGTAGTATTTAGGTAGTTCAGGCTTTCTACAAGCTGTCTATACTTTGTTGCATCCTCAAATTCTTTTCCTTCAATGGATGTGAGCTTTAAGTTTTGTTACATTTGAGTAGTAAGAGGATTGCATTCTGTCACACCAAACCTATTCAACAGATCTCCAATGTACTTCTTTTGAGAAAGGAATATGGACTTTGGATGTTGAGTTACTTCAATACCAAAATAGTAATGAACATAGCCCAAATCAGTCGTTTCAAAACCTTTTCTCAATTCCTTCTTTATGGATGCAATGTAGCTTTCATTGTTCCATATCATCAAAACATCATCTACATATACCACAATATATACAACTATTTTTCCAACTTTCTTGACAAATAAAGTTTCATCATCAAGATCATAATGTTTGAAATTGAGTTTCAGAAGATGCTCAGTTATTTTTTCATACCAGGCTCGCGGTGCTTGTTTGAGGCCATACAAGGATTTCACAAGTTTTCATACTTTATGTTCATGTCCTTTCACAGCAAATCCTTCAGGATGGGACATAAAAACATTCTCTTTTAGATCCCCATTTAAGAAAGCAGTTTTTACATCTATTTAATGGACTTTCCAACTGTTCTGAGCTGCTAGGGAAAAGAATGTCCAGATGGTAGCCCATTTTGTTGTGGGGGAAAAAGTATCCTCATAATCAACCCCTTCCTTCTATGCAAAAACTTTTGCCACAAGCCTGGATTTGTGCTTGTCAAGTAATCCATCAACTTTATACTTGTTCTTGTAGACCCACTTGACGCCAATTGGTTTGGTTCCTAATGGGGGATCAACCAGCTTCCAAGTGCCATTCTTTATCAGGGCATCATGCTCTTTTTGCATCGCTTCTTTCCATTCATTATGAGAAGTAGCTTCTTTGAAGGAAGGTTGCTCGAAATCTATAAACAAATTCAATTCACAATCATAAGAAACATCCATATCAATAGGTGAATCAGAGTCATCTACATCACCTCCATTTTGCGGTTTGAATTTCTAGTTCCTGCCTTTCCAACCTCATCAGGATGAACACTTTCAAGTGTCTTTGTCAGCCACTTTGGGGGACCTTTTTCAGATGGTCCAGGCTTCTCCGTTGATTGAGTTAGGACTTAATCAAGATTGAGTCTCCCAATTCTATCAATCACATCACTTAAAGTATCATCCGTTGTTGGAGTTTCATGTGGGGGAGAGAGTGCTTCAAAAGAAGATTCCATAGGTTGATCTAGTTTAGGAATCCCCCCTTCAATATGTGGAATCCGATTATCAAATTCTTGAAATGATTTTGCATTTGCGAATCTATCCAAGCGATCAAGTTGCCGCTCAATAACATTGTCAGTTTTGGATGTTTCAAGAAATATTACATCTCTAGATACAACAATTTTTTTATTAACTTCATCATAGAGACGGTATGCTTTGGAGGTGTTTGAATATCAAGGCATAACAGGTGGAACCAAAGACCCTGAGATGCTTTACCGAAGGAATGTGCCCATACCACATTTCATAGGGAGTCTTGTTTCTGATAGCATTAGATGGACATCTCTTCTTTATATATACAACACATAGAATTGCATCAGCCCAAAACATCAATTTTAAATTTTTGAAAAACATCATGGAACGCACCATATTTAAGATTGTCCTATTCATTCTTTCAGCTATACCGTTCTGTTGGGGATTATAAGGCACGGTTGTTTGATGTTTGATCCCATGTTGGCGAAGATAGTTTTCAAATTCATTTGAAGTATATTCTTTTCCATTATCAGTGCAAATAGAGCCAATATGAGATTGTGCATCATTTTCAATCCATGTATGAAAGTTCTTGAATGTTTGAAAATCATCAAATTTGTTCTTCAATAAATAAACCCAACACATTCTTTCTCTCATACTTGATTCATGTCAAATATTCTCAATAGACATTCAAATAACATTTCATTTCATTGAATTAATTTTATAATAAGCCATACAACTTGTTCGAGAGTTGAGAGTTAGTCATCAATCTTGCTTTGATCCCCTATCAGAGGTCACCGACGACCCACATAAGAACAAACGTTAGCTCATTTTTTATTCTTGGAAGAAATGACTGTAGATAGATAAATTGGTTTTTCCGGGGCGGACGTAGCCAAGTGGACCAAGGCAGTGGATTGTGAATCCACCACGCGCGGGTTCAATTCCCGTCGTTCGCCCATAAAAGAAGATAAAAAAAATCGGACTGGATCCGATTCGTTGTCATTTTCCTTCCTACCTATTTAAGTGAAATAAATTATATCCATGGGACATAATGGTATCGGTTGGTTGACACGAGATTTACAATTATATGAAATCAATATATGCTATAAATATTCTATTTATTGGGATAAAACAAAAGGGAGAGGTAAGGGGGGGGTTTCAAATAAATAAACCCAACACATTCTAGTGTAGTCATCAATAAATGTCATCATATATTTATTTCCATTTTCAGAAGGAATAGGCATTGGACCACATAAATCTAAATGAATGAGTTCAAGTTTTCTATGTGCTCTTGAATGTGAAGCATGAAAAGACTATTTGTTATGCTTTCCTAGAATGCAAGCATCACATTGCTTAAGTTTCCTAGGAATTGTAGGAAAACCAGTAACACCATTTGTCTTCAACAAGCGGAGGTTGTCATAGTTCAAATGTCCAAATCTAGCATGCCATAATAAACTTGCTGGAAGTGTACCTACTTCATAATGAGAATTGTATGAGAAATATTGTGCACGAACAGAGGTACCCTGCAGCTTGAGAAGCCTTTCTTCTTCTGTCCCCCTCATGACAAGTGAGTGGTCAGATGCTTTTCTTGCCTCAAGCTTGTCATCAAACATATGAATGGAGTGACCTTTCTGGTGGATGTGGACGAAGGACAACAAGTTTCTCTTCAGCTGTGGGAGATGTAGAACATGATGTAGAAGGAAGTCTGGAAGACCAGGCAATTTAAGCCTGATTGTGCCAAGCCCTGATGGCTTGATTTTTTATTGGTCTGCAAAATATATTGCTCCATCAACATTGTCAGTAAATTCTTCAAAAAAATATTTTCTATGAGTCATGTGGCAAGTTGCTCTTGAATCAAGCAACCAATCATTTTTCCAAGAAGCAAGTGAAGCATTAAATAAATCTTCATTTACTCCGATATTACATTGTGCCACAACATAATGAGAAGATTCAGGTGCTTTACCTTTGTCTGTGTCATTATTTTTACCTTTTTGTTGGTTTCTTTGCTGCTCAATTTTGTCCCAAGGTAACCTACATGTAGAGGCATCATGTGATCCATTTCTTTTGCAGCGTATGCAGTGCAAATCTGACTTTTCTCCTTGAGAGTGTTTGCCCCCCCTAACTCTGAAATATATTCCTCTTCCTCTTCGACTACCTCTTCCTCTAAAAGAATATTGGACAATATTCTTTTCTTTATGAGCAAGGCACATAGCCTCTTCAGAAGATTCAGGGGTTGTCTTCTTTCCAAAAGCTTTCTCTCTTTCAGTAATTTTTTTCACAAGAGAGTCAAAGGTAATATCTTTGAGATTTCCATTTGCTTGCAATGACTCAAGTTAATTAGAGTAAGTAGGATAAAGTGCCTTGAGAAAAGTGATAAGAGGAATATCCAATCCAACCTTAGTGGCTTTGATATCATGAATTATAGATTTTGCTTCAGATGCAAGAGCAAGAGGATCATTATTTTGTAATTCAAGAGTGAAGAGATTAATCATGAGTTGCACAACTTCAAGTGCATAATGTGAGTCATAGAGTTCTTTCAGCTTTTGTAAGGCTTCGAAAGCAGTTGAAAATGGCGAAATATGGTGACTCACCTCTTCACTTACAAATGCTACAATTAATGCATAGGCTTTGCTGTTCTTATTTTCCCAAATGGCGAACTCTTTGTCTGAGGTAGGTTGTTCTGGCTCTTTTTCTCCGTCTCCAACACACACTCCTTTCCACAACTCATTGAAAATGAGGGTGTGTTTTATCATCTGGGACCACTCAGGATAATTCTCCTTGCCAGTGAGAACTATTCCCACAATGGATATGATTGAATGCATTGTAAAATTTGTGTACTATAAAAAAATACTTATGGAAATATACTGTAAAAAATTGTACTTCTGGTGGCAAACTCTATTTAACTTTGAAAAAAAAATAATGAGGGATAATTAAAACAGCAATGTATTAAAACCAATAGTCTTAAATCCACCATATGAAGTTTCATCACCAAGGAAATACGCAATATGCTTGTTCATTTAGAATTTACTATGAGCAGAAATCAGAGTTGCATAACTCACATAACAAATCAGTACATATTCAAAGTAGCAGTCTAATAAGTACATAGGAGGAAATTATATATCAAATAATGGTGATCTTAAATGGCGCACATATTTCAGAGAACGGAAGCTTAGGTCGTTTCACCACGAATCCATACACATTACCATCCATCACATTACGGTCTTCCAACGTAGACCTGGCAACGTTTGGCCGCACTCACTAAAAACAAAAGATTCATCAAAATCTCTCTGTAGGAGCTTTAACTCTCCAAGAAGCGGAGCTCACGAGAGCGGAAACAAGAGAATGGGAATCTCTTCCTAGAGAGACAGCGGAAACCAGAGCAGGCTTACAACAACAAAAGCCACAAACCACGAAATCTTGGGGAAATGCATGAGTAGCATGTACATTGGCAATGGTTATAGCACCCAACAACTTGCTCAGCTCCTCATCATTGCAAACAGCAAGCTGAATATGTCTTGGAACTATATGATTCTTCTTGTTAACCCAGGCAGCATTGGCAATAAGTTCCAAAACCTCAGTAGCCAGATATTCAAGAACAGCGGCAAGGTACACCAGGCACCAGCTCTGATATTCAAACTAGGGCATAGTGCGCACAACAATGACTATCGAGCGGTATGGAATTGATTTAGAAAATGGTCTGCGTGTTGGGTACAGTGTGCAGGATGGAATTAGCAAAGTGGAGGTATGCAGATTCAAAACAATGTAAAACCACAATGTATACCAGGTTCTTTACACAAGCAATGACAGGCTGCAAAGAATGTTACAACCTAACTAGTATGACAAGAATATCCAATGATGCACAATTCAAAAATGTGGAACTGTTGAGGACCAAGAATACCACTACGTTTCCAGCCAGGAGGTCGAGGTCGATACCACTACAACGGAACGGAACTACCACACTTCCGCTACGCCAGATTAAAATGCATATGACAGTGGTTTAGGAATGTGGGTGCAGGCCTCAGGAGCATGGCAGAGGTGTGAGTTCTACAAAATAGGCAAGAAACTGACACCAGGAGTTACACAAAAGCTAATTTTGGGAGCTGGCTCTGATACCATGTCAGACCAGGCAGTAACTCCTCAAAATCAATTCATTATATTCATTCAAGTTGGTCTTTATTATATACATGAGGGAGAGACTGTTCATTTCATCTCCCGGTGACTCTTCATATTTTCCATTATTTATTTACATTTGTTACACTTATTCACCCAATCATGATGATTAGGTGTAAAAAAAAACTAATGAATCTACTTGGAACTATATTTTTGGATTACTAGTGAAAATTAAGATCAATTCGAATTTGATAGCAACTCTTGTTTGATGTGGTGGTCTCCAAGTCACTAACTGTCTTTGGGCTTTTTCCTCCTGAAATTATGAAAAATAGGGTCCAGTGATCCCTTTGCATATCCAAAAATAATAATATATGTTAGAAAAATGAGAGAGGTTTTTGTAAATGATGATGTTAGAAAAAAAAACCTCTTTCAATCTTTCAAAATTAATTTCCACCTTCTCGAAAACCACATTTGAAAAAATTGACTAAAAAAAGGAAAATTCAGGAAAATATGCCTGCAAAGATTCATCTTAATCTCCCAAACCATAACAACTATTAGCAAACTAAGAGAGGTTTTTGTCCATAAGTGTGATTTGAAAAAAAACCCTCATTCCACTTTTGAAAATGTGTTCTTAGTTGTTTGTAAACCATGTTTTAAATTACTGTATTGTATAGGAAAAAACATAGTTTTAACTGACCATGAAACATACATATGACGTGGAGGCGGGAGGTGACATGAAGGAGGGGATGATGTGGAGGCACATGGTTGGAAGAAATAGTTGACGTGTGAATGCATAAGGAAGGCATGGGAATGGAATGGTAAGCGGTAGCGGGATTAGGTGGGAGGCGATATGTGGCAGTAAGGGAGTGGAGGTGGAGGGTGACATAACCGGGAGTGTGGATTATGGCAGGAGCGGAAAAAACTGTTTTCAAAGGTATATGGTAAGTGAGGGAGGGGAGAAGGGTGCAAAATAAGGTAAGAGGGACACATAGCAGTGGGCCCAGTGGGGAGGAAACTGCTTTTCAGACCACCCCTGCCGATAAAGGTAGGGTGGCAAGGGGGGGCGAAAAGCACTATCGGCCGTTGATCTGGCGGAGTGGTGATTAGGTGGCAAAATGGAGCGTGTAATTTAACCACATATGAAAAATATTCATTTATCATTTTCAACTCTACAATAAAATCAAAGTTATAGTACCAAGGCCTTATTACAATTTATCTAATCACATTTAAATGATGTGATTAAGTTAATCTAAACATACTTAATTATCCTCTAATGCTGCATTTTGACTTGCAAGCATATTTTTTTATTTTTCTAAAGGTTTTGACATTTTTTTGGAAATAATTCACAACATGGAATATTAATTAGAACATCTGAAATATAATAATCATCAATAATAATCAAACGATCTTATAATGTAGCTAATCATGCATATAACTACTAATTTGAAGCTTGCATTCCATTTCTCCAAATAGAAAAATAAACTCAAAAAATGGAAACTCAAAATTTTTACTGGAGCCTTCTTCATAATCCATAACCAACACAAAATTCAGTTTTGTTAAAGATTCCAACAGGTTTTCCAAAGGATCCTCAAAATCATGGAGAATTTCTCTTTGTTGTACTATGCCTGAAAATAACTTCTCATATACTTCCTCAAAAATGTATCTATCCCTTTTTGAATTTTCTGGCGTTGTGTTTTCAAGGGATGTAAGATTATAAATACTGTGTTTATCATCTGTAGGATGTAAAACAACTTGTTGTTCTTCAACATCTCCTTGAAACTCAATGATAAAATTCTTGGTGATTGCGAATTTGTTGGTAATTATGTTCATCTTTATGTGACATTGTTTGAAAACTTCAGAAATTTGAACTTGACAATCTTCTCTTTGAAATAGAATTTCAGAAAGTGAAAATTCAGAAGAAAAAATTGAAAAAGAATCCTCATCCTTATCATGATCAGATAAAAATTTGCAAGGTTGATGTAAAGTATTAAGTATTGGTTCCCAGGAGACTATGATCTTCCATCTCATGGTTACTCAATAACTATGATTTTTTAATCAAGGAGTCTCTAATGTAACACAAAATAGGATCATCATCTATATAAGAAGGTTGTTGCCTCGTTATGCTTGTTTCAACTTGCTTTCTTGCTTCACCAGTGAGTTTATAATTTTCTTTCAACTTTTCAAATGTAGCATAACATAAAGGTAAATAGCTATGATCATCATGGATTTCTTTTAACACCTGAAATGTGGCATAACATAGGGGTAAAGAGTCACCATCAGCATAATTTTCATTGTTTTCTTGATGTTCAATGTCTAAAATATATGTATGCTCATCTGTTTCAATATTTTCATCCTGTTTTCCATCGCTATCATAAGTAACACACACATGGTGAATATTTTCCTCAACTGGCTGAAATTTAACATCCTCTTGTTGATAACCTTCCATCGGTTGTTGTTCTAAACTACTTTCAAATGAATACACAAAACAACCAGTTTCTAACTTTTGGTGATGTGACCAAACAACCTCTCCTTCTTCTCCCATATCTGCTTGAAAAGGAGGTACCTTTTGGTGTCCACTGACAACAGGTTTATCTTGCAAAATCAATGTTTTCATAACCCTTTGCATGGTTTACATTAATGTCTCTAACTTAAGGTTTAATAAAGGAGGAAACTACTCTTTAATTACTTTCCTTCTTTCAACTTTCATTATGGGTATTTTAGTCAATAGGTTTATTTCCACATCAATAACACTTTTTTGCATGTCCTCCAAAGTGAAAGGGTTTCTTTCTTTGAGATTATAGGCAATCTCAGCATCAAAACCATCTAGATAATGAAGCATAGCCAATCCTGGGGGAGGCTTTATATCAATAAGTATGGAATCATAAACACTATTGAATCTAGTTGAGAAATCTTGGACTGTCTCATCGGGCTGCCTTTTTAGATTCCAATACTCATCCATAATCTGAAAAGGTTCCTTTTAACCTCCCATCTATTAAGGAAAATTATTTGAAACTGTTGGAAATCAGGAATACTTCTGGCTATCAAACTTCTATACCATTTCCTAGCTTTTCCTAAAAGGCTTTGAGAAAACAACCTCAATTTGACATCTTCATGATCAAATTCCTCCAAGTCAATCAAGTCAATGATTTTGTCTACATTTTTCCTTGCTATGATATCACATGTACCATAAAATTGAGGTAGCCTTTGATCTTAGTTCTTCGTTAGCTCATGCAAAGGGAATGACAGATTTAATGATGCATACCGAACAGTGTTCATAACTGAGGTCTAAGATGAATTTGTACTAGCTGGACTATGTCTGTTATTTGGATCTTGTTTGAGACAACCAATATTAAGATTAGATGATGCATTTGCAGCTTCAAGGGAAGGATATACATTCGCAGAAAGGGTCTCATGTGCGGATTCATCACCTTGATTTGGATTTAATAGACCAAAGAAAATCCTTAAGATACTTTCAAGAAAAGACAAAAGGCGATTGACAAAACATAATAATATATCCTGAAGTAAATTTAGGTTTAAATACCAAACTTTTGTATGTTGTCTTTCCATATTTGTGTTGACAAAGCCTATTCTACTTTGAATCTGATTTGAAGTTTCTTGGAACTTGGTCTGCGAAGCCATCAAATCTAGATTCTTTGACAGTGGAGTCACCCTAAAAACTTTGAAGCTCTGGATACTTTGAATGTGGAGTCACCAGGTGAATGATACAACCTTCTTGTGTTTGATCATTGTCCACCATCAATAACCAGATCTAGAACTTGATATACTTTTCTTAGGTATCTGAAATGTTCAGGTCCCCAGTATGGTTGCCAGAATTTTAACACTCTATAATTTTCTAAGATTACAGAAGAAAATCACAAAGGTAACCACAAACCACTTTGGAAGTTGGGATCTAGTGCTACTAGCTTCAGAGAGAGCTCTCTCTGTGAGATTTAACATTGTTGTATTGAGATATTAGGCTAGTTATTAGGTTCAGGTTTGATTAATGAATTGGTTTGGTTGGAACAACAATGGAAGAGCCATTGGGCAAAGGAGTTTACAAACTTAATAGGGATCGGTATCAGATTTTTCAAAGGAGTTTCACAGGGCATGGTAGTTGAACTAACTGGATCTTTTAGATTAAAATGGAGTGGAGTTGAAGAAAATATATAAGTTCAATTGAAGTTAAAGAGAAATTAAGAATTATTTAACATGATATCAAAGGAAAACATTGAAATTATTTACAACGAGAACCGATGTATTTTTCAACAAATTATGTTCATCAAATTTCTGTGAAATCATTCAATTTTAAGATAACATAAGCATGGAAACAAAGGAATAACACATAGACAATGAGAGAAGCACTTCACCAAATATTCCAACACATGAATCCTATGAAGAATGTCCTTTTTATTACTGATAAGTCCACTAAGGCTTGAAAAACATACAATATCTTTCTTCTGTACAAAAACCAACCTCTATTACTTCAAATGATGAAGTATTTATACAAATTTATTACAAAATATCTTGATTTAAAATATCAAGATTTTTTACGAATATCTATGCAAATATCTTAAAACAGAATTCACGAATTTATTACAAAAGTATAAAAATAGACTAAATTGTTTAAACTATATAAGTTGGTTGAGTGTTGATGTTGTTTCTGGACGTTCTCGTAGTGACTAGGCCTTGAAATGAGCAATGTTGTTTGTCTTGCTGGAAGATGTGTCTCATTGTCCCACTATTCCACTACGTTTTATTTGATGATTGTAGTTGTTGAATGTGCAATGGTGTTTATCTTTCTATCCTTTATCCATTTTCTTCTTAAAATATGTTGAATGTGTCCTCGTTGTCTTCTTTTCCTTTAATGTTTGCTGCTATTTTAGCTTAATAATTCCCCTTTTCATTTAATTAATTCCATTGATAGAATATTGGGAAATTTTGAGAAATAATTTTTAATCAAAATATATTCGCAACAAAGGGGGGGCGATTCTTTCGAATCACAAATCGATGCACAAGAAGGGCCATGTGGCAGCTAGGGATTAGGGGAAACAGATATACTTTCGGGATAGTGTATATGCATGGCTGAGTTGCCGCATTGTTGATAGAGGCTGGGAGTTGACATGGAGGTGGGGTCGGGATCCTTGGTGGGAAGTGATAGGCAGAAGGAGCTACGTGGCAGTAGGGGAGTGGCGATGAAGTGGAAGTGGAGGGTGATGTAACTGGGATTGTGGGTTATGGCGAGAGCAAGGAAAACCATTTTCGCAGGGGGGTTGAAGTGGTTTATGGTATTGAGAGGGGGGGTGCGAAATGATGAGGGGAGGACACGTAGTGGCTGGGAAACCACTTTTTGGACCCCCCCCCACTCGCCGATAAAGAGAAACATAGAGAGGGGGGCGAAAAGGCCTTAGAGCAGTCAAATGTAAAGGTGATTGTGATCGAGGGAGGGTGTGAACTTGTGCAGTGTTTTACCATGGGTGGACCCGAAAACCTTTTAAATTCACCATATAATATATCGCATCTAGCAGGGGCACACGGGAATGGAACGATAGACTTGGATCTGAAATCCCTTTCAGATCCACTGTATAATTTATCGCATCTACCTAAATGTTAGAAAATTATATATTACGGAGCAATGGAACACATAAAATATTGCAGAAATATAAACACAGAAAACGCACAAAACAAGAGAGACACAGATATACGTGGTTCACCCAGTTTGGGCTACATCCACCCCGAACGGCCAGTCCTTCCTTTTTATTATCAAGAAAAATGAAGAGACACAACCTACAGCAAATCCGCTGTAATATCCTCTGTTTTCTCTCACAGTCTCACCTCTCTGTTTCTCGCTCACAGAATACACATCTATCACACAACCTTAAATACAATACCCTCATACAAAGAGAGGGGTTGCCTTCTAGGGCAAAAAACCCTAAACTAAACATAAGTTCTACCGTCAGATCATCCGCCTAATGAACGACCCAGATTGACCAGAAATTACTATACTTTTACAAGGCAATTTTACAGCTGTTTTTAGCTTCGGGGGCGCTACCCCCGAAACCCCCCGCCAGGGGGGGGCTCCCAAAGGTCGCAGCCGCCCCCCCCCCCCCCTGGACCCCCCTTGCAGCGAACATTTTACGGGCGGCATTGCCACCCCCATTTCGAGCTGGGGTCCTATGTGGCGATACCTTTGAATATAGAAGATAATCAGGCTCCACACCCAACAATCTCCCACTTGGAGACTGATTGTAGCAACTCCACCGCTGCTCCATTTGCTGGACAATGACTCCTCTTTGGACCTGGCTGTTTCTCATCTTCATCGTCATCCTTGAAGACCAACTGAAACTGAGCATATTCTCAGTTTCTCCCTGGTTACAACTTTTGTTAGCATATCTGCAGGATTCTGGCTAGTGTGTATCTTTTCTAGCTTCAACTCTCCATCTTCCAACACTGATCGTATGAAATGATACTTGAGCTGTATGTATTTAGTCCTGGAATGAAACGCTAAGTTCTTTGCAAGATGAATGGCACTTTGGCTATCACTGTATAATGTGCCCATATCATGCTCCTTACCCAATTCACCCATAAACCTTTGTAACCAAATCATTTCTTTACTAGCCTCTGTAGCAGCAACATACTCTGCTTCTGTTGTTGAAAGTGCAACAACACTTTGGATTTTTGAAACCCAACTAACAGTTGTTCCTCCAACAGTAAATACATATCCTGTAGTGCTCCTCCTGTTATCTCTGTCACCTGCCATATCTGCATCAACATATCCTTGTAGGGAGATGTTTGAACCACCAAAGCATAATGCTTGATTTGTGGTACCTTTCAAATATCTAAGAATCCATTTTACTGCCATCCAATGTTCCTTTCCTGGATTGTTCATGTACCTACTTACAACTCCCACTGCATGTGCAATATCAGGCCTTGTGCAGACCATTGCATACATTAAGCTTCCAACTGCTGATGCATATGGAACTTTAGACATATAATCCATGTCTTCTTGGGTCTTTGGGCACATTTCCTTGCTAAGGTTGAAATGGCTAGCAAAAGGTGTACTAATTGGTTTTGCATTGTGCATGTTAAATCTTTTCAACACCTTTTGTATGTACTCATTCTGAGACAATGTTAATTTATGATTTTTCCTGTCTCTAGTTATTCTCATACCAAGGATTTGTTTCGCAACTCCCAAATCCTTCATTGCAAATGAATTTTCCAATTTTCTTTTGAGCACATTTATTTCCTGCATGTTAGATCCTGCAACAAGCATGTCATCTACATATAATAACAATATAATATAGCTGCCATCATTTTTCTTTTTCAAATAAACACAATGATCAGAGTGACATCTAGTATAACCTTGTTCAGACATAAACTTGTCAAATTTTAGATACCACTGCCTTGGAGCCTGTTTTAAGCCATACAAGCTCTTCTTCAACCTGCACACTAGTTTCTCCTTCCCTTTCACCTCATATCCTTGTGGCTGCTGCATATATATCTCTTCCTCCAAATCCCCATGGAGAAAGGCTGTCTTTACATCTAACTGCTCAAGATGCAAATCTTCAACTGCTACAAGACTTAAAATAGTTCTGATTGAAGTCATTTTAACAACAGGAGAAAATATTTCATCAAAATCAATACCTTTCTTCTGTGCAAACCCCTTCACCACAAGTCTAGCTTTATACCTCTGTTTTCCTCCATCTTCTTCCTTCAGCCTGTAAACCCATTTATTCTTCAATGTCATTTTTCCTACAGGCAACCTGACTAAATCCCAAGTCTGGTTATGCATTAAGGATTCCATCTCTTCTTCCATGGCTACCTCCCACTTCTTCCTGCTTTCAACCTGCATTGCTTCTTCATAACATTCGGGTTCACCGGAATCAGTCAGCAATAAATAATATAATGAAGGAGAGTATCGTTCAGGGGGTCTACTTATCCTGGTAGATCTTCTAACACCACTTTCAGGTGTTTCGGGTGCCTGTTGTTGTTGTGGTGGTTGTTGTTGTTGTGGTTGTTGATTATTATTATTTTCAGGCACCTTTACTTTTTCAGTGATTTCATCAAAAACTGCGTATTCCTTGTTTTCCTTTTCCTGTTTCTTTTCCTGCAACTGATTCTTATACAAGACCTTTTCATTGAATATTACATCTCTGCTCCTAATGATTTTGTGATTTTCGTAATCATATAAGCGATAACCAAAATCATTAACACCATATCCAATAAAGGTACATTTCTTTGACTTTGCCTCAAGCTTTGTTCTATTCTCTTTATCAATATGGACAAAGGCCTCACAACCAAAAGGCTTTAAAATAGAGTAGTTTACCTTTTTACCTGTCCATGCTTCCTCTGGAACACCACCATCCAAGGAACTTGAAGGCCCTCTGTTTATTAGATAAACAGCAGTATCTACAGCATCTGCCCAAAACTGTAAAGGCAATCCTGCATGCAATCTCATGCACCTTGCACGCTCCATGATTGTTCTGTTCATCCTTTCTGACACACCATTTTCTTGTGGTGTTCTTGGAACTGTCTTCTCTCTGCAAATTCCATGCTCTGAACAGTACCTATCAAACTCTTTGCTGCAATATTCACCTCCATTGTCTGATCTAAGACACTTCAATTTCTTTCCTGTCTCAATCTCAACCAAAGCTTTCCATTTCTTGAAAGTATCAAATACATCAGATTTATTCTTAATACAATAAATCCAAGTTTTTCTAGTTGCATCATCAATAAAAGTAACATAATAATGAGAGCCACCAAGAGATGATACCTGAGCAGGTCCCCATACATCTGTATGCACAAGCTCTAATTTTTCATTCTTCTTTTCTTTCCCAACTCTGAGAAATCTGACTCTCTTTTGTTTTCCATAAATTCAATTCTCACAGAAGTCCAAATAAACATTCTTCAAACCCGGCAACAAATTCCTTGAGTGAAGAATCTTCATCCCCTTTTCACTCATGTGTCCGAGCCTATGATGCCATAATGCTGCATCTGCTCCTTTGGAAGTTAAAGCATTAACAGAGTTAGAAATACCATTGCATAAATACAATGTACCAACCTTTTCGCCTTTTGCTATTACCAAGGCTCCTTTGGTGACCTTCCAAGCTTTATCTGTGAAAGTTGTCACACAACCTTCACCGCCTAACTGCCCTGTTGAAATCATATTTTTCTTTAGATCTGGAACATGCCTTACCTCCTTTAATAGCCATTGGTTTCCATTCTGCTGTTTTACAAGAACCTTACCCATTCCAACGATTTTACAGGGTTTATCATCACCCAGACGAACTTGTCCAAAATCTCCTTGAACATAGTCATGAAAGTATTTCTTATCAGGTGTGGCATGGAATGAAGCCCCTGAATCTACCACCCAGGAATCAGTAATATTTTCAAAAGAAAGAATCAAAGCATCTTGTAACACCTCACCTGTCACATTTGCTTCATGATTGTTTTCTTGCTGTGCATCTCCTTCTTTTCCCTTCCGAGATCTACAGTCTTTCTTTAGGTGTCCTTTCTTTCCACATTTCCAGCACACTATCCCCGATCTGGACTTGGATCTGCCTTTCCTTGATTTACTGCGATATCCTAAGCTCTTTCCTCTTTCCATTTTTCTTCCTCTAGACTTTGCACTCAAAGCATTTCCCGATGTCTCACCAGAGCTTTTCCGTCGCATTTCCTCGCTAAGGATAGCACCGACAACATCATCAAACTTTAAAGTACTAGATCCAGAAATGGAGTTACTAATGGCCATTACCAAACCATTCCAACTTTCTGGTAATGAGCACAAGAATAACAGAGCTCTAACTTCATCATCAAAGTTTACCCCTACAGAACTTAACTAACTTGTAACTGTATTAAAATCATTTAAATGGTTTGCAACAGATCCACCTTCCGACATATTCATATTAAATAATTGTTTCATAAGAAATACCTTGTTTGAGGCCGAGGGTTTTTCATATAGTTTCGACAACGTCTGCATCAAACCCTCTGTCGTGGTTTCCTTCGAAATATTGAAGGCGACTGACGCAGCAAGGCACAACCGTATTTTTCCGAGTGCCTTTCTATCGAGAAGGTTCCATTCTTCGTCTTTCATACCCGTCGGCATCTTTGCTTTTCCGCCCAATGGTAGGTATAGATCTTTCTGATACAGATAATCTTCCATCTGCATCTTCCACAGTGAGAAGTTTTGGCCGTTAAATTTCTCGACCCTAAACTTACCATCTTCCGCCATTGCTCCCAGTCGAACCAGGAACCCTTCTTTCCTGCGAGTTTATCAGCCAAATAGACCTTCGGCTCTGATACCAGTTGTTAGAAAATTATATATTACGGAGCAATGGAACACATAAAATATTGCAGAAATATAAACACAGAAAATGCACAAAACAAGAGAGACACAGATATACGTGGTTCACCCAGTTTGGGCTACGTCCACCCCGAACGGCCAGTCCTTCCTTTTTATTATCCAGCAAAATGAAGAGACACAACCTACAGCAAATCCGCTGTAATATCCTCTGTTTTCTCTCACAGTCTCACCTCTCTGTTTCTCGCTCACAGAATACACATCTATCACACAACCTTAAATACAATACCCTCATACAAAGAGAGGGGTTGCCTTCTAGGGCAAAAAACCCTAAACTAAACATAAGTTCTACCGTCAGATCATCCGCCTAATGAACGGCCTAGATTGACTAGAAATTACTATACTTTTACAAGGCAATTTTACAGCTGTTTTTAGCTTCGGGGGTGCTGCCCCCGAAACCCCCCGCCAGGGGGGGGCTCCCAAAGGTCGCAGTCGCCCCCCCCTGGACCCCCCTGCAGCGAACATTTTACGGGCGGCGTTGCCGCCCCCATTTCGAGCTGGGGTCCTATGTGGCGATACCTTTGAATATAGAAGATAATCAGGCTCCACACCCAACACTAAATTTCTCATGATCGCAATCGCATTGCGGAGGGTACTAGCAAATTTTGTTGACATATTGCGATTGTGAATGCAATTGGTGGAATGAGCAAGAGTAATAGGGGTTGACTGCAGGAAGGTGCGATATACTATAACAAGTAGCTGGTGGGTCAAGGCCGATTCTATTGCGATTGGTTGGTTATTTACAAAGAAATATATATAATAGGATGAACTTGCGGCCATGGTTAATGAATTACTTTTTTTAACATTAAAAAGGGGAATGGAGAACATGTCTAGGTTAATATGTATAATACAAAATGGAAATGCGGCTCGAGTTGGGTTTATGGAAATGAGGCGGTGGTTATGTGGGTCCCGTCTAGAGTTAAAAATTATATTGCATATTCATAATAGGGGTAAATTTTTTTCACAAAGGATAGATGCACATATAATTTAAATAGTAGCGGAAATAGTTCCCAGGCTTTTATCTGATTTTGAAGTTCAAGCTTCATTATGGCCTATCTTTCAATCCAGGATTCGGATTTGGGTGCAGGATATACCATTGGAAAGTTTCTTCTAAGCCCTTTATGATTAAAATACCTGCAGTCTAATTTGATCGAAACATTGTCATGTGAAAAAAGTCTCCTCAAACCTAATACTTGGTGTCTCTTTGGAAATAATTTGCAGGATGAAATATTATCTACAGCATATCAAACATAATAATGATCAACTATAATCAAACAATCCTATCAAAATTTATAGGACCCTAAAACATCGTACAATATTTATAATGTGTTTATGATTTCATTTTCATGAGAACCCTAGGTGGGGATGTCATAGTCCCCTCCCCCTTGAGGGAAGGTCATCCTCGGTGTTCAATTTTCCATGTACAATCATAGAATCAAAATGCAACACATACTGTTTTGTGGAGCTTTATACACACAACTCTATACATTTTTTACAATTATACATACTTGTTTTAACCATCAAACAAGAAAGGATAACTAAATTTCATGACACAATTCATTTCCCACGTGACCTCCTATGGCCCAAAGTGCTTCCACTGCACCTTGAATTGCTCTATATCTCATTTACAGAGCATGAGACTCCTCTGGTCCAGAAGGCACATTAACTCTAGTTGGAACTCTCCATATGGTTCCAAATGTAGCACAGAGCAATCAATCACATGATTAGAATAATGTACATACTTTTAAAGTAAAGAAACATGAAAAACATCATGACCTCTAACTGAGGGAGGTAAGGTCAGTCTATACACTACTAGCCATATCCTTTCAAGTATTTCAAATGGCCCACAGTATCGTGATCCCAGCTTGACACATGTCCATGTCTTTAGGGAACTCTTTTTGGGCTTAACCCTCAAGAAAACGTGTTCGTCAACCTGCAATTCCTTGTGAATTTTATTCTTATCTACATAGCTATTCTATCTATCCTGTGCCACCTTCATATTTTTCCTTATGATCAGAACTTGTTGTTCCATATCCCTAAGCATATCATTTCCTACGTGAACTTGTTAACTGGATTACTCCAGTTGATAGGAGTATTGTATTTCCTTCCATACATTGCTTCAAAGGGGCTCATCCTTATGGATTCTCCATGTCCATTGTTGTACGAAAATTCCAGAAGTGGAATATACTCTTCCCATTTCATGGGTTGATGCATCACATACATCCTTAACATGTCCGCAAGGATCTGATTGGCCCTCTCTATTTTCTTATATGTCTGTGGTTGATATGCAGTGTTGAATGCTAATTTTGTCCCCAATCCTGTGAACAGTTTCATCTAAAACCTAGAAATAAATTTAGCGTCTATGTCAAACACAATCCTTTTGGGGATGTCATGTAGCTTCATGATCTCTCTTACAAAAATTTCTGCTATTTCACTAGAAGAATGGGTAAATTTGGTCACTAAAAAATGAGCTACCATGCAAAGATTATCCACCACTACCATGATTGTGTTGTGATGATTCACTATTTTGGTTAATATCATGATTAAACTCATAAAGATCACCTCCCACTTCCATTCTAGAATAGGGATAGGTTGTAGTAATCATGTTGGATGCTTGCATTCGACCTTCACTTGTTTACATTCCATGCACTTTTCCACAAAGTATGTTGCTTATTTCTTCAATTTTGACCAGTGGTAGTATCTTTTGATGGTTTTAAGGGTCTTTTGATATCATGCGTGTCTTGAGTAGGGATTAGTGTGGAATTATCTCATTATTAGACCTTTTATTTCATCATTGTTAGGCACATAATTTTTTCCTTTAAATCAGACTAAGTCGTCCTTAGTGAGGTGGTATTCTCCACCCTCACCGCCTCGTTGAAGCTTCTCATTTACTCGCTGGTATGGTTCATCCTGTTGTCCAATTTTTTTTATATTTTCATCCAAATTCATCACATATGATCTTACAATTGTCAAGTGGTTCACTTGGATCCTCAATCTCAAGGCATCAGCAACCTTTTCTTTCTTGACCTTTGTATACTTAATCTCGAAGTCAACTTCATTGAGCATGGGCAATCATCTGGCTTGCCTAGCATTCAACTTTGGTTGTTCAAAAAAGTGTTTGAGCCCACTATGATATGTCATGAGCATGAAATTTTGACCAAGAACGTATTCCCTCCACATCTTCAAAGCATGAATAATAACATTCAATTCTAGGTCATGTGTCACATCATTCTCTTCATGTTCACTCAATTTTTTGGACTCATAGTACACAACTTGTCCCTCCTTCATTAAGACTCCACCAAGTTCCTCCTTCCAAGCATTGATACACACTAAGAAATCCTTTTCAAGATCCACAATTCTCAGCACTAGTGCACTAGTGAGAAATTGCTTTAATTGCTCGAACTTATCTGCACATTGTTCAGTCCACTAAAATATCTTCCCTTTTCTCTACAAGGTTGTAATGGAATCCCCTATTTTGGATAAATTATGAATAAATCTCCTGTAATATCCTTCCAGTCCATAAATTATCTGATCTGATCTACATTATTTGTAGTTTGTCATTCAGTGATGCCTTTGACCTTGTCTAGATCAACTAATACACCTTCCTTGGATACAATGTGCCCTAAGTAGTGTATCTATGTCTGGAAGAAGTCAAACTTCTTAAGATTTTGATAGTGCTTGGGTTCTCTCAACAACTATAACACAGTCGCTAGATGATTCTCATTCTCTCCTTCCATTTTTTAATAGACCAATATGTCATCTACAAATACAATGAAAAACTTGTCCAAGTATGGTCGTAACACCCCATTCATCAAGCACATGAATGTGGAAAGAGAATTAGTAAGCCCAAAGGGTACCACTACGATTTCGTAGTGCCTGTATCTTTTTCTGAAAGCAGTCTTATGAATGTCTTTCTCCTTGATTCTCACTTGATGGTAGCCTAACCTCAATTCAATTTTGGAGAAGATTGTTGCTCCCCTTAACTGATCAAAGAGATCATCAATCCTTGGTAGTCGGTACCTGTTCTTAATGGTTACCTTGTTCAAATGCTTATAATCAATTCATAGTCTCATGGTTCCATATTTCTTTTTCACGAACAATACTAGTGCTCCCCAAGGAGACACACTTGGCCTTATGTGCGCTTTTTCAACATTTCTTTCAGCTGTAATTTTAGCTCAACCAACTCAGGGGTGTTCATTTTATATGGGGCCTTAGATGCTCGTGTTGCTCCATGTATCAGCTCAATAGATAAATCTCTCTCTATTTTAGGGGTTAATCCAGTAACCTCTACTAGAAATACATTCACATATTGTCGGAAGATAGGGTATATTCGGAGCAAATCAGCTTCACCATTCCTTGTTGCTATGTTGGCTCCCTCATTTTTGGAAGCTTATATTGTGACAATGTACATCCCTTCCAGCAAATGTGTTTAACTTACATGGCAGTGATCAGCATTACTGATATGTTATTTTTCTTTCCTTGTAATACCCTCTTCATCCCTCGCTCGTCTAAGAATTCTATTACTTTTTCATAGAAACCCAGCTTGGTCTTGTGTGCATATAGCCAATCCATACCCAAAAATATTTCATACCCACACAGTGGTATAAAATTCAAGTTAGTTATTGTGGTCATGCCACTGAGTTCCAATGCGCATGACTTCACCCATTGGTTGATCCTTCTCCTTGTCCTTGTTTCCAATTGAGCCACCCATGGTTCTCGATCTGGTTCCTTGTTTAGTTTTCATTTTTCGACAAGTTTTGGGCCGACATAGCTATAACTAGAACTTGGATCAATCAAAATAGAAATATATTGCCCTTGTAGCTTACCTTCCATCTTAACGATGGATTCCTGGTGATATGCTTTATGGTTGTCCAATGATGTGTAAACCCTTGGCATATTCTAGGTTACTTCATCTACCATGATTGCCTCTTAAGAACTGTAGATTTTGGGTCAAACCTCCTGTTGATGAGGAAAATTCCTTCTCCCATGGTTCCCACCACATGTCTAGCACTTGAGTGGTTCCTAGCCTTCGATCTCGGGTTGTGCCGATGTCGATTGTTGAAGTTCCCCTCAACAACATTGCTTGCCTTCTGTTAAGACTATCTTGTCTGAGTTGGGTGATTCCTCTCTTTTCCTTCTAGGTTCTTCCTAGACCAACTCACATTTCACCTAACAATGCTTTTGGCTACCCCGTTACTCCTAGTATCAGGTCTATGCCTTGCTTGATCATAGCAATGCTCTAGCTACTTAATAAAATCCTTCAGAGTCTGGGGTTCCAACAATTCAGTCGTATCTCTGAATACCATAGGCAACCCACTGATGAACTTATGAATTTTGACCTTCTTTTACTTGAGATATGGGATGTATCTCAATAGCCCCAAAAACATGGTGACATATTCATCACTAGTCGTCTCTCCTATTATGAGTTCATAAAATTCCTTTGCCTTATTATTGTAGTAGCGTTTAGAAATATATTTTCCCCTGAAAATATTCTCAAACTCTTCCCGTGGTAGTTCATTTTTGGTGATGGCTCTATTATTCTTTAGTTCCTCCCACCAAATATCAAATTTTCCTTTTAAACTATAATAAGAAACTCTAGATTTCATATTTTTCGAGTAGTTGTGTATTCTAAAGAACTTCTTCATCCCTAGTAGCCATGCTTATGTGTCATCTTCATTCATAACATATCCACGAAATGTGGGAGGATTTCCCTTTTTAAGTTCTTCAGGCATAGGCTCCCTTTCCTTTCTCTATTAGTGACGGTGGTGGAAAGAGTGATGACCTTTTCGGATGCCAAAACTAGATGGTTTGTTCGAGTAAGGCACCTAAATTCTAACCCTTCCTCTTGGAGTACTCAAAATTTCTCCCCCTAGCATAGTGTCCTCACTCCTTTTCCTAGGCCTATTTTAGGATTTTCTCCCATCTTCTCCATTGGTGTTTTCTTTTGACTCTCTAGGGCTTATCACATCTCTATGATTGATCCTCATTTTAGATTGTCTTTTCCTTTTCCAGTCCGAGATACTTGGCAGGATGACCACATTAATCTCAGCCTACCTCTCTTAGGCTCTTACCCACCTCTCTTTATTGACCTTAAACCTTCGCACCTCATGTCGAAGGCTTCTTAGAGTGTCCATCCAATCCAGGAATTAATTTACTCCCCCTTGCCCAACTATTCTCTCTTCACCATTGGTTTTGACTCCATCACTTCCATGTTGGGACTGATCGAAACTATATTCAACCATTCCAGTCTTCATCATTCTATATTTTCTATGTTATGATGGTCATGATGTGTTTTCAGTCAACCACATGGTTAGACATTTTAAAACAGCATATTAAACATAATTAGGATCATGATTTTACATTCTCGGAGTATCATGGGGTTCCTATGATAACAAAACAACTTTGTTAATATACAATCCATTTATAACTGATATGGATCAATCATTCAATCATGCAATTAGTACATAACTAGTTACAAAATGTATCCACAATCATAATTTATGCTCCCTTTGGGTTGTTAACCATCAACTAATTTATCCTAACATAACTTTAGTAAGGGATTAGTAAGCGCAATCCAAAATAACACAATACTATGTAACCAAACTTCCTCACGTACACGTGACGAAGCCCATCTAGCCCAAGTATTGAACCCAGATGCTTTGGTACCACTTTGTGACGTACCTCACTCCTTGATTTTTACCTTGGAATAAAGGGGTAAAATATCTTATGCATAATTTAGTTCCCTTAATTATATATATTACAAGTATTTGTTCTTATATATGTATATACTTGTATATATATATATATATATATATATATATGCGTGTGTGTGTGTGTGTGTGTGATATGCACGAATCTAGGACCTCTCCATGCCTTGACTTCCAACACTCGTCTTTCCCCTCAGAACAATCCACCCAACTGATGTATCACATTTCCGGGACCCTTAAGGTGCTTTGAGCTTCCGAGTTGAGCCCTTCCCCGGAACCTGACCTATTGGCTGACGGTCCACCAACTTCCCCACTAACGACCATGTCACTTCTTCACACCATTTATCATATGGCCTTATGGCCCCACTACCATGGTACCTCCATCCAATTGCTTCCAAGTAACAAGCTTAGGAACGAAGGGCTTCCGTCGACCCCCATTCCATTAATTGACAGTCTGGGTATTTCCCTAGGACATTACATTCTTACAGGATTTCCAACCTTTGGGGTATGACCATTGTATGAGTGACATCACATTAACGTCAACCATGTCCCATGCTAACCTCAGAAGGTTTCATGTGTCGTCCTAAAGTGGCTCGCTAGGGCACCCGCGATGCCCAACTATTGGCCCATGTGTCCTTAAGACTTTGTTCCAATGTTGTCTCCATGTGTAGGAAAAAATCCTTTGTCATTTAGGGTTCGTATTAGCTCCCCACTTAGTGACCGAACATTCGAACCCGTAACCTAATAAAGAGTCCCTTACATTGATTCCTAGGGTTACGACCTTCTGGGCTTCCAGGGTGGCCCTTCTCAGATGTCTTCCCTTGCCTAGCAGTCCTAGTAACAGAAAATCACATCACCATCTCTTGACAAAACCCCGACACTCTTCTGCCACTAAGTCCACAACTCTTAATTCAATCACCTTCTGGGTTCCTACTCTACGACCTTCTTCTTTGTTTTTTTGACTAATCTTGAGAAGGGAATCTCGCTCCACCAATTAGGAATCCCCTTGACTAGTGTTCTTGATCATTATGTGGATAACATTATCCCACTCCTTCTATAAGTTCAGGGCTTCCTTCTTCTAAGCCAAAACAAGACCTTACTACTCCTTCTCATCACAACTCAGTCAAAGCCTCCCAACTTTGTATTGAGAGATTCCTTAGATGGAGAACTTAACAACCCTCCTAGCTACAAGCTCGACTGTTGTTCAAACTTCTCTGAACTAGCCTTTTCGGCTATAGATTTTCCTCAGGAGTATAGTAGACCTCCATATGTGTTTTATGGGTTCACTACAATACTCTTGGTTTCCTAGGGTGATTTATGACGTTATCCCTCTTAAGCTTGAGCGATTGGTTCCCCAGTGATTTCCTAGCCCGCAAACCTTCTAATCCCACGAGGAGGGAATTCCACCATGGGAGGCATAGGTTCTCATGCGTGGTTTAACTACCACAGACTTGGCATAGACTCCGGGGAGATTCCAACCTTGCTTTCCACACGCCATTTGTGCCAAATCTTGTGTCAGGCCTAAAAGTGGCTCTGTGTTGATACACAGAGCCTTCGTGTCCCTTCTTCATTGCTTTATGATGCCAACAATAGGTATACTATAACAACCCTAGTGAAAATTCCATGTAATAAAAGTTAATAAAGGAAAAATAATAACCATTGTTATGGGACACTTATTTCAAGCTTAATGTTGGGCAAAAACATCCTAGTGTGGGTGTTTATTTGGTTTATTATGGCTAAGAGAAATGGAAAAGGCAATGGAAAAGGCTTTGGAAAGGCATGAGGGATTAATTGGAATTTTATTTATGAAAATAAAGGAAATTAGGAGAAAAGGAAGGTGAAAGGTCACAGGTTGCATGTGAGGAGGAAAATGAAGGAAAATTGAAGAAAATAGAGGCCTCATTAATAAAAAGGCTTCTGAAGATCAATTGGTACTTTTTTCTAGTTCATTTTTTGAGCTCTCTCTCTATTCTCTCTCACACACTCTTGGACCCTTGGAGTTCTGTTGGAGCACTTCAACATTGCATCAAGGAAAGTAAAGAAGGTAAGAGGAAGAAAAAATAAAGCAAGGAAGAGTAGGATCAAGCAACTACAGTGGGATTATTTGTAGGTATCGATTTTCATGTGTGATTTCCTTGCTAGTTTTGGCATGCATGGTTATGCATGTGTGTTCTTATTTCTCTTGTTGTCATGAGCATGGGTTTTTCCAGGTGTGACACAATTCTTCAGCCTTGCCTTTCCATTTATAGATATCCATGGTGTGATGGGTTCTTATGTTTTTGGTTGAGCTAGATTTTCAAATGGATTCAAAACTGAGTGAGGCAGATCTCTGAAAGAAAGAAAACATGGCCTAGTGACCCCTGAACCAGACTATGGGTTGTGGTAAAGCCAAATTTTGTGTTACCTCGGTGGTCCTATGAATCCTCGACTAGTGAATGGTAGGATATATGGGTTAGCCTAAAGGTGGGTGCTCTCCATCAGGCCTAGGAATCACAGGATGTGATATATGGTAAAACCTGAAGGGTGGAGTCTCGATTGGGTCTAAGAATCTTGGGATGGAATATATGGTAAATCCCAAAGACTAGAGTCTCGGACGGGGCCTAGGGATCTGGTGTAGATTGCAGTAAAGCCTAGAGACTAGGAGATAGGGAAATTCCTCATGGTGTAGGTGGCATCCATGCTTGTTTTAGCCTAGTGATCTGATGAGGATTGTGGTAAAGCCTGGTTCTATTGTTGAGGATGAGCTAGTGTAGCCTTGGGAATCCCTGGTTTATTTTTGGTTAAGTCCCACATTCATGCTTGGAATATGGCATGGGGGTGATTGGCTGAAAGAAATATTTGGTTCAGCCAATCTATGGTCAGGTGGTTTGTGGAAGTTCCATACCCAATTGGCTTTTGCATCCATTAATAAGAGTTCCTTTCCTTGGTATTTTATGAGCAAATGTATTGGTTCATATCTGCCATTTATGGCTGATGTATCCCTATTATATTTGTTGTTTATACGCTAGTTATGAGTATTTTTTATGACACTAATGATGTATGGATTTCATCATGTTTTAATTTGTAAATGAAAGAACAATGAATATATGACCTAATAACTGATAATGCAACTAATGTGATAATGCATCAATTCCTCTTATCGATTCTTAGATAAGTATGAGACCCTTATGCTCATATTTGTTGTTATGACCTATAGATTGCATATTTGTGACATGTTTGACGAAATTCCAGTCATGGCTAGTACAAGTCCAGTCAAGTCTTTGTTCAAATATTTTCCTTTGAATTTTTGTCTTGAAGCTACTTTTCATTCCGGAAGGTTTCATGGATTTTTGGGTAGTGGCCTGAGTCTTGGCCTTGAAAAGGTGGCACAAAATCTGGGGTTGGAGGCTTAGAACTAGCTGAAAAAGACCCCATCTGCTTGCATGACCATGCAGTGAGAGAAACTAGAGGGCCCCATTCGCATGCATGGGAGCGACTGAGGCTCTAGGGCAGTGAAGTGTCAAGTAGTCTCAAGGGTTGATTACCTAGAAGGGTTGGTTGGCTCCTATAGGTTCTGTGACATGTGAAAAAGGTTGGATTGGATGTGTTTTGTTGGTTCCACTTCCCTAACTGTACATGGGGAGTTGAATCAGATTTTAGTATCTTCTCATCACATGTTTACCCTAGTAGATAGGTTAACTTGGGTAAATGTGGGAAGAGGGTGTTTCAGAGTGGTATCAAAGCATGGTTCACCCCTTAGACTTGATGGGAGGTGTGTTGGTCATGCATTCATGTCAATTGCATATGTGTTCCTTATACTTGTGGTCTATTTACTTGTTGTGTATGCATGGTGCTGGTCATGGTTGCATTTTTGTCACCATGTGGAAGTTGATGGTGTGTTATTGGATTTGTTTACTATGAGTATATGTTGATTATGCAATGGTTGTGCATGACAGTGTTTGTATGTATCATGTGTGCATGCATGTTGTATGTTTGTTGATTATGCATACATTGACATGGTTGTAGTTGTCATGTATGAGGTCATGATGTGTGGGTGATAGGGTCATCCATTGATGACTGGACTATGATTAGGGTGATATCTATATGTTGTTATGATTATGTTTATACGTGTATTTTTCTAATCTATTTGATCTTGCATACGAGACATCCTCCCCGAGCTACACTGAGGTATGTTGATTATGTTTATATTTTGTTTTAGCTAAAATGGTATGTTTGGAAGGAAAGAGATCAAGGTGACTAGAAAGATGGTTGAATAAAGTTGACGAGATTCTCTATATGGATCATATGAGCATCGTGGTGTTGGAAACTCTTCTGACTTAGCAGACACATTGAGAAGCTTGAAGGAATAATTAAGAAGTTGCAAGGAAGATAATGACAGAATCATGCAGGCACAGTAGAAGTGAGCAAAAGTCAATGCAGTAATCCTTCAGAGTTTTTCAGAATTGCAGAGACAAGGACCACTTCAGATCAGCCATGGGAAAGAAGACATAATTAATGGGGCATATGGTAGTAGGTCTCATGGCAATCATAGGTCGGATAGGGATGACATGATTAGAGATGGTAGGTTCTTGGATACTTCGAATCAAAGAGGTGATGGACACAAGTACTATTCTATTTCTCGTTCTGACAGACACTATGATCGTCATTGTTATCATCCTTATAGGAGGAGTGATAGGGTATATTTTCTAGATGAACTTAAGAAATCTAAGCCACCTAATTTTTATGGAGATTTGAAGAAGTCGTAGGATGCAGAGGCTTGGTTACTTACAATGAATAAGTTCTTTGAACTGCATGATTACTCAGAAAACATGAAGGCCATAATAGCGACATTCAGTCTTAAAGGTAAAGAGGATATCTAAGGGGAAGATGTAAGGGAGGTTAGAGAAATCAGGATGGAGGAATTGAGTTCACATGAATTCAAAAGATTTTTCATGAAGAAGTACTTGTCAGAAAGGTACCATGACAGTAAGGCCAAAGAATTTTATGAGCTAAAGATGGGATCGATGACAGATGAGGAGTATATGACTAAGTTCCTATAGCTATTGAGGTATGTATTATATCTTAATGATGAAAAGGCTAAAGTTCTGAGATTTGTTAGTGGATTTCCATTAGCATTTAGAGATCAGATTGAGTATGATGAGCCTCGATCACTTGAGGAAGTTATTGGGAAATTGAAGAATTTCTATGAGTAGTCAAAGCGTAAGAATGAATCTCAGGAAGGATGGAAAGGGAAAGATAAAGGTAAAGGTAAATGGCAGCTGAAAGGACAAGGCGTCAGAATGCAGAAGAGAAAGAAAATGTTGCACCATACAAGAAGTTCAACATAGCTAGATAGGGACATGGGTCACAACAGCAAAATAGAGGCAATGGTACAAGATGGTTGGAGTGTTGGACATGTGGTAAGGAGCATCTTAAGAGACAAGGCCACAGAATCAAGGTGGTAGGCCTCAAATCTATAGTGCACAAGAGGCGTAGAATTTTGGGGACGTTGGGCAGAGAATTCCTCATATCTATGCAGTGCTGGATAACAAACAGGAAAAGCAACATGCAACTGTTATCGAGATGGAAGATAAGCTTTATGATCAAGTTGTTTCCATTTTGAGACCCTGGATCTAATTATAGTTATATTATTCCTAACCTCGTGGATAAGTGTGGTTTGAATAAAGAAGTGCATGCAAAATCCTAGCTAGTGGAGTTGGCTACAGGTACAAAGAAGAGAGTATATCACTAGGTAAGAGTTTGTGCATTTGAGTTGAATTGTATGCCTACATTTGCAAATTTGAATGTATTACCGTTGGGGTCATATAGTATGCTATTGGGTATGGACTGGATATATCTTCATAGGACCAAAGTGGGTTGTTATAACAAATCCATTGAGTGCTTGGATGATAATGGAGAAAAGAGAATCTTACAGGGAAAGAAGAAGGCAACATCAGTTAGAATGGTTACAACTATGTAGGAAAAGTGTAGTCGTAGAAAAGGGTGTGTGTTATTTGCAGTGCATATTTCTAGTGACAAAGGTAAGTATGTGAAGGTATTGAGTATGTACCTGATCTTGCAGTAGTTTCAGGATGTGTTTCCAATGAATATTTCAAAGTTTCTACCTTGCAGGAAAGTAGACTTTTCTATTGAATTGGTACCAGGGGAAGCATTAGCATCAAAGACATCGTATAGGATGAGAACTCTAGATTTGGTGCAGTTGAAGTTGCAGTTGAAGGATATGCTTGACAAGGGATACATTAGGCCAAGTCTATCACCTTGGGGCGCACTAGTATTGTTTTTAAAGAAGATGGACAATACTCTTAGGTTATGCATTGATTACAGGTAGTTGAATAAGGTGACCATCAAGAAAAGGTATCTGTTGCCGAGGATTGATGACTTGTTCAATTTGTTAAAGGGAGAATCAATGTTCTCAAAGATTGATTTGAGATCCAGATATCATTAGGTACACATTAAGTAAGAGGACAATACAAGACAACTTTCTAGACCAAGTACAGGCATTATGAGTTTGTTGTAGTTCCATTTGGTTTAACTAATGCTCCAACTACCTTTATGTGCTTGATGAATAATTTGTTGTGTCCTTATCTGGACAAATTTTTTATTGTGTTCATTGATGACATCTTGATATATTCTAAAAATGAGGAAGAGAATGTCTAGCATTTAACAGCAGTGTTGAGATTGCTGAGAGATCATCAGTTGTATGCTAAGCTTAGCAAATGTAGTTTCTTTTAGACAAAGGTAAATTACTTGGGGCATGTGGTCTCCAAGGAAAGTATAGAAGTGGATCCAGAGAAGATAAGGTCTATCATGGAGTGGGAAGCTCCTAGAAATTTTGAAGAGGGAAGATCATTTATGGGGCTAGCAGGTTACTATAAGAGGTTCATCATGAACTTCTCTAGATTTTCATATCCTATTACATCATTGCAGAGGAAAGGTAAGAAATTTGAATGGACAAAGGAATGTGCAATAAGTTATGATTAGTTAAAGAATTTGTTGAAAAATGCTCCAGTGTTAAATATTTCAAATCCGAACAAGGATTTTTTGGTATGTACATATGCACGCAAGAGAGGACTTGGTTGAGTTCTTATGCAAGAAGGACATGTGGTATGCTATGAATCAAGAATATTGAATGAGAACGAAAAATTATCCGACGCATGATCTTCAGATGGAAGAGATCATTCATGCATTGAAAATGTGGAGGCATTATCTTCTTGGCAGGAGGTTTGTATTGATGAGTGATCATAGTGGGTTGAGCTACTTATTTGATCAACCGAACTTGAATGTTAGGTAAGATATATGGTTGGCCATGATTAGTGAGTTTGACTTTGAGATCAAGTACATAAAGGGTAAGGAGGACAAGGTTGAAAATGCTATTAGCAGGTAGATACAGGTGAATCATATAGCCACTATGAGTTCTTATGGGATGGAGTTACAAGATTAAATATTATAGGCAAGTCGGCAGGATGACAAGTGGAGCTTATGCATAGGTTATAAAAAAGCACAGGTACATGTACAAGTGTAGGTACATGTGAAACAGGATAAAAGAAATATTGGTTATGAGTCCCACATTCATGCTTGGAACATGGCATGATGGTGATTGGATAAAAGAAATATTTGGTTCAGCCAACCTATGGTCGGGTGGCTCGTGGAAGTCCCATACTTGGTTGGATTTTACATCCATTAATAAGAGTTCCTTTCCTTGGTATTTTATGATCAAATGTATTGGTTCATACATGGAATTTCTGGGTGATTTATCCATATTATCTTTTTCGTTTATATGTTGGTTATGAGTATGTTTTATGACAATAATGATATATGGCTTTCATCATGTTTTGATTTGTAGATGAATGAGAAATTAATATATGACCTAATAGATGATAATGCAGCTAATGTGATAAGGCATTAATTCTTCTCAGTGATTCTCAGATACGTATGATATATCTATGCTCAGATATGTTGTTATGACTTTTAGATTGCATATTAATGACATGTTTGACGAAATACCTGTCATGGCTAGTAGGGGTATAGTCAAGTATTTGTTCAAATATTTGAATTTATATATTGTATAGATGTTAATTTTCATTCCTAAAGGTTTCATGGAGTTCTGGGCAGTGGCCTGAGTCCTGGCCCTGAAAAGGTGGCACAAAATCAGGGGTTGCGGGCTTAGAACTAGCTCAAAAGTAACCCAGTCCCTTGCATGCCCATGTTGTGAGAGTGACTAGAGGGCCCCAGTCGCATGTATGCCCATTTCATGGGAGCAACTGAGGCTCTAGGGCAGTGAAGTGTCAATTTGTCTCAAGGGTTAATCACTTGAAAGGGTTGGTTGGCTCATGTAGGTTATGTGAAATGCGCAAATGGTCAGATTTCTTGTGTTGCGTTGTTTCCACTTCCTTAACTACACATGGGGAGTTGAATCTGATTATAGTAGCCTCTCGTCACATGTTTACCCCAGTGGACCAATTAACTTAGGTAAATGTGGGAGGAGGGTGTTACATATACAACCTACTAAAAATGAAAGGTTGAAGGAGATTCAGGGAAATATGGTGGCTAAGCTGATACCAGGGAAAAACTCCCTTCGACATTAATGTCATGCTCTTTGAGAAACAAAGCAAATTGTAACGTGACGAAAGATGACCCACAAGTGAATACAGAACCTGCAATGTAGAAGGTCTCTTATGTAATCTTATATTAATTAAAGGGTCTCATAACCCCCCATTCTTCAAGATTTAATCCAAGCTTTCATGGCTCATTAATATATTATAATTTGGTCTTAGTTAACATGTGATTATTATCCTTTTATGTGCCAACTGTTTCATTCTTGTCATTAGCATTTGTTAGACACATTTCACTTTCATCTTTCTCGCATATTCATGTGTATATTCAATTCATACACATACATGAATACCAATTTCTTAACACATATCAAAAGGATTGTAATACATATACAAGCTTCATCAACACATTGAAGTCCCTACATTCAAACAATTATCCATAATATAGTACCATTATTCATCATACATAAATAGAACACTGAGTTACTTATCTTGAAATATGCAGGGAAACTGAGTCTGAGACAAGGACTCTCCACCCAACCATATATAGTTGTAGCCACACTTACTTATATCCATCACCCCTAAGCCAAATTTTAGAGTCTAGGGGTAGTGCTTACTTCAGGGACTAACACACCAATCTTCCATTGACTTTGGGACTCCAAAGGACTTCCTTCCTCAATCCCACCAACTGGAATCTTCTTACTTGGTCGACAGTGGGTATCCAGAGGTGCCCAACCTCACCCCTATGTGCTCACATAGTGATTTGCCCTATTCCAAGGAGTCAAAAATTGACTGTGCCATCTAGGTGTTAACCATTGGTATTCATTCTAGTGTTCCTCAACTTCTAATTCAAGGTAGCCTCTACCCAAGTTGTTACATGAATTTAGATTTGTTATCTCAACCCACAGCCTCTAGGGTACCCAGGATGTTACAAGGCTTCAGAGATTCTATCCCAACCCACAGCCTCCAGAGACCCAAATTCGACGTTGCCTGCAGAGAGCTCTTTTCTCACACTCCCTTCCTATTCACCTTAATCCCCTCCTCTCATTTTTGTTGTCTCCCCTCCTCTCTTCTGCATTTAAATTTTTTCACTTTTGGTTCCTTCCTTGGACGCTCTTTACTGTTGTGTCCTGTTTGTCTTGTAGAGTGTTGTCCCTTCATAAATTCCTTTCCTCTTTTTCTTGTGATTTCTTTCCAATCGACATGGGAATGCATACCTCTTTTCCCTGCTAATTTAATTTCAAGATATATTTTCATCAATTCCTACAACAACCAGTGTTTAATGGTTGTTATGCATTTTAGGTTTCTTCCTTGCACAAGAAGCCATGACGTCCCAAACAAGTGACTCCCTTCCCAACTCTGGAATATGTTTCCCTTGACTCAGTCCCCTTTTTCATTTCAATTCATCATACAATATCTACAATGTGTTTATGATTCCATTTGCATGAGAACCTCAGGAGGGGTTATTACATCAATGCATAGTCTAAGAGTTCCATCTTTTTTTTTCACAAATAATATAGGTGCTCCCCACAGTGACACACTTGGCCATATTTAGCCTTTTTCAAGCATTTCCTTCAGCTACAACTTTAGCTCAACCAACTCTAGGGTGCTCATTTTATATGGTGCCTTGGATGTTTCTAGCACCCTGTGCACTAGATCGATAGAATAATATATCTCTCTATGAGGAGGTAATCCAAGGACTTCTACTAGAAATATTTATGTATACTATTGCAAAACTAGGTATCTTTGTAGCACTTTAGCTCCCTCACCTACTATGGCTTGGTCAACTTCCTCATCCTTGGCAATTTGAATTGTAAGTAATGTAAAAACCTTTATGTTGTTTCATTTAGCTTGCATAGTAGTGATTAACCTTTCTTAAATGGAATTTTTAATTCCCTATAACACTATTTCCACTCCTCGCTTATCCAAGCATTCAATTGTTTTTCCATAGAAATGTACTTTGGTTTGATGTAAGCACAACTATTTCATGCCCAGTAAAATATCATACACACCCAAAGGTAGTAAATTCAAGTGGGTTGTAGTGGGCATGTCATTAAACTTGAATTCACATGACCTTACCCAATGGTTGATCCTTCACTTTGTTCTAGTTTCCAATTGAACTAGCCAAGGTTCTTCACGCACTTCTTTGACTAGATTGAATTTATAGACGAGCTCTGGGCTAGCAGAACTCTAGTTAGATCCTAGATCAATTAAAATGGAAACAATTTTTTCTTGCATCTTACCTTCCATCTCAATGATGGATGCCTAGTGATCTGCTTGGCAATTATCCATTGTGGCATAAATTATAGGTATACTCTGACCCACTTCATCCACCATGCTCACCTCCTGAGTACTATAAATCTTTAGTTCGGTGTCTTGTTGGTGAGGACAATCTCTCTGTTTGTGGTTCTCACCACAATTCTAGCACCTGAGCAGCTCATGACCTTCAAACTTGGGTGGTGTTGTTGTCATTTGTTGCATTTTTTTTTAATAGTGACATTGGATTTCTACTTTATCCATTTCAGTTTAGTTGGGTGTTTACCTTCCTTCCTTTCTGAGCTTTTCCTAGGCTAATTTCTCTCATGTTTGGTGTTATACCTGGCCTGCCAATTACCTTTGGTATTAGGACTGCATTTCGCTTGTTTATAGCAATGTCCTAACTTCTTGATAGCTTCCTTCAGAGTTTGTGGCTCGAGCAACTCAATTTTATCTTGGAATTCCACAGGAAACCCACTGACAAATCTTTGGATTTAAGCTTTTTCAACCTTGATATACAACAAATATCTCAGTAGTTCCAAAAACTTAGCGACATATTCATCACTAGTTAACTAGCCCATTCTAATCTCATAAAACTCTAACTTTTCCATCATAGTCGCATTCAGAGAAATATTATTTCTGAAGAGATTCTCAAACTCCTCCCAAGTTCATTCTTTCTCATCAATAGCCCTAACATTATTCAAGTCCTCTCACTAGACATCAACTTTTCCTCTTAAGTTGTAGGTAGCAACTCTAGCTTTCATGTTCTCAAAATAATCATGTATTCTAAAGGATTTCTTCATCCCCAGTAGCCAAGACTCTGCATATTCTAATTTCTTCATATCCCCATCAAATGTAGGTGGTTTTTATTTCTTGAACTCCTTAGGCATGTGATCCTTTTCTTTGCTTCTTGAGCAATGACAGTGATGGTGGGAATGGTGGTGCCTCCGAGCAACATAAATAGATGTTTTTATGAAATATTGCACTTGTGTGCTAGTTCCCCTTGGGGTGCTCAAGGGTACATCCCCTGGTGTAGTGTCCTCACTACCTTGCCTATCTCTATTTCTGAATATTACACCATTTCCTCCATTGGTGTTTTCTCCAGAGTTGTGAGGGTCTTTCCTATCTTTGCAGTTGGTTCTCATCTCAGATTTCCTTTTCCTCTACTAATTAGAGAGACTCTGTAGAATGAATACATTTATTTTTTCCTGCCTTTCTTGAGCTCTCACTAGCCTTTCATTGTCAGCTTTAATGCTTCTCACCTCAAATCTCGGGCTTCTCAATGTATCCATCTAGTCTGGAGAGTGATTCACTTCCCCCTGACAAACTCATCGTTCCTCATCATTGGCTTTATCCCCATCACTTCCATGTTTTCATTGACTGGAGCTATATTCAACCATTTTGGTCATCATAATTGTGTTTCCCTTAAAAAAAAATTATGCTTGTGAAGTGTTGACAATCACACACACTATTAGCCACACAGTTATGACTCTAAGTCAAACATTCATGGTTCGGCCATGGAAGTCTATGCTGCGACAAGGAAATTCATGTTATATATATATATATATATATATATATATATATATATATATATATATATATATATATATATATATATATATATATATATATATATATCAATCAATCAATCAAATGCAGTAATCATTTAAACCCACAATTTCCATCAAATACATCAACATCCATTTGCTAATAACAATAGTCAACAATTCAAACCAACTTTAACATCTAAACAGTTACTCGGTGGTTCTCACAATCATCACTTGTTGCTGATTAATCCCATCCAATATGAGTGTCAAATTGTTTCTCTAATACCACTTTGTAACACACCCAACCCACTCTCTCCTAGTAGGAGGGAGGGTCACTATGCAAGTCCATCTTCCACAGTAGAATCATGGGAAAGGGACCTTCAAAATTCTATGATACCACTTTGTAACACACCCAACCCACTCTCTCATAGTAGGAGGGACGGCTATGAAATTCCATCTTCCATATTAGATTCATGGGAAAGGGACCTTAAAAATTTGGATCATCTCTCTCTCTCTAGATTATCTTTACTATTATTATTTCCTTTTTTTTTCCTTGAGGATCTAGAGTATGCATATCCCTTCTTTACCCATTTCTTACTGCCACATGGTAGCCCGCCATAGGCCCACATGATAGATTGAATGCGCAGACGGTCAGGCTACCTTGCATGTTCCCATTTGTCTGTCTAAATTCTTGAGCTATGTTCTGGTCAAAGTCGGTCCTACCACATGCTCACCATAACCTATACGTGAACGGTCTGACCCCAAAACTCTAACCTAGTTGGGGTCAGCCTCACCACACGCATGTCGTGACCTTTACCAGATAGCCCAACCACCAACCTCCGACCTAGTCGGGATTGGCATCAACTTCATGTGGTGGAGCCCTCTCCATGGACACTCACCGCCCGACCTCTAACCTTTGGACTTTATCACTTCACCAAGCCATTTCCACTTAGATGATATCTGACCAAGTTATATCGTAATCCAATCATTGGTTTCCACTCTTAGGGTTCATTTCCATAATTGGATAACATTTCTTCCTTAAAAATGAGTTGCAACTCTCTTCTACTGATCGAAGAAAGTCTTCGCCCTCATCATGATCTGACTCGGGGATCTCGCCCCATCAACCTGTAATATGTCTCTAAAGATGACCCTTATCCTGGAGAGGAGTGCTTCTCTCCCTTATGCTAATATTCCTGATCAGATCTCTTCAATTATGGTTGACTCAAAGTTCTCTCCCTCCTCCTATCTTTCAACAGAAATTGGTAACGACAGTGAGAGGTCATTAACCTACATCATGTTTCTATCCCTACCAAGCTTAAGAAAAGGATTTTACAATTAGTCTTAACCCCTCTTGATTTCCCCAATTCTGGAAAGGGTATTCTAGGCAAAGCAGTGTAGGTGCTCTTGCAGTCATTGTCTACTAAGTGCTTGGGATGAACTCCTAAAGGGCTTCCACCTCTCTTGCCACATGCTGAAGGTGCCATGATTCTTTTCGGGACTACAAGCAGCTCCATGGCACTGTGCAGGACCTTAAGGTTCCCCACCGTCATAACGAAAATGCCAATGGTAGATTCCTCATCTATTGAGGATGCAAGGTTGGACATGCCTTCCAATGGGGGCCTCAACGTTTCCTCTCTCATGACTAGTGGATTCAATCAGCCATATATTTTCTCTAATGCACCGATCTGACATCAAAGGATAAGGGTGCTTTAAATCACTCAAACCCTCCCCAGACAATTCTATCTATTGTAACTACTCTCATTAATAAGAGAAAAAGGGTCTGCGAGAGTGTTGTTACTATTAAGCTAACATGAAGACCTCTAAGGTATTCATCATAGCCAATGACTTGTTGCCTCTTGTATGTGTTTTTTTTAACACACTTAAGCATATTTCTTATAATATTATCAGATTCATGATTACACCTTATTATTTACTATCTTGATATCTGTTATATATTAACACAGTAAAATGTTCAATAACAAGAATCCTAGCAAGTTTCTCACATAACAATGGTTCATGGTTCAGGGTGCATGCTCCCATCCCTTATTCATCAATACCAGTATTTTTAATGAACAACACACACACACACTACAATATCTAACATGCCCAACACTGAGATACATTACAGACATGCATTTGCTTGTTCAGTAATACATATATGAAATATTAACACAAATTCAGTGCATGCATTATGATCCATTAACATATAATAAACACTTATCTTTAATTCTTATAGGGAAATTAAGTACGGGATAAGGAATCTATGCCCAACCATAGAGAGTTGTTGTCACCCCCGAGCCAGATTCCAAGGTTTGGGAGGGATGCTTGCTTGAGGAGGTAGGCTTCAACTTCGAATGACTGAAGGGACTCCATAGGACTTTCCTTCTTCAATCCAAACATTTTTCTGTCACCCCTTACCAACACTGAAGGTCTAGAGGTGCTCTATCTCACCCTAAGTGTACTCACACTATGATTAAATCCTTCCAGGAGTCCAGAATCCACTGCCACCACAATCTTCAACCAATTCTACCTTGTAATATGATTTAGGATGGTCTCTTCCCAAGTTTTTATAGGTCTCCATAGACATTTATCTCAACCCACAACCTCTAATAGACCCAAGTTGTTACAAGGCTCCAAAGACTCTATCTCATCCCATAGCCTCCAGGGACACAAGTTGTTGTAGGACTCTAGAGACCTATGTATCAACCCACAACCTCCAAGGACCCAAGTTGTTACAAGGCTCTGGGGACTCTATATCAACTCATAGCCTCCATGGAATCAAATTTATTACAAGGCTCGAGAGACTAGCATCTCAACCCATAGCCTCTAGGGAATCTAAGAACCAATCCCCTTCTCTTCTCTTCAACCATCTCTGTTGACTATCCCAGTTGAACTTAGATATCGTGACCACTTTGTCTACTTCTAAATTCCTCTTCGTATGCTCACTAATCTTCCTTCCAGAGTTTTTTTCTTGGGTTACCTTTTTCTCTCTCATCCTCATTTGTTGAATACTTCCATCCTTTTCTTAAACTGCTTGCTCCTTGAAAATTCGCAACCCCTATTCTTGGACCTACATTTTTTGTTCTCTTTTCCTTGTTACCCTTGCTCAAGCAACATGAGTTATGGGTTGTGTATATTTTGTTGCAATTTATTCAATTTTTATTGTTGATTCATTAATTTCATGCACTAGAAATCTTAATGGTTGTCCAAGAAGCTCTAGATTTCTTGTACCAATTTTCTACATCCTAAGAAAAACATCCTCCTTCCCAGCTTTGCATATATGTCCCTTGACTCAGCTCCCTTTTTTTCTCTTTCATATTCATAGTGTGATTACAATTACTTTTATGATGGAACCTCAGGTGGGGTTGTCACAAGTATGGAGCTTAACATCGTTAATATTATGGCATGCGTCGGGATAGAATGACCTACTGGGAAAGGCGTGGAATGATATTTTATGAAATAAGATAATTTGGTGGTGGAAGGATTTGAACTTCTTAATGGGTGCTTCAAAATCTAGGTTCCTCATGCTATTTTGGATCCACTCTTGGAGTTTTACATTCATCTCTTGGAGTCTCACAAATTATGTGATGTGGACCTTGTTAAGTATAAATGTTCCCGATAGAATCAAAGAATTGATGATACAATGATTACTAGAAGGATAAACTATTTCCTATTAATTGAAAATTTGTTGGGAAGGATACCTCTTTTTCATCAATGGGTAGGGATTAGGGGTCAATCTGATCATCACCCTGCCTTTTTGGAGTTGAAGAGTGGTTTCAACAAGCCAAAGGCCCTCTTTAAATTCAACTCATTTTGGATTAAAGATTAATATTCTCGGAATATCATAATTGATCATTGGATATCTTTTAATCCTAATAATGGTGGCTCTGCTTCAATTAAGTTTCCTTACAATCTCAAAAGAATAAAACATGCCACTGTGGAATGGCCTATCATCAAAAAAGAAAGGGATGAGGAGGCCCCTAAAAGTGTTGAACAAGAGTTGGAATAAATGGAAGACTGAGAAGGAGGGGGTTATATATCAGAGGATTCTAAACAATGAATGATTTAGCTTGAGGCCACCAGAGAAAGATTGTTGAAAGAAAAGGAGGAAACTTGGAGGTTAAAGAGTTGCACAATTTGGCTAAAAAGCAGGCTTAAAAAATCAAAAATAAATCAACAATACCCAAAGGGTCGACAATCTATTAGTACAATTTTGGCTCTGTATGATTAGAATGGTGGAAAATCCATTACATTTGAAGATCTAGCTAGGCTAAGGAACACTCACTTCAATACTCTTTTTAAGGTCTATTAAGAAGCTTCCTTAGCTGAGGTCATTGCATTGGTCGGGAACTTTCCCTAGTACACAAAAAATCAAGTCAACCATTATCTTATGGAGCCAATTACTGAGAAAGAGTTCTTGAATATTATGCATAGTTTCAAATGGGACAAGAGCCCAAGGCTTGATGGGAAATTGGTAGAAATTTTCTCTGCGTTTTTGAATTATTAGGGACAAACCTATTAAGGGTAGTTGAAGAATGAATACTATTAGGGTGAATGTATGATGCATTCAATTCTACATTTATAGCTTCCATTTGAAAGAATGATTCCCCGCAGACTTTTGATGAGTTCATACATATTTATTTATGTAACGTTACTTACAAAATCATAGTAAAAATCATTGCTTCCATATTGAATTCGACTCTATCGCAACAATTATCAAAAGAGTGATTTTCTTTTTTGGAGGGAAAGCAGATTCATAAGGCCATTAGCGTATCTCAAGAAGGTATTCATAGTCTGAAGAAAAAGAAGTTAAAAGGTATGGTGCTTAAAATTGACCTGTAAAAGGCATATGTCAAGGTCAGTTGGATCTATCTTGAAGTTCTCATGACTCACCTGGGATTTTAGGTAAGCTTCATTAATTGGGTCATGTGTTGCATTACCTCTATATCTTTTGCAGTGCTTATAAATGGGTCTTCCTCTGCATTTTTGCATGTTGAATTTAGACTTTATTAGGGTTGTTTAGTTTTTCCTTTATTATTTTTTTGTGGTTTAAGGGTTGAGCAGAATGTTGCCTGAATAAAAAAGGAAGCGAGACTTAAAAGGTGCTATAGTGGCTAATGATCTGGTAATTACACATCTATTATTTGTAGATGATATCCTCTTGTTCTATAATGGGACCAAAAGAGACCTGGCATCAGTTAAATTGGCCCTTTCTCTATTTGAAAAAGTGACAGGAATGATGATAAACCTGCAAAAATCAACTTTATTTGAAGTAGGTTTATTCATAAAAAAATCTACATATGCTCTAAATCTATTTCATTTTCTTTCAAATAATTTAGATGAAGGGATAAAATACTTTGGTTTTCACCTAAAGCCCAACTATTATAAAAAGGTTGATTGGTTGTGGTTAATAGAAAAGATATTAAAGGTATGGAGTTTCAAATGGATTTCAAGGGAAAGAAATCTAATGCTCATCGAGTCTGTTTTAGAAGCCATCCCATTTTTATGGATGGCATCGTTAGCACCCTATAATTGAACCTCTAGGTTGAGAAAAGGTTTACAGGGGTAACCACAAACCACTTACAAGCTAGAATCTATCCCTTCTAGCTTTAGAAGGTCTCTCTCTATAGATTTTTTTTAGTCAATTAATTCGCTTAGTATTTCAGATCTTAGGCTAGTTTTTAAGAGTGTAAAGAATATGATTTGTTTTAATGTTTTGATGGAAAATGTGAATAAATTCCATTGTACATGGAGTCACTTTCAGTTGATAGTTTCATTAAATACATAAAATAATGAAAGGTTTTTGTAGAAATAGCGAGATGGGTAGCCCTTCTGATGTTTTTGATCAGGTTCGTTGTAGGAGAGTGAGCAGCATAATGGTGGAAAAATGACACATAAAGCATCTAACTAAAGGATTAATTTTTCATGTCATTTATGACGAAAAACATGTATTGTTTAGGAAACTAAAACAGAGCATTGTAATAGTGAATTTTGAGATAATTATTTGTTTATTTAAAAAAGAATATATATATTCATGGCATAATAATTTCAACAAGAAACTTACATCACACAGAAGCACATCACCATAATGACTAACAAAAGAATTCATGCAACAAGTTACTTCGACCTTCTTCTATTCACCGAAAATCTTTGAAAAATACAAAATACAAGTTGCTTGCTTCACACACAAACCAACCTAACCCTTTTGTCATGTATGATTCTTCTTAAATATATTTAGTTATGTGAAAACTGAAGGACCAGATATAATGTATCTGGTATCAACTAAAATATCAAGATAAACTAAATCATTGAAACATCATTGATTGAAATATTGATCAAATTTAGCAACATCATCATTCTAGCAGGTCCAAAAATAATCAAAACACAAAACATGATTAAGTGATGAATTGCGCAGCAGTTGTGCGTCAATGTGTAGTAGACTTCCAACTCATCATGGTTATGGGTTGTAATGGATGAAACCAATCTGATGAATACATTGGCGATGATTTCGTGATTGTGTAGGACCCACTGGATGATCCTTTCAATGCGTGCAGGCCCCATAAAAGACTAGTCACCACTTGCGCAACAAAAATCAAATTCTGAGTTTGGATGTCATTTCCCGCTCCAAAAAAAACTGTAGTGCCCAACCATCCATCAAAATCACTTTATAACACCCATCATACTTCCAACCTATTGAAATTCAAATTTACAAGTTGAATTTTTAAAAAAATTAGAATTTTGTCAGCAAGAAATTGTGGAAAATGGGTCTCCAAGTGACACCTGTAATTCCAAAATTGTTACAAATGTGCACAAACTGAGAGAGGTTTATGTTATTTGGCATATGCTAGACAAAATTTATTTTAGTGTTAAAATATTCACTTCCTACTGTTAGAAAAATGTGCCAAAACAATGACTCAAACAAGAGGAAAATGTAGAATTTTATTTTTTGAAAAATAGACCTCCAACAACATTACATATCTCCAAAACCATAATACCTATGTAGAAATGGAAGGAGGATTTTTTTATTTGGCCCTTTCTTGGAAAAAGCCTCTTTCATTTTTTATAAATTATTTCCATTCAGTCTGAAACCTCTTTTGAAAATGATGGCTAAAACAGTCAATTTGGGAGGAAACTATGTAGCGGAGTGTAGCAGACCTCCATGGTTCATATGGTTGCAGATGGTTTTGTACAAGTTTGAGTGTGTAGATTTTCTTGAGATAACCTGAATATGATGTAGAACCCTATTATTTCTTCCATCCATGCTTTCAGACCTCTAAAATGGTTGTTATCAGTTTTCACAGTGACCTCCTTTCTTCTGAGTTTTCAAACACAAACTTTCAATTCACAACTTCTTTGAGCATGTGTTGCAATGGAGTAGGAATGAGAGAAGCTTGAAATTAATACCTCCATATGCCTTGTTTCATGTCATGAGGGTGAATGGTTAAGTGGAGGAAGAGTGGGGTGGCATGAGGATATCCTTTACTAATGATACCAATGATGAGAAGTAAAGACCACTAACTAGACCCATTGACTAACTAAAATGGCCCATTGAAACCTCAGCGATTTCCTTTTCCCTCCATGATTACACATTTGAAATTAGGACCTTGTACCCTTCTCATGGATTTTATACTTGATACTTGTTAGGTTCCTATACAAATAGGACTCATAATTTTTTAATGGCTGAGATTAAACCTGTAATATGTACATACCTTTGCTTTCTACAAATGTTCTCCATATTCAAAAAATTAAAAAATGTAAAGAGGATATGTCCTAAAAGAAAATTCACGGGACAAAAAGAATAAAAAAGGTCAAAAAATATGAAAAATATGAACCCCAAGAAAAGAAAATACCATGAAAGTGTGCAAGTCAATATGCCACTACTATTTACTCTTTTATGCAGAATAAATGATTGTGTGCACTTTGTAATTCTTGCCACAATCCATGATAGTCAAAATGTTTAAACTTGGCTATTTCATGTTTTCAATTTCATGTCTATAGATAGAGAATAAAATTTTGGCCAAACAGTGTAACCTTGGCAGATAATTAGATAGGTAGAGTAAACAAAAGGAGCTCAATTGTTTAATCTGAGCCCTTGGATGAATAAGGTTAGATTTAGTTAGATTACCATGGTAAAGAAAAGAAAAATGTTTGATAAGGGTTTGCTAGCTAAAATGCACCCTAATAAAGAGAAGTAAAAATGGTAGGATGACTAGATGGGTAAGTAGAAGAAAGGTTACATAATTGTGATGATTGTTAGACAAAAGCATATTTATTACCCTCATCATGAAATTTCTAAGTATGAATAGAAATTGGACTGGCATAAAGTTCACAAAGTCAAATTGATTAATTTCCCCTCACTCATTTCACCTTTTACTCAACTAATTTCCCAAAATAAGTTTCAAGTACCCAAAATCTTAAAGTCAAAGGGGCTCAGAGCATTTCTCTGACTTCTGGATGAACCGGACCCTCAGCCCAATGACTTATAGATCTTAAGTACTAAAATCCCCTCATAAACATTCATTCCCCCCTTTAATTCATTCATTTTCCTAATAATACCCTTTTCCTAAGGTTAAATCACTTTTACCTAGGAAAAATATTTGTTCCCCCCACATAACTCATTTTCACATCAAAAACCCAAAAAACATAATATCCTAAGTCTTTATGTGATTATCAGAAAGCATTAAAAAACATGAAAATCATATGCTTAGGGTATGGTTCCCCTTCCACCCATTTGACTAAATTCTTAATTTATTTATATTTACTAATTCCCGAAAAAAACCCTTTTTCCCATATATTTTATTAAATCCCTTTAATATTAATATACCTACCCCGAAGTTTGAAATATAAACTTTATATTATACGAACCCCAACAAATGACATAATTAATCGACCTGCGATTAATTAAAGTCAAACCATCCACCAATCATATCCCTCCCGATAGTTTAATCCCCACCTTAACCCCTCATTAAGCTAAAATCACCGTGTTTAAATGCCCGTTGGGTCTCCCCATTACCTTCCATGCAACTCCCGTGCCTGACCACCACATGATCTCTCCCCTCCCCATCCGATGGCCCATGTTGATTTTGGAAGGGCCCGAAATCTGAACGATACCCGCCTAAAATGGGTTGTTTTCCGCTGGGCCATCGAAGCGACGTGGCACTCGATGAATGAAATCGGGTGACCCCTCCCAAATACCACCAAGCCCACAAGAGCAGTGTGAAATAAACCACTAACCGCCTTCTCACTAAATGACAAAACCGTCTATTGTTCACTTTGCACCAAAATTCAAAAAAATCAAACCTTTACCCGTTTAAACACGAAAACACCAGTTTTGCTCATTTTCGCCTATGTTATAGACATTTTTGGGCACTACAACCCAAATCATAAATGTCCATAAACCAAGGGCTCCTAAGTCACTAAAAGTGTTATTCCAACCCCTAAAAGAACAAGGTCAACTGATTACAGCCTCTCCCAGAAGTTCTCCATGAAAAACTACTCAGAACTAGTCAAAACTGGACCATCTCACCTGCTCCATGGTCAAAGTGCGCTGCATCCCACCTAAATGCACATGGGAGGTGCGATCCATACTGAAAAGCCCTTCTATGGGGTGCGATGGCTGAGAGTGGACAAATGGCAGGGTCAATCTGCGAGGTGGAGGATCATGGAATCTTCCAGAAACTTCTCCTGTGACACTTGCCTCTCTGCATTCGCCCAGGGATGAGTAAGAGATCATCAATCTCCAAGTGGAATCAAGAACTATTAGAGAGAGTACACTAATCAAATCTCAAAAGCTGACTCACCCCCCTTGCAAACATCTATATATGGATCCCTCATCCCAGAGATCCAGAGGCTGGAATTTTGTATCTTGTAAGGAAGTGCTGCTGGTTTCTTGGTGTAACATCATAGTGTTGGGTGATCTAAGCTTTTCATGAGGTGAAGAAGGGCTTTCTTGCTGGGAGGATGACACTAGGTCAGAACAATTAGTTTTAATCCTCTTTGCTATTCTTGATTATTAATAAAGTTATTCAAGTTTTCCTCCACATTCTTGTATGATTGATGATATATGCATTTGTGTGGTCTCCTTCTTTCCCCTCTTATTTGCTTTTCATAAAGGAAAACGAAAGTGGTTTTAATTTGTTTGTTTCTAAGGTAGCTACCAGCCTTAGTGGGACTAGCAGCTCTGCATAGACACTAGATTTCTTGATAGAAAAATGGTGACTCCACTGGGGAGCGAATAGATTGTTTGTTTGTCTATATTTGTTTGCTTTATAAACTTATAGATAGAGCCTGAAGTCAAGCTAGCTAGCCTTCGAACTGCATTTGCTATGCAAGTGCAAAGTAGATCAATTTTGCTTCAGTCTATCGCCGGGTTTTGTTTATGAATTGAACAATCGATTTACAAGCTCTCTAATTGCCCTTGTGGTGGCTCTAGTAACCTCCTTAGATCTACCCATGTGATTTATTTACTAATTACCACTTGCTCGGCCTAATTCCCTGAACTGAGCTGCAAACTGTTACCCGAAACCTAGTTGAAGTCTCGTCCCTGGACCTGCACTGTCTCTTCTTTGGAATCTGGATGCATCGCACTTCCTGAGTGTAGTAGGTGCGCTGCATCTCACTTTCCCTGTGTTACAGGTGCGTTGATCAGACAAGACCTCTTCTACTCTTAGATTTTGGTTTCTATGTTCACTCTTTTCAGCTCTATTCAGGAGTTTTGTTGTCTGTAGTCAGTATACCTCTGTTGGAACCCCCTTCCTTACCATTATTATACCTCCATTGTGCAAAGAACTGTCAATGTTTTTATGTATTTTGGGCCATTTTCAGTTCTCTTTTACAAAGAAGTAGCGTAATTGAACTGTCGTTTCTTGATTTGGAAGTGTCGCAAGTGTCGTTTTCAATCATAGAAGAGAATCTGATTGTTCTTGAAAGTCAATTACACTGTTACTCTTGTATTTGATTTGAATTAGTAGTTTTTCAAGTGTCGAAAGCAAGTTTTCAATTCCAAATCGCAAAGTGTCATCATTTGCTTCATTTGGTCTTGAAAAGAAGCTTGTCAGTATTATCGCTTTGAAAAATAACTCAAATTTGCGCTTAGCTTTCTTTTTATCATTCACATATTAAGAAGGCTGAAAACAAATACATGCATGTGCATTTGCATTTAGACTGTTTGTTGGTTTGATTTAGGACAGTACATATAGTGTGTTCTCTCTGCTCTATGTTGAAATAATAACATCTCTCTTTCCCTAGTAGTTAGGATTTTCATTGCAAAAAAGAAGATTAAACGATTGTTTATCATCTTAGATTGCATTTTAGGAATTGTACATCTACATCATGCGGTGAACCTGAAAGGAAAATTTCTTAAGCAAGATCAACTATAAAATAAATTTAATGAATCTAAAAATGCTTTGGAACCTAATGCACAACATTTAGAAGTCTAGGCTAGAGACGTATTCTGGTGTCGTAAAGCCTGGTGACTGTTGTTTTCATTGCTAGTTGGGTGATTCCTCCACATTGAGACGATAAGTGCCAGTACGGACTTGTGCTCCCACGTACCGTCAAGTATATATTGGGAGACCACAATAGGCTTTATCCTTTATCCATAGGAAGTCGTGTCTGCCGCCCTATTAATCGCAATGCACTGAACACAACATTTAGGAAGATTGACTGCCGTACCGTAAAAAGTATTCTGCAGTTTTGCAATTGGTTTGGTAATCCCTCTGTGTAGATTTCCATAGCAGACTCTTTCATTCCTTTCAGACTCCTTAAAGGAAAAGGTCCACCTGAGCACTTGTCACTTCAAGCTCATTAAAAATCGAAGGCGACTAGAGTCACATTTTGTTTTTTCTCGACTCTTAAAAATTGAAAAAGCAAGTTGTGTCAAAGCATCTAAAATTTATTTTAATCGGAATAAACATCACCTTTCCTACTTTGGTTTTAGGTTGAGAAAAATGGAGTCCACCAACCAAGGATTTCCCCTTGGAGGAAATCCTAGTCCTTTCTCCTCATGGGGAGAGGTTGGTGCACCCCACATGGCCACATTATCGCTTCCAGGATTGACAATGGGCTTGCCCATATGGCTCTTCTCGACCTCTATCGTTCAGAACACCGTGATTCCTGAACAATCAAGTCAGCAACTAATCGATACCAAAGCTACCCCCCAACCTTCTACTTCGTCCAGTTCTCCCTCTCCTCCTTCCTCTTCGCTTGATAAAGCTGGTAAATCCAAAAATCAAGTAACTGAGAAGAAGAAGGAGAAGAAGAAGAAAGAGAAGAAGAAGAAGGAGACAAAGGCAAAAAGGGGCGACCAGGCATCGTCTAGTGAAAATCCACACACTGCACCGTCCAGGCCTAAATCACCATGTGTCATTTGCAAAGGAGACCACTATCATCGAGATTGTCCTTGCATCCCTCAGATCTTAAGGGACTGGTCTCCTTGTTTGCACAATCTGGTAACATCAACTTCTGATGATCATGTTGAAAATACACTGTCGACTAGTGAAAGTGAAGCCCCTGGACAAAAAGGAAAATGTAAATTTTCTTGTAAACTATGTGAAGGCGATCACGCCGTCCACCGTTGTCCCTTCTTACACGAGGCTAAAAGAGTTTTGGACGACTGTCCAGTTTCACCATTACGGCTTCCTCTTGGATATAAGAAGCTCTTGCCGAGTCCGTCACTAGTTGAAAATCCAGCTGACACGCCGTTGTGGTCGGCCGAAGCGTCTATCATTGAAGATAAACCATCTGAATCCACACCAGACGAAAGTCAAAAGGTCGAGGCGGCAGTTGACCCAGTCTTGCCTTCAGAGGATCCATCTTCATATGATATAGTCACCGGAGAGAACAAGAACGACACCGTCCAAATTCTCTTTGTGCTTATCACTGGCAGTCTGTTCAGGGTTCCAAATTAAATGCTGGCAACTAAACACGAGGGTTGCGCTCGTTACGGGACTTAACCCAACACCTTACGGCACGAGCTGACGACAGCCATGCACCACCTGTGTCCACGTTCTTGAAGGCACTCCTCTCTTTCGGGAGGATTCACGGCATGTCAAGCCCTGGTAAGGTTCTTCGCTTTGCATCGAATTGAACCACATGCTCCACCGCTTGTGCGGGCCCCCGTCAATTCCTTTGAGTTTCATTCTTGCGAACGTACTCCCCAGGCGGGATACTTAACCCGTTAGCTACAGCACTGCGCGGGTCGATACGCACAGCTAAGCACAGACTCTGATGAACATGGGGGCAGTCTACCCGTTCCTTTACCGCAGGAAGGAAGTTCGTCAGAGTCGTATCCAGTCATCTATTCAGTCCCACCTCCAAGCAACCTAGTTGTCTCCTTCGATTGGAATCTACTAGGCAGACCCCGCTTACCGGCTAGTGTGCCCTTTCGAATCATTGCTCAAATATATAGAATGGTCATGGCCGGTACCATCATAGATGAAGGGGCTTCTGTGAGTATCCTTTCCTCAACTGCTTGGAAAGTGCTTGGTTCGCCACCGCTTTTGCCTGAAATGATAAATCTAACAGGATTTGACAAAGGAACCAGTCGACCGTTAGGGATCCTTCCCAATGTGCCGATAACATTGAGAAGGAAAACTGTTCACATGAACGTAATGGTAGTCCAAGGACCCCTAGATTATAATCTACTCCTTGGACGCGACTATATTTATTGCATGGGAGCCATTGTCTCCTCACTCTTTAGAGTAATCTGTTTTCCGCATGAAGGAAGAGTGGTCAAGCTCGTAGACCAACTTTCATTCCCCGGTTCACACATAGCAAATAGTCAAATACCATCCCTGAATGGTCTTTTCACGCAAGGAATGTCTCATCAATCCCCAGTCTGTCCACCTGATTAGCGCGAGTGATTCGGAGGACATGACTGAAACCTAGGGGGCATGCACCCTGGTCTGTTTCGACAGGAAAACCTTGGGCATAGGGTAGGTTTCCGTGAAGGATATATGACTAGTTTATGGAATTAGACTAGAATAAGATTCCTTCATTAAAGTTATGTGAGTGGAGCCAGTTGCGCCACTCACCTTTGTTTATTTCGGTAGACATCGCCGAGGAAGTGTTTTGCCTGAAGTATGGATAGAAAAATCTTTGGTAACCTGGAATTTTTCACTATACCTGGGGGCATGCAAACGTTTTGGCGTGCAAGCGAAGAGCGATCATTTATTTTTTAAAATTTATAGGTCCTCTAACCCTTTAAACTCGTAGGATTGGTCGTTTCCTAACCTGCATAAAGAAAGGATGTGGGGCAAAGCTTTGAAAAAATGCCATTTTTTAAATGAGACATCCTTATTATACGACTGGATCGAACAGTTTTAACGCAGAATTCAAGCTCGTTAAAAAATAAACATAAGCAATGAGCAAATGTTCCCCCAAAGTTTAAGCTTATTAAAAAATGAACCAATTTCTGGTAAATAACCATCGTGAATGTATTATAATCAACCTTTGAAGCCTTGGTCATGTTCTCATCATCACCTCCACTCTATTTTGGCCGATCATTCACCTCCATTTGATTGTTTACCCTTTTTGAGGAACCGCTGTGAAGAGTGATCTTGTTAGCCATCCTTGTGACACTGCCGTGATTGGAAAATTCCAAACCTTACCTAGAATTAGCTACTACCCAAATTTATCACTCGTTCCTCAAAAACGAGTCTCCTTTAAGCTCTTTTCAACTGACTCATAAAATATGAAAAGATTGTCGAGTAATTGGCCTCTCCAACTCGTTAAAGTGACTAGAAGTGCTATCCTTCCTTTATATTTTAATCTTTTTGGACTTGAGGGATTATTACACAAAAAGATCGAAAAAGTCATCCCTTTTTGTATTGTTTTAAAATTTTTCGAACTCAAGGGATTATATGACGAAAAAGGATTATTGGAGTTTTCTTTACGTTCCTTTTCAGACTCTCTAAAATTGAAAAGGACCAAGTTATCTTTGTCGTTAAACTCGTTAAAACCGAATAGCGACAAACTTGTCCATACAGACAAGAACAAGTTTCACTATCGCTAGGCTCGTTAAAATATAGCGATGGGTTTTCCCAAAGGGAAAATTATAGAACAAGCATATGTTATCCTCCTCAAGCTTGACAAAAATAAAGAGGTACTGGTCAGCAATGACTGGGGAAAAATTGGGAAGAAAGCTTGAAGAAACTTTGTTGGTAGCAAGTCGCTCTTGAACATGACACTTTCACTCTGCATTCGAGTCAGGTTGGGTTGTTCCGTTCACTGGTCATATCACCATGGGTCCATCACACCATCCACATTTGGGGTTAACGCTACCAATCCATCATGTCAGTTTCGCCGATATGTTCAAGAGAAGTCGCTCAGAGAATTCACCTGTGTCTCATCCACTGCAATACATTTACGCTCCATTCTTTCATGACCGCCACCCTGAACCTTATATCACCAGATCATTTTCACCTCCATTAAAATCATTTCCTCCATTCCGTGTCATTGATGTGGGATTCACTAAGGCCCTCCTATGACAGATCGCTTCTTGTCGACATCAGCTCATTATCCAAGAAGTCGATCTAGGAACAACCCTTTTAGTACTTTGAAGCTTGCATGCCTCAATGACAAGTTTCTCACTTTTGGTGACAGGTTTACATCAATGGCCTTTGATCGAAATATTTTGCGTGGTGTTTGATGCCAAGTCCCTTATTCACACCACGTGAATTGTACTGTAGTACCTTGAGGGTCATCATCATTATCGATGATTCCTCTCATGCCTGTTAACAGCTTACATCATTCGCTGGTAATCAAGCGATGTCTTTCCATGTTCGACTCCAGAACATCTCTCACATGGATCGACTTGTACTTTGAGTGAAGATCGAACGAGATTGAAGACCCCGGATCTAGTTTCATCCATCCCAGCTGCGATATATATTCAGAAAAATAAAGTCATCGAATGTACATCATCACTGCACAGATAATCATCCAATCCAAGGGATGATGGCTCTACCAGAATCATCAGTCTGCACTCAGACGATTGTCTGTCTTATGTACATGAAAATGAATTTATAAAGTTGAGCATGGGAATGCCCGCCTCAGCTAGATCATGAAAATATTATGAAGATAATGTATTGTATTGTATCTTATTACAGGTCGCCTTCCAGCTTGAAAAAACTTCGGACCCTCATGATAAAGCATTTCACCCGACATCAAAAGATTAATGACCTCATGCTTTAGGGGGCAACTGTTATAGAAATTTTGGGCACTGCAACACCAATCATAAATGTCCATAAACCAAGGGCTCCTAAGTCACTAAAAGTGTTGTTCCAACCCCTAAAAGAACAAGGTCAACTGATTACAGCCTCTCCCTGAAGTTCTCCATGAAAAACTACTCAGAACTAGTCAAAACTGGACCATCTCACCTGCTCCATGGTCAAAGTCCCACCTAAATGCACACAGTAGGTGTGATGCATACTTAAAATCCCTTCTATGGGGTGCCATGGGCAAGAGTGGACAAATGGTTGGGTCAATCTGCAAGGTGGAGGATCATGGAATCTTCCATAAACTTCTCCTATGACACTGGCCTCTCTACATTCGCCCAGGGATGAGTAAGAGATCATCAATCTTGAAGTGGAATCAAGAACTATCAGAGAGAGGACACTAATCAAATCTCAAAAGCTGACTCACCCCTCTTACAAACATCTATATATGGATCCCTCATCCCAAAGATCCAGAGGCTGGAATTTTGTATCTTGAAAGGAAGTGCTGCTGGTTTCTTGGTGTAACATCATAGTGTTGGGTGATCTAAGCTTTTCATGAGATGAAGAAGGGCTTTCTTGCTAGGAGGATGACGCTGGGTCAGAACAATTGGTTGTAATCTTCTTTGCTATTCTTGATTATTAATAAATCTATTCAATTTTTCCTCCACATTCTTGTATGATTGATGATATATGCATTTGTGTGGTCAATATATATTTGGTCCTATATTGTTTATGACAGTAGATCTCTATTCTTGGATAGTGTTATGCTGCTTTGATTCTACAGGTACTCTTTGAAGCTGGGTAAACGAGGAAGCGAGTGGCAAAGGTCTATCAGAAGGGAGAGGAATCAAGCAAGGAACCAAGTGCAAGACAGAGGTTGGTCTCCTTCTTTCCCCTCTTATTTACTTCTCATAAAGGAAAACGAAAGTGGTTTTAATTTGTTTGTTTCTAAGGTAGCTACCAGCCTTAGTGGGACTAGCAGCTCTGCATAGACACTAGATTTCCTGATAACGGCCTATTTGTGCAGTAAAACCCTGTGCAACCCTTCTGTGCCACCGGAAGCCTCTGCTAACCAATTCAAGCATGGTTTACCTCTCGAAAGCAATTTGGACTCACTCCATAGACCTATAAAGCTCAATAAAACCACTAATGACCCTCCCTATCAACCCAACGTTTTCCTAACATTTTTTTTTATTTTACAGGTGATCAAAAGACCGCAATCTTGGATAAACAGTCTTAATACTAGTCATAAAACCTATTTACTCAGAGATTGTTATCAAATATATTCAAATAGAGATGCAAAATAAAACACACAGTTAAAAGACAAGCAGAGGAAACATGAAATTAAATGATTTACTGTTGAAATAGACAGTAAAAACCTAAAATATATAGTGAAGGTAAAAAGACACAGTAAAGAATAATTAAAGTGTATTAAGGTTAAAGAGTATCATATTGAAGACCAAGTCAACTAAAGAAGCTAGCATGAAGACAAATAGCGGGGAAGACAGTTAAGGTGAAAAACCAGAGCGGTAAAAGTAAACAGTAAAAGTAAACATTAAGGCAGTAAGGGTTAAACATAGATGAAAACACTTTCACCAGCAACAATGAAGTTTATCCAAAGCAAAAGTGAAAAACAGTTAAAAGAAATTTAAGGTTAAAATATGAAATCAGAGAAGAAATGGTACATTCTTCATAAATTTCCTTTTTAAGCCATGATTTTACAAAAACTATTGTGGCCAATACAAGATGAATTTGGAGAAACTAGAGGAGGTTTGTGTTCATAAAAGCCTAATATACAAAGAACTATATCGTGTTTTATACAAGTATTGTCAAACGTGAGATAAGGGCATGTCTTCACAACCTATTTTTTGGACTGTGCAAAGTCTTATTTTTTACATCTTTTTGAATATAATATTGTGAACCGCTGGAGCTGAATTTTCGGAAACGGAGAGAGGTTTATCTCAAACACATAATTATCTACAATAACTTCTTTCACTTTTTACATATATTTCTCGGATTGGGATATACAAAGGTATCAATGGACCCTAATTTTGCAGAATTGTTGGGGCTGAATGCACAAAGAAACGATGCAGTTAGTAACTGGGATGCCTCATCATCAATTATGAGTTGCTATCAAATTTGAATTTCTCTTCTTTGTCATCCTAAATCCATAAATATAGTGCCAAATAGATTCATTAGTTTTGAGTGTCCTTTATGTAAGTTCTATTAATGTAAAACAGTTTGAGATATTTGTAAAACCAATCTTGATATTTTTTCAAGATATTTCAGTTTAGAATTTGTTTAAATACTTCTTCATTTGAAGTATTTTGGGTGGATTCAAAGACATTTCTATAGACATTTTCCTCTCAAGTTAAATTGTTATTGTATCAAGACTGAATTGGCTTGCTGGATCAAGGAATAAAGTAAAGACATTTCACAGGATTCTTGTGTAAAGCGGAAACCAAGTATTTTCTCTCATGTGTATTATTGTTTCTCTTTATGTTTATTAATAATCATATGTGTTTCTATGAAATATGAATGGTAAACTAGGAATGATATTTCAGAACTAGATTTAATGCTATCTGTCTTGACTGTTTACATTCTTAATGTTTTCTGCTAAACTATCTTAGTTAGGGAATTCTTAACTGCTCTTATAGTTCCGTAGTTTCCCCTCAATCTATAGTAAAGGATTCTTAGTTGCCCTTTGCTCATGATCACCTCCTTTTCTTGATCTTGATCCCAATCTAAGGATTCTTCATTGCCCTTTCACCCTAGTTAGGACTACCTCATCCATTGAACCTGAGATTTGTTTTTTGCTTTGCTAGCCTGCCCTATGAACACTCCCTTTAGTGATCTGGTCCAATTAAGCCATCCTTTGATTGACTCCATAGCCCAATAGCTTGAAGGCCTTGTTATGTCCATCTTTTCCCAGAATTCCACCACCCAACCAAAATCAACACCTTATGAACACTAAGAACTAACCTAAAATCCCACCCAAAACAAAGTTAAATTATAAAGAGAGAGCCCTCTCTAGACTTAGGTTGGCTAGAACCTAAGTCTAAGAGATTAGGTTTGTGGTTACCTCGGAAATTTCTTTCTTTAACCTTGAGAAAGTTTTGAGTGATAATATAGTGGCGACCATACTAGGGAGAACTAACATTTTCTTTAGAAATCTTTTACAGGTTTAGATCTAATCTATGATCGTGGATAGTGATCAGACACACAAAGGTTAAAATCATCCACTTGGCTCCTCTAAATCAATTCCACAATCAAGACTCCACTGGAGGAATGAACCTGAAAGAACTATGTGAAAATATCAGGCTTTTAACTTGGATTGTTATCCAAGACATTATGTTCTTTCTCATTGATAAATTTTTTCAATGTATATTGTATTTTAGAGAAGATTTTAAATTGATTTTTTATTATTTCCCTTTGAAAAGTGTAGATATGAAGTCTCCTTACACATTTGAACAGTAGTCTTCTAACTCTTATGAAGATCATTTTCTAATTGAGGAGCATAAAAAAATCAAGACTAATCATACAATCCCTATACATATTCGTTTACCTGATAAAGTTCCTAATAGATATAAGACACTCATCTTACCTCCTACACTTCATGCTTTCCCTAACAATTATTACAAGTATCTCCCTAGGTTTGATGGAGAGAATGGTATCACTGCTCAAAAACATATTCAAGGTTTTGAGAATTATCTAGACTTATTTGAAATTGATGAAGATGATGTTATTATCGGGCTTTTTTCTCTTTCTTTGCAAAGTAGAGCCAAAAGTTGGTTCAAGAATTTGCCTATTGCAAGCATCTCAAATTTCCAACAGTTTTTCAAAATTTTCCTTGATGGATGAATAATCAAAGTAAATCTTCTTGTGATCATAGAAGAATATAATCAGTTAAAAAGACAGCCAAATGAAACAATACAACAATTTTCAAACAAATTTAATCAAGCCTATTATTCGATGCCATCAAATATAAGACCTCCCCCTGATTCAGCTCTTTTGCATTACCCAAGAGCCTTTGATCCAAAGATAGAATTTCAACTGAGAGAAAGAAACCCCTCAACACTCGAACAGATGCAGAACATTGCAGTAGATGTAGAAGTTAATCTGCAAATTAGAAGAGAAAATTTGAAAGCAGAAAAAGAGGAAAAACTTGACATTTTGATGAAGAAAATAGAGGAAAGGATACATAAGATCACCATGAAAGATGAATTTTTTGCTCAAAATCACCATGACACATTTATTCCACAACAAGAAGAGATTGAGAATCATGAACAAATTCCTACTAATTCCAACTACCATAGATCAGAAGATAGATTCATAAAGCAATATGTGGAGGAGAAATCTCCTAATCTAATGTGTATGTTTGATGACATTACTTCTTTTGATGATTTGCCCAAATATGATCAGTATGATGATAATTATGTTCTTCAAATCCAAACTAACTTTACAGAGCAATCAGAAGCTAGTTTGGGGAATAAGGAAATTCAGTTTCAGCAGCTTGAAAACAGTGATCATTTTATCCATATCAGCTATGAAAGTGAAGAAGAAAGTGCAGAAAATTTGGAAATAAGTGAAGCTTCTTTGCCTCTTTGTTTTGAATCATTTCAGTTTTTAAAGGAAATGTGGTATAACATCTCTAAAGAAAAGGATGAGCAGCTTGTAGAAACCTATGAAGTTCCATTCAAACCTATATGCAATAAGTTGCAGCAATCCTTCCAAGTTCTTTATGATCCAATAGCTGATAGGTTGGATAATGAATGCAATCAGAATTTTTCTCCATTAACTGATTATGAGAGTCAAAATCAAGATAAAGGTTTCACCAGACAGACATTTCAATCAGTAGAAGTATCATCACAAAGCTCATCTGAAAGTCTGCAGGGTGTTAAAGATAAAAGTGACATTTCAGTTTCATGGCATGGAAGCCATCCAGAACAAGTGTGCAGTTGCTTAAATCAGTTGAAAAATAGTGTATATATTTTGGAAGATCCTTTTGTACAATTTTTAGAGCCTACAAAGGAAAGCAAGTATTTCCTTATCTTCTCATTGGTTGACAAGGTTATATTTGGCTTTAGAACCTCAATTTTAATCACAAACAAGCCAAAGCAGCAAAATCCATCAATGTATATAATGCTTGAGTGGTTGCATTGGTTGTTTCATTTTACCTAACTAGCAGTTAGAAAGCTGATTAGAGTAAGTAGGTAGGATTTCAGTTTGAATAAATTCAATTTTCAGCAGCAACTTTATGTTAGATCATATTTCAATTTGCAGAAAAGGGTGTATTTTCAGTTCAAAAGTTTTAGTCACAAAGATTATATAACAGAGCATATACATGTGTCGAATTGGCCCAATGGATCAAGCTACTAGTCGACGGTGTTCTTGACATTTCACAAGGAAATGCCATCCCCAAGTGGAGCCACTGTTAGGTTCCTATACAAATAGGAGTCATAATTTTTGAATGGTTGAGATTAAACCTGTAATATGTACATACCTTTACTTTCTGCAAATGTTTTCCATATTCAAAAAATTAAAAAATGTAAAGAGGGTATGTCCTAAAAGAAAAATCAAAGGAAAAAAAGAATAAAAAAGGTCAAAAATGATGAAAAATATGAACCCCAAGAAAAGAAAAGACCATGAAAGTGTACAAGTCAATATGCCACTACTATTTACTTTTTTATGCAGAATAAATCATTATGTGCACTTTATAATTCTTGCCACAATCCATGATAGTCAAAATGTTTAAACTTGGCTATTTCATGTTTTCAATTTCATGTCTATAGATAGAGAATAAAAATATGGCCAAACAGTGTAATCTTGGCAGATAATTAGATAGGTAGAGTAAATAAAAGGATCTCAATCGTTTAATCTGAGCCCTTGGATGTAATAAGGTTAGATTTAGTTAGATTACCAAGGTAAAGAAAAGAAAAATGTTTGATAAGAGTTTGCTAGCTCAAATGCACCCTAATAAAGAGAAGTAAAAATGGTAGGATGACTAGATGGGTAAGTAGAAGAAAGGTCGCAGAATTGTGATGATTGTTAGACAAAAGCATATTTATTACCCTCATCATGAAAGTTCTAAGTATGAATGAGAAATTGGAATGGCATAAAGTTCACAAAGTCAAATTGATTAATTTCCCCTCACTCATTTCACCTTTTACTCAACTAATTTCCCAAAATACGTTCCAAGTACCCAAAATCTTAAAGTCAAAGGGGCTCAGAGCATTTCTCTGACTTCTATAGGGAACAAACCCTCGACCCAATGACTTATAGATCTTAAGTACTAAAATCCCCTCATAAACATTCATTCCCCCGTTCAGTTCTTTCATTTTCCTAATAATACCCTTTTTCTAAGGTTAAATCACTTTTACCTAGGAAAAATATTTGTTCCCCCACATATCTCATTTTCACATCAAAAACCCCCAAAACATTATATCCTAAGTCTTTATGTGATTATCGGAAAGCATTAAAAAACTTGAAAATCATATGCTTAGGGTATGGTGCCCCTTCTACCCATTTGACTAAATTCTTAATTTATTTATATTTACTAATTCCCAAAAAAACCCCTTTTTCCTATATATTTTATTAAATCCCTTTAATATTAATATCCCTATCTCGAAGTTTGAAATGTAAACTTTATATTATACGAACCCCGACAAATGACATAATTAATTGATCTGCGATTAATTAAAGTCAAACCATCCACCAATCATATCCCACCCGATAGTTTTATCCCCACCTTAACCCCTCATTAAGCTAAAACCACCGTTTTTAAATGCCCAACGGGTCCCCCCATTACCTTCCGTGCAAATCCCGCACCTGACCACCACACAATCTCTCCCCTCCCCATCTGACGGTCCATGTTGATTTCAGAAGGGCCCGAAATCCGAACGATACCTACCCGAAATAGGTTGTTTTTCGCTGGGCCCCTGAAGCGACATGGCACTCGATGAATGGAATCGGACGACCCCTCCTAAATACCACCAAGCCCATAAAAGCGGTTAGAAATAAACTGCTAACGACCCTCTCGCTAAATGACAAAATTGTCTACTCTTCACTTTGCGCCAAAATTGAAAAAAATCAAATCTTTACCCGTTTAAACACGAAAACCCCAGTTTTTGTTATGAAACCAGCTCACAAAAAGATAGAAAAGAGAGATCCACGCCTTAGAATTCAGCCTCTTCAAGGGGGCAACCTCCTTTACATTACATAAATGAACAATTCTTGGATGATACAAATGACAAAACCTCCTTTCTATATATAGGAGTCTAAGGAGTCACAATATAATCCAGCCGACCTAACAATAATAATATAAAGCCACAAAAATAACAATAGAGGGATTCTAAGGGGCACAGAAATAACAATATGGGGGTAATGGGGGCACAACAATATAAATAGGGGGTATAACTACAATAGTAATGGGGTAATCACTAGTATTATAGGGACCCAACATGCCCCTCTCCTTCAAAAAAGTGTTGTCCTCAACGCTTGAGCAGTTCTGGATACTTCTACACAAAATTCTAATCCTCCCATGTGGAATCTTCAGCGGATAAGTTCTTCCACTTGATAAGATACTATGAAATTGATCGATTTCGTAGCTGTCGAGTTCTTGTTTCTGTAATTGCTTCCGGTTCCAATATAATTTTTCCTTCCTCGTCAAGTTCTGGCAATATTGTTTGAATTGGGAGCTTGTCACCTATAACCTTCTTTAAACATGAAACATGGAAAACTGGGTGCAATCGAGAAGCTGCAGGGAGCTCCAATTTGTATGCCATAGTACCAATCTTTTCCAACACCTTGTACAGACCATAATACTTTGGTGATAATTTATTATCCTTCTTAGCTTGCTTTAGGGACATTTGCTTATATGGTTGTAGCCGTAGGAATACCCAATCACCTACATCAAAACTTCTTTCACTGCGATGTTGATATGCCTGTTGTTTCATTCTATTTTGTGCCAACACGAGGTTATCCTTTAAGAGTTGGAGGACTTGTTGTTGATGTTCGATGTGATGTTCCACTGCCTGAACCTTAGAATTTTCTCTTAAATATGATGTGATGGATGGTGGTTGATACCCATAAAGTGCCATAAATGGGGTCATTTTTGTTGCTGTATGGAAGGAAGTGTTATACCACCATTCAGCCAGAGCCAACCATTTGACCCATTGTGTCTGTTTATCAGATACAAAGCAACGAAGATATCCTTCCAAACATTTGTTTACTATCTCAGTTTGCCCATCAGATTGAGGATGATAAGATGAGCTATGAGCTAACTGAGTACCAAGACAAGAAAATAATTATGTCCAAAAATTTCCAGTGAAAATGGGATCTCTGTCACTTACAATAATCTTTGGGTTTCCATGTAGCTTTTGAACTGTTTCCATAAATGCAGTAGAAACTGTACTGGCTTTAAATGGATGTGATAATGCACAAAAGTGTGCATACTTGGTAAGTCTGTCAACTACCACCATGATGACACTCTTTCCCTCAGACTTGGGTAAACCTGTGATAAAATCCATTGAAACCTCCTCCCAACATTGGCTTGGAATGGATAAAGGTTGTAATAGACCCAGTGTCTTAATTGTTTCAACTTTATTTTGCTGGCAAACCAAACATTCCGCCACAAACTTTTGAATATCTGATTTAAGGCCATCCCAAAAAAATTCCTTCTTAACCCTGTGGTAAGTTTTTAAAAATCCTGAGTGCCCTCCTAAGGGAGAAGTGTGCAATTCCATAAGAATCTTTTGTTTTAGCTGGGAATTCTTACAGAGGTATAAGCGATCTTTGTACCATAACGAATCATTTTGCCAGCTAAATGTATCAGAAGTACTGGAATCTTGTTGTAGCTTTTGAATAAGTGCCCACACTTCTTCGTCATTCTTCCATTCCTCCCTTGCTTCGTTTATCCAATCTGGTTGGATAATAGAAATGGCACACAACAATGCTTCCACATCCTCATCCTTTCTTGAGAGTGCATCTGCCACCACATTTTGCTTCCCTTTTTTGTAGATGATTTCAAAGTCATAACCCAACATCTTTGTGACCCACTTTTGTTGCTCTTCAGAGGATAATCTTTGTTCTAAAAAGTATTTAAGGCTATCATGATCCGTTTTTACCTTGAAGTGTCTTCCCATTAGGTAGGGTCGCCATTTCTTAAGTGCATGGAGTATTGCCAACATTTCCTTCTCATAAATAGCTTTGCTTAAAAACTTTCCCTTGATTGGACGACTTTCAAAAGCAATGGGTCTTTCATCTTGCATTAGAACAGCACCAATTCCATTTCCTGAAGCATCACATTCCACAATAAAGGTTTTTGTGAAGTCCGGCGTAGCTAAGACCGGTGCTTGGCACATTGCCTCTTTAAGATGTTCAAAGGCCTTTGTTGCTTCCGAAGTCCATGAAAATGAATCTTTCTTCAATAATGTTGTTAGAGGTGCTGCTATTCTCCCATAATTCTTAACAAACTTGCGATAATACCCTGTCAACCCAAGAAATCCTCGCAGATGCTTTATGGATGTGGGGATTTTCCATTCCTTAATGGCTTTAATTTTGCTAGGGTCTACCTTAACTCCTTCATGAGATACAATATGACCCAAATATTCCACCTCCTGGACTCCAAAGAAACATTTGGATCTTTTTGCATATAATTGTTTCTCCTCCAATAGTTGTAACACCCTGTCAACATGTTCAACATGATCCTTCCAAGACTTGTTGTAGATTAGTATATCATCAAAAAATACTAACACAAATTTTCTAAGGAATGGTTTGAAAATTGAATTCATCAAACCTTGAAATGTTGAAGGTGCATTGGTAAGGCCAAAAGGCATGACCAAAAATTCATAATGACCCTCATGAGTTCTAAATGCTGTTTTCGGAATGTCTTCAATCTTCATTCTAATTTGATGATATCCCGAACGAAGATCCAACTTGGTGAAGTAAATTGATCCATGCAATTCATCCAGTAATTCATCAATAACAGGAATGGGGAACTTATCTTTAATAGTGAGCTTGTTGAGCTCCCTATAATCTGGACACATGCGCCATGATCCATCCTTCTTGTGCACCAATACTACTGGAGCTGAGAAAGAACTTTGACTCGGTTGAATTATACCAGCCTCTAGCATTTCTGCAACCATACGTTCAATTTCACTTTTTTGGACATATGGATATCTGTACGGCCTGATGTTTGGAGGAACACTTCCTGGAATCAGATGAATAGCATGATCATGATCACGCATAGGTGGGAGACCTTTGGGAGTCTCAAATACCTTGGAATGATTGTCCAGGACTTTTTGGAGATCTGGAGAAATAGATGATTCCAATGTGGAAACATCTAGTGAACATAATTGTGCAATTACACCTCTTTGCTCCTTTTTTAGAAGCTTTGTCATTCCATTAGAGCTGATTATCTTTCCTGGTTTCCCTGCAATACCCCTTAATTCAACTTCCTTTCCTTCCACAGAAAATTTCATGAAAAGTTCTTGAAAATTAAAAGCTATTGTACCCAAGGATTGTAGCCATTGGACTCCTAGTACAACATCAGCACCTCCCATTGGAATGGAAAGCATTGGGCTAGTCAATACATATTCTCCCATGGATAGCTTGATATTATGGCACTTTCCAGAACAATTTATTGTTCCTCCATTTGCAATCATCACTTGACACTCTGGTGCTGGATATAGGAAGAAATTCAATTCTTTTGCTACCCTACAATGAATAAAATTGTGGGTGCTTCCTGAATCAATCAACACTATTACCTTTTTCTTCTTGATTTGTCCTTCTATCTTGATGGTTTGAGGAGTGGTAATTCCCGCCAATGCATTACAAGATATGGTCGGATTTATTTGTTCTTCATCTAGGCTTTGTTCCTGGAATATATCCTCTTCTTTTGACCTTTCTTGCTCCTTTTCTTCTTCCTCTTCACAATCTATGTAGAATAATTTCTTCTCAGCACACTTATGACCTTTTGTGTATTTGCTATCACAATTGTAACAAAGCCCTTTTGCTCTTTTTTCTTCCAATTGTTGTGGTGTCAACCTTGTAGGTTGTGGAAGACTATGGGCAACAACACTTCCGTCTTTATAGTTGTGAATGGTATGCTTCCTAGTTGCCATAATTTTGCTTTCCATTTTTCTTGCTAACCTGAATGCCTTCTCTAATGAATCAGGTTCGCAAAGGCGCACATCATGTTGGATATTATCCTTTAAAGACCCTATGAACACATCAATCCTATGCTCCTCTGGAATATCTTTTACCCTTATGTTCAATTTTTGGAACTCCTCAATGTGCTCCATTATTGAACCCTTTTGTTTGAGACTTATCAATTGGCTAAAAAAAGTGTTGCTTTTTGTATCCTCATAATGTGCTATCAATTCTTCCGTAAAAATTGCCCAAGTGATAAATTGTTTACGAGAACAAAGCCATTGATACCATACAAACTGATTTGGTTCCAAATATAAAGTTGTCATACGTACCTTTTGTGTGTTTTGCACATTATTGAGATCGAAGAATTGCTCCATCTGTAATATCCATGTGGCGGGATCCTTGCCATCAAACTTCCTCATATCGATTTTTGGAACATGGTGAGTCTTTGATCCAACATTAGAGTCTATGGAATCATGATTAACATTTCTTTTGTTCTCATCATGAGTTTCCTTTACTACCTTTTCACCATTAGTGACCCTTTCTTGTAGCAACTTCTTCAATTCTTCCATGTTTGTATTCAAATCTATCTTCAAATTTGCCATCGAATCCTCCATCTTAGCTTCCATGCCCTTTATCTTAGATTCCATGCCATTTACCTTAGATTCCACGCCACTTATCTTAGCTTCTGTTAGCTTTTGTGAGCGTGACATTTGTTGCACTTGTTCTTGTAATTTTGATATATCATGTAGCATTTCTTCCTCTTCTTCATGAGTCATGCTAGAGCTTTCAGGTTCCTTACTAGGTGTTTGCATTTTCTTTCCTCGGGGCATCAGTTACCGATAATAATGCTTTACTATGCCCTTTGAATTCCGTTAAACCAAGCTTACACAAAAATTTAAAAAAAAAACTACACACCTTTTTTCACTTTATAGAAGCCTGATATTGAATCTGATGTATCTCTGTATTTCGGATCATCCAATTCTGAAATTTCTACTTGTAGTAGCCTTCTGCGTCCTCTTTCCAATGCCACAAGTCTGAGCCAAATTGGATTCTCCAAGGAAGAGTTATGTGAAATCTCCCACACTGACTTGCTTTTAGACTGGTTCAGTAGAGCGAAGTTGTACAACGTGCCACGAGTCCCTGTTTCAACCTTTGAATCTGAAACACACATACAAGAAACTACAGCCTGTCCTCTTTCTGTACCTTCTTACGAAATTTCAATCCGATCCTCAGAGAGAAAGTTATGACGATTTTCCTCAGGTCACATGTTTTGAATGTAATTCAGGAGTCTGCATAAAGACCAACTTCCTCAGATCATATCTCCGTAAATATCACGCGAAAAGCTCTGAAATTAGGACCCAAGGTTTATCATGATTTCTTCTCAAATGGGTTTTTTTTGCGACTTCTGAAACGTCACAGAAAAAACGTTATAGCGAAAATGCCACGATGACCTGTTTGGAGCAGCGAAACCCTAGAATCCAAAGCTCTGATACCAAATGTTATGAAACCAGCTCACAAAAAGATAGAAAAGAGAGATCCACGCCTTAGAATTCAGCCTCTTCGAGGGGGCAACCTCCTTTACATTACATAAATGAACAATTCTTGGATGATACAAATGACAAAACCTCCTTTCTATATATAGGAGTCTAAGGAGTCACAATATAATCCAGCCGACCTAACAATAATAATATAAAGCCACAAAAATAACAATAGAGGGATTCTAAGGGGCACAGAAATAACAATATGGGGGTAATGGGGGCACAACAATATAAATAGGGGGTATAACTACAATAGTAATGGGGTAATCACTAGTATTATAGGGACCCAACAGTTTTGCTCGTTTTCCCCTGTTTGTGCAGTAAAACCCTGTGCAACCCTTCTACGCCACTGGAAGCCTTTGCTAACCAATTCAAGCATGGTTTACCTCCCAAAATCAATTTGGACTCACTCCATAGACCTATAAATCTCAATAAAACCACTAATGACCCTCCCTATCAACCCAACGTTTTCCTAACAGTTTGTTTTATTTTACAGGCAATCAAAAGACCGCAGCCTTGGATAAACAGTCTTGATACTAGTCATAAGACCTGTTTACTCGGAGATTGTTATCAAATCTATTCAAACAGAGATGCAAAATAAAACACACAGTTAAAAGACAAGCAAAGGAAACATGAAATTAAATGATTTACTGTTGAAATAGACAGTAAAAACCTAAAATATACAATGAAGGTAAAAAGACACAGTAAATAATAGTCAAATGTATTAGGGTTAAAGAGTATCAGATTGAAGACCAAGTCAACTAAAGAAGCTAGCATGAAGACAAATAGCAGGGAAGACAGTTAAGATGAAAAAACAGACGGTAAAACTAAATAGTAAAAGTAAACATGGAGGCAGTAAGGGTTAAACAGAGATGAAAACACTTTCACCAGAAACAATAAAGTTTATCCAAAGTAAAAGTGAAAAACAGTTAAAAGAAATTTAAGGTTAAAAGATGAAATCAGAGCAGAAATGGTACATTCTTCAGAAATTTCTTGTTTAAGTCATAATTTTGCAGAACCTATTGTGGCCAAAAAAAGATGCATTTGGCGAAACTGAAGGATGTTTGTATTCATAAAAGGCTAGTCTACAAAAACCTATCTCACGTTTTACATAGGTATTACCAAACGTGAGATACAGGCATGTCTTCACAACCTATTTTTTGGACTGTGCAAAGTCCTGTTTTTGACATATTTTTCAAAGAATATTGTGAACATATGGAGCTAAATTGTCTGAAACGAATAGAGGTTTATCTCAAAAGCATACTTATATACAATAACCTCTTTCACTTTTTACATATCTATCTCGGATTAGGATATACAAAGGTATCAATGGACCCTAATTTTGCAGAATTGCTTAGATAGAATGCACAAAGAAAGGATGCAGTTAGTGACTAGGATGCCTCATCATCAATTATGAGTTGCTATCAAATTAAAATTTCTCTTATTTTTCACCATAAATCCATAAATATAGTGCCAAATATATTCATTAGTTTTGAGTGTCCTTTATTTAAGTTCTATTAATGTAAAACAGTTTGAGATATTTGTAAAACCAATCTTGATATTTTTTCAAGATATTTCAGTTTAGAATTTGTTTAAATACTTTTTCATTTGAAGTATTTTGGGTGGATTCAAAGACATTTCTATAGACATTTTCCTCCCAAGTTAAAGTGCTATTGTATCAAGACTAAATTGGCTTGCTGAATCAAGGAATAAAGTAAAGACATTTCACAGGATTCCTGTGTAAAGCGGAAACCAAATAAGTATTTTCTCTCATGTGTATTATTGTTTCTCTTTATTTTTATTAAGAATCATATGTGTTTCTATGAAATCTGAATGGTAAACTAGGAATGATATTTCAGAACTGGCTTTAATTCTCTCTATCTTGACTGTTTATATTCTTAATGTTTTCTGCTAAACTATGTTAGTTAGGGAATTCTTAAATGCTCCCTTACTTCCATAGTTTCCCCTCAATCTATAGTAAAGGATTCTTAGTTGCCCTTTGCTCACGATCACCTCCTGCTCTTCATCTTGATCCCGATCTAAGGATTCTTCATTGCCCTTTCACCCTGGTTAGGACTACCTCATCCATTGAACCTGAGATTTGTGTTTTTCTTTACTAGCCTGCCCTGTGAACACTCCCTTTAATGATCTGGTCTAGTTAAGCTATCCTTTGATTGACTCCATAGCCCAATGGCTTGAAGGCCTTGTTTTGTCCATCTATTCCTATAATTCCACCACACAACCAAAATCAACACTTTATGAACACTAAGAACTAGCCTAAAATCCCACCCAAAACAAAGTTAAACTATAAAGAGAGAGCCCTCTCTAGACTTAGGTTGGCTAGAACCTGAGTCTAAAACATTAAGTTTGTGGTTACCTCGGAAATTTCTTTCTTTAACCTTGAGAAAGTTCTGAGTGATAACAATACTTTCACAAAATTCAACCTTAGATTCAAATACCTCTTTATGACATGAACCTTTACAATGGGAATGATATCCTGTGACACACACAAACCCTTTCATATAGAAAGCATTAGACTATGACACCTTGTGATTCATAGGATAAAATTTACAAGCATACCTCCAAAATGGAATAATAAGATAAGAAAACAATATGATTCCTACACTATAGGACCCTAACATTGGCTCCAATTGGGATGACAACCCTATGAGGTGCCAAGAACAATGCAGACTAGTAGACTAACCATTGGGCAATGGAGTCAAAAAAAAAGACTCAACTGACTGAATGATTACAAAGAAAAAAAAAAAAATAAAGGAAATGAGAAATTTGAAAGGGAATCACCAAAGTATTAGGGCCTTCTCCTCGGGCTTCAAACGTTGATAATAGTTTTCCACTCCTGCTAATCTGAACAATAATACCGAATTTCCAAAAGAAACTTCTAGAAGCTGGCACACTACTGAAAAATATGTTCAAACCATTGAGATTATTCAGAGTTCTATCTACACTAACTACTGAATAACTTGCTCACTCAAGCGATATGGAATTTCCAATGAGGTCAAGCAAGGAAATGGCCATTTATTGAATTTTTTCTCACACCCTCTGTAAGCAGACAAAAACATGTAAATGCTGGCAACTTAAAATCAAACCTGAGTCCAAAACCTGTGCTGACGAACAAAATGAACTCCACCCTTTTTTATTCTTCCAATAGACTAACCAAAGGATCTCGAAAAACGTGAAGGATTTCCTCGTTGATCAGAAAAAGGAGAAAAATAAACATCATTCCTAACTATTGGTCTTCTTGTTCCATGTCATCAGTTTCAAGACCACTCTCAAAATAAATGGCAACAGTTTGTTTGTCATGCTCATTATAAATCGCAAGGAGATAATTTGTATATTCTTGAACAGATTGAAAAAGGAAAGCCACATCATATACATAAGCAACATTAAAATCTAACCCTTCATGTAATTTTTCTTCACAATATATCCAGTTGTTTCTTTCTTAAAACTCTATGATATGTGATGTTTGAGTGCCTAAAGTTTTTACACTTGCTGCTTTACAAAACTAATTAAGGCCAATTTGTTCTTGAATGAAAGATTCAAGAAATGAACAATCTAAAGAGACATATGGATGACTATCCTCGTACATTTGATCACAAAAAGATTGACAATACAGCTGCAAATGTTCATAAAACTCAGAGGATGGAACATGACTACCATATATAAGAATTGATTCTTCATTATAACTAAGCTGATTGTTCTCTTGTTCTTCTTAAATGTCTAAAGGATGTTGAATATCATCAACAAGTTCAGGAGAAACCACGTCATTGAAATGAAAATTTATTTAATTTTCAGCCGGGGGAGAAATAACTACTTGATGATAATTTTCTTGAGTGTCATCACAGCCAACTTCTACACCTTCTTTCTCGTTAAAAGGGTTCTCATGAAAGGTCTCTATAATCTCATCATCTGTAAACTCATCATCTCCATAAAAAAATTCCAAATGCTAAATGAAATTCTCAAAATGATCACAACAATTTTGAACTAGTAGCAGAGATGGATAAGATCCTTTATAATTTTCAAAAAATATTCTATGAAAATACTTTAAAGAACATAAACTAGTAGCTGGTAATTGTTCATACCATGACCTTGACTTTCCTTCCAGAGTATCCATGAACAAGTTCATGAGACAATCTTCAAGAAGTTGAACCCTCAACTTGCGTACAAGTATGTGAAATTTAACCAAGTGAAGAGTAGCATCATCTCCTTTCTGATCTCTAAATTTTGGAAAATAAGTTTGCCAATCTACATAAGGCATGTAGTTTGGAAAGTCGGGAATATGAACACGATTCCTAGGCGCATACCTCACAACTAAATTCATTATTGGCCAATAGAATCTCCAATAAACTTTTGATTTCTAGATCCTGCTTCCAGTGGAGTTTTTGGATCAAGTTAAAAATTGATTGGAGTCGTCAGGTGAATGGTTTAGCCTTCATATGTCTGACTTTTGTCCACCATTAACAACTAGATCTGAAACTTTGATAATCCTTCTCGGAGAAGATGGAACCTTTCATTCCCCGAAAACGACACCACTATGTTAGCACCCTATAATTGAGCCTCTAGGATGAGAAATGGTTTACAAGGGTAACCACAAACCACTTACAAGCTAGAATCTAGCCCTTCTAGCTTTAGAGAGGGCTCTCTCTATAGAGTTTTTCAGTTAATTAATTGGCTAAGTTTTAGATCTTAGTCTCGTTTTAAAGAGAAGAAAGGATATGATTTGTTTTAAGGTTTCGATGGTAGATGTGGGGAAATTCCATTGTACATGGAGTCACTTTTAGTTGATGTTTTCAGTGAATAGGTAAAATAATGAAAGGTTCTTGTAGAAGGAGCGAGATAGGCAGTCCTTCTAATGATTTTGATCAAGTTCGTTGTAGGAGAGTGAGCAACATAATGGTGGGCAAATGAAACATAAATCATCTAACTAAAGGATGAATGTTTCATGCAATTTAAGATGAAAACCATTTATTGTTTAGGAAACTAAAATAGGGCATTGTAATAGTGAATTCTAAGATAATTCTTTGTTTATTTAAACAAGAAAATATATATATATATATATATATGGAAAAATAATTTCAACAAGAAACTTACATCACACAGAAACACATCACCATAATGAATAACACAAGAATTCCTGCAACAAGTCACTTCGACCTTCTTCTATTCACTAAAAATATTTGAAAAATACAAAACACAAGTTGCTTTCTTCACACACAGACCAACTGAACCCTTTTGTCATGTCTGATTCTTCTTAAATACAATTAGTTACATGAAAACTAAAGGACTAGATACAATGTATCTATTACCGACTAAAATATCAAGATAAACTAAACCATGGAAACATCATTGACTCAAAGCTTGATAAACTTTAGAAACATCAAGTTTCAAAAATCAAACTTATCCACATCCCTACACCTATCATGATCCCTAACATTATTCTAGAAGGTCCAAAAATAATCAAAACACAAAATAGACCTGAGTGATGAATTGCGCAGCAGTTGTGCAACAATGTGTAGTAGACTTCGAGCTCAACATGGTTATGGGTTGTACTAGATGAAACTAAGCTTACGAGTACGTTGGAGATGATGTTGTGTTGGTTTAGGACCCATAGGATGCTCATGCGTGCAGACCCCAGAAAATACTAGTCACCACTTGCACAACAAAATTCAAATTATGAGTTTGGTTGCCATTTTCTGCTCCAAAAAACATTATAGTTCCCACCCATCCATCACTCTTACTTTATAACACCCAAGAAATTATGGAAAATGGGTCTCCACGTGACACCTATAATTCCCAAACTGTAACACTTGTGAAAAAACTGAGAGAGATTTTTATTATTTGGCCTATGCTCGATAAAAATATCTTTTAGTTTTGAAATTCTCACTTCCTACAGTTAGAAAAACGTGCTGAAAAGTAATGGTTGAAACAAGAGGAAAATGCATAAATTTACTTTTTGGAAACTAGGACTCCAACAATGCTACATATCTCCAAAACCATAATATCATGCAGAAATTGAAGGAGGCTTTTGTTATTTGGCCCATCTTGGCAAAAACCACTTTCAGTTTTTCAAAATTCTTTTCCATTTGGAAAGAAAACGCTTTTGAAAATGATGACTAAAATAGTCAATTTGGGAGGAAATTGCATAGCAGAGTGTAGCAAACCTCCATGGTTGATATGGTTGCAGATGGTTTTGTGCAAGACTGAGTGCGTAGATGTGATTGACATGACCTAGTGATGATGTATCACCCTTTGAGTGCTTCCCTCCATGATTGTAGACCTCCAAAATGGTTGTTCTCAGTTTGCGCAACAATTGCGCAGTGACCTCCTTTCTTCTGAGTTTTCAAACGCTAGCTTTCAATTCATAACTTCTTTGAGCGTGGGTTGCAATGGAGTAGGAATGACAGCAACTTGAAATTAATGCCTCCATATGCCTTGTTTCATTTCATGAGGATGAATGGTTAAGTGGAGGAAGAGTGAGGTGACATGAGGATATCCTTTACTAATGAGACCAATGATGAGAAGTAAATACCACTAACCAAACCCATAGCAATTTTAACTAAATGAAATGACCCCTTGAACCCTCAATGATTTCCTTTTCCCTCCATGATTACACTTTTGAAATTAGGACCTTATAACCTTCTCATGGATTTTAGACTTGAGACTTTCACAAAATTCAACCTTAGATTCAAAGACCTCTTTATGACATGAACCTTTACAATGGGGATGACATCCTGAGACACACACAAACCCTTTCATATAGAAATTTTTAGATTATGACACCTTGTGATTCATAGGCTAAAATTTACAAATAGACCTCCAAAATGGAATAGTAAGATAAGAAAACATTATGATTCCTACACTATACGGCCCTCACAGGCACTATCTTGGATTCTGAAAGGGATCCTAAACTTTGTTCATAAGATTTGCTGCAGATTTCTATGGATGGGATCAAAAGATGGATGAGTTTTTCCTTGTGTAAAATGGGACTAAATAAAGTTACCTAAGAAGTGTGGAGGATAGGGCCTAAAAAACATTTTTTTCCTTTTCTAAGGCTTTGGTTGTTAAATTAGGATGGGATCTGTTGTCAATCGATAATTTATGGACAAAAGTTATTTACGAATTATATATCTCCTATTTATCTAGAGGAATGGATTAGGCTCCCAAACAAGTCTAGGACAAATGTTTCTATGATATGGAAAGTTTTATTGTCTTCTTTAAGTGTGACATAAAAGGGTTTGGATTGAAATATCGAATTGAGTGAAAAAGTATAAATAGGGGTTGATCCATGGGTAGGATGTAACAAAAATTATCGTCTTCCATTGGAGTTGATGGATTTTCTAAATGATTAATGGAGGTATACTCTAAATCAAGTGGTTAACCCAGAAATATATATTATTTGGGCACAAGGATGGATAATGTTGTTCATTTAAATATTTCGGAAGAATTGCATGGTCTGTGGCAAAATTACACAATTTATCTCAATTCCTCACATGTAATACTGAGGGACATGGACAATTCGTTGAGATGGGTTCATTTTCCACATGGGGAATACTCACCAAAGTTGGGCTACTTATTTATCAATGTTAACAGAGAGCCAAAAACTCTAGCTTGGTGGTGGAAAATGTAGATTTTCCTGTAGATTCACAGCTCACGTAATGTACTAAGACACAAGAAAAGAATCTACTCTACTCTTTAAACACCGAAAACCAATGATTGATTAAAATAATAATCGAAAAGCGGAAGATAATCAAAGACACATAACATAATTGTTTCTGGGGAAAGCCACTGCTAAAAATCCCAACTATCTATTGCATTAAACAGAAATATTAGTGATAATACAAATCTTGTTCTCATAAGAACAATTCGTGCACAAGTATGATCAACTCTCTGCCTCACAAGCCCGCACTAACCAACACTTAGCCAATTTATGTTGCCTGTTGAGCCCCTATTTCCTTGTGCAATTCCTGAGAGGAATAGCCCATATTTAATTGGGAATTCCTTCTTCCATAACTGCGCAATCCAAATCTAGGTCCTCTTCTTATTGCATGCATGATCTGTACAACTCAGATCATTCTACAACTAATAGTACATTGTCCCTGCACTCTAGTCTCAACTGGGTCTTTCTCTGAACTGACATGCATGAGTTTCTCATGAGGGAATCTTCAATTAGTTGGAGTAGCACTGAGGATGCACCAGTGCACCAACTCACTACTAGACCTCTACTAGTTCCACAAACAGTTAGAACTAGTTTAACTGACCATAACTCAGTCAAACTGAGTTATCTAATTACAACTCAAATAAACTCATCCTGGACCCCTAAAATTTAGGGAGAACATAGATGACATGACTACAAAAATACTTCCAACGTGAAATTGCTAAGCTAATTAAGTCAATAAAACTTAATTAACTATTTACAAGTTACTATGAGAATAGAATTCGAGTTTAATTCATAGTTTAATTCAAGGAAAAATTAAACTGGAATTTCTTGTTATCGTTTCTCAACAGAAAAAGATATGAAAGTTAAGTTGTCTGGGAAAATCCAATCTTTTTCTATGGTATGTTTTGGAAAATAAAATTCCCACTGGTGAAAACTTAAAAAAGAGGTGTTTTGTTGGCCAAGCTGGTGCACTCTATGTAATGATGCACATGAAACAGTGGAACATGTGTTTTTAGTATGCCCTTTCACTTCTACAGTTTGGAATATTATATGTCAATCTTTATCCTTAAATTCTATGTGGCAGGGTATATCTTGTAACAAAGCTTGTCATCTACTGTGGGGTCGAGTGGGCCCAAAAAAACTTAGGAACCTTCCTATTATAAGCTGAGGTGTTTGGGTTGCTCAAAATAATGCCATATTCTAGGAAAGATCATTAGTCCCTGAAAAGGTGGCAGCACAAGTATTAGCCATCTATGATTTAATTCTTGATGAGATATCTACTCATAGGTCAAGGAATATCATGCTGAAGAGGTAGATCGTGACCACCCCTGGGATTCTTCTTATGAGACATCCCTAGCTAAGGGTAGTTGTTGGGGGCATGGTCCTTTATATCAATCAAAATCAATTCTACAAACTTCAAAGAGGGCTTTGCAGGGGTTCAAATAATTATGTTAAATTATACAGTCTTAGGCTTTTACTTCTTTTTACCACCGAAATGGGATGCATACAACTTCAAATATTTGGGGATTATATGGTTGTTATCAATTGGTTTAACAAGGTTACCAAATGTCACATGCATAGTTTGATTTCCATTTTGGGTTGTGGTTCGGGTAAGGGCTGTGCACGGGTGTGCCCACCCACCCAACGCCGAACGGTGTAAACGTGATATTGTATATTGTATTTTGGTGGAGTCTTGGCAGACTGCCGTGCGCTCTAGCACGAGCGGGCGCCCTCCGTTTATGGAACGCTGGTTGAGCGCGGCTCCCAGTCATGTAAAATTCGCATGTATAATAAAAGATCGTTTATTATTATTATTGCCGAGTTGATTTATTATTGTTATATTGTTAATGGTTTCCGCACATTAATAATATGAATTCATGTTTATTATGAATTGTCAAGGCGTAGTTCGTAAAGTTAACTAACAGTGAACAAGTTATTAACTTAGGCGGTGCCGCACCCGCTCAATTAAACGAAAAAAGAATTGGGGGCGTGACAGTTGGTATCAGAGCTTCGGTTCGGTGAAGCTGTTGAGCAGGGTTGCTCGTGACAGGTACTTGCATGTGAAGGAAACCGTTTCACACGAAGTGGAACAAGGGTTGGTTCAGGTTGCAGGTGACTTGGTGAATATGGAGAAGGCTGAAAAGGCAGTGATGGTAGATGAACCTACGAAAGGTGAGTCTAGCCATAGTGCAGTTAAAGCTCTCCGGTACGAAGTGTTGGAACATATGAGTCGATGGAGTTCTGAATGGGTTTCGATAAAGGCCGAGAACATGAAGATTCGAGAGAGCTGTTCGGAACTAAAGAAGGAACTTGAAGAACTCAAGAGCCAATGTGGAAGTACAACAGATGTTGAACTCAATGAACTTGATGAGGAGATCCAACGAAGTGGTCTTGGTCTTCAAGAGCTCTTTGATGAAAGAGCCCGGTTGAGGAAGGAAAGTGCCAGAGTGGAAGCCGAAATCAAGAAAATTGAGGAAGAGATAAAGAAGAAGCTTCTTGGTAAGAAGGTTGTTGTGATTGAGCAGGAAGAGCTCGACTACATTGACAGGATGGGAACTCACTACCGAGAACATCCAGAGGACATTCGGAAGCTAAGTTCCATGAACTTGGTCAATGGACACTTGGTTGGTGCACTTGAGCAGAACACGGTGGAAGGAAAGCTTGAAGCAAGTCAAGCTAGGTCGGGGCCGAGTTCCCTAGAAGGGTCAAGCAAGGAGGTGAAGTACCTTAAGAGGAATTTCAAAAAGGAGCATGAGCATATTGACACTTCTAAGGCCGAATTCTTGAAGAAGGTTGCTGAGGTGAGACATAAGACAAAGCCAACAGAAGGAGGTGATTCCTTGAAGCTAAGTTTTGTGCAGGTGACCGTGAAGGGGAAGAAGTTTGCAGCTTTGGTTGATACGGGAGCTACTCATAGCTTCTTGAGTAGGAAAGCAGCAAAGTCCCTTGGAAAGAAGACAAAGATGGAAAAGGAATGGAGTGCTTTCAAAGCTATCAACTCTACCATTAGAGCAGTTGATGGTGTATTGAAGGACACACAGGTGAAAGTAGGATCATGGTTCGGAAAGTTGGACTTGAGAGTTGTGGACATGGATGATCATTCTATGGTGTTGGGGCTGGACTTTATGGAGCTTGCACAAGCCATACCAATGGTAGACTGGGACATTCTCTTGATCACAGTTGAAGGGAAGACCATGATGGTACCGATGAATAGAAGAAGTTGCTTGGGGTATAGACCAAGGATGGCTTCTATGACTTTGTATCCCAAAGATCCGAATGTGAAGCATGAGGATGTGGAGAAAAGAGGACTTGGGAGTGTGACTCAAACAACGAAGGAAAGGAAGATTGTTGACTTCGTTGCAAGAGCTAGAAAGAAGAATGAGGGAAGTGAGAAGAAAACCTCACGAACATGGAGACACTTGTTGAGAGCATCTTCTACTGATGATCTTCACAATGGAGCTACAAGTGAAGGGAGCCCGAGCGCTACTTCAGAGGCAGTGGTTGATGAGGATTATGAAGGTAGAGATCCTGCTAGGATAGTGGACTTCTGCAGGTATGCCATGGGCATATATGATTTCCAGCTGACAAAGGACAAGCTAGGTGAGCTTGGATGTACATGTGAGGAGATTGAGGTTGTGCACAGATACTTGAGGACACAACATCAATCCGATACATGGGTGGATGAGAGTCAGGGAGGGAGCTTCCTGGCTTTCCTTTCTCGATGAACAACCTTGGAGGGAGGTTGGTGTGGAGGCCTTGGTAGGGAGGAACCACATCAACTTTACAAGGGGCCTTGGAGGAGGCTTCTCTATGACAGATGAAGACTTGGATGAAGATGGCCAGAGGTTGAGATGGAGTCTACATGGGTTGGACATCATGGGCAGCTAGAGTCATGGACATCAGGTTGATTATATGAAGCATGTTGCAGATGGGATGGAGTTTCCATGGACCTGAGCATGGGATGATTGATAGATTCTTGATGAGTCCGAGATGTAGTAGAAGTCAGGGGAAGACTTGTGATGGCATAAGGATGTGCATTCTTATGGTTTGGGCGTATGGTTGGACTGATCACCCGACTAGTTCAAGTCATGAGGGGTACCAATGTGCAGAGATATGTTGGCATTAGTCGAGACATGGTGACACATATGTGTTGCCATCTGATAGGGAGACTACATGGAGAAGGGACACATGATGAAGACAAAAGGTCAGCAATCATGGATCGAGATGACATCTTATGGAGAGCATACCATGGAGGTGCATGCCTTGGTATGATGAGCTTGGTGGCAGTGGTCATTAAGCAGGGACATAGTGGAGAGGAGTCTCTACATGTGTTGCAAGGATGTTTGCCTTGCGAAGAAGAGTTCACATCACAGATGAGTGATGATCTTGGTGGATGGCTACCGAGATGGTATGTTGTCGAGGACGACAATGATTTCCAGTGGGGGAGAATGTAACGCCCTGCGTTCTTGGGCACGGGCGCGCGCTCCCTCCGTCATGGAAAATCAACTAAGTATGCGTGCGAAGGTCCGTCGTCATGTGTGTGCGCGCGAGTATTGGAGAGTTTGCGAAGTATATATATGATGGGCGGGCAGCACATATGAACGCACCCACACTTGGGCGAGCCGACGTTGGAGGCAAGCATACGTGGGCGTTCATGTTAACAATTGGAAGGTCGGCTTGGAGTTAGATGGCGACCTTGGCAGCGTATATATTACAATGGACTGCGGTGCATTTCAACCATCGAACAACCAACGCTCTTCGCTCTTCATCGCACAAGGTGTGCGCACAAGTGTGGAGGCACAGGTTATACACTACCGCAGCTCGGGTATGAGCCCGCCGAGCCGGGCATAGATATTGGGTGTGCGCGGTGGTGTGGAGTGGTGCGCACGGGCGCCCACCGCACAAAGGTTACGCAGATTTGGGTTGTGGTTCGGGTAAGGGCCGTGCACGGGTGTGCCCACCCGCCCAACGTCGAACAGTGTAAACGTGATATTGTATATTGTATTTTGGTGGAGTCTTGGCAGACCGTCGTGCGCTCTAGCACGGGCGGGCGCCCTCCGTTTATGGAACGCCGGTTGAGCGCGGCTCCCGGTCATGTAAAATTCGCATGTATAATAAAAGATCGTTTATTATTATTATTGCCGAGTTGATTTATTATTGTTATATTGTTAATGGTTTCCGCACATTAATAATATGAATTCATGTTTATTATGAATTGTTAAGGCGTAGTTCGTAAAGTTAACTAACGGTGAACAAGTTATTAACTTAGGCGGTGTCGCACCCGCTCAATTAAACGAAAAAAGAATTGGGGGTGTGACACCCACAATCCTATAACTATATGCATCATTGGTATTTTCTCGAATAATCTCCACTGGTATTGTCTCGATACTCTGATGTTTCTTTCAATCTTCTTGCAGCTCTAGTATTGTCTTGATACTCTAGATGTTTCTTTCAATCCTCTTGAAGCTAGTTATTATCTTATTGAACTGGCATGAACCTTAAAGTAAGGAATCTACTGAATTTACAAATTAGAACCGTATATTAGAATTTGCAAGAAATATTCAACTCTGACAGGAGCTAAGCTATGTTGGGTAACCCCAGTTTCAAAACCACTGTTGTGTGCAGCATTACCAACGTGGCTTCCATTTTCAGCTTCTATTTGACTATTCATTGTCAAGATGAGCATCCAAATAGTGACTTATGTCACGCCTTTCATTCCTGGACCTCCATGTCCAACAGAACCATGTGTTTCCATAAGCCATGGCTGGAGCAGCCCACATGTGTGCCCCTCTCATAAGAAAATAAATATCAATCAATCAGTATCAAGCTTAGTCTTGTAGTGTTTTGGCCTGACGAAAAGCCTTGCATCTTGCTGAGGTAAGAGGGATCCCCCAAGGAGTCATGAATCACTAAAAATAGGCCAATACACTACCTGAGAAATATTAAAAACTTGCCTGAGAAATATTAAAAACTTGCCTGCAACATTGGGGATAAAGACAAGACTACGGAAAATTCATTCAATCTACTCCCATTTCACTATTCTCCCCATTAAAATGCTCCCATCATAAAAATTTCTATTTCTATCTCTCTTCTTCTTCAATATCCCCTTGAATGATACAAGATGTATCTCAGAAACTGATAAAATTTGGCCCCATCCAACCTTGAACTCTATAAACTGAATACCTAACAAAAAAACCCCATGGAAAATTTTCAACAAAGAAGCTCACCTGGTATATGTGCATGTGCATTGCAGTCGACCGTGAATCTATCGTTAAATCAACTAGCACCACGCACTCCTACTCTCAAAAATTGAGACTGACTCCCTTGGTTGTTGCATCAACAATCAAAGCATACAAATTATTTTCATCTTCTAAAAGAGCATAACGTATTTGGTCGGGCTCTGGACTTGTTGACAATCCTGCGATAAATAACTTGTAGGCATGACTATAACATAACCTATTCGTAGCCGGAACACTTGGCAATTTGACTACAAGATCTAAACATTGTGTTCATATTGGCTCAATTTCTCTGTGAATCCTTTGATTGAGAGGGGTATGTCGTGAGTAGGGATATGTGGTGAGTACTTCGCAGCATTAATTGTGATGACTTCCTGAAAATTGTTCACTTTCTTGTGATCCATTATGTTACAGCTCCTCCAACGGATCCTCATCGATGCAATCCCTAAGTACACTCTTGTTGTAGCGATTTAAGGATGAGAGGTTGATTGAGAAAAGAATTCACATTCATTGGCACTGAGAAAGAGGCACTTCAGTGTGTGTCACATAGGTGTGACTAGTTATAGCCTGTATCTACCGAGCGAGGGGTAATATCCCATTTCTAAATGACACTTGCAATCCATGCAAATGTGTTGTCATGTTGCAATATTTATTTGTGGGCGATATTTATATTTTGGTGTGTTGGCATGTAGAGTTTTTAAGGTAGTTTAATTTCACTAAGATTTATAATTTTTATTTTTGGCCAGGTGTCTTAAGAGTTGGGTGTAAGTTGAGTTTGACCTTGTGAGTCAAATTTGTTGAGTTTTTTAGTAATGTTTTGAACATCTCAATTCAGCCTCATGATATTTTTCAAATTACCCTTATATTTCATGAATTCTTTTTCATTTATTCAAGTATTGTCTAAATCTAGTGAACCCTTCCACTTGACTAAGAATAGTTTCTAATTTCTTGATTGCACAATTGTCAATTCATGCTTCAACTTGAAATTTTATACATATATGAAACAATGATAATGAAAATTAAATTCAAGTTTCTCTTGATGCCTTTGATATGATCTAGCATTTCTTTCAATTGAGGCATCAATAAACAACTTTCTTACCTAAATCTTTTGAAGCTTTTGATTTGAGCTGATCCATGAATGCTTCAATCAGGCGATTATTCATTTCACCATCTTCCATGGCTCAAATTTGAAATTAAAAAAAAAAAAATTATCATCTTCTTTAGTTGCAGCCATGAGAACTTTTTCTTTCTGAGGCTTGAGGTTTTCTCCTTCTTCACTAGAGTCACTATAGAATTCTGAATCAGAATCATAGTGAACTTGGCATGCACATTCTTCAGATTCAGAACATAAACACTCTGAGGTATCAGAATCTGAATATTGCTGTAAATGGGCTTGTAGTTCTTCTTGGGATGAAAAACTGAAAGAATCGTATGAAGATTCTTCAATCTGGTGCTGCTGAGCAGCGTTCTGTCTTATGTGTGTGAGAACCACATTTCATGCACTGCATTGGTTCTCTTCCTTCCTGCTTGACTTGTTTATCCTTTTGGACAAAGGCTTCTGATTTCTTGCCTCTGTTTCTTTTTGAAGCTTCACCTTCTAGATATCTGGAAGAAGTATGCCCATTCTGTCCACATAGCCAACATGTGAGTTTATTCCATTTTTCCTATTTTGCAGAATGCAGATGAATATATGAAGGATTATAGTAATGTGTTCTTGGAACATATTTATAATATCCCTTTTTTCTTCTGGAGGTTTGACCTCTTGTTTTCTTAGGATATTTCCTTCTTTCCTTTGGATAATTTCTGCGATTTTTGTAGAATGTTTCTTTGAATTCTCTTTTTTCTCTTTTCTTCACTTTTCTCCTTTTTACCAAAGGATCATCTGCTATTAGTCCATACTTACTGCAAATGGACTTCTCATCTAGCAACCTAGAAAGTTTTTCCAGAGATTTATTAACTTTTGAACTGGTACAGAGACTTACTAGGATCTTTGTAATGTGATCATATATTTCTCCCCATGTGTAAGACTCAAAAGGTAATTGGAAGACTTCTTGTAGTCTGATGTAATTTACAAATCTAGATGGCAGTTCTACAAGGTAAACTTGTTTCCATAACAAGTTCTTTGAATCTTTAACTTCGTAGATCCGTTGCATCTAATCTCTATGAAAGTCTTCAAACTGGGACATTTTTTGTTCAAGAAATTGATCACAATGACTTTTGCAATATTGTTCATGCCATTTTTTGTTAAGAAACCTCATCAATACTAAAAATATATATATTTGAAATAAAATTATATAAATTATTTATTCAAGTGGAAAAACATATCTCTCGAAGAAGTTGCATGAGAAAATGAATTAGTAATGAAGGAACACTTTCACTTACATGCTTTCAAGCAATCCTTTCTCAAAAGGAGAACCTTTGTTAAAGACCTAACCCACATTCATTATTAATATATTAACTATGGTTAGGTTGATTGTGTGATTGGTAACATAATGTTCATTTTATCTCCCATTTATAATAAAGGATATTTGTTTGTAGAGGCACCTTGTCTGTTGTAGAGGCACCTTGTCATTTTCATTCGATGTATTGTAAAGGGAGGCTACATCCTCAAAGTAGCTTTTTATTCATTGAACTTTATCATCCTAAAGACATGGATTTACTTATTATTTTTATTCGTATAATAGATGGGTTATTTGGTTCATAGCAACAAGCCTACTCTATGTTTCTTATTGACTCTCTCCAATGTACGTACTAGTCACTATGGGGCCACTAGATTTCCCTTCATTAATTATAGTTTCATTTTGCTTCTTGTCTTTAACATAAGAAATGGGAAAAATTATCTTTTTTGGACAAATTATTACTACCTAGTTTTGGAAATATTGTTATATGTAATGGTTGTGTGTGCTATGTAGCTTTTTCTATAGGAAAACTCTTCAAGTGAGATTAATGTTTTAAATAGATATGTGTTTTTGAATACTAAGATCAACCTCATATGGATAGATAGTTATTTTTTTCATACTAAGAAGTTGAAAAGCGACCTTATAACTTCGAAATTGTTCATTTTCTTTCTATTTTATATAATGGTGGATTGATCTTGGAATAAATATGCGTACATAATAATAACCTCTATGCCTTTATATAGGATGTGGTATAGATAGATATTCTTCTATGAATGTTAAGATGAGCATTATTTAGAAGTATAATGTTTTTCTTCGTATATTTGAGATTGTATTACAAAGTTGAAAAGCATGATTTTGAGATGAGATTTTTCTCTTCATATTAATACAATAATTAAGATGAATGTATGATTTGAGTGTGTATGTGAATAATCAATGTAGATCTATTTTAACATCAGAGTTAAGAATATTAAGAGGGACCAACCAAATTACTTGAGGTGTAAATTTTTTAATCATTTAATTAAGTAATATCATTTAGCTTCATAATATTCAAAACATATAATTTATGTAAATGTAAATATATAAAAATGCACTTTAGATTTTTATTAAGATATATATGTTTACAATGTAACAATATTTTCATATAAATAATATGTATAATATTTTTATTTATATATAATTATGTTGTAGCGGCTACAACCATCCTCCAAAATTTCCACCTGCACCAATTTCGGAGGCTCCCTTGAAGAGTTTTACTTGATGAATGTACATACTCGGATTCACTCCGTGAGCTCGCGTGAGTCTTTACATTCACCTTTCTTGTTCATTGCATCCAAGTCTCTGCATGCTGATGTCCAAGTCATGCTTGCGACAATGTCCTGGTTATGATCAAAGTCTTTGCTTCGTATGTGCTTGTTGTATTCTCTATGAAAGCATCTGTCACACTCACACATGGAGTCACATTCACTGTCGTGCAAGCGTCAACTCGATCATGAACGATCAACCACGAGTTTCACGCTTGTTGCTTGCACCATCGGTTAGTCATGTTGAACATGGTGTCTAGATGGTTTGGTCGTTTCGTCGTCAAGTCATGTGAGTGTGTGTTTGTATGATCACCTATGCATCTTTCGACTGTTCACACACTTAGTCATGTTGCTGAAGTTTTGACGACCAGACTCCTCATTGAAAGTCGGACCATCACCTTACTTTCAACTCGATCGACTGTCAACCAGAACAACGCAGAAGCACCAAGATAGTCCTTTCAAGCTGCACTGCCCACAAGCAACTCAATCAACTCTCATGCTGGCCTCCTAGACAGTTAGACCCGGTAGTGACCCCAGGACTGACTCCCCTCAAAATTTGTGCTGAGACCATTGACCTGAACTATTCAACTGACTGAGGAAATTGCGCAGATAGGTCAGACATACACCAAGTGTCCATCCCTGTCTCCTTCAGAAAATTGCGCAGTTTTCCCAGTCAGTCATCCGGACATTCGACCGATTGTTCATCTCATAAATGGCACAGTGCTCATGAGCAGGCCTTCCATTTCCCATTAATCATATCAGCGCAGAAATTGTGTAGAGATGATTAGCAGGCCGACCTCCCGGCCTCGGTGCATTTTTCCTAGCCAGTATCCTAGCAGCAGACTACCCATTCCCTCTAGGAATTATGCAGTTTTTGTTGCCAGTGACTGAGTAGCCAACTGGCAGTTCCCTTTAGGAATTGTGTAGTTTTGGCTACTATTGACCCAACGACCAAATGCCAGTTCCCTCTGGGAATTGTACAGTTCTGGATGCAAGTATCCCAGGCAGTTCCCTAGAAAAACTATGCAATCCCTACCTGTTGACCCTTCATGCAGCTCGGCCCATTCCTCTAGAAAATTGTGCAAATCTGGTTGTCCAACCCCTGCTAACTGTTCGTTACAAAAAATGCGTAGAGTATGCATGCCTTTCCCTCCTGCAGCCCAGATTGTCCCTCCCAAAATTTGTGCAATTTTGCCTCCCAGGTGAGCCAGACCTTTCAGACAATCACTGTCGACTCATATTGTCTGTCTCCATCCCTCAATGACTCTTACGCAATTTTAATCAACAATTGCCCAGAGCCATCATCCTGCATCTCAACCCTACAGCCTCTCCTGGTCATCTGTATCTTAATGATCATGTGTCATAGTAGACTAGGAGGTTTTGGATTTGATGTCGTTTTGTCATGAGTGACCACACTGACACAAGTACACCAACAAACATGTCAAGACGACGAACGGGATGAACGAAGGGAGCACATGCAAATGGAAAAGTTCACCAACGGACGAATGAATGAAGCATGTGAACGCGACATACATACACCTTCATGAACAAGTGAGCCTATCAAGCCTTCCAGCATGAAAGCAAGGAACAACATGCTAAAGCTTCATCAAGAAAACCAAGGACCATCGAAGACTCCGCGCATTTCGTCATGCGGAGGTGAAGCTATGATACACCATGAAGACATCCTTCACTCATCATCACTTTAGCTTGACATGCACTCCAACAGTAGCACAATTGTACCAGCATTGTCATGTCAAGTCATGTCGAGTCAAGTCATGAGTCATGTTGCCCACATCTCCACTATGAGCTTGTTGTCAATCAATGTGATGTAACGTGGAAGTCCAAGAGACCCACTTTTTGAACATAGAGTCATGTAAGTCGAAAAGTCATGGAAGTCGAATGGTCATGAGAGTAGTCGAACAGCCCCAAGGGTCAGTTTCACCCTTGGCTATAAATACCCCCCTCATTTATACATGAATGGACATTTCACCTCAACTCCTCCCACATAGGCAAGAAAGTTTGTGATCCAGGTGGATATTGGTGGCCATCCACCAATTCCAGTTGGACCCCCACCATTGTTTCTTTCAGCTTTTTAGTTTCCTTAATTGTAGCACAATTTACTATTTTTAGCAGTTTTTTGGGTCTTGAACTTCCGGAGCTGTTTTGAGGCCCTCAACGACATTTTTTGGGAAAATTGGGAGCAACATGGGTCCATGGACCGATGTTGCTCTTCCCAAAGTTGTAGTTTTCAGATAGATCTTTCTAACGAGATATTGTACGCGTCAAATGGAGATCATAGGCCAAAGTTACGACCTCGGGAAGTTGATGTACCAATTTACCCAAATGGGGCTCACAATTTGGCATTTCATCTTCTAAGGTTAGGTTTTTGGATGTTTAGGGTTTTCCCATGTTTTTCAACAATAAATAGGCTTGCAAGCCTCATTGTAATAGAGTTCAAAGGCATGTAGCTACCACATCTCTTCTCAGAGATAAGCTACCATCGCCCTCGCTGGTTTATTTCCATTGCTGTTTGTAAGCATATTTCAGTATTTTACATTAATGAAATGAAGTATTATTTCCCTTGCATCTCTATGTTTATGGTTATCTCTATAATTTATTATGTTCCTATTTAAATCTGAATTAGTGGTATCAGAGTAGTCTCTTTTTTCTCTATTTTCTTTGCATGTCCACAACGAGGTCGAGATATAAGGAGTTAGGGCTTGAACTGGTCAAACCATTACAAGACTAGCCTCGCAAATCCCGACGACCTTCTATGGCGGATGAGAAGAAAGACGAGGGGTTAGGATATCCTATCAAAATCTTACTCAAAGAATCCCTCGAGTGACAAAGGAACGCAATGATGGACAACTTTCCCTAGATCCTTCAGCAGCTACCCAGAGGCGACGCATCAACTTCCAGTAGCTACTCTGGAAACGCCATGCCATTTAAGGTACAAGTTAATTTTGAAATCCCCATATTCGAGGGTCAGATAGACGTAGATGCCATAGATAAATGGTTAAATCTACTAGAGGGTTATTTTTCTGTTCATGAATTTTTGAGTCGGGAAAAGATTGTCTTCGCTCTTCTCAAAGCAGCCCCCCACATCAAGGACTAGTGGGAAACCTACTGCGAGCAGAAGGATGAAAATACCAGCTCACTATTTTCAGCCGCACCCACCTGGAATTCATTCTGGGATGCCATCAAGGAGAAATACTACCTTGTCAGAAGCTATGACGATCAATACATCAAGTGGACCACGTTGCAGTAGGGAAGGGACCAAGACGTGCCAGATTTTACCAATATTTTCCATACTCTTCGTACAAAGTTGGATATCAAGGATTTGGAGCAACATTTGATACTCAAATACCGCGGCTTCCTTCACAAGTACATCCAGGAAGAAATATAATTCCTGAACATCTCCTCGCTCGACACGGCATACCGATATGCCGTCAAGGTGGAGCAAAAGTTTAAAGAGAAGAAGGGAGACTTTGGATTTGCAAATCTGAAGCAAGCAAAAGGTGCCCCCAAACCACAAAACAAAGGACAAAGCCAAGGCAGGGCAGCCCAATACAACCCGCCAAAGCTGCAAGCAAAGACAATGTCGCAAAGTCGAAAAAGGACACGAGAAAATGGTGTGAGTTCCATAAGAGCTCCACTCACAACATAAGTGAGTGTCAGGCCAAGCAGTCACTGGTGGTTGAGCTAAAGGTTTCAGAATCAGATGCATGTTCCGACTCTAAGTTAGAACCTGACAAGGGGAATGAAAAAAGAGAAAATTATCGATGCAAAGCCCAACGCCACCATTGCCACCACGAAGATCCAGAAAGAGGAACCCGAAGATCCAGAGGAGGAGGAGCGTCTCTTCCACTCCCAGATGTGGGTAAAGGGATCCCTGCTACAGTTCAATGTCGACAGCAGGAGCCAAAAGACCTCATTTCGGCAAAGGTCGTGAAGTGGCTGGACTTATTGACCACAGCACATCCACAACCGTACACCATTGGGTGGCTTCACCAAGGACGGGATCTTCACGTGAGCCAACAATGTCGCCTGTCATACAACATCAAGCCCTTCACGGATGAGGTATTGTGTGACATTGCTCCCCTTGAAGTTTGTGATGTACTATTAGGACAACCATATTTGTGGAAGCGACATGCTGTGTATGAATCAAGCCCCATGCTGTTATTATTACTTTTTGAAATAAGTTTTACAGGATACGGAGGTAGCACCACCTACCGCCATCTCTTTGGTTACTGCAAAACAATGCAGTAAGCTCATTTCCAAAATCGGGAAATTTGTTTTCCTGATGATACGCCCTCAAAGAAAGAAGAAGACGGTGGCCAAGACCTCTAGGTAGGGCCCCTCCGCACGACAACTACAGATGGACAAGGTCATGGAGGAGTACGAGGACATCTTTACCTCCCCTGCAGGGGTTCCTCTGCACTATCAGGTCAAGCACTCCATCGATTTGACCCCAGGTGCGCCACTGCGCAATGGACTAATATATCGGCGCTCCGTTCTGGAGAACGATGAAATCAAGAGGTAGATTTAGGAGCTGCTGTAGAAAGGTTACATCTGTTCGAGTTCATCACCCTATGGAAGCCCGATCGTGTTGGTACAGAAGAAGGATGGGACTTGGAGACTCTGTATTGACTATCGGGCACTGAACAAGATCATTGTCTGTAATAGGTACCCGATTCCACGGATTGATGGCCTCCTGGACCAACTGAAGAGGGTAAAATATTTTAGCAAGATCGATTTGAAGTCAGTATATCACCAAGTTCCAATTGAACCCTCCGATGTGTGGAAGACTGCGTTCAAAGCCAAGGAGGGCCTTTTTGAATGGTTGGTTATGCCTTTCGGATTAACGAATGTTCCTGCAACCTTCATGAGGCTAATGGATGACATCTTGCAACCATTCACCAACTCATTTGTAGTGGCATACTTGGATGACATCCTGATCTTCAGCCAGAGCTAGAAAGAGCACCTCCACCACATCCGACAGGTTCTCCAAACATTGCGGCAATGCAAGTAATGTGCCAATTTGGAGAAATTCACTTTTGGCATGACCCAGCTTCAGTATCTGGGATACATAATTGATGAACAGGGGGTGCATGTGGATCAAGCCAAGATCCAAGTCATTCGAGATTGGCCCTCTCCAACCACTCTAACAGAACTCCACAGCTTTCTAGGTCTTGCCAACTTCTACTGCAGGTTCGTGTTGGGATTTTCTCATATCACTTGGCAATTGAGTCAAGTCACCAAGGGAGGAGTGAAAGAGGCATGTAGCCGCCACATCTCTTCTCAGAGATAAGCTACCATCGCCCTAGTTGGTTTATTTCCATTTCTGTTTGTAAGCATATTTCAGTATTTTACATTAATGAAATGAAGTATTATTTCCACTGCATCTCTGTGTTTATGGTTATCTTTGTAATTTATTGCGTTCCTGTTTAAATCCGGATCAGTCTGTAATATTTTCTTTGAGGAGTAAGTAGTGGCTCCAACACCCCGCTGACAAGGTTAGTGATGTATGGTGTAACGATGTGTCTTAGAACTTTTTCTTAATTCTGAAGCCTATTAACACGTGAGCACGTTTTCACACATGTATTGTATTTGTTGTAACACTGATCTTTAACACTTGTAATGCATGTTTCTTTAACCTGTGTTCTACATCTGAGCTAATTCATTTGTTGTAATGCATAATCTATTAATGGAAATGTGTTGTATACGTTGTTAATGTTGTCCCGTTTGTGTCAACTTCTCTATCAGACATCAGATAGACCTTTCACATGAACCTTTCTGTAACCATTGTTGCACTCATTTAGACTAATTCGTGAGTGTTGTACGTGTTATCTTACCTTGTATGATGTGACTGCCGTATCCGAGTGGAATTCTCTGCCGGAAGCTATGTATGTCCTTTTTTGTTGTGTTCCTAGTTGAGTTGGGGCTGATCCCTTTCAACCTGGAACTCACCTTCACCTTCTCCCCCTCACAGTGAAAGAACCATTGACAAAATTACACTTACTCTCACCAGGCATGTGAACCTCACTTATTGAAGACAAAGCGAACCACTCTCTTATGCTGACAAGCAAGAGTTGAGGGAAATCCTTAAGACAATGGCAACCGGGCCATCATACCATATGGGACTCCCACACCAAACGGTGTGAGGTCTAGTTGGGACTTCAAACCGGGGTGATCCCCTGAATGTTGGCGAGTCCAGCACCGTTAACATTTCTGGTGCTAGAAGGAGGGAAGTTAGTTGTACATGGCTGAAATTCCCCTCACACTCACTCAGCAACCATCTAGTCAAGGCAGTAACTCTCACTCCCTCTCGCACGACTCAGCAGTTGGTTACTCCTCACCTCCCAGAATTAAACACGATATTTCATATCAACACCTTCGCTCCATCTGTCCCATCACTCGCCAATTCACAAAAGCAGTTGGACTGATCCAGAGCATACAGTATATTCAACACACATCTAAGAAGCCAAAAGCCACTCCCACAAGGGTTTTTCTTTCATTGGTGGAAGAAGTAGTCCTTGCCACTCTTGAAGGTTTGGAAGAAGTTATTGAAGTTGAAAAGGAACCTCCAGTCTTCTTTGAAGACGAACAAGGCACTCTTGTGGTCTTGGGATCGAACTCTGGTATAGGAGGTGGAGAGGAAGGTAGCGGAGGAGGTGGAGGCAGAGACGAACCGACAGACTCAGATCTGGAACCATCAAATTCTAAAGGAGAGGAAGAAGACGAAGCGGATGAAGAGGACGAAGAGATGGTTGAACCAAATCTTGAATGGATGACTCATGGACCATTGGCTCTCCCGGATGTTCTGCACAAGATGTCGAAGCGAGCAGAGAGAATGAACATCAAGTTCAACCCTGACAGTGCAATGAAGGGAGAAGACCACTTAGACAACTTCTACCTACATCTGTAGACCCTTGAGGTAATTTATGACAACGTAGCATGTAGATTGTTTACATGTACCTTGGACAGCTGCACAGCTGCTTGGTACCACAACCTTCCACCCAACTCCATACAGAACTAGGGTTCTTTCAAACGTATGTTCCTTGAAATTTTTTCTGATGACAAGACCCCAGCCATGCTACTCAAAGAATTGGGAAGCCTCAAGATTGAGGGAAAAGAGAAAGTGAAATATTTCAATCAGACGTTTAGGTATTTTGAACAAGTTTGCAGCAGACACCAAACCTCATGACTCCATCACTGTTGACTATTACACGTCTGCACTGCCAACCACCATTGTGCAGCTCATCCGCCATTGGAGTCATCAAGGATGAAGAATCAATGAAAGACTCCAAGGATGTGAGAAGAAAGCCCCAAGCAATGGTGAGCAAGGGCAGAGACAAAGAAGAAACTGATATTAAGACCCCCACTCGCCTTGTCAAGAACTTGACCACCAAAATGTCTAAACTCAAGCAACGAAAGACAGACACATTCACGAGCAGCTATCTACCTAGACAGAGACAGGCAAGTAGTTCATCAACTGGCTCATCAAGAAACAACAAGTTTGGTTCCAAATTTTCACAGAAGCCTATGTTCCAACTCGATCAATGCGCTGATCCTAAGTTATGTTCCTTCCATGAATAATTTCATCCCAAGAGCTCTTGTTCAGATTGGAAGCGAGTTGTTACCTCTGTCTGTAATCATACACTCAATGCCGATGGTGATATACAGGAGTAGCCAAAAGACACTAATGATAACGAAGAGGTTGCACCTAATGAAGCACCAAGTTCTAGGCATGTGGTGAATGCATACTAGTGTTCGCAAGTAGTCTCGAAGACGAACACCAAGAAGCAGCCCCAAAAGCAAAATGATTGTTACCATCTTAGGAGTAAAGGGGATCCACCTACACTTGAGGAGATGCAAGAGAAAGTGAGACAAATGATAAAGAAGGTTGATCCATAGGCTACCTCAAAGAAACAAACACAAAGCAAGTCTGGGAAGACAGCAGCGGATAAGAGTATGTCCATAGGCAGCAAGTTGCAAAACAATCTGTCAAACATCACGAACATTCGTTCCACCCCAGACACCTCGGTGAGTCTACCACCTCTAGATTACAACATAGTTGATGACATGAATAAAACTCGAGCGAAAATCAATTTGTTTGAGCTAGCCAAATTCTAGAGTCAGCAAGATATCCTGCTATGCGTGTTGGGACAAACAACAATAGACAGCGCAGCCTCTACCATCAAGGGAGCATGTACACCTCCCGGATCATTATCCACTATGCTCAATACGCTCCAGATGGAAGAAGAAAACTCAGGTTTCCCCCCATTCCTGCTTTCATTCGAATTTTTCAACTACAATGTCCACAACTACTTGGTTGATTTTGGCGCGGAAGTCAATGTCATGCCACTCTCCATTGCTAAGAAGATCAATACACGACGGAGTGAAACATCCACGAGAATCATCCAACTTGATAGAACATCAATAACACCCATTGGTGAACTACGAGACGTAATCATCTGACTATCCCATGACAGTCGAGTCCACCAGTGCATCAACATAGTTGTTGTGGACATACCAAAAGCATATGGTCTGCTGCTCAGTAGAGACTGGTCCAGCAAACTAGATGGATACTTTGCCACAGAGTGGTCTCACATGTGGCTTCCGTATAAGGGAACATGAAACCCAATCGGGTGTTATCCAAGAGGTATATGAAACACAATTTCACTCCCCTTAACAGTGAGAACGAACCATTATCTTTCGAAGAACTCATGTTTGGCAACTGCCTCCTAGAAAATACATTGGAGTGTCATCCTACATGGCCTACTCCAAACTCATCAGACAAGCATTTGGGACTCCTTACTCACCCAACTGATGATAATGAAACTTGTACATTTTATTTTTCTGGTAGTAGCAGTAGTAGCAGCAGTACCAACACACCAAATGGTCCATGTACAGACAAGTTGTGGGCCATGAGTCTTGACAAATCAGGAACACATGATGGCTCAAGGACTGAGTGTATCTTAGTCATCCAAAACAATGGAAACTGCATGATTTCAAGCTTTTTGAAGGTCGAAGTCACAAACAATGATGTTGAAGCACTCAGGCTAAACACATGAAGGACCAACACTATGAACTAATGAAGCAACCTAGGAATATACCATGATCCAAAGATGGCCAATATTGGTACAAGTTATACACTGCAGCAACAACCAATTGTTGACCACTTGATCGAACAGTACCGAGATGGGTTTGCACGAGTAGATGATGACCTGAGTACCCATTGCATGCGAGCAATCCAACATGAGATTCCAGGTAAAGGAGGAGACAAGCCATTGCAGCAAAGAATAGGTAACACATACGTGTTGTTTATCCTCCTTTTGCTGAAAACATTGACTAACATTTTCAGTGTTTGGATTACTTGCAAAGTTTGTGATCATACTTGGTTTTCTAATTTAAATCTTGCACATAAGAAATCTGGGAAGATCCGATTACGCATTGACTTCAGAAACTTAAACCCTTCCTGGAATAAAAACAACTACCCCGTGCCACCATCTGAGACCATGTTGCACACAGTATCTGAAACAGTGGTGTTGCCTTCACTTGAAGGTCTTCTAGAATGCCATCGGGTTCCGGTAGCGAAGCCCGATGGACCAACACTGGTCCAAGAGAAACTTGAGTCAGACACGTATCATTTGCAATCACTTGACGAGAGGATTGATAATCTTCCTATCAATGGCCAAGTCCTCAAACACTAGTTTCAGTAGGTCGGGTCGCTCTCGTGCCATGGACATAGTCATCTTGCTGCTCGTTGTTTCATTTGGTTTGTTTTGCTTATTATCTTTTCTTTCGCTTTGTTTGATTTTGCTTACTATTTTTTTCATGTTCATTTTTTTGTTTAATATATTACTATTTTGTCTCCGGAAATAAGTGTTGCCAACTACTACGTTCTCTCTTTTCAATAGAGTATGTGGCTGAAATTTGAAGAGACTTGTGACACTGTAGCACTTTTCCAGTCTTGTGTCCATTTTCTATGTTCTTGGTTACAACCTTTGGTCGATTAAGTCCTGACAGAAAATATGAACCGTTTGTAAGGGAATCTTTGGTCCAACCGTGAACTTGTGTCCACATTGGGAAGCCCCATGCTTGTACTCAGCCTTATGCTCTGTGTGTTTAAGCTAATCCAACTAGTAGAAACAGAGAAGGGGAAAAATCTAAACGAGCAAACCTATGTCAGAGGTCTTACATGCTTCTCTGAAGGAACAACCTCTTCTACTCTCAATAAGGCAGGATCCCTCTTCCACCCCAAAAATAGATAAGTGCCTATGCACAGTTCTCTATATATATATATATATATATATATATATATATATAAAGTCGAAAGAAGAGAAAGTCTTCCTGCGTAGAGAGGTGAAGCATGCAACTCCACCGGGGTACTAACCAAGCTCCCTAGAAGTGGAGCAATGTGTGTGTTCCTGCGTGACTCCGTCGGGGTACTTTCCAAGCTTACTGGCAGTGGACCAACACCAAAGATGAAAACTTATACTTTGAAAATCTCCAACTCGCGAACTAAACTACCCTTCTCGAATTCGAAACACTGAGATCTACGATGAACTTTTGATTGTGTTTGACTGAGTTGGCAAAGAGTGAACCATGTATGTCCATGGGGTAAGTGGGGAAACTGAAGTAACCTACACAATGATTCAATACTCCCCGAAAGACCAAGGCCCTCTGCTAGCAATGAACCAAAACAGAGAAGCTGGAGTTCTACCAGTGTGTTGCCAAGTGTTGTAACGGCTACAACCACCCTCCAAAATTTTGGCCTGCACCAATTTCGGAGCCTCCCTTGAAGAGTTTCACTTTATGACTGCACACAATTGGGTTCACTCTGTGAGCTCATGTGAGTCTTTACATTCACCTTGCTTGTTCATTGCATCCAAGTCTCTGCATGCTGATGTCCAAGTCATGCTTGCTACGGTGTCCTAGTTATGATCAAATTCTTTGCTTCGTATGTGCTTGTTGTATTCGCTATGAAAGCATTTGTCACACTCACACACAGAATCACATTCACTGTCGCGCAAGCGTTATCTCGATCATGAACGATCAACCATGAGTGTCACGCTTGTCGCTTGCACCGTCGGTCAGTCATGTTGAACATGTGTGTCTAGATGGTTTGGTCATTTCATCATCAAGTCATGCGAGTGTGTGTTCGTATGATCACCTATGCATCTTTCAACTGTTCACACACTTAGTCGTTTTTCTGAAGTTCTGATGACCAAACTCCTCACTGACAACCGGACCATCACCTTACTTTTGACTCGATCGACTGTCAACTAGAACAGCGCAGAAGCACCAAGCTAGTCCTTTCAAGCTGTGTTGCCCACAAGCAACTCAATCAACTCTCATGCTGACCTCCCGAACAGTCAGACCCGATAGTCACCCCAGCACTAACTCCCCTCAAAATTTGCAGAGACGCAATTGACCTCACCCGTTCAACTGACTGAGGAAATTGCGCAAACAGGCCGGACAGACACCAAGAGCCTGTCCCTTTCTCCTTTAGAAAATTGCGGAGTTTTCTCAGTCAGTCATCCGGACAGTCAATCAACTGTTCATCTCATAAATGGCGCAATTCTCATGAACAAGCCTTTTGTTTCCCATCAGTCAGCTCCGCTCAGAAATTGCGTAGATATGATTAGTAGGCTGGCCTCCCGGCCTTAGTGTAGTTTTCCCAGCCACTAGCTCCTAGCAGCAGACTGCCTGTTCCCTCCAGGAATTGTGCAGTTTCTGTTGCTAGTGACTGAGCAGCCAACTGGCAGTGCCCTCTAGGAATTTCGCAGTTTGGCTGCTAGTGACCCAGCAGCCAACTGCCAGTTCCCTCTCAGAATTGCGCAGTTCTGGCTGCTAGTATCCCAGGCAATTCCCAAGAAAAACTGCTCAATCCGTGCCTGCTGACCCTTCATGCAGCTCAGCCCGTTCCTCTGGAAAATTATGCAATTTGGTTGTTCAGCCACTACTGACTGTTAATTCCGGAAAATGCGTATAGCATGCATGCCTTTCCCTCCTGAAGCCTGGATTGTCCCTCCCAAAATTTGCGCAATTTTGCCTCCTAGCTAAGCCAGACCTTGCAGACAGTCACTGTCAACTCATATTGTCTGTCTCCATCCCTCAGTGACTGTTACGCAATTTTCATCAACAGTTTCCCGGAGCCATCATCCCGCATCTCAACCCTGCTACCTCTCTCGGTCACTTGTATGTGAATGATCATGTGTCATGGTAGACTAGGAGGTTTTGGATTTGATGTCGTTTCATCATGAGTGACCGCAAGTACAAGTACACCAACAAACATGTCAAGACAATGAACAAGATCAACGAACGGAGCACATGCAGATGGACAGGTTCACCAACGGACGAACAAACGAAGCATGTGAATTGAACAAACGCGACGAACATACACCTTCACAAACAAGTGAGCCTTTCAAGCCTTCCAGCATGAAAGTAAGGAACAACATGCTAAAGCTTCATCAAGCGAACCAAGGACCATCAAAGACTCCGCGCACTTCGTCATGTGGAGGTGAAGCTATGATACACCATGAAGACATCCATCACTCATCATCACTATAGCTTGACATGCACTCCAACAGCAGCACGAATGTACCAACATTATCATGTCAAGTCATGTTGAGTCAAGTCATGAGTCATGTTGCCCACATCTCCACTATCAGCTTGTTTTCAATCAATGTGATGTAACTTGGAAGTCCAAGAGACCCACTTGTTCAACATAGAGTCATGTAAGTCGAAAAGTCATGGAAGTCGAACAGTCATGAGGGTAGTCGAATAGTCACAAGGGTCAGTTTCACCCTTGGCTATAAATACCCCCCTAATTTGTACATGAATGGACTTTTCACCTCAGCTCCTCCCACATAGCCAAGAGAGTCTGTAATATTTTCTTTGAGTAAGTAGTGGCTCCAATGCCCCGCTGACGGGGTTAGTGATGTATGGTGTAACGATGTCTCTTGGAACTTTCGCTTAATCCAGAAGCCTGTTAACATGCGAGCACGTTTTCACACATGTATTGTATTTGTTGTAAGACTAATCTTTAACACCTGTAATGCATGTTGCTTTAACCTGTGTTCTACATCTAAACTGATTCATTTGTTGTAATGCATAATCTATTAATGGAAATGTGTTGCATATGTTTTTAATGTTGTCTCGTCTATGTCAGCTACTCTGCCAGACATCAGACAGACCTTTCACATGAACATTTGAACTGATCCATGAGTTTTGGACATGTTATCTTACCTTGTATGATGTGACTGCCGCATCCGAGTGGACTACTCCGCCTGAAGCTATGCATGTCCTTTTGTGTTGTGTGTTCCTAGCTAAGTTGGGACTAATCCCTTTCAACCTGGAACTCACCTTCACCTTCTTCCCTCACAATGAAAGAACCATTGACACAAGTACACTTATACTCAGCAAGCACGCGAACCTCACTTCTCGAACACAAAGCGAACCACTCTCTTGTGCTGACAAGCAAGAGTTGAGGCAAATCCTTAAGACAATGGCAACCGGACCATCATACCGGATGGGACTCCCACACCAAATGGTGTGAGGTCTAATTGGAACTTTATACCAAAGTGATCCCCTAAATATTAGCGGATCCAACACGATCAACAAATTCTTTTTAACCTTTTTATTTTTTATAGGATAATTTTCTATATTATGTATATATATCAAACTTTTCTTTTTTTATATGAAATATATATTTATTTACATATTTAAATACTATATAATATTACTATTATTATTATTATGTTTGAAAATAAAATATAAATATTACAAAAGCCAAAATACATTTATAACATTAAATTATAAATTCGCCTCATAATTTCCAATATAATAAATAGTTAATCCCAAATAAGATAATAACTAATTACATGTACCATATAAATCTTAATGCATTATACTTTTTATTCATTATCCCAACTTTTTATAAATATGTTTATTTTTAACATAATAAAAAATTTAAAATGTAGAATTCATTTTTAAATTAAAAAAACTTAACTTTCTTTTAAATTTCAAATAAAAGGCAGAGATTTAGATGTATAAAGCTTTTATATATATTTACAATAAGTATGATAGTGATAAATGAAAAATATTTAATGTAGCATTTTTATTTTGATTTTGTAGTTTTTTTTCTCAAGGAAAAATCACAACTTTATTCATAAATGAACAAAATTACATATTGTAGATACTTAAAAAGCATATGTATAAGATAGTCGATTCTAGAAACCAATATCAAAGACAAATCATTAAAGAGTATATAAAAATCTATTCTTTTCTACCTTTCTTTTTTTCCACTTTCCTCCAACCATTATTGTTGGGAGTGGAAGATACAATAGACATTTGAGTTTTTGTTATATTTGTAGGCAATTCTTTGTCAGAATCTAAACCTTCTGATGCATGGATTCTTTTAGTACCTCTAACTTCTCTTTCAGATGGGGCTTTCTCTGCCTTCTTCTTTGGTATGGAAGTCATAGGGACTATTGATGAGATATTTTTTTCATCATTTTCTTGCATAAATTCCTGGGGCTTCTAAACATTGTCATTATAGTCTTTTCTGTGATTTCTACCTCCTTTGCTTCAGCTTCCTGTGATTCAAAAAATTGCCAACCTTTTGGTTTTGAATCTTGTCACCTTTTCTTCTTTGGATCTTCTTTTGCATGTGGACATGTGTTTTGAAGGTGACCAGTTTCTAAGCACGTGCAGCAGCGGAAGGCCGTATTCTCTTAATCAAGTGGTCGATTCCACTTCAGATTGTTATGGAGAAAAATAATTTTGTCGAGTAATCATTTACTGAGATCAACCTCTATGCATATTCTAGCAAAGGTGAAAATACCTTTTGCAACTCAATCTGCATTCACTTTTAAGAACTTCCCAAGGAATTTCCTATTCCCTGTAATACTGAGTGATGCCAAAAATGAAGGGGGAAGTTATGAAGTCGGACCTAGACTGAAATTTTAGAAACCACGATAGTATTTTCTTTGAAATTTGGGATCCATGGTGTCAAGAAGAGACCCGCATTGCCCCAGAACCATGGTCCCTCTTTTAAAATGTATTCCAAATCTATTACTGAGTCAAACTTGACTATGAAGAATGCTTTGGAGCATAAATGGACTTCATAGATTTTTGTCCAAGTAGAGTATATCCACTGATGTAAATTCTCTGATTTGGGCTACAATCCATTGAATCTGCAAATTATTGCTTTTGAATCAAATTCAGAGTATAGCTCATTAACGTTTGGGATGTTGATTGTCAATGCTGACCCCTGGTTCATTTGCTCCACAATGTAGAGACTAGGTATATTAGGACATTGATATTCCTTGGTTTGTGGTTCTTCCTTCCTTTTAACTACATCCTTGAAAGACGTTGGGCCTTTGGAGCTGGCTCCTAGACACCCTCCAAGTAGACGTTAGTTTGGGATGATGGTTGAATCAGTCTCGATGCCATAGTCTTATAATGTGACTCCGTCTTGCAGAGATTTCCCTGCATAGATCAAAATTTGAAGTCATTTTGGAATACCTGTTAGTTGATGAATCTTCTCCTACAAACCTTGTATTTGTTCTCGGATGCCAATCCTCACGCATATTGACTCCCCAGTCAAGGTTTTAATAAAAATTTGGGTCAGTTCTCCTTCATTCAGATCCGAGGATTGACAACCGAGATCCGCCCTTTTCTGGATCGGATCTCCAGCATACAGCGCTGTAATTTGATCTTCATCTTCCATTCCATTATGCCTCATTTTTAAAGCATTCTTTGTTGTTCCTTCCACTAGATCAACGAGTGGGAAAGAGGAAAGGTTAACTTAACACAGTAATACTTTGACGAGATTAAGCCATTTATCTACACCAACAACAAATACATGAAATAAGATTGCGTTTGTACCAACCAGATCTGCTCCATTCGATTGCCAAGAGCACAGATCACCATAATGGGGTAAGTCGTAAAGATCTAAAGTCGGATAGAGCTCCACGCAACTAGTGATTTGTAAGATGAAACCCTTACTAATGATCTCTCAACGCTTTGGTTCTCTCTCCATCTTGTGCTTCTGATCCTAGATTTACCAAATCCAAATATTGTTGGGTTAGATCTGGATATGGAATGATTCTGACTCCGTGGGTTGTCAAAGAGAAAGTGGAGACGATTCATGTGGATCTTATTCCCGTTGAGAATATTTTGATCTTGCATTTAATTTGTAATTAATTATGTTGATGCCATTGTATTACCTGTGTCGACATGTATGTGTCATTTGAATGAGTCCAAAAGAAATACCTATATAGCCTAAATAACTATCTAATGAATATGTTTAGACAACCAACTAGGAACATATGAGAATTGATACAAGGTATGATACCACAAGTGGGAAAGTGATGAACACATTGTGTGGAATCGTCTTGCCAAAGCCTTGCCCTCTTACCCAAGAACCAATTGATTACGAATAGTTGGGTAGTTGGAACAATTGCCCATATAAATATGGAAGTTGGGGTGATAGTTGCAATAATGCTTCAGAATTAATGAAAGAAATGGGATAAATACATCCCTTTGGATTTTGACGCTGACCCACAGATTTCCTGGGAGATTGAAGTAAATATGGGATTGTATAGTAGAAAACTACATTGATTATGGAAAATTTTGGAAGGGGGCAGACACCCATGAAGGGAAAAGGGTGTAATACATTCATGGACACAAAAAATAGTCATCCATAGAGAGAGAGAGAAGACGCATGAGTTCCTAAGTAGTGAAAATCGTGTGTGGAATGTTGTCAAACCAAATGGTTGAAGCATTCCAGGTGATTAAATTGCATTTTGGGTGCCCAAAAATGCCAAAAAAAATACCAATAGAGGATTGGAATGATGTTGGTATATTTTGGGCTCCTTAACAGAAAAAATTTCTTATCAAATGTTCGCAAAAATATCTTTGGACTCTATCTAGATAGAGTGGGCTACAATTTGATGTGTGTTGGTTAAACATGACATGTAAGAGTTGGGGAAATAGACAAGGGACTATACAACAATGAAGGAGACCCCTTATTTGCTTCGCTAACTAAGTTTAAAGGTATTTAGAGATCACAAAGGCCCAAACCCAATTAGGAATGGAGATCCCTGACTCTATCATATGTGTGAAGGAAAGTTGTTTTCATCTAACGCAATTACTAGCGAGTTATTAATTTTTCCCTTTATCATATCATGGCTTGGCTAGGGAGTGGCCAACTATACATAGTTTATGCATAGTTGAAAATATGGTTGAGTGGAAAAGGCTCCTTCCCAAATCAGTTGCCAACTTGGAATTTTAGATAGGTGTTGTCTATGTTCATATGATTATTATTCAATTTCTTTTTTAATTTCTTTTTTAAATTCTTTTAGTAAAACTAGAGATGAAAAATGTATTCCTTACTCTTGTATGGAATTAGGAATGTGGTGCATATGATAAATTGTCATATATATATATATATATATATATATATATATATATATATATACACACACACACTTTATGCTTGAGTTTAATATATATTTCAGTAGGAATGTCTATTTCTCCCCATTTACAAGAGCTTTTTGGTAATACATTGATGTTTGAAGAGAATAAATTAAACTACATAATCCTCTTTCCTAATCATGTGATAACCTCTAGTAAGTGTGCATGCTTACATTTTACTCCTACCTATATATGTGCTATGAAATGCATAAATATTGGTAAGTATGCTTATTTACATATGATTCTTATCCATTTTTAGTGTAAAGACAACTTGACTAAACTATGGTATATGTATATATATATATATATATATATATACACTTTATGCCTAAGTTTAATAAATATTTCAGCATGAATGTATATTACTCCCAGTCTACAAGAGATTTTTGGGAATACATTGGTGTTTGAAGTGAATAAATTAAACTACATAATTATATTTCCTAATCTTGCTATAACCTCTAGTAAGTGTGCATGTTTACATTTTACTCCTACGTATCTATGTGCTAAGAAATGCAAATATTGGTTGAATCATTTAGATCTAAGAGTGTGCTTGAAACATTCACGTGCGCTTGTTATACAATAATTTGTCACTCTTCTATCACTCCCCATTCCTAATCCTGGAGAACCTTAGTAGTGACTACTGTGTTATACTTTCACTATGAAACCTATGCTCTTTCATCCCTTGAAGTTTGAAGAAAGAAGTCCCCAATCCCTTCAAAACATTTCCAGAGAATCCTTCTTAAAACCCAGTTATTAAAATCAATGTTCTTTCCCAGTGTCTCACCCACATCGATGGCGGAAGTTTACATTGTGACCCACGCCGATCAGCACTACTGTTAGCCCAATACCCATGCCAGTCTACTTCTGGAAAATTTTTATAAAAGGAAATGGAGTTTCACGTCTAGAAACTTCTAGTGGTGATGCGTTGGATGTTCGTTTGGTTGGATAAGGGTCGAGAACTCCATATAAGGTCCTTTACCCCTTAAAAGTGGACCTTACCAAGGAGATAAAACATTCTTTACCCCTTGAGTGGATCTCATTCTTATCCTCCTCTCCCTATATAAACCACTTCCTCTTACCCTTTTTGGTTACAATACACACAATACAACACACAGTGAAGCTACAAAATTCTAAAATCTTTAGCTTTTGATAGAAGAAGGTTAGTCTTAGATGACAAAAGACTAGTCTTTGGTAGCTACAGTATGAGGAAAGAGAGTTAGAGCTTGGAAGCCATTTCATGTCAAGATAGGGGAGGAAAAGAGTGTTGAAAAGGCGTGTAGCATGACTTGGATACCGCAAATAAGATCTCCAACGTCAAGGCTTCGATTGCATTTCTCTTTGAAGTTTATTTTAATACAACTAATGGTTTATTTCCTATATCGGGTGTAATATTACGTTTGATAGCTTAGAACTCCTTGACCTTTTAAGTATATTGGATTCGATTTTGTGCTATCACGTTTGTTTTTATTTCTTGCATGTTTGTTTCAGGTATTTGAACGAAAGAAAGCTGGAGCAAGGAAGCAAGATCCCATCAAGTGGATTAGCATTATAATAGGTAGGCCCTCTTATTTGATTCTAATCTAAGGAAATTTACATTAGATTGTCTTGTTTGTGGCTAGACCCACTCTCCTGGGCTAGAGGGATCGTCTCTGTCCGCAGAGAGGATACTCCTACACCACAAATTGGTGACTCTGCTGGGGAAATACATTTCCTCTTCATCACTTTGTTTTTTCTACTTGTGTGCCTAGTTTGTTTATTTATGGTCCTATGGATTTTTATTGACATGTTTGAAGGCATACATGCACTAGCTCACCCTCTGATGTGTTAAGTCTAGCCCTCTATGACGTTATTTTTTTATTTTTTTTCTTTGAATCCCTTGATTAGTGCTCTTTTTGGGCAAACAATCACGTCGGTCAGGCCTATCAGTGCTAGTTGTAGCATGGCCAGTCGTGCTGGTCGTGCCGATCAGTGCTAGTTTCAGCCCAAAAAGCATGTTGGTCTCTGAGTTCAGAAAAAATAAAAAAATTTCCCATTCCAGTGCCAGTGTGTCTTGACCCTCAGACCCTCTTCTTCCACCCAAAAATGACTAGAATGCTTTGTTTGCTGGTTTTGATTGATTGATTGGCTTGAAGTTTCATTGCTTGATTTTTTGAGTTTTTTGGATGGTTTTCTATGACCCTAGGTCATCTAGGTCAATTACTGTTCATTTGTTTGTTTACTCATTATGACAATTTTATGATTTGTTGTTTCATTTAATCCATCTTTCAGTTGCAACATCTTCATCGCTTCATTTTCAATTGAATGACTGAAAGAGTCTCGTTTGTTCTCTTATTTCGAGTGTCTCTTTTCTCTTTCCAAGCATAGATTACATTGCTTGGTTTGTCGATTGAAGAATTTGTGTGTTTGGTTTGTGTGATTTAGGGAAGAAGTTTCTTTTAGTTTCATTTATCATGCTTTGGATTTGATCGATGCTTGTTTGTTCGGAATTGTGAAAATTTTCATTAAAGTTCTTTATGTGTAAGATTCATTTTGCATTTTATGAAAAGAAGAACATCATTCTATTTTACTTAAGTGAAAATATTGCATTAGTAGCGTCATTAAGAAACTAGAATTGCATCATGATAGGCATTGGAAATGAAATGAAACTCCTTTTGTTGTTAAGGAAAGATTAAGTGCATTTAGGACATGTATTAGTGAAAGATTTCATTCTTTTATTGTTGCATTGATTGCGTGCTCTCTATCCCTAAATTAGTGTTAACTTTCCTCAAAGAAAGATTTCTTTTCTCATATAGCTGCATATAGGAGTTTTCAGATGACAACAGTAGGGCCTTGGAATTGAAATATAATTCAAGATCAACCGTTAAAATTTATTGAATTAACCTATGGAATCATTGAAAATTAACGCTCACATTTAGTGATCTAGACTACCGACGTGTTCCAGCATATTTAAACCTAGCAGTTGTCGTTCACTTCGGCATTAGACATCGCTAGTACAGACTTGTGCTCCCCATACCGTTGCATATATAAAGGGAGACCCCTATAGGTTTGCAATCCTTTATCCATAGGAAGCCAAGTCTGCCACCTTGTAAACATGATACACCGAACATAGGATTCGGGGAGATTGCCTGCTCGTACTTTTCGGTTCGCCGGGAGGTATTCTGTAGCTCACGGTTACCTGGTAATCCTTTTGCCTAGATTATCCTGAGTAGTCATTTTGGTCTTTTTGACTCTTTAAATTTAAAATATCATCGAGAACATGTCCTTTCAAGCTCATTAACTCTGAAAGCGACTAAAGTCACCTTTTTCTCTTTTCTCGACTCTTAAAATATGAAAAGGCAAAGTTTTGTTTCAGTGTCTTAAATTTAACTTCCCACGCAACATTCCTTGTTAAAGTTATCTTCCTTAGCATTTATTTAAAGGTCTATTCCAATGGAAACATTCCCAGAGGCTACCAATCAAGGATTCCCCTCAGATGGGAATTCTGGTCCTTTTTCTCTTTTGGAAACATTGGTGCTTCTTATATGGCAACGTTGTCCCTTCCTGGGTTAACCATTGGTTTACCTACCTAGTTATTTTCAACCTCGGTGGTTAAGTGTCCCAACTTCTGTCCAGCCATCTCCTTCACTTGAATAACATCACGATGATTCTAAGGTTGACTTCTCACCTTCTTCCCCTATTTCTTCACCTTCCTCTTCTACTTCGCCTGGTGAAACTTTGAAATCCAGTAACCAGGAGACTAAGAAGAAGAAAAAGAAGACGAAGAAGAAGAAGTCAGATAAGTGAGAGGTTAACCATGCAGTTGTTACTCCAAATGCACCTCCCGTAGACAAACCTTTCGATCCTCCATGGAAGGTCAGATTCCCTTGCAAGCTGTGTAAGGGTGACCATCTCCTTCGAGACTATCCTGGCATTCCCAGAGTCTTAGAGGTATGGTCTCAAGACCTGAATCGACCATCCCCATCGACCTCTGGAGATCATGTCGATGTTATGCCTTCAGCTAATGATGGTAAGAAGAAGGGAAAGATTAGATTCCCCTGTAGGTTATGTGAAGGGAAGCATCTTCTTCACCTTTGTCCTCTTATGGATAAAGCTTCCAAAATTTTGGAAAACCTTACAACTCCTCAACCCCAACTTCCTGTTGGTTATCAAAGGCTTTCTTCTAACCCTCTCCTAGTTGGTAAAGAGATTGACTTGGATTCATCTCTTGCCCATCCTACTCTTCCTGAGCATGACTCTCTTGTGTCTGTTCCCGACCAACCATTGGTCGAAAAGAGTGTCAAGTTGGCTCCGCCTTCAGTTGTTCACTCTTTTCCCGAAGAGAGTGATGATCATACTTCTCATGTTCTTCTCGTCTCCTCAGATTCCCATGAATCGAAGAATGACCCTCTCGTCCTAATTGTTTAGGAGATTCCTTCTCCTTCTCCCGCAGGGCATGGGTAAAATCATATGATACCCCCACCAAGTAGTTCTATTGTTTCTTTTTATTGGAGTCAATTGACTGTTTTCCGCCTCCCATATTATGTGCCTTTCCAGATCATAGTACAAGCCTATAATATGGTAGTACATGGAACTATATTAGATGAAGGTGCGTCTGTTAGCATCATGTATAATACTACTTGGAAAGCTTTGGGTTCCCCATAGCTTGTGCCTGTCACCCAAAATCTGTTGGCTTTCAATGGAGGAAATAGTCAACCCTTAGGGATCCTTCCAAAGTTCCCTATTACTTTGGGAGGAAAGAGCGTCTATATAGACGTGATGGTATTCCAAGGTCCCTTAGATTTCAATCTTCTCCTTGGACGCGACTATGTTTATGTCATGGGAGCTCTTGTTTCTTCACTTTTCCATGTGGTTTATTTTCAACACGAAGGGAGAATGGTCACCATTGATCAATTATCGTTCATTGGTCCCCAGGTGCCTCCTTTGCAACCATCTTCCCCTATTGGTTCTTGTCTATAATCAGTACCTTCCCTACCACAGGTCAATTATGTGGCTACCCATTCCGTCTCCACATCTGTTGATGATCACACATATGGTATAGTACATTATGTACTGGGGGCATTGGAACCTGATCTATTTTTGGTACCAATGGACATGTATTCCTCCCATAGCGTGATTCTCCCGTCTAGTGAGGACCTCTTGGGAGCCATGTTCTCGTATGGTCCATGATCAGGGGTACAAGCATAGTTCCTTGTCTTGTGTCAAGCTCATTAAAAAATGAAACAAGGGCTTGGAGCAGAGTACCTTGTCTTGTGTTAAGCTCGTTAAAAGATGAAACAAGGACCTTTGAGCATAGTTCCTTATCTTATGTCAAGCTCGTTAAAAAATGAATCAAAGAGTCTGAGGATAGTTTCTTCCTATATCTACCTCGTTAAAAAAATGAAACAGATGTCCGAGGATAGTTATTTTACTGTGTCAACCTTGTTAAAAAATCAAACAACTCCCTTTTCTGAATCGAATCTTTGATTAAGATCTCGTAAAATCCCAGTCGAGTCTTTCATGGATCTCGAAAGTAAACCTTCATTCCATCCACCTAGCTGAATGAAATGAAGCTTGGGGACAAGTACCTTGAATTGAGTCATTATGCTGGGGGCATGCAAACTTAACTCAAGCATAGTTTTTCATTTCAAGCTTGCGTAAACATGAAACCGAATTCAAGCAGAGTTCCCCATGGTTTAAGCTTTTGTAAAAATGAACCCATGCCAAATTTACATCTCGTGATTGCCATTTTTATCAGCTAATTTCTGCTATATGAGCCTTGGTTGTTTCATTCCATCGCCACCATCTCTTTTTCCGATCATATGCTATCACTTGGATGTGTTTTCCTTTCCTGAGGAACCACAGTGATGAGTAATTTTTCTAGCTAGTCTCTTGACCTTTCAGTGTTTCGAGCAGTTCCTCCCTTAACCGAAACCTGTTGCTACCCTTTATACCACGCGTTCCTTTAGGACAAGTCACCTTTAAGCTCTTTTCTGACTCGTAAAAAATGAAAATATTACCGAGTATTTTTCCCTTTTAGACTCGTTACAGCAAATAAAAGAAGGGAGTCATCTTTAAGCTCTTTTCTGACTCTCAAAATATGAAAATATTGTCGAGCTCTTGTCGTTTTGATCTCATTAAAGGCTGTGAAACTTCGTTTACCCAGTATACGTTTACCCCTTTTTCCGGTTGGGATAAAACTTTTACGAAAAAGGTATACCTTAGTAAAACATGACTAGGTGTTGGCATTATGACACAGATTTGGCACTATGACACAGGTGTTGTCCTTGATGGCAACTCACTCAGATGACACATCACATTTCAGCAGGTTAACAACATAGAGTTACATATCAGACTTCATAGAATAAGGAAAGAGAGGTATACGCAGGTTAACCTTGAAAAAGTAGCATATACACGTGGGTTAATAGACCAAAAGAAGCGTATATTTACACACACACTTTCACAGAATGAAAGCTGCACATATCTTGGAAAACTAAGTTTTGGTCCATGGTATTTTGATCCATGGTATTGGTTCAAGATATATGGTCTGAGGTATTTGGTCCAAGGTATTGGTCCTAAGTGTTTTTGGTCCATGGTATTGAGTAAGGCCTAAGACTATAAAAGGAGGAGGAGATCATTAGGAAAAGGCACTCAAGTATTGAATATCTAATGAAGAGAAAGATCTAGAATACAGGTTATTGGGTTATGGTGCATAGCTGGATCTAAACCAAGGATGAACCTTAGCGCTTGATGAAGGATAAGATCTAATGATGGGTCAAGATCTTAAGGCTTGCAGTGAAGTATCTTTATGTGGTTTGATCATTTATCTAAATAATTGGCGCATGTTGTAGTCTGTAAATATGATGATCTGGGTATAACTGAAGTCTGGAATTTTTGTAATGTTTAAATCATCATTTACAGATATGTACGCAGGTTCACTTTAGAAAACGTGTATATACACGTTGGTTCTGCATATCAAAGCATCATATACATCTTAAATTTGATTTGCAGATATGTACGCAAGTTCGCCTTGAGAAAAGAGCGTATGCACGCAGGTTCGACACATGGAAGTAGTGTATACCTCATAAAATATGTTTTAGCTACTTTTGTTTGTTGTTGCAGTGTTCTGGGTTCTGGCTTGGGTTTTGGTTACTGTATTCTGGTTACAGCATTCTGAAAGATCAGATTGAAGGGTTGTTCAAAGTGGTTGATTGATTCAGTTGTGGTTGGTGCAAAGGAGATTGGTTGATGCAAATATATTTGATGATTGAATGATGTTATTGATGGATCCAGTCTGAAAATTTATGAAACGTGGTCCCTAGAAGAAAAGAGAAGGTTGTAGCCTTCTGTAGGCTGGCACCTACATACTAGTAAACATATCAGCTAGTACAAGAGCTAGGGGGTTGTAGCTCCCTTTCAAAAGAAACTGGAGAATGAGAGAAGGTTGTAGCCTTCTGCAAATAGAAGCCTGTGTACTGGTATAAGACTGCACCAGGACAAAAATTGTAAAAAAAAAAATCTTATTAAAAAAATATAGAGACGATTGCAGCAGTTGGTTTCATTGTGTTCATGTGTGTGATTGTCTGTTCCGTTTTTACTGCACCTGGTTACTGTTTATATGGTTCTGATGCATTGATTAAAGAACAACATATGATGAATTAACTAAATCATAAGTTTGCATGATATACGCTAGTTGCCTTAAAAACAGTTGCGTATACACGCGATTTCCATTAACTGAAGTAGCGTATATGAATGTGATTATGGAAATGAAAAATTATTGACTTTCTAATACTGATTCACCCCCCCTCTCAATATTATTTCCAACAATTGATATCAGAGCAGGTCCTTCAGAAGAGGCTTGATCGCTTGAAGGAAGATCCATCATCATGAGTAATCAAGAAAGAGAGGGATCCATCAAGCCACCAATATTTGATGGAAGCAACTTCGTTTATTGGAAGGTAAGAACCACAACCTATCTTCAATCTCTTGGAACAGATGTCTGGGAAATCATGGAAGGAGGATATACATTTCCATCAGCAATTCCTACAGATGCGGCAGGTAAAAAGCAATATGAAACCAATGCCAAGGTTGTCAATACATTATTGGGAAGTCTGTCACAATCAGAATTTGTCAAAGTTATGCAACTCAAATCCACCAAAGAAATATGGGACAAAACCGTTCTAAGCTATGAAGGAGACTCTCAAGTAAAACGTGCAAAATTGCAAACTCTCAGAATTCAATACGAAACTCTCAAAATGCACAATGATGAAAGTATAGCTAGTTACTTCTTACGTATAGATGAGATTGTTAATTGCATGAAGAATTTGGGTGTAGAGATAAAAGAAGTTACTTTAGTTGAAAATGTTTTAGGATCCTTGTCTGCTAAGTTTGAATCAAAAGTATCTGCCATAGAAGAAAAGCAGGATCTTCAGACTATTACTATGACACAGCTACACGGAATCTTAACTGCTTTTGAGATGAGAAAAGGAGGTCCATCAGATATGAGAGAAGCCACATTTAAAGCTTTAGGAAGAGAAGAACTCAATGAATCAGGACATATTTCAGAAGGACAGGAAGAAGCAAACTTTGTCAAGAACCTTCAACAGGGTTTCGAAAGATTCAGAGGTAAACTACCTTTCAAATGTTTTGCTTGTGGAAGAGTCGGTCATTATGCTGCCAAATGTCCTCATAAAGATAAGTTTGATAAAGGTAAGGAATCAACAAAATGGAATAGAAAACAAAGTGTAAGTAAGAAGAGCTACTATATGCATGAAGATAGCGATGGTTTATCAATTAGTGGTGAAGATGAAGATAGTAATGACTATAAACTACTGATGGCTTTTGAAGATGATGATTTCTTGGATGCTTTAGATGAAGATGACCTTTATGAATAAATCTCTAAACTCAAAATCTATTTAGAAGAAAAGAATATGATTATAGATACTTTGACATTCCAACTTGCTGAAAGAGAAAAACACAATGAAAAACTAGAATGTGAAATTGTGGGTCTAAGAAAGGATATTGAGAAAACAAAAGCTCTTAACCTTAGATTTGCTAAACGATCAGAAAACTTAAATGAAATTATCAAAGTGCAACATTCTCCTATGATAAAGATAGGTCTTTGATATACTGAAGAAGCATCTCAAGCACAGAAGCCGTCAACCTCCACTAAAAGCTATCTTGATGCAACAAAGAGCAGTGAGCAGTTTGGCAATCGTCAGAAAAGGCACAAAATAGATAACCAGGTAAATCAGGCTCAATTTACTCCATGGATGAATAGAAGCTACAACCAACTTCAGGTAAATCATACTCAATCTACTTCAAGAATGAATATCAATAGAAACTACATCACCGGGTCAGTAGATTCAATAATCGCAGGAACTTCTTTAATGGCCAATGTTTTTCATGTCATATCTTTGGACACAAAGATTCTCAATGTGTTTCTTACAAGACCGTCATGACTAGATAAGCACAAAATCAAAGGAATGTGATAGGGATCATGAAAAGGACCTACACTAACTTTTCTCTTCTTGAAAATGAAATAGAATGCTCTATCTGCAACAACTTCAGTCATGAAGAATCTAAATGTAGGAGTAAATTTCGGCAAACATATCAGAAGGAGCAAACTCCATTAAATCCCAAAATATGGAGAAAGAAAGAACCACAAACAGAAAGATGTGGTATAGCCTTGTATGCAGAAGGACAAGAAAATCAGTGGTACATCGACAGTGGATGCTGAAAACACATGACAGGTGATAAAGAAAAACTTCATTCATATAATGTCTGAGAAAAAGAAAAGAAGATCTCATTTGGAAATGACACTCCTGCTGTCATACAAGGTAAAGACTTTGTTCTCTTAAAAGAAAAATTTAAGGCTGGGGATGTTATGTATGTTGATGGCCTAAAGCATAACCTGTTGAGTGTCAATCAAATGTGTGATCAAGGAAATGAAGTAGTATTTCGACCAAATGGATGTGTTGTTCATGAGATTGATACAAGAGAAACCGTGATCAAAGGTATAAGAACTCCAAACAACTTATACATACTCAAGGGATGACAACAACAGTGCTATCTAAGAAAAAATGATGAACACTGGCTATGGCACAGAAGATTGGGGCATCTAAGCTTCTCTCAAATAAGAAAAGCATGCAGATTCCAGGCTATTCGTGATCTTCCTCATATCAGCATTCCAGAAAATACAATATGCAAATCATGTCAATTTGGTAAGCAAACCAAATCGGACTTCCCTGAAAAGGAAGGATCAGTTAATAAGCCTCTTGAACTTGTTCATACTGATTTATGTGGACCATCAAGGACAAAGTCACCTCGGGAGAAGAATACTTTATATTGTTCATTGATGATTTTTCCAGAATGTGTTGGATAGGACTTCTAAAGCATAAATATGAAGCATTTGAAAAGTTCAAAGCCTTCAAAGATTTGGTTGAAAATGAATCAAATCGCAAAATCAAATGCCTCATATCTGATCGAGGAGGGGAATTTACCTCGGAGGAATTCTTTGACTTTTGTGAAGAACAAGGAATAAAAAGGTAATTCTCCACTGCAAGGACTCCTCAGCAAAATGGAGTGGTAGAAAGGATAAACATAATTGTTCAACAAATGGCTCGTGCTATTCTAGATGAGTCTGGAACTCCTGCAACCTTCTGGGGTGAAGCTGCATTCACTGTCGTCACTATTCTCAACCAAGCAAATGTTTGGGTAAACAGCACTCAAACTCCACATGAACTTTGGTATGGTAAGACTCCTATTGTAAAATACTTCAAAGTTTTTGGAAGAAAATGTTACATCAAAAGGACTAATGAAAAACTTGGTAAGTTTGAACCCAGAGCAGATGAAGGTATTCTTCTTGGTTACTCTTCCTGAAGTAAAGGATATAAATGTTATAATAAAATACTTGGGAAAATTATTGAAAGTATTGATGATGTGGTTGATGAGGCATGCAAAAATCCAAAACAAATAAAAACTGAAGATTATGAAGAAGATGAGGATTATCCTCCCAAATCAATCAGACTAATTCTGAAGAAGAAACCAATGAAGCACCAAAAGAAGAGATAACGGTAGAAGAAAAGACTTCGTCCAGGTATGTTCAGAAAAATCATCTAGAGACTCAAATTTTGGGACAGAAAGAGGCAGATGTGCAGACAAGAAGAACTATTACAGAACCTTCAAGCTATCTAGCATTGCTATCCTCCACCGAACCTCAAAATGTAAATGAAGCATGCAAAGATGAATGCTGGGTCAAGGCCATGAATGAAGAACTTGAGCAAATTGAAAAGAATAATACTTGGGAATTAGTTACTAGACCTCATGATAAGAATATCATAGGAACTAAATGGATATTCAAAAACAAGCTGAATGAAAATGGAGAAGTTCATGGAAAATTTTAAGGGCGAATGTTCGCCCTTTGGCGAAATTAAGGGGTTTTAAATTTTTAGTGGGCAAATATTTTGTATCATAGTACATTTTTACAAATCACCTCAAATAGCCCACCTTATTTTAAGGGAGAGAGTAAAAAAGGTAAATTTAGCCCTTGAAATTAGGAGTTACAACCTTCCATTCGCCCATTTTCAAGAATAGGTTTTATTTAAGTGAATCATATGGGCCAAATACCATATTTATAAACGAGGTATGGTAAATTAATAAAAATATAAACAAATGAAAGGTATGATAAAGAAATAAAACATTTTTTATATTTACTCCATAAGTCACCTTATATACATGCAAGGGTGTAAACAAATAAAAATATAAGTAAAGTGGAGGTATGGTAAATAAATAAAACATTTTTTTATACTTACTCAAAAGGTATGGTAAATAAATAAACTAGATGTATGGCAAATAAATAGAACTTCTTTTTATATTTAGTCCATAACCCTCCTTCTATTTATGAAGGCTCAATAAAGAGGTTTTATTTAAGTGAATCCTATAGGCCAAATACCATATTTGTAAAAGAGGTATGGTAAATTAATAGAACTGTAAATAAACGAGATGTATGGTAAACAAATAAAACGTTTTTTAATATTTACTCCATAAGTCACCTTATATTTACGAACACTCAAAAAATGCGTTATATTTAGGTGAAACCTATGGGCAAAATACTATGGGACAAATACCATGGACTAGATTGTTATTAATACCATGCAAAAAAACATTATTAACCCTAATATTAGTATTAATAAAAATAAAAATGGCACATGGTATTGACCCATGGTATACAACTGGAATGTAGCCTATTTAAATGGGGGAATTAAACCAGCATAGACCCATCTTTACTCTGGATCTACTAACCCCCAAGAGGTATCAAATATCGTGATATGCAAACTAGCATAGAGTGAAAAAATATTTGATCCCTCTTGGGGCTTGGTGGATCAAGAGTAAAAATGGATGTTGTAATTTAATGTATGTTAAACATTTTAGCTTGGTTAAAATAAAATAAAAATCAACTATTAATTTTATTACTTTTTATAAATTACTAATAGTAATTTATAATCTCCAAGTTTATGATATCCCATGGTAATACCATGGTATTCATGTGAGCATAGACTATTTAAAGGGGAAATTATATCATCTTAGATCCATCTTAATTCTGGGTCTACCAAGTGCTCAGAGGGATAAATTTATCTATTAGTTAAAGGAATTGTATTTGATTTGTAAACAATTCATTGCTTGATTTATAGATTTTGATTTTTTCCCTTTTTTATTTTTTTCTCAAATTTGGTATGAGATATCTTCCAATAGTTGGGTTCCCTAGTTTCCCCGCCATAGCTACGAGGTTCAGATGCTATCATTAAATATTCTCAGAACGTTACAACTTTTCCAGTAAGTGTGCTTTGAAACAATGTTGTTGCTTTTCCATGGTGTTAATGCAAATAAGCACTGCAACTAGTGCCATTATTTAGATTAAGTGCCGAAATCTAGGTGGTCTTGTAATGATGAAGTGATTGTTTTGTAGCTACTAAGGCCATATGCATTTTTATCTCTTATGTTGTCCTGAGATATTCAAATTCAGAATAAGAATTGAGGTCTCTTTTCCACTATAGATTGCAGTCAGTTTCTTGAACATAATATATAGTAGATTATATTTTACTAATTAACTGTGGATGTGATCCCTCGCAGGAAAGGAAATTCAAAGTGACTTTGATTTCACATTGATTTGTCAAAACATCCACACAGGAAAGGAAATTCAAAGTGACACTGATTTCACATTGATTTGTCAAAATGGAGGCAAGAGAAAAGGAAACTTTGTATTCAACAATGCTCTTAATTTCATATGTACATGCACAAACATATTAGTAGAAAATATTGAAGGGTTGCCTAAGTAATATTTTCCATTCCACTACATTCTTTACAGCTTGTAAATAAATAACTCAGAACAATTCATTACACTACTTGTTATTCTTTATCAATCAATGGTTAAGATTTTGATATTGAACTGGCTAAGATTTTTCTTCCTTCTATGACATTGTGTGTTCTATAATGCTTCTTTTCCATTCACTATGTATAGCATATAAAGTGTGTATAATGTGGAAAGTCTTGTGATCCTTGAACTATGTTACAAGGCAGAAACCCAACGGGGCAGGGTAGGTGCATCCCCACAAAGGGGTCACAAATACCAAAGTTGGTATTGGCTAGTGCCTTGAGCTAGAAAATTTCCTTTACCCTTGTATTAATAGTGAATCTGGAGAGGATTCTAATATTATCTTTATAAGATTTATATCAGTTAAGATTGATGAATAAATTTCATGAGACATCAGCTAGGATGTCCTTGGAAGGTAGTTGTTGATTATTGGAAGCTATGATGGCCATTATGTCAGGCCAAGTGGTCGCACTCCCTTGATCGTGAGCACGATTGTGATCAAGATGGAGGACTTCATAGTCTAGATTGATTGTTTAGCAGTGATAATTAGTGGGCTTATTCACAAAAGCTTCTATTTCACTAATCCTTTTTATAGAGTTGTCAGATTCAATTTCCAAAGGTTTTAATTACACTATAGAGTTGAGTTCTGAGAGAGTTGTGATTCACAATATTAAGTATAGTAGCTATGACACTTGAATGAAGACAAGCATAGTAGATGTATCGGACTCTGTTATAAGCTTACCTGCATATTATAAGGGACTTGGTTGGCTTTTTTATAATTTTATAAAGAAGTTCCATGTCGTGGAAATGTGAAAAAAAAAACAGTGATATTGCCACCATGTGGCTCTTGTCATATATGGTTTTATACTTTTTCAAAAATTTCTCTAAGAGTTCACAATGCTAAGATTCACTAGGACCTTACAAAGTTTTATTATTTAGTGAAAGACTTGCCAAGATCTTACAAGATTTTATAATTGAGTAAAATATTCGCCATGCCTGGTGAGAGATTCACCAAAAAATTATATATACATATTATATTATTGATAAAATCGCCTTCCATTTTTCCTATATACCATGGAGATTCGCCCATTTATTATACATATAAAATTTGGGGGGGTTCTTAAAATTTTCCTTGGAGAAGTTATTAGAAACAAGGCCAGACTTGTTTGTAAAGGATATGCTCAACAAGAAGGTATATATTTTGAAGAAACTTTTGCACCTGTTGCTAGACTTGAAGCCATAAGAATGTTCCTTGCTCTTTCTAGTTTTCAGAAATTCAAAGTATACCAAATGGATGTAAAATCTGCCTTTCTTAATGGAGACTTAGAAGAAGAAGTCTATATTGAGCAACTAGACGGATTCATTCTTGGAAATGATGCAAAACTTGTATGCAGACTCATAAAGGCCCTCTATGGTATAAAACAAGCTCCAAGGGCCTGGTATTACTGTCTTGACAAATATCTCCATCAACAAGGTTTTTCAAAGGGATCAGTTGATAACAATCTATATACAATGATTGACAATAATAAATTGCTAATACTTGTTGTTTATGTTGATGATATCATTTCTGGTAGCAATGAAGAAGCCATGAGTCGGAATTTTTCTTCGGTAATGCAGCAAGAATTTGAAATGTCCTTGCTCGGTGAGCTTACATATTTTCTCGGTATACAAGTTCAACAAAATAAAGATGTTATTTTTCTATCACAAACCAAATATCTCAAACAAATCTTGAAAAAATACGTCATGGAATATTCTAAACCAGTATGTACCCCAATGGTAACAGGATGCAGTCTCAACTCAAATGATGAATCAACAGTAGTACATCAACCAACTTACAAATCCATGATTGGCATTCTACTTTATCTAATAGGTACCCGACCAGACATCATGCATGCAGTAGGAATAGTTGGGATATTCTAAGAAAATCCAAAGGAATCACACCTTCAGGCAGTCAAAAGGATTTTCAAATATCTTCAAGGAACACAGAATTTTGGTGTATGGTATCCTAGAGATACAGATCTTACACTTCATGCATATACAGATGCAGATTGGGCAGGAATCGTTGATGACAGAAAAATCACTAGTGGTGGTGCATTCTATATAGGTTCCAGATTAGTGTCTTGGTTCAGAAAGAAACAAAGTTCAATTGCATTATCTACAGCTGAAGCAGAATATGTGGCTGCTGCATCTTGCTGCACACAACTCCTTTGGATGATGCAAACATTGCAAGACATTCAGATCACATGTACTCCACCCATCTCCATTCTATGTGATAATACAAGTGCCATCCGTATTTCAAAGAATCCAGTCATGCATTCCAAGACTAAGCACATACCCATCAAATTTAATTTTTTATGTGAACAAGTGCTTGAACAAAAGGTCAAATTGGAGTATGTTCCCCCCAAAGAACAGGTTGCTGATATATTCACCAAACCACTGCCCAGAGAGACATTTGAATATCTCATACAGAAGCTGGGAGTAGCTGATGCATCATCCTGCTGTTAAAACCTATCTGTTTCAGAGAAAGGTCGTTATACGTGAGTTTCATGAAGCGTAGTCCCATACATACACTGGATTCTATGGATACAGTCGCGTATATGTTGGTTTGAGGAAAAGCAGTAGGCCAGACTCAGGATGAAAGGGGTCTGGTATGGTTAAGTGAATTATCTGCTCTACTTGATGATGGTTACAATATGTGGATGACATATGGAAATATGTTGGCTCTCATAAGTTGTTGATAACTTGATATATATCTGATTGATGATGATGCCTTGATAAATCTTCTACTATATGAAATGATCAAATATGACAGTGATCATCTGGCACAGGTTCAGGGGGACCATATACGTCTAATAATGCATTGTTGGCATTATCTTAGAAGATCTTGGTACAGATTCACATAGTTGTTTTTTTATTCAGGTGCAACAAGTTTAGGGGGAGAACATGGTTGCTAGTCTGGATGCTAATTGACGAATGTTGTTGATGATAGTTTTTGATGACTATCATGGTCTTGTTTCAGATATTTGGTCTCTATTATACATGTCATGTATATATTTTAATGTAAAGGTCATGAAACGACCTATTTTGTTACCCCACTATGCATGGAATGGATGATGTAATGTTCTTGTTTTGACATGTATAAACAATTGGTATATCCCCACTTGGTTGGGTGGATGAGTCAAACTTGGTATATCCCCACTTGGTTGGGAGATGGATGTATGTATGAGTCATTGGTGATAGGAAGGTCATTTATGATGTATGTATATAGTCATGTTCTTCTTTTAGAACATCTTTTTTTTGCATACCTTGCTTATATTCAGGGGTAGCATGGAGCTCGATTAGCACACTTCAGCATATCGGAGAATTCAGCATGTACTCAGGGGGAGCATAACCCTTTGCCCTTGATGACAAAGGGGGAGAGTGACTTGGGGTTGCCATCAAGTCCAAAGGGGGAGATTGTTGGCATTATGACACAGATTTGGCACTATGACACAAGTGTTGTCCTTGATGGCAACTCACTCGATGACAGATCACATTTCAGCAGGTTAACAACACAGAGTTACAGATCAGACTTCAAAGAATAAAGAAAGAGAGGTATACGCAGGTTAACCTTGACAAAGTAGCGTATACACGCGGGTTAACAGACCAAAAGAAGCGTATATGTACACACGTACTTTCACATAATGAACGGCGCATATATCTTGGAAAACTAAGTTTTGGTCCAAGGTATTTAGTCCATCGTATTTTGGTCCATGGTATTTTAATCCATGGTATTGGTCCAAGAGATATGGTCCGAGGTATTTGGTCCAAGGTATTGGTCCTAAGTGTTTTTGGTCCATGGTATTGTGTAAGGCCTAAGACTATAAAAGGAGGAGAAGATCATTAGGCAAAGGCACTCAAGTATTTAATATCTAATGAAGGGAAAGATCTAGAATACATGTTATTGGGTTATGGTGCATAGCTGGATCTGAACCAAGGATGAACCTGAGCACTTGATGAAGGATAAGATCTAATGATGGGTCAAGATATTAAGGCTTGAAGTGAAGTATCTTTATGTAGTTTGATCATTTTTCTGAATAACTGGCGCATGTTGTAGTCTGTAAATATAATGATCTAGGTATAATTGAAGTTTGGAATTGTTGTAATGTTTAAATCATCATTTATAGATCTGTATGCAGGTTCACTTTAGAAAAGGCACGTATACACGCTAGTTCTGCATATCAAAACAGCATATACATCTTAAATTTGATTTGCAGATATGTACGCAAGTTCTCCTTGAGAAAAGAGTATATGCACGCAGGTTCAACACATGGAAGTAACATATACCTCATAAAATATGTTTTAGTTGCCTCTATTTGCTGTTGCAGTGTTCTGGGTTCTGGTTACTGTATTCTGGTTACAGCATTCTGAAAGATTAGTTTGAAGGCTTGTCAAAGTGGTTGATTGATGCAAAGGATATTGGTTGATGCAGATACATTTGATGATTGAATGATGTTATTGATGGATCCAGTTTGAAAATTTATGAAACGTGGTCCCTAGAAGAAAAGAGAAGGTTATAGCCTTCTATAGGCTGGCATCTACATACTAGTAAACATATCAGCTAGTACAAGAGCTAGGGGGTTGTAGCTCCCTTCCAGGAGAAGCTGGAGAACAAGAGAAGGTTGTATCCTTCTGCAGGTAGAAGCCTGCGTACTAGTATAAGACTGCACCAGTACAAAAATTGTAAAAAGAAGTTTCTTATAAAAAAATTATAGAGACGATTGCAACAGGCGGTTTTCACCCACATTGGGTTTCCACCTTATATCTTGTGTTCATGTGTGTGATTGTATGTTCTGTTTTTACTGCACCTAGTTACTGTTTATATGGTTCTGATGCACTGATTAAAGAACAACATATGATGAATTAACTGAATCATAAGTTTGCAAGATATATGCTAGTTGCCTTAAACACAGTTGCGTATACACGCAAGTTCCATTAACTAAAGTAGCGTATATGAATCTGATTATAGAAATGAAAAATTATTGACTTGCTAATACGGATTCACTCCCCCTCTCAGTATTATTTCCAACACTAGGAAGTTCTCTCAGATATTGTTTTCTACCTTTTCGGGTTCGAGAGACAACTTTATGAAAACGAACCTTTGGATTTTTCTTTTCTGTCTTTTTCAAACACTCTAAACATGAAAAATATATCGAGTTTCATCTTTGTCGGACTCCTTAAAAGATTAAACGACATAGGACTTGTCATTATGACGAGACCGAGCTACTCCTTTCTATGGCTTGTAAAACTTACTAGGATGGACTTATATTACAAGCATATGCTATCCTTGTCAATCTTTTGTAAAAATAACTGAGGTACTTGCCAGAAATGGGGGGGAGGGGGGGGAATTGGAAGTATTTTATTAGTTGTATTCTTCACTTGAAGCAGCATATCACTCTTGAACATTAACACTCATCTGCTATCTGTGTCAGGTTTTGGGACATCCTCACTCTGTCACTTACCTCCCTGAGTTTTGGGTTATCCATTTTAAACCTCGCATATGATCTCTACCATGTCACTATCGCCTTTCCTCCTGAGGCAAATTCGAGCGCTAACACTGCTAACATGCAAGCGAATCTGGTTGTCAACCATCATATGGGAGAATCTAGAATTGATAATGTGATTGATCAGAAACTTATTCCATAGGACCTCTCGCCTCAATGTGCAGAGAATAGCAATCAAAGAGAGAACATCAAGGTGGGCAATAATCACTTCATCTCGAATGGTTAGACCTCAGAAGATCAAGAAATCCAAGTAAATCCCCAAGAACAAACATGGTAGTCATTCTACGATTATCAAGCGAACTACAGCTACTCAAGCTTCCCATTAAATGCTAATGTTCTCTTCCTTGATGTGGCAAGCTACGTAGCAATATATTCCCCCCCTCCGCTCATCTTATTTTATCTCTGCCAACTTCGCCCTCCCTTTTCCTTCCCCTCTGTCTCAGAAGTTGTAATCCTTTTTCCTGTATATGTCAATGCGCCCCTTTGGGGATTGAGATTATCTTCTTTGTTTTAGCCTCGTCTCTCTCGTTCGCGCAGCTCTGGGGGTTTTTTTCCATATCCTATTGCCTTCGCGCAACTCTAGTGGCCCCTACCTCCACGCAACTCTGGAGGCGGCTTCGAACATTTTTCCTTCACACGACTCTGGAGGCAGCTTCAAACATTTTTCCTTTGCGCAACTCTTGTTGCCCTCACCACCACATAGATCTGGTGGCCCTCGCCTCCCAAATTCTTAAGCTTTCACACAGCTCTTGTGGCTTCTGCTTTCGGAGCCCGGTTTCCCTCTCTCTGGCAGTTGTGGGTCTTCGCGGGACTGTCTAGAGGTTGCTTTTGTTTCTTCTCTTTGTTTCTTATTTCCCCTTCTATTCTCTGTTGGTTCAGTCGCCTTCTTCTTTCAGAAAAAATGGAACGAAACCCGCTTGCAGATGTTCCAAAGTGCTAAAACTGCGCAGTTTGTCGAGCTAACAAATTCATGATTGAGCAGGTTAGAGAAACAATCAAGGACTACAAATTTGAAGCAAAATATGAGAATTCCTTCCTAAAGAGACAAATGGAAGAGAAGAGGAAAAAAATGTTTGCGCTAAAACAAATTTGTAGGCATTTGGAGGAAACGATCAATTATCTGAAGAGCTTACTTATTAATCAAACAGGAGAAAAATCCAACATTCAAAGCAACAAGAATTGCCCTCAGCCCCATCAGGAACCCTCACTCAACAAAAATTGATTGTAAATGCCTCATTCTTCTCTTTTTTGCAAAGTCTTTTCGCTACTAGTTTTTTATTTTATGGAGGTGTAAACTGTTGTTGAATCAATATGTAAGTATTTATAAGGATAGTGCAGTTAGTAACCTCAGAAACAAAAGAAGAGCTTGGAAGATAGGGATTGTTTGCCCTCTATTTCTCTTACAAGATGCCTTCTCCCATTTTAGCTTGATGTAATGGGAGCATGTCTTCCTCCTTTAAACCTCGCATATGATCTCTGCCATGTCACTATCGACTTTCCTCCTATGACGTAAAATGTTGCCAAACTCCAGAGTCGTGTCATCCACATGTTCAAGAGAATTCTTCCTACCTGTACATTGTTTGATCATATGTCACTATCTTGGATTACTCTCATTCATTGTGTTTCCCATTTCATGTCAGTGATGAAGCATTCATTATGACCTTCCTTTGACAGATCACTTCATGTTGACTTCAACTCATTATCCATGAAGTTGATCTAGAAACTCCTTTCTAGTACCTTAGAGCTTGCATGCCTCAATGGAAATTTCTTCGGACTCGATGACAAGTTCTCATCATTGGGCCTCAATTGAGTGATTTCACAAGTGTTAGACTTATGTTCCTTATTCACACTTCATGAATTGTACTGATAGTACCTTGAGATCCATTGACATTATGAGTGGTTTCTCTCGCGCTTGTTAACAGTTCACATCATTGGCCGGTAATCAAGTGATTTTTTAGCATGTTTGACTTCAACACGTCTATTCAGATGTTAGAATCTATACTTTGATAGGTTCATATTAGAGCACAAGACCTTGGGCTTAGATCACAAAAGTCCAGGTTGCGAGGAGTGATGAGTCATTCATGTTTCTATACTTGATTCTTTAGACGAGTGGCTGCGACCATGCCATGGGTATCATTTTGATCCTGCTCAGTCAAATGGCTGCAACCTGTTGTGCCCTACAACAACCCCCCATTTCATAACATTTTTATCACAAACAATTAACATATGAAATGGGTCCCTTTTAAAATTTTAACTGGCATTAATGAATTTGTTCGAAAAAGGTATGATAATCAAATGAATTTGTGAATAAAAGCCTTTTTGAACAAATAACAAGCAATTTTTGGTTAAGTCCGAAAAAGCAATCGCAAGATCGCTTGTTACCTTGGTCCTTTCCGATGCGATATCGCTATCGGCCATCGGCGATAGCCAATGCACACACAGAAAAAGCACATGTCTTTTCCCCGATGCGACACAATATCGGTGATCAACTATCGGCGCTGCTTCTTATGAAAAGCGTTTTAAGCCACGACCCGATGCGATATCGCTATCGGTAGTCGGCAGAATCCCATACATTTTCATAAGACGTTCAGATCTTTTTCCCCGATGCGATGTGATATCGCTATCGGTAGTCGGTAAATCATTTGATATACATCTAGGGATTATGTTCGCACGCTAATATGATGCAATGTCGCAATCGGCATTCGCCAAGATCTCTCCCAAATGATAATATCACTCACACCCCCGATGCGATGCGATGACGCTTAATGATGACCAGAATTCCCAAAAGGTGATTATTTTAAAGCTTCAAAGTTATATTTAAATCCGATTTGACAAAAGCACAGATTTCAAAATGTCGTTAAATAAAGGGATAAGGTAATGCATGCGTAATTAAAGCTTTGCCCCTTCGATTTAACGAACATTTACGATTAGACCTTTGAAAAAATATGTTGCACGCTTTAAGGGGTCATTCGGTTTAATAACTTAAGTAATGGTCATTTATGGAGCTGCAGGCTGTAAAATCACCATCATTGCATCTGCGGTGCCTTCTCAAATCATTAGATCCGCAGCCACTTTTAGAATTAATCTCACCACGCTTCAAGTAATATATCTATCTCGTTATGGATTGTCATTGTTATTTCCTTTTTACGATTTCTCTTGCATTTGTGTAGGATTCAACCGTCGAGAGAAGTCTGAACATGATGGGAAAGAAATTCAAGAAGGTGGCAGGTTCTACTGCAACACCTGTCCCAGGTCAAGCTGCTATAGTTTCAAAGAAAGGCTTAATCTCAGATACTACATGCACTGGTCTTCCTAGCACTACATGGCAAGGTACATATAATTTGTTAGAGGCTGAACAACCAGAAAAAATAGTAACTGAGGCTAGTGTGGATGAACTAAGAAAGTCCGAGGCAACTCTCAAAGACTTGGCCGACTCCTTTCTGCACAGAATAGCAGCCAGAGAACAAGTCCTACCTTACACTGATGTGGTACGCTGGGCAATTGAGGAAATTACCCTCACTGATAGAACCTTTCATACAAAGGATGGAAGGATTTTCGGGTCCTTCAAGCCTGATGACCTGAGGCGGATGTATCATTTGCCTGAACCTGAGCTAGTCTATAACAGAGCCTTTGTGGAGAAGTTCGCGAAAGAGAATGAATCACCATCCGAACCTCTCCGAGATTGGAGGCAGAATCCAGCTAAACACAAGCATGACATTTCGGGTAAGTACTCCAATGCTTCTTTGGCTTCTCCCTATTGCTATGCTGGGATTATGATGTGTAGATTGTGGGGATTACATGACTCTGCTAATATCCATATTGATATGGTTCCCTTAATGGAAGCGGCCGTCAATAGTACAATCATGGATTGGGCCACTATTCTGTCTGATAAATTGGTCATAGCTGTTCGTGAGTTTAGGGCCAAAACCAGAGTCACCGAGAGGAAAATCCCACCCTTTTATTACTCTGCTTACATTATGGATACCCTGTGTTTTAATTCTGAGTTTCCTGTCCTTGGTTGGAGATGGACCACCCATGACCCAACACCCATTCACTTGTACCATCGGAAATTATGGAAACCCTCTTACAAAGACCATTTGTATCAAATTTGCAATGGTTTCATGGTGCCCGTCCACTATTCTATTTTCGACAGACCTATCCCAAGAATTTCCTATGAAGCTTCTTTTGACCTACCAGCCGTAGCCCATTGGTTCGGGGAAGAGCATTTTACCTATATTAGAGTTTTTGGAAGCAAGGCTAGGCCACATGTTCTCCCCCTGTACATCCCAGATAAATTGTTAGCCCGGGAAATCTCCTACCAGATTATGTCTGAGGGTGTCACACAAACTCTCAAAGAGGAGAAAAAGAGAGGATGGCCCTCTTTTCCTTTAAGAATTGGAGTTTATACGCTGCAGAATTACAAGCATGCAGAAAAGGAAGCAGCAAAACTCCAAATGGTATCCCTGGCTTCTATTCCAAACAGACTCTATGATCCAAAAAAAACTGCTTTCATTGCCTTGGAACAGGTCAAACTGTCAAAGGTTGTCCATCAAGAAGATCAGTTTGATGACCTGTTCATGAGTGCCGATTCAATAAGCCAAATCAAACAACTTGCTGCAATGAGATACGAAGATGTGGAGTTAACTGAATTTAATAAACTTAGAAAGCAAAGGTTGCAAACTTTGCCTCTAGATTTATTATCCACAACCCCAACGTCCTCCTCAAGCGAGCCTGGTCAGCAGCAAATAAATTCACCTCCTGTTACAATTAAAGAGTATGATAAACAACAGGAGGAAAGGCAAAACAAGCTGCAGGCAGAGAAGCATAAAAGGGAGCAGATAGAAAGGCAGCAAAAGGCACAAAAGGATCAAGAGCAAAGAAAACAAAAAGAGTTAGAACAACAGAGGAAGAGGGAAGAAGAAGAGAAAGCAAAGAAAGAACTGGAAGATAGGCAGAAAAAGGAATTGGAGGAACAGCAGCAAAGAGCACAAGAGGAGCAACAGCGGAAGGCATTCGAGGAACAACAGAGGATTGAACAAGAGAAAGAACAGAGTAAAGCCCACACAGAACAAAGTGAGCAAATCTCTACTGATCCTGAATTGATTAAGGAATGGAACCAATTCGATTCCATTATCAGTGGTAAGGAAGCCTCCAAAGACTCAGACACCTCTAAAACAAGTAATGCTCCCGATACTACTTCTTCTCAGGTTCTAGAAGGAACCAGCGGCCCACCCATGGTACAGAATGTTGAGGTAATCACTCAAGACCCATCCGATCAAATTGATCTTCAGGTGGAGGAAATTCCTCCCCTAGACATTTTCTATAGCCCAAAGCATAGAGACGTTGTTAGGCGCTCTAGGAAAAGACGAAGGCTTGATCAACCTTCTATTTCACCCGAGCAAACAGTCACGGGCAATGTGGTCTGGAAGGGAGAATTAGATCCCTCTGAAGATCTGACTAAGCTGTCGCAATTTGCGGGAGCTTATTCGGCAGCAACTATTGACAAAGCATCAGAAGTAAGTCTTCTGTTGAAGACTAAAGATCATGAGATATATGCATTGCAGGCAGAAGTAATTGAGGCGAGAAATAAGGCAGCACAGGTAGAGGAACAATTGCTGGCTCAACAGCAAGAAAATAATTTGTTAACCCAGCAACTGCTAATCGAAAAACAGAGGATAGACCAAAGTGACATTCAGAAAGCAAAAGAATTATCAGAGGCATTATCCCAGTTAAAAGCATCGAATGAGCTGATGATAAAATCTAAAGACGAGCAAATAATTCAGCTATCAGCACAGCTCGAAGGTATCAAGGACGCCCAGAGTATTGATGATTTCAGAGCAGAGGCAACTCGAATAAACAGCGCATTAATATCTCAGATCAGGCTCTTGTGCCGACAACTTGTTGACGCTGAATCACTTTGTGAAACATCTACAGTAGTGTGTGAGCAAATAGAGAAGGCCAGGAATAAGCTAGATCAGGCTGAAGATGATATAACAGAATATATTGAATGGCAAGACACTCCAGAAGGGAAAGCGGCAAATTTGTCCCGAATCCATGTAACATACAAGGACATACTCTTCATGGAATGGAACACGCAGGTAATGAAAGCGGAAAGGGCAGCCTCAAGATGTAAAATGATTGCCAGCAACATGATCAATCTAGTCAACGACACATTGTATCTGGCAAACATGATTTCCCAATGCACACCTGGAAACATAACAACAGCAAACATGCTGGAGCACAGAAATTACCCTGATCTGGAGAAACAAGGGCGGTTAATCGCCGGAGTAAATACCTTAACCGCCGACGCATACTGGCTCTTTCTGATTAAACCACATTCTCAAAGGTCGGCTCTTAACTGTTTAACGGATGCCCTCCGATATCTGATTTCCGACATTCAAGATGCCACATATGATGCCCAGCTAACTTCACGCCTCAATACTCCACCAGAAGTAGAGCCAATGCTGGCGATATGTCAGCGAAGGAGTAAAGGCAAAGAGACCTCTGAATGAAGCATCGCCGCCGACTGCCAGATCACCAGGAAACAAGATGATATTTGTTAATGCCAATTTAGTAGCTTTTCAGTTTTTAGATATTTAGATTAGCATAGTATTTATAGATCCTTTCATTGTTTTGGAAAGGGTCGTAAAATTTTGTAAAAGACTTAAAGGCTGAAGTTTGCACTATTGTGCTTCAGTCTATATCCTTTTGTGAAACTCGACCACTGGTTCTTAATTTTGCTTAGAAGGCTGTTTTATGCAAATTGTGCACTACTGTCATTTGCTTGGAATGCTTTCTGGTTTGAAGGAAGGACCGCGACATAGTGATTAATATACTAGATTGATCAAACAGCTTACATGGTACTATTATCTGTATCTGTCCTCTTTTCTATTATATGAATTGCTGTGTTATTATCTTTGCTATTGTTGAATACATGTATGCAATATAACAGCAAATCTTCATTTCATATCACTATTGAATGTTTTGTGATTTGTTATCTCTCTTACTCATGCGTGTAGCAATAATATAAATGACTAAGTGCAGTAACTCGCTATTATCGCTCTGCATAACTAATTATGCAGAGCAATCTTAAATGATTTAAACATCTATGCTTTAGTGTTAGAGTCATCTATATGCCTGCCATTAAGCACAGATTATCAAACGCTGCATTATACGAATCGATAAGTCCCGGGATTAGATTATAGTTATTATATTTCTCTTATAGTTTAGCTATTCACTTATTATCACCTTATATCGTAAATCATTCATCCATCCCGTTTACTTATAATCCTTTGGAAACTGGTCCCATTATCCCCAGTCGGAGCCACTATCCCAAACGGAAAAGGAGATGCACTAAGTTCCGGACCGGGTGGTTTCCCCGATGTTGTTGCAACGAATTTCGGGGCATCAACATTTTTGGCGCTAGAAGGAGGGCCATCGACTGTGAATGGCAAGTAGGTCCAAATCTGCAAACCATTCTAAGAGTAATTCTCCCTCCAAATCCTCTCCCCCTTCTCAATCACATGCTGGTTCTCCGGCACACAATCGAGAAAAAGAGGAATCAACCACCACTGCTCATACCCATCATATTTCAGAACAATTAAGTCTTGAATCCCCTGAAGTTCAGTCTCTTATCCATAAACTTCAGAGCTTCTCGATTTCGCCTCAGAAATCTGAAGTATCACAAAGCAGTGTGACCTCGCAGTTCAACTTATCCCATCCACTTACCAGACTTCAGAGCGAAAAACTCGGTATTGAACCTACTGAGTTCCCTTTACCGAAAAGGAAAAAGGCTAAGAAGATTACTGAAGAATCTGATAGTGAAGACCTTTCTTCCATATCCTCCATCTCAACTCCTAATCTGCGAAGTCAACCATCCACTCCTCCGTTACACACTGTTGTTCATCAGGGAATAAGTACTACAGCATCTCAAACTACTCACTCTTCAACGATCTCTTCTCCTCAATCATCTGGAATCCCAACAGTAGTAACAACTATTGTCGCCAGCATAATGGCAGATCCATGGACTACACCAGGTGCAGTCAATATGCCCGCACCATTGCATGATCTACCTGATGCTCCCGAAAAATGGTTGCCTAAATTTAATCCAGATAACGGAACACAAGCTGAAGAACATATTAACAATTTTATGTTAGCAGTTAATTTAAAAGGAGTGACAGAGCAAGATGTTGTTGTCAGGCTTTTCCCTTATACCCTGCAAGGATCGGCAGGATCCTGGTACTTCTCCTTACCTTCTGGTTCTATTACCAGCTGGACCACATGCCAAGAGCAGTTCCTTACTAAATATAGAGATGACAGGTCTCTAGCCACTTTAATAAATGACCTCTCCAATTTGAGAATAGAGCATAGGGAACCAATAAAGGAGTTTAATGCCCGATTCAACAAACTCCTAAATAAAATCCCCACCGCTTCGAAACCAAGTGAACAAATTAGGAGCGAATGGTATATTACTGCCCTCCCTTCCAACATAGCTATTTTTGTTGACAGGGCTGGCAAACCTACCTAAGCCGAAAATATGAAGGAAGCACTTGCCGTTGAAAAGCGCATTAACACTCTAGAGAAGAAAGCGGCCTTGGAGGATAGAAAAGCTAAAAAAGTTCCATTTAAAGAAGATTCTAAGAAAAAAAACCCAAAGGACCCATACGACATGGAAGGTTTACAAAAAGTCCTTAAAACATTGTCTAATGAAATGGTTGAGATTAAAAAACAGGTGGCCGAGACTTCAAACAAAAGACCATTTAGAACTTTCAAGAAAACTGAAACAAAACCACCCAATGTTATATCTAATGCAGACTCAGAACAGGAAGAAGAGGAAGAGGAAACAACCTCTCAAACAGATGATGAAGAAGAAGTAGTTGAGTGCCACGGCATGTGGGATTTTATACTCCCAAATTCTGACACCGAGAATCAAGAAGAAGCCTTTCCTGTTACTACAAGAAGTAAAATCGCTTCTGAGCCTACTCAAACAACTACAAAAAAGAGGAGTGCAGGTGCTGCCACACCAAAAGAAAAAGTTCTCCCAAAAAAGTCTCCTGTAGCAGCCCCTCAAATCCAGCCTCCAATTTCTAATTCTCCTTCGACATCTAAGACACTAGTGGTATCTGACTCCATGGAGTATAATATTGTTGATGATATGAAAAAGACTAAGGCAAACATAACCATGTTAGAACTAAGTAAGTTAAAACATCAGCAGAAATTGCTCCTAAGAGAATTTAACGTTGTCCCTTCTTCTCCTCTTCCCAGTTCAAAAGCTGCTAATGATTCAGGACAACCCCCTCCAGGTATGGTTGAAGCTACCGATTCGGTTCTGATCGGAGATAGATCCAATTCTCATACCCCACCTTTCTTGCTCACCTATGAAATCTATAATCGAAATCTGCATAACTGTTTAATCGATTCAGGGGCTTCATCTAATATTATGCCAGCTTCAGTTTGTTCTAAACTGAACATAGAACCCCAGAAGTCCGCTATTCACATTGTACAGTTAGACAGAACCAAAGTACAGGTTATAGGAGAAATTAATTCCGTGACTATCAGGTTGTCTGCTGATCCTAGAATAGTACAGAGAATAGATATTTTGATTGCTGACATACCTGAATTCTATGGCTTAATTTTGAGCAGAGATTGGTCTGAAAAACTGCATGGATACATTTCCACGGATTGGTCACATATGTGGCTCCCCTACAAGGGTAAGCCAAATCAAATAAGGATCGACCGTGAGAAACACATGACCCACACAGTAACCGATTTCGAACAAGAAAACCAGCCTGTGGCCTTCAACAACAACATTTTGGGAAATTATTCCTCAGAATCATTCTTTGGCAACTTTGTTGCCCAACCTTCCCCTTTTTCAGTTAACCATTGTACATCTCAGGTAGAAAAATTTTCACAAACCAATTTATCCAAATGCTTCAATGAAAATCAAAAGGATGTAAATATTTTTGTTAATTCTCCTTTATTTTGGTCTTTGTATTTTGATGGCTCTAAGTCCAGCGAGGGCTCAGGAGCAGGTTGCATTTTGGTTAGTCCGCAAGGCGAAAAGACAATGCTTTCCTGTAGATTAGAATTTGAATGCACCAATAACACGGCCGAATACGAAGCTCTAGTGCAGGGATTATATAAGGCAATTGACCTTAAAGTCCAATATATTAAAGTATTCGGCGATAGTGAGATCATTGTTAAGCAGGTAAGAAATGCAATTCATTGCCTTTCAAGCCACCTTAAGCATTATCAATCGCTAGTGCAAGATCTTACTTCGCATTTCTCAGCATTCAACATTTCCTCAATTCCTAGATCACAGAACTCAGCAGCCGATTTACTAGCCAACGTAGCTTCCAAACTTCTGCCTTCTGAAGACTATAGCCTTGATAGATTTTCTATAGAATTAATCTTTAGACCTTCAGTTCCTGATAACATCACCAACTGGAGGGTTTTCAACCATGACGAGGACATCTTGCAATTCTTAACCTCTGAAAAGTCCTATGACAATCAAATCATTGAAGAAGATGAGCATGATTCTCAAATGAAAAGAACATCTCAAGATAACGTGATTCCTAAGCTCGTAGTAAAGCTCGAAGACCTTTATGACATTAAAGACAGATTCAAACCTGTAATTAATACAAAACTCCAAAGCTCTACTCTTAGGTTTGAATTGATTAATTTGGGAACAGATCAAGCTCCTCAAAATATCAACTTAGGATTAGGACTTTCTATAGAAGAAAAGGAAGCATTTATCAAACTCTTAAGGAAAAACAAACAAGTTTTTGCTTGGAAGTATGACGACCTCAAGACATATGATACATCTATCATACAACATACTATTCCTATGCTTCCCAATCAAAAACCTATCCAGCAGAAGTTAAGAAAAATACATCCGAATTTGGAGAGCCAGATAAAGTCAGAACTTAATAAGCTCTTAAAAGCTAAGATTATCTTCCCTGTCCGACACTCAAACTGGGTCTCTAATATGGTGCCAGTCAGGAAGAAAAACGGCGACATCCGAATCTGTATTGATTTCAGAAACTTGAATAAGGCAAGCTTGAAAGATAATTTCCCACTGCCTACCATGGAGCAAATCCTCCAATCGGTAGCAGGATCTGAATTGATGTCCTTTCGCGACGGTTTCTCAGGATATAATCAAGTGCTGGTTCATCCTGATGATCAACTAAAAACCACATTCAGAACAAAATGGGGGACTTATGCATATCAAAAGATGCCTTTTGGACTCATAAACGCAGGAGCGACATTCCAAAGAGCCATGGATACAGCCTTTAGAGGGTTAATTAACCGGACAGTAGTCGTCTACCTCGATGATATTACTGTATATTCAAAAAAGAGATATAATCACTTGCATGATTTAAATCAGATTTTTCAACGATGCAAAACATATGGTATCTCTCTTAACCCGAAAAAGTCTTTCTTTGCTCTTAACCAGGGTAAGCTTTTAGGGTTTATTGTATCTAAGGATGGCATTTATGTAGATCCTGATCGAATTAAGGAAATTTCTGAAATTCCTTTTCCACACAACAAAAAATCGATGCAGTCGTTTTTAGGCCAGATTAATTTCGTTAAACGATTTGTTCCAGATTTTTCACAGATTGTACTACCACTACAAACAATGATTAAAAAGAATTCAACCTTCAGATGGGGATTAGAAGAAAAGCAAGCTTTTAATGACATTAAGCAATCAATAATCAATACCCCAGCTCTGAATACTCCAAATCTTTCTAATCATTTTACATTATATACCATTGCATCCGACTTATCTTACGCAGCAGTGCTCACCCAGTTGAATGATAACAATTTGGAAGCGCCCATCTCGTTCTTTAGTTCAAACTTTCAAGGCGCCGAATTGAACTATTCCGATATTGACAAACAAGCTTTTGTTGTCTTTAAAGCAGTCAAACATTATCGACCCTTTCTTTTAAAAACCCATACTAAAGTGATAGTCCCTTTCTCGGCAGTTAGGCAACTATTAATTCAAAAAGAATTGGGCGAAAAAAGGGCAAATTGGGTCGCAGCTCTCCAAGAATATGACCTAGAAATAAAGCCAGCAAAGTTTGTTAAAGGTCAAGGTTTTTGCAGGATATTAGCAGGAGCATCAAACATTCTGGAATCAAGTGATACAGAGCAAACTCAAGAAGTTAATCAGCTAAGTATTCCCGATTCCGAATCTCAATATGCAGATCTGATCTTTTATTTAAAGAATGGTTATGCACCTACCAATTTGTCCTACAAGAACAAAAGGGCCATTAGATTGAAAGCTAAGAGTTTTTCCATTATCAATGATGTGCTCTTCAAAAGAAATTATGATTCTGTCCTATTAAGATGCCTTGAGAAACCTGAAGCTCAAAAGGTTTTGCAGGAGCTACACGACGGACCAGCAGGAGGACATTTTGGAGCTAATACAACAGCTCATAAAGTCATTCATGCTGGATACTATTGGCCTACTTTGTTTAAGGACGCTCACGAGTATGTAAGGAAATGTCTCAAATGCCAAACTGCCAGTGGAAGACAACAAAAACCAGCTTTCCCTTTGCAACCAGTCAACATTGAACAGCCTTTTGAACAATGGGGATTGGACATCATTGGAGAAATTAATCCATCTTCTTCCAGGCAGCACAAATATATCCTTACAGCAACTGATTACTTTACAAAGTGGGTAGAAGCAGTTCCGTTAAAGACAGCAAACTCTGAGGCGATCATTGAATTTATAGATCAGTTCATCATTACCAGGTTTGGTGTTCCAAACGCTCTTGTCTTTGATAATGCTTCTTACTTCTCAGGCAATGCAATGATTGATTTCGCTATCAAAAGAGGGTTTAAATTAAAGTATTCTGCTAATTACTATCCTCAGGGTAATGGCCTAGCAGAATCAACTAATCAAAATCTAATCAAAATCATTAAGCGAACAATCGAAGAGAATCATAAGAACTGGCACAAATCCTTGGTATTTGCATTATGGGCTGATAGGATAACACAGAAAGCCTCCATAGGAACCTCTCCGTTTAATCTTGTCTACGGAAAAGAAGCAATCGTACCAACCAATCTTCTTCTTCCATCTCTAGCCCTAGTGCAATTTATTGACGAAACTCCTTCTTCCTCTATCCAGTTTAGATATGATCAAATTCTCAAACTTGAAGAAGAAAGGGAAAAAGCCAAGGTTATACACGCAAAACATCAGCAAGTCATTAAAGCAGCTTTTGATCTAGCTTCGTCTAGTCCTAAACAATTCCAAGTCGGAGATTTAGTTCTGAAATGGGACAAAGCCCATGAAGACAAAGGTAAACACTCCAAGTTTCAGAAACTGTGGCTTGGACCATTTCAGATCTGTGAGAAAGTAGGCCATTCCACTTTTATACTGCAAAATCTATCAGGGGTGAGAGATTCTCTCCCTGTCAATGGTCTGATCTTGAAGAAATTCTTTAATTGAGGAGGTAACCCCTTCTCTTTATAGTTTGATAGTTTTTATATAATTTGTAGGATTTGTAGAAATAAGGATGTGGGACATCTTCCATTGACCTTTCGCTGTAATTAAAAGTTGTCTCGCCACGGCACTATTAATATTTACTTTTGGATAATAGAGTCTTAAACCAAGAGAGATCATTTCTAGGAAATTAGATATCTTTTTATTCTGAAGATCACAGTCTAACTTTTGTAAACTTCACTCTGAACGAAGTTCTATGAGTCATCTTGGGTTTTCAAAATTGGTCTCCAAAGGTTATCTATATTAAAATAGGAGCTAATCCATCTTCAGCATCTTTAACTCTTAACCTGTCATCCATTTACTCTTAAGAAGATAGTTGTTCATCCCATTCACCAAAAGTTTATGATTACTCAGAGTGTAATTCTAAAATATAAAAGATTAAAGATAAGAGGTCTTATTACAAGCCTGCTTACCATGTTCATAGGAAAATAATTTAACTGACATTACCAAAACTGCATATCAAACAGGGTAATGGCTTGAAATTTCAAGACAAGGGGTCTCATCACGAGCCAGCTTGTTCAGTTTGATTACTACCCGTGAGTGGCATTGTCATTATCTGGCCACCAAACCAGGACAATGGCTTTTATCTTAACCAAGAAGAAAGTGAAATTCAAAAAATGCGAAAATATCTTTTGAATTCATTCTGTTTAGTCACACTCTTAAGTAAATGGAACAATGGACAACAACATGGTTAAAAGGTAACCCTGCCGAGACTATAAACGTTTGCTGGCAGTAGAGGCTCTACCTGTGACAGAGGAGTTTATTTTAAAAGCTGATATGGAAAAGTTTTCTATTTTACCTTTATGAACCAATAAAGACTTGTTTTAAAACTTAAAATGCATTTATTTTCTTTATAAAAAGAGGAAGTCAACTGAAGAAGCCTGTTTTATTCAGAATCAATAGACATCTAGTTATATTAGAAATTTCCTTTCCCTTATAAAGATTCTATTTGAAAAAAGTGTAAGTATATTTATTAGTCCAGAGATAACTGGTTCTACCAACGAATCGCCAATTGTTGTGCCCTACAACAACCCCCCATTTCATAACATTTTTATCACAAACAATTAACATATGAAATGGGTCCCTTTTAAAATTTTAATTGGCATTAATGAATTTGTTCGAAAAAGGTATGATAATCAAATGAATTTGTGAATAAAAGCCTTTTTGAACAAATAACAAGCAATTTTTGGTTAAGTCCGAAAAAGCAATCGCAAGATCGCTTGTTACCTTGGTCCTTTCCGATGCGATATCGCTATCGGCCATCGGCGATAGCCAATGCACACACAGAAAAAGCACATGTCTTTTCCCCGATGCGACACAATATCGGTGATCAACTATCGGCGCTGCTTCTTATGAAAAGCGTTTTAAGCCACGACCCGATGCGATATCGCTATCGGTAGTCGGCAGAATCCCATACATTTTCATAAGACGTTCAGATCTTTTCCCGATGCGATGTGATATCGCTATCGGTAGTCGGTAAATCATTTGATATACATCTAGGGATTATGTTCGCACGCTAATATGATGCAATGTCGCAATCGGCATTCGCCAAGATCTCTCCCAAACGATAATATCACTCACACCCCCGATGCGATGCGATGACGCTTAATGATGACCAGAATTCCCAAAAGGTGATTATTTTAAAGCTTCAAAGTTATATTTAAATCCGATTTGACAAAAGCACAGATTTCAAAATGCCGTTAAATAAAGGGATAAGGTAATGCATGCGTAATTAAAGCTTTGCCCCTTCGATTTAACGAACATTTACGATTAGACCTTTGAAAAAATCTGTTGCACGCTTTAAGGGGTCATTCGGTTTAATAACTTAAGTAATGGTCATTTATGGAGCTGCAGGCTGTAAAATCACCATCATTGCATCTGCGGTGCCTTCTCAAATCATTAGATCCGCAGCCACTTTTAGAATTAATCTCACCACGCTTCAAGTAATATATCTATCCCGTTATGGATTGTCATTGTTATTTCCTTTTTACGATTTCTCTTGCATTTGTGTAGGATTCAACCGTCGAGAGAAGTCTGAACATGATGGGAAAGAAATTCAAGAAGGTGGCAGGTTCTACTGCAACACCTGTCCCAGGTCAAGCTGCTATAGTTTCAAAGAAAGGCTTAATCTCAGATACTACATGCACTGGTCTTCCTAGCACTATATGGCAAGGTACATATAATTTGTTAGAGGCTGAACAACCAGAAAAAACAGTAACTGAGGCTAGTGTGGATGAACTAAGAAAGTCCGAGGCAACTCTCAAAGACTTGGCCGACTCCTTTCTGCACAGAATAGCAGCCAGAGAACAAGTCCTACCTTACACTGATGTGGTACGCTGGTCAATTGAGGAAATTACCCTCACTGATAGAACCTTTCATACAAAGGATGGAAGGATTTTTGGGTCCTTCAAGCCTGATGACCTGAGGCGGATGTATCATTTGCCTGAACCTGAGCTAGTCTATAACAGAGCCTTTGTGGAGAAGTTCGCGAAAGAGAATGAATCACCATCTGAACCTCTCCGAGATTGGAGGCAGAATCCAGCTAAACACAAGCATGACATTTCGGGTAAGTACTCCAATGCTTCTTTGGCTTCTCCCTATTGCTATGCTGGGATTATGATGTGTAGATTGTGGGGATTACATGACTCTGCTAATATCCATATTGATATGGTTCCCTTAATGGAAGCGGCCGTCAATAGTACAATCATGGATTGGGCCACTATTCTGTCTGATAAATTGGTCATAGCTGTTCGTGAGTTTAGGGCCAAAACCAGAGTCACCGAGAGGAAAATCCCACCCTTTTATTACTCTGCTTACATTATGGATACCCTGTGTTTTAATTCTGAGTTTCCTGTCCTTGGTTGGAGATGGACCACCCATGACCCAACACCCATTCACTTGTACCATCGGAAATTATGGAAACCCTCTTACAAAGACCATTTGTATCAAATTTGCAATGGTTTCATGGTGCCCGTCCACTATTCTATTTTCGACAGACCTATCCCAAGAATTTCCTATGAAGCTTCTTTTGACCTACCAGCCGTAGCCCATTGGTTCGGGGAAGAGCATTTTACCTATATTAGAGTTTTTGGAAGCAAGGCTAGGCCACATGTTCTCCCCCTGTACATCCCAGATAAATTGTTAGCCCGGGAAATCTCCTACCAGATTATGTCTGAGGGTGTCACACAAACTCTCAAAGAGGAGAAAAAGAGAGGATGGCCCTCTTTTCCTTTAAGAATTGGAGTTTATACGCTGCAGAATTACAAGCATGCAGAAAAGGAAGCAGCAAAACTCCAAATGGTATCCCTGGCTTCTATTCCAAACAGACTCTATGATCCAAAAAAAACTGCTTTCATTGCCTTGGAACAGGTCAAACTGTCAAAGGTTGTCCATCAAGAAGATCAGTTTGATGACCTGTTCATGAGTGCCGATTCAATAAGCCAAATCAAACAACTTGCTGCAATGAGATACGAAGATGTGGAGTTAACTGAATTTAATAAACTTAGAAAGCAAAGGTTGCAAACTTTGCCTCTAGATTTATTATCCACAACCCCAACGTCCTCCTCAAGCGAGCCTGGTCAGCAGCAAATAAATTCACCTCCTGTTACAATTAAAGAGTATGATAAACAACAGGAGGAAAGGCAAAACAAGCTGCAGGCAGAGAAGCATAAAAGGGAGCAGATAGAAAGGCAGCAAAAGGCACAAAAGGATCAAGAGCAAAGAAAACAAAAAGAGTTAGAACAACAGAGGAAGAGGGAAGAAGAAGAGAAAGCAAAGAAAGAACTGGAAGATAGGCAGAAAAAGGAATTGGAGGAACAGCAGCAAAGAGCACAAGAGGAGCAACAGCGGAAGGCATTCGAGGAACAACAGAGGATTGAACAAGAGAAAGAACAGAGTAAAGCCCACACAGAACAAAGTGAGCAAATCTCTACTGATCCTGAATTGATTAAGGAATGGAACCAATTCGATTCCATTATCAGTGGTAAGGAAGCCTCCAAAGACTCAGACACCTCTAAAACAAGTAATGCTCCCGATACTACTTCTTCTCAGGTTCTAGAAGGAACCAGCGGCCCACCCATGGTACAGAATGTTGAGGTAATCACTCAAGACCCATCCGATCAAATTGATCTTCAGGTGGAGGAAATTCCTCCCCTAGACATTTTCTATAGCCCAAAGCATAGAGACGTTGTTAGGCGCTCTAGGAAAAGACGAAGGCTTGATCAACCTTCTATTTCACCTGAGCAAACAGTCACGGGCAATGTGGTCTGGAAGGGAGAATTAGATCCCTCTGAAGATCTGACTAAGCTGTCGCAATTTGCGGGAGCTTATTCGGCAGCAACTATTGACAAAGCATCAGAAGTAAGTCTTCTGTTGAAGACTAAAGATCATGAGATATATGCATTGCAGGCAGAAGTAATTGAGGCGAGAAATAAGGCAGCACAGGTAGAGGAACAATTGCTGGCTCAACAGCAAGAAAATAATTTGTTAACCCAGCAACTGCTAATCGAAAAACAGAGGATAGACCAAAGTGACATTCAGAAAGCAAAAGAATTATCAGAGGCATTATCCCAGTTAAAAGCATCAATGAGCTGATGATAAAATCTAAAGACGAGCAAATAATTCAGCTATCAGCACAGCTCGAAGGTATCAAGGACGCCCAGAGTATTGATGATTTCAGAGCAGAGGCAACTCGAATAAACGGCGCATTAATATCTCAGATCAGGCTCTTGTGCCGACAACTTGTTGACGCTGAATCTCTTTGTGAAACATCTACAGTGGTGTGTGAGCAAATAGAGAAGGCCAGGAATAAGCTAGATCAGGCTGAAGATGATATATCAGAATATATTGAATGGCAAGACACTCCAGAAGGGAAAGCGGCAAATTTGTCCCGAATCCATGTAACATACAAGGACATACTCTTCATGGAATGGAACACGCAGGTAATGAAAGCGGAAAGGGCAGCCTCAAGATGTAAAATGATTGCCAGCAACATGATCAATCTAGTCAACGACACATTGTATCTGGCAAACATGATTTCGCAATGCACACCTGGAAACATAACAACAGCAAACATGCTGGAGCACAAAAATTACCCTGATCTGGAGAAACAAGGGCGGTTAATCGCCGGAGTAAATACCTTAACCGCCGACGCATACTGGCTCTTTCTGATTAAACCACATTCTCAAAGGTCGGCTCTTAACTGTTTAACGGATGCCCTCCGATATCTGATTTCCGACATTCAAGATGCCACATATCATGCCCAGCTAACTTCACGCCTCAATACTCCACCAGAAGTAGAGCCAATGCTGGCGATATGTCAGCGAAGGAGTAAAGGCAAAGAGACCTCTGAATGAAGCATCGCCGCCGACTGCCAGATCACCAGGAAACAAGATGATATTTGTTAATGCCAATTTAGTAGCTTTTCAGTTTTTAGATATTTAGATTAGCATAGTATTTATAGATCCTTTCATTGTTTTGGAAAGGGTCATAAAATTTTGTAAAAGACTTAAAGGCTGAAGTTTGCACTATTGTGCTTCAGTCTATATCCTTTTGTGAAACTCGACCACTGGTTCTTAATTTTGCTTAGAAGGTTGTTTTATGCAAATTGTGCACTACTGTCATTTGCTTGGAATGCTTTCTGGTTTGAAGGAAGGACCGCGACATAGTGATTAATATACTAGATTGATCAAACAGCTTACATGGTACTATTATCTGTATCTGTCCTCTTTTCTATTATATGAATTGCTGTGTTATTATCTTTGCTATTGTTGAATACATGTATGCAATATAACAGCAAATCTTCATTTCATATCACTATTGAATGTTTTGTGATTTGTTATCTCTCTTACTCATGCGTGTAGCAATAATATAAATGACTAAGTGCAGTAACTCGCTATTATCGCTCTGCATAACTAATTATGCAGAGCAATCTTAAATGATTTAAACATCTATGCTTTAGTGTTAGAGTCATCTATATGCCTGCCATTAAGCACAGATTATCAAACGCTGCATTATACGAATCGATAAGTCCCGGGATTAGATTATAGTTATTATATTTCTCTTATAGTTTAGCTATTCACTTATTATCACCTTATATCGTAAATCATTCATCCATCCCGTTTACTTATAATCCTTGGGAAACTGGTCCCATTATCCCCAGTCGGAGCCACTATCCCAAACGGAAAAGGAGCTGCACTAAGTTCCGGACTGGGTGGTTTCCCCGATGTTGTTGCAACGAATTTCGGGGCATCAACAAAACCATATCATGAGTCTTGTCATTTTGATCCTCTCTATGTGGATGGTTGCACCCATGTCGTGGATCTATTTCATATGATCCCTTTAGTCAGATGGTTACGTCCATGCCGAGGATCCATGCACATGATCCTTTTGTTGATGGATAGCTACGTCTATACCATGGATTCATGTATTGTTATTAGCCTCTCATGTGTATCTGGCATGACTATCAAATTTCATATATGTACATGTATATTTGAGTTGCAAGTCTTCCAATGCTAGTATTCCAAGTCTTCGTTCTGTCTTAAAGAATTTCAACCATCGCTTTCAACTCTAACTTCACACAGTAATTTGTCACTCTTCTGTCACTCCTTGTTCCTGATCTCAGAGAACCCTAGTAGTGACTACTATGTTATACTTTCACCATGAAACCTATGTTCTTACATCCCTTTAAGTTTGAAGAAATAAGTCCCCACTCCCTTCCGAGCATTTCCAAAGAATCCTTCTTAAAACCCAGTTTTTAAGAAGGATTCTTAAAAACTGAAACATGGGCTTGCGACCCTCGACTGAAACATGATGGATCATGCAGAGCCTCCTCCTGAGGGTGCATCGATTCCTGTCTCATTTTCTGGAGCTTCAGCTCAGCTGGGAGAAAATAGGGAAGCCTTTGCCCCTCTTCTCTCCTCCTTGGGACCATCTCGTCCCAGACCGTCTATATCAAAGTTTGTTAAGAAGATCAATGAAATACCTGAAATAATCCTTCCACCCTCCCTTCCTCGTCATGCAAATCTGTCCCTCTCTGAACAAGGTTTGGTGGGTCAGTTTGTGGCTCTCTAGCCCTATCCCCGTTTGGTCCTCAAATGGGTAGAAAGAAAATAGGCCCCATCTATCATGGGGAAAATCTCCATCATATTTTTTGGAAGAGGATATTTTACCTTCCACTTTGAAACGAAATAGGACAGAGATTTAATCTTCATAAATAGGCCATATTTCATGGATTCAAGAGGGCTTTATCTCAATAGATGGACTCTGAACTTCGATCCAGAGTTTGACGTGCCAAATGCAGTGCCAGCATGGGTGAAGCTTTCCCATATTCCTCTACATTGCCAGGGAGATTAATCTATTAAAGCAATAGGAAATGTTGTGGGGAAATATATCGACAGAAATGAGCCAAAGGAAAACATGCATGCATGCATGAGAATATGTGTCGAAATAGATCTAGGGAAAGGACATCCGGAAGCAGTCAAGATCAAAGTGGATAGTTGGGTTCACATTCAACAGCTAGACTACGAACAAATACCGTTCAAATTCAAGGTATGTCATGAATATGGTCATTTTGCAAATAGATGTACTAAAAATCAGGAAACAAAAGAAATAGAAAACCAGGAACCAAAATGGGAGAAGGTCAAGAAGAAAAAGACAACAACCAAACCCAAACCCTCTTTAGTTTCCATTCTTCCTCCCTCGCCCCCCTCCCCCTGCCTCTCGCCCTCATCCTCTCCTTCTTGGGCTATTTCATCTAAAGACCCCCCCTCTCCCTTTGCCCCCCTCCCTCTATCTTCTATCCCTCCCCCCTTATCAGATCCTTTGGTCTCTAATCCCTTTGGCTCCCTTGCAAATCCTGATATCACCTCCCCTCCCCCTTCCTCCACCCCCTCTTCTACGCTTCCCCTCTAACCCCTCCCCCTTCCTCCACCCCCTCTTCTACCCTTCCCCTCTAACCCCTCCTCTTCCTCGCATATCCACTCCCAAAGCCCTCTCCCCTCCTCCTTCAACTGAATAATCACTCCTACCCTCTCCAAAGAGCTCCTCTCCTCTCTCGATCACCCTAAAAGGCTAGGCAACCAACAGAGAAATTAGAGATGAAGTTGTGGCAAAGGAAATGGCTCTGGGCACCCAACAACCTCTGGATACTTTCTTGGAAAAAAATAAGGAGAAAATCACCCACCCTAACAGAGGGAAAGGTCCCTCTACCCATAACATCAAGTGATAATGAATATAGTATCCTAGAATTGCAGAGGAATGGGAAGTATGCCAAAAATTAAGGCAATCAAAGATTTAATAAATTCATAGAAACCAAATATCTTTATGATCCAGGAGACAAAGACAAATTAAAAGGAAATGGAAACAATGATCCAAAAAACAAAAAATTATCAAGGAACCTCAATTCCAGCGACTAGAGCCTCATGAGGAATATGCACACCATGGAAAACTGAAAATTAGGAGCCTATAAAGCAAAAAAAAGAATTGCATTGGATAAAACAGACTTGAAAAACAAAACAAAAAAACAAAAGAGAAATATTATATTATAATTTTTTATGCCCCAAACCATTACAGGGATAAGGAAGTTTGTTGGTCAACCTTAAAAGATTATCTTATGCAGGACCAAATCAGAGGCATAATTGTAGGATGAGATCTCAATCTGGTATTGAGTGCAGAGGATAAATTCGGGGGAATATACAATGTTGATCCATATAGGGAAATGTTAGAATCTATTATGGAAGCATGCAAATTAATGGACATGCCTCCTAGCAATGGAAAGTATACATGGAGCAACAAAAGAATTGGGAAAAATAACATAAAGGAAAGGTTGGATAGGTTTTTAATACAAGACAAAGTTGTCAATGCCTTAGATAAAATCCAAAGTCATCCACAATATAGCTTCAGATCATAAACCAGTGGCTCTCACCTTTGGGAAGTTAGAAAATCTTGGCCCAGTTCCTTTCAAATTCAGCTCCACTTGGAACGACAGTGAAGAAGTTAAAAATATCATTGCAGAAGTATGGAAAAAACCACTTACTGACTCTCCTATCTATGTTTGGAAAACTAAATTAAAATCCCTGAGGAGAGAGCTAAAACATTGGGCTAGGATTAACCAACTAGAAACACAAAAAATAAACCTAGAAACAATAGAAAAATTGATAGAATCCAAGTGGAAAAAGAGCATCAAGAGGAATCGCATGAAAGCATATGGCAGGAAAAACAAGCATATTGGGAGATGTATAGCCAAAACAGAAAGGAAGAAGAAGGGTGGTGGATAAAATCACGAAGTATATGGCTCAAAGCAAGAGACAAGAACACATCGTTCTTCCATAATGCGAACAAGGTAAGAAGAAATCAAAACCAAATAGACAGCATAAAAGATAACGAAGGAAAATAATTCAGAGGTCAAGAGGAAATAAAGGAGGTGGCTTATAGATAATATAAAAATCTATTATCATCCCCAACATCAAATAATGAGCATGAAGATTATCTTCAGCATATTCCCAAGAAAATCAGTGAAGCAGAAAACAATGAACTCACAAGAGCAGTTGAAGAAAAGGAAGTTGCAGCTGCTATTTGGGATTTTCATTTGGATAAGGCCCCAGGCTCGGATGGGTTTCCTATTTCCTTCTATAAAAACAACTGGATCATTATTAAAAAATATTTGATAAGAATGATCATAAATGTTTTTGGGAAATTCAAGGTTGGAGGATTCACAAACTCTTCCTTCCTTGCCCTTGTTCCAAAAGAGTCAAATGCTAACTCCTTTAGTAGATTCAGGCCCATTTCTCTGTGTAACTCCTCCTACAAAATCACAACAAAAATTCTGGAAAATAGAATAAAAGTATTGCTTCCAAAAATAATATCATAAAACCAAGGAGGATTTGTCCCAAAAAGACAAATCCTTGACAACATTCTAATAGTGCAGGAAGCTTTGCACTCTAGCCTTATGAAAAAAGAAAAAGGAATGATTATCAAGCTCGACATGGCTAATGCATTTGATAGGGTCAACCTGGGTTTTCTTGTTGTTGTCCGACAGAGATTTGGTTTCTCCAAAAAGGCAATAGATATAATAAATGCATGTATTGTGGATCCTTGGATTGCACCATTGGTCAATGGAAGACCAAGTGAATATTTTCAGAGCTCAAGGGGACTTCGCTAAGGCTGTCTTCTCTCTCCTTTCTTATATATTATAACGGTGGACTCATTGAGCAGAAGTATTGAGAAATGTAGACAAGATAGGACTATCACGGGATTCTCAATCTCTCCTAAAGTTAAAAGCATAAACCACTACCTATTTGTAGATGACACCTTAGTCATGGGAGGGGCCTCTTACATAATGGAAAGAAGAATTAAAAAGGTACTAAAAAAATTTTTGGAAACCTCTGGAGGACTACTAAATAATCATAAATGAAGAATCTTTAGATGGAAAACACCGTCCCGCACTCCCCAAAAACTCTCAGAAATTATGGAAATCCCATTTCAAGAAAAATGGAGCCATTTCCAATATCTTGGACTCTCGATCTCAAAATAAAATTTGAAGACCGAAATATGGAATAAGTACATTGAGAAAATGGAACAAAAATTGCATAATTGGGGTATGATCTGGCTCAATATGGCAGGAAGGTTGGTACTAATTAAGGCTCTACTCACAACTCTCCCAATTTACCAGTATGCAACAATACTAGCCCCGACAAGTATACACAAACAAATTAATCTAGTAATCAGGGGGTTCCTATGGCAAGGAGGTAAAGTGGAGACAAAGAAGCACAACCTTGTGAAATGGGATGAAGTAACTCTACCATATGAGAAAGGTGGGTTGGCAATAAGACTCCCAGGGATAATGAACTTGGCTCTAGGAGCAAAAATAACATGGATATTTATAACAGGAGAGAGAAGCTGATGGAAGCAAATCCTGGAAGCAAAATACATGAACCACAATAGAACCCTCGTATTGAGAAAAGGTTGTCCAATCAGGCCCTTCTCCCAGGTCTAGAATCTGATTAAAAAATTTGTTTCCCTCATCATAGAAAACTCTTCTAAGATCCTTGGTAATTGTAAACTCATCAAAATATGGAAGGATAGAATAATAGGAAATCAGCCAATAGCCTGCCAAGAAAATCTTCAGGATCTGAGAAGATGGATGAAAACAAAAGGAATCATTACTCTGGATGACATATCTCTTTGGAGAGATGGAGAATGAGGAGATTGGAGGATTCTCAACCTCCCTCGTGGCCTTGTCCCTCAGTGGAAGTCCCTAGTCTCACATCTTAAGGGGGATGCTCCACAAAGTCTAGACTCAAAATACTCCCTTCAATGGGATCCTGATCCAGTGGATTTCTCGTCAAATCTTGATATGCTACTTTACATCGGCATGGAAATCGAGATTGGGATTACTGGAGGGAGGCATGGAAAATTGAAACACTGCCAAAAATCAAAGTTTTCATGTGGGTGCTACTCAAAGGAAAAATATTGACCGTTGATAATCTTAAAAAGAAAGGATATGAAGGCCCATCACGTTGTGTTATGTGTCAAGGAAGTGAAGAAAATATTCAACATCTTTTTGCGGGTTTCCCCTTTGCTAGGGATTACTAGAAAGGGCCTGTTAGTCCCTTGGAGGTTAGTATTCTACAATCGATGCCTTTACATGAACTTCTATCAACTTGGGGAAAAAAATATCCATATTCCTTCAAAAATAAAGAAACAGTAAAAAGATATTGGTTAAGTTTGCCCTCATTTATGTGCTGGCAAATTTGCTTAGCAAGAAACTAGATGATCTTTAAAGATCGCACCCCAAAAACCAGAATAGTCCTGGCTAAAACTTGTAGCATGTCATCTAAATTCATCAACTCTAAAGGAGTTAAAGCAATATATGTCAAACACATGCAGCACGAGGAAAGATTTTGGGCTAAATTCGCGATGAGCAAGCAACAAAAAATAAACATCAGCAAATCTCCTAATAGCATGCAAAATTGGAAAATTAGAATTAAAAAAGAGGAGTTCAAAACATGGACAAAAAATTTAAATAGGCCCTACTTACTGTTTGATGGTGCTTCTAAGTCCAACCCAGACAAGGCTAGAGTGGGAGGTGTTCTTTTTACCCAAGAGGGAAAAATCCTATTACTTATGAATGGGGATTAGGAGAACTATCCAACAACAGGGCATAAGCATATGGCCTCCTCTTGGGAACGGAAATATTAACGCAGGAAAGTATGAAGAATCTTGTCATAATGGGGGACTCTTCAATAATAATCCAATCGATGGTGGAAAGTAGAAGCTCCAAGAACAAGGCCCTAAGACAAATAACAAAAAGGGCGGGAAAAAATTTGCAGTTTCGAGGTGAAGTCACCTTCAAGCATATCCTTAGAGAAAATAATCGTACTGTTGACATGCAGGCAAATCTGGTTGTCAACCATCATATGGGAGAATCTAGAATTGATAATGTGATTGCTCAGAAAATTATTCCATAGGACCTCTCTCCTCAATGTGCAGAGAATAGCAATCAAAGAGAGAACATCAAGGTGGGAAACAATCACTTCAGCTCGAATGGTTAGACCTCAGAAGATCAGGAAATCCAAGTAAATCCCCAAGAATAGACATGATAGTCATTCTACGGCTATCAATCAAGCTACAGCTACTCAGGCTTCCCATGAAATGCTAATGTTCTCTTCCTTGATGTGGCAAGCTACACAGCATTATATTCCCCCCCGCTCATCTTATTTTATCTCTGCCATCTTCGCCCTCCCTTTCCTTCCCCTCTGTCTCAGAAGTTGTAACCCTTTTTCCTGTATATGTCAATGCGCCCCTTTGGGGATTGAGATTATATTCTTTGCTTTAGCCTTGTCTCTCTCGTTTGTGCAGCTCTGGGGGTTGTTTTTCATATCCTATTGCCTTCGCGCAGCTCTAGTGGCCCCCACCTTCACGCAACTCTAGAGATGGCTTCGAACATTTTGCCTTCGCGCAACTCTGGAGGCAGCTTCAAACATTTTGCCTTCGCGCAACTCTTGTTTCCCTCACCACCACACAGATCTGGTGGCCCTCGCCTCCCAGATTCTTTAGCTTTCACGCAGCTCTTGTGGCTTCTGCTTCTGGATCCCGGTTCCCTCTCTATGGCAATTGTGGGTCTTCACGGGACTGTCTAGAGGTTGCTTTTGTTTCTTCTCTTTGTCTCTTATTTCCCCTTCTATTCTCTATTGGTTCGGTCGCCTTCTTCCTTCAAAAAAAATGGAATGGAACCCGCTTGCAGATGTTCCAAAGTGCGAAAACTGCACAGTTTGTCAAGCTAACAAATTCATGACTGAGCAAGTCAGAGAAACAGTCAAAGACTACAAATTTGAAGCAAAATATGAGAATTCCTTCCTAAAGAGACAAATGGAAGAGAAGAGGAAAAAAATGTTTGCGCTAAAACAAAAGTGTAGACATTTGGAGGAAACGATCAATTATCTGAAGAGCTTACTTATTAATCAGACAGGAGAAAACTCTAACATTCAAAGCAACAAGAATTGGCCTCGGCCCCATTAGGAACCCTCACTCAACAAAAATTAATTGTAAATGCTTCATTCTTCTCTTTTCTGCAAAGTCTTGCCACTACTAGTTTTTTATGTTATGTAGGTGTAAATTGTTGTTGAATCAATATGTAAGTATTTATAAGGATAGTGCAATTAGTAATCTCATAAACAAAAGGGGAAGAGCTTGGAAGATAGGGATTGTTTGCCCTCTGTTTCTCTTCCAGAATACCTTCTCCCATTTTAGCTTGATGTAATAGGAGCATGTCTCCCTCCTTTTCTTTTTTTTGGAATAGAAATCCAGTGACTGACTTTGTTAAAAAAAATTGCATACATATTGGTAAGTATGCTTATTTACATATAATTTCTATACTAAAAAAGTATGCTTATTTACATATAATTTCTATTCATTTTTAGTATAAAGACAATTTGAGTATTATAATGTAACTCTTAGTAATTATATTTAATTAATCCAAATTTCTAATAGAATTAAATTTGAAACTTAAACTATATAAATTCATAAAATTTATATAAATTTTTAACGAAATCTGCATAAATTGTAGGGTTAGTAAAAGGTGGTGAGAAATGGTGAGAAATCTTATTAGTTACGTGAATGTGCTAAATTATGCCAATAAACCATCCCCCAAGTCAACTAAAAGGATAATGTAATTGCCCATTCAGAGTCAACTAAAAGGTTGAAGTCAATAAAAAGTTTGGGATATTTACTCCTTTCAATGAAATATTTTTCTTTGCACTATAAAGTCTTCAACACTTTAGAATTTTAGCATGTAGATTATGTTCAAACCTGAGTTTTATTTGTACATGAGATTTATTTATTATTTAATAATAATAAAATATAATTTTTTATGTAGATTTATAAATTAAAATTTTATTCAAATCTCACTCATGCAAATACATGTAATACACATTTATTGGACGAGTGGATTACATAGAAGGCCTAATGGCCCTAGTGTTTCATGGCATCACCCAATAATGACACGTTGATACATGAAGTGGGGTACTATGACATCTACCATGTTACAGCTAAATAACACTGACATGATACCAAAAATGAAAATACTATAGCTCGGATTTCAATCAAATTTATACTTATAAATTATAAATAAATTGTGTGTTCCATTTCCTCACCAAGACCAAGATAAAGGTTAAATCTGTTATACTTTACAACAAATTAACACCACCTCCAAATGTATGTTCTTTAGGAAATATTAATGGTCGGGGAAGTTGTTCATATCGAGTGGTTCACATAAATTAACCAAGTCGAACCCAAAGGCACCAACAAATTAAAACATCTATTCACCTCGCTTTTATTCACCTCTAATCATTTTGAATTTTCAACTAAAATGTTCTATGTCCTAAGTATACCATCGATATTTTAATAAAATAAAATTCTCACATGCAAATCTCCACTGTCCATATTTCAGAAAGAGATGAGGGCTAACGGGCCAGCAGCCATATCTTATAAAAATTTTAGATGTTAGTTTAATTAATAAATGATTTTTTTTAATATTTTTTTCAATTTTGTTTAAAAAATCATTAGAATTTATTTTACTGAAGATTGATTTTATTTGTTATTTGAATTATATTTTTGTTTGATTGTTTTGATGTGATTTTTCATTTTTATCTATGTTGTATATTTGATGTCAATCAATTGTTGCTTCTTAGACATTGTAGTGGTACAACAAATGGGTAATGTTGACTAATCAAAGAATAAGATGAGTGATATTGACCAATCAAAGAATAAGATGAGTGATATTGACCAATCAAAGAATGAGTTTGTTATTTATTAGTATAGATTCATTTTAATCACGGATCTAGCAAAAGTCTAAAGGATCAAATCTCTTGAAGTGCAAATAATCTTTAAAATACAAAATTTTAATAAAAAGTTTGCACTTGTCAAAACTCTATATATATAGAGAGAGATATCACGTGTTTTAAATTGTATTTTTGAAAGTATGAAATGGATTCAACATCTTCAAAATTTATTTATGCCTAAAATAGTGAGGCTAATGTAAAATGTTTTAACCATAAAAAGATACAAAAATTACATCAAAATATTTTAATTATGGTTGAGAATGACAATGAAATATTTTTACCACTTCTCCTTAGTATGGCCATTGAGAATGATATTTTTAATGCTTTATAATATTTTTAATTAAACAACTCCAAGGGGTCTTGGATAGACAGTGATTGGGTGCTCTGTTAAAGCACTCCTTGATGTGAAGTCACTGGTTCAATTCCCCGCCCTGATTGGGGTGATATATTGGACATGATGAAAATGTGGTCCCACCAAGCTTACAAAAGAAATTAAACAAACTAAACATGTATATTCCAAATTGAACATATACCGAATTACACATCTCCTTCATACTAAAGTGTAGAATGAACCTTTCAACTTAAAAACTAAATAATATGTTTGAGTTGTGAAAAAAAATCAATTTTATAATAAATAATTTTTAATTTCACAAATTTTAATAAAATTTTTAAAAAATTAAGCGTTAACCTAGATTAACTATGATCTTTTTATTATAAATTTGATGAGATTTAAATAAAATTTTAGACATATACATAATTTTATCATGGTCCATACAATTCTATCTTTATAAAAAAAAAAAATTATTATAAAAAATTTAACTAGATTTTGAATTAATATAAATATCGTATATTATATAATATCAAATTAATATAACATTAATTGATTTTATAACTTTTATCCATTTTAAACCCATTATATTATTATTTTTTTGTTTACAATTTTTATCCATTAAAAATTCAAACTATTTAAAAACTCTGAACTATCAGATATTTTAGTAAATAAAAGAAAATTTGTAAAAAGATTAGATAGCTAAAGAAACTAATCCCCCATTGCATTCGTTAAAGTGTAGTTTATGATTACATGAGACCCACACCCAAGTTTTTACCATGGTCCACCCTCGATGCAACATATACAACAGGTATATGTCATAGGGATACATACATTGTAATATGTATACACATGGCCAATATAGACACAGTTCTATCCTCGATCGGTCTAAAGGGGTATGCATGAGATTTTATTCGATAGTTATTTAGAAAAGAAAAAATTGATATAATGCAAAGACAAGAAATAAAGTGTTGATGGTTCGAGATAGGTACCCAACATATATTCAATGAGAGTATATATGTAATCTCCTCCTACCCAAATAAGACAAAGTCAGACTGTCAAACATTGATAAGTATTTCTTCCCATGATAAGTATTTCTTCCCACAAAATCAAGCCCCTCACCTCATCCACCTTTCACAATTAATAAGATGTGGCACATCTCTATGTGGGAGGCTCTACTTTAGAAAATACCCAAAGTTGCACATAATAAGAGTTTTGATCTTGGTGGTTATGTGAGGTTCCCCGTGGTGCCCATGGTGACACACCCTTTTTCAGGGTCAAAAAGTACAATTTATTTGAAAGCATGGGATTAACCATTTCTATTGTTGCATTTAAAAGTTTAAAATCGATCTTAAAATTGAAAAATGATGCTTCCAACATCACTCCCATTTTTCAATATCATAATTGCTACTTCTTCAGAATCAATGACATTGAAAATGGTATCCTTACAACCAAAATTTTAAAATCAACTACTTGTTTTTTTCTATCAAAAAATTATGATATTTTTTAAGCAACAATATAAAAGCCTATTGTTGTTAGAGTAAAATCATAATCTAGGGAGAGAGTGGAGTTGGGAGGCTATTTTGGGAATCACCCCACCCTATTATCATTAAAGGTTTCTCCAAGATCACACATCCAATGACTTCAATGCAAATTAAAGGAATAAAAATTGAATAGTACCAATTGCAAATAAAGTTTCCATGACTTGAAGGAATTATTAACTAGTGCACCTATATTAAAGATTGTCGATCCAAATGAAGATTTTGTTGTGTGCGTAGATGCATGTAAGGAATGAATTGGTCTAATTCTTACCCAAGGTGGGCATGTCATTTGCTATGAATCTAGGAAACTCAAAGAACATGAAAGAAAGTATGCTTCCCATGATTTGGGGTTTGCAACTATTGTTCATGCATTGAAAATGTGGAGACATTATCTTAGGGGTAAAAAATCAAGCTGAGAATAGCCCATAGCGGTCTGATATATTTGTTTGATCAGTGAACACTAAATCCAAAACAAACTAGATGGTTGGAATTCCTTAGAGAATATCACAATAACATCAAGCACATTAAAAGAAAAGAGAATAAAGTGGTTGATGCACTAAGTAGGAGGATGCATCAGATGCATGCTACAACCACTACTGTATATATTTTAGATTAAAAAAGAAAAATTTTACTACAAACCAACATTATGTGCGAGTTAAAGAAAGATTACAACAACATAATATGTAGTTGAAATTTAAAGATTACAAGTTGAAATAGAATGGAAATATCTTATACAAGGATGAAGTTTATGTTCCTAATTCTCAAGAATTGAGAAATTTAGTGTTGAAAGAGACACACAATGTTTCATATGCTACACATTAAGGGTGCCAAAAAACAATTGACCGTGTAATAGGGCAGTGTTTTTGGCCTAGAATGAAGAAAGATGTGGGTGATTAAATAACCAAATGGATGGAATGTTAAAAGGAAAAGGATGATCATAAACATCCAATGGGATTGCTACAATCATTATTTGTTTCTGAATAGAAATGGTAGATTGTTGCTATAGATTGCATTACCAAGCTACCCATAATAGAAAGACAATGCATGATTCCATCATGTTTGTGGTGGAAAAGCGTATAGAGGTTGCACATTTTTCCCTAGTCAAGATGACTCATAAGGAAGCCAATATTGCGAAGACTTATAAAAGGAATTTCTAAGCTACATGGTCTGCCCAAGGAAATAGTGTTTGATAGAGATCCCAAATTTACTTTCAATTTTTGGAAAGAGTTTTTTAAAGGATTTGGGACAAATCCAAATTTTAGGACAACATATCACGCAGATATAGATGGGTGGACAAAGAGAATCATCCAAATAATTGAAGATATTTTGTGGACGTACATAAGCAACAAGCCTTCCAAGTGGAAATCCTATCATCATTTAGGTGAATTTTCTTATAATAATGGGTATCAAACATAATTGAAGATGACTCATTTGAAGCCTTATATGGTAGAAAATGCAACATGCTAGGGAGTTGTGATGACCTAGTAGATGGAGTTGTTATTGGACTAGAGTTACTCAAATAAATAGAAGAGAAAATGATAAAGATTATAAAAAAAAAAAAAAAAAAAATGTTAAAAGTTGCACAAGATAGGAAGAAAAGCTATCAAGACAAAGGAAAAACACACAAGAAATTCTAAGTGGGAAACAGTGTATTTCTAAAAGTAAAGGGTAAAAAGAGCTCATTGAAATTAGGAAGCTATCCAAAAGTGGTCAGAAGATTTTGTGGTCCATTTGCGGTACTAGAGAAAATAGAACCTATTGCATAAATGCTTGCATTTTCTACATCCATGTGTAGTAATTATGGGTTTCATGTGTCTTTGTTTAAAATGTGTGTGCTTGATCATAAGCATGTGATTGATTGGATAATAATCTAACCAAAGCATAAAGGGGACTTTCAAGTGGATACGCTGCATATCCTAGACCAAAAATTTAAAGTACTCAAGAATTAAGCTATTGGATTGGTAAAGGTTTAGTGGATCATTAATATTATTGAAGTGGCACCACATGAGAACATTAGAGGCCATGTGGGAGGAGTGGCCATAGATTTTTGCATATTTTGAGGAAATGTGAATGTAAATTTTTTGCATAAATGTGTAAAGATTTCATTTTTGTAACTAGAGTTCATAGAGCCACAAATCTATCACTTCCTATATTACTTGTGCTAGATCCCTGTAATGGAAGTGGGACAACCTAAGGGACTACAAAATAAAGAAGAGGGGTACACTTTCATGCGTTCTGCGGGTTAAGGAAATGAGAGTTTACTGGTTGGAATTGTAGTGGGAGTCATTAAATTGTAACATTCTTGAGTATTTCTATGTAAAATTTATGTATGTATACATCATTGTACTCTAGAAGGTAATGTGTATTGATGATAGTGCAAAAACAAGGCTTGAGGGGTAAGGGATGTAACACCCTAGTTTTGACCTTCATATTAGCAATGTATATTTTTAATTATGAAGAAAGGTTGAAGGATATGTGATGTAATATGTAAATATTGTGCATTCAAAATAATGAAATAAAATACATCACCAGTTATGGATTATTAAGGACAAAGTCATGGGGAGCACATGATTCCACAAGGAAGAAGCTTAAAGGTGGTGTTGCACACATCCAAAGAGAATCTCCACATGCCTAAGAATCCCATGCCATTTTTTATATCATTTTCTATTTACCATATACCCTTCTTTGAATTATAAAAACCAACCAAAAAATGCATGTGAGAGGTTGGTAAAAGAGTCATCTCATCATGTTATTCAAGCATGGGATAAGTACACTCATGATGTGAGTTGTATCATTAAATGTAAGTAAGGGGTGGGTGACAGATATTCATCACCTAGTTATGACAACATGAGATGAGTACAACCAACTTGGGGAATTGTCGGAGTCAAATAACATACATGGGAACAATATGAAAGAAAAATCAAGTAGAGTTGGGGTGTATATTTTACAATTTGGGGAGAAGAGAGAAAAAACAATTCCAATGTTGGAAAAAAGAAAGTACTCAAGTTGTGTGTTAAACAAAGCTTGCTAGATCTAGGTTTTATGCTAAGAACTAGTTTTTCATCCCTTTGAGAAGCTATCCTTGAAACATTACCCAACATCATGTGATAATGTTTCTATGATTACTCATGTTATAGCTAGACCCGCAACAGAGATATTCCTAACCATTTAATGTTGGAGCCCTAGAGGAGATGGATATTTTCTAAGGAACTATAGTGCTAAAAAGTAAATCTCATCCCTTGAGTTATGCAAACTAATGGTGAAGAGAGTTGGCAATCAGAATTTCTATAAGAGCCACATCACTGTGAATTTATTGGGTATTAGGTTATTTTCATGGATTATAAACACCTATTGGAATTTGTTCATCTTTATAGATTCATAGACCCAACTTTGGGGTGGCCTAATGCATAGATAATTGGTGCAACAATGCCTATGGTTGGGAAAAATGTCTAATGTCTACAATTGGTTGTGTGAAATGTTTATAGAGATATGTGTTCTTGCCACTATGTTTATTTGTTGTTTAATGATGTGTTAAATTGGTGCATTTAATTTTGAGTATGTGTTCTTAAATGTTTTGTATGCTTAAATGGTCTACGTATGTAAATGTTTGTTTTTCTATTTGCATGAGACTATTCATCATTTTACGTGATGCATTTTAAAAGGGTATTCGAGTTTTATTATGTCAGTTTGGTAGTAAGATGGCTCAACACTAGAGTTTTGTATGTTATAACCTTTATTCAAATCACAAAAGAAATCCTTCAAGAAGCGAATAAAGGGTTTGTTGTGCCCTTAACCCTGATAGCAGTAATAGGAGGTCATCAAGAAATTGCTTTTAGTAGTGCAAGGATTTTTATATGGGCGTTAAAATAGGGAAGGTGGTAGCAAAATGGGCCATAACTTTACCTAAAAAGTGGATGTGGTGCTAAGTTTATGAAGAACACCAATATTAAAATGACCCTTTTACTAAGTGAGAAAGTATATCAATTTCTCCATATACACAACTCTAAAAAGTTGAAGGTTGCATAAGAATGTAGATCTAATGAAGGATGCATGATATAAACCCTTAAGGACATTAGATCTAGGCCTTATTCATACCAAGCTTAGTGGTCTAAAATATAATAAGGATAAGAGATATAAAACCCTTAATATGACTATATCTAAAAGCCATATTCATTGTCAGGCTCTAATACCAAATAAGTAAATATGAGAAGAGTTGAAATGTTGTAATGTACATAGATATACATTGTCTCTCTTTTTTAAGCTATCTAAGTTAAATTAACATATCACAACATAGAGCGCAAACAACAAAGCTTGTAAATATGAGAAGATATGAAATGTTGTAATGTACATAGATGTACATTATATATCTTTTTCTAAAGCTATATAATTTAATATTAGCATATCACAACATAGAGAACAAATAGTAAAGCTTGTGACCTACCACTTGGGAAAGTAGGTTCATAGCAGTTCAAAAAAGACATTGATTTTGATAAAAAATGATGCTAAGATAAATTTAGAATTACTAGCAGCTTGAAAGACGCTTAATATATATGACTAAAAGTATGAAAGAGAAAAGATAATATAAATCTAATAGGAGGAGTTGCACACCTTTGTAAACTTGTGAGTAAAGGAAATTGAAAGCCAACCTTATGAAACTAGTATAGTTTGCTACCAATGTTGTGTCCATTTGGTCTTTGTTATGAACATAAATATGTATAAAATAAATATAAATATTAATGATAATAATAATTAATAATTATGATAGGACATGTCTAAAAGGACATGAATTTTTATGAATGGGCACTCTTGCTTAGGTATGTGTATGATACCCCAATTGTATTTTCTTCATCGTATTTTCTACTACCAATTACTTATATAATATTTATTTATTCTCCACATGGATTTTGTATATTTCAGACATCTTAGATATTTTAGTGCGATAAAAAAATATGTTTGTCTTAGTATTCTAAGTCACCATCCATCTAAATGGGATTATAACACTACCTTCAAAAAACTTAGCTTGGTGAATTGTTGTTGTAGAAATGACCTAGGGATCCATTTTGTTTGAAGCAATGAGTTCTATATCATAAACTACTTTGTAAATAGCGTCAAATTTCTACAAGATGGTCTGTTGTTGTTCCTCTTTCCTCCACTACTTGGTTGATGAAGGCTTTATTCAAGCAATATAACTCAATGAGATTTAATACTTTTTTATCTTTAGACTTGGAGAAACTTGTGTCTAGTACCCACTCCTTAAATTCTATCTCCAACTATGAATTGGATAGTTTCCTTCTCTTTTGATCGATCACTTGTGTTATGGATTAGACTTCATTCTTGGTGTCATTAAAGAACTAGTAGTGGCAGGTATTTACAACTTTAATTGCAGTGATTGTGACTGAATGATGTGTTGGGGAGTCTTCCAAAAGGAATGGATTTTGTTAATGGAATTGGAGTTGCAAGTTAATTCTTTCCTACTATATTCAAGGAAGTCATCGTTGTCAAATATATTCATTGTTAGAAAATTATAATGGATAGAGGATGTAATTGATGGGCTTAAATTATCAATAGGTGAGTGAGATAAAGATAAGAAGTATGAATCCAGGGTGATAGAGATGGCCAGTAATATATGAAGGAAACAAATAGATAATCATCGTCCTTCACACTGGCTCTTCTTATTAGGAAAATGTTTGAGGTTTTAGAAACTTAATATAACATGCCAAGAAAATTAAAAACAAACAAACCAAAACAATGGATCATAAGGGGAATATACCAAAGCATTAAATGAAAGAATCCTAGAGAGTGAACCTAGAAATTTGTTGAATCGTAAGATTTTAGGGTTATCTTTTCCCTCAAGCCATACCGAGCCATAAAATCCACGTTTCGTCATAAAATCAATATGTCATGTGATGGTAGAGTGATCATCACCTCAATTTTTCTACCGAATTTTAAATAGGTTGTTCTAGCCATGAAAACCATTATACTACACCTCATACAATGAATAATTGTACAAGAAAAAGAGCCCAAACAATCTTACATATAAGCAATGCTTAACCTTTTATATAGCCTACATATTTAACACCCCATATAAAAAATATACCTACATTAATTTATTTACCATAATTAAAAAATAATAACCTTTAAAATATATACAAATATATGTTAAATATAAATATACAGTAAAATCCAATAACCTGTCATAATAAAATTAAAAACGAAATTCAATCAACTATGAGCACAAAATTACAGGAAAAAAGAAATGGTGGAGACTACCCATAAGCTATAACAAGGCCACATAGCTAGTGTTCCCTATCGATTAGTTTAACTATTTAACTTTGAAAGGTATGAACCGGCTCTGACAATTGAACAAGGACTACAATGTGGCCACTCTTGATTAGTTTCAATATAGTTAAATTTGAGTTAAAAAGTTATACCTCTCACAGAGATATAGCTTTACATTAATAAAAATTACAATTAAAGTAGAAAGTTATTTGATGATTGGATTATCTTTGGGAAGGCAGAGATGATAATAACTCTATTTGTGGATTTTTTTTTTTATAAACTTTAATATCATATTTGTTCATTTTAATCTATTATTTGTATAGATATGTATGAGAAATCTACATTTTTTCCACCAAACACCATCCATGCATGTGAATGGAAGCTTATGCATGGATCGAGAGAAAAATTTAGAACAATCTTGCTATGCTATTGACTTTGAATGGTGTTGTAAATAAAATCAAACAAAAGATACATTGAAAAAATAGAAAAATAAAAGGCATAACATTTACAAATATTTTTAAATCCAATAGTGTATATCCACTATACAAGGAATTTATTATTATAGTTTTAAATTCAACAGCAATTTACACTACAATGTTTGGAACCTATCAAACCTTTATTGCAATATTATTAAATGATACATGATGCATATTGATATGTTGCAGTAATTGATGGGTACATTGCTTTTTGAAATGCATCAAGATGAATTCAGAAATTGGCTAAACACTTGGCCATAATTAGAAATATATAAAAATATAAAGGAAATAACAAAACATGAAAGGAAAAATTAGTTAAAATTAGAGGTGGAACTGACATGTTACATAGGTAGAGAATGAAGAAAAAGAGTCATATTTGGAAGAAATGAAAACTACCTAGACACTTGGCTATCATTAGAAATATTTAAGAATATAAAAGAAAAACAATTAAAATTAGGTTTAGATCTTAATATCATTCATGTATTTTTAAGCATCACGATGACTTAGTTTAGTCTATTCAATACACATACTAAAAATTAATATAAATAAATTAACGATATTAAAGAAAAAAAAGGGAATCATTATAATAAAATAAATTGGCACAAATTCATCTTTATTCCAAATTGATCAAGTTCTAAGTTAAGATGGTTCTATGCTACTTGTAAGCTTTGTCAATTGATACATGCACAGTTACATATTCTAATAGAAATGTGACAGGATCCTGGAGGTCAGACACCCTTTTAGCAATTTATAATCTCAGTTTTCCTTAACTCTCCTTTACTTATCAGCTTCTAGATAGTTTAAACAATACAATTTTTAAACAAAGTGGCAAAAATTATGATAAATTGATTGAAGGCTGGTTACGAGAAGAGAAAGAGAGCTTCAAACTCAAATCATCTAAGGATTACCCTCTTGTTATTTTCAAAATGCATTCTAGGTTCATCGTCAAATTTATGTCAAGATTATATGGGGAAAAGGACCTTAAGGTTCTGAACTACTACGTGAATACCAGGATCTCTTTCCCACTAAGTTTTCGGATTTAAAGGGCATAATTGGCGATTTAGGCATTATGAAGATCACATTAAAGTCAAACGTGAAGCCTGTTAAACAAAGGGTTTATCGCCTTAATCCTAAGTATAAGGAAAAGGTTCACCAAGAGATGGATAAGATGCTGGAGGCAGACATCATAGAACATGTTGAAGAATACGATTGGGTGAGCCCGATGGTGGTTCAAGAGAAGAAAAAAAAAGGTGAAATAAGGATTTGCGTAGATTTGGGAAAGCTTAACAATTCATGTGTCCACGATCCATTTCCTACGTTGTTTACAGACGAAGTGTTATACAATGTTGGAGGGTAGGAGGTCTATTCCTTTACTGACAGGTTTTTAGGGTATCATCAAATCAAGATCGTGCCAGAGGATAGGAGCAAAATGACCTTCGCAACAAAGTGGGGTTGTTTTCAGTACACAACTCCTTTGGATGATGCAAACATTGCAAGACATTCAGATCACATGTACTCCACCCATCTCCATTCTATGTGATAATACAAGTGTCATCCGTATTTCAAAGAATCCAGTCATGCATTCCAAGACCAAGCACATACCCATCAAATATCATTTTTTACGTGAACAAGTGCTTGAACAAAAAGGAAAATTGGAGTATGTTCCCTCCAAAGAACAGGTTGCTGATATATTCACCAAACCACTGCCTAGAGAGACATTTGAATATCTCATACAGAAGCTAGGAGTAGTTGATGCATCATCCTGCTGTTAAAACCTATTTGTTTCAGAGAAAGGTGGCTATACGTGAGTTTCATGAAGCGTAGTCGTGTACATACGTTGGTTTCTATGGATACAGTCGTGTATATGTTGGTTTGAGGAAAAGAAGTGGGCCAGACTTAGGATGAAAGGGGTTTGATATGGTTAAGTGAATTATCTGCTCTGCTTGATGATGGTTATAGTATGTGGATGACCTATGGAAATATGTTGGCTCTCATAAGTTGTTTATAACTTGATATATATTTGATTGATGATGATGCCTTGATAACTCTTCTAATATATGAAATGATCAGATCTGACAGTGATCATCTGGCACAGGTTCAGGGGGGCCATATACTTCTAATAATGCATTGTTGGCATTATCTTAGAAGATCTTGGTATAGATTCACATAGTTGTTTTTTTTATTCAAGTGCAACAGGTTCAGGGGGAGAACATGGTTGCTAGTCTGGATGTTGATTGACAAATGGTACTGATGATAGTTGTTGATGAATATCATGGTCTTGTTTCAGATATTTGGTCTCTGTTATATATGTCATGTATATCTTTTAATGTAAAGGTCATGAAACGACCTATTTTGTTACCCCACTATGCATGGGATGGATGATGTAATGTTCTTGTTTTGACATGTATAAATAATTGGTATATCCCCACTTGGTTGGGTGGATGAGTCAAACTTGGTATATCCCCACTTGGTTGGGAGATGGATGTATGTATGAGTCATTGGTGATAGGAAGGTCATTTATGATGTATGTATAGAGTCATCTTCTTCTTTTAAAACATCTTTTTTTTGCAGACCTTGCTTATATTCAGGGGGAGCATGGAGCTCAATTAGCACACTTCAGCATATCAGAGAATTCAGCATGTACTCAGGGGGAGCATAACCCTTTGCCCTTGATGACAAAGGGGGAGAGTAACTTGGGGTTTCCATCAAGTCCAAAGGGGGAGATTGTTGGCATTATGACACAAATTTGGCACTATGACACAAGTGTTGTCCTTGATGGCAACTCACTCGATGACAGATCACATTTCAACAGGTTATCAACATAGAGTTACATATCAGACTTCACAAAATAAGGAAAGAGAGGTATACGCAGGTTAACCTTGACAAAGTAGTGTATACACGCATGTTAACAGACCAAAAGAAGCGTATACATACACACGCACTTTCACATAATGAAAGGTGCGTATATATTGGAAAACTAAGTTTTGGTCCAAGGTATTTGGTCCATGGTATTTTGGTCCATGGTATTTTGATCCATGGTATTGGTCCAAGATATATGGTCCGAGGTATTTGGTCCAAGGTATTGGTCCTAAGTGTTTTTGGTCCATGGTATTGCGTAAGGCCTAAGACTAGAGGAGAACATCATTAGGCAAAGGCACTCAAGTATTGAATATCTAATGAAGAGAAAGATCTAGAATACATGTTATTGGGTTATGGTGCATAGCTAGATCTGAACCAAGGATGAACCTTAGCGCTTGATGAAGGATAAGATCTAATGATGGGTCAAGATCTTAAGGCTTGAAGTGAAGTATCTTTATGTGGTTTGATCATTTATCTGAATAATTGGCGCATGTTGTAGTCTGTAAATATGATGATTTGGGTATAATTGAAGTTTGGAATTGTTGTAATGTTTAAATCATCATTTACAGATCTGTATGTAGGTTCACTTTAGAAAAGGCACGTATACACGCTGGTTCTGCATATCAAAACAGCGTATACATCTTAAATTTGATTTTCAGATATGTACGCAAGTTCGCCTTGAGAAAAGAGCATATGCACACAAGTTCAACACATGGAAGTAGCATATACCTCATAGAATATGTTTTAGTTGCTTCTATTTTTTGTTGCAGTGTTCTGGGTTCTGGCTTGGGTTCTGGTTACTGTATTCCGGTTACAGCATTCTGAAAGATCAGATTGAAGGCTTGTCAAAGTGGTTGATTGATTCTGTTGTGGTTGGTGAAAAGGATATTGGTTGATGCAGATATATTTGATGATTGAATGATGTTATTGATGGATCCAGTTTGAAAATTTATGAAACGTGGTCCCTAGAAGAAAAGAGAAGGTTATAGCCTTCTGTAGGTTGGCACCTACGTACTAGTAAACATATCAGCTAGTACAAGAGCTAGGGGGTTGTAGCTCCCTTCCAAGAGAAGCTAGAGAACGAGAGAAGGTTGTAGCCTTCTGTAGGTAGAAGCCTGCGTACTGATATAAGACTACACCAGTACAAAAATTGTAAAAAGAAGTTTCTTATATAAAAAAGATAGAGACGATTGCAGCAAGTGGTTTGCACCCACATTGGGTTTCCACCTTATATCTTGTGTTCATGTGTGTGATTGTATGTTCTGTTTTTACTGCACCTAGTTATTGTTTATATGGTTCTGATGCACTAATTAAAGAACAACATATGATGAATTAACTGAATCATAAGTTTGCAAGATATACACTAGTTGCCTTAAACACAGTTGCGTATACACACGAGTTCCATTAACCGAAGTAGCGTATATGAATCTGATTATGAAAATGAAAAATTATTAACTTGCTAATACTGATTCACCCCCCTCTTAGTATTATTTCCAACACTAGGAGGTTCTCTCAAATATTGTTTTCTACCTTTTTAGGTTCGAGGGACAACTTTATGAAAAGGGACCTTTGGATTTTTCTTTTCTGTCTTTTTCAAACACTCCAAACATGAAAAATATATCGAGTTTCACCTTTGTCGGAATCGTTAAAAGATTAAACGACATAAGACTTGTCATTATGAGGAGACCGAGCTACTCCTTGCTAGGGCTTGTAAAACTTACTAGGATGGACTTATATTACAAGCATATGCTATCCCAATCAATCTTGTGTAAAAATAACTGGGGTACTCGCCAGAAATGATGGGGGGAAATTGGAAGTATTTTATAAGTTGTATTCTTCACTTGAGGTAGCATGTCTCTCTTGAACATTGACACTCATCTGCTATTCGTGTCAGGTTTTGGGACATCCTCACTCTGTCACTTGCCTCCCTAGGTTTTCGGCTATCCATTTTAAACCTCGCATATGATCTCTGCCACGTCACTATCGCCTTTCCTCCTGTGACATAAAATGTTGCCAAACTCTGGAGTCGTGTCATCCACATGTTCAAGAGAAGTCTTCCTACCTATACATTGTTTGATCATATTTCACTATCTTGGATTACTCTCATTCATTGTGTTTCCCGTTTCATGTCAATGATGAAGCATTCATTATGACCTTCCTTTGACAGATCACTTCATGTTGACTTCAACTCATTATCCACGAAGTTGATCTAGAAACTCCTTTCCAGTACCTTAAAGCTTGCATGCCTCAATGGAAAGTTCTTCGCACTCGACGACAAGTTCTCATCATTGGCCCTCAATTGAGTGATTTCACAAGTGTTAGACTTCTGTTACTTATTCACACTTCATGAATTGTACTGATAGTACCTTGAGATCCATTGACATTATGGGTGGTTTCTCTCGTGCTTGTTAACGGTTCACATCATTGGCCAGTAATCAAGTGATTTTTTAGCATGTTCGACTTCAACACATCTATTCACATGTTAGAATTTGTACTTTGATAGGGTCATATTAGAGTGCAAGACCCTAGGCTTAGATCACAAAAGTCCAAGTTGCGAGGAGTGATGAGTCATTCATGTTTCTATACATGATTCTTTAGACGAGTGGCTGCGACCATGCCATGGGTATAATTTTGATCCTGCTCAGTCAAATGGCTACAACCATACCATGATTCTTTTCATTTTGATCCTCTCTATGCGGATGGCTGCACCCATGTCGTGGATCTATTTCATATGATCCCTTTAGTTGGATGGTTGCGTCCATGCCGAGGATCCATGCACATGATCCTTTTCTTGATGGATAGCTACGTCTATACCATGGATTCATGTATTGTTATATGCCTCTCATTTTTATCTGGCATTTCTATCAGATTTCATATATGTACATGTATATTTGAGTTGCAAGTCTTCTGATGCTGGTATTCCAAGTCTTCGCTCTGTCTTAAAGAATTTCAACCATCACTCTCAGCTCTGACTTCACACACTAATTTGTCACTCTTCTATCACTCCCTGTTCCTGATCTTGGAAAACCCTAGTAGTGACTACTGTGTTCCAAAGAATCCTTCTTAAAACCCAGCTTTTAAGATCAGCGCTCTTTCCCAGTGTCTCACCCACGCCAATGGCGGAATTTTACATTGTGACCTGTGTCGATTAGCGCTACTATTATCCCAATACCTACGCCAGTCTACTTCTGGATTTTTTTTATAAAAGCAAATAGAGTTTCACGTCTAGAAACTTCTAGTGGCGATGCACTGGATGTTCGTTTGGTTGGATAAGGGCCAAGAACTCCATATAAGGTTCTTTCCCCCTTAAAAGTGGACCTTCCCAAGGAGATAAGGCCTTCTTTCCCCCTTGAGTGGGTCTCATTCTTATCCTCCTCTCCCTGTATAGACCACTTCCTCTTACCCTTTTTGGTTACAATACACACAATTCAACACATAGTGAAGCTAAAAAACTCTGAAATCTTTAGCTTTTGATGGAAGAAGATTAGTCTTAGATGACAAAAGACTAGTCTTTGGTAGCTAAAGTATGAGAAAAGAGAGTTAGAGCTTTGAATCCATTTCCTTTCAAGCTAGGGGAGGAAAAGAGTGTTCAAAAGGAGTGTAGTAGGACTTGGATACCGCAAAGGAGATCTCCAAAGTCAAAGCTTCAGTTGTATTTCTCTTTGAAGTTTATTTTAATACAACTAATGGCTTATTTCCTATATCGGGTGTAATATTACATTTGATAGCTTAGAACTCCTTGACTTTTTAAGTAGATTGGATTCGATTTTGTGCTATCATGTTTTCTATTGTTTCTTGCATGTTTGTTTCAAGTATTTGAACAAAAGGAACGAAAGGAAGCTGGAGCAAGGAAGCAATATCACCATCAAGTGGATTAGCGTTATAAGAGGTAGGCCCTCTTATTCAATTATAATCTAAGGAAATTTACATTAGATTGTCTTATTTGTGGCTACACCCACTCTCTTGGGCTAGAGAGATCGTCTCTGTTTGCATAGAGGATACTCCTACACCATAGCTCTCTACTTCAACCTTGACGAATTCAATCTCTGAGCGCAACCTTCTCCTTTGGCTCCCGGGGCCTCCTGCTCTGGGGCTTGCAACCCTCAACTGAAACGTGATGGATCATGCAGAGCCTCCTCTTGAGGGTGCATCGATTCCTGTCTCATCTGCCAGAGATTCAGCTCAACTGGGAGAAAATAGGGAAGCCTTTGCCTCTCTTCTCTCCTCCTTGGGACCATCTCGTCCCAGATCGTCCATAACAAAGTTTGTTAAGAAGATCGATGAAATACATGAAATAACCCTCCCACCCTCCCTTCCTCATCATGCAGATCTGTCCCTCTCTGAATGAGGTTTGGTGGGTCAATTTGTGGCTCTATAGCCCTATCCCCGTTTGGTCCTCAAATGGGTAGAAAGAAACTAGGCCCCATCTATCATGGGGAAAATCTCCATCAGATTTTGTGGAAGAGGATATTTTACCTTCCACTTTGAAATGAAACAGGACAGAGATTTAATCTTCATAAACGAGCCATATTTCATGGATTCAAGAGGTCTTTATCTCAATAGATGGACTCCAAACTGCGATCCAGAGTTGGACGTGCCAAATGCAGTGCCAGCATGGGTGAGGCTTCCCCATCTTCCTCTACATTTCTAGGGAGATGAATCTATTAAAGCAATAGGAAATGTTGTAGGGAAATATATCGACAAAAGTGAGCCAAAGGAAAACATGCATGCATGCACGAGAATATGTGTAGAAATAGATATAGGGAAAGGACATCAGGAAGCATTCAAGATCACAGTGGATAGTTGGATTCACATTCAACAGCTAGACTATGAACAAATACCGTTGAAATGCAAGGTATGTCATGAATATGGTCATTTTGCAAATATATGTACTAAAAATCAGGAAATAAAATTATATAAAACCAGGAACCAAAATGGGAGAAGGTCAAGAAGAAAAAGACAACAACCAAACCCAAACCCTCTTTAGTTTCCATTCTCCCTCCCTCACCCCCCTCCCCCTGCCTCTCGCCCTCATCCTCTCCTTCTAGGGCTATTTCATCTAAAGACCCCCCCTCTCCCTCTATCTTCTATCCCTCCCCCCTTATCAGATCCTTTGGTCTCTAATCCCTTTGTCTCCCTTGCAAATCCTAATCTCCCCTCCCCTCCCCCTTCCTCCAACCCCTCTTTTACCCTTCCCCTCTAACCCCTCCCCCTTCCTCCACCCCCTCTTCTACCCTTCCCCTCTAACCCCTCCTCTTCCTCACATATCCACTCCCAAAGCCCTCTCCCCTCCTCATTCAACCGAATAATCACTCCTACCCTCTCCAAAGAGCTCCTCTCCTCTCTCGACCACCCTAAAAGGGCAGGCAGAAAAAACAATAGAGAAATTAGAGATGAAGTTGCGGCAAAGGAAATGGCTCTAGGCACCCAACAACCTCTAGATACTTTCTTGGAAAAAAATAAGGAGAAAATCACCCACCCTAACAGAGGGAAAGGTCCCTCTACCCATAACATCAAGTGATAATGAATATAGTCTCCTAGAATTGCAGAGGAATGGGATGTATGCCAAAAATTAAGGCAATAAAAGATTTAATATTTTCAGAGAAACCAGATATCTTTATGATTTAGGAGACAAAGACAAATTAAAAGGAAATGGAAACAATGATCCAAAAAACAAAAAAAAATATCAAGGAACCTCAATTCCAGTGACTAGAGCCTCATGAGGAATATGCACACTATGGAAAACCGAAAATTGGGAGCTCATAGAGCAAAAAAAAGAGTTGCATTGGATAAAAACAGACTTGAAAAACAAAAAAAACAAAAGATAAATATTGTATTACAAATATTTATGCCCCAAACCATTACAGGGATAAGGAAGCTTGCTAGTCAACCTTAAAAGATTATCTTATGCAGGACCAAATCAGAGGCATAATTGTAGGAGGAGATCTCAATCCGATATTGAGCGCAGAGGAGAAATTCGGGGGAATATACAATGTTTATCCATATAGGGAAATGTTAGAATCTATTATGGAAGCATGCAAATTAATGGACATGCCTCCTAGCAATGGAAAGTATACATGGAGCAACAAAAGAATTGGGGAAAATAACATAAAGGAAAGGTTGGATAGGTTTTTAATACAAGACAAAGTTGTCAATGCCTTAGATGAAATCCAAAGTCATCCACAATATAGCATCAAATCATAAACTGGTGGCTCTAACCTTTGGGAAGTTAGAAAATCTTGGCCCAGTTCCTTTCAAATTCAAATCCACTTGGAACGACAGTGAAGAGGTTAAAAATATCATTGCTGAAGTATGGAAAAAACCACTTACTGACTCTCCTATCTATGTTTCAGAAACTAAATTAAAGTCCCTGAGGAGAGAGCTAAAACATTGGGCTAGGATTAACCAACTAGAAACACAAAAAATAAACCTAGAAACAATAGAAAAAATTGATAGAATCCAAGTGGAAAGAGAGCATCAAGAGGAATCGCATGAGAGCATATGGCAGGAAAAACAAGCATATTGGGAGATGTATAGACAAAACATAAAGGAAGAAGAAGGGTGGTGGATAAAATCACGAAGTCTATGGCTCAAAGCAGGAGACAAGAACACATTGTTCTTCCATAATGCGGACAGGGTAAGAAGAAATCAAAACCAAATAGACAACATAAAAGATAACAAAGGAAAATAATTCAGAGATCAAGAGGAAATAAAGAAGGAGGCTTACAGATGCTATAAAAATCTATTATCATCCCTAACATCAAATAATGAGTATGAAGATTATCTTCAGCATATTCCCAGGAAAATCAGTGAAGCAGAAAACAATGAACTCACAAGAGCAATTGAAGAAAAGGAAGTTTCAAATGCTATTTGGGATTTTAATCCGGATAAGGTCCCAGGCGCAGATGGGTTACCTATTTCCTTCTATAAAAACAACTGGATCATTGTTAGAAAAGATTTGATAAGAATGATCAGAAATGTTTTTGGGAAATTCAAGGTTGGAGGATTCACAAACTCTTCCTTCCTTGCCCTTGTTCCAAAAGAGTAAAAGGCTAACTCCTTTAGTAGACTCAAGCCCATTTCTCTGTGTAACTCCTCCTACAAAATCACAACAAAAATTCTGGAAAACAGAATAAAAATATTGCTTCCAAAAATAATATCATAAGACCAAGGAGGATTTGTCCCAAAAAGACAAATCCTTGACAACATTCTAATAGTGTAGGAAGCTTTTCACTCTAGCCTTATGAAAAAAGAAAAAGGAATTATTATCAAGCTCGGCATGGCTAATGCATTTGATAGGGTCAACCTGGGTTTTCTTGCTACTGTCCTACAGAGATTTGGTTTCTCCAAAAAGGCAATAGATATAATAAAAGCATTGACTTCTGCCACTGAAAATTCAGTTGTTCAATTTCTTTTTGAGGATATTTTTACTCGTTTTGGTGTCCCAAGAGAAATTGTGACAGATCAGGGAAGTCAATTTACATCTAAGTTGATGGAGAAGCTGATGGAAGAATACAAAATCAAGCATAGATAATCTACTCCGTACCATCCGCAAGCAAATGGTCAAGTGGAATCCACAAACAAAGTTCTTGAGAGCATCATCACCAAAACTGTTCATCTCCACAGAAGAGATTGGGCAGAAAGGCTTCCTGAAGCCTTATGGGCCTATAGAAGTACATGGAGGAATACAACAGGACATTCTCCCTATGAACTTGTTTATGGGAAAGAAGTCTTGCTCCCCACTGAGTTTCAAGTCAAGACCTTCAAGATGGCAGTTCAGTTGGGGATGAATCTATCAGAAGCCCAAAATCACAGAATGGAGCAGCTGAATGAGCTAGATGAAATAAGACAAGATGCAATTTTAAGGACTGATCTAGTTCAGCACCAAAGAACTAAGTGGCATGACAAATATATCTAAGAGAAAAAGTTTCAAAAAATAGATTGGGCGTTACTGTTTGATTCCAAGTTTAAAGACTTCAAAGGGAAATTTCAGACTCATTGGCTTGGACCATATGAGATTGACGAAGTCTTTAGCAATGGAGTAGTTCGAGTCAAAACCATTGATGAGTTTCAAACTCCTCTTATTGTGAATGGCCACCGATTGAAAATTTATCATAAGCCACTCTCAAAAGAGGACTTTGTCAAAATGTTTCAAGAAAATTCTGCAATGAGGCTGGTGGAGAGGAATCCTTCTCCTCCATCAGCCTAGTCTTTGTTTCTTTCCGTTGAAAAAAAAAGAAAAAAAAAAAAAAAAAGAGAAAAAAAAAAAAGAAAAAAAAATCTTTTGTATAAGCCTGAAAACCAATCATAGATTGGCAGTCTTATACAGAAAATGTAGAGTGAAAATCAGGGACACCTGACACTCTATATTTTCCAAAAAAAAAATCTCTCTTTCTTTCCATCTTCACTCCACCTCACTTGTCATTTCACTTCACCTCCATCTCATTTTCATCTCCATTCCACTTCACTCCACTTCATTTCCATCTCATTCCACTCATTTCATTTCATTCTATCAATAAAAGTCCCTCTCGGGACTATTTTATTTAGTTAGTTCTTCTCTAACTATCTTTGTGCAGTTAAAGGGGTGTTGTCTTAGTTTCTACAGCTGGAAACCGTTTCCGCAGCCAGAACCAGTTTCCGCAGCTAGAAACGATTTCTGCAGCCAGCATCACTCTGTCTTTACAGCCGGCATCACTTTGTTTTCAAAAAAATCACAGTCAAAGGTTAGTGTCATCATCACCAAGTGCAACAAAGGCATGGGGCATCCTCAAGATCAGAGAACAACAATGGGTCAGAAACCTTAATCAAGAAATGATAAACTTCCAAAGGTATGATCAAAAATCTCTACCAAATAACAATTTAATGTCATTATTTGCATAGTTATTAAACCATGGCAAGTTCCACTAAATGCAATGATTTGATACCGCAAGCCCCATACCACTCCTCTTCCACGATGTCATTCCATATACACCTTATTCATTTCTAACGGTCCCATAATCATTCTAAATTTATGCACTGCTCTCCCATTTATTGACTGTACTTTGGAGACGTGACCGACTGCACTACGACTCTCCTTCACCATAATTCCCGCAGCCGTCTGCTGAGACGTGTACGCAAGCCAGCCGATCCAAAAGGACTCAGCCGTTATTCTACCCATTTATCATTTCACTCCCGCATGGATTCGATGCTAAATTCGTGACTGTTGCTTACCTCGGTGCTCATACCATTCCCTGTTCTCCATTTCCTCTGCGTCCACTAGAGTCTGCTCCAAACCCTAGCCACAGTCACCACATACATTTCGAACTTCGATTACGGCCACTCCAGTTACCCTAAGAACCCCGGAATCAGCCAGTTTTCTCCTGAACCGTCATACGCAGTAGAATTTCCAGTCGGAATTTGAAGCCGAGAATGGGAAAACTGCTAAGAGCTGAACCGGAAGGCCCGAAATATCTGGAGGGTTATCCTCAAACGAAGGAGTCGTTGAAGAAAGCAAGGTGGCTGAAATTCATTCAAAATTTCAGGGGCTATAACAAAGAAGTGACTAAATCTTTTGCAAGGTCTTTTAATGGACAAACAGTGGAGGTTGGAGACCTGAAATTTACAGTGACCGAGGCCACAATAGCAGCTGCAACAAGTCTTCCGCAAGAAGGTGAAAGGTGGTTCAAGAACAGAGGTGTGGAAGATCAAATATGGAAAACAATGCTACAAAACCCAGGTATGGATACCTCTATATTTACCAAAGGAATCCCTGTGCATACAATAAAAGAAGAATGGTCCCCTCTGCTATTACTTATTCAGAAATTTATCACATGCGAGGGTCGTTTTGGCTCCATGTACATGTATCATGCCAGGCTAATGATGTATTTTATGGAAGGTTATACCCTTAATTTGCCTTATTTTCTGTTATCAAGCTTGAAGAAAATAAGTTTTACTGTTCAAAAACACGTAGGTAATATTGAACCCCATCTTTACCATCACGGGTTCATAAAAATCCTTATTGAAGAACAGTTGAAAAACACTAAGGATACTTGGGAAAAGTTTTTGACAAGAAACCATTTCCAAGAACTGACTGAAGCCTCTGGAAGCAGTCCCCCAAAAATTCCAAAGAGAAGTAGGAGGAAAGAAAAGAATATTACAGCCCAAGACTCTCCTACAAAAGACATTCAGGAAACTATTCAGAAAGAAGAAGAAGAGGGAGCTAAAAACAAGAAACAGAAGAAGGATAAGGGAAAAGTAATCATTCAAGAAGACTATCCATCCCCTGAACCATCCACAGAGGAAGAATATCAAACTTTGGCAGAAAGATTAGCACATCTTCAAGCTGCTGCCATAGCAAAGAGACAAAAAGGAAAACAGAGTGCGTAGGAAAAGAGCACTAGTCCACACGTGAGGAGGAGCAGTAGGCTAAAAGGAAAGAAAAATGTAACCAAAGAAAAACAATCACACTTTATTGATTTAGGTGAAGGAACACCTGAAAAAGGTCCAGCTCAGCCAAATATTGAGTCAAGTCCTCCACGTGAGGAAAGCCCTTTTCAGCTGGAAAGAGAAAACAGTCCTCCTTTACCAGAATTTGAGTTCAGGCCGAGAAAAACACCTGAGGTAGATTCCAACCAGCAAGAATCATATAACTACCTAGAGTCCTTGGAACAATCGGCTACAGGACCAAGCACCACCTTGCCACTTGATGCATAAGTACAGTCTTTAAAACAGGAAGTGTTTGAATTGGAAGTCCTAAATAGGCACATTAAACAGGAAAACGAAGCACTCAAAGAGCAGAGTAAGGTAGACAAGATTGTCCATGATAACACTATGCTCCATTTAGGACTGCGGCAAAAGAAGAACAGGAAGCTAAAGAGAAAGTGTAAAAAGTTGAGCAGGGCATTGATTAATCTTAAGTTCAAATGTCTAGTCAGGAAACCAAGGACTGTTTTAGCATCAAAGAGGAAAAGAAGAGGGCTAGATGTTCTTGCAGAAGCCTCAGAGCACATGGATTAAAGAAAAAAAAAACTAAGTTTTGGTTGCATGAGGACATGCAACACCTTCACAGTGGGGGTATGTTGAGCCTCGAACCTGCACCTTCCTATACACCCTCTCAACCTTCTTTTTCCACTCATTTCATCCACCTAGTCGATTAAATCAGTGTAGTTTAGCTTAAAAAGGAGCTTTTGACATGATTTTCTAACTACGCTGATGACTGTTGTTTGGTTTAGAATTTTGTTCAGACAGCTGCGGAAGCTTCTTAGTTTCCGCAGCCGACAAAGGCTTCCATAGCTGACCCAGGATTCTGCAGCCAGCACAGGATTCCGTAGCCGTTTTGTCGAACACCATGCTACAGGTGTCCTCTGAAGGGATGAGCCACATGGGCAAGTTCCAGGAGTCAAGGACATGGATTGTGTCCCTCCAGATCATCCAGCACGGCCATGAAAGCCTGCGGTCAAACACGGGGCAAAGGATAGTCAACGGAAGTGTCCAGCGGTGGCACGGCTCTGCGTAGGTCTGTTTTTTAGCACGTGAAGCTACTTGGCACAATCCTTAGCCACGAAGACATCCTGGCAGCGCAAATCCAACAGCCGTACCTCTCGGATTTAATAAACATGATGACAGTTACCTAGATCCAGGCTGAGGAGGATTCACGTGTCTCTGGCAGCGTGGTTAATAGAGTAGATGTAGTTAATCTGTTTTATCTCTCTTTCCTTATAAATAACGCGTCTATGAACGCTGAAAAAGTTAATCTTTGTGAATGTAATTTGAAGACCGTTCTATTTCCCCACTGCACTTTTACGTTGTTGTTTAATATATGAGAAGACTGGTTTAAACTTCCGCGTGTAGCTGTTCGTTGAATTGGTTGAAGTGGCAGAGGGCCCCTGCTTACTGAAACCTTGTACAGTTGTCTTTTAACTTTTGCATTACTTTATTTCTGTTCATGTATATTAGCTGTACAGTTGTCATTTAATTGTTGCGTTTTATTTTATCATGTATATTAGCTATACATAACAAAGCTTTTGATTTCTGTTGATTTACATTTTCATTGCTGCTCTTTCATGGTTACAACTGATCAGTGTTTTTGTAGGTTTTCTTAGGCAACCAGGGGCAATTTTTCACCTTTTCTTTTTATCACTATTGGCATACAAGATCATCTTGTCTTTGTCGATGACTTTTGTTTTCCTGAAGTTTGATTTTCAAGTACTGTCATTTCCTTGAGTAGTACATTTATTTTTTGTTCTTAGATATCATGCTATTCATCTGTTAATGGTTCCTTTCTATAATCAAATAACTGTATTAGGGAGCAGAATATCACTCATTATAGCTTGATTTAGTTTGCTTTAGATCTCACATTGCTTGACTTGTTCATGACTATTTCTCATAGGGTAAATTAAGCTGAAAGGCAAAAGGTCAAGAAAGTTAAAGTAGTGTGATTAGTTTCTTTTATGCAGCTTAACTTCTTTTAGATTTCACATTGCTTAACATTTCATGATATCTTTTCACAAGGAAGATTGAGTTGAAGAGTTGAAATAGTGTGGATTAGTTGTTCTTACTTTTAATTGAATTTAGTGGAGATTTCACTTTCATTTTCATTCAGCAACAAAGATACTGGTCCGATGTCATTAGTTCATTGTTGATGTCTTTATTTCTTTTTAAGAATTGAATTCATTTCAGTCATTTTAAAGCTTGCTTTCTTTTAAGTTTTAGAGATCACCATAATCATCCATATTTCACTTGCTTTATCACCTTTTCATCATCTCACATTAGGGAAAGATAAAACCAAAAAACAAACTTAAAAAAAAAAAACTAAAAACGACAAAAGACTAAGGAAATGGTTATCTAGTACATATAGTACACTTCACTTCGTCAGTTTACGAACCCCGGGTTGACATTATAAATAGCAATTTAGATCACACTAAATTGACCAAACATTTTGGCGCCGTTGCCGGGGAAGTGAAATTAGGTAGCCAATTTCTAAAAAAAAAAAACAAGAAAATTTCAAGAAAGGAAAATTGATAACCTCTCAAAGTATGCTCTCCTCTTGCACTTAGTGTGATCTGGAGGATCAGAAAAGAGAATGTTATTGGTTTAATAGTTTCTTGAGTATGCTCTCTTCTTGCACCTAGAGTGACCTGGAAGATCAGAAAGAGAATTATTAGCCTGACTTGAAGAAAAAATAAAAAAAATGACATGCATAGAGCAAGAGATTCTAGGGGAAGGTTTTTAGCTAGAGCCAGAAGTTCGATTTTTACAACTCCATCTACTTCAAAGAATAGACAAGAGACACCTCCATCATCTCCAACTTACACTCCTAGCCCTAGGATTCCTGGAATTCAAGAGGCAGGAGTCGACTCTCCCACACCTTCCATCGAATCTGAACTAGAAAGAGATCCTTTCCTTCCTTCTACAGAGAGACAAATTGTAATTAAAGAAGTAAAATCATCTGAAGAAGAGGAGGGAGAAATTCCTTCTCATACACCCTTAGTAGAAGAACTAGAAGACTCTGAAGTCTCCAGGGAAACTACCATGACAGAGGAAGGAGCAACTGGATTTGGTAGAGGTAGAGGTAGAGGAGGAGGAGGAAACAATGGAGGAGGTAGAGGTAACATTGGGGGAAATAGGGATGGGGATAACTCATTCGGATTTCCTATAGTCGATGAGGACTCCCGAGCCACAATGAAAAAAATCTCACCATCTGTCCTCCCAAACTTCCATGGGTTCAGGAATGAGGACCCTGAAACATTTCTATTTGAGTTTGAAGTCGTGTGTCGAACTTATGATTATTTGGAAGACTCTCAAAAACTCAAATTGTTTCCTTCAACATTGAAAGGAGCAGCCTTGAAATGGTTCATGGGATTACTCACTCAATCCATTAGGTCTTGGAATGATATGAAACAAGCATTTTTGGATAGGTACCTGGACTATTGTATGCCCACCAATCACAAGGATGAGGTATTCAAAATGATGAAAAAAGAAGATGAAAGCTTGGAGGAGTTACTTGAAAGATTTCAATATAACCTGAAAAGAGAAAAAATGAGTAACTTGGATGAGGAGACCTTGAAAGCCCTTCTATTAAAAGCCATTAGAGATGAATGGATAGATATTTTGAACATGATGGGAAAGGGAGATATATCTCAACTTCCACTTTCTGATATAGCAGAGTTATGTGTCCATCTCTCAAGGGGGAAATCTAAAACTCAAAAAGGGCCTCTAGATCCTTCTCTCATTAGAGCAAATAAATCTGCAACTGGATCAATAAGTAGGGCTGAGATTGGAAACATGCTTGATGAATTCAAAACTGACATCTTAGGGAGTCTTAGTGAGCAACTAGACACCCTTAAGATTCACAATAAGCAGAAAGCAGAAGCTGAGGCTTTGGCCATCTTTTGCCCAAAGTGTAGGAAGAAACATGCTCTAAGGGAATGTCCCTTGGATGAAAAAGTTGTGGAAACATGTGTCATTTGTTCAGATAATCATGAGACCAAGGATTGTCCTTCAATTCTTGGGCTCAAAGCTGTCTTTCAAAACCAACAAGCTCCACAACTTCCAAATCAAAATCCACAACTATCATTGCCATTTCCACAACAACCTTCTCAACAGAATCCAAATTCTCAACTCTTGCTTCCATTCCAACAAAAGTCAAATCAATTTCCCTCTCAGCCATTGCCAAACCCCAATAACAAAAACCCTCAAAATGCTTACATGGAAGGTCAACAATTTCCTACCTATATGATTTTTCCTCTCAATGATGTATAACTCAGATCAGGTAGAGTCCTAGATAAGCATTCTATAAATGCTCAAAAGCAAAGCATTTTTGAGGAAGATTCTCTTGAAGCCAATAAGGGTTTTGAAGCATCTCTTCAAAACCCAAGTACTCAAAAAGAAAAAGAAAAAGAGTTAACCCCCACAACTCCCATAGTTGAGCAACCTGCATCTTTATCCACACCTCCTTTTCCTGAAATATTACAAATTGACAAAGGAGTGGAAAAACAAATTTTGTTGCCTGACTATAATTTTCTAGATGAATTGAAGAATGTCTGTATCAAAATTCCCTTGTTACAAGCCATTAAAGAGATTCCTATTCTAGCAAAAACAATAAAGGAGTTGAGCCTTAAAAGACCAAGAATGAAACTAAGAGATACCAGAAGAATCCACCTGGTAGGGAAAATTGCAGATATCATGATGGGAAAAATTACTATGCAGAAATATGTAGATCCCGGTAGTCCAATTGTCAAAACACATATCAATGGGGTAGAAATACCAAATACTTTGATTGATTTAGGGGCTGCTATCAACATCATGAGTAGACAGACTATGGAACAGCTAAAACTTCCTAACCTTCTCTTTACACCTACTTTATTGCAACTTGCAGATCGATCAATTATTAAACCAGATGGTGTATTAGAAGACATTCCAGTCTCCTTAGAATCTTGGGAATATCCAGTTGATTTCATGATTTTAACTCCCAAGAGTAATCTAGGAGGACATCATAAGTTGTAGGTCTGGGGATATGTATATTTTTGATGATAATTCGACAAAGAAGTTCAATCTGTATCCTCCAGCAAAAGAAATTACAGAAATAGGAGATAATGAGTGGGTTGATGATGAAGATACTATACAACCTGTCTTTACCATTTCTGAGATCAGTGAAGATAGTCAAATTCTGAACACATTAGAAAATTTTGAACCATCTTCAGAATATGACCACACACAATTTCAGTTGGATTCTGACATCGAGTGTCTATCATCTAGACAAATGTCTCTTTTCTCTATGGAAGAGTTTGGTAGTTCTGCCATTGCGATTTTTCCAGGAAAAACATTGAATATCAACATAAACTTGGAAAAATCACAACAGGAAGAGCTAACCAAAATCTTGCAAAAACATTCTACTGCATTTGCATGGGAGTATACCGATATGAAAGGTATTGACCCTAAGACTTGCATTCATCACATCTACATTGAGGAAAACAGTAGGCCAATCAGACAACCTCAAAGAAGGATGAATCCAAACCTTAGGGATATAGTGAAAGAAGAGCTCCAAAAGTTACTTAATGTAAACTTCATTTACCCTATTTCAGATAGCCGGTGGGTTTCTCCCTTGGTTATAGTACATAAAAAGAATGGTAAATGGAGGGTTTGCATTGATTACAGGGAATTAAACAAAGAAACTTTGAAGGATCACTTTCATTTACCCTTTATTGATCAGGTATTAGATACTTTAGCAGGCAAAAAGTATTTCTCATTTTTGGATGGTTTTAGTGGTTACAATCAGATTTAGGTAGCACCTGAAGATCAGGACAAAACCACATTTACTTGTCCATGGGGAACTTTTGCTTACCGAGTACTTCCTTTTGGATTATGTAATGCACCCGCAACATTTCAAAGGGCAGTGCTAGGAATCTTTTCTGATCTAATTCATGATTGTGTAGAGGTTTATATGGATGATTTTACAGTTTATGGTAATTCATTTGAAGAGGCATTAGAGAATTTGGAAAAAGTCCTTATAAGATGTAAAGAAACAAATCTTTCATTAAGTCATGAGAAATGCTTTATGATGTTTACTGAAGGGATTGTTTTAGGACATCATATTTCAGGAGATGGAATTAAAGTTGATAGATCAAAAGTTGAAGTCATCTCCAAGTTACCTATTCCAAATTGTCAAAAAGATGTTAGAAGTTTTCTTGGATTTACTGGATATTATAGAAGAATTATTGAAAACTTCACGAAGATAGCATCTCCGCTCTTCAAATTACTTACAAAAGACTGTGAATTCAATTGGGATCCTGACTGTCAATCTGCATTTGAAACTTTAAAAACAAGAATATCTGAAGCACCCATTTTGAGAGGGCCAAATTGGAAACTTCCTTTCCATATTTCTACAGATGCTTCAGATACAGCTCTAGGAGCTGTGTTGGGTCAAAAGGATTTAGTTCCTTATGCCATTTACTACACCAGTAAAAATTTGACTCCCACTGAGTTAAATTATACTGTGACTGAAAAAGAGTTCTTAGCTGTTGTTCATGCAATCAACAAGTTTAGACATTATATAACAGGCTATGAAACTTTTGTCCATACTGATCATTCTGCAATTAGATATCTCATGAAAAAACCTGTTACTAATGGCAGAGTTACAAGATGGATTTTACTTTTACAAGAATTCAATATTACTGTGTTAGATAGACCAGGGAAACAAAATACAGTAGCTGATTTCTTGTCTAATATCCAAAATACTAACGAAGATTCTCCTGTAGAGGATAAGTTTCCAGATGAATATTTGTTTGCAGTAACTACTAAAACTCCTTGGTATGCAGATATTGCTAACTATTTGGTTACAGGGAAGCTACCTCCACACTTATTTCCTAATGAGAAGAGGAAAATTATTCAGGAGAGTTCAAGTTATTCATGGATTTCTAATGAATTGTTCAAAACAGGGCTAGACTGTGTGATCAGAAGATGTGTTCGGGAAGATGAAATGACTGACATCCTCAGGGCATGTCATGATGAGCCATGCGGTGGGAACTTCGCTGACAAGAGGACAACTTATAAAATCCTTTCTTTAGGATATTATTGGCCTTCTCTCTTCAAAGATGCAAAACAATATGTCAGGAGGTGTGACAGCTGCCAAAGAATTGGGAGACCAACTCTTTCAAATGAAATGCCATTACAGCCACAGGTACTCATCGAACCATTTGAAAAATGGGCTTTAGATTTCATTGGACCTATTAATCCACCATATAAACAAAAGAAGTATATATTGGTTTGCACTGATTATGTTACTAAATGGATAGAAGCCAAGGCATTGCCTTCTGCCACTGAAAATTCAGTTTTTCAATTTCTTTTTGAGGATATTTTTACTCGTTTCGATGTCCCAAGAGAAATTGTGACGGATCAGGGAAGTCAATTTACATCTAACTTGATGGAGAAGTTGATGGAAGAATACAAAAGCAAGCATAGAAAATCTACTCCGTACCATCCGCAAGCAAATGGTCAAGTGGAATCCACAAACAAAGTTCTTGAGGGCATCATCACCAAAACTGTTCATCTCCACAGAAGAGATTGGGCAAAAAGGCTTCCTGAAGCCTTATGGGCCTATAGAACTACATGGAGGAATACAACAGAACATTCTCCCTATGAACTTGTTTATGGGAAAGAAGTCCTGCTCCCCATTGAGTTTCAAGTCAAGACCTTCAAGATGGCAGTTCAGTTGGGGATGAATCTATCAGAAGCCCAAAAGCACAGAATGGAGCAGTTGAATGAGCTAGATGAAATAAGACAAGATGCAATTTTAAGGACTGATCTAGTTCAGCACCAAAGAACTAAGTGGCATGACAAATATATCTAAGAGAAAAAGTTTCAAAAAATAGATTGGGCGTTACTGTTTGATTCCAAGTTTAAAGACTTCAAAGGGAAATTTCAGACTCATTGGCTTGGACCATATGAGATTGATGAAGTCTTTAGCAATGGAGCAGTTCAAGTCAAAACCATTGATGAGTTCCAAACTCCTCTTATTGTGAATGGCCACCGATTGAAAATTTATCATAAGCCACTCTCAAAAGAGGACTTTGTCAAAATGTTTCAAGAAAATTCTGCAATGAGGCTGGTGGAGAGGAATCCTTCTCCTCCATCAGCCTAGTCTTTGTTTCTTTCCGTTGAAAAAAAAAAGAAAAAAAAAAAGAGAAAAAATAAATAAAAAAATCTTTTGTATAAGCCTGAAAACCAATCGTAGATTGGCAGTCTTATACAGAAAATGTAGAGTGAAAATCAGGGACACCTGACACTCTATATTTTCCAAAAAAAAAATCTCTCTTTCTTTCCATCTTCACTCCACCTCACTTGTCATTTCACTTCACCTCCATCTCATTTTCATCTCCATTCCACTTCACTCCACTTCATTTCCATCTCATTCCACTCATTTCATTTCATTCTATCAATAAAAGTCCCTCTCAGGACTATTTTATTTAGTTAGTTCTTCTCTAACTATCTTTGTGCAGTTAAATGGGTGTTGTCTTAGTTTCTACAGCTGGAAACCGTTTCCGCAGCCAGAGCCAGTTTCCGCAGCTAGAAACGATTTCCGCAGCCAGCATCACTCTGTCTTTACAACCAGCATCACTCTGTTTTCAAAAAAATCACAGTCAAAGGTTAGTGTCATCATCACCAAGTGCAGCAAAGGCATGGGGCATCCTCAAGATCAGAGAACAACAATGGGTCAGAAACCTTAATCGAGAAATGATAAACCTCCAAAGGTATGATCAAAAATCTCTACCAAATAACAATTTAATGTCATTATTTGCATAGTTATTAAACCATGGCAAGTTCCACTAAATGCAATGATTTGATATGGCAAGCCCCATACCACTCCTCTTCCACGATGTCATTCCATATACACCTTATTCATTTCTAATAGTCCCATAATCATTCTAAATTTATGGACTGCTCTCCCATTTATTGACCGTACTTTGGAGACGTGACCGACTCCACTACGACTCTCCTTCACCATAATTCCTACAGCCGTCTACTGAAACGTGTACGCAAGCCAGCCGATCCAAAAGGAATCAGCCGTTATTCTGCCTATTTATCATTTCACTCCCGCATGCATTCGATGCTAAACTCGTGACTATTGCTTACCTCAGTGCTCATACCATTCCCTGTTCTCCATTTCCGCTGCGTCCACTACAGCCTGCTCCAAACCCTAGCCACAGTCACCACATACATTCCGAACTTCGATTACGGCCACTCCAGTTACCCTAAGAACCCCGGAATCAGCCATTTTTCTCCTGAACCGTCATACGCAGTAGAATTTCCAGTCGGAATTTGAAGCCGAGAATGGGAAAACTGCTAAGAGCTGAACCGGAAGGCCCGAAATATCTGGAGGGTTATCCTCAAACAAAGGAGTCATTGAAGAAAGCAAGGTGGCTGAAATTCATTCAAAATTTCAGGGGCTATAACAAAGAAGTGACTAAATCTTTTGCAAGGTCTTTTAATGGACAAATAGTGGAGGTTGGAGACCTGAAATTTACAGTGACCAAGGCCACAATAGCAGTTGCAACAAGTCTTCCGCAAGAAGGTGAAAGGTGGTTCAAGAACAGAGGTGTGGAAGATCAAATATGGAAAACAATGCTACAAAACCCAGGTATGGATACCTCTATATTTACCAAAGGAATCCCTGTGCATACAATAAAAGAAGAATGGTCCCCTCTGCTATTACTTATTCAGAAATTTATCACATGCAAGGGTCTTTTTGGCTCCATGTACATGTATCATGCCAGGCTAATGATGAATTTTATGGAAGGTTATACCCTTAATTTGCCTTATTTTCTGTTATCAAGCTTGAATAAAATGAGTTTTACTGTTCAAAAACACGTAGGTAATATTGAAGCCCATCTTTACCATCACGGGTTCATAAAAATTCTTATTGAAGAACAGTTGAAAAAAACTAAGGATACTTGGGAAAAGTTTTTGACAAGAAACCATTTCCAAGAACTGACTGAATCCTCTGGAAGCAGTCCCCCAAAAATTCCAAAGAGAAGTAGGAGGAAAGAAAAGAATATTACAGCCCAAGACTCTCCTACAAAAGACATTCAGGAAACTATTCAGAAAGAAGAAGAAGAGGGAGCTAAAAACAAGAAACAGAAGAAGGATAAGGGCAAAGTAATCATTCAAGAAACCTATCCATCCCCTGAACCATCCATAGAGGAAGAATCTCAAACTTTGGCAGAAATATTAGCACATCTTCAAGCTACTGCCATAGCAAAGAGACAAAAAGGAAAACAGAGTGCGCAGGAAAAGAGCACTAGTCCACACGTGAGGAGGAGCAGTAGGCTAAAAGGAAAGAAAAGTGTAACCCAAGAAAAACAATCACACTTTATTGATTTAGGTGAAGGAACACCTGAAAAAGGTCCAGCTCAGCCAAACATTGAGTCAATTCCTCCACGTGAGGAAAGCCCTTTTCATCTAGAAAGAGAAAACATTCCTCCTTTACCAGAATTTGAGTTCAGGCCGAGAAAAACATCTGAGGTAGATTCCAACCAGCAAGAAGCATATAACTACCTAGAGTCCTTGGAACAATCAGCTGCAGGACCAAGCACCACCTTGCCACTTGATGCACAAGCACAATCTTTAAAACAGGAAGTGTTTGAATTGGAAGTCCTAAATAGGCACATTAAATAGGAAAACGAAGCACTCAAAGAGAACAGTAAGGTAGACAAGATTGTCCATGATAACACTATGCTCCATTTAGGACTGTGGCAAAAGAAGAACAGGAAGCTGAAGAGAAAGTGTAAAAAGTTGAGCAGGGCATTGATTAATCTTAAGTTCAAATGTCTAGTCAGGAAACCAAGGACTGTTTTAGCATCAAAGAGGAAAAGAAGAGGGCTAGATGTTCTTGTAGAAGCCTCAGAGCACATGGATTAAAGAAAAAAAAACTAAGTTTTGGTTGCATGAGGACATGCAACACCTTCACAGTGGGGGTATGTTGAGCCTCGAACCTGCACCTTCCTATACACCCTCTCAGCCTTCTTTCTCCACTCATTTCATCCAACTATTCGATTAAATCATTGTATTTTAGTTTAAAAAGGAGCTTTTGACATGATTTTCTAACTACGCTGATGACTGTTGTTTGGTTTAGAATTTTGTTCAGACAGCTGCGGAAGCTTCTCAGTTTCCGCAGCCGACACAGGTTTCCACTGCTGACCCAGGATTCTACAGCCAGCACAGGATTCCGCAGCCGTTTTGTCAAACACCATGCTACAGGTGTCCTCTGAAGGGATGAGCCACATTGGCAAGTTCCAGGAGTCAAGGACATGGATCGTGTCCCTCCAGATCATCCAGCACGGCCATGAAAGCCCGCGGTCAAACAGGGGGCAAAGGATAGTCAACGGAAGTGTCCAACGGTGGCACGGTTCTGCGTAGCTCTGTTTTTGAGCACGTGAAGCTACGTGGCACAATCCTTAGCCACGAAGACATCCTGGCAGCGCAAAACCAACAGCCATACCTCTCGGATTTAATAAACATGATGACAGTTACCTAGATCCGGGCTGAGGAGGATTCACGTGTCTCTGGCAGCGTGGTTAATAGCGTAGATGTAGTTAATCTGTTTTAGCTCTCTTTCCTTATAAATGATGCGTCTATGAACGCTGAAAAAGTTAATCTTTGTGAATGTAATTTGAAGACTATTGTATTTCCCCACTGCACTTTTACATTGCTATTTAATATATGAGAAGACTGGTTTAAACTTCTGCGTGTAGCTGTTCGTTGAATTGGTTGAAGTGGCAGAGGGCCCCTGCTTACTGAAACCTTGTACAGTTGTCTTTTAACTTTTTCATTACTTTATTTATGTTCATGTATATTAGTTGTACAGTTGTCATTTAATTGCTGCGTTTTATTTCATCATGTATATTAGTTGTACATAACAAAGCTTTTGATTTCTGTTGATTTACATTTTCATTGCTGCTCTTTCATGGTTACAACTGATCAGTGTTTTTGCAGGTTTTCTTAGGCAGCCCGGGGCAATTTTTCACCTTTTCTTTTTATCACTATTGGCATATGAGATCATCTTGTCTTTGTCGCTGACTTTTGTTTTCCTGAAGTTTGATTTTCAAGTACTGTCATTTCCTTGAGTAGTACATTTATTTTCTGTTCTTAGATATCATGCTATTCATCTGTTAATGGTTCCTTTCTATAACCAAATAATTGTATTAGGGACTAGAATATCACTCATTATAGCTTGATTTAGTTTGCTTTAGATCTCACATTGCTTGACTTGTTCATGACTGTTTCTCATAGGGTAAATTAAGCTGAAAGGCAAAAGGTCAAGAAAGTTAAAGTAGTGTGATTAGTTTCTTTTATGCAGCTTAACTTCTTTTAGATTTCACATTCCTTAACATTTCATGATATCTTTTCACAAGAAAGATTGAGTTGAAGAGTTGAAATAGTGTGGATTAGTTGTTCTTACTTTTAATTGAATTTAGTGTAGATTTCACTTTCATTTTCATTCAGCAACAAAGATACTGGGCCGATGTCATTAGTTCATTGTTGATGTGTTTATTTCTTTTTAAGAATTGAATTCATTTCAGTCATTTTAAAGCTTGCTTTCTTTTAAGTTTTAGAGATCACCATAATCATCCATATTTCACTTGCTTTATCACCTTTTCATCATCCCACATTAGGGAAAGATAAAACCAAAAACAAACTTAAAAAAAAACACTAAAAACGACAAAAGACTAAGGAAATGGTTATCTAGTACATATAGTACACTTCACTTCGTCAGTTTATGAACCCTGGGTTGACATTATAAATAGAAATTTAGATCACACTAAATTGACCAAACAAGCGGCCTCTTACATAATGGAAAGAAGAATTAAAAAGGTACTAAAAAAAAATTTGGAAGCCTCTGGAGGACTACTAAATAATAAAAAATGCAGAATCTTTAGATGGAACACACCCTCTCGTACTCCCCAAAAATTCTCAGAAATTATGGAAATCCCATTTCAAGAAAAATGGAGCCATTTCTAATATCTTGGACTCCCGATCTCAAAATAAAATTTTAAGACCGAAATATGGAATAAGTACATTGAGAAAATGAAACAAAAATTGCATAATTGGGGTATGATCTGGCTCAATATGGCAAGAAGGGTGGTACTAATTAAGGCTCTACTCACAGCTCTCCCAATTTACCAATATGCAACAATACTAGCCTCGACAAGTATACACAAACAAATTGAGCTAGTAATCAGGGGGTTCCTATGCCAAGGAGGTAAAGTGGAGACAAAGAAGCACAACCTTGTGAAATGGGATGAAGTAACTCTACCATATGAGAAAGGTGGGTTGGCAATAAGACTCCCAGGGATAATGAACTTGGCTCTAGGAGAAAAAATAACATGGATATTTATAACAGGAGAGAGAAGCTGGTGGAAGAAAATCCTGGAAGCAAAATACATGAACCACAATAGAACCCTCTTATTGAGGAAAGGTTGTCCAATCAAGCCCTTCTCCTAGTTCTAGAATCTAATTAAAAAAATTGTTTCCCTCATCATAGAAAACTCTTCTAAGATCCTTGGCAATGGTAAACTCATCAAAATGTGGAAGGATAGAATAATGGGAAATCAGCCTATAGTCTGCCAAGAAAATCTTTAGGATCTGAGAAGATGGATGAAAACAAAAGGAATCATTACTCTGGATGACATACTCTTTGGAGAGATGGAGAATGGGGAGATTGGAGGATTCTCAACCTCCCTTGTGGCCTTGTCCCTCAATGGAAATCCCTAATCTCACATATTAAGGGGGATGCTCCACAAAGTCTAGACTCAAAAGATTCGCTTCAATGGGATCTTGATGCAATGGATTTCTCGTCAAATCTAGATATGCTACTTTACATCAACATGGAAATCGAGATTGGGATTACTGGAGGGAGGCATGGAAAATTGAAACACTGCCAAAAATCAAAGTTATCATGTGGGCGCTACTCAAAGGAAAAATATTGACCGTTGATAATCTTAAAAAGAAAGGATATGAAGGCCCATCACGTTGTGCTATGTGTCAAGGAAGTGAATAAAATATTCAACATCTTTTTGCGGGTTTCCCCTTTGCTAGGGCCTACTGGAAAGGGCTTGTTAGTCCCTTGGAGGTTAGTATTCTACAATCGTTGCCTTTACATGAACTTCTATCAACCTGGGGAAAAAAATATCCATATTCCTTCAAAAATAAAGAAACAGTAAAAACATATTGGTTAAGTTTTCCCTCATTTATGTGCTAGAAAATTTGCTTAGCAAGAAACTAGATGATCTTTAAAGATCGCACCCCAAATACGAAAACAGTCCTGGCTAAAACTTGGAGCATGTCATCTAAATTCATCAACTCTAAAGAAGTTAAAGCAATATATGTCAAACACATGCAGCACAAGGAAATATTTTGGGTTGAATTCACGCTGAGCAAATAACAAAAAATACACATCATCAAATCTCCTAATAGCATGCAGAATTGGAAAATTAGAATTAAAAAAGAGGAGTTCAAAACATGGACAAAAAATTTAAATAGGCCTTGTTTACTGTTTGATGGTGCTTCTAAGTCCAACCCAGACAAGGCTAGAGTGGGAGGTGTTCTTTTTACCCAAGAGGGAAAAATCCTATTACTTATGAATGGGGATTAGGAGAACTATCCAACAACAGGGCATAAGCATATGGCCTCCTCTTGGGAACAGAAATATTAAGGCAGGGAAGTATGAAGAATCTTGTCATAATGGGGGACTCTTCAATAATAATCCAATCGATGGTGGAAAGCAGAAGCTCCAAGAACAAGGCCCTGAGACAAATAACAAGAAGAGCGGGAAAAAATTTGTAGTTTCTAGGTGAAGTCACCTTCAAGCATATCCTTAGATAAAATAATCGTACTGTTGAAATGCAGGCGAATCTGGTTGTCAACCATCATATGGGAGAATCTAGAATTGATAATGTGATCTCTCATAAACTTTTTCCATAGGACCTCTCGCCTCAATGTGCAGAGAATAGAAATCAAAGAGAGAACATCAAGGTGGGCAACGATCACTTCAGCTCGAATGGTTAGACCTCAAAATATCAGGAAATCTAAGTAAATCCCCAAGAACAGACATGATAGTCATTCTACGGCTATCAATCAAGCTACAACTACTCAAGCTTCCCATGAAATGCTAATTTTCTCTTCCTTGATGTGGCAAGCTACGCAGCAATATATCCCCCCCCCTCGCTCATCTTATTTTATCTCTGCCATCTTCACCCTCCCTTTCCTTCCCCTCTGTCCTAGAAGTTGTAATCCTTTTTCCTGTATATGTCGATGCGCCCCTTTGGGGATTGAGATTATCTTCTTTGTTTTAGCCTTGTCTCTCTCGTTCGCGTAGCTCTGGGAGTGGTTTTCCACATCCTATTGCCTTCACGCAGCTCTAGTGGCCCCCACCTTCACGCAACTCTAGAGACGGTTTCGAACATTTTGCCTTCGCGCAACTCTGGAGGCAGCTTCAAACATTTTGCCTTCGCACAACTCTTGTTGCCCTCGCCACCACACAGATCTAGTGGCCCTCGCCTCCCAGATTCTTTAGCTTTCACGCAGCTCTTGTGGCTTCTGCTTCCGGATCCTAGTTCCCTCTCTATGGTAGTTGTGGGTCTTCGCAGGACTGTCTAGAGGTTGCTTTTGTTTCTTCTCTTTGTTTCTTATTTCCCTTTCTATTCTCTGTTGGTTCGATCGCCTTCTTTCTTCAGAAAAAATGGAATGGAACTCTCTTGCAGATGTTCCAAAGTGCAAAAACTGCGCAGTTTGTCGGCTAACAAATTCATTATTGAGCAAGTCAGAGAAACAGTCAAAGACTACAAATTTGAAGAAAAATATGAGAATTCCTTCCTAAAGAGACAAATGGAAGAGAAGAGGAAAAAAATGTTTGCACTAAAGCAAAATTGTAGGCATTTGGAGGAAACGATCAATTATCTGAAGAGCTTACTTATTAATCAGACAGGAGAAAACTCTAACATTTAAAGCAACAAGAATTGGCCTCAGCCCCATTAGGAACCCTCACTCAACAAAAATTAATTGTAAATTCTTCATTCTTCTCTTTTCTGCAAAGTCTTTCCGCTACTAGTTTTTTATGTTATGTAGGTGTAAATTGTTGTTGAATCAATATGTAAGTATTTATAAGGATAGTGCAATTAGTGACCTCATAAACAAAAGGGGAAGAGCTTGGAAGATAGGGATTGTTTGTCCTCTGTTTCTCTTCTAGAATGCCTTCTCCCATTTTAGCTTGATGTAATGTGAGCATGTCTCCCTCCTTTTCTTTTTTTTGGAATAGAAATCCAGTGACTGACTTTGTTAAAAAAAAAATACATATTGGTAAGTATGCTTATTTACAAATAATTTCTATCCAGTTTTAGTATAAAGACAATTTGACTATAATAATGTAACTCTTAGTAATTATATTTAATTAATCCAAATTTCTAATAGAATTAAATTTGAAGCTTCAACTATATAAATTCATATAATTTATATAAATTTTTAACAAAATATGCATAAATTGTAGGGTTAGTAAAAGGTGGTGAGCTAAGTCACCTAACATGGGGATTCGGGACACGTAGGATTCGAGATTCGTGGTGTCGGATTCGGACGCGCTAACCCCCCGGAACAAGACACGTTAGGACACGTTATATATTATTTTATTATCTATATATATATATATTAAAAATTAGATATTATCATATTTCTTACACAAATTTTAATTAATGATACAAATTTATTGATTTCAAACATAGATCTTCATCTATAGCTATTAGCATGCATAGTACATACAAAATTCGAATAAATGTTAGTGGTATTGGTCACATAAATGATAAATCTATTAAAAATTTAAATCATGGTTCATAATTCATAACTGAAAGACAACTTACAACTACAAGATAGTAAGATAAACACACTGACAACTGTAGTTTTCTCATTAAGTGATCAAATCAAAATGTGTTACATAGGTAGTGTTGGTGGAATGCCAATGGAAAATAGAAATAGAAAATATAAAACAACTACAGGTATACAAGCCTCAAGGCATCAATCAGCATCAGAATCAGCATCATTGTCCCCATCATCATGGTCCCCACTGCTCTCCTCTGCATCCTCCTCCTCCCCTGTATCCATAGTCACTTCTGCATCTGATGGTATGGAGGTTGACCCCTCTAAGTCATCAAATCTAATAGGCTCTAGCACTGGATCATTGAGATCCATGTTGGCCAATTCCAACTCAACAGTGGTGTCCAGACCCATATCACCAGGAAAGACACCCCACATCTTTGTCTTTCCCCTCAACCACTCTTCCCTCTACCTGTAAATAAGACGAAGGTTGGTGTGCACATACACCACTGTCTCTGCCCTGGACTGCTCAAGCCTACTCTTCTTCACAGTACACAAATTCCCATATGTGCTCCAATTCCTCTCGCAACAAGAGGATGAAGTCACCTGAGAGAGGAGCCTCATGGCTAACTGCTGAAGAGGAGGGCTTGTTGCCCCATGATTTGCCCACCAAGAATAGGGCTTCTTAGCCCCCCTGTCTCTAATCACATCATAACCTCCAAATCGACCACTGCCAGTGTAAAACTCTGCAAAGGCATCCTCCACCTCAGCAAGCAATGCACTATCCTGAAAAATCTGCCTGAATGCCTCTTTCCTCCCCTATGAGATTTCACCATCCATGTGAGGAGGGAATCTGCGGGAAGTTCCACCATTCAGCCACTCATGGCTGTAGTATTTGGGGTTCAATGAGTGGGCTAAACAATGTAAAGATGTACAATTCTTGTCCCATTTGCTGACAAGAATATTTTGTATAGTATCACAAAAGGCCTCTGGTGATGTCTCATACTCGGGGTACTCACTCTGTAGAATAATGCTCCTCACAGACTCAATCATGGAATCCCATCCCTCATAAACCTCTCCTAGGATGGGTTTGTCTGTATCTGCAACTCGAAGCAAAGAAATGATAGGGTCCATGATCCAAATAATTAGATCTACCCTCTCCCACCAAGCATCATCTAGCACTGTGTCCTTCACTCTTTTAGAGGCTGCTTGATCTATCTTTCTCCAAAAAGACCAAAACTCAAAAATAACCGTGGACCCAAGAGCAGTCTTGACCTCCCTCAACCTCTTCAACATCATGAATGAAGATGCAAACCGTGTATCAACAATCTTCAACAATGATAGATTGTTGTACTCCTAGTAGATAGTGAGGGCATTTGTATGATTTTGCACAAAGTTACGGATATGTCTTGCATCCTCAATAATACTTCCAATCCAAAGCACATCAGAAGCAATGGATTTCAATGCTAATTTCAATGAATGGACAATGCAAGGTGTCCAAAATACTTGTGGATATTTAGCTTCCACAATCATGCCAGCGGCCTTGCAAACAGGTGCATTATCTGTAATGATTTGCACACAAGAATCAACACCTGCATCTTCAACAACTTTAATAAATAACTCACCCATAAATTGTGCATCCTTGTATTCACCAAGTGTATCCACTTCTTTCATGAAATTTGGACCGTTCAAGGAAGAAACAATGCTAACCCCAGATGTTGGCCATGATGCCACAATAGGCTCAAGCATTTTTTGCACCTCTTTTTTTGCCTTCGTCCACAATGTGGTTCTCAGCTTCTCTAACCCAGGAGGCACATACCCTGCTAGAGCCCCTTGAGTTATAGCTCGACACATCTCAACAAATAAAGGTGAACGTGCAACATTAAATGATATGAAGTTTTGATAGAAGAAGAAGTCAATGGTGAGATCAAGCTCTTTCCGTCTCTCTTTTTGGAAAATCATGTCCATTGTACCAAGTGCTCTTCTTTTTGATGCTTGTCCCCTAGTAGAAGTAGAACTCTCAAATGGAAATTTGGTGTTGGCTTTCCTCAAAAATGGAAGGGGGTCTTCATTCTTGGGTTTTTTTTATTTTGAAGCCAGTGCCACATGTTCCATACCAACATTGGCCTCCTTTTCCAATTCTTTTCTCTTTTTTGAAGTAATATCTCTACAAGATCCAATCCCACAACCAGGTAAAGCCAACAAATGTGATTCACACGGTAATATGTGCTTTTGAAAGAAATGTTACAAAAATTGCATTTCCATTGCACATTGCCTCCTCCCTTTCCCTTGTTTTCTGGCCTATCCTCTCTTGTGACATATTTCCACAATGGATATTTATCATTATCTTTAAGTTCTCTTCCCTAAACATTACTTGCAGCAGACTCTGATGATATTTGGGGAGGAGGGGCATCTCTACCCATGACATTCTTGCCCTTCCTTTGACCCCTAACTGCTGCCTTTGATTGAGCCATGAACACTGTTACCTGTAAACAAAACTGAACAAACTTACAAAGCATGCACAAATTTGTAAATAAAAAATGAAAATCATATACAAACTGTTGTAAAAAATGCAAAAAAATGGAGGTGAAATGCCAGTCTTAGAAGAGAGACAATTTTAGCATGTGTTTTGGAAATTCAAGATTGCAACTTGCCAGAGTATTATGAGAAATTCAAGGTTACAATACACATAAATTATAATTAAATTAATAAATAGATTCCACTGTCCAGATATAAAGTTGTTTCATGATTTGCAGCAAAGAAGGGTTTTGATCTTGCCAAGCTCGTACAGGATTTCAGTGTATTTAGGCAACCAAGTTTTCTCCAAGATTGCAGTTTGATCTTGTGGAAGGAGAGGCCGAGAATAGGCATTATATTCTCTGATCTATGAGAGAATGGCCACAATTCTATGGAGGAGTGTTACAGGGAAAAGTGTCTATATAGAACTGCTCTATCCCACTAAGGTGTGACAGCTGCCTTAGAAACAAACAGAGAAAAGCTACTTTCGTTTTTCCTTTATGAATTATAGATAGAGAGGAACAGAAAGACCAACCTCTGTCTTGCACTAATCTCCTGATTTGATCCCTCTCTTCTTTGATAGTCTTCAGCTACCTGCTCCCTTGCACGCCCAGCTTCACAAAGTACTTGTAAGATCACAGAAGCATAGCACTATACAAAGACATGGATCTATAATCATAAACAATCTAGGATCAGATGTAAATTGACCATACAAATGTAGCAAGCATCAATGACACAAAAGCATGGAGGAAAACTTGAATAGCTTTTATTGATAAACAAGAAAAGAGCCAAGAGGAGTTACAACCAGTTGTTCTGACCCAGCATCAACCTCCCAGCAAAGAAGCCCCTCTTCACCTCAAACAAAGCTTAGATCACCCAACAATCTGATGTTTATCTCAAGAAACCAACAACAATTCCTTACAATATGCAAAATTCCAGCCTCTGGATCTCTGGGATGAGGGATCCATATATAGATATCTGTAATGGATATGATTCAGCTCATGATTTGATTAGTGTCTTCCCTCTGATAGTTCTTGCTTCCACTTGGAGATTGATGATCTCTTACTCATCCTTGGTCGAATTCAGTGAGGCAAGTGTCACAGGAGAAGATTCTGGAAGCTTCCATTGCCTCTCCACCTCGTGGAATGACACTGCCATTTTTCATTTCTCGCCCATCGCACCCCACAGAAGGGATTTTTGAAATGCAATGCACCCACACAGTGTATTTAGGTGATATGCAACGCACTTAGCCAGTGGAGCAGCTGAAATGATCCTGTTTTGACCAATTCTGAGCAGTTTTTCATGGAGAACTTCTGGGAGAAGCTGTAATCTGTTGAACTTGTTCCTTTAGGGGTTAGAACGACACTTTTAGGGACTTAGGAGCCCTTGGTTTATGGACATTTCATGCTTGGGGTTGTAGGGCCCAAAAATGTCTATAACAGTTGCCCCCTAAAGCATGAGGTCGTTAATCTTTTGATGTCGGGTGAAATGCTTTATTATGAGGATCCAAAGTTCTTTCAATGCTGGGAGGAGACTTGTAATAAGATACAATACATTATCTTCCTAATATTTTCATGATCTAGCTGAGGCGGGCATTCCCATGCTCAGCTTTATAAATTCACTTTCATGTACATAGGACAGACAATCGTCTGAGTGTAGACTGATGATTCTGATAAAGCCATCATCCTTTTGAGTGGATGATTATCTGTGCAGCAATGAGGTACATATAATGTCTTTATTTCCCTGAATATATATCGCAGCCCGGATGGATGAAACTAGATCCGGAGTCTTCAATCTCGTTCGACCTTCACTCGGAGTACAAGTCGATCCATGTGAGAAATGTTCTGAAGTCGAACATGGAAAGACATCGCTTGATTACCAGCCAATGATGTAAACTGTTAACAAGCGCGAGAGGAATCACCGATAATGATAATGACCCTCAAGGTACTGCAGTACAATTCACGTGGTGTGAATAAAGGACTTGGCATCAAACACCACGCAAAATCTTTCGGTCGAAGGCCATTGATGTAAACCTGTCGCCACAAGTGAGAAACTAGCCATTGAGGCATGCAAGCTTCAAAGTACTGAATGGGGTGTTCCTAGATCAACTTCTTGGATAATGAGCTGATGTCGACAAGAAGTGATCCATCACAGGAGGGCCTTAATGAATCCCACATCAGTGACACGAAACGGAGCAAATGATTTTAATGGAGGTGAAAACGATCTGGTGATATAAGGTTCAGGGTGGCGGTCATGAAAGAATGGAGCATAAATGTATGGTAGTGGGTGAGACACAGGTGAATTCTCTGAATGACTTCTCTTGAACATATTGGCGACACTGATGTTATGGATTGGTAGCATTAACCCCAAATGTGGATGGTATGATGTGACCATGGTGATGTGACCGGTGAATTAAACAACCCAACCCGACTCGGACACGGAGTGGAAGTGTCATGTTCAAGAGCGACTTGCTACCAACAAAGTTTCTTCAAGTTTTCTTCCCAATTTTCCCCAGTCATTGCTGACCAGTACCTCTTTATTTTTGTCAAGCTTGAGGAGGATAACATATGCTTGTTCTATAATTTGCCCTTCGGGCAAACCCATCGCTATGTTTTAACGAGCCTAGCGATAGTGAAACTCGTTCTCGTCTATAGACAAGTTTGTCGCTATTACACTTTTAACGAGTTTAACGACAAAGATAACTCAGTCCTTTTCAATTTTAGAGAGTCTGAAAAGGAACGTAAAGGTAACTCCAAAATTCCTTTTTCGTCATATAATCCCTTAAGTCCGAAAAAGTATAAAACAATACAGAAGGGATGAATTTTCGATACTTTTAACGAGCCGAAAAAAACAAGCGCTCGATCTTTTTGTGTAATAATCCCTCAGGTCCAAAAAGATTAAAATCTAGAGGAGGGATAGCACTTCCTGTCCCTTTAACGAGTTGGAGAGGCCAATGGCTCGGCAATATTTTCATATTTTACGAGTCAGTTGAAAAGAGCTTAAAGGAGACTCGTCTTTTGAGGAACGAGTGATAAAATGGGTAGCAACTGATTCCAGGTACGGTTTGGAATTTTCCAATCACGGCAGTGTCACAAGGATGGCTAGTGAAATCACTCTTCGCAGCTGTTCCTCAAAATGGGTAAACAATCAAATGGGGGTGAATGATCGGCCAATGAAAAAGTGGAGGTGACGGTGCAAACACGACCAAGGCTTTAATGGCTGAAGTACTACATTCACGATGGTTATTTACCGAGGAATAGTTCATTTTTTAACGACCTTAAACGCGGGGGGAAACATTTGCTCATGTCTTATGTTTATTTTTTAACGAGCTTGAACTATGTGCTAAAACTACTCGATTAATCCAGTCGTATAATAAGAATTTCTCATATAAAAACGACAATTTTTAGAGTTTTGCCCCACATCCTTTCTTTATGCAAGTTAAGAAACGACCAATCCTACGAGTTTAAAGGGTTAGAGGACCTACAAATTTAAAAAATAAATAGTCGCTCTTCACTTGCAAGCCAAAAGGTTTGCATGCCCCGAGGCATAAAACAGAGTTTCAAGGTCACCTTTTATTCGAGCTGACAAAACATTTGTTTTATCAGGAAAGGTATACATCTTTCAGGTTACCCAAAGATTATTCTATTCACAGCGCAAACAAAACACTTCTTCGGCAATGTTTACCGAAATAGACAAAGGTGAGTGAAGGAAGGTACTTCACTCACATAACTTTGACAAGAGAATCTTGTTCTAGAATAACCCCCTCTTCCAATCACGGACGGGAGTATAGACTAGTCATATTCTCTCGCGGAAACCTACCCTATACCCGGAGTTTTCATGCCGAAGCAGACCAGGGTGCATGCCCCCTGGGTTTCAGTCATGTCCCCCCGAATCACTCGCGCTCATCGGGTGGATGGACTGGGGATTGAGACATTTCTTTCGTGAAAAGACCATTTAGGGATGGTATATGACTATTTGCTATGCGTGATCCGGGAAATGAAAGCTGGTCTACAAGCTTGACCACTCTTCCTTCGTGCGAAAAACACATCACTCTAAAGAGTGATGAGACAATGGCTCTCATGCAATAAATATAGTCTCGTCCAAGGAGTAGATTGTAATCCAGGGGTCCTTGAACTACCATTATGTTCATGTGAACGGTTTTCCCTCTCAATGTTATGGGCACATTGGGAAGGATCCCTAACGGTCGACTGGTTCCTTTATCAAAACCTGTTACAATTCTCATCTCAGGCAAAAGCGATGGCGAACCAAACGCTTTCCATGCAGTTGAGGAAAGGATACTCACAGAAGCCCCCTCATCTATGATGGTACCAGCCATAACCATTCTATATATTTGAACAATGATTCGGAATGCTATTCTAGCTGGTAAACGGGGTCTGCCTAGTTGATTCCAGTCGAAGGAGACAACTAGGTTCCTTGGAGGTGGGACCGAATAGACGGTCGGGTACGACTCCGACGAACTTCCTTCCTATGGTAAAGGAACGGGTAAATTGCCCCCATGTTCGTTGGAGTCTGTGCTTATGAAAAGAATTTGGATGGTGTCATCCTTGTTCTCTTCGGTGATTGTATCATCTGAAGATGGAACCTCTGAAGGCAAGACCGGGTCAACTGCCACCTCGACCTTTTGACTTTCGTCTAGTATGGGTTCATATGGTTTATCTTCAATGATAGATGCTTCGACTGACCACCTGAGCGGGCCAGCCGGATTTTCAACTAGTGACAGACTCGGAAAGAGTTTTTTATATCCAGGAGGAAGTCGTAACGGTGAAACTGGACGATCATCCAAAACTCTTTTAGCTTCGTCTAAGAAGGGACAACGGTGGACAGCATGATCGCCTTCGCACAGTTTACAAGGAAATCTATATTTTCCTTTTTATCCTGGGGCTTCACTTTCACTAGTTGACGATGTGTTTTCAACATGAACATCAAAGGTTGATGACACCGGGTTGTGCAAACGAGGAGATGAGTCCCTTAAGATCCGAGGGATGCAAGGACAATCTCTGTGATAGTGGTCTCCTTTGCAAATGACACATGGCGATTCAGGCCTGGTCGGTGCAGTGTGTGGATTTTCGCTAGACGATACTCGTTTGCCCCCATTCGATTTTGGCTCCTTCTTCTTCTTCTCTTTCTTCTTCTTTTCCTTCTTCTCCTTAGGTACTTGACTTTTGGCTTTATCAAGCGAAGAGGAAGGAGGAGAGGAAGAATTAGAGGAAGTAGAAGGTTGGTGGGTAACTCTGGATTCGTCTAGTTGCTGATTCGATTGTTCAGGAATAGTGGTGTTCTGAATGACAGAGGTTGAGAAGAGCCATACAGGCAAACCAATTGTCAGTCCTGGAAGCGACAATGTGGCCATATGGGGTGCACCAACATCTCCCCAAGAGGAGAAGGGACTAGGATTCCCTCCAAGGGGGATTCCTTGGTTGGTGGATTCCATTTTCTCAACCCAAGATCAACGTAGGAAAGGGTAATGAATATTCCGTTTAAAATAAATTTTAGACGCATTGACAAAACTTGTTTTTTCAATTTTTAAGAGTCGAGAAAAAACAAAAGATGACTCTAGTCTCCTTCGATTTTTAATGAGCCTGAAGTGACAAGTGCTCAGATGGACCTTTTCTATTAAGGAGTCTGAAAAGGAACGAAAGGGACTGTTCTGGAAATCTAGGTAGAGGGATTACCAAACCAATCGCAAAACTACAGAATAATTTTTACGGTACGACAGTCAATCTTCCCGAATGATGTGTTCAGTGCATTGTGATCGATAGGACGACAGACATGGCTTCCTACGGATAAAGGATTAAGCCTATTGGGGTCTCCCAAAATATACTCGACGGTATGTGGGAGCACAAGTCCGTACTGGCACTTATCGTCTCAAAGTGGAGGAATCACCCAACCATCAGTGAGAACAACAGTTACCAGGCTTTACGATGCCGGAATACGTCTCTAGCCTAGACTTCTAAATGTTGTGCGTTAAGTTCCAAAGCGTTGTTAGATTCATTGAATTTATTTTAAGTTGATATTGTTTATGAAGTTTGCCTTCCGGGTTCACCACGAGATGTAGATGTAATTCCTAAAATGCAATCTAAGATGATAAACAAATTTTTTATCTCCTTTATGCAATGAAAATCCTAGCTACTAGGGAAAAGAAAGACAGAATCTTTTCACAAAGAGCAAAGAGCACACTCTAAATGCACTTTCCTAAATCAAGCCAATCAGACTGTCTATATGCAAATGCACATGCATGTATTTGTTTTCGACTTTCTTAGTATATGAATGCTAAAAAGAAATTTGATGCACAAATCTGAATTCTTTTCAAGCGACAAATATCAACAAGTTACTTTTTGAAATCAAAAATGGAGACGATCACAACACTTTACAATTTTGAACTGAATACTTGTTCTCGACACTAGAAAATTACAAATTCAGACCAAAAGCAATAGTAACAAGATAATTGACCATCAACAGCAATCAAACTCTTTCCTACGATTGAAATCGACACTTACGACAGTTTCAAATCAAAGGACGACAATACGATTAGCTACTTTTGCAAAGGAGAACTGTAAATGACCCAACAAACACACAAAAACATCTACAGTTCTTTTGTACAAAGGAGGCGGAATAACAGCAAGGAAAAGGGGTTTCAAATAGACATACACTGATCACAGGCAGCAAAATTCAGGAATAGAACTGGAAAGAATGAACCACAGAAGCCACAACTGCACAGAGCTAGTCTGATCAGCACACCTGTAACACAGAGAATCTGAAATGCAGTGCAGCTTGTCCTCTCGGGAAGTGCGTTGAAATTCAGAATCTCTGAATAGTACCTGCGTTGGGCCAGAAACGAGACTCTGTTCGAGTTCCAGGTCACAGTTTGTAGTTCAGTTCTTGGGTTTTGGCCGAGCAAAAAGCAATCAGTAATGCAACAATCAGGGGTAGATCTAAGGAGGATCTAAGAGCTATCACAAGGGCAATCAGATAGTTTGTGAATCAGTTGTTTAAATCATAAACAGATCCAGTAGATGGATTGAAGTAGCAGTTATCTACTTTGCATTTGTTATGGCAAATACAGTTCGAATGCTACTTGTAAGTTTATGAAACAAACAAAAAAGAATGATAAACAAACAAACTAATTATCTCCCCAGTGGAGTCGCCATTTTTTTACAGGGAAAAGTGTCTATATAGAACTGCTCTATCCCACTAAGGTGTGACAGCTTCCTTAGAAACAAACAGAGAAAAGCTACTTTCGTTTTTCCTTTATGAATTATAGATAGAGAGGAACAGAAAGACCAACCTCTGTCTTGCGCTAATCTCCTTATTTGATCCCTCTCTTCTTTGATAGTCTTCAACTACCTGCTCCCTTGCACACCCAGCTTCACAAAGTACCTGTAAGATCACAGAAGCATATCACTATACAAAGACATGGATCTATACTCATAAACAATCTAGGATCAGATGTAAATTGACCATACAAATGTAGCAAGCATCAATGACACAAAAGCATGGAGGAAAACTTGAATAGCTTTTATTGATAAACAAGAAAAGAGCCAAGAGGAGTTACAACCAGTTGTTCTGACCCAGCATCAACCTCCCAGCACAGAAGCCCCTCTTCACCTCAAACAAAGCTTAGATCACCCAACAATCTGATGTTTATCTCAAGAAACCAACAACAATTCCTTACAATATGCAAAATTCTAGCCTCTGGATCTCTGGGATGAGGGATCCATATATAGATATCTGTAATGGAGATGAGTCAGCTCATGATTTGATTAGTGTCTTCCCTCTGATAGTTCTTGCTTCCACTTGGAGATTGATGATTTCTTACTCATCCTTGGTCGAATTCAGTGAGGCAAGTGTCACAAGAGAAGATTCTGGAAGCTTCCATTGCCTCTCCACCTCGTGGAATGACACTGTCATTTGTCATTTCTCGCCCATCGCACCCCACAGAAGGGATTTTTGAAATGCAACGCACCCACACAGTGTATTTAGGTGATATGCAATGCACTTAGCGAGTGGAGCAGCTGAAATGATCCTATTTTGACCAATTCTGAGCAGTTTTTCATGGAGAAGTTGTAATCTGTTGACCTTGTTCCTTTAGGGGTTAGAACAACACTTTTAGGGACTTAGGAGCCCTTGGTTTATGGAAATTTCATGCTTGGGGTTGTAGGGCCCAAAAATGTCTATAACAAGGAGGGACAAGCCTCTGTTCACCATGAAAAGGAGGCCATAAAGCTTGGTTGCTAGTAGAATAGAAGCCCGAGTTACCTCAATATACAGCCCAGGTGAGAAGGCCTTTTAAGACCGAGATATGGACTCCCACTTTATTATTTGATCAATATAATTCAATGAGTGTGCATTAATCAATTTTAAGTGTCACAGCATTCAAGATTTGAAACATCAATTCTCTGTGATCAAAATGTTTACAATGCCAAGGTTTCCATCAATCCAACAACAATCATACCACAAAGGATATACCAAACAACAATGCCTCAGTGTTAGAAAAGCAATTGTGATATGCGGCTATGCCAATAAATAAGATTTTCCCACTATCTTAAGATCAGAAAACTCTGTTCTGAATACGCAAATGTCTTAAATTTATTGTACAAAGTTTCTATTTAGGAAAGGTTGTATTATTCCTTCTTGGCGATAGTCTCCAAGTTGATATCTAAAGGAAAGAATCCAAGGAAGTTTCGTTATCTATGGTGTGGAGTGGTTGAATAATAGTGTGATTGGAGTGGTTTCGTTATCCAAGTAAGTTGAGGCCCTTGTAGATGGAGACCGAGGATTGTCAAAGGGCTTGACTGGTAGTGGTAATCTGAGGTCAAAAAACTCTGTGGCATGGAGCTGCTCAACGTAAACTGTAAACACTGAATAGTGAGATTAGAAATGCTGCAAATGCACTTACCTGGTGAAAAGGTGGTCAATTCTCCTTGCTGGATGCTCTACTCCTCGCTGCAACAGCACAAATCACTTGCCAAATGAAAATATTAATGAGCAAACACACCCTTTTCATACCCGCGCTGAGCTTAGCGAGTCCTGGAAATAGGACATGTTTCCCAAAATCGCGACACGCTTTTGAAAATCGTGACGCGACCTCGGATTTGACGTGTCAGAAACGGACACGACGTGTCATATGATTTGGACACGAATCCGTAATGAATCGTGTCAGATTCGCTGAATTCGAGATTCATAGGGGGTTTAGGACGAATCCAGTGACTTAGGTGGTGAGAAATCTTATTAGTTAAGTGAATGTGCTAAATTATGCCAATAAACCATCCCAAGTCAACTAAAAGGATAATGTAATTACCCATTTAGAGTCAACTAAAAGGTTGAAGTCAATAAAAAGTTTGGGATATTTACTCCTTTCAATGAAATATTTTTCTTTGCACTATAAAGTCTTAAACACTTTAGAATTTTAGCAAGTAGATTATGTTCAAACCTGAGTTTTATTTGCACATGAGATTTATTTATTATTTAATAATAATAAAACATAGATTTTTATGTAGATTTATAAATTAAAATTTTATTCAAATCTCACTCATGCAAATACATGTAATACACATTTATTGGACGAGTGGATTACATAGAAGCCCTGATGGCCCTAGTGTTTCATGGTATCACCCAATAATGACACGTTGATACATGAAGTGGGGTACTATGAGATCTACCATGTTAAAGCTAAATAACACTGACATGATACCAAAAATGAAAATTCTATAGCTCGGATTTCAATCAAATTTATACTTATAAATAGTAAATAAATTGTGTGCTCCATTTCCTCACCAAGACCAAGATAAAGGTTAAATCTGTTATACTTTACAACAAATTAACACCACCTTCAAATGTATGTTCTTTAGGAAATATTAATGGTCGGGAAGTTGTTCATATCGAGTGGTTCACATAAATAAACCAAGTCGAACCCAAAGGCACCAACAAATTAAAACATCTATTCACCTCGCTTTTATTCACCTCTAATCATTTTGAATTTTCAACTAAAATGTTCTATGTCCTAAATATACCATCAATATTTTAATAAAATAAAATTCTCACATGCAAATCTCCACTGTCCATTTTTCAGAAAGAGATGAGGGCTAACGGGCCAGCAGCCATATCTTATAAAAATTTTGGATGTTAGTTTAATTAATACATGATTTTTTTTAATCTTTTTTTCCAATTTTGTTTAAAAAAATCATTAGAAATTATTTTACTGGATTTTGATCCAAAAAAAAAAATTGATTTTATTTATTATTTAAATTATATTTTTGTTTGATTGTTTTGATTTGATTGGTCACTTTTATCTATCAATGTGTCGTATATTTGAGTTACCAACTAAGTACTATGTCATTTGATTTCGATTAATTGTTCCTCCTTAGACATGGAATTTGTCGTAGTACAATAAATGGGTAATGTTGACCAATCAAAGAATAAGATGAGCGATGTTAACCAATCAAAGAATGAGCTTGTTATTTATCAATATAGATTCATTTTAATTACGGATCTAGCAAGAGTCTAGAGGGATCAAATCTCTTGAGGTGCAAACAACTTTTAAAATACAAAACTTTAATAAAAAGTTTCTACTTCTCAAAACTATATATATATATATATATATATATATATATATATATATCACGTGTTTTAAATTGTATTTTTGAATATATAAAATGGATTCAACATCTTCAAAATTTATTTGTGCATAAAATAGTGAGGCTAATGTAAAATGTCTTAACCATAAAATAAATTACATCGAAATATTGTAATTATGGTTGAGAGTGACAATGAAATATTTTTACCACTTCTCCTTAGTATGGCCATTGAGAATGATATTTTTGATGTTTTATAATATTTTTAATTAAACAACTCCAAGGGGTCTTGGATAGACAGTGATTGGGTGCTCTGTTAAAGCACTCCTTAATGTGAAGTCACTGATTCAATTCCCCGCCCTGATTGGGGTGATATATTGGACATGATGAAAATGTAGTCCCACCAAGCTTACAAACAAAATTAAACAAACCAAAATGTTTCATATGCTACACATTAAGGGTGCCAAAAAGCAATTGACCGTGTAAGAGGGCAGTGTTTTTGGCCTCAAATGAAGAAAGATGTGGGTGATTAAATAACCAAATGGATGGAATGTTAAAAGGAAAAGGATGATCATAAACATCCAATGGGATTGCTACAATCATTATTTGTTTCTGAATAAAAATGGTAGATTGTTGCTATAGATTGCATTACCAAGCTACCCATAATAGAAAGACAATGCATGATTCCATCATGTTTGTGGTGGAAAAGCATATAGAGGTTGCACATTTTTCCCTAGTCAATATGACTCATAAGGAAGCCAATATTGCGAAGATTTATAAAAGGAATTTCTAAGCTACATGGTCTGCCAAGGAAATAGTGTTTGATAGAGATCCCAAATTTACTTTCAATTTTTGGAAAGAATTTTTTAAAGGATTTGGGACAAATCTAAATTTTAGGACAACATATCACACAGATATAGATGGGTGGAAAAAGAGAATCATCCAAATATTTGAAGATATTTTGTGGATGTACATAAGCAACAAGCCTTCCAAGTGGAAAGCCTATCATCATTTAGTTGAATTTTCTTATAATAATGGGTATCAAACATAATTGAAGATGACTCATTTGAAGCCTTATATGGTAGAAAATGCAACATGCTAGGGAGTTGTGATGACCTAGTAGATGGAGTTGTTATTGGACTAGAGTTACTCAAATAAATAGAAGAGAAAATGATAAAGATTAAAAAAAAAAAAGATGTTAAAAGTTGCACGAGGTAGGAAGAAAACTATGAAGACAAAGGAAAAACACACAAGAAATTCTAAGTGGGAAACCATGTATTTCTAAAAGTAAAGGGTAAAAAGAGCTCATTGAAATTAGGAAGCTATCCAAAATTGGTCAGAATATTTTGTGGTCCATTTGGGGTACTAGAGAAAATAGAACCTATTGCATAAATGCTTGCATTTTCTACATGCATGTGTAATAATTATGGGTTTCATGTGTCTTTGTTTAAAATGTGTGTGCTTGATCATAAGCATGATTGGATAATAATCTAATCAGAGCATAAAGGGGACTTTCAGGTGGAGACGTTGCACATCCTAGACCAAAAATTTAAAGTAGTCAAGAATTAAGCTATTGGAATGGTAAAGGTTTAGTGGATCGGTAGTATTCTTGAAGTGGCACTACATGAGAGCATTAGAGGCCATGTGGGAGGAGTGGCCATAGATTTTTGCATATTTTGAGGAAATGTGAATGTAAAATTTTGGCATAAATGTGTAAAGATTTCATTTTTGTAACTAGAGTTCATAGAGCCACAAATCTATCACTTCCTATATTACTTGTGCTAGATCCCTGTAATGGAAGTGGGACAACCTAAGGGACTACAAAATAAAGAAGAGGGGTAGACTTTCATGCGTTCTGCGGGTTAAGGAAATGAGAGTTTACTAGTTGGAATTGTAGTGGGAGTCATTAAATTGTAACATTCTTGAGTATTTCTATGTAAAATTTATGTATGTATACATCATTGTACTCCAGAAGGTAATGTGTATTGAGGATAGTGCAAAAACAAGGCTCGGGGGGTAAGGGATGTAACACCCTAGTTTTGACCTTCATATTAGCAATGTATATTTTTAATTATGAAGAAGGGTTGAGGGATATGTGATGTAATATGTAAATATTGTGCATTCAAAATAGTGAAATAAAATACATCACCAGTTATAGATTATTAAGGACAAAGTCATGGGGGGCACATGATTCCACAAGGGAGAAGCTTAAAGGTGGTGTTGCGCACATCCAAGGGAATTTCCACATGCCTAAGAATCCCATGCCATTTTTTATATCATTTTATATTTACCATATACCCTTTTTTGAATTATAAAAACCAACCAAAAAATTCATGTGAGAGGTTGGTAAAAGAGTCATCTCATCATGTTATTCAAGCATGGGATAAGTACACTTATGATGTGAGTTGTATCATTAAATGTAAGTAAGGGGTGGGTGAAAGATATTTATCACCTAGTTATGACAACATGGGATGAGTACAACCAACTTGGGGATTGTGGGAGTCAAATAACATGCATGGGAACAATATGAAAGAAAAATCAAGTAGAGTTAGGGTGCATATTTTACAATTTTGGGAGAAGAGAGAAAAAAACAATTCCAATGCTGGAAAAAAGCAAGTAGTCAAGTTGTGTGTTAAACAAAGCTTGCTAGATCTGGGTTTTATGCTAAGAACTAGTTTTTCATCCCTTTGAGAAATTATCCTTGAAACATTACCCAACATCATGTGATACTGATAATGTTAGAAAAGGGAATAGGATAAGATCTCAAACCCAGAGCCCTAACCAATTCAGATATCCCAGAGAGAATTTTATTAAACTGAACTTTGATGGGGCGTCCAAAGGAAACCCAGGGCCGGCAGGCCTTGGGGGTATCTTTAGGGACAGTAAGGAAAATACAAGGTGGGTGTTTGCGGAATGGGGAGGCGAAATGACGAATAATGAAGCAGAGTTGTGGGCGGTGCATCAGGGGTTAAGGATAGCAGTGAGGAATAGATACATGAATTTGGAGATAGAAGGAGACTCGCAGGTAACAATAGAGATGCTCCGTAAACTAAGGGATGGCAAGAGCTGGGAGCAAGTGGCTAAAAGTTGGAGGACAGCGGGGATTATCCAAGACATAGCGGGGCTACTAAGGAGAATTGAATATAAAGTTATAAACCATGTGAGGCGAAAAGGGAATAGGGCTGCGGACCTTTTGGCGAATTGGGGGAGTAAAGAACCGGTTAGAAGATTGGACAGCAGCTGGTCCTCAATAGAGGATAACCCGAGCTGGGTAGAACTTAAAAACATAATCACCCATGACCATAATGAATCAATTACCAGATAAGGGGATGATTAAAGGACTCCCGATCAGGATGAGAACGGCAGCGCACAGGATAATAAATGCTCGGCAGGTTAGCATGCAGGACCGAGCAGGCGGTGATCAGGTCATGATGAGCGAGGACAAGTGGATCGTGGCAAAGGATATCATCTCAAGGCGAGGAGATGGTAGAGTACCGATGGAGGAGGGTAGATTTGTCAGGGTGTCAGGGACTAGACAGAGACATGATAGCACGGAGGAAATGGGCAGAAAGATGAAAAGGGAGGCAGACCACAAGAGGCGAAGGAGGAGGGGAGGTATAAGCGAGAAGAGGTGGCAGAAACGAAGGAACAGGAAAGGTGCATGCAGAAGAACGAGAAAAATTGGCAAAGCAACGACGAACACAGCACGAAGAAGGAGGACGATTAGGAATCTGGAAGAGAGAGCAGAAATTCAGAGGAGGAAGTCAGAGTGCAAGGAGAATATGGCTGAGGGGAGTAGAATGACCTCAAGAAGATGGACGAGGAGTAAGACAGAGGGAGGAAACCAAGGCCGAGGGGACCGAGAAGAAAAAGGCAAAGGAATAATGGAGGTGGATACAGAGAAGGAAATTCTCTCAATCCATGATGACTCAGAGGACGACGTCGAGATGTTCGACTCTGATAGAGAGAAAGGAGAACCAGGGAGTGAGAGTTTCGGCAGGACGGGAAGGTTAGGAAGGGCCAAGGTTATGAAAAGAGGAAAAGATGACGCAGGGGGCTACCAGGAACAGGAGGAAGGAGAGGAATGCGGAAGTCCGGCAGGAGGGAGAAGAAGGCAAGGCAGGGGAGGATATAGGAGAAGAGGAGGAGTTGGAGAGAGAAGCGGGCGAGGAAGAAGAGGCAGAGGAGGAACGGCAGGAATCAGAGAGGACAGCATAACAGGGAATGTCAGGAGGGGGAGGAAATCTATAGGCAGGAAAGTGCAGTTCGCTGAAAGGGCTTATTGCGAAAATACCAATCCAAAAATCAGGAGGATTATCGAGCAGCTGGAAGAGGAGGCAATTCAGGCTTAGTCAGAGTCGGAATTAGAGGACTGGGAGTATCTTCTCCCAGATCCGGGCAATACGCGCGGTCGCATGACACTATACAAACAATCTCTTCATGTCTATTGGGTTATGAAGAGACTGCTTGCCAAGGCTATGGAACAAGTAGCCATGGAAATGGCAGAATTATCCCAAGGGATTCCAAATATGAAAAAGGAGCTAAGGAACATCCAAATCACCATGTTCATGTAGGATAAGAAGATGGACGAAATTCAGCAGCAGTTACAAGCGAGTGAGTCGGGAATCAAGAAGGAGAAGGAGTAACAGGAAGGCACAGCGAACCAGTAGAGAAAGAATGATAACAAGAGGTTTCTATAAAATCTCTCTCTAGTTATAGTTAGTTATCTATAGGACTTTTTGTTATTCTAGTATGCAGACAAAAAACAGTTTTAATAGCCATAAGGGTGATGTGTATAAAGCATGGAAAGACAGAATGAGAACCTTTTATTTTTGGATAGCTATCAAAAACTTAAGGTGGTCAATAAACCTGGTTTCCCCTCGGGGCGGGTTGTGATCACCACAAGCATGTAGTGATTTCAATTTGCGATAATAGAAAAAGAAGGTCTCTCCCTAGCTTACAAAAAAAAACATCATGTGATAATGTTTCTATGAGTACTCATGTTATAGCTAGACCCACAACAGAGATATTCCTAACCATTTAATGTTGGAGCCCTAGAGGAGATGGATATTTTCTGAGGAACTATAGTGCTAAAAAGTAAATCTCATCCCTTGAGTTATGCAAACTAATGGTGAAGAGAGTTGGGCAATTGGAATTTCTATAAGAGTCACATCACTGTGAATTTACCGGGTATTAGGTTATTTTCATGGATTATAAACACCTATTGGAGTTTGTCCATCTTTGTAGACTCATACACCCAACTTTGGGGTGGCCTAATGCATAGATAATTGGTGCAACAATGCCTATGGTTGGGAAAAATGTCCAATGTCTACAATTGGTTGAGTGGAATGTTTATAGAGATATGTGTTCTTGCCACTATGTTTATTTGTTTTTTAATGATGTGTTAAATTGGTGCATTTAATTTTGAGTATGTGTTCTTAAATTTTTTGTATGCTTAAATGGTCTATATATGTAAATGTTTGTTTTTTTATTTGCATGAGACTATTCATTATTTTACATGATGCATTTTAAAATGGTATTCGAGTTTTATTATGTCAGTTTGGTAGTAAGATGGCTCAACACTAGAGTTTAGTATGTTATAACCTTTATTCAAATCACAAAAGAAATCCTTCAAGAAGCGAATAAAGGGTTTGTTGTCCCCTTAACCCTCATAGCAGTAATAGGAGGTCATCAAGAAATTACTTTTATTAGTGCAAGGATTTATATATGGGTGTTAAAATAGGGAAGATGGTAGCAAAATGGGCCATAACTTTACCTAACAAGTGGATGTGGTGCTAAGTTTATGAAGAACACCAATATTGAAATGATCCTTTTACCAAGTGAGAAAGTATATCAATTTCTCCATATACACAACTCTAAAAAGTTGAAGGTCGCATAAGAATGTAGATCTAATGATGGATGCATGATAAAAACCCTTAAGGACATTAGATCTCGGCCTTATTCATACCAAGCTTGGCGGTCTAAATATAATAAGGATAAGAGATATAAAACCCTTAATATGACTATATCTTAAAGCCATATTCATTGTTAGGCTCTAATACCAAATAAGTAAATATGAGAAGATATGAAATGTTGTAATGTACATAGATATACATTATCTCTTTTTTTTTAAGCTATCTAATTTAATATTAACATATCACAACATAGAGCGCAAACAACAAAGCTTGTAAATATGAGAAGATATGAAATGTTGTAATGTACATAGATGTACAATATCTCTCTTTTCTTAAAGCTATATAATTTAATATTAGCTTATCACAACATAGAGATCAAATAGTAAAGCTTGTGACCTACCACTTGGGAAATTAGGTTCATAGCAGTTCAAAATAGACATTGATTTTGATAAAAAATGATGCTAAGATAAATTTAGAATTACTAGCAGCTTGAAAGTCACTTAATAGATATGACTAAAAGTATGAAAGAGAAAAGATAATATAAATCTAATAGGAGTAGTTGCACACCTTTATAAACTTGTGAGTAAAGGAAATTGAAAGCCAACCTTATGAAACTAGTATAGATTGCTACCAATGTCGTGTCCATTTGGTCTTTGTTATGAACATAAATATGTATAAAATAAATATAAATATTAATGATAATAATAATTAATAATTATGATAGGACATGTCTAAAAGGACGTGAATTTTTATGAATGGGCACTCTTGCTTAGGTATATGTATGATACCCCAATTGTATTTTCTTCATCATATTTTCTACTACCAATTACTTATATAATATTTATATATTGTCCACATGGATTTTGTATATTTCAGACATCTTAGATATTTTAGTGCGATAAAAAATTGAGTTTGTCTTAGTATTCTAAGTCACTATCCATCTAAATGGGATTATAACACTACCTTTAAAAATCTTAGCTTGGTGAATTATTGTTGTAGGAATGACCTAGGGATCCATTTTGTTTGAAGCAATGATTTCTATATCATAAACTATTTTGTAAATAGCATCAAATTTCTACAAGATGGTCTGTTGTTGTTCCTCTTTCCTCCACTACTTGGTTGATGAAGGCTTTATTCAAGAAATATAACTCAATGAGATTTAATACTTTTTTATCTTTAGACTTGGAGAAACCTATGTCTAGTACCCACTCCTTAAATTCTATCTCCAACTATGAATTGGATAGTTTCCTTCTCTTTTGACAGATCACTTGCGTTATGGATTAGACTTCATTCTTGGTGTCATTAAAGAACTAGTAGTGGCAGGTATTTACAACTTTCATTGCAACAATTGTGATTGAATGATATGTTGGGGAGTCTTCCAAAAGGAATGACTTTTGGTAATGGAATTGGAGTTGCATGTTAATTCTTTCCTACTATATTCAAGGAAGTCATTGTTGTCAACTATCTTCATTGTTAGCAAATTATAATTGACATAGGATGTAATTGATGGGCTTAAATTATCAATAGGTGAGTGAGATAAAGATAAGAAGTATGAATCCAAGGTGATAGAGATGGTTAGTAATATATGAAGGAAACAAATAGATAATCATCATACTTCACACTAGCTCTTCCTATTAAGGAAATGTTTGAGGTTTTAGAAACTTAATATAACATGCCAAGAAAAATAAAAACAAACAAACCAAAACAATGGAGCATAAGGGGAATATACCAAAGCATTAAACGAAAGAATCCTAGAGACTGAACCTAGAAATTTGTTGAACCGTAAGATTTTTAGGGTTGTCTTTTCCCTCAAGCCCTACTGAGCCATAAAATCCATGTTTCGTCGTAAAATCAATATGTCATGTGATGGTAGAGTGATCATCACCTCAATTTTTCTACCGAATTTTAAATAGGGTGTTCTAGCCATGAAAGTCATTGTACTGCACCTCATACAATGAATAATTGTACAAGAAAAAGAGCCCAAACAATCTTACATATAAGCAATGCTTAACCTTTTATATAGCCTACATATTTAACACCCCATATAAAAAATATACTTACATTCATTTATTTACCATAATAAAAAAAATAACCTTTAAAATATATACAAATATATGTTAAATAAAAATATACAGTAAAATCCAATAACCTGCCATAATAAAATCAGAAACAAAATTCAATCAACTATGAGCACAAAATTACAGGAAAAAAGAAATGGTGGAGACTATCCATAAGCTATAACAAGGCCACATAGCTAGTGTTCTCTATCGATTAGTTTAAATATTGAACTTTGAAAGGTATGAACCAGCTCTGACAATTGAACAAGGACTACAGTGTGGCCACTCTTGCTTAGTTTCAATATAGTTAAATTTGAGTTAAAAAGTTATATCTCTCACAGAGATATAGCTTTACATTAATAAAAATTACAATTAAAGTAGAAATTTATTTGATGATTGGATTATCTTTGGGAAGGCAGAGATGATAATAACTCTATTTGTAGATTATTTTTTTATAAACTTTCATATCATATTTGTTCATTCTAATCTATTATTTGTATAGATATGTATGAGAAATCTACATTTTTTCCACCAAACACCATCCATGCATGTGAACAGAAGCTTATGCATGGATGGAGAGAAAATTTTAGAACAATCTCGCTACGCTATTGACTTTGAATGGTGTTGTAAATAAAATCAAACAAAAGATACATTGAACAAATAGAAAAATAAAAGGCATAACATTTACAAATATTTTAAAATCCAATAGTGTATATCCACTATATGAGGAATTTATTATTATAGTTTTAAATTCAACAGCAATTTACATTACAATGTTTGGAACCTATCAAACCTTTATTGCAATATTATTACATGATACATGATGCATATTGATATGTTGCAGTAATTGATGGGTACATTGTTTTTTGAAATGCATCAAGATGAATTCAAAAATTGGCTAAACACTTGGCCATAATTAGAAATATATAAAAATATAAAGGAAAAAACAAAACACGAAAGGAAACTAGTTAAAATTAGAGGTGGAACTGACATGTTACATAGGTAGAGAATGAAGAAAAAGAGTCATATTTAGAAGAACTGAAAACTACCTAGACAATTGGCTATGATTAGAAATATTTAATAATATAAAAGAAAAACAATTAAAATTAGGTTTAGATCTTAATATCATTCATGTATTTTTAAGCATCACGAAGACTTAGTTTAGTCTATTCAATACATATACTAAAAATTAATATAAATAAATTAACTATATTAAAGAAAAAAAATGGGAATGATTATAATAGAATAAATTGGCACAAATTCATCTTTATTCTGCATTGATCAAGTTCTAAGTTAAGATGGGTCTATGCTACTTGTAAGATTTGTCAATTCATACATGCACAGTTACATACTCTAATAGAAATGTGACAGGATCCTGGAGGTCAGACACCCTTTTAGGAATTTATAATCTCAGTTTTCCTTAACTCTCCTTTACTTATCAGCGTCTAGATAGTTTCAACAATACAATTTTTAAACAAAGTGCCAAAAATTATGATAAATTGATTGAAGGCTGGTTACGAGAAGAGAAAGAGGGCTTCAAACTAAAATCATCTAAGGCCCTCTTGTTATTTTCAAAATGCATTTTAGGTTCATCGTCAAATTTATGTCAAGATTATATGGGGAAAAGGACCTTAAGGTTCTGAATTACTTCGTGAATACCAGGATCTCTTTCCCACTAAGTTTTCGGATTTAAAGGGCATAATTGGCGATTTAGGCATTATGAAGATCACATTAAAGTCGGACTTGAAGCCTGTTAAACAAAGGCTTTATCACCTTAATCCTAAGTATAAGGAAAAGGTTCGCCAAGAGCTGGATAAGATGTTGGAGGCATGCATCATAGAACATGTTGAAGAATATGATTGGGTGAGCCCGAAGGTTGTTCAAGAGAAGAAAAAAAAAAGGTGAAAGAAGGATTTGCACAAAACTACGAAAGCTTAACGATGCATGTGTCCACGATCCATTTCCTACGTTGTTTACAGACGAAGTGTTAGACAATGTTGGAGGGTAGGAGGTCTATTCCTTTACTGATGGATTTTCAGGGTATCATCAAATCAAGATCATGCTAGCTCTAGGATAGGAGTAAAACAACCTTCGTGATAGAGTGGGGTTGTTTTCAATTCAATATGATGTCATTTGGACTAAAGAATGTGCCTACGATATTTTCCCACATAGTCATAGCGGTGTTCAAGGATTTCATTCATAAGTTTTTGGAAGTGTACATTGTTGACTGGACGGTATTTGGATTAGTGAAGTGCCATGTAGCAAGTCTGCGCTTGATGTTGGATACTTGTCGTAAATACCAGATAGCGTTGAATTTGAAAAAATGCATATTTTGTGTTCCTTTCAGGATCTTGCTGGGTCATGTTGTGTGAAAGCAAGGATTGATGGTGGACCCTGCAAAGATTGTGGTAATTGTGAACTTGGATGCCCCTAGGAATGTCAAGTAGTTGCGGGCAATGCTAGGACATACGAGATACTATAGAAAATTTATCAAAACTTATGCTCAAATTACTGTGCCCATGGAGAAATTTCTAAAGAAGGATGTGACATTTTGTTGGGACGAAGAGTGTCAACGCAAGTTAGATGTGTTGAAAGAAAAGATGGTCACTATGTCTATCTTGGTATTCCCCAATTGGAAAAAAGAGTTTCATGTAAATGTGGACGCTTCTTGCATTGCGCAGGGTACAGTGCTAACACAGGCTGGTGACGGAAATCTAGAACATCCTATTGTCTTCGCAAGTAGGAAGTTATCGAAGGTCGAGAAAAATTATTCAACGACTGAGCACGAAGGGTTGGCCATGGTCTACGCGCTGCAAAAATTTAGGCATTATCTATTAGGAGGGCATTTCAAGATGTATACAGATCATTTTTCCTTAAAATACCTGGTCAGCAAGCTTGTGTTTGGGGGGGGGGGGGGGGAATTTGCAGATGGATATTATTATTTCAGGAGTATGACTTTGAATTCATTGTCAAGCCAAGGACGCTGAATGCGATCCCTAACCATCTGTCACAAACTGAAACTGGCGAAGAACCTAGTAATTTGGAGGAAGGGTTGCCAGATGCGTAACTCTTTGTGATGCGCATACTGGATGACCATTTCGTAGACATTATTCACTTATTAACTACAGGGATGGCACTGGAAAGATACACAAGTCAGCAGAGGAAGGAATTAGTGGTACACGCAGCCGAATTTTCAGCCATTGCGAGACATTTGTAAAAAATGGGTGCCAATGAAATATTACGAAGATATGTGTCGGACTTTGAGCCTGATAGCATTCTCGTCGAGGCTCATGGGGGAGCTGCCGGAGGCCATTATGCAGGTAAAGAAACTACACAGAAGATTTTGCATGCAGGCCTATGGTGTCCAATAGTGCATAAGGATTCCAAGGCATACTGTAAGGTGTGTGATAAATGTCAAAGAACTGGATGACCATTGTGAAGGGATGAGCTACCACTACATCCCCAGGTATTTTTGCAGGCCTTTGAGAAGTGGGTGATTGATTTTATTAGGTCAATTTAGGCCCTTGGAATGAATACGAACACACGTTACATTACCTCTACGATGGAATATCTAACCAGATGGGCGAAAGCACAACCCGTCAAGTATTGTTCAGGGGCTATGGCTGCAAAATTCTTGTTTGAGTATGTCTTAAGAAGGTTTGGATGCCTGAAAGTGTTGATAAGTGACAGGTGTACGCACTTTTTGAATGAAACAATTAGCACGTTGACTGAGGAGTTCCAGGTATACAATCAGAAGAGTACACCATATCACCTATAGGAAAATGGAACTGTCGAAGCCTTTAACAATATTTTGGAGCACACGCTGATGAAGATCTACAATGTGCAACGGAATGACTGGGATGTATGCATACCTGTAATGCTATGGGATTATAGGACTACTCGTAAGAAGCTGACAGGACAAATGTCGTTCATATTGGTCTATGGGGTCGAAGCCATGATCCTGATGGAATACATTGTGCCTAATCTGTGCATAGCAGCTTTGATGGATATGGTGGATCGCGCGGCCTTGGAAGAATAGCTCATGGAGCTCAAAGAAGACCGATTTTTGGCAGGATTCCATCAAAGAGTCGAGAAGGAACACGAAAATCATGGCATGATTGCCATATCAAGCTTCGCACATTCAAGGTAAACGATCTTATCCTATTATATGATAGTAAGTTCACTAAATTTTTGTGTAAATTCCATATGCATTGGTTAGGGCCATATATTGTCAAAGAAATTACAGATGGTGGCGCAGTTCAACTTGCGAAGTTGAATGGGGAACCCTTCTCGGGAAGAGTGAATGGAAGTAGGTTGAAGTTGTATACATGGGAACCTACGTAATGACTATATGGCAGCAAGATAGTCTTAGTGCTCCAAGAAGTTACAAGGGAGCGCGGGACTATAAACTACATTGTCTGGCTTGGATGAGAAGGCATTGAGAAGGGTACGTGGAGAGTGACGAAGATACAACAAATGAAGCTGCACTCAGTGAGTTGCGCCATGGGGGAAGATATCGCACAACCCGACAGGGATATGACCGTTAGAGTTACTATTCATGATGGGATGGCTTGAGAGTAGTTAGGAGGAGCAGGGTGGCGACAATTAAGGAAAAAATATTTGAAGACTTGCAGCGAAAACAACATTTATTATCATAATTTGGGGGGAACAATCATATTTGAATTCAAAACCCACTATAAATTACACGTGCTGGTCCAACCGAGAACACTTTGCACTCTCTAACTTGTTGGTGAATTTTGTTGTCTATCGCATATGAGCCGAGCATTCTGGGAAGAATTTCTGTCACTAGAAAATTGTTCTCCCGTAGGCTGAGAGCTATTTATGGAGAGAATGACTACCACTTTCCCCGCTGAAGCCCTGAGTTCGAGAGCAGTTGTGTCCGATGCGCCAGGACCGGAAGTGTCTAATGTAGAGGCTACGCCTACGGTGCCCACAACACCGAGGTCACCTAAGCAAAAACAAACTATGGCTAAAGAAAAGAAGGAAAAGCAACTAGTTGTGAAGGAAAAAATCAAAGAAGCCAATGTTTGAATAGGGAAGCATAGCAAAACAAAGGCAAAGTAGAAAAAGGATAAGCAACTAGAAAAAGTAGTGGACCTAGAGGAGGAAGAATTCCAGGGAATGGAGGATATTGATGCGAAGGAGTGGAACCTATGACGAGGCTGCTTAAGTATATCCCTCTGCACAAGGGAAAAGCTAAGGTCACGAAGGATCTTGATACGGGAAAATTTTCAGTGTCAACACCTTTGTTGCCTGAGCAAGTTGTGTTCGAGGGTCCTAGGCTGGCACGCATTCCATTTCTCAAAATGGAAGATTGGGACCTTGCGGACCACACAAAGTTTCCGCACTTGGCGACTCACAAGTACATGCAGAAAACCTACTTTGAAGACACGGGGGTTACAACTTTGGAGCCCATGAAGTGGGTGCGCGGTGTTGAGAAGTCAGGGTTGCTCAATCTATTGTTGGTGCCGCATTATCATGGTACCCACATTAATATGTTCTGTGTGTGCCAGCTCCTCGCGCTAGTGCATGATCGGTGCCTATGGCTAGGAGAGATTATCCTGATCACCAAAATTTTGATCCACAGGATCACTAAGTTACCTTATAAACGCGAAAACCCTATAAGAAGTTTGGAGGAAAAACCACAGAGAAAGAGTTGGCAGATAAAATGAAGGAGTTTGGTCTGATAAAAAAGTCACGCGGCTACTCTATCACCTCCATATTAGACCCAGCAGTACAGTTGGATGCCCAGATTATAGCAGGAAAAATAATGAGAAAATGTTGCATGGGTGAAGTTCCGACGTCGATCATTTCGCTTGCCTCTCAGTGTGTGAAGGGGTTTAGTAGAACTGGGCCAAGTATCTATGTCAGGAGTTCCTCACGAACTTCCATGAGGCCTAGGATGAGAGAGGGCCATTTCATTATGTTTGGGTTATCGATTGTTTTGGTTACCTGGAAGCTGTCGCAGGATAGCCAGTTTCCTCCACACAAAGAAGAATTGTTCGAGGAAGTGTGGTTTGCCTCGTTATGGGCCTCAAAAGATCTAGAGCATGTTAAGGAGACAATGATATTTTGTGTTTTGATGGACATGAATATGAATATGGAAGTTAAAAAGTGGCTAAGGTTGTCTCCCACCTTGTACGCGCAGTTATTGGCTTATGCAAAATTCAAAGCCAATTTTCATAGGGTCTCGATCAAAGCACACAAAGACCCTGAGCATAAATGGAACCTGTTGCCTTATATGGTGACAAATACATATATCCAGGAAGTTTCGAGGCTATAGCTGCAGGAATGGTGCATGCCTATGGAGTTGGATGCAAGAACAAGCACAAGCGCAAAAAGCTCTGTTGCGCAGAAGCGGAAGGATGTCGCCAAGCAAGCTGTGTGCACATTGGCTACGCAAAAAATGGAGGCTATGACAGCTGCAAAGAAGACCAGCATGGAGAAGGAGCGCATTAACAAAGCGCAAGCAGAACACAAACAAAAGGACGCAGAAGATAGTTGTCAGGGCAAGGAGGAGGTGGCAGTGAGGAGCAAACCACTCCGTTCATCCTAAAGAAGCGTGTGCAAAAGTAGCAAGGTGGGAAGAAAAAGAAACAGAAGTCTGATAAGCAGATGCATGTTGATCCCATGACACTAATACTGGGCGATCTCGATGAGATCGACGACAAAACTCAGGACACAACGACAGAGGTGCTACAACAATTTGAGCAACAATACATGCAGACACTTGGGAGTGTCTAGAAGGATCTGCACGAGCTGCAGATCCAGGCAAACAGAATTCATGCAGATGTCAGGAAGGCGAGCAGCATGCAAGAAAGCTTGACACAAGGAGGGAGTGTAGTATCAGAGATTGACTGGCCGCAGGACATCAGAGTCTTTCCTTTACTTGAAGGGTCAATCCGCGTGGAGTCGGATGAGCATCACGCGATGCTTCACAAAGTGAAAGACATGGGACTGAACTTTGTCACACTACCACTTGAGTCCCTTCATGAGCTACATTAGGAGGTTTCTGATGAGCTAAAAATAAGAGAACAATGCACACTCACTGTCGTCAATGAGTTCAAAGTAAATAATCAACAATTGTTCATAGAAAAAACTCAGGCCCTAAAGGAGCAGGAGGAGTTGCACACACAATGTCAGAACCTGGACACAACAATCGAGCAAGCTTGCAAATCTGTACTTGAGTTGGGTATCCCTAATGATGCAGAAGCCTCAGCCAAGGTCAGAAATTGGACACAACGATCGAGCAGGTCTACAAATCTGTACTTGAGTTGGGTATCCCTGATGATGCTGAGGCCTCAGCCAAGGTTAGAACCTAGACACAATGATCGGGTAGGCCTGCAAATCCGTACTTGAGTTCGGTATCCCTGGTGATGCAGAGGCCTTAGCCAAGGTAAGGAAATTGGCTACTACAGTGTGCGCTTCTAAGGAGAAGGTCGACAAGGTGACTTTCTACCTCAAGATGCAGATAGTTGAGTTGCAATTAAAGTTGTAGCTGACCACACTACTAGAGGTTTAGGAACAAAGGAATGCGACGATTAAAGAATCCATAGCTCAGCTAGATGTCGTTGTTCAAGGGTGTGACAAGATCTTCACTCAAGCATTGGGCTTCTGGGATACATTGCAGGAAGATCCTACGCTACAACTGTTAAGCACAACACTTAGGGAAGTGCAACAACATTACGATGAAATCAGAAAAACAACATGGATGTTGGTTCCAGTCCAGCATTTCACGCACTTGAAAGAAGGTAAAGCATAATTTCTACACATTCAGGAATTGCAGAAGAAGAAGTTTGTGCTCAGTGCACGGCTTGAGCCCTGGACAAAGGAAACCAGCCAGTTCTCACAGACCATTCTTGAAAAACTGAAGGCTATGCAACAGACTCAGTAGACTACATAGCTAGTAGTAGAGGGACCAACCACAGAGAAACTAGTCTAGGAGGTGCAGCAAGAAGCAGAACAGAGTACATCGAAGCTACAAGCATTGGCCAAGGCCTTCAGTGAACTCTGCCAAAAAGTAGAACAACCAATTGAGTGACTCGAGGGTGAGTCACGATCTTTGTGTTGGGGGCCTGTTGGGATGGGGTCCCTAGGTGTAGAATGGAAATAATTAATCCTTTTTTTGTATACAATTTTGTAAAATATGTAAAATCTCCATGATTTGTGGAAGCAGAGCATGTAGATGAATAAGAGTCAAAGGGGATTAGCCCCTTGTTTTAAATAAATTTTAAGTCGGTTTTAAGATTCACCCATGGTCTGCAGACCATGGAATTGTTTGGAAAACTCTATAAATAGTTGATTCTTAGCAAGAGGAATAAGAAACTTAGATAGAGGATTGGGTTCATTGAAGAGTCTTGTGCAGGCACTAAGGCAGGAAGGTTATTCTTCCTATGCTTAGGTAGAGAAATGAAGGCTTTGCAGCTGAGTGCACGGAGGCCTAAGTAGAGTCCGTAGTTGAGTGCGAGGACCCCTGTAGCTATGTGCCCAGGGAAGTTTGAATATGTAATTAGTGAATTGAAGATCAATAAAGACAGATTTCCAAAGAATTACTAAGTATATTTATTTATCTTTGTTAATGTTATATGCTTCTTATGAATGACATGTTTTATGAATTACTAATTAAATGGTAGGTGACTATCTTGAATTTATCTTAATAATATATGAAATGAATGGTTAGCCACTTCCACAAAGATTCTAGTGATTTCTCTTATGTTTTCTGACAAATTAAGTAGATTTGTGTGAACTCCAATTTAGGATTTCTTTCTGATGCGCTTAAGTAGGTGAATCGACTATTAAAGGTCCACAAGGACTGATCTTGGGCCTTCGCGAAGGTCTAAAGGTTGCTTTAACTGAGTTGCAATAACGTGACCTTCGCGAAGGTCTAAAGGCTGCTTTAACTGAGTTGCAATAATGTGCCCTAGTATTTTATCAATCTACGCGAAGACATATCCAAGGTGTTGAAAGACATCACACTAGCCTCTGGATGCAGAAACTTGGTTTTTTCATCCCCACACACTGCTTCGGGTGAGACTGCAGCCTGCGCTATGCAGATTGTTTCCAAAAGGGCCATTAGTGTAGGGCTTTGTTGGTTGGTGTAACTAACTCTGACCCTAGGTCAGGACCCCCTAAGCCAACATACACCTTGACCCAAAATGTTTTAATTGGGCTAACATTCTCTCTCACAACTTGACATATGTTACAAAGTTGAAAGTTTCATGCCCTTTGAGATATGAACACATTTTTTGTATGTTTTCTTATCTTTTTGACGTTGTGATTTCCTTTGTCCCCTTTCTTCTCATGAAATAGAGTTATCCCACTGACCATCAACTATCCATTCAAAATTATGCTTCAGTGTTGTGGGAAAGTAATTATAAATTTCATTTTTATGACATTTGAAATTATGTAATGATCCCTCTACATGAGTTCATCTTTGTGAGTGCTCCTCCAAGGATTAGACGAAAGTTGAAAGAGGAATTTGATAAAATAGGAGATTGGTTTGTTGAAGAGTTGTTTTCCTATATTAGAATATATGGGAGTGAGGTTGGTCCATATGTATTTCCAGGGTACATTTTTGAAAGAATTTCTCTTAGAGAAGTAGCAAATCAAACAACATTAAATGATCAAGCACAAAAGATGAGTAAACTTCAAAAGAGGATTTGGCCAAATTTTCCAATTATGTTTGGAAAAACAAAATTGAAGGACAAAGGTCATGCATTCAAGGAAGCCGAAGAACTTAACAATGTCTAGTTTAACTTATTACCCCATTTTGATTATGACCCTAGTGGGATAATAAATGATCATTAGAGCTCGATAAGATATATTAAATATTTTACACATCCAAAGCCTACTTTTGATGATGTTTTCATAAACATTGACAGTTTTGATTAGAAGATTGAAATGGGAAAACTAATGAGTGTTGAAAATAGGGAAAAAAAATAGGAATTTAGAGAAAACATTTATGAAGGTTTTCTTAAACAGAAACGTATATTTTCTTATATTCCAATTGAAGATTTTAAATCGCTTGAATGTCTAAAAAATAATTTTACTTGGCTCCTTTTAAAACTAGTGTCTTCTTCTAAGAAATTTCAAGAAATTCAAATTGAAAATATGTGTGATGTTTCTGTTATAGTCTAGGGATCATCTAGTCCAGAGGCTAGCAAAGATGTTAATGTTAAAGAATAGGAACAACAAAGTCAGATGGTTGAAGATAGCATGATAATAACAACTGTTAAGGACTAGAAACAAGAAGCAGACTAGCAAGTAACCAAGTAAAGTATTTTCCCCGAAGGAATTATTGTCCTTGATTCTCATGAGGAAACCACCCAAGACGACTTACAGTCTAAAAAATATGTTGAACAAACTGAAGAGATGGAGACTAATAAAAAGGATAAACAAGAAATTGTTCATTCAATATTTACAGACAGTCTTAATAAATAGAAAGAGTCAATTGAACAATAGACTAAAACCAATAAGCTTTCAGTGCCAGAAACATCCCCCACAACTTCCATGACTCCCATCTCCACAAAAGTTCCTCTAAGTTCGTTTATTTTTAATCATGTTATTGGAATGGAACCAGTATCTGAAATGGTTCCATCTTTGACTGAAGATTATTTCAATACACAGACAAAATTTGTTGTAAGAAGGACTACGAAGAAGAATCTTTACACTCTTGAAACAATGTCTAGACATAGCTGACAAGAAATTGGATATGTGAGAGAGAAATTTGAAGAATATTCATAGGCCCTTGGAGCATTTATTAGCAATCAGAAATATCATGTCAATGAACTTGGAGTATCTTATCAAAGTAAGTTGTAAATAATTAAAGAGTTAGAATTCTAAATTGAAAAGAGAAAAGCATTTAATGAAGAGAGTTGACAAGTTCATTTTGTGGTCCTACTTGGAGGATTTACTATTTAAAGAGCCAAATTACAAAGTTAGTTTGAAAGTGAATTGAATGGATTAGAAATCAAGCATTGTAATCGGGTTGAGAAAATGAGAAGGGAATATGAAGAACAAAACCGCATGTTAAAATAAGAAGTTGAAAGCAACATTGAAGTTATGACTGCAACACTAAAAGAACAAATTGAAATCTTGCAGCCTCAACTGAAATAGGGTCATGATACTAAACATATTCTAAATGTATTCAAAGAACAGGCACTGTAGGTTAACCAAATAATGAAAAAAGATCAAGCTAAATTTTACAAAAGAATGGATAATTATTTTTACTTTATCAGGGGATTGTGAATCTTAATTAAAGTATTGAATCTTTGGTTGAAGAAGATAGAAATGTTAAAGCAATATTTTCATCAATACTCGAATGGGAAAACCAATTACAACCATAGCACATTCCTAAAACCTATAAGAAAGACAACAGACTCATGTTTCATTAAACCGTCAAGAATCAGAAGCAAAGGAAATCCAAGTGTGGACCAAGAAAGCCATTGAAAATTGCATCAAGGTATGGGAGATTGGGAAAAAATTCATTGAATAATTTGGTCTTCCTGGATCCAAACCAATAAGGGAGGTAGTCCCCGGATCCCTGAATCAACAATAGAAAAAAGATAACATAATATAACATTTGAAAGTGATAACTGAAACTGAAATTTGGACGAAGCAAGCTTTCCAAATATTTCTGCAATTTCCTTTTGAATAGATCAAATTAATTTCTAAATTTTCTTTTAAGTATAGTAAAAAGATAATTTTTTTTCATAACTTGGTGTCAATGTGCCAGATCAACATTCTTCATTTCCATCCAATTCACCTTTATGCAATTTATCAGGTGTATACAGATTGGGTAAGATTTGTCCAAATAAATGCTTTGCATTTGCTTAACATTGAAGATAAGGACTTTGAAGACGAAGAGGAAGTTTGAAACAACTTGCAACTTTTTATGGGAAATTATCCTTAAATAAGGATAATATTTAATTTTTAGCATCATCTCTAATTAAATAAAATATTGAATATTTTTTAATTATTTTAGTATTTATATGGCATCTTACATTGGTGTAAGGGTCGATGAATTGTGGAACTGAAGACCTGTATTCTATAATCAATTTTTGAGGCTAATATTTTTTGAAGACCAAATTCAAAATTAATTTTTTTTATGGTTTATGTGTTTGATGTCATGTCATCATTTTAATTTGTTAATGGATGCTTGTGGTACTTAGTTTCTAACTTTATTGATATTGTACTCTCATTGAATCTTGGGATATTTTGTTAACATTTCTTAAGATATGTTGCAATGTATTTTTACTGTCATACAAAGATTATGAATTGTTTGTTGTTTATGTTTATTTGATGGTGAAATTTGATATTCAAAAAGATACAACATTGAGCTTCTCTCATTTTCAACATAGGTGTCAATGTTAAGGTGTTTGATTTAATTATTGGATGCAAATCAATAGAAAATATATAATAATAAAAAAACAGTTTTCATTGAGTGTTTATTTTAAGAGCTTTTCATAAACATCTTATGTGGCTAGCTGGACCCAGATTCTAGCCATATTCAAACACGCATAATATTTTCTCTTAAATATTATGTTTGAATGAATCCCTCATCCTACCACCTTCACTATTCTTTGTTCCATCAAGTCAAAATTACTACGCATCAACAACAATTTGTATATTTTTTGTAGATAATTGTAAGTACAAACACATGTCATCTATTTCCCCTATTTTTAGTTTAATTATGTCATTTGGATTTTTGTAATTTAGTTATAGTTTAAGTTCTAATAGGCAATTGGGCAATGATTCTGGAGAGTATATAGCCATTTAAACAGAAGATTCTGAGGAATGGCTTCCTAAGTTTAATTCAGATGGACCCATCAATTCTAAGGAGAATGTTAAATAGTTTATGTTATCTGTGGAACTAGGAACAATTTAACATGAAGATCAAGTCTATAAGTTATTTCCTTTCACATTTGAAGGGAAAGCTACAATGTGGTATTTTACATTGGCTGATAGTTCCATTAATAGTTGGGATATTTTTGGAAAGAAATTTATCAAGAAGTTTGGTGAAGATAAAACAAAGGTAACCTTAATTGTAGGAATCTCAAATATTAGAATGAATTATGGTAAATCAATTAAAGATTTCAACCAAATATTTATTTCTTTTCTTAATAGGATACGAAAAGATTCAAGACGAGGAGATGATGTGTTAACTGAGGCTTATACTAGTGCCCTTCCCTCAATTGTGGGTTTTGTCATCATTATAGTAGATAAAGAAACATTAAATTTAAATATGAAAGAAAATTTGAATGTTGAAAAAACAATTCTTAAAATAGCATCCAAGCAACTTCGCAGTCAGGAAAAAACCAAAAACATTGCTAAAAAATCTTCAACTAGTAAGACTAGAGATGATAAAAGAAAGTTCTTGATTTAGAATCTACTCAAAAAGTAATTAAGAAAATGTCTAATGAAATAACATTATTGGAAATGTTGTGTCTAAAACACCTCGTGTAATAAAAACATGGAGGTTTAGGAGAAACCAACCACCAAATTCAAATCAAACTAATTTTGAAGAACTCAGTATTGATGGTTATGCACAGGATGATTTATGCAGAGCACATAATAATAACCATTATGAAAAGACATGTGATGCTTTCATAAATATGTTTAAGGTTTTTGTGGAAGTTAAAGAAGGCGAGCAATCACAAGAAAGAAAAGGAGAATCTGAGACCATTAATATGGTTAATGTTTTATGGGATGTTTCACAAGGTGGAATAGTTCATTATGTAGATGAAGAGGAATAAAACGATGTTGTACAGACTATATTTCTCTTGATTTTTGAAATTTGCAATCAAAATGTTCACAAGTATCTTATAGATTCAAGAGCTTCATCAGATGTTATGATGGTTCCATTACTAGTTGGGATATTTTTGAAAAGCAATATATCAAGAGCTTTGGTGAAGATAAAACAAAGGCATCATTAATTGTGGAAATATGAAATCTTAGAATGAATTCTATTGAATCAATTGAATATTTCAACTGAATATTTCATTCTATTCTTCATAAGATACCTACAGACTGAAGACTAGGAGATGATGTATTCACTAAGGTTCATACGACTGCCCTTCCCTCAAATGTGGCTTTTTCTGTCATTAAAGAAGATAAACCAACATTAGATTTAAATATAGAAGAAGCTTTAAATGCCAAAAAAAAAAATCTCAAAATAGTGTCCAAGCAACTTTTTGGTCGGGGAAAAACCAAAACAATTACTAAAAAAAACCTTCAACTAGTAAAACTAGTGATTGCAAAAAAAAAAGTCATTGACTTAGACTCTATTCAAAAGGTAACCAAGGAAATGTCTAATGAAATAATTGATGTCAAGAATGTTGTCTCTAAAACACTTGCTATAAAAAAAAACATGGAGACCTTTTAGGAGAAACCAACCACCAAATTCCAATCAAACTAATGTTGAAGAATTTAATATTGATGATTGTGCACAGGCTGATTTCTGTAGAGCACATCTATGAATAAAATAATATTTTTTCTCGATTTGAGCATTATTCCTTATCATTAACATTTGATTCTTTTATAAATATGTTTAAGGTTTTTTTAGAAGCAGAGGAAGATGAGCAATCACAAGAAAGAAAAGGAGGATCCGAGTCCACTAAGATGGTTAATGTTTTATGGAATATTTCACATCATGGATTAGTTGATTTTGAAAATGAATGGGAAGAAATGAATGTTGTATAGATTATATGTCTCTTGGCTTTTAAAATTTGCAATTGAAATGTTCACAATTGTCTTATAGATTCAGGAGCTTCATCAAATGCTATACCTATATCGGTGGGTAAAAAAATTGAATTTCACTATCTCAACTGCTTTCTCGCTTGACCTACCAAAATTGGAGGTCAGAACTAAGACAAATATTTTATAAAGGTTTCCATCTCCCGACCTTTGACCTTCCAACCTCACCACTACTTCGACCCCATGACCTAGACCTTGCCCCGACTTGCTTTTAAGTTGAGGTCGGAACCAATAAAGCTATTTAAGTTTTTCGAAATACTTTCGTATACTCGACTACCCAACTTGTGGATCCTCCATTTGTGAATAAAATAATATTTCTTATCAACTTGAGCGTTATTGAGGGCAAAGAAAAATATTGTTTTGTTCTTTCAAGAGAAATTTTGTTACGCAAGCAAAGGTTGTCTCATCTTACCATGAAATTATTTACTCCCTTATCGGCAGTGCTTATCGGACTCTTGGAATTTACAATAATAATGTTGTTTCCTTAAACAGGTGGCTCAATTCTCGGGTTATGTCTCAGAGCATTCTGCTTACCATCACGGTGAGCAGAGTCTTGCTAGCACAATTATTGGAATGGCACAAGATTTTGTTGGAAGTAACAACATTAACCTTCTTGCCCCGCTTGGACAATTTGGTACCAGAGCCCAGGTGAGAAATTCAGGGAGGTAGTTGCTTTTGAATCTTAATGATCTTTACCACTGCTATTTATTCTTACATCTAAATGAAACCTCCTGCCTATGTGGGTCGTTTATGACGGTGGAAAAGACCATGCAAGCGCTCGATATGTTTTCACATGCCTGTCACCAATAACACGCTTCTTGTTCCCAAAAGACGATGATGTACTCTTGGATTACTTGAATGAAGATGGCCAGAAAATTGAGCCAACGTGGTAAGTAGTTCGGTATAGAAGAGTGATAAATTGTTGTATTCAGAATTGTGTATAAGTTGATAGGCAGGTACAGAAGGATGGCGAATTGTGGGATTCAGAAATTTCGTATAACCCTGGGGAGTCTTGTACACCAGGAATTTGTGTTATATATATGTTTTATTGCAAGCATGGGTTTTCATTGGTTTTCTGTATGTGGCTTAGATATGTGCCAATTATTCTGATGGTCCTTGTGAATGGAAGTGAAGGAATTGGAACTGGTTGGAGTTCCTTTGTACCTAACTACAACCCAAGGGATATTGCCGCAAATATAAAGCGCATGCTTAATGATGAACCCTTGCAGCCAATGACACCTTGGTACAAGGGTTTTAAGGTAATATTCTGTCCATTATTCAATATAGAGATTTGCAGAATATTTTACAAATTTGATTCAACCGTTGTTTTCACTCTTAATCTTGGGTGTGTTCAGGGTACAATTGAACAAACAGCTGTAAAGGATAATTGTGTGAGTTACACGATTAGTGGCATCATAGAAGAAATTAATGAGACCACACTGAGAATTACAGAGTTGCCCGTTCGCAAGTGGACTCAGGATTACAAGGAATTTTTGGAAGCGTTGATGACTGGGAATGATAAGATTAAAGATCCATTCATAAGGGTGGGTTGCTGTCATTCATACAAATAGGTTACACGTAAGAATTTTTAAATATCGTGAAATGATTTTTAATGAAAATATTTGTCTTCCAGGACTACAAGGAATACAATACTGATACCAGGGTCCATTTTGAGGTGTCACTTTCTGAAGAGAATATGAAGATTGCACTTCAAGAGGGTCTTTTAAAGAAATTCACACTGACTACTACAGTCAATACAAGTAACATGCATCTTTTTGACTCAAAGGGAATCATTCATAAATATGAGACCCCTGAGCAAGGTACATTCCTTAAATTCATCATTATTTGGTTGTCTGGTAGGCTTCAATCTTGTATTTAAATGCATGAGTTGAAGAACGGTTCTAAATGGGATTACCTCATAAACTTGCAGTTCTGGAGGACTTCTATCATATCCGACTGGAATTCTATGAAAAGAGAAAGGTAGGGTTTTTCTGTGCTATCCTCTTTAGCCAGAGCCTTCTTTCTGGCTTAGCATTACCAACACATTTGTTTTCTGCCATTTCTGTGCCTGCCCTCTTTGTCTTACTTTGTCTCCAAGAACTTGTTTTGGCAATGCCTCGTCAAAAGATGCCATGGATTGAAATTTTGAAAGCCCAACAAATTGTGTTTTTGTTTCATATAATGAACAACAAAATTTTGGAATGAACGCTTTTAACATTGAATTGAAATTGTGAATCCAGAAAGTCCAATTGGACAACCTTCAGCTTGATTTGCTGAAATTGGACAATAAAGTTAGATTCATACTGGGGGTTGTAAATGGAGAAATCATAGTGAGCAACAAGAAACGTGCAGAGTTGCTGCTTGAATTGAAGAACGAAGGCTTCACCCCATTCCCCAAGAAGGGAAAACCTGTTGAGGCAGCTATTGCTGGGGCAATAGAAGATGCTGAAGAGTCTCCTGAAGACAACATTGAGACAGTAAAGGGTGTTCGTGCTGGAGATTATGAGTATCTTCTATCCTTGGCAATAGGAACATTGACTTTAGAAAAGGTGCAGCAATTATGTGCTGAACGAGACAAGCTTGAGGATGACGTTGAGGAGCTTAAAAAGGCAACACCCAAATCTCTATGGTGGAAAGACTTGGATGCCTTTACAAAGGAGTTGGATGTATGTTCCTCATCTTTTGACACCTTTGGTAGATCGAGATTTGTGTGATTCATCCTGTCTGATAAACGAGTTGCTTCATCCACTCTTATGGCTTTTGGTATATTTGGTTTCTCACTTGTCTGTAATTTTTGTAGGCTCAAGAACTACAGGAGCCCAAGGATGATGAATATGAATTGAGCAACATGGGAAATGATTCTGCCAGAATCTTCAGACAAGTAGGCAAAAACCAGAGAAAAAAATACCAAAAAAACTGTAACTGCTGAAAAAACTGATTCTCAATCAACCACCAACAATCAGGCATCGACTGCCTCTCTTACTACAACTAATGCACAGAATGGTAATGCTGTTTTTAATCAACTGCGATTGAAATTCACTGTTATAAATGTCATCCCTGTGGTTGTAAAAGCTTTGACGTATGCCTGGCATCTATCTGCAGAAATTGCGAAACCCAAGCGTGGAGGCGGCAAGAAAGGGGCTGCGAAAAAACAAATGGTTTGTTTAAGTTGCTTTCTATTTATTTCCGTAGGATCCAATTTATGTTGTTGTTTAACATGGATGATGTGAATTGGATCTTTTCAGGAAGTGGAAAGCGATGAGGACGATGAATTAGATACCAGCCTGCAGGATCGGTTGGCATCTTATAACAATGGCTTATCAACAGATCAATCAGGTTCCTCATCATATTTTTTCTGCAGCAATTGATATTTACTCAAGAGATGAGATAAGATGAGATAATTATATCTATGTCCAACTAATGACCACAAAGTAGGTCAAAGGGACTATTGAGTACAATGATGTCCATAAATTGTGGGAGAACCAAACAGTCTCCTATAAAAAATACAATGCATGAATATAAAACTTTTGTTATTTGGGCACTTCAGTCTCTTCTAATATAAATTTGCATTCTGTAATCTGAGTACTTGTATTTTTTTCAATTTGCAGTTGTTGAGGATCAGGGAAGCAAACAAAATTCACCAACTGAAGATTTTAAACCAAACCAGAAAGAGACCACTAGACGGGCAAAAAAGGCTGCCCCTGTCTACGTTGAGATGTCAGATGAAGATGGTACAATGGAAACCATTCCAGAAGAAGAAGAAAATGAAGAGGGAGAGAAACAACCAAGGAAGGCTGGTGCAAAAGGGAAGGCTGCCAATGGGAGAACAAAGAAGGCCACTATTGCCAGTGATGGTGATTCTGATTTTGGAATTGATGAAGATGACGACACTGATTATGAGGAAGCCATTCCTAGGAAGGGGTCAAAGAAGCGTGCTGTTGCTAAGGCCTCCAAACCCTCGAAAACAAACCCTAACAAGTCTAATTCTACAACTACTGCCCCTGTACCTAGAAAGAGAGGACCCAAAAGGCCAACCCAGGGACAAAAGCTGATTGATGAAATGCTAAAGCCTACTTCTGTTGATGCTGCTGTTGATGCTGTACAACCATCACCTTACAAGAAATCCCCTGAGAAAAAAGTGAGAAAAATGAGACCATCTCCTTTCAACAAGAAAAGTGGATCAGTAATGTCAAAGCTGATGCAGGAGAGTGATACAAGTCCTCCTAGTGCAAATGGCTCTGCTGGATCTTCGTCCAATAGTCCTGAAGAAGTCAACGAAGCTCCAAAGCCAGTTGGGCGAAGCAGGCCACAGAGAGCGACTCGAGCTCCTGTGCAGTATGCCTTGAGTGAGAGCAGTGATGAAGATGAAGTTGAGATCAGTGATTCAGATTTTGTAGAAGATGATGACTAAAGTAGGAAAGGTTCTCAATGAAGAATGTGCATCTTTTACTTGGTATTCTGGTGGTTCTGATTTCAAAACAGTTGTATCATTAGTGCCTTTTACGGCAAACTTCAGAACGGCTTTTCTTTTAGCATCAATGAATAGAAGATTATGACCAATCTAGGAAAGCTATTCAGCACAATGTACATATTTTACCAAGTATTCTTCTGGTTCTGATTTTATATCAGTTATGGGTTCTTTGGATGGCATAAGTATCTTCTTGCAAGCTTCAAAAATGCTTTTCTTTAGCATCAATGATAGTTGACATAGACTACAATGTTTGTACAACTTTTTGACATCACATCCACATAGAAGCAATGTGGTTGTCACTTAACTGCACTTGTTGGCCTGGTCAGATAAAGTCACAGAGAATATCTAGAAATATCTTGTGGTTCCTTCTACAATTTAATCTTGCTGCTTATGTATCTTTATGGCATGGTCTATCTACAGCACGCAGGCCTCATTTGTTGATGCATTCCATCATTCAACTGCAAATATATTTTTGGTATTGTAGATTGCAAAGTGCAGGCCTCTTAGCATCTTGTCATTAAGTCAGTTCTGTTTCTCCTACGTCAATTGGGACATCAGGTGCAGGCCTCTTAACATCTTGTCATTAAGTCAGTTCTGTTTCTGCTACGCCAATTGGGATATCAGGTGTGCATTTTGGATCTCATATGTGAGAAAAAACTAGTCATTTTTGAATCGCAAATCTCTTGCATAAGATCCAGAAAATGGTATATCACTGTTTACACATCACATCTGCATAGAAGCAATGTGCTTTCCATGTATCTGTGATTCTACACTTATTTGCCTGGTCAGATAAAGTAGCAGGAATAGTTTGCGGAAATATCTTGTTTTATTCCAGAATTTACCATCGCTGCATTTATATTGTTATGGTGTGGGGTATGTAGAGTATGCAGGTCTCATGTGGCTGTGCATTTCATCATTTAATTGATCCTTTTAGCACTCTCTTTTTGGTATTGGAGAGAGTGCTGGCCTCTCATCGGAGAAAGCACTTCTGTAGGAGTGCATGAACTGGCCTTATGAGCGGCATTGTAGTAAGGATTATCTAGTTCGAGGTGTGTATCTCATATGTTAATAGAGATAAGGCATTACGTTATGGAATGGTCTCATGATGTCTTTCACTTGGTGATTCAAGTAATTAACATTAACTTTCAGAGGATGCTTCAGTAAATATTTTTCTTTTGCTTTACTTTAGGAAGGTCACCGCTGTCTTCATTATACTGTAGAAAGCAGGATATAAAACATATTTTATACTGAGTTAGTTTGATTGTGCTAAATTAGATCTTATGGTCCTGCTCTCGTGGAGCTGGAATGATCTCCACAATGTATTTATTTGTGTTTTGATTTAATAAAAGACAGTCGAGCGAGAGGAATTTGTGTATGAATGAAAATATTGCAGAGCAATCTGTGTTACTTCTGTGATTCCTGTGTAGTGTATTCTTAATTTTTTATCAGTTGCGTGCTTTATCTGTTGTGGTTGAATTCGATCAAGCTGCGGAGTCACAGGGGCGCTCTGTGTATGTATGCAAAACTTCGTATACTTCCTGTATCCATATTTACGCCGTAAGGCGTTTCCCTCTGAAGTGAACTCCCCCAAATGCCTTTCTATCCTAATCGTAGCCGTTAGATTTTTTGTTAGACGATTGAACAAAAATCAACCGTCTGATTAGCTGTCTGATTTAATAAATAAAAAATGTTTTAAAATATTAAAAACCTTGAAAAAACGTTTCACCTTTCACTTGACATCTGTGGGCTCACGGCTGAGCTTAAGGAAGAAGTTGCAACTTCCTGAGAGCATGCGAAAAGCCCCCCTGATTTTACAGTGTCGTCTGGACTGTATATTCTTGCAAGAATTACTCCTGCCTCATTCAGAGAAAATACCAGAAGGGCTTCGATGACTGCAAAGACTGCTTCGATCTTCAAGGCCGGGAGAAAACCAGGTGGGTAAATGGCGGTGGCTCCATGGATTACTCTGTCGACGAGGTATTGAATCTGAAGAAGAAGACAATTCGAATTGGGTTGGACATCGGAGGAGGAATAGGAACTTTCGCCGTGAGAATGAGGGAGGAATAGGAACTTTCGTCATGTATATCACTATAACACAGACGCTGCTATTCTTTGAAAATACTTTGGACATTGTTCATTCTATGCATGTCTTGAGCAATTGGATTCCCACACAGCTGCTGGAATTTGTACTCTATGATTAGGTGAGGGTTCTGAGAAGAAACTGAAGAAACATGTGAGAGATCTGAAATTGATACACTTTTGATTTTGTTTATCAGGAAACTTTTCAAAGATGCTCAGAAGGTAAAGTTTAGCTTGGTGGCTTTTACAGTACTTCTATTTGAGAAATTTTTAATTTTCAATCATGGGAATATATATGATGCCCTTGCCTGTTTTTAATATATTTGCCACTTTCAGTGTATGGTTCATGTATCTGGGTTTGATTTAGGGCTCCAAGATTTTCATATTCATATTAATATATAAAACAGATCTGCAATTTGAATTTCTGGATTTTCTACCGTGCCATGGTTTTCATTGATATTTGAAAAAATGTGGATGGTTTGTCTGTAATGGTCAAGGGCTGAAATTCAATGGCCATGTTTAGTAGGTGTCGTGCTCTGCAAATTCTCCCAGACTCAGTTGGGAATCTGGCGGGCCTTCGAAGTCTTGTCCTGGGCGAGTGCCGCGCTCTACGGACGCTGCCAGACTCGGTTGGGAAGTTGACGGTTTTCCAAAGTCTTGACCTGGAAGGGTGCCATGCTCTGCAAATGCTCCCAGACTCAGTTGGGGATCTAAAGGGCTTCCAAATTCTTCAGCTGCGTCCGTGTTCCAATTTACAGGTGCTGCCCAAAGTTGAGCATTTGAGATCGTTGGTGAAGCTTGATGTGTCTGGATGTCCCAAACTACAATGTAGTGTGGGAGTATTCGAGCAGCTACGCCAACGACTGGGAGAAGGTTTTAGTGAAGAAAACTTGGGAGAAAGCTTCAGTGAAGAAAGTGAGTAGTAAATATAACAACATTTAATAATCACAATCGTGGTCCAGTGGCCACAGTGTTCACTGCTCGCCGAATACAACCTTCACAGATTTGTAATCTTAACCAAAATGAACAAGGTGGATAGCTGCGAGGCAGTTAGTCCCTGTCTCTGTAGATAATTAAAATATCTTGCTTAATGCGACAAGATTTATGTGTAATGTAATTTTACTGAACAAATAAGTTCATATTTCTGATTTCTGATTTGTCAAAATTTGAAATCACATGGAAAATTTTAGGGTGACGCGTTTCGAACCTTTATCAAGGTTTATCACCATCATATAATAAATCTCCACCATGTCCTATAATGAACCTCGATAGAGATTCGAAACTTATCGACCCTAAAATTTCTATATGATTTTTTCAGAAAATCTTGGCTTAAGTTCATACTTCTCCATTGATCCGTTCTCATTTTTGGTCTAAACATATTATTTGATATTTTTGGTCTAAACATATTATTTGATATTTTTGGTCTAAACATATTATTTGATGAATACAGTAATGGCTTTGCTTCTTTGACGAATGCAGTGATGGATGTGCTTCTGCCTCTCAGAGAACCGTCCATACATGCAGCAGTCACAGATCCGTTGTAGTCTAGCTAGATAGGATATATCTTTTTTCCAATATGTAACCTTGCGTGAGATCTTCTGGGTTAACTATTTGTATAGTCTTCTCGATCTCCCATCAAATCTGTAGGGACTACCCTTGCTTACAATCCAACACCATTATGAATCAGTTTGTAATACATATACCAAGAAATTAATTATTATCACGATTCAGTAAAGGATATACTTTTAACTCTTTGCAAATTGACAAACTCACAGGTTTTCAATGTACTTCACATTTGCCATAGACAAGCTGTTAATTTACAAAAAGCACGTGCACCGTCAAATTAAGCTGAACAAATTACATAAGACCAAGTTGCTTCATACAAGGTTGTCTCTAATTTTATTTTTCAGTATGGAAAAAGTGATATATTCATCAAAAAGAAATTTTACAAACACGTGATATGAGATCAACATATAGATGTAATAAAATACATCAAATATCATCTTTCTGTACCAGTCAAAACTATTCTGGCAAATCCAGAAGTATAGACTATCATAACCAGTATTGTGCAGGCATAATGATGACAAGTGAATCAGCAAACCAAGCATAGGAAAAGTAATATGTACAAATCAAAAACACAAAATGGGTTGATAGGATGTCCAGCATGTTGTATCCCGGCAAAGTTCATCTTGTACATATGAGAATTCCTGCAAAGAAATAGTTCTATTCAGAGAAAGTCATCACCCCGGCGTCTAGAATTTGTCCTTCCATCTTAATCTCAATGTGTCGTACATTCGCTTCAGCATGAAGTCCTTTTTTCGAGAGTCTGCCTCTAAAATGGTTATGCTCTCTTTCTATGTGTTCAATAGATGAACCCGGATAATAAGTCCAGAGTTGTTGTACTTGGAAGAGCCAACCTTGAAGAGTGTAAAATGGTTATGCTCTCTTCCTATGTATGCAATAGATGAACCCAGATAATAAGTCCAAAGTTGTTGTACTTGGAAGAGCCAGCCTTGAAGAGTGGTTTGATAGATATGTGCCCGTCCAAGTCCTCATATATGTGTAATATTGGGATGTTCAAAAATTTTGTGAACCAAAGTAAACCTTAGAGTGACATTACTTCAGCTTAAGTGTTCGTGCCATGGCCAGCACCCCAATGTATCCAGAATCCCTGATCCAGCTAGAAGGCAATCCAGAAACCACATCCGCAAATATGTCTTTGCGATGCTCCATCAAAATAGGCAGCCGGGAAAACCACTGTAGGGGTGGATTTGCAAGAAGAAACCTTCGGCCCGGTATGCAGATATGAACCAGTAGTGTGGGCCGGGCCAGTTTGATGTTTTCCAAAACCCGCAGTTCAGAAATCTGGTGGTTGTTGAAGATGATTTTATTTCTCCATTTCCAGACCTCCCAGAAAAAATATAATGGTAATAACAATATAATGGTATATTGCGCCATGCATATTGCGCTTGCTCTTTGCTCCGCCAGATAAGACATTCTGACAAGGTTGTGAAATGTATCAACAATAAGAGCTCAACAGTCCCAACATCCTAGGTCATATTATATTGGTAGAATCAATTGTTTGAAGTTAAGTTAGACAGATTCTTATGAAGTTATCCTACTTCAACCCACATTTACGTTTCTCTTTTGTCAATGTGATTGTTCAGAAATCCTCGCCATCAGCATATACAAACGTAATTTAACGATCCTATTTCAACCAAGAACCTAAGAACCTGACAGTTGCACTCATGCAGTTTGTATGGAATTTTTTGACGCTTGTCCTCTGGAAACATGTATGTTGTTGTTGATTACAAGACCATGACATTGTTTGTTGGTAAGTTTGAAACAACACAAATATTATAAGCCCAGACTGAAAGAACTTGTTCCAAAGTAAACATAAACATATACCTGAATGTAAAAGCCTTTTGTGATCATGAAGGCAAGCAAAACAATAGATGCTACTAATCCAATCCGTCTGATGTCAGGAACTACAACACCTATCAACACTTCAATTCCCTTCATGTGTGTCAAAACAGTGTGAATGCATTAATCATATGTAGGTATAGGTAGGTAAGATGACTAGGACATAGAGTTAAAACTTACATTAACTGTGATGATTACTAAATATAGCCCAAGCAAGGTGAGCAAAAATGCAAATGCAGTACTTCGAAAATTGGCCATAAAATGCCCAAGAAGTTGTTGGATGAAAATATCTGTTTTAAAAGGCAAGAAATGGAATGGTTTTTTTGTTATTTGGATTACCAAAAGAAATGGCTTAGTTAAGATAGCTTATAAATGGAGGCATAAGCTCTGAGGCTCTCATGGTGTCATTTCAATATATTGGCCCTGTTCAAGTTTTGAATGATTCAGAAATTAGCAGATCTGTTAGATAGTGGAGGTAGGAAATTTGTAATTCTTTTTTGTCAAACGTGGTAGCTGATAAAAGATGAGAAACAACTTAATCACACACATGTTGTTAAAAGCCTAATACTAAGAAGGCTGGTAGAAGTGGATGATTAAGATTGTTTATAGGTTTAGCCAACAGTTTTATTGGTAACATGCATAGTTTGAACTTTTGGTGATATTGTTTCATCACATAGGCTGACTACAGTTTGGTGAATTGTTACTGGAAATATACTTAAATCAAGATAAAATATAGGTGGTAATACCTAGTTGAATGGAGAGTCCTAGTATATTGGCCCTTTTGAGGATTATTATTTGACCAGTTTGTTTCCTTAGTCTGCTGAGTACATTTTTTTTTTGTTGGTTGGTTGTTGTTGTAATTGGTAAATTGTATAGCTGATTTTCATTGCTTCTTGGAATAACTGGCTTCTTGAATAGGGCAGTCATGCATTTGAGTATGTGAGAGGGGTTTGTAGAACACATTATCTAATGAACTCTTATGTAGAGGCAAAAAGTCTCACTCATAGCCTACTCAGGGCTTCAGATGAGAATTTCTTGTATAGAATGATCAACTTACTAGAACTACTGCTACACTTTCTTCATCCACAGAAGCCACTTGAAAATGCTTGAAAATAAACTCTCTGTAACGGCCATTGTCAACAAAAATATTTGCAGTGGAGGCCCTCAGCCCAACAACCATTTTAGCCAGCCTCAGAAGGCAAATAGTTGAGTTCAAACATGATGAAAATTTAATTCCCTGTATACAAAAGCATGTATTAGGTGTTGATAATGGCTAGAAATATGAACTGAAGATGTATATACCTCCTTCTGTACAAAAATGAACAGAAGAGGCAAAGGTATAGGGTTCACCTCGAATTTTCTTGCAAGTTCAATCCACTGTAGGATGTGAAAGGAAGTGTCATAGTGCTAAGAGCGAAAAAGAGGGGAGGAAGAAACTAATAATTTCAGAAATTTTAGCTTTCTATCCGTACCTTGATTTGTTCTAATAAAATTAATATTAAATGTTTGATGGCATCCAGGGAGCTATCTGGTAATGATAATAATAATATTATTAGTATTATAATAATAATAACAACAATGGAAAGGTGGGGAAGGAAGAAACTAATAATTTCATAAATTTGGACCTTTTATCCTAGCTTTATTTGTTCTTTAGATCCAACTAATATTTTGTAGATCCAACTTATGGTGAACCAGCAGCTTGAAAGCCAATTGCAATTCATTCAGCCAACAACGATCTATAAGCATGCCATAGTATTATGTCTATGCATATTCACAATAGTGATTCCACTGTCATATTATTATTCCCCACTTGGACAGAGCGATGACACAAGGGGTTTCTACATGTTGATCGACCATGTAAATTGTATCTTATAAATTAAAATTCTTGTTTTCTAGCCTTCTATTTCTGTAGATATCAATTGTGTAGTTGATGGCTTACTTTTTATAAATTCTTCCACAACCTATTATTATTTACAAAATATTCATTTTCAAAATACACATAACTAACTATTGCAGTTGTAACTCATTATCATCCACCCTTGCTTTCAACAATGTCCATTCACATGTCCCTATTCTTCCCCACTCTATGCTATTCTTCCCCACTCTATACATGTCTCTATTCTTCCCCACTTTATGATGTTCTTCCCCACTCTATGCCTTACGGCGTTTCCTTTGCAACATAAGGTGCAAATGCTAGTTATTTTTTTCTTATTTTTTCTAATAAAACGAGTCGTTAGTCGCATTTGATTGTAAACTAAAAAAATAGAATTAAAATAACAAAGCAATATTTTTTTTTATAATGTTAACATTACAAAGGGTCATTTAAATTTGTAGTCACAATTAAAACTAAGAAACCTCAAGTAAGTAAAATAGATTTAAAGGGCCACCACATTTTTGTATTAGAAGCATTTAGAAACTTCATAGGTGAAATCTCATTGTGTGAAGGCCCTATTTTGAAAGTTGAATACTCCAATAAGAGAAATTAGTGGTGAAAAGAAACATACGGAAACCAAGTTTTATGTCCTTGGATCGATAAAGAGTGGAAGTGAACAATTATTCAGAGGTCAGGTTTGAACATTTGTGTCACTATTTGAAATCATCATCTCGACCTTATGTGTAGGTTTTGTCGGAAGTCAAGCTCTCGACTTAAACTAGGCGTAAGGAGTGGGAAGAAGAATGTTATCGCGTAGTTTAACGAGGTGGAGGAATTGCTTAGAAAGTTATAGAAATTTTGGTTATATTTAGAAAAATTCGGCAAAGATTTTTGTAAATCTAAGTTATAGTTGTCCAACTTCAAAATTTTAGGTTTCCTTGACATTTTTGATGGTGCTAAATCTATTTCCGCCATCAAAAACATGATTCAAACACTACCTCTACAAGATTTTTTGAAATTTTTTTGCCCAGATTCTGGCCACTTTTGACCATCCGGGCAATTCCTACGCCTTGTTAAACGACTCCGAATGCTATAGTCAAGAGCGCTAACATTTGGATAGATTGAACAAAGGCCCTGACTGCTAACATTTGGATAGATTGAACAAAGGCCCTGACTCCCAACTTGCCTTGGAACTATGTGTATTCCACAATCTCACCCGGCAGCTCCAAATGAAGGTTTGTATTTAAATGTTTAAACAGATTCCATCATAAATTTCCATGTGGAGGTAATAAATAAATACACAACGGACAAGTTGGTGTCTATCAATGGCGTTTTCCTTTCACACTTTTACATGGAAACTCCTATTTCCAACTCTATAGAAAAGTTAATGCGCCCTGACATGTGCTCTCGATAGCCAGATATAACACGCGCGCGGTGATGACTAGAGAAAAAAAAATAACGGCGTGTTATATCGGGCTATCGAGGGCGCATGTCAGGGCGCATTAACTTTTCTGTAGAGTTGGAAATAGGAATTTCCCTTTTACGTTGTGCGCTCACCTACACCACCTACACCGTATTAACTAAATACATATACAAGCGTACCAGCTGCCAGCGAAAATTATGATTACTAAAGAAAATTCCAACCCTCTCAATCAATCACAACTTAAATAAATAAAATAAAATAAAAATAAAATATTTTTGTTATGTAATATCAACTTTAAAAATTATTGATTTTATTTTTGGTCAACGATAAATTAATTAAAATGCAACACATTATCGAATATGTAATATCCTACCAACGACAAAAATAACCGGAATCCATTTTGTCGACGATGTTCAACGACCATTGCTATTAATAAATATTATTTAAAACTTAAAAATGATTACGACAATGTGATTCTTTCTACATTGACGTTTGATGTCACTTTCTCCCTTTCATGTCTACCTCGAGTGTCATTTTCCTATTCTCATGGAATTAAGTTATTTCATCCCTTTCATAAGATTGTAACTTTAACTCCTTTATAATTTTCTCCTTGTCAAATTTATTTCTGACTTTTTGTATGTTTAAAAGATTAATTATAAATTTAAGCATGTTTAAAGTTACTCAATGGTTTCAATTTACTTGAAAATCCCTTTCCTTAAGATGGGGTAAAATTAACATGTTTTTTTTGTTTTTTTCATTGGTTTCATTGCATTTGACAATCCCTTTAGGATTTGGTAAGATAATAAGTTACTTGTTTGTTTTTTGTTTTATATTTATTTATTTGGTAGGAATTTAATTCATATTTTAATTAATTCATATTTTATATTTATTTATTTGGTAGGAATTTAATTCTCATGAGTTAGGTAGTAATAGAAACATTTCATTATCATGATTATATTTATGCACTTCTTTGATGGTGTAATAAGGACTTTCACAGATGTGAGGAGGTTTTGGTGTTTTTACATTATTTTTAAGTCATTTTTCTGAGAAGTTTTTGTTAGATTTTTTAGTGGTTGGTTAGGATATGGTAAATCGTTTTAGACAAATTCTACATTTGAAGAATGTATACTTGTAATCCAACATTTGTGTTATTTAGAATCTTTGCAATCTATGATGATATTGACTTCTAGATATTTACTTAAGTTTTATGTAGATTTTAGCCTTGGAGGCAATTCCACTCTTCTCCTTGCTTTGATCTATCTGAAGAAATTTGACCACAAAGTTTTCAATTATTACTATGCTTTCCTCTTCCCACAAGTGGAGGGGGAGATTCAAGAGTGTCACTCAAATTAGGGTTGGGTAGATGGACATTAAATTTGGGTCGAAATCTAAAATCCATGGTTCAAAGAAGATTTCATCATTGTGCTAAAACCATGGTCCCTCCTTGGTGACCTTTCGATACTCTTATGGCTTATTAAAATATATGATAAATAAACCTTTAGAGGTAAGACTTACCATGCACATTAGATTCTAGTTGGAATCCGTCCATTTGATGAACAATGAAAATGATGGTTAAATCCCATTTAATCAAGAAATTATAACATTTTGTTTACAGTGAACTTATTTATTTCCTTCAATTAAATCTGTTCTAGAATGGTGCATTACCCTTTCTTCATGATCAAGTCCCCTAACCATGGAATCATCATTATGAAAGGGAGATAAATCATGTTTTGAGTAACATCTTTGAAAGAGTAAAGGATGAATAACCCCCATAGAGGGAGAAAATTTAGATCCTTAAAGGGGGTGTCATTCCTCTACTCCAAGCACATCCACATAGACAAAATGGCAAGTGCAAGATTGACTTCTTATGCAAGTATTGACATGAGTACAACCGTATTCCAATTTCTTACCAACACATATCAATATCCATTAATTAAAGAAAATCCCCAACTTGCCTTTGATCATATGCTTTGCATGTTCAATGATGTTTGAACTTCCATAAACAAAGTAATAGTTTTCTTAGTAAAAGTTTTTACAAAGTGGTAAAATTTTCCCATATGGATCATTTACTCCCCCTACCTAAAGTGCCTAAAAATATAAGTTATGAACTTATCAACAAGCCCCATCTCATGCCTATGAACTTGGATATCAAGTATAGTCAACCGATTGATAAAAACATAATGGGAAGTTCTCATAAGGGTTTCAAAAAAACAATAAATACACTCAACATTACAGGACTTATAATTACTTCTATAAAGCACATCAATTAACTATTATCTAATAAGTCTGATAAGACCTCTCAAGTTCAAGTGCCAATAAGTTCAATAAGGCCTCTCAAGTTCAAATGCTCCAAACTTCAATTGGAAAGTCATTTCTCACCATTCCCTATAATATTATTTTTTTGCAAGATAACTTCAAATAAAGCTAAGACCAAAATTTGTGAACTTTCCTTAATTTGGAAGATTCCATGACATTTTTTGGCAAAGCTTAAATTTGAAAGACATTTCTCACCATTCCCTATATTATTATTATTATTATTATTCCTATAATTTTAACATATGGTTAGGACAAAAATTCAGAATCTTTACTTGATTTGGAAGATTCTTCATCATTTTGAGGCAAAAAAAGGGGTCCAAAAATCATAATGGTTTCGCCATACTACAAGTGCATGGAATGCACATGGTGTGTGATTAAAATGATTATGTTTTCTATCTCCTGTCCATGGTGTTATTGTTTCTATGTACTATCACACTATTGAATTAGATTAGGCAAGGAATGTTCAAGTGTAAATTATGGCTATGGGTTTTCATCTTACCTTTTTAATTGGCCATAATTTCTTTTAATTATACACAAAACTATGAAATTTTTAGCTTTTAAAATACATGACTCACAATTATATAGTTATGAGTTTTTTTTCATCTCTAAATTTTAAAAGGTGAAAAAATTATGTGCTTTATATTAACTTTGGTAACAATATTTAAATCAAATTATAGTGATTAATTATGTTGTAAGCTATTTTCTCATTGTCAAATTTATTTTTGTCTTTTTGTATGTTAAAAAGATTAATTATAAATTTAAGCATGTTTAAAGTTACTCAATGGTTTCAATTTACTTGAAAATCCCTTTCCTTAAGATTTGGTAAAATTAACATGTTTTTTTTGTTTTTTTCATTGGTTTCATTGTATTTGACAATTCCTTTCTTTAGGATTTGGTAAGATGATAAGTTACTTGTTTTTTTTGTTAATAGACATTTCAATGAAAGTAAAGTAGGTATATTGTTTTATTATAATTATTCAAAACTTATTATTTAACTTTCTTATTAGTTTCATTGTATTTGACAATCTCTTTCCTTAAGATTTGGTAAAATGACAAGCTACTTGTTTCTTTGTTTTCTTTTTGTTAATAGACATTTCAATGAAAGTAGGTACATTGTTTTATTATATTTATTCAGAAGATATTATTTAACTTTTTTATTTTATTATATTTATTCAAAAGGTATTATTTAACTTTCTGATTGGTTTCATTGTATTTAACAATCTCTTTCCTTAAGATTTGGTAATATGTCAAGCTACTTGTTTCTTTGTATTTATTTTTGTTAATAGATATTTCAATGAAAGTAGATAAATTGTTTTACTATATTTATTCAAAAGGTATTATTTAACTTTTTTATTTCCAATTATGTAATTCATATTTTATATTTATTCATTTGGTAGGAATTTAATTCTCATGAGTTAGGTAGTAATAGAAACAATTTCTTTATCATGATTATATTTATGCACTTCTTTGATGGTGTAATAAGGACTTTTACATATGTGAGAGGTTTTGGTGTTTTTACATTATTTTTAAGTAATTTTTTTGAGAATTTTTTGTTAGATTTTTTAGTGGTTGGTTAGGATATGGTAAATCTTTTTAGACAAATTCTACATTTGAAGAATGTATACTTGTAATCCAACATTTGTGTTATTTATAATCTTTGCAATCTATGATGATATTGTCTTCTAGATATTTACTTAAGTTTTATGTAGATTTTAGCCTTGGAGGCATTCCACTCTTCTCCTTGCTTGGATCTATCTGAATAAATTTGACCACAAAATTTCTAATTCTTACTATGCTTTCCTCTTCCCACAAGTGGAGGGGGAGATTCAAGAGTGTCACAAAAAATTGGGTTTGGGTAGATGGACATTAAATTTGGGGCGAAATATAAAATCCATCGTTAAAAGAAGATGTCATCATTGTGCTAAAACCATGGTCCCTCCTTGGTGACCTTTCGATAGTCTTATGGCTTATTAAAATATATGATAAAGAAACCTTTAGAGATAAGACTTACCATGCACATTAAATTCTCGTTGGAGTCTATCCATTCGATGAACAATGAAAATGATGGTTAAATCCCATTTAATCAAGATATTATAACATTTTGTTTATAATGAACTTATTTATTTCCTTCAATTAAAGTTGTTCTAGAATGGTGCATTACCCTTTCTTCATGATCAAGTCCCCTAACCATGGAATCATAATTATGAAAGGGAGATAAATCATGTTTTGGGTGACATCCTTGAAAGAGTAAGGAATGAATAACCCCCATAGAGGGAGAAAATTTAGATCCTTAAAGGGGGTGTTATTCCTCTACTCCAAGCACATCCACAGAGACAAAATGCCAAGTGCAAGATTGACTTCTTATGCAAATATTGACATGAGTACAACCGTCTTCCAATTTCTTACCAACGCATATCAATATCCATTAGTTAAAGAAAATCCCCAACTTGTCTTTGATCATATCATTCGCATGTTCAATGATGTTTGAACTTACATAAACAAAATAATAGATTTCTTAGTAAAAGTTTTACACAGTGTTAAAATTTTCCCATATGGGTCATTTACTCCTCCTACCTAAAGTGCCTAAAATTATCAGTTATGAACTTATCAACAAGCCTCATCTCATGCCTATGAACTTGGATATCAAGTACAGTCAACCCATTGATCAAAACACAATGGGAAGTTCTCATAAGGGTTTCAAAAAAACAATAAATACACTCAACATTAATAGCCTTATAATTACTTCTATAAAGCACATCAATTAACTATTATCCAATAAGTCCGATAAGACCTCTCAAGTTCAAGTGCCAATAAGTCCAATAAGACCTCTCAAGTTCAAATGCTCCAAGCTTCAAGTGGAAAGTCATTTCTCACCATTCCCTATAATATTATTATTTTTTGCAAGATAATTTCAAATAAAGCTAAGACCAAAATTTGTGAACTTTCCTTGATTTGGAAGATTCCATGACATTTTTAGGCAAAGCTTAAATTTGAAAGACATTTCTCGCCATTCTCTATATTATTATTTTTTTTCCTATAATTATAACATATAGTTAGGACAAAAATTCAAAATCTTTACTTGATTTGGAAGATTCTCCATCATTTTGAGGCAAAAAAAGGGGTCCAAAAATCATAATGGTTTCAACATACTACGATTGCATGGAATGCACATGATGTGTGATTAAAATGATTATGTTTTCTATCTCCTATCCATGGTGTTATTGTTTCAATTTACTATCACACTATTGAATTAGATTAGGCAAGGAATGTTCAAGTGTAAATTATGGCTACGGGTTTTCATCTTACTTTTTTAATTGTCCATAATTTTTTTTTTAATTATACACAAAATTATGAAATTTTTGGCTTTTAAAATACATAACTCACAGTTATAGAGTTATGAGTTTTTTTTTCCTCTCTAAATTTTAAAAGGTGAAAAAATTATGTGCTTTATATTAACTTCAGTAACAATATTTAAATCAAAGTATAGTTATTAATTATGTTGTAAGCTATTTTACTATGAGAGATTTTATTGTCAACATTTTGAACTAAACTCTTTCATTTACATAGCAAATCATACACTAAAATGTGTGTAGATTGGTGTTCCACTTATCATATCTCACCTCGTTTAGTTGTGAATTTTGCATGTCTAGCAATCTAGTCATGATTATTACATATTTATTGTTTTCATCTACCATTGATAGTGTAGGTCACACCTTCAAACTCTGAGATGATACCATTATAGGAGTTTTGAGTTGTTCACTATCTGATTTGGAAAAATTAACGTACACAATCATCCTTGTATTTACAAGGTCATGCCTTAACTATTGTTCTTAGTAGGTGTGCTTCAAGAATAATCTGAGCTAGCAAAGACAATGGTCATAGGTTTTGATGTAACTTTGATAGTAAGAAACCTAAAAAAGAATAAGGTGTGATAAAAGAAAATAGATTCAAAATAACATCTTATGGAAAGATTTGATTCTTGAGCTTTGGTCCACATATTACTAATACCTCTACTTTTTTACTCACCAAGTATGTAAAGTTGCACAGAGACTAGGGGTGACCAACACTAAAGTGGATATGATTATTTTAAGATTCATTAATGACAAAACAAGAAAAGCAAAACCAATAATAATGGAGATAAGGGTGAAGTAACCAATGTAAAGTTTAGCCATTTGCAAGCACGATTCATGTCCAAGTAGCATATGTGCTCCCCATGGGTACTTAAACATACAAGTCTGAGTAAAAAAATGAAAATAGATATAAGACTTTCTCATTTAATTAAAAGAGTCATCAACGCTTAAATTTAAATGTTTTACTTTTAAAAAAATTTCAAAATTTAAAAATTTAAAATTTAAGCATATTAATAAAAATAATTAGATAATGTTCTCATGCGCATATTATTAGAACGAAGTATCTCATATAAACCTATTTAACATCCAAAAGCACCACACACTTTAACATATCAAACACATTTCAATTATTATATTTATTATCTACTTTTATAATTAGCTATCAATTGAACTTGGAATCCATCTTGTACCTTCACAAAAATATATATTATAGTGTTATCATTCAATATTTTTTATTTTTCTAGGCATACTTTTTAGTGGATTTTATGTGAAATTGAATAAGGATTTTTTAAAATGATAAATTTGAATTTTGTAATCTACACAATCCAAGTGTCTCAAGAATTTTTCAAATCATTAAATCTATTTAAATAATCAAAAACACATTTTAAATAACGAAAATTTACAATCTCATTACAAAAATTATCAACAAATTCCAAAAAATAAATAAAACCACTGAATAATTAAATTATGTCTAAATATATAGTTGTATTTATATTTAAAATTGTGAGGCTCTATTTATATTCTATGGTCATCTTACAAAAATATAAATTGAACTTTGTAAGACTATTAGGAAAAAAAGTTCAAAAATGATGGTAGAACAAAAGTATTTAGAACCTGACTAAGCATTGTCACAACGTTGGCATATATGTTGAGACTTATATTCTTCTTGACACTAAAATTTTACATTTTAAATACAAAGAGTAAATAATAATAAACTCTTTTATATTGAATTGTGCTCAAGCATGCCAAATGAAATTATCGAGATCCTTAAGGAAGAATTGGAAAGAGATCCTTATAAATTTTTTATCGAAGGACATCAAAAAGAAAGGAAGGAAGAATGAGAAGGACTCGTTACAGACCACATGAGAGAACATCTTATCAAATTAGGCCAGGTAAATGTCTTGTCAAATGTCTTTCTCTCTTTACAATCTCCTTGAAGATGAGAATTGTGACATGGAATTTAAATGGCAAGGGGCAACAAAGATATCTTAGAGATAGGATCTGGATGGAGGAATTAAAGATTGTAATTTTACAGAAAATTAAGTTAGTGGGGGACAGATTATCCTTCATCATTGGAAGTTGTTGGAAAGGTTGTCAGTGTATGTCACTTGATGCAAAGGGCAGTGCGGGAGGTCTTGTAATTTTTTGGAGCCCTTTTCAAGTGTTATTACAAGACTAGGTTGCTAGTCCCAAAATATTGACTGGGAAATTTCGATATATAGGAATGACAGAGGTAGTCTATCTAATGCCAGTGTATCACCCCGCAGTAGTGGGAGAGAAACATCTCTTTTTGGATCAATTCTTAGCTACTAAGCAGGTTGTGGGTAATTCGCTATGGGCGGTTGGCAAAGATTTCAACCTCATTAGATCAGTTCATGAGAAGAAAGGAGGCATTCAAAGATTGGACTCAAAAGCTGTATCTTTTGATAGATATATAGAACAACTCAAGTTGGTTGACATATCAACTATTAATGGTTTAAATACTTGGAATAATCGTCAAGGTGGGAAACACCAAATAATGAGTCAACTAGACTATTTCCTTCTCTCTGAGCAAGTGATGCAGAAATATATTTTTGTGGAAGCAATGATGATCTGAACTTAAACAGGAACACAATAAATTACAGATATAACCATAAATACAGAGATGTAGCAGAAATAACACTTCATTTCATTAATATCAAATACTCAAATATGTTTACAAACAAAATGGAAATAAGACTAGCCCGTGCGATGGTAGCTTATCTTTGAGAAGAGATGTGGTGGCTACATGCCTCTGAACTATGTTAAAATGAGGCTTGAAGGCCTATTTATTATTGATAAACAATGGAAAACTCTAAACATCCAAAAACCTAATCCTACAAGATGAAGCGCCAAAACTATGGGCCCTGTTTGGGTAAATTGGTACATCAACTTCCCAGGGTCGTAACTTTGGGATACAATCTCTATTTGACGCACACAATACCTCATTAGAAATATATATCTGAGGACTAAAACTTCCGACAATCCAACCCTAGTGAACAAATACTATTGGCCCCGGTTTTCCCAAAAAACATTGTTTAGGGCCTCAAAACGGCTCCGGAAGTTTAGGACCCGAAAAATTGCCAAAAATAGTAAACTATGCTACAATTAAGGAAACTAAAAAACTGAAAGAGACAATGGTGGGAGTCCAAGTGGAATAGGAGGGTGGCCACCAACATCCACCTGGATCAATCCTCCCCCCTTAGGAAGCAATGATCCCCATCACGTTAAGTGCCTCCATGAGATGGGGAAACTTGTAATGGTGTGAGTTTCTCTGCAATGTATGATGTGTCCAGTAATGGTGGGACGCATGGTCGAAGGTGATCCACATTGAACAATGGGTGCAAGCCAAGGAATGGGCGAATGTTTCACTCCAAAGCATTGTCTCCCACAACCTTGTTAATGGTATAAGGACCCTATTGGATTGGTCTCATCTTCCAGTGGGCTCTGGTAAGGCGTTCTTTCTGCTAATGCAACCAAACTTTTTCACCCACCTGAAACTTGTGTGGCACCCGAGGTTGATCATGTCACTGGTTGTACTAGGCATTTTCCATAATGGATCAGCAATATATCGGTCATTGGGCAGAGGCGATCCGATAGTCAGATCGAACAAATGCTTGACCTGATGGTGCAAGGGTACCCATGTGGGTGAGGAGAAGATGTCCCTATATTCTTCCACGACGGTATCCACTTGTTTTTGCTGCATGGAGGAACCCTTCCCAAGGGCCATGGATGTGGCCACTCTCTTCCCCTTACTTTGTGAGCGAACTAGAAAGAAAATAAATTTCCTAGTTTGGGAGATGACCTTATGGCATTACTTAGCAAAGATCAAAGAGGTGGCAGTAGGCGGAGCTACCTTTGGTATCCTGTATAACATATTACCCAAAGAAATAATAACAGAGCAAGGTCTCGACTCATATACAACATGTCTCTTCCACAAGTATGATTTTCCTAATAATAGATCATAAACTTCAAGAGGAGCAACATCACACAGTACCTCATGTATGAAGGGCTTGATGTTGTAGGGAAGGAAACACTATTGGCTGACATTGAGGTTATTTTGGTTCCCACTGTCAACAATTAATTGCAGCAGTGAACCCTTCACCCACATCTATGAGTGGAAGAGACACTCCCCCTTCTCTAGATCTTCGGGCTCCTTCTTTTGGATCTTGGTGGTGGCAACAGTGGCGCTGGGCTCCACATCAATAATCTTCTTCCCTTTATCATTCCTCTTGTTGGGTTCTGACTCAGAGTCGGAACATGCATCTTATTCTGAAGCCTTCAACTCAGCCACCAGTGAATGCTTGGCCAAACACTCACTTGTGTTATGAGTGGGGATCTTATGGAACTCACACCACTTTCCTGTGTCCTTCTTCGACTTCATGGTGTTGTTATTTTCTTGCAACTTCGACGGGCTATCTTAGGTCACCCCGCCTTGGCTTTGTCCTTTGTTTCCATTTTCGGGGCACATTTCCCTTGTTGCAGATTTGCAGATACAAAGTCTCGCTTCTTTTGTTTAAACTTCTTCTCTATCTTGACAATGTATCGGTACGTTGTGCTGAGCGAGGAGATGTCCAAGAACTCCATATCGTCCTAGATGTACTTGTGTAGGCAGTCGCGGTATTTGAGTACCAAATTTTTCTCAGAATCCTTGATACCCAACTTCGTGCGAAGGGTATGAAAAACAATGATGAACTCTCGAATGCATTGGTCCCTTCCCTGCCACAGCATGGTCCACATTATGTATTTATCCTCATAGCTCTTGAGAGGGTAGTATTGTTCCTTGATGGCATCCTGGAATGAATTCCAAGTGGGTGCAACCAAAAATAGTGAGGGTGTACTTTCATCCTTCTTCTCACAATAGGTTTCCCAACAATCCTTGACATGGGGAGAAACTTTCAGAAGTGAAAAAGTAATCTTTTCTTGGCTAGAAAAATCATGAACATAAAAATATGCTTCTAGCATATTTAACCATTTATCTATGATGTTCGTATCTATTTAACCCTCAAATATGGGGATGTCAAAGTTAACTTGTACCTTAAAGGTTGTGGTGTTTCCATAGTAGCTTCCGGAAGGAGATGTGTCGCCCTTGGGTAGCCTCTGAAGGATATGAGCAAAGTTGTGCATAATTGCGTTCCTCTGTCACTCGAGGGCTTCTTCGAGAAATATTTTGAAAGGATCTCCTGCCCCCTCGTCTTTATTCTCTTTTACCATGGGAGGCCGTCGAGATTTTCTGGGCTGGTCTTGCAAAGGTTCGACCAGTTCGAGCCCTAACTCCTTATATCCCAACCTTGTTGGGGACATGCAAAGTAAAATAGAGAAAGAGAAAACCGCTTTGTTACCACTGATACGAACTTAAATAGGAACACAATAAATTACATATATAACCATAAATATGGAGATGTAGGAGAAATAACACTTCATTTCATTAATGTCAAATATTGAAATATGTTTACAAATAGAATGGAAATAAGACTAGCTCGAGCAATGGTAGCTTATCTCTAAGAAGAGATGTGGCGGCTACATGCCTCTGAACTATGTTAAAATGAGTCTCGAAAGCCTATTTATTATTGAGAAACAACGAAAAACCCTAAACATCCCAAAATCTAACCCTAGGAGATGAAACGCCAAAACTATGGGCCCCGTTTGGGTAAATTGGTGCATCAACTTCCTGAGGTCGTAACTTTGGCATACAATCTTCATTTGATGTGCACAATACCTCGTTAGAAAGATCTATCCGAGGAATATAACTTCCATCCAACCCATAATATGTTAAAGACATTTTTTTTGGTCGTGTTTTTCCCAAAAAAACATGGTTTAGGGCCTCAAAGCGACTCCGGAAGTTCAGGACCTGAAAATTTGCCAAAATAGTAAACTATGCTATAATTAAGGAAACTGAAAAACTGAAAGAGACAGTGGTGGGGGTCCAATTGGAATAGGCAGGTGGCCACCAACATCCACCTGGATCAAATTATTTTACCTTGTCTTAGATCGGGCTACTAACCAGTGAGGTTGGAGATGAATCTCAAGGAACCCCCTCGCAACCGTCCTTTTAGGTTTGAAACCTTTTGGTTTTGGGACCCGGGATTCCTTGAACTTCTAAGCAATGATGGTTTAAGATTGAGGTATATTTTTCGACTAAAATGTAAAATTTTCAACTAAAGCTTAAAACTTTGAAGGAGCTGGTGAAAATATGGAACAAACAAGTTTTTGGTAATATCTTGTACAAAAAATCTAAATTGGAGGATCAGATGAAAGAGATACAACAACGTATCATTTTGGAAGGTTGATCCCATGAATTGATAATCCATGAAGGGATCACGCTATGTAAATTGGAGCATCGATGAAAACTGGAGGAAAACCTCGAGTGGAAAAAATCAAGGGTTAAGTGGCTTCATGAAGGTGAACGGAACTCCAAATCCTTCCATAATTCTATGCTACAATGTTTCCATAATAATAATATTTTCTTAATATTGGGAGAGGATGAAGAGAAAAAGGTCCTTCATCAAGATATAGAATATGAAAAGGCAAGTTATTTCCATGATATTTTGTCAAAGAATCCATCCTCCGGACAACCAACCATTAATTTGGTCCTCCATCATATTTCCAAACTCATTACTAAAGACCAGAATCTGGCTCTTATGAGAACCATTTCCTTTCAGGAATTCGAAAGAGTAGTCATGGATATGCCTAATAATAAATCGCCTAGTCCCGACGGTTTTACCTCGGACTTCTTCAAGGAATATTTGACTTTTTTAGGTTAGGATATTTATGATTTGGTAGAAGAATTTAGGAAAACTCACTCAATTTATGTTGGCCTGAATGCCACATTTCTTACCCTTATTTCGAAAAGTGGAAAATAGGAGAATCATTTAGGTTTTTGTCCCATCGCTCTATGCAATGTAATGTATAAAATCATTTCCATAGTGATAGTGAATCGCTTGAAACCTTTACTTTCATGCTTGATATTGCCAAAAAAAATAGGTTTTGTTGATGGAAGACACATATTAGATGGAATAATTGTGGCTTAGGAAATATTTCACACTTTATGGGTAAGGAAGTGACTAGGTATGTTAATTAAACTGGAATTATTAAAATATTATGATATAATTAGCTACACTTATTTGTTACAAATCTTAGAAGCCTTTGGAATCTCTAGAAAATGGATTGAATGGATATAATATCTAATTTTCGACCTTCTTTTCAATACTTATCAATGTGTCCCCTTCTTCCATCTTCATCACTTATAGAGGTATCAGACAAGGTCATCCTTTATCCCCATTTCTCTTCCTTTTGGCGATGGAAGGGCTTGGTAGAATGTACAAGAATTCTTGTTTGTTGGGGAATATTTTAGGCATGCCTCTATTTGGTCCAAACCTTCCAATCACTCACCAAACAATTTGTAGATGATGTGCTTCTTTTTGAGCCACCTATAGTCTAAGAAGTTAAAGGCCTTCATCGCATTTCTCAGGTCTTTATGGAGGCTTCAAGAAATTTTATAAATAAATGAAAAAATTATATCTTCTCCATTAATTGCCAGGGAGAAATACAGGCACACTTGACTCTTGAGTTAGGTTTTCATCGAGCCCAAATCCCCTTTAGATATCTCAAGGTGCCCCTTATTCTATATTACAAGCAATCATGAACCTGGGAAGATATCGTGAAAAAAGTTCGACAAAGGATCAATAATTGGTCTTTTTCGGCCTTAAATTTTGCAAGTAGACTAGTCCTTACTAGATTTGTACTACATGAAATTCCTAATTATCGAAAAGCGATGATGCCAATTCCAAAAGCAGTTTGTAGTTGCCTTCGTTCTTTCTGGATTGATTTCCTTTGGATAGGATCAACTAAAGAGTGAATATGGTCCTTAGTAAGTTAGGAAAAACTCATTAGAAAAAAATATATTGGTGGATTGGGTTTACGGGATCCAGACCTACTTAGAAAATCGTATAGCATGAAACTTTGGTGGCAGTGGATTAAGGGTGGACTTGAACTATGGAAAAACATTCGGGTAAGAAAATATGCACCTATGAGTACTCAACAGGCCCGGTTGGGGATGGAAGAGGATGTCAAAGGCTCAGGTGTATGGAATTGGGCTCAACATTGTAAAAAAGAGGAGCACTTACATGCTTTTTGAGAAGGCAAAATTGCTTCTAATTAAATCCCTCTCACATTATTTTGGTGCTACTAAGGTAGCTCATTTTTGGAAACCATATGAATAACATCAACTTTGGCAACGATGGAAGGTGAAAGAGGATTGGCCTTATGCAATAGGCTCACTTCCTTGGGAGGAATTCCATAAAATGCTAAAAAAAGGGCATATTAGAGTATCTCAAAAATTTGATATCCTTCGGTGGGGTTACCAATCATCAAGAAACTTCTCCCTTAAAGAAGCTTATTCCCTCATTGTAGGCCCTCCAACAGTTGAAAATTGAGAGGTATGGAAAAACATTTGGGATGGAACTTGGTGGCCAAGAATTTATTCTTTTATTTGGTTAATAGCATGGGGTCATTTGCTAACATGGTGTCACTTATGAAGAAAGGGGATAGAGGGACCATCATTATGTCATCTATGTCAACAACAAAAAGAAATTACAAATCATCTTCTTCTCTCATGTCGTTTTGTAGGTGACACTTGGGACCTTCGCTTTGGGATCTTTGGTCAACATCGACCTTCTTTAGAGAACTTGAAAACTCTCTTGGATTGGTGGTTCTGTTGTAAATTTAAAAACCGAATCATTTCTTAGGTATAGCAGTTTTCCCTAGGCTTATTCCTTTGGAACCTCTGGAAGGAGCGAAATCTCAGAATTTTTAGTATGAAAAGTAGGACTGTATCCATGGTAAAAGATGTGATCCACTCAAACATAAGGGAAACTATTTTAGCTCTACCCTAAACCAAGGAAGATTGGATAATAACATATTTTGAGCTCCTCAATCCGTAAAACATTGCTTTAAATCCTTTGATGTGGCCAACTTCTCGAGCCAAGAATTTTTCCTCAAGCCTCTTTATCAAGAATATCTACACCCTATTGCCACCATATTTTATCAAATTAAGCTTTGTTAGTGCCTCCAAAGGTAATCCTGGTTTAGCTGGAGGTGGAAGGATTTTCCGTGATGCCAACTCCCAACCATTACGAATATATGCATAGTCCTTGGGTTGGTTTCAAACAACTTGGCAGAGTTTCTGGCACTCGAAAGAGGCTTTTAGATTGTAATTCAAGAAGGTTATAAGCTCCTTCAGGCCATGGAGACTCACAGGTAGTGATTCATTGTGTGCATAAGTTGCTCGATGGTAAACCACATTATAAAGTGGTGCACAATTAGCATCTTCTGGAGGTGTTTTCAAGTATACAACACTTACTATCTAAGTTTGATTATTTCGTGGTTCATCACGCACGTCGGGGGATGAGTTGGAAAACTTAGATTGCCACAATCCAGACCATGCTGTAGACGAAGAATAGTCGAGCATATCTGGCAGAAAGAATTTCCAAAATCTGTATAGGTGGGTTGATGAAGAAAAAATCGTTGTTGAGGGTAGAGTCCCCAATGGGGGTTCCATTTAAGCCTTCTGATAAGATATTTTTTCACATGATTACCATGCAGATGAAATGAATGGAGGAGGAGTTCTGTAACAACCCCAGTGAAAATTCCATGTAATAAAAGTTAATAAATGAAAAAATAATAACCACGGTCGATGGGAAACTTATTCCAAGTTGAATGTTGGGTAGGACATCCTAGGGGGTCTTCATTCGGTTGTTTATGGCTAAGGAAATTGGCAAAGGCAATGGCTAAGGCTTTGGAAAGACAAAATGGAATTTTTGGCACAATTATATGAAATAATGGAAATTAAGAGAAAAAGGAGGTGAAAGGTCACAGGTTACATGTGAGGAGGAAAATGAAGGAAAATAATGAAAAATGAAGAAAATAGAGGCCTCATTAATAAAAAGGATTCTTAGGATCAATTGGTAACCTTTTGTCAGTTGAGTTTTGTAGCTCTCTCATTATTCTCTCTCTCTCTCTCACTCTTGGACACTTAGAGTTTCTTAGAGAATTTTGGTATTGGAGTAAGAAACGAAAAGAAGGAAAGAGGAAGCAAAGATCAAGTAGGGAAAGCTAGGATCAAGCAACTAGAGTAGGCTTCATTGAAGGTATCGAATTACATGTGTATTTCCTTGTTAGATTTGGCCTGCATGGTATTGCATGTGGTTCTTTTGTTGTTGTGGCATGGGTTTTTCTAGGTGCAATAGTGTTTTTAGCCTAGCCTTTCCATTTCAAAATAGTCATGGTGAGATGGGGTTCTCATGTTTTGGTTGAGCTGGATTTCTGGATGGATTCAAATTTGAGTGGGGTGGATATCCAAATGATAGAGAATATGGCCTAGTGGTCCCTAAACCGGACTATGGATCACGATAAAGCCACTAGCCTAGTTACCCTTCATACAGAGTATGGGATGTGGTAAGGCCAGGATTGTCTTTCCTCGGCGGGCCTAGGAATCCTTGCCAATGAATGGAAAGATAAACGGTAAATCCAAGAGGTGGTTTCTCTTTGTTCGACCTAGTAATCCCAGGTTTGGGATATGTAGTGAATCCTGGAAAGTTAGTCTCGGTTTAGGGCCTAGTGATCCTAGTTTGGATTGACGTAAAGCCTAAGAGACTAGGAGACAGGAAAATTCCTCATGGTGTAGGTGGATAAATCCAGTGGAATCCATTCTTGTTTGGCCTAGTTATTAGGTGGAGATCACGGTAAATCCTATTATGATGTGTTAATTGTTTTGGCCTCGTGATCTAGGATGGATTATGGTAAAGCCTGGTTTCTATTGATGAGGGTGAGGTGGTTTAGCCTCGGTGTGCCCTGGTTGGTTCCTTTGTTTTGAGTACCACATTCATGCTTGGAATATGGGACAGGGGTGAATGGCTGAAGAGAGATTTGGCTCTGCCATTCTATGGTTGGGTGTAACGTGGTAGTCCCATCTATGATTGGTTTATTGCATCATTATATGTGGTCTATATGGTTGTACTTTCATGAGTATTTCTATTGTTATTATGTTGGTTATATGTGCGCTTTATGACAACATCTATATATGCCTCTCAGCATGATTTTACTTGTCAATGAATGGATAATGGATCTATGCTCTAATAGATGGTAATGCATCAAATGAAATGAGGGAATAATGGTTGATAGCAATCCTCAGATAAGTATGATATCCCTACATTTAATTCTATTGTTTATACCTGTAGATTACATGCTTATGACATGTTTGACGAAATTCTTGTCATGGCTAGTAGGGGTCTGATTAAGGTCTTGTTAACTTATTTATTTTGCATCATTGTTTCCCTGCTATTTTACTACTCCTAAGTTATCATTCCATTATGGGCAGTGACCTAGGCTCTAGGCCTGAAAAAGTGGCTCAAAACCTGGGGATGCTAGCACAGAACTAGAAAATTGGGTATCTGGTCGTTGGGAGGCAAGCCTGTGAGAGGGACTTTGGGTTTCTGGTCACCCTCATGTCTATAGCATGAGAGCGAATGTGGTTGAAGATGTCCAAAACATCAGTGGGACCCAAGGAGAAGATGTCTGGGTGGCTGACATGTCTCTTGAGGGTTTTGCTGTTGATATGGATAGGTTGATTAATGTGTTTTGTTTATTCCACTTCCTTAATGTCAAATATGAGGTTAAATCCAATCATAGTAGCCTCTCATTGCATGTTTACCTAGGTTGGCATGGTTACTTTGGTAGATATGGGAGGAGGGTGTTACAAGTTGGAACTTGTTGGGGGTGTCAATTATCACACCTATTAATTCACATGCTTTGCGTGGAAATTAAGTAGCTTGCAAGGGAGGGTTAACCTAACTCAGCCCCCTCATGATAAATTCTCACCTGGGATAGATGTACGGGAAAATCATGATATTCAGTTATTGAAGAGAAGTATTGGTCGATGGTGGAGGGATTGGTTATTGAAAGGATGGAGCCGAACAATATTTACAATGAGCTCATTTATGATGACTTGTACCAGGTAGGGAATGTGGGTTTTGATCAAGTTGCAACGTCTTACACCTGTCTTTGTTTAAACCTCACATGCAGAGAAATGGGTTGTTTAAATTCTATTATACAATGGTATTTCGCTTGCTATAGTTACATGGATAGTATAGAAGGGTGGTGGCTTTGTAGTTATACATGGGGTGGCATGGAGCGCCTAAGGAATTACAGGTGTAGGGATTGGGATTACAGCCTAAGGGATTACAGGTGTAGGGATTGGGGTTACAGGTTACGATTACAGGTTACGAGACATGCCATGCATGCCACGCATGCCACCAAACCACCTGGATCTGTGCATATACTGGATAATTTTTCAGGCACACCCTGCATGCCACCAAACCACCTAGCTCTGTGCATGTACAGGGTCATTTTTCCAGTGCTGAGTTTGATGAGTTGACGAGTTGAGCATTAAAACCTTTATCCCCTCATAGATGCTCATAGCATCAAATGAGTATGAAGGAATCTTGGATTAGGGTGAACGAAACCTGCAACATGAAGATATTAGCCATACAAATTTTTGTGAAGCAAAAATATAGAAGATAACGAAGAAAAAATACAGAAGATACCTCAAGAGGAAAGACCTTCTGCTTCTTTTGCTTCTACCCTATTGTTGAAACTCCCTCAAATGCTTCCGTTGTTAGAGAAGAATCAATGCTTAAAACATGCCCCAATTACAGGAATACAAAGAAAGCAAAGGTTAACCAAAACACCGAGGCTGATAAGAATCTCGAGGTTATGGCAGGTACTACAAGTAAACTCGTGGCGTATCAAGACCATGGGACTATGATTGATACAACAAGCAAAACAGAGGCTAACCAGATGACCAGGGCTATGGGAGATTACCATGCCAACAAAACTCGTGGCTTATCAAGACCATGAGACTGTGACTGATACAACAAGCAAAACAGAGGCTAACTAGCTGACCAGGGCTATGGGAGATTATCATGCCAACAAAACCGAGGATGAGCAGAAGAAGCAGCTCCGGGCTATGAGAGATAGTATAGTAAAATGTGAGGCTGACCAAAAGCCTAAGACTGACCAGAGTAATGCAAAGAAAACCGGGCCTAGTAAAAAACCCAATGTTGTAGTAGATACTGCTAGAAAACCCCTAACTCGGCAAGGACCTGGAGACTGACCAAAAGCTCGCGATTGTGGGAGACACTACAAGAAAAACTAAGGCTAATCAAAGCCATGGGTTTGTCTCAAATACTACAAGATAAACCATGAAACCAAGACTGACATGCACATACTTGGCTGCTTCCTGATACCCTACTAGTTGTAGACATACACATACCTTGTTTCTAGTCAGCCATTGTCATGGCACTTTGAGTTGGTTGATCTAGTATGGGTGAATGAATTGGTCGTTGTGATAGCCTCAGAGTATGCAGTTCGACGGGTTCTTTTTGTGCCAGTCTTATCGATGCCTGAAGGAGTAACCCCATAGCAAGTCAGTTCCAGTGGTTGTGTTTTAATGGACATTCTAGTCAAATGATAACGAAGGAAGCAGTAAATTCCAGTTGCGAGGAAATTCTGGGTATGTGGGGCGATTTTGGGTATGAGCTAGTAGGAGCCACTTTCTGAGTCAAATAAAAAATATTAGCATGATGTAATGTTATGTGGCCTGCTTTAGGGCTTGCATGCTATGTTATGGAGAGAGAGAGGCAAGGCACATGGCTCTCATGTAAGGCCCACATGGTGGATCAATGTTTTTTTTAACTTTATTAAGTTTTAAAAACACTTTAATGAAAATGCTACTGCGGATTTTGTAATTCATGGCATCCTAACTGGTTTCTCTATAACAGCCTCAGAGGCAATGGCTATGTCTCTATTGCTACCTAACCTCTACTAACTTGTATAATCCCTTAGCCGTGGAGGTCTATAATTCTTCTTAAGGATTCTAAGGTCTATAATTCTTCTTAAGTCTTCTAAGGCCAAAACATTTTTATGGTAATAAGAGTATATCACTTTTTGAATAAATTTCTTTGATGATCAAGATTCTTGTAACTATAAACTAATTAGATTTCTATGGATTAATGGCCATATAGCTTGCTATGCACGAAACAATATCCATACATCCACCAAGGTAGATGCACAATTCACTCCATATCTTGCTTGCATGTTAGTCATTTAGTCATTATTTACCTGAGCTTTTTATTTCTCTGAGACAATTTCTAATGGAAATATTGAAAATCTTACTTTTACCTGTTAGCTAATTGTTAGCTAACTGTTTATTAGAAGCCCTCTGGTTTTGCTGCAAAATTTAATTTGGTCACTCAGGGTTCTATATTCGCCATCATGGTTTAGTTCCAAATTTTGGCCCATATTCATTGAAGTGACAAATAGTCTCACCCATCTTCGTTTTAACTAAATATTAGCCATATTTTAATCTGCCTATCTCCATTTTGGTCACAGATTTGTCTTTCCATTCACACTTTTTAGCATAAAATTAAATGTCCATCTGAATGTAGATGCCTTCTGAGATTCATTCACTTCAAATTGCAGGACTTTTGTGCGGTTGTATGTTTCTTGCCTCTAGTTTATCAGCATGTTTCCAGTGTTAGGTTTATACATTTGTCATTCATCTGTCCCCGAGGGTGGTTTTCTATTTGTCATTTGAGCTTATTGTTGTATAAGACCCCGATTTCATCTTTTGGTTTTGAGCTCATTATACCAACTATTGCAAGTGATCACTATTTTCTGGTTGATATTTGAGTTACATATTCTCAATTTTCTCGGGAATTTATAATTCTCTATCCTATTCTTACTATCTTCCCTGCCCTTTTCCATCAGCCCCACTTTATTCGTAATCGTTCAAGAATACTTTGAAGGGAATCTTCACATTTTGGCAGTAGTGGAACCAAAGGGACAAATGCATGACAACAACCAGGAAGATGGCTCTAACACATTTCCAAATAGAAAAGAAAGTGTAGCATTGGACAATGACACCAGTACTCCTCCGAGCAAAGTTGCAAATGTCGAAAGCATTTGATCATTTTATGATTCAATCCTCAAGCTTCAGCAGGCAAAGATGATATGTACAAGGACTCAGAAAGCTTGAGGGCAGAGACAAAGGTTAAGAGAGGTGAGATGGAACTCAAGTGCACAAAGATCATAGCCAATACTCAATTAACCAGTTTGTTGTAAATGTGTTGCAACAAAGTCATCTCCATCAGGTGGTCCTTCTCCTTGCATGCAAGAGTGAGAAGCATAAGGTGAGAATAACGAGTCTTGAAACCTACATATTTTCCAAATGCATGGATTGGACATGATGATTTTTTATTTCTCACACCCCTGTAACTGTGTCAAGAGCCTCTTAGTTTAACGAGCTCGACCCCTCTATGAACTCTCACAATTGCATTTCCTTTTTGGTTTCTTTGATATATGAATACACACCATGTGTATCTAAGGAATGTAATTTTTATTCATTTCTACGAATGAAATTACAGGTTTATTTCTGCGGTGAAAAAAACTGTGTCAAGAATCCAAAAATTGAATTTGACCAAAAACAATTTATGTTCTATGCAATAGATTGTTTGATAATTGTTGGCATGGATTCACCTTTGCTACTTCTAAGTATAGGTGTTGTGGATTCACCTTTGCTACTTCTTAAGTATAGGTGTCATGGATTCACCTTTGCTACCATATTTGTTGGGACCATTTGGCAGAAAAGATGTTTCTAAAGCAGTTCCAGCTTCATATAGCCTATTTCTTCAGCAACAAAGATTCTTCTTTTGCAAGCCAGACTGAAATTTTGCAAAGATGCCATATTTTGATATAATCTTTTGGTTCTCTTCAGTGTAGTTTTCTAAGCACTGTAATGGAAATATTTGTAAAATCGGCCTCTATGTCTCTAAGATATCCAGAGGAATGGGTTCATTTTCAATTGAACAAGTGCTTTTGAGAATTCCCATTTGGAAAAGTGCACCAATTCTGTTTTAACTTTTGTCAGCTGCTTTATGGAGTTTCTTTTTCTTGAGGTTCCACCCTCATCTTGCACCTTTTTGTCTGTAGAATTATGAAGCAAGGCCTCTAATCATAACTTTTCTTGTGGTGCTTGCAATGCCTGTATGGAAACTGAGGGGATCTATAAACTCTCTAATTCCTTCTTATCATCTAACTAAATTTCATTTAGCTTTTAGTAAACGTTGTTGGTTCTTAAGCTCATCAAGGTCAACTGTTGTATCCTTTCCTTTTGAGATTTTGTGATGTCCAAGTTGAACTGTGAGGTTGTTTTAAGTGTGTTATGTTCAAATTCTATGGGTAACATCACTTTATTTCAAAAAGCCAATTCATAAGAGGGTCACCCCCTAGTTTTTCTTGTGGGAACTCCTATCTTTTCTACATCAAGGTAAACCCAATTGTGCTAATAAGGTAGATTTTCTACATCAAGGTAAACCCAACTGTGCTAATAAGGTAAGGAATTTGATTGGCACTCCTATCTTTTCTCCTATATTCATAATATCTTTGAAGTCAAAGTTGGAAGCAACAATGTTATCACCTATACCACATTGTTACATGGGCTGTTTGTGAAAATCAGTTGAAGTCAAAGTTGGAAGCACCAATGTTATCACTTATACCACATTGTTACATGGGCTGTGGATAAAAGGCAGAGTGCAGGACGCATTGATGCTCATGTCTCAAATTTTGGGACAGGGTTGTGCTCCTGATGGAAGTGCATATTCTGTCCTTATAGTTGGTCTGTGTAAGAAACACATGGTTCAACAGGCTGTTTGGTTGTTGGATCGAATCTTAGCTGAAGGCTTTTCCCCTGATGATGTGACTTTGAATACATTTATCTTGTCATTGCCATGGAGAAATATTGCAAGAATTGGCCCACTCTGTGAGTAACTCTGTTCACAAGGGTTGTTCACTGAGTGTCACAACCTATAATATGCTCATCACTGGTCTCTGTAAAGCAGATAATGTACAGGAGGCCACCAAACTTCTAGACAAGATGCTAGAAAATCGTTGTGTTCCTGATGCAGTTACTCGTACTTTCTTCATTGAGAGTCTTGAGAAGCAAGGAAAGGTGCAGGTTATGGAGACATCGGGGCAATTCTCGATTGAGAGTCTTGAGATGAGAGGAAAGGTGTAGGTTATGATGGCATCAGGGAAAGGGTACATTCCATATGATGAGTCGTACAACATATTAATTGAAGGTCTAGATAATGAAGTCAAACTAGTACTCTAATGGGACCACTCTTAATAATAATGGCACAAAAGATGGCCCAACTTGGCTCGTAATATATAACAAGGCGTTGTGTGTTTCAAAGTTGGCATCCAGATGCAGAGAAATTTCAACTTTTGTCAGCTTCTTTATGGAGTTTCTTTTGCTTGAGGTTACACCCTCGTCTTGCACCTTTTTGTCTGTAGAATTGTGAAACAAGGCCTTTGATCATAACTTTTCTTGTGGTGCTTGCAATGCCTGTATGACAACTGAGGGGATCTCTAAACTCTCTAAATTCCAATTACAAATAGGAAGTAGCCTACACGACTTCATTAAGAAAAAGAAGTTGAATTGGAGATTCAATCTTCTAGTGTGTACCTAAGCACTAGTTTAACGAAGGGATTTTGAAGATTTTTTTGATGTTTCATACTATCTGGAATCTTGATAGCTTGGCCAATAGCCATTAAGGACTTCCTATGAAGGCATCTATGAGTGGGCTGATTCACTGTAAAAGTAACAGAATCAATAAGTTAATAAAGTTTCTCTATTGGTAGAAAATAATTATTCCTTCTTATCATCTAACTGTATTTCATTTAGCTTTTAGTAAACGCAGTTGATTCTTAAGCTCGTCAAGCTGATTCAGCTATTGTATCCTTTCTTTTTGAGCTTTTATGATGTCCAAGTTGAACTGTGAGGTTTTCCTAAGTGTATAATGTTCAAATTCTATGGGTAACATCACTTTATTTCCAAAAGCCAATTCATAAGAGGGTCACCCCTAGTTTTTTTTGTGGGCACTCCTATCTTTTCTATATCAAGGTAAACCCAACTGTGCTAATAAGGTAAGGAATTTTATTGCCACTCCTATCTTTTCTCCATCTTTTCTATACCAAGTTAAACCCAATTGTGCTAATAAGGTAAGGAATTTGATTGAACTCGGATTTGATTTAACTGTTCCATGAAGCTAGGCAAGGTAAGCCCAAAAGGCTATTAACATACGTGGTCATTTTAATATTAATATTATTTAAGGTCACTATTTGATTCTCATTTTCCTGATTTCTGCTCAAGCTCGAAGAAAATGATTCCATACCCATTTACAGACATATAGAAACACTGTGGAACTTCTTGTTAAGTAGTTGATTTATTTGCCAACCAACTTCAATAACTACAGTTTTGAACAATATTTCAAATATTTGCATGTTGTGATTGGTCTTAATAGGTTTTCACGCTGCAGTGGAACAGAAATCAGAACAAGCTCTTCTAGTGATGCTTCCTATGCGATTGAAACTACTAAATCAACTGAATCAAATCGAGGCCTAGATTGAAAGCCAGCACCAAAGGCAGGAGTGGAGAAAGCGATAGAAGTAGATCCAGAGACATAGCCAAAAGCATAGGCCTATGCCTATGTCTTTGATAATTCTACTGATGCATCAACTAGTTCAAGGTCAACAACTAGTCATGTTGATGGTTCAATAGGTGCATCTTGATCCAACAACTTCTTAGTCTACAGAATAAACAATTGTTGTAGCTTAGGTCTGGGACTAGCTACTGTGCAGCCTTCCTTGTTAAAATTAAAATCAAGAGTGACTCTTGAGTTCTTTTTATTTTATGATCATTAAGTGTAGAATTCTATATATTTTAGTTATTTTTTATTAAATTTATTGTTGAAAAGTGACACTGTAAAAGTATTACTTTTACAGTAATGTGCAAGAATTTTCTAGATTTTTATTTTTTGTTTATTGTGCAAGATTTTTCCTTTTTGTATATTGAATGAGTGGATGGAATTAATTTGACATTTTAATCAAATTGTTTGGATATTTAGATGGTTGTTTATTAGTTTGTAATATTTTTTTAATGGTTTTCTCAGAAGAAAAAAAAAAAAAAAAAAAAAAAATATATATATATATATATATATATATATATATATATATATATTATGGAGAATACATATTTATGTAGAAAATTACATTTATATTATATTTAAATGGAAAAGTATATATAAGTTAGAGTTGAAGAATTTATAATATTAATTTTTGTATGTGTAAATTTGGTTTTTTAATTATATATATAGATATTTTTTAATTTATAAAATAAATTTATTATGAAATATTTAATTAAATAAAAAGGTATAATTTAAAAAATATATATATGAAATAATGGAAAAAAATTATAAAATAATATTTTTAATTACAATTTTGATTAAAAGGATTTTTAAAAAAAAGGATTAATCCTAATCCTTATCATTATTAATATATTAGTTATGATTATGTTAGTTTACACAATGTTATCATTATTAATAACATTATTAATATATTAGTTGTTATGATTATGTTAGTTTACACAATGTTATCATTATTAATAACATTATTAATATATTAGTTATGATTATGTTAGTTTACATAATGTTCATTTAATCTCTTATTTGTAATAAACCATATTTATTTTTTAGAGCACTTTGTTTGTATTGGATATATTAGAAAAGGAAGCTAAATTTTTGAAATGATGTCTTATATGTTAACTATCGAACATCTTCAAGGTGTTGAGTTACTTAATCTTTCCATACTTCAATCTTTGTGTACTTATCATATTTGAAGAATTATGTTCATAATAATAATGTGCTTACTTTATGTTTCTTGTTAAAAGAAGTTTATTTTATTGTTTCATTTTTATGGTAAGCTTTAATCTAAAAAGTGGAAAAAGGATAACTTTTTTTTACAAGTTACAATGATTACATTTGAAAATATTTGTGTACATAATAAGTGTGTTATGTAGTTTATTAGATAGATATATTTGTCATAGTGTACTTGTTATAAGTTTTGGAATTTTTTTAAGCATATTTTTTTGTCAAATTTGCCGAGAATATGGAGGGGATTTATTGAAATCACATTTTTGAGATGTGAGCTCTCCACAATTCGAATGCCTTGAGGGTTTTTGAGGGTGTTGAATCCATTTATGTAGTCAAAAACACATTTTAAACAATTAAAGTTGATTATTTGACAAAACTTCCTTCACCAAATTCCTACCAAGAACTCTGAAGCATATAATAGTTAGACAACACCATATATGTAAAATTTGTATGTAGTGTTAATTTTTTTTTAATGAAACGATTGTCATATTATAAAAAGAGGGGTTGGTCACAAGGCCAAAACCTTTTTACATCTTTCTATGTTTTTAGAGGCTTCATTATTCTAGTGCATCCATAAGAGTATTTTCTTACCTCTTTGATATCTTCTAACTATTATTTTACTTTGATATCTACCATAGTATTTACAAAAAACTCCTAGATACAAAAAGAAATTGTATAACATTATCCATAGTTGAAATTTTAACGTGCTCTTGATGCCCAACCTTTGATGTCGTGTCCATTTTCCCTCTATTGTAATGTGCACTCTTCTCCCTGCTTGGTTGGTCCTCTCATCTCTTGCCCTGGTTGGTCCTTACAAAATTATATATCCTCATGTCTAATGATATTATCCTAGATGGGAAGTGTCTCCATTCCATTCACTTTGAGCTTTAACATTGTAATATCTAACTCGATAATTGTCAACTTCTTATCAATTTCTTTTGCAACCGATCATATTTTTTATCCATCAATTCCAACTTTGCCTCCTTCTCTTGCTTTGTCGTCTCACTTCTCCTATTCATCAGCTCCACCAATGAAACTGCCAACTTTGTTAGTTTTTCCAATCAACCAAATTAAAAGGTCTTAATCTTGCCCGTTCAAATATGCCTTCATAGTTGTTGTTTCCAACTGAATGTATCTTAAAACCCCTACAAGAATGTTATTCCAATTCCATAAATCATGGTTATGATTTTATTTGAATTCCTTTTTTAATTGGTAAAAAATAAAAAAAAAATAAAAAAAAAATTATATACAAAATTATGAAAATTATGGCTTTCAAAATATAGAAATTACTATTATGAAATTATGAGCGCTTTTTTTAATTTTAAAAGTTGAAAAAATGTTCTTTTTAATAACATCAAATAATAGTATTTAAATCGATTTGCAGTGATTAACTATGTTGAAATTTTTTTTACTACGAGAGCTTTTATTGTTGAAATTTTGTAATAAACTCGTTCGTATATATAGCAAATCATACAATGAAATGTGCATAGATTAGTGTTCCATCGATCATATCTCATGTCTTTTAGTGGTGAATTATACCTATCTAGTAAGCTAGTCATGATTATCACATGTTTGTTGTTTGCATCTACTCTATTTAGTGGAGGCCACACCTTCAAACTCTGAGATGATACCAATATAGGAGTTTTAAGTTGGTCATTGGTTCCTCTGCAAAAACTAACATACAAATTCATCCTTGTATTTCCCAGATTCTTAGTAGGTGTGCTTCAAGAAATTTTTGAGCTAGCAAAGATAGTGGCTATAAGTATTGATGTAACTTTGACAACAAGAAACCTAGAAAATCATGGTGTATGTTAGAAAAAAACTATATTTGAAATAACATTTTATGTAAAGGGTTGAATCTTGAGATTTGGTCCACATCTTACTAATAAATATATTCGAAATAACATCTAATGGAAAGGGTTGAATCTTGAGATTTGGTCCACATCTTACTAATAAAGATATTTGGTTGCTCACTAGGTATGTAAAGTTGCCCAGAGACTAACCGTAACCAACGCAAAAGTGGACATGATTATTTTAAGAGGCATCTATAACAAAATAAACAAGTTAAGACCAACAATAATGGTGATAAAGGATAAAACAATCAATGTAAAGCCTAGCCATTCGTAAGAAAAATTCATGTCCAAATAGCATACATGCTCCCTAAAAGTTAGCCTCATGTATTCAAGAACTTTTTGAGGCAGCAAAGATAGGGGCTATAAGTATTGATGTAACTTTGACAACAAGAAACCTAGAAAAGAATGGTGTATGTTAGAAAAAACTATATTCAAAATAACATTTTATGGAAATGGTTGAATCTTAAGATTTGATCCACATCTTACTAATAAAGACATTTAATTGCTCACTATGTATTAAAGTTACACTGAGACTAACCGTAACCAACACTAAAGTGAACATGATTATTTTAGGAGACATCTGTAACAAAACAAACAAGTTAAGGCCAACAATAATGGTGATAAAGAATAAAACAATTAATGTAAATTCTAGCTAAGCTTAGTACTTGGAACCTTGGCAGCTAAGCTTTGTAGAACTTAGTACTTGGAACCTTGGCAGCTAAGCTTTGTCACAAAGTCGGCATATGTAGTTGAGAGTTGTATTCTCCTTGACAGTGAAACTTTACATCTTAAATACAAAGAGTAAAGAATAAGTAAAGAATAAGTACGTCAAATGAATAATACCCTTCCCTAGATGGGTTTTACAAAATTTTTAAGAGAAATTATATGGAAAATTAAAAAATTAAAAAATAATATTTTTAAGTACAACTTTGATTTAAAATTTTTTTAAGGAAGAGATTAGGTTAAAATTTGAATCTTTATCATTATTAATATATTAGAGCTGACTAGGTCAGCTTACATAATATTTATTTGATCTCTTATTTTTTATAATAAGGAATATTCACAGCGTTTTGTCTGCATTGGATATATTAGAAAGGAAAGCCAAACTCTCTCAATGGCTTCTTATCTATTAACTATTTATCATCTTCAAGGTGTTGAGTTACTTAATCTTTCTATACTTTGAATATTTTTGTATTTATTTTATTTGAGGAATTATGTTCATAATAATGTGCCCACTTTATGTGTTTTGTTAAAAGAAGTTTACATACTTTATTATTTTATTTTCATTTTTATTTTTAAGTGTTTCATTTTTATGGTTAACTTTAACATTAAAAATGGAAAAAAGACAATTTATTTTGGAACAAGTTTCAATGATTAGTTTTGAAAATATTTGTGTACATAATGGTTGTGTGTGTGTTATGTAGCTTATTATATAGATAAAATTGTTGTAGTTTACTTGTTATATGTTTTGGAGCTTTTCCAAGCATATTTTTCGGTCGAACTTGCCCATAATTGAGGATTTATCGAAATCATAACTTTGAGATGTGAATTCTTTACAATTTGAGTGTCTCAAAGCTTTTTGAGGGTGTTGAATGCATATATACAGTGAAAAATACATTTTAAACAACATAAGATCACAATTTGACCAAAAAAAAACTCATCGAATTCCAAAAAAAAAAAACTCCAAAATGTATAATAGTTAGATAACACTATATATATGTAAATTTTCTATGTAATGTTTTTTTTGTTTAATTTTAATAATGTTAATGTTTTATATATATATATATATATATATATATATATATATATATATATATATAACTTTTTTATATTAATACTTTCTCGGAAAATTGAAAAACAATTCATATAAATTTGAGATTGTTCTTTTTCTTTATTAGTATAATGGTGGATTGATTGCAATATGAATATAGTAACTTGATTACATACCCTTTCTTTCTTTTTTTGAAAGCATTATATATAAATATTTCTTTTTTTAATATTAAGAGGAGGAGTATTATACAAAAATATAGTTATATAGGTGTGTGTGCGTGTGTGCGCGTGCGCACGCATATGTGTGGAAGGGGGTGATTTATCACCCTATGGTTAATAGGAATACTTCTATGTTTTGGCTTAGAAAGCGCAACCAACAATCAAGCAGAAGCATGTGAGCTTTGTAAGGTATTTATTTGGCAGCAGAACATAATGAGGTATTCATGACATCATAATCCTAGAAGACTCGACAATTCTTATAAACCTCCTAGTCAAGAATTCCCTCCCACCGATTATCAATCTTCAATCCATCATCCAAAGGATCTATCATACCCTTGAAAGACTCAAAACCAAATCCTTCTTTCATGTCCACTGACCCAACAGCCTGGAGGCAAACCACCTTGCGAATAAGGGGGTACTCATGGAAAAAGGGTGGTTGAAATTTGTGGGGGGTTTAATCCCTTACTCAATTCCCTGATTCCCAAATGAAAATATAAAGTGCAAGTCCCAACCCATGATTGGAAATAAGCAACAAGTTCATGAAGTGAGAGGCAAGGTAGGTAGTGGACATATAAGGGGCACACGCATGAGCAACATTCCCCACATCATCCCCTCATGCGACTTGAATGTTGAGGAGCGAGGGATGGGGAGAAATGTTAGTTCGGTGAGGTTCTATTAACTCGAAGTGATGGTGAGCAGGGAGAAATGGAGGCCCAAGATTACACAACCTTCAATGTTGAATTGATGGAAAGAGGAGTCAAAAAGCCGAGGGTAATTTCCAAATCAACCATGTCTCTCAGTCTCTTTCTTTAGCAATCCTTAATTGATGGTGTTTTCAGGGTAGGATAGGCGTATCTTTGCTTGGCTCCCTATGATCCTAGGTAATTGTCTGAATCTTCTAGTTGCAAAGGATGAGTGGAAGCGTTGGGATCCTAGGAAATCTGCCAAGCGTGCCCCCCAAAGTGCAAATCTATTTTGTTTGAGTTTTTCCAAGGGGGTTGGAGTTGTCTTATTGCAAACCATCTTCAAATTAGGGTGAATTCAGGTACTGTTTATGTCATTATTCTAGCTTTCAATGTCAGGGCTCATTTCTATTTGAATTTTAGCTTTTGGTCTATTTAGGTTCTTGGAGAGTCAAGGTTTATAGCCTCTAGTGATAATTAGGTGGGTTGTTGGGGCGACTCCTTGTCTCATATGGCTTCCTAGCATGCTTTTACAAATTGTCTTCTGTGTGGAGGGGCTACCTGTCACACTCCCTTGATTAGGAAAAGCCTCTGATTAGCAGGGGTGGCGCCCTCGTCCAACCACTCAGGGGTCTTATTCGAGTGGTAGGTTGTGTGGGCTCGTTTAGGATTACATGCAAGATGTTTCATGGCACCATCTTTCAGGCTCTCAAGGATATCGTCACCTCCATGCATCAAAATATAAAACAAATTGTGAGAAACAATAGCTTAGTGTTAGTTCTTACACCATAGCTTTGAAAGCCATCATTAGTTACAAGTGAGGGTAATGGCTTAACTACGAGAGATGTTGGAGGATCTTGGCCTTAAGGTCAATCTAGAAGTTTCTAGCTCTAGTGGTAAATTTGTTCATTGCTCCAAGTGTCTTAAACATCAAGTGGATAATGTAGTTAAACCAGTTTTAGGGCTTGTTCCCCCTTAAAAAGTAGCTAAATAACATGTGTTTCTATGTCATGTGCATGCTTTTTATTGTCAGTATCTTCTGGAAAATTTGCAAGTTAGTGACAGTAACTCTGCGTAATGTCCTTGTATTCATTCCAAAGAGAAATTTTGGTTTACATATCATAATCTCATCTTATATAGTGCCACTGATAAATCTAAACATAAACACAAATTTGTAGAAGTTGTATAACTCTACCTCTTAACAGAGTTTTGATAAAATATAAATATATTTTTATTCTATATAATATGTGAAATACTGGAATAGATTTATCTTAACTTGAAAAAAAACCAAGTTATTTGAAGTGTACTTTTTTATTATTATTTAACTAAATTAATTACAGTGTGTAGTTAGAATCGTGACCCACGTAAAAGGTGGAGTTTCCAATGTAGGGTAGGTGAAGGATGATGTTTACTTGACAAAACAAACATTATTGGTCAAATACTTCTCGGTCAAATAACGGAAAATTATGAAGTGGTTCACATAAATTAATCACAAGTGAGTCCACCAACGAATTAAAAGCTGTACTAGTATCTTTGTTTTTGCCTTTATTAATTTGTAATCATTTTGAGTTTTCAATTAAATGTGGGAATCGGAATTATTTCCACTAAATAAAACAGTTTATATTATTAAAAAAAAATATTTCATGCGAATCTCCACCGTCCATTTTTGGAAAGAGATGCCGGCTAATGTGCTAATAGCCATCGTATGTCGATGACAATCTTTGTGTGTGTAGATCTTAGGCTCCCCACTTGGCGACGACAGGGACACTTTTGTGGTCGAGTTTTGATGTGACTTGTCACCGTTACCCACCAACGTGTCAACCAGCATAGTTGCCAGCTCGATACACGTCAGCTGATGTTGGATCTGTCGTTCCTTTTCGGACATGGAATTTGCTGCACGTGTAATGAAATAGTTGAGGTTGACACTTCGAGAATGAGTATTTTTTGTTAAATGAAGAGCCATGATAATTAGTATGAATAAAGGTCACAATGAGACTTAAATTTGGATGGAGAGGTGACATTTTTAGAAAACGAATAAAGGTCGTTATTAATGGAACATCATGTTACAATGAATTTGGATAGAGAGGTGACATATTTGGAAAATGAGTTTATTACTTAAAAAAAATTATATATATTTGAAAAAAAAAAATAATATATAATAATTTTATTAAAAATTTATATATATATATATATTTAAAATTTATATTGTTTTATTAATCTCATACAAAATAATCAATAAACAATTTTATTATGGATATGTTCGGATAATAACATAAGAGTTATGGATTGTATTATGAACATGGTTGGATAATGACAAAAGAGTTAGGGATTGTAATACCATGTCACCATCACTTTTCATATTTTATATAAATTAGCGTTATTAACTTTTTTAGTTATAATTATAATTTTTTTATATTAAAAAAGTATTTGAGATATGCAACAATACATTTATAAAGTTTTAGGAAGCAAAAATGAGCCATAAAGATAAAGTGTTCGGTTTAACATTGACCATAAAAGACAAAATTTCTCAGTTTCTTTTTTATACATTTCTATATTATTACTCATTATGTAAGTATAGATCTTCCAAAAGTTTCCCATCAAAACCAAAGTTTGGATTGCATAAGGTAGTAGTTTATATTTTGGGATCTATTCCATTGATATTCTAATCATTCTCTTGACCATTCTACTCTTATATTGGTCGATTAAGGTCCGACAACTCTTGGTTATCCTTGTTGACTAAGCTAACTGATTATGGGAAGTCATATCTTTTATGGCCAAGTGCTAGTTATTTCTTCCATTTAAGATCTTATGTATCCAAGTTTATCTTCAATTACGCCCATTTGAGATTTTTAGTTTATTGATTGCTCCATGCCTACCATAATAGAGGAAGCTAGTTGATTATGACAGATTTGTAATGTGAGAATGGTTGAATTCACATCTTCCTCATCCCCTTGCATCCTTGCAACAAGCTTCACCAATGAAATACGAACCCCCCAAAAATTCCCTCTTTCTTTGCACTTGAAACTTCCAACGATCACTAGTGCTAGACATACAGCTTCACAGAAAGAGTAGTAATCCTACAAGCAACCCGAAGATATTGCATAGTATAAAAATTGAGGGGAACCATCAATAGACTTTGTATGCTTGCGTTTTAGCATCAAATATCAATCAGCTAAAAACAAGCCCACAAGATTTAACAATCTTGACAATCCTTTTGCAAAGGATCCTAGTGAGTGCATTCATGGGAGTTGATGGGGTGAGACCTCCATTACATTTACAAAATCCAAACATCATCTTACACCATGACTTAAGCTCCCACATCCATGGGAAAGTACCATTATTGTCTTAGAAATTAAAACTATAACCTTCACTCTGTCACATCACTCCAGAATTTTACCACAGTATTCTTATTAGAATCACAATTGGTGTTAGACCAAAACAAACAGGGATTAGTCTCCGCTACAATCACCAAATTTACGATCCAAAAGGGGCGGTTAGTCCATGACGCACGACGAACATTGAACCCAATGTCCAACAATGTCCCCTTGAACACGACCCGAGTGAGTTTTCAACTTGAGACTTATCACTCTATTACCACTTGTTGGAATCACAATTGACATTAGACCAAAAATCACAAGTCTAAGTCCTTGCTACAATCGCCAAAGTTAGGGTACATGAGAGGTGATTAATCCATGTTGTGAAACACACGGGGAGTGCTAAATCCAATATCCAACATTTCCTTAAGCCTTAACTCACTCATTATGTTTGGTTGCTTTCTATGCATGTGATCTAACCGGGGAGTACGAGGAAACAATAAGGAATAAAGGTTATGCACTGCAATATTTCCAATAGAGGCACGCATGTATGTATCCCCTAACAACCATGTTGCATGCATCTTATCCCACCTAATATCAAACTTCAAATGACCCTTTTATGACAAAACAATGTAAACTTTGAAACAGGAACTGTAAACTCAAAATGAGAACTCTAGCAAAAAAACCCAAAAAAACATGAAAAACTCGAAAATGAAAAGTATTAATGTTGGAATAACATTTTTTTAAGGGTAAATTTTCAACATTTTTTAAAATGGCAATGAAAACCAATTTTTTTGGTGCAAAAAACACCCTGAAAACGAAAAGTGTTGATGTTGAATTGATGTTTTTTTTTTTTTTTTTAACAGGATAAATTTTCAACATTTTGAAATAATGGCGTAAAATATTTTATCATGACTCCTGAAAGCATTAAAATTTCAAAAAAATAAGAAAAACATAAATTTACAAATAAAAACAAAAATTAATAAACAAAAATAATAAAAATAAACAAAATTGAAATAATAATAATAATAATTAAATAAAAATATATAATATAAATTATGAAAAAAAAACAAAACATAAAAATTAAATAAAACAATAAACAAAATTAACCTAACTAAAAATAAAAAACAAAAAATCAAAAATAAAATAAAAGTTAAAAACAAAAACAAAAAACTAAAACTCAATCCTAAAATAAAAGATAAAATATAAAAATATAAAAAAATCAATAAGAACAAAAACATATTTTCAAAAAAATATGATTAAAAAAAATTAATGAAAAAAACAAATAAACATGTAGCATTGGAGAATTAAAGCAAATTAAAAAAATAATTTTAAAAAAAATAATAAAATAAAATCTTTTAAAAATTAAAAAAAAAATCAAACTAAAAAATAAAAAATAATAGACAATTTCAAAATAAAGTTAGAAACATTGAAAAAAACATAATATGAAAAATCAAACTAAAAAATAAAAAATAATAGACAATTTCAAAATAAAGTTAGAAACATTGAAAAAAAAACATAATATGAAAAATATTTAGATAATCAAGAAAAAAATTAAAAGAACAAAAAGCGCGTTAAAAACAACAACAAAAAAAAACAAAAGCAAAAAAACAAAAAACCCTTAAAACCAAAAATTTTATAAAAGAAACAATAATTACTATAAGAAAAAAAAATTGTGCTCTTCGAGCCCTTGGGCAGGCTCAATTTGATTCTCAGAATCGGCAAGCCCGCCCAAGGGCCCGAGGACCCTTAGCCCTGGGTGGGCGGAGCTGCTGCCGAGAATCAGATTGAGCCTGCCTAGGGGCCTGAGGGGTTGTGGCCCTGGGCGGGCAGAGCTACACATAGCTCTACCCGCCCAGGGTCGTAGCCCCTCAAGGCACTAGGTGGGCTCAATCCGATTCCGAGAATCAGATCAGTCCCTCACCCGATTCTCGGAATCAGATTGAGCCCACCGATTCTCAGAATCGGATTGAGCCCGCCAAGAAACCCAAGAGGAGCCTATTTTTTATTATATATATATATATATATATATATATATATATATATATATATATATATATTATAATGGTTATATATTTCTAAATTATGTATATTTAATTTAATTTTGTTATTGTAAAATATGGTTTTTATTTACTTTTTCTTTTTATTATATGTTTTTATTTATTTATTTATTCAAATGTTTTATTTTTATATAATTTCTTTTCTTGTTTTTTATTTATAAATATATTTTTTCCAATGTTATTTTTTTATTTTTAATGTTTTTTTATAACTTAATTGTATCTTTTATTTTTAAATTTTTTTATGTGCAAGATTTGTATTGTTTTTTTTTTTTTTTTTTACTTAAAATGAATCAATTTTCTTTGAATTTTTATTTTTCAAATGTCATCATTTTTTATAAAAAATTTATAAAATTTGTTATTTCTCCTATTTTTTTATTCAAAATTTCCATAATTTTTTTTTTATTTTTTTTAAGTAAAAATGTCCTAAAATACATATTTGTTTTAATTATATCTATATGCAAAATGTATATTTTCTGTAGAGTTTTTTTAATTATTATTTTTAATGACAATTATTTTATGTGTATTGAAATATTAATTAACAATAAAAATAATAATAATAATAATAAATAAATAAAATTCCTAGTCTCAAAATATTATTTTTATTATAAAAAATAAGTGCAAACAAAGACAAGAAACAAAAAATTGGAAAACCCTTGAAAACCAAATATCTAAGGACGAAAAACATGAAGAGGAATAAAAGAATTTGAAAAATGGTTAAATAATCAACATTTAATATATATATATATATATATATGACATAAGAAAATTTAAAGTGTCAAAAATATGCCTTAAAAAAAATTATCGATGTTTTTCTAAATCTTAATGAAAATCACCAACATTTAAAAAAACTACCCACACTTTATACTTTAGAAAATTTAAAGTGCCAAAAATAAGTCCTCTAAAGAAAGGAGTTGACGCCACATCAAAACTTTTCAAAATTAGCATGAAAATCACTGACATTTGAAAACAAATGTTCATACTTGATACATAAGAAATTTAAAGTGTCAAAAATCTGTTATATATATATATATAGAATCAAAACTTTTCAAAATCGGTTGATTTTTTTGCTACCTCAAAAAAATGGGTAATCGTATCAGTTCCTCAAAGTTTACATTATTACAATGGGAGAGGTGTATTCCTATCTCTTAAGGAATCACATTTTTCTATTGTTGTTTATCAATATTTCTCTGTTGCCTAAATTAATTCCATGGTTTGCAAGTTGATCTGACCCCTATTAATGTCTTTTGCTAATAGGAAAAATAGTCAACTTCCTAGGGGCTTGTTTTTAGGTTCTCTCTGCATTTTTATAGAAGTGGTACTCCTTTTTTTTGTCGGTCAATAGATTTTGTTAATTCATCAAAAAATCACAATAGATTTGCATGAAATTCATTGGTCTCCCATCCTCACTCCTATTAGATTTGTTGGATAGGAGAGAGACACAGAACTATGTACAAAAAGCAAAAAAATACATAAGATCGAGAAACATAAAGACCAAAGAGCCCAAAGCACTTTTAAGATGAGAATACAACCCACCACTGGACAAACACCTAGTATCTATGGGGGCCCGCGATCACCATGGATGTGGAATTCCAAGTGAGTAAGACAACCTTCAATCTACTCGTGCCACTCATTTGTTCTCCTTTGAGCCCGCTAAATAGAATCCAAACAATCTTTAATGTCCCACTAGTTATGTTGAAGATCATTCATAAAAGCGATCACTTCATTACAATCATCATGTTAAAATTGGAAACCAGGGCCAAACTCCATTTGGGTCATCTTATTTATGGTAGCTGATATTTTTCTTGGATCCCTTTCATTGAGAGGTGTAGGATTGATCTAAATATCATCTGATTCCGATAAGTATTCATGGAGTTATGAATTTATTTGCATTATAAGACAATTCGTAAAGGTTGGCCAACAACCAAATAAACCCCACATGTGCTCAACATTTTAGTATAAATAGAGGTGGCCTTCAAGTCATTTCAACACACTTGGGATCTCTTCCTCTCTTTACTTGTCTTTGGGTTTTCGTAGGAGGAGAGATCCTAAGGAATAATGTTCTCTGATCTAGAGGGCAGAAAGCTAGAACTTTCGGAAAAGCTGGAATTGCTGGAAAAGCCAGAATTGCCGGAAAAGCTAGAAAATCTAGAATTGCCGGAAAACCCAGAAAAGCTAGAATTGCCAGAAATGTAGGAACTGCCGGAAAATCCAAAAAATCCGGAAAAGATGAAAATGTCGGAACTGCTGAAAAGCCGAAAAAGGTGAAACTGCTAGAAAAGCTGAAACTGCCAGAAAAGCCGGAAAAGCCGAAACTACCGGAAAAGCTGGAACTGTCGGAAAAGCCGAAAAAGCCAGAACTTCTAGAAAAGCCGAAACAGCCGGAAAAGACGGCACTGCCAGAAAAGCTAGAACTGCCAGAACTGCTAGAAAAGCCAGAAAAGTCGGAAAAGTCGGAACTGTCGAAGAAGCCGGAACTACTATAAAATCCAAAAAAGCTAGAAAATCTGGGAACTACCTAGAACAACTGGAACTACCAGAACTGCCAGAACTGCCGGAATAGCCGAAGCATCTATCTCCGAAGGAGAGCAGCATGCAAGGGACAACTAACTAACATTGGGACAGTTGTATGGTACTTAGCAGGGAATACACCAAGCATGCAATGTTACAACTAGCATGCAACAACAAGCATGCTAAGGGAAAAAAGCATGCTAGGGACAACAAGCAAGCAAGGTGAAACCAACACATAGGTCAGGATGGCAACATGGTGCAGCAATGGAACATAATGCAGTACAGTGATGGGTACAATCATGATTAATGAAGCATGATGAGATGCAACATAGTGATGATGGGTGTAGCATGGTGCAATGTGGTGAGGTGCAACGTGATGACGAAATGTAGCTCAATGATAGGTGAAGGAGTCACCTTGGAGAATCAGCTGAAGCAACATGTCTTCAACTGATCTCATGTATCATCTTGTTAGAGATGATCTATGCTCTTATCTAGATAATTCAAAGTGTTGACTTCTGTTGTAAACATAATATCTCTCTCTCTCTGCTGAACTATTGAAGAACATATGAGAAGAATTGATCAAGGGTTTCCCCACATTGAGGTTTTTCCCTGGCTAGCGCCACATCTTATGTCCTCTTATCTTGGCTTGTCTTTTGCGATATATGTTTATGTTCTATCTGCAGTTTACTTTAATGCTGATGTGATTGCTAATCTGGAAAAGTTATGGAGCTAACTATGCAAATTGAAATAAATTTCTTTAAGCATAGAACATACCTTAAATTAACATGGAATCAGAGCTGAGATGAAGACAATGCCCAAGCAAGAGTGAAAGAGAAATCACCGAAGACAGTTGGGAAAGGACAAAAGGATCAGTGGATTCATCATCCCTCTTCAAATTCACCAAGGGTGAAGTCGAAGCAGACAATATTATCATAATGGCGCAGCAGAATATGGCCTACCTAAAGGTCACTTCATTGGAAGACCGGATCTTAGGGTGGAAGGAAAGGCAGATAACTAGTTCGGCCATTATGCGAAGGAGTGTCCGAATGGCAGGGACACATCACTTGATGATGATAACAATCATTCCAGGGACATCTTCAATGATCAAAGGAATGACAGGTAATGCAGGTCATCAAGCAAATGACCGACTCTTCATAGAAAGCAAGGAACCCCGGGTATGAAGAATCAAATGTTTTTTTCTAATAAGATAAAGAAGCGTTATCTTGTATTGGTCCTCTCCTTTAGATTCTTTGAGAATCTCGCTTATAGATTGTAGTGCTTCAAGGAACTTCATTGGATATATGGGTGCACTCTCTAATTTAGATGGAAACAATCATGGGATTATACTTGGAGCCGATGCCACGTATCCTAGAAAGGGTGTAGGGAATGTTAACCCTCAATTGAATGAGGGTAACTCAATTCATTTGTAGAATCTCCTTTATGTACCTGATCGCAAGAAGAACCTGGTGTCCATCTCGGAAATGGAAGTCAAAGGTTTCAGGGTAGCATTCATCGATGGGAAGGTACGTGTTAAAAAAATAGAATTTTCAAAGATGCTTTTTCTCATGGGTTCTGGGTTGGCAATTTGTATCAAGTTGTAGGGCAGTCCATTGGGGATCATTTCAATTGAAATATCGCATCTATAACACTGGAGGTCTACCTATGGGGGCCTACCTGATGTGAGTCAGATGGTGATAGGAATGTCTGAATTCAAGTAGAGAATGAAGGTACATGTCTGAGATGTACCGAAGGAAAATCTTATAAGGGGACCATTCCCCTCATGCAGTAGGTCCAAAGGTTTGGAACACCCCGAGGAGTTTGAGATTCATGATCGGGAATCTCTTGTATACATGTGGAAGAAAGCCCTCTATGGCTTGAAGCAAAACACCCCGGGTGTAGTATGAGAGGATTGATAGTTGTCCGACGAAGCTGAGATTCACTAGGAGTGAAAACGATCCAAACCATTACCCAAAGGTTGTGGATGATAGACCTCTCATACCAGCACCTTATGAGGATGACCTATTTCTGGCTGGTGCAGAATCTCTCATTTGCAGAAGTAAGAGGGAGTTGGATTCTGGATGTGGAATGATAAATTGCAAGTTTGTGACTACCTCAAGGATCTTAACTTTCAGAAGTTATATGGTAGTGATGTCGAACCAGATTTGAGAAATGCCTCTAATTTTCATAAAATCATTCGCATTGATCTTCTTGGTGAACTTCCCTCTGGACATATGTTTTACAGTTAGCATGGTGACCTCATATTTGGTTGAGCCTCACTGGATTGGTGCCAAGAATCTTCTGATATATCTTCGAGGCAAAATCTCTCATGGATTGAGATACAATGTTGGAAATATGAAACTACATGATTATTCGAACGCTGACTAGATAGGCAGTGTGGAGGATCACTAGAGCACTTCTCAGTGTTGCTTCTATTTGGATTCTACTTCGATATCATGGATGAGCAAGAAGCAAAAGTTGATTGCTATAAGCACCGCCGAGACCGAATACATAGCTACGAGTATGATCTCGTGTGAAGCTGCATGGTTGCAGAATCTCTTAAGTGAGTTGTTTGTACACATGATGAATACCACTGTGATTCTCTGTGACAACCAAAGGGGGGATTCGATTATTGAGGAATCTTGTATTCGATGATTTCTCCAGCAGATAGACATCAGATATTGCCTTATCTGCGATATGGTAAGTCAATGAGCGAGGATGCTACATCGCATTGAGACTGATGTACAGGTTGCAAACATTTTTTCAAAGCCCCGGTGAAAGGTCAAATCTGTGACTTTCCCGAATCACTTGGAGTTGTTGAGAGACCTTCTTATAAGGGTCCTACATGTTGCATGCATTGATCTCTGGGAGATCTGGGGGGATTGGGGTACGTACTAGAGCAACATATGACCACAAGTCAACTCACTCTCCCCCACTGGTGTGCTATGAACAGGATGATTAGTTCTTCTGTGGGCTGGGTGTTGAAAAGTGTGCAACAAGAAATGCTTGTTGAGAATGCAACAAGATGATGGAGCTTAGTGAAAAGAGTCGCCTTCACTAAATGGGCCCGCAGGAAAATTATGGCGCAAGTTCTATTTTTGATCACAGTGTGGATGATCACAGTGTGGGTGATCACAGTATGAGTGATCACAGTGTGGATGATCACAGTGTGGGTGATCACAGTATGAGTGATCACAGTGTGGGTGACCACAGTGTGAGTGATCACAGTGTGAGTGATCAAAGTCTATTTTTAGACTGGCTGTCAAAAATAGAAAAGTCAAATATTATTGTCTCATAATAATATTTGGACTATAAACTTGATCTTATTCTCTTGGAGCACTTCAGGATGAGATACAGATGTGGTACATGCAGATCCCAGAGGGAAATACGTGGTTACCTATGGGATGACTAATACAAGTTTGGTAAGCCATTCTCATCAGTTCTTGAGCAGGTATTGAGCTGTGGAGGCAGGCAAGCAGTGGAATAGATTTGGAGATCAGATCTGAGCTGTATTGTGTGTAACAGGTGGAGCTGGTACTGGATTGCTTGTGATAAGCATTGTACTTTGTAATGTTACATGATTCAATCAATATAATATTCAAATAGTTGGGGTTTTTAGCGAGATGCTTTCCCCGGGAAAATACTGCGTTGATATGTTTGATTGATGCTTCTATGTGCGCCTGTGAATGTTTCTGCTTTTGTAAATTGATGATCAACATAGAGGAGATTATATATTATACATGTTCCGCTTGTAATTGTATGATCAGGATAATCTCTGTGAATATGTGTTAAATTATTCAAAATTTCTACATGGTATCGGAGTTGCTTGATTTGTAGAAGAGATTTTTACAGGATATCAAGCGAGGATTGATCATCGGATCTATTATTCAAGAAGTGTTTACATTTTATTTCTTCAGGCAGAGTCTGTAATCGGGCCAGGTAGCCTTTGGATTCATCCTTCTTTTGGAAGGTGAGATATCCGGTGAATGCCCATACAGTCCATCTCTGTACAAGAAATACTTTGTTCTCACGAATATTAGATTGGAAGCGGTTGAGTTTTTGTGCTGGTGGAATTCAAATTTAATTCCAAAGCAAGAGATAAAACTCAGAAACATTCAGTGTGAGAATGGAGACAGTATGCCCCAGTATCTCACGAAGTTCACCCAATGCCGGGATGAGCTGGGAAGTGTGGGGGTGACTGTTAGATGAGGATGGTGAGTCTAGAACTCCTTGACCTTCCTAAGAGTTGGCATAGCTACCAGGACTCGGTGAATGGAAGGGAGAAACTGCCAGGATGGGAGAGACTTTGGTTGGATCTTGTGCAGGAGGAGATTAGACGGTGCACCAGAGACAGTTCTTCATCTATGCATTATGAGGAGAATTGTGCCTTAGCGAGTAAGGTGAAGAAAGGGAAGGAGAAGGGTTCTCTTTCCGAATCCAGTTCTTCCAATGATGGGAAGAAGGTTGACAAGTTGAAGGTGAGATGCTTTCGTTGTCATGAGATTGGTTCAAGGGTCAGGAACCTGTATGCTCTTGAGGTTCAAGATGCATGCAAAGCCTTGAGCAACGAGGCAACTGATGGAGACTTGGTGGTTGAGAGGGAGTGTATATTACCTCTCGACATGCAGAGCCAGAAGAAGTCTCAGACGATTGTGGAGGAGCCACGATTGGTGCAACAGCTTCAGGAGGTTGTGGAGCAGCCACAATAAGGGAAGCTGAGAGGAGATCGAGTAGAGACATCTACTCATGTAGAGACCTCCAGTAGGGGGCAACTTCCTGCCAGGTGGGCTGAGGGATCGCATGCAGCCATACCTCCAGGTAGGAGGTGGGGTGATGTGGATTGATCGTCCCAAGGAGGAGGGGCAAGATCCTTGAGGTACCCAACCTCTTGGATGAGACCTTGCTACGGGAGCCCCAGATGTGTAGTAGCAGGAACTGACTGATTGGGTAGAGACAGATGCGGATGGAGCAGCAAAGAGAGCGACAGTGCAGGGAATCCCAAGACAGCGCATAGCTAGCAGGTTGCAGCAATGCGAGAGGCACAAGTGTTTTGCACAGTGCTAGGTGGCATAGAGAGGTGTGCAATGGTGCGAGATGCATGGAGATGTTTGATCCGGATTTAAACAGGAACGCAACAAATTACAGAGATAACCATATACACAAAGATGCAGCGGAAATAATACTTCATTTCATTAATGGAAAATACTGAAATATGCTTACAACCAGAAATGGAAATAAACCAGCTAGGGCGATGGTAGCTTATCTCTGAGAAGAGATGTGATGGCTACATGCCTCTGAACTGTGTTACAATGAGGCTCGAAGGCCTATTTATTGTTGAGAAACAATGGAAAACCCTTAACATTCCAAAACCTAACCCTAGGAGATGAAACACCAAACTGTGGGCCCCGTTTGGGGGTAAATTGGTACATCAACTTCCCAGGGTCGTAACTTTGGCATATGATCTCCGTTTGACGTGTACAATAGCTCATTAGAAAGATCTATCCAAGCACTATCATTGTTGGAACGGGAAACATCGGTCCATTCTATGGACCCATGTTGCCCCTGGATTCCCCAAAAAACGTCGTTTAGGGCCTCAAAACGGCTCCGGAAGTTCAGGACCCGAAAAGCTGCTAAAAATAGTAAGTTGTGCTACAATTAAGGAAACTGAAAATGCTGAGAAAGACAATGGTGGGGGTCCAGGTGGACTTGGCAGGTGGCCACCAATATCCACCTGGATCATTCCTCCCCCCTTAGGAAGCAATGGTCCCCATTGCGTTGAGCTCCTCCATGAGATGAGGAAACTTCTGCTGAACTTGTTCCCTAGTGAGCCACTTGCCCTGCTGAAGGAGTTGACCTGCTTTGACAACTCGATACAATTGGATATTCTGTTGGCGAGTGTTCTTGATCTGTGTGTCCATGATCCGATCAGTTGCAGCTTGTTCCATGCAATCTGGATTTAATTCTGTGGGTTTGAGCTGTTCTGCAATGTCGGATGTGTCTAGCAATGGTGGAAAGTATGGCCGAAGGCGGTCCACATTGAACACTGGGTGCAGGCCAAGGAATGGGGGAATGCTGAGCTCAAATGCATTGTCTCCCATAGCCTTAGTAATGGTGTAAGGACCATATCGGAGTGGTCTCAATTTCCGATAGGCTCCAGTAAGGCGTTCCTTTTGCAAATGCAACCAGACTTTGTCGCCCACCTGAAACTTGTGTGGCACCCGGTGTTGATCATGTCGCTACTTGTACTTGGCATTTGATTTCTCAAGAATGTCATGGACTTGCTGACGAATATGTTGGATGCGCTCAATGAAGCTGGTGGCCTTATCTGTTTCGGACTGGACATGAGCTGAATTCATGTGAGTAGCTGCAAGGGGCATGGCCACATCAATGGGGCATAGTGGCTGGAATCCCAAACCCACCTGAAAAGGTCTATGGCCAGTGGAGCTGTGAAGAGCTCGGTTGTAGCTGTGCTGAACATAGGGGAGGCTCTCGTCCCATGTGCGTGGATGCTTTGAGTTATACATGCGCAGAATGTGCACAATCATCTTGTTGACAACCTCTTTCTGGCCATCAGTTTGAGGATGGAAGGCTGTGGACTTCGTGAGTTTGGTGTCCAGCATTGACCAGAGACTGGACCAAAATGTGCTGAGAAACCGACTGTCCCGATCTGAGATGATAGACTGTGGGATCCCAAAGTGCACCCACACTTGTTCAAAGAAGAGTTTAGCAGTGGCTTCTGCTGTGATATTCTTATTGCAGGCCATCATAATGGCCATCTTCGAGAACCTGTCGGCGACCATAAAAACACAGTCATTTCCATGCTTAGTGGAAGGAAGGCCTGACATGTAATCCATGGAGATGGATTCCCAAGGTCGACTAGGGGTAGGCAACGGGGTATAGAGGCCGTGCTTCTTAATGGTCGGTTTGGCAATGGCACAGGCAGTACATGATCGGATGTACTTCCCAACATCCTGTCGAAGATTCGGCCAATAGAAATAATTTTGCAGTACTGCCACTGTTTTCTCGACCCCGAAATGTCCAGCAGCCTGACTGTAGTGTGCTTCCCAAATCATCTTGGCACGCTCACTTGAAGGAACACAAAGGTGACCGAGGTGGCATAATAGGGCGTCCTGGAGGTGAAAATCTGCAACATGCCGACCCTCCAAGAGTGTCTGGTATGTGTGGCCGAATTCTGGGTTGCTTTTGTAGAGAAGTGGCCAATCAGCAGTCTCGTGCCCACAAGTTGAGCACGGTGATTAGCGCCATGATCGGTGGCCGACTGAGGCAATCTGCAACATTATTGGTGCTGCCCTTTTTATACTTGATATTCATGTGAAACTGTTGCAGGTATGTAGACCACTTCTGATGGCGATCATTCTGCAATTTCCCTTGGGTATGTATGAACTGCAGAGGTCGGTAGTCTGTGTGGATGACCGTTTCCTTCCCCAGAATGTAATGCTTCCATTGTCGGCAGGCCTGTACAATGGAATACATCTCTTTATCATAAGTGGGGTACTTCCGGACTGTGTCTGAAAGTGTTTCACTGTGATATGCCACTGGATGTCCATGTTGAGTAAGGACTGCCCCAATAGCATAGTCAGAGGCATCTGTCTCGACCTCAAATGGTTGTTGTAAATCTGGTAACGCGAGCACTGGTGCCGTGCAGAGGCGATCCTTCAATTCCCTGAATGCCTTCTGTTGAGATTCAGACCAAAAGAATTTTGCTTTCGCCCCGCCCTTGGTGACTTGACTCAAGGGCCAAGAAATATGAGAAAACCCCAACAAAAACTGCGGTAGAAGTTGGCAAGACTTAGAAAGCTGCGGAGCTCTATTAGAGTGGTTGGAGAGGGCCAATCCCGAATGACTTGGATCTTGGCTGGATCGACATGCACCCCCTGTTCATCAATGATGTAACCCAGATACTGAACCTGGGTCATGCCAAAAGTGCATTTCTCCAAATTGGCACATAGCTTGTGTTGCCGCAGTGTTTGGAGAACCTGCCGGATGTGGTGGAGGTGCTCTTCCCAACTCTAGCTGAAGATCAAAATGTCATCCAAGTATACTACTACAAAGGAGTTGGTGAATGGCCGCAAGATGTCATCCATTAGCCTCATAAAGGTTGCAGGAGCATTCGTTAATCCGAAAGGCATGACCAACCATTCGAAGAGGCCCTCCTTGGATTTGAAGGCAGTCTTCCACACATCGGAGGGTTCGATTGGTACCTGGGGATATCCTGACTTCAGATCGATCTTGCTGAAATATTTCGCCCCCTTTAGTTGGTCTAGGAGGTCATCAATCCGCGGGATCGGGTACCTATTACGGACAGTGATCTTGTTCAGCGCCCGATAGTCAATACAGAGTCTCCACGTCCCATCCTTCTTCTGTAACAACATGATCGGGCTCCCATAGGGCGATGAACTCGGACGGATGTGACCTTTCTGCAGGAGCTCCTGAATCTGCCTCTTGATTTCATTGTTCTCCAGAACGGAGCGCCGATAAATTGGTCCATTGGGTAGCGGCGCACCTGGGGTCAGATCGATGGAGTGCTTGACTTGACAGTGCAGAGGAACCCCTGCCGGGGAGGTGAAGATGTCCTCGTACTCCTCCACAACCTTGTCCATCTGTAGTTGTCGTGCAGAGAGACCCCATTTGGAGGCCGCGGCCACTGTCTTCTTCTTTCCTTGAGGGCGTATCATCAGGAAAACAAATTTCCTGGTTTTGGAAATGATCTTACTTCATTGTTTTGCAGTAATCAAAGAGATGGCGGCAGGTGGTGCTACCTCTGGTATCCTGAACAACTTATTTCCCAATGTAATAATAACAGCACGGGGCCTTGATTCATACACAGCATGTCGCTTCCACAAGTATGGTTGTCCTAGTAATACATCACAAACTTCAAGGGGAGCAATTTCACACAATACCTCATCCGTGAAGGGCTTGATGTTGTATGGAAGGCGACACTGCTGGCTCACGCGAAGATCTCGTCCTTGGTGAAGCCACCCAATGGTGTATGGTTGTGGATGTGCTGTGGTCGGTAAGCCCAACCGCTTCACGACCTCTGCCGAAATGAGGTTCTTTTGACTCCCGCTATCAATAATGAACTGTATTGGGGAGCCCTTTACCCACATCTGGGAGTGGAAGAGACGCTCCTCCTCCTCTGGATCTTCGGGTTCATTTTTCTGGATCTTTGCGGTAGCAACAGTGGCACTGGGATCCGCATCAATGATTTGCTTCCCTTTTTCATACCCCTTATCGGGTTCTGACTCAGAGTCGGAACATGCATCTGATTCTGAAACCTTTAGCTCAGCCACCAGTGACTGCTTGGCCCGACACTCACTTGTGTTGTGAGTGGAGCTCTTATGGAACTCACACCATTTTCTAGTGTCCTTTCTCGGCTTCGCGGCGCTGTTCTTTGCTTGCAGCTTCGGCTGGTTGTCTTGGGTTGTCCCGCCTTGGTTTTGTCCTTTGTTCTGTGGTCTAGGGGCACCTTTCCCCTGCTTTGGATTCGCAGATCCAAAGTCTCACTTCTTTTGTTTAAACTTCTGCTCGACCTTGACGGCATATCGGTATGCTGCGCCGAGCGAGGGGATGTTTAGGAATTGTATTTCTTCCTGGATGTACTTGTGCAGGAAGCCACGGTATTTGAGTATCAAATGTTGTTGCGAATCCTTGATACCCAACTTTGTGCGAAGGGTATGGAAAAGATTGGTGAACTCCGGCACGTCTTGGTCCCTTCCCTGCCACAGCGTGGTCCATTTTATGTATTCATCCTCATAGCTTCCGACAGGGTAGTACTGCTCCTTGATGGCATCCCGGAACGAATCCCAGGTGGGTGCGGCTGAAAATAGTGAGCCAGTACTTTCATCCTTCTGCTCGCAGTAGGTTTCCCACCAGTCCTTGACGTGGGGGGCTGCTTTGAGAAGAGCAAAAACAATCTTTTCCCGACTCGAAAATTCATGAACAGAAAAATAACCCTCTAGCAGATTTAACCATTTATCTACGGCATCTGCGTCTATCTAACCCTCGAATATGGGGATTTCAAAATCAACTTGTACCTTAAAGGGTGTGGCGTTTCCAGAGTAGCTGCTGGAAGCCGATGTGTTGCTTCTGGGTAGCCGCTGAAGGATCTGGGCAATGTTGTCCATCATCGCGTTCCGTTGTCGCTCGAGGGCTTCTTCGAGCAAGATTTTGATGGGATCTCCTGCCCCCTCGTCTTTCTTCTCGTCTGCCATGGGAGGCCGTCGGGATTTGCGAGGCTGGTCTTGCAAAGGTTCAACCAGTTCAAGCCCTAACTCCTTATATCCCGACCTTGTTGGGGACATGCAAAGAAAAACAGAGAAAAAGCAGACCGCTCTGATACCACTGATCCAGATTTAAATAGGAACGTAACAAATTACAGAGATAACCATATACACAAATATGCAGCGGAAATAATACTTCATTTCATTAATGGAAAATACTAAAATATGCTTACAACTAGAAATGGAAATAAACCAGCTAGGGCGATGGTAGCTTATCTCTGAGAAGAGATGTGATGGCTACATGCCTCTGAACTGTGTTACAATGAGGCTCGAAGGCCTATTTATTGTTGAGAAACAATGGAAAACCCTTAACATTCCAAAACCTAACCCTAGGAGATGAAACGCCAAACTGTGGGCCCCGTTTGGGGGTAAATTGGTACATCAACTTCCCGGGGTCGTAACTTTGGCATATGATCTCCATTTGACGCGTACAATAGCTCATTAGAAAGATCTATCCAAGCACTATCATTGTTGGAACAGGCAACATCGATCCACTCTATGGACCAATGTTGCCCCCGGATTCCCCAAAAAACGTCGTTTAGGGCCTCAAAACGGCTCCAGAAGTTAAGGACCCGAAAAACTACTAAAAATAGTAAGTTGTGCTACAATTAAGGAAACTGAAAATGCTGAGAAAGACAATGGTGGGGGTCCAGGTGGACTTGGCAGGTGGCCACCAATATCCACCTGGATCAATGTTGCAGTAGCGTAGATTTCAGAGAGGGAGCACTTGTCAGCAGCAGGTAGAGCTTCAGCATCAGAGGGTGTTTCTAGCCCAACAGGGAGATCAGTTGGGAGGTGCAGTGCATATGCAACGCTGGGAGATAGAACTAGCAGCAGCACATATGCAGTCAGGGATCAAAGTGACAGAAGCTAGAGCAGTCAGATACTGAAGAGCACAGAGATGCAGAGTTTCAGTCGACAGAGGCAATAGCAGTCAGAGACTTTGATGACAGAGCAAGTGGACCGGCCAGATGTGTTGCATGGAGAACATTCCAGAGTTTCAGGATCGGGTTTGAGAGGAAGCCTTTCTTGTTGAGAGGGAGTGTTGAAAAGTGTGCAACAAGAAATGCTTGTTGAGAATGCAACAAGATGATGGAGCTTAGTGAAAAGAGTCACCTTCACTAAGTGGGCCCGCAGGCAAATTATGGCACAAGTTCTATTTTTTATCACAATGTGGATGATCACAGTGTGGGTGATCACAGTATGAGTGATCACAATGTGGATGATCACAGTGTGGGTGATCACAATATGAGTGATCACAGTGTGGGTGACCACAGTGTGAGTGATCACAGTGTGAGTGATCAAAGTCTATTTTTAGACTGGCTGTCAAAAATAGAAAAGTCAAACATTATTGTCTCATAATAATATTTGGACTATAAACTTGATTTTATTCTCTTGGAGCACTTCAGGATGAGCTACGGATGTGGTACATGTAGATCCCAGAGGGAAATGCGTGGTTACCTATGGGATGACTAATATTTGCATGCAGGACTTTAGTTAGAACTCAAGTGAGTTGAGTTTAGTGGACTGGAGGTGCAGATGATGGAGTTGTGTTCAGTTTAGCTTTGTTAAACTGGTTGTATTTAGTCTAACTGGGAAATAGACTAGAGATGAGTTGGGTGAATTAGTTATTAATTAATTCACAAGTTATTAACTCATAATGCAACTATAGAATACATCAGTTAACTCAGTTGCATGTCAGTGCATGTTCAGTTCAGCAGGGACAGGTGTTAGAGGATCAGATTGCTATCAGATGTGACTATAGTTGTGCATGATGATTTGCACAATTAGAGGGATTGAGTATGCCAATGAATTGGCCAATATCAAAAATTGTAGCCTGTGCTCACGTCCAACAGAGTGTGAGTGATTATTTGCAGGTCAAATACGAGTTTGGTAAGCCATTCTCATCAATTCTTGAGCAAGTATTGAGCTGTGGAGGCAGGCAAGCAGTGGAATAGATTTGGAGATCAGATCTGAGCTGTATTGTGTGTAACAGGTGGAGCTGGTACTGGATTGCTTGTGATAAGCATTGTACTTTGTAATGTTACATGATTCAATCAATATAATATACAGATAGTTGGAGTTTTCAGCGAGATTCTTTCCCCGGGAAAATACTGTGTTGATATGTTTGATTGATGCTTCTATGTGCACCTGTGAATGTTTCTGCTTCTATAAATTGATGATCAACGTAGAGGAGATTATGTATTATACATGTTCCGCTTGTAATTGTATGATCAGGATAATCTCTATGAATATGTGTTAAATTATTCAAAATTTATACACCAGGATGATTAGTTCTCCCGTGGCAACTGTGGAACATGATGATTAGTTCTCCTATGGGCCGGGATGATTATTTTTCTCATGGCAACTGTGGAACATGATGATTAGTTCTCCTTTGGGCCAGGATGATTTATTCTCCATGGTGACTATGGAACAGGATGATTAGTTCTCTTATGGGCCAGGATGATTTGTTCTCTGTGGCGACTGTGGAACAAGATGATTAGTTCTCCTATGGGCCATGATGATTAGTTCTCCATGGCATCCACTGACAGGATGATTTGTTCTCCTGTGGACGGGATGATTAGTTCTCTTGTCGAGGGATCCTACCCATGCAGTTTGGGACTCATGGGAAGTACCTCTCATCTAATCAATGACCAGGGAAATGAGGATAGGGACCATAGTAGTACTATCGATGGACACATCGCTGTATATACTATACTCCCTATGCTAGGATGACCTCCATTGATCTGAGATCAATGAAACTGATCTGGGATTAGTATGAGTGCTTTGAGACACTCTCTTGTGACATTGATATGGGGTCAATGAAACTGATCTAGGATCAGTATGAGTGGTTTGAGACACTCTCTTGTGATATTGATCTGGGATCAATGAAACTGACTTCGGGTCAGTAAGAGTGATGTGACACACTCTCTTCAAATGAAACTGACTTCAGGTCAGTAAAGAATGGTATGAGACATTCTCGATCAATTCTTCTTCTTCATGGTTTAGCATAGGAGAGCAAAGCAGAGCTTAGTAGAGCAGAGCTCAGCAAATCAAAGTGGAGCAGAGCAAAGCTTGGCAAATCAGAGCAGAGCAGAGCAGTGTAGGGAAATGATGGCAAAGATAGTACAGTCAGACATATGGATCAACAGATAGAGTTCTCCCTAGTTGAGAGGGAGTGTTAAAATTGGAAACTAGGGCCAAACTCCATATGGGTCATCTTATTTATGGTAGCTGATATTTTTCATGGATCCCTCCCATCGAGAGGTGTAGGATTGATCTAAAGATCATCCGATTCCAATAAGTATTCATGGAGTTATGAATTTATCTACACTATAAGACAATTCATCAAGGTCGGACAACAACCAAATAAACCTCACATGTGCTCAATGTTTATTTATAAATAGAGGTGGCCTTCAAGTCATTTCAACACACTTGGGATCTCTTCCTCTCTCTACTTGTCTTTGGGTTTTAGTAGGAGGAGAGATCCTAAGGAATAAAATTGCCCTGATCCAGAGGGCAGAAAGCCGGAACTGTTGGAAAAACCGGAATTGCTAGAAAATCCATAAAAGCCGCAACTGCCGGAAAAGCTGGAAAAGCTGGAAAAGTTGAAACTGTCGAAACTTCCGGAAAAGCCGGAAAAGCTGGAATTGTCGGAAAAGCCAGAAAAGTCGAAATTGTTGGAAAATCCAGAACTGCCAAAAAGTCAGAACTGTCGGAAAAGTCATAAAGGCCAGAACTATCGAAAAAGTTGGAACTGCCAGAAATGCCGAAACTGCCAGAACTATCGGAACTTTCGGAAAAGCTGGAACTACCGGAAAAGTTGGAATTGCTAGAACTGTCCCAAAAGCCAAAAAAGTCGGAACTACTGGAAAAGCCGGAAAAGCCGGAACTGCTGAAAAAGCCATAACTGCTAGAAAAGTCGGGAACTTTCGAGAATAGCCAGAACTACCAGAACTGTTGGGAACAACCAGAACTACCAAAACTGTCGGAACAAAGAAAGCATCTATCTCCGAAGGAGAGCAGCATGCAAGGGACAACTAACTAACATTGGGACAGTTGTATGGTACTTAGTAGCAAATACACCAAGCATGCAATGTTACAGCGAGCATGAAAAGGACAACTAGCATGCAACAACAAGGATGTTAAGGACAACAAGCATGCTAGGGACAATAAGCAAGCAAGGGACAACAAGCAAGCAAGGTGCAACCAACACATAGGTCAGGATGGCAACATGTTGTAGCAAAGGCATATAATGCAGTACAATGATGGGTACAGTCATGATTAATGAAGCATGACGAGATGCAGCATAGTGATGATGGGTGCAGCGTGGTGTAGTGTGGTGAGGTGCAGTATGATGACGAAATGCAGCTCAACGATAGGTGAAGGAGTCACCTTGGAGAATCAGTTGAAGCAACATGTCTTCAACTAATCTCATGTATCATCTTCTTAGAGATGATATATGCTCTTATCTAGATAAGTCAAATTGTTGACTTCTATTGTAAACATACTATCTCTCTTTCTCTGCTGAACTATTGAATAACATATAAGAAGAATTGATCAAGGGTTTCCCCACATTGGGGTTTTTCCCTGGCTAGCGCCACATCTTGTGTCCTCTTGTCTTGGCTTGTCTTCTGCAATTTATGTTTATGTTCTATCTGCAGTTTACTTCAATGTTGATGTGATTGATAATATGGAAAAGATATGGAGCTAACTATGAAAACTGAAATAAATTGCTCTAAGCATAGAACATACGTAAAATTAACACATCATGACAATGTTGGACCAGTTCCTCCAGGAGTGTGTTAACATTACGTAGTTGAAAATCCAAAGAGTCCAAAGAGGGTGGAATATCCACATGGCCAGGTAAAGGAATATAGTCATGAGCCATCTCACCCTCAAATGTTGCCTCTGCACTCTTGTCGCCTTCCATTTCCTCTGCCTTTCCTTCGCAACCCGCCAACTTGCCTTGAGGCCCTAGCTCCTGCCTAGCTCACTCATGTTGTCGACCGCACTTACACTAAACCACAAAAACCAACTTCCATTCTTCACCAATACGCAAGGGACCGACAACATTGTTTGGATCCTAAATTCAATAATGTGTATGCCCCCAGCCTCCACATAGCCCACCACCAAGGCCAAATTGTAACCTGTTCCAAAAACACGTTGACTCCCCCTATATACGTCACCCATGATGGCAGAACGATAGAACACCCAACAACAAATGTAGAAAACCCAGGATTCTGAATGCCCACCAAAAGCCCAAGAGCTACCAGGGAGTGCAAAAACACTGCAATTGAAGCTTAAAACTAAAGAGCCCGGGTTTAACTCCACAAGGCACAAAAATAAAACGACGCAGGTGGAACTGAAATAAATCACTCCTAGACTACCAGAAAGTGCAATGCTCTAAAAACGAAAGTATGGGACTGGAAAACTTACCAAAGTGGTTGCAGAAGAACCCCAACCCAAGAGAATTCGACTGACGAGCCAATTTCAAGAATGACCCTCCTTCTTCAAGCCTAACCAGTTGTAAGGAAATTCCCAACAAGCTATCACTCCACGATATCACACTCTTTGAATTTGATCACCAACGGAACCACAACATAAACCCCAGCCTCCTAAAAAAATTCTTAGACACATAAATCGTAGAATAAATGAGAATGCACAGGTTGAAAGCCTTTGCAGACCTGTCTTCGACTCCGCCACCCTCACAAGCTCCCATAACCAAAATTAGAAATTATAGGAGCAATCCCTCCAACCCTGTTATAAGCTTTCCATGATCATCTTGAACATTCCTTGGCCCATATGCCACCTTTCCTCAACACTCGACATGTGTCATCAATCATTCAAGTGGGAGGGTCTAATCTCCCTTCAGATCCATTATATCCATGCTCGTCCAGCACCATCGAAGCAAGTGGTACCCCTCTTTTTATACACACTCATATATTCAAATAATTCAAATATTAAAATGGGAACATTCAACTCATGCACCTATAAGTGGATCATGTGTTTTCAAAATAAAAGTGAAATAATGATAACATAAAATATATAGTTTCAAACATTTGGGAAGGTGGGTGGGGGGATGGATGGGAGGGGGGGTGGTGTGGGGGGGCGACGGGAGTGTGTGGCTAACCCTAGTTTCTTTGTCCCTGTTTCACCCCTATTTTGCCTCCTCCATCATTCCTTCCTCCTTTGCAAGTGCGCGTGTTGGATATGTTGTTGTTACAGTGTCTCTAGGCTTGGTTTGGTGGAGTTTAAGAGGTGATGGAGCTTCATTGGCTCTATTTCATGCCTTTACCTCTTTGTTTGGTCGCCTTCACATGGAATGGGCATTTTGTGTCGGTTTCTTCTGTCTCACAAATTTTCCACCTCCATTCTATTTTCTTTGGGTGCCTTCTCCACTTCTACAAAGATTCACGAGGGTTTTGTTGTGCTCGGTGGTCCTTCCATGCCATTGCAAGGGTTCTTTATTGGGAACTCTAGTTCGCAGGTCGTAGGCGTTAATGTTGGGGTTGTGGTTCTCATTGGTTTGGTGTGTTTTCCACCTGGGATGGGGTTTTTAACCCCTTTTCATTCCTTATCTCACAAACTTCCTGCAATTCCTATGGTCCGACTTCATTTGGGTTTGCGGCTTGCTGCTTAAGGTTACTGTGGCCTCTTGGATGTGTGTTTTGGGCCCCTCTTTTTATTTCTTTATAATTCACATTGTGTTTGGGATGACTATATTTTTCTTTTCTTTTTGATCCCTTCTGGGACTTGGGAGGCATGCACGCCTTAAGTTTTGTCTTTACTTTTTCAACAGACTATGGCCTGCGTTCTAGTTATTATGCTAGAAGGGCCTGTGCAACTTGGTTGTTATTTCATAGGGCCAGCGTTTCTGATAATGGGGATTGATTCTTTGCAGATCTTGTGATAAATTCTTTGTATCATACAAGGATGCTCTTTAGTGGCTTTTTCATCATAGACACTTCTTATGTTTACAAAGTGTAATTTTATTTTTAGTAATGAAAGTTATGGGCATTTTTCTATGGAAAAAAACCTAAAATATGTACTTTCAAGATTTCTTCCAGTGTACTCATTCATTCGCACAACATGAGAAGATACATTTGAAGCAAATTCAAGAGATAGAATAAAGAGAATACATTCTAGATATTTCAAAGAGCTCTGAAATGATTTCCTGCATTCAAGGATCATAAAGATCATAGGAAAATGTTCATGAGATTCCTATTTCTTATTTAAAAGTTACAAAACTACAAATAACATGATCTCCTAAAAATAGTTATTTCTGAGAGTTAGAAAATAAGTTTATATATTTTAAGTTCTGAATAAAGTGAAGTGCCTAAAGCACTTCACAAAATCTTGATACTTAATGTAACATGTAAATGTGTTCCTCCCTAAGGGAGTAGGATTGGACTCTTGTGGAATAGTTAATGTAAGGGTGCTCGGAATAATGAAAGAAATTACAGTCAAGGACCGACTTTACAAATATATTAAACAATTCACAAAGCTATATGATCAAAGGTTGGGAAGAAAGTGGATAATAGCTCCAAAAAAAGATAAAAGACACTCACAAAAATGAAAAAGAATGATTATTGGAATGAATTATTTCTCTCTCTCTCTCAGACCTTAATCAGGAATTATAGAATCATATATACGGTTTTCAAATGTTTGTTAATCTAACTCCTTAGGCAATTACTTGAGATTAATGATTTTGATTAAGGACCTTTTAATCAATATTCAACATAATCCTTCACCAACAAGATTGTTATGTCTCATTTAACTCTTAATGCAAAGACATCTTCCTCCACATAGATTGCAATTGACCATAGTTTCTCTATTACAATCAATTGGTTCTCGTTTTCATTAAAAAATATGTCTAACCATTTTTTGATTTGAACTTCTGGAAAATTATCTTAGTTAACAAATTCAACATGGAAATATAATTTAATGATATTAAGTTCTTATTTTAACATATTTTTATGGATCAATATTGAATCCCTAATCATTCACAAGCATTGTAAATCTGCAACAACTTTAATGGCTTTACAAAATTCATTGCTCATATGGTCATCAATATTTGAGCATTTTGTGATATCATTGATGGGTGCCTAAATTGGCATACTTTTAGCACCTATTTAATACCTTTCTATCCACCATTTTCCCACTTTCCATTTTTTCTTATTAGATTTTCCATCCATATTGATACATTTTTTCTCAAGGTATGAATATCCTTCTATGTTCCATTTTAATGTTTATTATTATGCATTTTTCGAGAAATTGTTTCCTTTCTGTACTAACAATGGGATACAGGATACAAACTCTACACAAGTACTACTCATGCAGGTATCTAAAAAATGGTTACAACTCCCTGTAGGTGCTGCAACTCCCTATGGGTGCCATAACTCTCTCTACTTGATCAAATTTCAATTGATGCAACCCTAAGATGTAATCGTAGTTGCTGCAACTTTTGGATGCCACTGCAAAGAGATACAACTCTCGATCAATGTCATTGTTGTTGCAACTCTAGTATTATGGTTCTTGTTACTATGACTCATGCTACCCCTCACATTGTTGTTGCAACTCATGTTACCCTTGTTGTTGTTGCATTATTGCATCTCCTTATTTTGTTTTTTGTTGCAACTTTTCACATGTTGTGCCAATAAGACAATTATCCATCTAGATATCAATTTTGGAAAAACCTCGGTAGTCAAAAAATGATTATTCATGTAGGAAAATAACACGAGCAAGTGGATGACTAGAAAAAAGAGGATGACTCTCCGCTCAACCACCACCTATCATACAACTGAAATGAGTCAGTTGATGCCTATTTTTTGCCATTTTCTGAATAAATTGAAGTAACAAGATGAATAGCATGATTCTCATGGTTGTCCATCCAATTTTTTTTATTTATTTAGATAGAAGACATATTATATAAAAACCCTCTACTCTCCTTGGGTTGGATATCTAGAAAATAGTAACAAAAAACTACTAACTAGAAACAGAAAATTAACAGAGAAGTACAAGTTATTGTACTTTCTAGATTTCTTACAATTTTATTTCCTTTCCACTTTAGTTCAAGTAATAGTGTGTCGAGCATCACATTCTATTTTTTTTTTCTAACTAGTGCCTCATCTAAGGAGGGTGGGCCCCATCCTTTTTTAGGTATTGTCAGTATCCATAGCATAGCTATAGATTTAATTTTTGTTTATGCCTATTTTTTCATTTATTCATTTTTTCATATTACTACAACTGTGAATTATTAGTTGTTGCGACTCTGATAAATTACATTGCCGCAACTTTGAACAGTAGGTATATTGTTGTAACTTAGGAGTTAATATTATCTTCATTTACTCATTGATTAAATTTCATTAAGGATTTTCATCATTTCTTGAGTAGGGTTGTTGTTGCAACTCTCGTTCTTACAATTATGTTGTAATATTAAAAATTACTATATTTCCATAATTATAATAGCCTTTTTTTCCTTCATAGGTTGGATTGGTTGTTTTATCAAGTAATTTATTTATGAATACATTTACTTTACAAGCAAATGTGAATTAATGGTTTGTGACTGAATTCATTTCACTGCACATGCAACTACATATTACTTAAAGAAATCAATCATTTTAATACTTGAGCAATCCACCTTTAGATGCTAGTGTGATTTACTTTCCTACAACACCTATTAAATAGTTTTTATTTACATTGTTTCAAGTGGTATGATTGTAAAAGCATCTTTAGATCTTGAACTATGACAATCATTTGGTTACTACAATTTTAGACACATACATGATTGTACTAGCATATAGATGACAAAAAATTGCATGTTCCCATATGAACACTGGGTTAACAATTAAATGAACAATATTTTGGTTGCTCTCTAAGAAATTGGGAAGATAATTGAAAGGCCCGTCATTTTTGGCACCATTTTCAAGGAATTTTCAATAATACAGTCTCTATTGTGTTGCTTGATTTCTTTATTTATTGTGTGATTTTACTGGTTGTTACATAGTTGCTTTACATATTTATTTCTTTCAAGATAGGTCTAATTCATTGATCTTCTAATTTTTTCAGCAATATTTTTTAGTAGAATGACTTGTTGGATGCCTAGGAGTAGATATAAATATCGTAGATTTGTCAAAACTCTCCCTCAAACTAATAATGCAAAAAAATGGCACATCTAGCAACATTATTTGACTCCTACAGTAAGTTTATTAGCCAAAAAAAAATTAGAAGCCTTTGAAGTAGAATTCGAATTCGTGCAACCTTCGTCTTCTACCCTACAGAAGCTTTGTTCCTAGAAGATTTTCCCAACGGACAAAGCCACACAGAGCTTATTTTTCTTTAATATCTCAAGGCATCCTTGGATAAAGAAGACAAATCTTCAGAAGAAATGACCCAGAAAATTAAGGAGGAGAAATCATCTTCCTTTGGATTCCCCATCAAATAATTAAAGGAGCAGACTAATATGAAAAACATTCCACATTCAACCTTGCCAAATTTTCATGGTCTCTCAAAAGAAGACCTAGACACCTTTCTTTTCTAGTTCACTGTGCTTCCCAGAAGCTACGACTGTGTTTTTGATGCGTGGAAGTTGAAACTCTTTCCTGCTACCCTTAAATGCATCACTCTACATTGGTTCATGGGCTTGGGGAAGATAGCATCAAGGTATGGGTGAAAATAACAAAGGTTTTTCTGGAAAAATATCAAGATTACCGCAAGGACAAGGAGTAAAGAGAAAAAATCTTCCAAATTATCTAACATGGAGATGAAAGTCTTGAAGACTATGTTGAGAGATTATGTTACAATTTGTAAAGGGAAAGGCAGGGAGACTTGGCTCTGGAGACGCTATGTGTATTATTTTTACAAGGGATTAGAGACACTTGTATATAACTCCTCAACTTGATGAGTGGAGGAGATATCTCACAACAAAATTTTCGTGACATTATGGAAATATGTTGGTGATATTCATGAGGAACTTCTACGAATGGGAGAGGACCTCAAGATATATTGGCTAGGATAGATATGATTGTTGGTAGAGGAGTCACTAGAGCATAAATTGGAAACATGTTGGAGAACTTCAAAATTGATATATCAAGAAAACTAATCTCCTAGCTAGATACTTGTAGGGGAAGGAGGAGGAGGAGGAGACATAACTAGCAATATGAATATTCTACCCAAAATTTAGAAGAAAGCATCCACTAAATGAATTTTAATTGGGTTAGACTGAAATTTGTGTCATATGCAATGAAGAATCCTACAAGTAGTTTCCCATCTCTACCCGATCAACTATGGACTACCCCTCCATGTAGTATTCCTCTTAGCAAAGGTTCTTACCTTCTCAGCCATGGATGGATTCTTCCTTCTCCCCCTTAGTATCTTTAGCACTAAGGGGCTCAATCTTTGTAATTCAATCATATTAAGGGACTCCGGGATTATAATTTGATGCCTTCATCTTAGTTCCACTCCATTAGATTTCAAGCTCAACATCCTAGCTAAAATGATTTGGTCCTATTTGAAAATTTTGAACGAGTTCATAGTGGTCCATGTTTTGTAGCATAACAAATTTATAGCGAAACAATTAGCAAACAAGGCGACATCATTATAAATTCACACCCTTCCTGTAAATGAGAGGTTGAGTCACCTACTAATTCCAAAGTATCATGACACATGGAGGTGTGTGTTGGGGCTGGCATGCTGTCAAGAAAGTGACATACGTTTTATACAACTATTTAAAAAAAAAAGTGAATCTCTAAGCAGAAGAATAGAAAAATATTCAGATTTAGCACTACCTGGAAGTTAAATTTTGTTTGATATCAAGGGTTTATTGGAGAATTTACACTACTAAAATTTATAGTATGGAAGTCTTTGTTAAAATCATGTTATGATATCAAACTTTTTGAACAGTCTTAATAGCCTAAATTTTTATTTTTGTATCTCTGATGTAAATTTGGATCTTGGCCATAGATTTCTTAATACAATATTTTCAATTATGACTAAAAAAATTATTATGCCAATAGACATGTCTATTTCCATAACTTTAATTTAATTATCAATAATTATTAAGTGGGTGGTAGGGATTTTTTTTTTTTTTTTTACAGGAACGATTATGGGATTTCATTAAGTGTTTGGTGAAAAGCCATAATGTCGGTTACAAAGGATGGAACTAATTTCTTCACCTCTCTCCAACCATCGAGTCATGGCGCACAGACTTATAAAATGCCTGTTTTTACAATTTTTCACTTGCTTTCTTGCTGCTGATTTCCCAAGCTTATGAATGCATACAAACTGGTTTACCAGAAAACAAAAAAACATAGAAAATTAGGGGATTGGATCCCAGGAGATTTCGTTGTCTCTGAGTAAAGTTCTGGCACCTAGCTGAGCTGCCTTGTTTGCCTCTATGTCTGCTTCTTTGTTGTTGCTTCTCAGGATATGAAAGAATTTTAGATTTAGGAGCTTTATCATATCTTTAATTCTAGCAATTGCCCTTGCAAGTTGTAGATCTGTTGGTTTTGTGTTGTTCGCCATTGCATTGATGATGACCTGGGAATCTCCAAAAACAACAGCTTCTTTGTGTCCCAGCCCACTTAGTATTTTAATCCCTTGGAACAGCGCCATGACTTCAGCTTGAATGCTTGTGGAGTGGCCCAATCCCCATGCAAATCTATGTGTAGTAGTCCCTGCTGGGTTTATAATGAGACCTCCCGCCCCAGCCCTTCCTGGATTCCCCTTGGCTGCCCCGTCAAAGAAGAGGGTGGGGATTGATTGCTTGGACAACCAAGATTTAAATTCCTCTTCAGTTTTCCTTATTTGCCAATCTTTGAGATTTATATATGTGGCTGGCGAATTTTGGAAAGTGAGGTTGAGGGCTGCTCCAAACTCTATGTCTTGCTGATTTAAGTTTGAGTCATCACACTTGTCTCTTAGCCATTCATTTAGTTGACCTTTCACTGTATTAGCTACAAGTTTATAGTGTTGTTCCTTGCCTCTAAAAATTCTTCTGTTCCTCTCCAGCCAGATCTGCCAACTGATAAATTTTGGCAGTGCGTTCCATGCTGCTTTGACAATTTTATTTTTTGGGATTGGGCCTGGGTATCTGGCCAGCCACCCAGCAAACAAGTCCTGGACAGATTGGGGGAGGATAGGCATTTTCGCTGCTCCCAGAAGCTCGAACCAGATCAGACCTGTATAGTTGCACTCTAGTGAAAGGTGTAATGCAGTTTCCGAGCTTTCCTTACACAGTGTGCATCTTGATGGACCTCGAAATCCCCTCTTCTGGAGTCTGTCATCTGTTAGGATTTTTTGATGACATAGCAGCCAGCAAAAATAATCGATTTTTGGGATGGTTGGGGAGTTCCAGATACCTATCCAGGGCGCCGGATTTGGAGGCACGTGAGGCCTCTCCATGAATTTGGAGTACCCTTGAGACACTGTGTAGCCAATGTGTTTTGGTCCCCAGCCTCTCGAGTCTTTCTGTTTTGCATGCAAAGGAGCCACCCCATGCAACATTTCCATCAACGCATCCAATTTCGACTGCAGCGCAGGGGGGGCGTTGATCTTCTTCCAGCCAGACCAGCGATCTCCACTCCAGGTTGAGATGTCCCAGAGCGTGGTAATGTTAGCTGCATCCATCCAATCTTTCAGCTCGTTCCCAAGATTTGCGCTTGCCAACGGAGGTCTGCCCATGATGCTATCGTGCCATAGCTTGATTTGTTTGCCGTTCCCTGGCACCCAGTGTGCGTTTTCTCTGATGCGTGGCCCCACTTTCATGATTAAGGCACTGAGAGGGGTCCTGTTGAGCTCTTTTGGATGTTCCAGGCATCTCAGTCTTTTCCCTCTGAAGTACTTCCTCCACAACGCCCGTTGCACCCAGCCTGGCTTTGGAGCAATGATCTTCCATATCAGCTTGGCTCCCATTGCTAAGTTTTGCATGCTTAAATCCCTGAAATTTAATCCTCCCTCCTGCAATGGCCTGGAGACGATTTCCCAATTAACCAGGGGAATTCTCTTTTCATTCTGTTTGCCTCCTTTCCAGAGAAAATTTCTAATTTGCTCCTCCATCCTCTTAATGATTCCTACTGGCACCAAGAGAACTGAGAATTGGAAAAGTGGTAGACTGCTTAGTACTGATTTAATAAGGACTGACTTTTCGGCAATGTTGAGCCAGGAGGATCCCCACGCCAACATTTTTGCCTTAAATTTTTCAATCTCGGGGAGCCAATCTTTGCTCATAGCTCTCTTATGGAATATGCATAGCCCAAGGTACTTAAAAGAGGACCATGTTGTTGAGGTTGCAAAGCCTAGACACCTGGCTATGGAATTTTCCGCAGCAGCTGATATGTTCCAGCAGAAAACGTGGCATTTACCCCTATTTAATTCACTTCCTGATGCTTGGAAGTAGTCCTCCAATATTTATTTGAATTTATTTGCAGACATTTGAGTTGCAGCTCCTAACAACATGGTATCATCTACGAAGAGGGCATGGTTAATGCTCTTGATCCCTCTTGCAATGCATAGTCCCTTTAAGTCTTGTTCTTGTTGTTTCTTGTTTAGGTAGAAATTGAGGACAAAGACCTACAACACAAAAATAAGGGGCGAGAGGGGTCACCCTTACCTCAGCCCTCTAGAAGCTTTGAAGAAATTTGTTGCTCTACCATTAACTAAGGGTGCAATCCAGGGTTCCGAGATACATGCTTTGATCCACTTGATGAAAGTTTGACCGAAACCTAGCTTGTGTAGTACAGCAAATAAAAAACTATGTTTTACACAATCAAAAGCATTTTCTAAGTCAAGTTTAATGACCATACCTTTTTCTTTTCGATGGAGACTGGAATGGATCACCTCTTGGACTAGGATAAAATTATCTACTAGCTGCCTGCCTTGTATAAATCCTCCTTGATTTTCCGGGATAAGTGGGTGGTAGGGATTTAACTTCCACTTAACATTTTTAATAGTAGTGGTGTCAAGATTTATCTCAAAAGTAGTTCTTTCCCTTTTTTTCTTTTCAATTTAATCAAAAAAGGTCATGCCCATAAATGTCAGGTTTCCTTGATTTTGAAAACAAAAGCAATGGGCAATTTCTAGAAAGAAACATAATAATAATAATTATTAAGATAAAGTTATAATTTTTTTTTGGAAATGTGAAACATATCATGAGATAAATGGATATGTGTGAGAGAGAAACATATCATGAGGTAAATGGATATGTGTGAGAGAGAAACATATCATGAGGTAAATGGATATGTGTGAGAAAGAAACATATCATGAGGTAAATGGATATGAGAGAGAGAGAGAGAGAGAGATGGGGGTAAATGGATATGTGTGAGAGAGAAACATATCATGAGGTAAATGGATAAGTGAGAGAGAGAGAGAGAGAGAGAGAATGTTTTAGAAAAAAAATCAAAAAATATTATTATGGACGGATGTTGTTGTTTTCATAAATGAGTTTAAACATTTAAATTTCGGCTCAATATGGAAGAGATGTAGTGTCCATAAAATGAAGCATTAAATCAAAAAATAATAATAACAATACATAGTGTCCGCTAAATTAAGAAAGTAGTAAATAGTAAAAAAACAATAAAATTAATACATGGATTTAATTCAATTTGTTATATTGTAAGTTAGTTTTTATTAATAAAATTAGAAACATTTTTTTCTAGGGAAAAAACATAATATGCATATAACATTTTTTTGTCGGTTGTTTCTTCCTCCCCTTCTTCCTCTTCGCTTGGTGAAAGTATTGACACTAGTAACCAAGTGGATAAGAAGAATAAGAAAGGGAAGAAGAAGAAGAAGAAAATTCAGCAGGGGACAACCAAGCAACCATTGCTTCAAATGCAACTTCTAATGAGAAACCGTCCAATAAGCCTCACAAACTTTGATATCCTTGCAAACTTTATAAAGGAGACCATCTTCTTTGAAATTGTTTCTGTATTCCTCAGATCTTAGAAGAATGGTATTCTCATTCACATCATCTTGTGTCATCAACATATGGAGATCATGCTAGTGACAAACCATCAAATAGTGGTAGTAAAGTTCATGGAAAGAAGGATAAAGTTAAGTTTCCCTGTAGGTAATGTGAAGGGAATCACCCCATTCACCTTTGTCCCTATCTGGATGAAGCCCAAAAAGTGTTGGATAACCATCCTGCTTCTCCATAACAACTTCCATCTGGTTATAGGAGAATCTCCCTTAATCCTCCACTATTTGATGAAGTGACTAACCCAAATCAAACATTGGTCAAACCCACTCTCTCTGAATGTGGATCCCATGAGTCTATACCCGACCAATCACAGGTCGAGAAAACATTTGACCCGATTTCGCCTTCAGTTAATCGTACCTTTCCTGTAGAGAGTGAGTATGATACCACTCAGGTTCTTTTCATTTCTTTAGATTCGAATGAGCTTGGAGGAAACCATCCTATTCCATCAAGACAAGAGGAAAATCCTCACATTCTCGTAACTCAAGGGGGTAATTCTATCGTTCTTAAAGTACCCCCTCCAAGTAGTCTAGTCACTTCCTTTGATTGGAATCGACTGTCAGGATGTCATCTTCCTTCTTATGTGCCTTTCCAGATCATAGTATAGGTTTGTAATATGGTTGTACCTAGCACTATTATAGATGAAGGTGCATCAACGAGTATCCTTTCCTCCACTGCTTGGCAAGCACTTCGTTCGTTGCCACTTATGCCTGTTACCCAGAATCTGTTGGCTTTTAACAGAGGAACCAGTCAACCATTAGGGATCCTTCCTCAGTTGCCTATTAATTTGGGAGGAAAAATTGTTTATCTCAATGCGATGGTAGCCTCAGGCCCTTTAGACTACAATCTACTTATTAGGAACGACTATGTTTATGACATGGGAGCTATTGTTTCAACACTCTTTCGAGTGATGTGTTTCCAGCATGAAGGCAGAATTGTCACCGTTGACCAGCTTTCATTTCCCGATCCAAATATGGCTTCCTGTCAACCATCTTCCCTAAATGGTCCTTTTGTCCCAACGATATCTTCCCCACCACGGGTCAATTATGTGGCAACCCATTCCATGCCTATATTAACTGACGATCAATTCCGTGATGTTGTGCATTATGTACTGGGGGCATTGGAACCAGATCTCTCTAATGGATTCCTTGCTACGTATCCTTTCCGGAGCATTTTTCTCCCATCTGATGAGAACATCTTGGAATTCATGACCTCTTATGGGTCGTGATCAAGGAATCATGAGCATAGTTCCTTGTCATGTGTCAAGCTCATTAAAAAATGAAACAAGAAACATAAGCATAGTTCCTTGTCTTGTGTCAAGCTCGTTTAAAAATGAAACAAGGAATATGATCATTGTTCCTTGTCTTGTGTCAAACTCGTTAAAAAATGAAACAAGGAATATGAGCATAGTTCCTTGTCTTGTTTCAAGATCATTAAAAAATGAAACAAGGAATATGAGGATAGTTCCTTTTACTATGTCAACCTCATTAAAAAATGAAACAGGTCCGAGAGCATAGTTCCTTGTCTTGTGTCAAGCTCGTTAAAAATGAAATAAGGAATCTGAGCAGAGTTCCTTGTCTTGTGTCAGGCTCATTAAAAACTGAAGCAAGATCCCCTAGAACAAAGGTCCAATTCGAGTCTCTAATTAGTTCTCGTAAAATCCCAGTCGATTCTTTCACTTGATCTCATAAATGAACCTTCATTTCATCCACCTGATAGCCGTGAGTAGTCTACTTAGGTGAATGTAATGAAACTTGGGGGGCATGCACCTAGAATCGAGTCATCATGTTGGGGGCATGTAAACCAATCTCAAGCATAGTTTTTTGTTTCCATCTTGTGTAAAAATGAAACTGAATCCAAGCATAGTTTTTCATTTCAAGCCTGTGTAAACATGAAAATGAATCCAAGAATAGTTCCCTATGGTTCAAGCTTGTGTAAAAATGAACCCATCTCCATTTTAACCCTTGTGATTACCATTCTATCAGCCTCTTCTGTTAGATGAGCCTTGGTTTTTCTCCTTCCATCGTCACTATCTACTTGGCTGATCATATGCTTTCACTTGGTTGTTTTACCCTTTTTGAGGAACAGTTGCAATGAGTGATCTTATTAGCCAACCTCTTCACATAAATCAACATGTTTTGAGATTTCAACATCACCTGAACCAGTTTCTATCCTAGACACCACTCGTTCCTCTAAGTGGAGTCCTCTTTAAGCTCTTTTCAGACTCTTGAAACATGAAAAGATTCGTCGAGCGCTTGTCCTTTTCAGCTCGTAAATGGATTGGAAATGACATCTACTCAGTATAAGTTGAACCCTTTTTTGGATTGAGATGGATTATTTACGAAAAAGGAATACGTTGATTGAACATGGTCAATAGGTTATGTCTTGTATTATTTTACACTTTTTCGAACTTGAGAGACAAATTTACGAAAAAGAATTTTTTTTTGTCCCTTTTCAAACTCTCTAAACATGAAAAGGACCAAGTTCTCATTGTCATTAAACTCGTTAAAACATCAAATAGCGACAAAATTTTCCATCATTACAAGACCGAGTTTCACCTTCTCTAGGCTCGTTAAAATATCACATAGTGATGGATTCACTCGAAGGGTGGAATTATACTACAAGCATATGTTATCCTCCTCAAGCTTGTTAAACAAAATAAAGAGGTACTGGTCAACAATGACTGGGGAAAATGGGAAAAGGGATAAATCACTTTATGGTAGCAAGTCGCTCTTGAACATGACACTTTCACTTCATCTCCATGACTATTTGGGTTGGGTTATCTGCTTGATGGTTATCATATCTATGGTCTATCACACCATCCATCACTTTGGTTTTGGGTCAATGTTTCCAATTCATTCAGTGTCTCTGACATGTTCAAGAGAAGTCATTCAGTAAACTCCATCCTTTGCAATACTCATAAACCTTCATTTTCATGACCACCATTCCTGAACCTTGTGTCGTCATTCAAATTTTGTTTTCAAAATTATTACACTTGTTTCATGTCTTTCATGGGGGATACATCAAGGTCCTCCTGTGACAAGTCGCTTCTTGTCGACATCAGCTCATTATCCAAGAAGTTGACTTAGAAACACCCTTTCAGTACCTTGGGGCTTGCATACATCAATGTCAAGTTTCTCTCTTCCGGCGATAGGTTGACATCACTAGCCTTCAACCGAAAGACTTTGTATGGTGTTCGACATCAAAACATCTATTCACACCATGCAGAATGTACTGCAGTACCTTGAGAATCATCATCATTATCGGTGATCTCTCTCGTGTCTATTAACAACTTACATCATTGGATGGTAATCAGACGGTATCTTCCTATTTTCGACTTCAGATCACATATTCACATGGTTAGGCTCGTACTTGAGCGAACAATTGGACGAGATAGAAGACCCTGGATCTAGTTTCATCCATATGGGCTACGATTTCAGGAAAGTACCAAATCATCTGTACACACTGATGGTCATCCCATCATGAGTCTATATCTATAGATGACTATCCATGTACATGTAATGAAAGTTTATATGCTGAGTATGGGTATGCCTTCCCTCAACAATTCATGAAAAAATCCAAAATATCATGATGTTATGTATTGTAATCGATGCCGGTCACCGTCTGCTTCAGTTCCTCTCCATCACATCGTAAAGCATATCACTTGACATTATCATTTTTGACTTCATGCTTTAGGGGGAAATTGTTACAGGTCTATTTAGGCACATCACTCCTAACATTCAGCTTAGTATTATTAGCACTCATCAAACCCTAATTCAATTGTTACATGCCCTAGACAAGTCAACTCATTGAATGATTCCTTCTCTGAAAGTTTCCTACCCTGAAGCCATCTTGAAATGCCTCCTTGGGACACTGGCGCAGCCCAAGCCTTGAGATAGTGTGTTGCAGAGCAGGTAGGCCCACTGTGGCCTGCACTGCAGTGCACTTAGGCCCTCTTTAGCCTACGTTGTGCGAGATTGAGTGAAATTTGCATAGGGCTCTAGGAATATTCCTTCAATCTAGATGACTCTAGAAGTTTCCCATCTCTTATCCCCTCCTATGAGCTTGAAATTGGATAAGCTAAGGATTCATTAACCTCCTATCCTCTCATTCCTTGCTTGATGGAAATTAACTCAAATATTGGAAAGCCATTCAATACCCTCATTTATGACAAAACCACCTCCATTTCCTATAAATTGAGCACTCATCATAGTGATCAGGAGGCTAGAATCTGAAGTTTGTAAGGAAATTTTGTTGGTTTGAGGATTGAGTTTATGTGAAGCAATGTTATGCTGCTGGAGTGTTGAGATTTTGATGTGGCAAGGGTCGAAATGAAGTTGGAGGAGTGGCACAGGATCGAACTGTATTGGGTGGCACTCTTCCTTCTAAATTAATAAAGAGCTTATTCCTTTTCTCATATGATTGTTCATATATGTGATGATTATGTGTTTCAATGTATTTGATTCCATTGTTTTATAGTTGATAGTTCATGTATGCTTTGATTGTTTCTTGTTTTTGTTTCTCTTGATGCAGGTACCTTTTGAGTGGATTTAGTTCAAGTGGGAGCAATGGAAGCAATTCAAAAGAGATTTAGGAAGCGAAAGGCAACAAGTAAGTTCCTCCATCTCATCTATCTTCTATAAGAAAAGGTTAAACTACTTTCATTCTTTTGTTCTAGGTGTAGTCCCCCACCTAGGGAAGATGTGTTTATCTGTAGATGCAAATTCCATGTAACACTGACCTAGGTGGGATACTAAATCATTGTTGGTTAAAAGGTAACCATGTTGAGGCTATAAATGCCTGCTGGCAGTAGAGGCTCTACCTATGACAAATGAGTATACTAAAAACTAATCTGTGAAGAGCCTCCTTGTTTTTATCTTTAAAACCAAGTAATGAATGATGTAGACAAAGTAAATTTCTTACGTAAGAGGATAATCAAAAGGATGATAGGTAAGTGGATGTTTTTTAAATATTCAAAAAGGTATGACTTATCTTATATTTCATGTAATTTTTATTTTCTAAACCATCTTTATTTCAGAAGTTTTTAGAAATTTCAAAAAACTCTCAGAGATAATTGGTTCTTCCAAGTGAATCGCCAATTGTTGTACTATTAAACAACCCCCCATTTGTTAATAGTAGTAGTCAATATTACATTAATAAATGGGGACCCTTTAAAAAAATCCTTTCAAAAATAAGTTTAGCATTTAGGCATTTTCCTTATTAAATTTTGGAATAAAACAAGATATCAATCAAACACCTTTTCAAAAAACTAGTAAATGTCTGCCTTTTTCGCATATCGCACGATAAAACATGATTGAAAGCCTTGCTAATCCACCAAATCTAGCAAAAAGTGATCAAAAGAGGACTCCATGCTATAACACTTTGAAACTAGTATGTTTCTTATATAAACTAAGTCCTAAGGCATTTTTATTAAAACTAAGGCCCATGTCACATATCACTATTCTTAGAAGGCGCACCTTAACAAGTTACCTTAAAATGTGCGAGATGTGAAATTGCGATGACAACATTTCCCTTATCGCATCGAATTTCGAACATTTAGAAGAACATCACAAACTTAACATCTGTCAAGATTGAGAAATGTGATTGAAACCCGGACCCACTCCTGAGATACGTCACAGACAAGTATTTAGGTTCGCTGCTTAATAAAAGGCACTTTACACAAGAAAACCTGAAAAACGAGCTATGTTTTGGAAACAATAGTAAGGAGCCCGCGTCTCGCATCTCACAAAAATGATAAGGAAAGCATACAAACATAATGTGATAATGTGATCTGCGATATTGCCTCACAAATCACAAAATCAGCATTTTCGCAATTTAAAGGCTCACCACACTAGAAGCTTTCTTCCCGACTTATGATGCGGACATTAATGAGCATTAAAGCTAAGAGATAATGAACCATTAGTGGGCATTTAGTAAAGGTTAATGGCATTTACATGTGAAAATCCAACCAACGTGATACGATATCTTCTCACTTGCATTCAAATAAAACTCATTTCTTATCACCTTTTCAAGTTATATGTATTATTCCATCTTACATTCATTCTTATCTCTGTATATCCGATAGTTGTTTTTTTTCTCCATTTTCAAGAAAAATCCACAGAAGGAGTCTTTGGAAGCAATGGAAAAGAAGGGCAAGGCAGTTGCATCTGAGAAATCAGAAATAACTCCTTTATTCACAAATACCACATGCAACAGAGAAGGAGGGACCTTTACGTGGGAAACCATGTATGATTTATTAGAAGAAGAGGAACCAAGACCTCTGGAAACAAAGGTCACAGTTGATGGTCGTGTTTCCCCAGATGCCACCATTTATGAGACGACATGCTCATTTCTGCATCGCATAGTTGCGCGCCCAAAGATAATCCCTTATACATATATGGTCAAGTGGATTATTGATCAAACCAACATCTCAGAAAGAGAATTTAAGAATAGAAGCCAAGAGGTTATGGGATATTTTTTGCCAGACAACCTATGGCTTATGTACCACTTACTAGAGCCACAAGCCATCTACAACAAACAGTTCCTTGAGAAGTTTTCCAAATAGAACGAGGACCAAGCAGATGTCACTCGGACTTGGTCGAATAATGAGGGCAAGATCAAAAAGGATAAAGCGGTTATGTACTCTATTGCATCTATTTCTCCTCCCCATATTTTTGCAGTCACCATGCTATGTAGGATGTTTGGCAAGCCTGATAGCACTAAATTTTCCCCAGAATGGTTGCCATTAATAGATGCAGTCGTAAATGCAACCATAATGAATTGGGCCCAAATTTTGTCTGATAATTTAGAAAAGGCAATAATCGATTATAGGAGGAAAGGGAGTATCTCTTCAAGGGTTTACCCTCCATTTTTTATGAGTGCCTATGTCATCGATGCAATTTGTTTTGGTTCAAAATTTCCTATCATGGGATGGAAGTGGACTGTGAAAGATCCACTTCCCATTCATACATATCATCATGATGTGTGGGAGTCTCAATTTCACTCGCATTTTTACAGAATTTGTCAAGGAGTCATGATGCCTATCCACAAACAGGTTTACAACCGAGATGCCCCTAGGTTTTTTAAGGAAGCCGAGGTAGCTATCCTCCCAGTGGCCACATGGTTTGGGGAGGAAATATTCACATATATCATGGTTTTTGGAAGCATTACCTCACCTCATGTCCTCCCATACTATGTTCCAGACAAATTGATGGCTAGAGATATAGCCTGTCAAACAGCTAATGGGTGGGATGAGCAAAGGATTAAAGGAAGTGAAAAAGGCCATTTGGCCCACATTTCCATTACAGTGTGGAGCATTTTCACTGCACGATCTGGGGCATTCATTCAAAGAAGTAGAGATTATGCAATCTCTAAAATTACCTAAATTCCCAGGAAGGCAGTATGACCCAAATGGCACTGCCAAAGACTTCACTACCATGGTGAAATTGAAGGTATTCAGTGATGAGGAAGATACATTTGATGACATCTTCCTATAGAAAGAGACATTCACAGAGGTGAAGCACATGTCATCACTACTTTTTGACCCATAAGAGCTTGAAGCCTTTCATGAATACAGAGAAAGGAGATTGTTAAAGGTCCCATTGGACCAATTACTTATTGAACCAATAAGGGGGCCAACTCCCAACGTAAGCCTAAAAGGAAGCTCCAGAGAAAATTCTAAGGATGATTCCGAAGCAAAGTCCCAAGAGAAGTCTACCAGGGAGTCAGAGAAATCAGAACAATAGTCATAGAATGGGGGAAGCAAAATTAAGGAGTCAGAAAAGGATAGAACCGAATCTACAGAAAAGAAAATTAAGAAAACCTCAACTAAAAAACAGGATGAAATTCACTCCACCTCCATCCAGTCAAAAAAAACCTCGGTGATTGATCTAGAGAAAGAATGGTAGCATTTCAATAAAAAGCTCCATACAGAGGGACAAGCACCTGAGCCACAGACTCCACAACACAAAAAAACTCAAGAAATTACAGTAGAGAAAATTGTAAGTACTCAAGAGGTAGAGCACATTCCTACCACTCCTACCTCTGAAATTGTTTTGAGAATTGAGGATATTCCTCCTTTAGATGTGTTCTATAGCCCAACCCACATTGTTGTCAAAAAAAGGTAGAGAAATGAGAGGAAGTTGGATGCTACAACTGCTACTACTCGCGATAATGAACTGATGGTTCTGGAAAGACTCACCCATCGACCCATTTGACAACCTTACTAGATTGTCTCAGTTTGCAGGAGCCTACGCTACAACGACTATTGATAAAAGAATAGAGGTACAAATGTTGCTCAGAGAAAAGGAAAATAAAATTATGTTGTTGGAACAACCGTTAGAGCAATAAAAATCTAACCAACAAGCGGAATTAAAAATAGCCAAGCTCCAACAAGAATTCGAGCAGATGCAAATAAAACATCAAGTTAGTTTAGGAGAAAAGGAAGCGCAGGTACAAGTATTAATAGATAAGTATAAGGACAATCCAAATATTGATCAGTTTATAATTGAAGCGTTCAGCCTTAACTCCTAGCTAATGCACCAAAAGGAATTCTATGCCAGAAGGTCTCACAGTTGAGTCATTATTGTGAGACTAGTGACAAGTTAATGAGTCAAGTCGTTGACATGAGACTCAATTATGATGAAGTCTTAAAAACAATTTCCAACTTCATTACCTGGTAGAATTCAAAGGATGGGAGTGTTAGGTCCCTATAATACTAGTGATTCCCCCATTAATATTGTGAGTGTATCCATTATTGTTATTATTGTGCCCCTATTCTCCCCATATTGTTATTAATGTGCCCCATAGAAACCCATTATTGTTATTTCCATTCCCTTATGTTATTACTGTTAGGCTAGCTTGATTATATTGTGACCCCTTATACTCTTATAATAGAAGGGAGGTTTAGTCATTTGTATCATCGAAGAACTATTCATTTGTGTAATGTAAAGGAGGTTGCCCCCTCGAAGAGGCTGAATTCTAAGGCGTTGATCTATCTTTTCTATCTTTTTGTGAGCTGGTTTCCTAACATTTGGTATCTGAGCTTTAGATTCTAGGGTTCTGCTGCTCCAAAATGTCATCGTGGAATTTTCGCTATAACTTTTTTTCTGCGACATTTCAGAAGCTAAAAAAAAACCCATTTGAGCCGAAATCGTTTTGAATGTTGGTTCCAAATTTTAGAGCTTGTCTCACTATATTTTCGGAGATATGATCTGAGGAAGTTATGGTTTTTGAAGACTCCCGAATTACATTCCAAAAAAGTGACCTAGGGAAAATTATCATAACTTTTGTTATGAGCATCAGATTGAAATTTCGTAAGAAGTTTCAAAAAGAGGATGGCCTGTAGTTTTCTGTATATCAGTTTCAGATAGTAAGGTAGAAACAATGACATGTGACACTTCGTACAAGTTCGCTCTACTGAACTAGTCTATAATCAAGACACTGTGGGAGATTTGGCATAACTCTTCCTTTGAGAATACAATATTGATCATACATGCGGGGTTAGAAAGAGGAATCCAAGGGCTACTGCAGGACGCGATTTCAGATATTTGAGATTCGTAGATACAAAAACACATTATTGTTATTTTCGTGCCCTTATGTTATTACTGTTAGGTCAGCTTGATTATATTGTGACCCCTTAGGCTCCTATATATAGAAGGGAGATTTAGTCATTTGTATCATCGAAGAATTGTTCATTTGTGTAATGTAAAGGAGGTTGTCCCCTCGAAGAGGCTGAATTCTAAGGTGTTGATCTATATTTTCTATATTTTTGTGAGCTGGTTTCCTAACAGGGAGGAAGGCCAATTTGCCTATACTGGAGAAGTCACATAAAGAAATTTTATTTGCTTGCAGACTGGGATTCTCGGCTTAGAAAAGCAGAAAAGGAAATAGCGGTCACAACAGCAGCAACAAACACTGTTATTGAAAACATCAATGAAAATTTACACAGCGCGAACCTAGTGGCAGAGTATATACCAGGTTTTCTTCTGAATGTGAAACATCTCAAACAACAGTGGAGGTAGGCAACAGGAGAAAAAGAGGAAGAAATTAGGCAAAAGACCAGGTTAAACCAGGAATCATACTAGAAATATTTAGTTAAACCTTACAGCTAGTGGATGACCCTGCGATGCCTAACCTCTTCCACGCATAAAACGTTGTCAGCACTAACCGATGTCGTGTTCACTGGGCAGTTGAAATCTGCGATCAGCCGACTGATACAGCTCAAACTCGTGACGGACATCTGCAATCTCAAAGATCAAACACAAAGGAGTTAGTCATTGTGTTTTACTTTCTATTTTTGTTTTGTTTTGCACAATTAGAGGAAGGATGTTTAAATCTCCTCAACTATTTTTGTAATAATCTATTAGGATTTATAGTTTAGTATTTAAACCCCTCTCATGCATTTAGAGAGGGGTCCAGAAATTTTATCAGAAATAATCTTCAAAACATGCACTTTTGTCCCTTTGAGGAAGTTCCAATGAAATGAATGGAACAGTATTTTTTTATCTTATCTGGCATCTTCTACCGAAATTTCAGTTTTGTACTCTTAGATGGTGTTGAATTGATTGGAAGTAGGTCGATATTGCTGAAACACATGAGCAAAACGTATTACAAATGGTACTTTTATCTCGTGATTTTGTTTTGTTTATGTATTAAGAAATAATTTTCCTTAAAATTGTTTATGTGTGAAAGTTTAAAAGCTTGGTTAGCATTATTGCACTTTTGTATGGTGATGGCCTAAATTTTATGCTCAACATATGAATAATTTCTTATGCGATATATCTTTCACAATCATTTTGGCTAACTATTTATCCGAAATGATTATTGTTAAAATGATTTCACTTCTTATTTCAGTTGAATGATCTTTATTACCAATTGCTTTAGGACATTATTATAGATCACATGTTTCAATTTTATTCCCAGGTATAGTCATAGCTAGATAGTGTTTAAATTAGGATTTATGTATGTGATTATTAGTTAGATTACTTTTAGCTTAAACATTCCTCCGAACTATCATATATCACCCCATCAGCACTATCATAATTTATAATGGGAAATTGGTCCCATTACCCCCAGTTGGAGCCACTACACCAAATGGAAAAGGAGTTGCCAACTAAGGTCCGGACCAGGCGTTTTTCCCCCAATGTTGTAAGCAACAATTTTCGAGGCTTCAACACGAACCTAAATGCATTCATATAGTCCTCTAGTTGCCTTCTCTTCATCAAAGTTTACCGTAATTGGATCCAAACAAACTCAATGTTTAGATTTTGTCGAAATCAACCAAATTTGACTACCCCCCCCCTAGAAATTATTACTAAGATCTAAAATTGGGTTCATTTGATTCTTTGTACCTCTAACAAAAAGTATAATTGTGCAAAACATATGAACTAAAAATTAGGAAAATGCCATACTCTAAAGGTTACATTGGACATTTGTCAATTCAACACAATGCAAATCCCATTCTCTTGAACAGAATTTGTGATGCAAAAGTAAAAGGATGACCAACTAATTTAAACCTATAATATTACAAGATTAGTTACTTATGAAATAACATGGATTTTATAATTGAGTAGCCATGTAATTTCTATTCAATTTTTTTATTCAATGCAAAGCACAAAAATTTACTTTTTTTATTTATTTATAAGATGGGACTGTGTTATGCAACCATATCACAAAACAAAACAAAAGATTATCAACGACTTGAAAATTAGCCTCTTCGAGGGGGAATCTCATTTACATCACATAGATGAATAATTATTGGATGATTCAAATGACAATACCTCCTTGGTATATATAGGAGTCTAAAGGGTCACAATATAATCAAAGCTTACATAACAATAATAATGTAAGGGCACATAAATAACAATAGTGGGCTTCCATGGGGCACAACAATAACAATATGGGGGCTACAAGGACACAACAATAACAATAAGGGGAATACACTAGTATTATAGGAACCTAACATGCCCCTATCCTTCAAAAAAAGTGTTGTCCTCAATGCTTGAGTGGTTTTGGATGCTTTTGTACAAAATTCTCATCCTCCCATGTGGAATCATCAGCGGGTAAGTTCTTCCACTTAATGAGATACTCTAAAATTAATTGATTATGTAACTGTTAGGTCTTGTTTCCATGACTACTTGAGGCTCCAATATGATTTTTCCTTCCTCTTCAATTTTTGGTAATATTGTTGAACTGGGAGCTTGTCACCAATAACCTTCTTTAACCATGAAACATGGAAAACTAGGTGATGCAGGAGCAGAGACTCTTAAATTTTACTACACTATTTGACCGAAGGGTCAAAGCCATTTACCAAGGGAGTTGGTTCCCTAATATTGATTTCATTCTTTATTTTAATGTATAACCTATGTTTTATGAGAATTATATGAAGTGTGTGAAAATGTAATTGGACCTTCTCTTTCAGAGAGATCTCGAGAATGTTGTGTGATTATATAAAATAGAGGTCAGTCAGATTATGATAGATTTAAGGAGCTAAAACAAACCTAAATTAGAGGGGTTTCAGTGAGGATTTTTTGGATCCAGGAGAAATTCTTGGATCAGAAACTAAAAGCGGTTTAGATCCATTTGTAAAGAGTTATGTAGTATATGAAGCAGAGAGAGTGTGGGTATGTAGAGGAGCAGAAAAAAAGGAGGCTATGGAAGCTTAATATAGCTTCCATGGCAAGAATGGCCAGTTGAAGGAGTATCCAACCAAAAGGAAAAACTAATACTAGAGTAGAAGATGTGTGTATAGAGTTTGTAGATTGGAAGTAATGGAAGCATTTTTATGTTACTGATTGTCTCTGTTTGTATCTACACAATGTGTATTTATTGTTGAATTCAAATGGGTATTTCATGTAAAATATAATGTGCATGAAATGGGGTTCTAGTGAATCGAAACCTGTAGAATAAGAATGAGAAGTCATTATTGATGTGATTATGTGAATCAAGTGAGGGAGAGGTCTATGAATTGAAGTCTACACATGGAACCAATAGACATAAATCTTTAATATATATAGATTAAAATTGAAACCATTTAAGGGATTCAAAAAGGGGATTTTATATAATAAACCCTGTGTGTGTAAAATGTGTAAGGAAACCTTGTAATGGTTTGCAAATAGTACCAGTGTCCTTGGATCATCTAGATGGATATCAGTTGCTTTAAAGATCCCATTTATTATCAAGGAACAACCAGAAAGTAAGTTGGATGAGGAACAGAGCTTGCATTAAATAAACTTCAGCAATAATACGTATTGCCATCTAATGGGACAAATACATTGTTGGTGCATACATGCTGTGAGAAAATGTGACGCAATTGGTTGCTCGCTGAAGGGTTTTGAGCTCATGATAATTCAATGTTGGAATTAAAAATTGCGTTGAATTGCAAAAGGGCATAAATATATTCATTAAGCATTGGAGGGGGGAATTTTCCATCAAAATAATGTTAAAGGGGAATTCGCCCTTGTATGCAAACTAGAATGCCCATGCAAGAAAACACTTAGTTGGAGTTGCGTTGAAGAGAGAAGATTGTTGATTTAAAGGGGATATCGTACCAATTTTTATTGTGTGCTAATTCGAATATCTAGTTACACTCTCTTTTAAGAATGGAACTCCATTTTAATTCCAACTGTCATATGAATAAGGAATGACACTTTGGGGACAAAACCTTTTTTATTTGGGTTTATTTATGTAATCTAGATTTTTATTATGTATCGGGAACATAAATCATATAGGGGATATACATATTGAAACCAGATTGCAATGGATGGATAAGAAATAGATTTGAATACTTAAAGGCATGGTAAGATATTTTAAAGTGCGGGGTCAGTGTGGAATTGGAAAGTGAGACAATATGTTGCTTGATTAAAGCCTAGTCAAGCACTGGGGAAAATCTTCCTGTGTTTTTAGAGATTAGCAAATGTAGGATGCATCAATTGGTATCAGAGCACAAAAAGAGATTCTATGCGGAGGAAATTTGTCGGCATGAGATATGTCACAGAAAAAGTTATCCATTGATGGAGAACTAGGACTAGAAGGACGTGTTTTGGAGAAAATGGTTGTCAATATCATCATGTTCAAGAATGGAGAGGCATTTAAGTTTGAGGATCGTGCTATGAAATTAGAAAGGAAGGTCAAAACATTTTTATTACATTGTTTTGATAAATAATCTAGTGCATTATTACTTTTTCATTGGATTTGAATATATTGTTGAAAAGCAAGAAGGAATCGAGCATGAGAAGTTCCCTGGTATAGTTTATTTATCTGATGAATCGATCCACAGATTGTGGACATGTTCTTTGCAAATTTGGATTACGTTTTATAGGAGGAAACCGAGTTGGCTTAGGAATTATGTAATCTAATCTAGTGGAGAGAGATGGATAAAGGCAGAGTACGAGCCCAAAACAATGTAAATCAAATAAAAAAACTTTGTTTTGAGTTATGGAAATTGGAATGAGATTCTTGCTAGGAGGCAATGTTTCCAACACTTATATAAAATTATGGTTACTAACATTCATAAATATGTAAGTTGGTGTTGAAAGGGTTCAGCGTTGTATCTGTTGCTTGGATTCCCTGACACTAGTTTGATTCAACCCAGTTTTAATTGAGATTGTTTATTCATTGGAGATCTATGTTAACTATTGCATGTAAGGGCAGACTTGAGTCAGATCACTGGGTTAAAATATGTTTGTGTGGAAATTTATGTATGGGCTTATCTTGGTCAAAGAAATTTTATCAATGATTTGACTATCCAGTGTGTGAACCAAGTTGCATAGAGTGGTTTGGATTTTACATTGGAGCGAAGTTCCAAGCTCCTTTGAAGTTTAGATCAATAGTTCCATCGATGTGTTACAAAGGTGGGTTTATTTTGTGCTCAAGTTTATAAGGTTATGGTTATATACAAACTCATTGAGTGCTAGTGGAAATCTGTTTAGGATGTGATTACATATTTGGGTCATATGCAAGGTCAAGGGACCAAAGAATGATAAATAATTACATCCAAATAGAAGTTAAACAAATATATCAATGCAAATAAATTCAAAGAGATCGCTACCAGAGACAAATATTGCCAACAACTTTTGAAAACCAAGGTAAAGGGAAAAATAATTTGGTTACAGCCTTGTATTGTTCTGCCTCCTTCCAATTAAATCTTGTTCGTGGAAAAATGATTATTCATATCAGATCTTGGTCACAATGTTGAGAAATATTGTTTAATAATGCAGTTTGTCATATGCTATTGTTTTGTTCTATGATGAAGGATTCATTTAACCATGTTTCCTGGATGTTGGTCATTAAAAAGAAAAAGGTGAGATAGAGAAGGAGTTTGAAGTAGAAAAAATGCTAAAAGGACAGAGGAATAGATTCTAAAGGAAAGCTGAAGGTTTTGTGAAGACTCCAGCGACAAAGAAAACACCAGTAAATTAGAGGTGATATCATTTGAAGAGGATTAGAATATTGGAAGGAACTATGACAAAGAATCTAGTAGAAAAATTCAATGTTGCAAAGAGAGGAAGTGAAGACAGTGAAAGGAGAAGTGAGCAAGGAAATAGTAACAACTAGACAACTAGGAAAGTTGAGGAGTAGGTGTGCTCATAGAAAGATAAAGAAAAGGTTCTACTACGGAGGATGAAGGAGGAGGACAACTTCCAACATAAAGAAAAGTTGGGTAGAAGTTTCCTAACAGTTCCACAGTGAGTGTGGGAAAAAAATTCCATAGAAATAAACAAAGCCAAGAAGAGAGCTTGATTTTGGTTGTAAGCAACAGGCTTGTTACAAAGACAAGGAGAAAGTCTAGGTTGCATCTCACAGGTGAACAAGGAGAATTTCACAGGAGGAAGATAAAAGAGATGAATATGACTACAAACAGCCATGTGAGGGATTCAATATAATGACGCAGTCAAAAAGAGATAAATTCCAAAGCAGTCGGCATGAGGATGAGTCATGAAGAGAGAGAGGTATAAATGACTCAAATTAAAGAAGAACTCAGTAAACTAGAAGAGAAGTTACAAAGGAATAAACGGAAGCTAAAGGTAGCATGGATGCAATAATTAAGAAGTGGAGTTTATGTGGGTAAAAGATTTCAATGGTCAGTGAAGAGATTGCATGCAAGAAACTAGAAGAAGTGGATGAGAGGCTTGATCCACAAGAGGTTGAAGATGCTTAGAGAAACTAAATCTGAGTCAAAAACTAAGGCAAATATAGAGTGCATTTGTGCACCAAAGGAAGGGTCCATTCTTGGGGAGGACAATAGTGGCAAAGAAGAAGAGGAAGAATAGTCATGGAGGACTGTTATGCAAGCTAGAAAGAAGCTAGAACAACTTGAATTTGATGAAGACATATATGTGGATGCCAAGGAGAAAGTTGAAGAGGTAGAAATAAATTTGATGGTCATCTTTGAGGGGTCAAGACTACATAAGAAAGGAGTGTTGAAAGCACCAAAAGGGACTCCAAATTCCTACCAATGTTTTGTGAATGCAAGTTATGAAGAGCACAAGGGTAGGTAGATTTAGACAACATTTCCTTATGAAAATTGTCAAGAGGATGATAAAATGCAAGGAATTTTGAATATTTGCATGCAAGACTATAGAGAAGCAAGTATGAAGTTTGCAGCAAAAGGTGAATGGAGAAAAACCATGGAAGAAACCTTGCACGAAAGTTTGAATTGTTTAAGGAAAATTTGTCATTTTAACGAAGTGGAAAATGTAAAATTGCTGGAGTAGTCACATAATTTAACAATGCAACTTGAGGATATGCATCACTGGATGCAAACTTTAATTGAGAATGAGAAAAGGAACAATAGTGATGGATATTTAGTGGAGGACAGCAACACATTCCAAAGAAGAGTGGGTGACTTGTGCCAACAAGAGGACAAGTTAGACAAAGAGATCGAAGAGTAGGGAAAATTTTAAGGATGGAAGATTACTTTAAAGTTTAAAAACATTGGCGAATCTCACTAGTCCCTAGTATGCAAACTATAAAATATTTATTGATGCATTTGTAAATTATTCAATTTTATAATGATTTTATACATACTCTTTATACAATGTTAGCGATTTTTAAGATAAAATAATTTTATATTTTAAAATTTGGGCAATTTTTTTTATAAAAAATGGAAATTGGAAAATTTTGTTTTTGGAAAAATCATGGAAAATTAGCCCACCTGCAAATATTAGCCCCTAAAATTTTCCATGTCGAAGAGATTAGAATACTGATGGTGAAAGTATCCCAGAAGAGTTATGTTCTAGGAAAGAAGGAAAATTTTAAAGACTTGTTGATGATAGAGCAAGTGTACATCAACAAGTAAAAAGGAAATTTGCAGCATAAGGTTTGGAAATCGGGGAGAATGAGGAAGAAGACAATGCAGCAGCAACAGCATGGCAAAGAAAAGGATTAGTTACAAACTAAGATATGGGATCCATGAACATCTTCTTAATCAACACATGGTCAAGAGACCATGAAACCTTTCAACTTGGGGAGTTTGATGTAGGAGCATAGACTCTTAAATTTTACTACACCATTTGACTTGAGGGTCAAAGCCATTTACCAAGGGAGTTGGTTCCCTAAGATTGATTTCATTATTTATTTTAATGTATAACCTATGTTTTATGAGAATTATATGAAAGTGTGTGAAAATGTAATTGGACCTTCTCTTTCAAAGAGATCCTGAGAATGTTATGTGAATTAGAGAAAAAAGAGGTGTGTTAGATTGTGATATATTTGAGGAGCTAAAGCATCTCTAAATTAGAGGGTCTCGGTGAGGATTTTGTGGATCCATGGGAAATTCTTGCATCTGAAACTAAAAGCGGTCTAGATCCATTTGTAAAAAGTTGTGTGATCTATGGAGCAGAGAGAGCATGGGTATGTAGAGGAGAAGAACAACGGGAGGCTAGGGAATCTTAATATAGCTTCCACGCCAATAATGGCCAATTGAAGGAGTATCATGCCAAAAGGAAAAATGAATACTAGAGTAGAAGATGTTTGTATAGAGTTTGTATATTAGAAGTAATGGAAGCATTTTTATGTTAATGATTTTCTTTGTTTGTATTTACATTGTGTGTATTTATTGTTGAATTCAAATGGGTATTTCATGTAAAATCTAATGTGCACAAACTATGGTTCTGGTGAATCAAAACTTGTAGAATAAGAATGAGAAGTCATTATTGAAGTGATTATGTGAATCAAGTGAGGGAGAGGTCTATGAATCAAAGTCTGTGCGTGGAACAAATAGACAAAAATCTCTACTATATATATAGATTAAATTTGAACACATTCAAGGGATTCAAAAAGGGACTTTTATAAATAAACCCTGTGTGTGTAAAATGTGTAAGGAAACCTTCTGATGGTGTGTACATAGTAGCAGTGTTGTTGGATCATATAGACAGAGATCAGTTGCTTTGAAGATCTCATTTCTTGTCAATGAACAACTAGAAAGTAAGTTGGATGAGGAACAAAGCCTACATTAAAGAAACATTGGTGATAATACTCATTTCCATCTAATGGCACAAAAACTTTTTTGTTGCATCCATGCTCTAAGAAAATGTGACGCAATTGGTTGTGCGCTGAAGGGTTTTGAGCTCATGATAATTCAACGTTGGAATTAACAATTGTGTTGAATTGTAGAAGGGAAAAAATATAGTCATTAAGCATTGGAGGGGGGGGATTTTCCATCAGAATAGCATTGGAGGGGAATTATCCCTTGTATGTAAACTAGAATTCTCGAGGAAGAAAACACTTCGCTAGAACTGCGTTGAAGAGAGAAGAGTGTTGATTTGGAGAGGATATCTACTAATTTTCATTGTGTGCCAATTTGAATATCCCGTTACACTCTCTTTTAAGAATGGAACAACATTTTATTCCAACTTTCATATGAATAAGGAATGACTCTTTGGGGACAAAACCTTTTTTATTTAGGTTTTTTAACACAATCTGGAGTTTTATTATGTATTGGGGCCATAAATCGTATAAGGGATATCCAACTTGAAACCAAATTGCAATGGATAAATAAGAAACGGATTTGAATACATATTCGAATACTTAAAGGCATGGTAAGATATTTTAAAGTGCAAGGTCAATGTGTAATTGAAAAGTGAGATAATATGTTGCATTGATTAAAACCTAGTGAGGCACTGGGGAAAATCTTCCAATGTTTTTAGATATTAGAAAATGTAGGTTGCATCACTAGGTGTACTTAGGAAGATGCAAGAAGCTCAAATTTATGTGCCATAGTACCAATATTTGGCAACACCTTGTAAGGACCATAGTACTTGGGTGATAATTTATTATCTTTCTTAGCTTTCTTGAGGGACATTTGTTTGTATGGTTCTAGTCATAAAAATACCCAGTCGCCTATGTCAAAAATTCTTTCACTGCAATGTTGATATGCTTGTTGTTTCATTTGATTATGCATAAGAGTGAGGTTATCCTTCAAGAGTTGGATAACTTGTTGTTGATGCTTGATATGATATTCCACTAGTTGAACCTTAGAATTTCCTCTTAAAGATGACGTGATGGACAGTGGATGATACCCATAAAGTGCCATAAATGGGATCATTTTTGTTAGAGTATTAAAGGAATTGTTATATCAACATTCAACAAGAGATAACCACTTAACATTGCGTTTATTTATCATATACAAAGCAACGAAGATATCCTTCCAAACATTTGTTCACTATCTTAGTTTTCCCGTTAGATTGAGAATGATTAGATGAGTTATGAGCTAATTGAGTACCCAGACAAGAAAATAATTTCGTCCAAAAAATTCCAGTGAAAATGGGATCTCTGCTAGTTACAATAATATTTGGGTTTCCATGTAGCTTTTGAATTGTTTCCATAAATGTAGTGGCAACTGTATTGGCTTTAAAAAGATGATATAGAGCACAAAGTGTGCATACTTGGTAAATCTATCAACTACCACCATGATGACACTATTTCCTTCAAACTTGAGTAAATAGTGATAAAATCCATTGGGACCTCCTCCCAAAGTTTACTTGAAATGGCTAAAGGTTGTAACAGACCTAGGGTCTTAATTGTCTCAACTTTATTTTGTTGGAAAACCAAACATTCTTCCACAAACTTTTGAATATCATATTTAAGGCCATCCCAAAAAATATCCTTCTTGACCATATGGTAATTTTTAAAAAATCTTGAGTTCCCTCCTAAAGGAGACGTGTGAAATTCTAAAATAATCTTTTTTTAGTTGGGAATTCTTACATAGATATAAAAAAAACTTTGTACCATAGTGTCATTTTTCCAGATAAATCTATCAAATGTACTGGGATCTTGCAACAAATTTTGAATGAGTGTCCACACCTCTTCATCATTCTTCCATTCCTCTCTTACTTCAGTTATCCAATCAGGTTGGATAATAAAAATGGCATACATAAATGCTTCGACGTCCTTATCCCTTCTTGAGAGTGCATCTCTAACAACATTTTGCTTCCCTTTTTTGTAGATGATTTCAAAGTCATAACCTAACATCTTAGTGACCCATTTTTTTTCTCTTATAAAGATAATATTTGTTCCAAAAATTATTTAAGACTATCATGATATATTTTTACCTTGAAGTGCCTTCCCATTAGGTAAGGGCATCATTGCTTCAGGGCATGTAGTATTGCCAAAATTCCTTCTTATAAATATGTTTGTGTAAATACTTTCCCTTGGTTGGACGACTTTTAAAATAAATCGGTCTTCTTTATTTCATTAAAATAACACCAATTCCATTTCCTTAGGCATCACATGCCACTGTAAAGGTTTTTGTGAAGTCTAGTGTAGCTAAAATTGGAGCTTGGCACATTGCCTCTATAAGATGTTCAAAGGACTTAGTTGCTTCTGGAGTAAAAAAAAATACATCTTTCTTCAGTAATTTTATTATAGGTGTTTTTATTTTTCCCATAATTATTAACAAACTTGTGATAATACCTTGTTAACCCGATAAATCCTTGAAGATGCTTTAGGGTTGTGAGGATTTTCCATTCCTTGATGCCTTAATTTTGTTAGGATCTACCTTAATGCCCTCATGAGATACAATATGACCCAAATATTCCACCTCCTGTACCCCAAAGAAACATTTGGAGGTTTTTGCATACAATTTTTTCTCCTCCAATAGTTTAAGAGCCATGTCAACATGTTGAACATGATCTTTCCAAGACTTGTTGTAGATTAATATATCATCAAAAAATACTAAGACAAGTTTTCCAAGGAAAAGTTTGAAAATGGAATTCATCAAACCTTGAAATGTGGAAGGTGCATTAGTAAGGCCAAAAGGCATGACCAACAATTTCATAATGACCTTCATGAGCTCTGAATGTTATTTTTAGAATGTCTTCAGTCTTCATTCTAATTTCTCCATGTAATTCATCTAATAATTCATCAATGACGGGAATGGAAAATTTCTCTTTAATAGTGAGCTTGTTGATCTCCTGATAATCTGGACACATACGCCATGATCCATCCTTCTTGTGTACTGATACTACTAGAGCAGAGAAAGAACTTTGGCTAGGTTGAATTATACCTACCTTTAGCATTTCTGCAACAATACATTCAATTTCACATTTTTGGGCATAGGGATATCTGTAAGGTATGATGTTTGGAGGAACGCTTCATGGAATCAAGTGAATGATTATCCAAGATTATTTGGATAACTTGAGAAAGAGATTATTTCGGGGTTTGAACATCTAGTGAGTATAATTGTGCGATTATGCCTCATTGTTATTCCTTCAAAATCTTTGTCATGCCATTAGAATTTATTATCTTCCCTAGTTTCCATGTGATTCCTCTTAATTCAATTTCATTTCCTTCCCAGAAAAATTTCAAAAAAAGTAATTGAAAATTAAAAGTTATCATCCCCAACTATTGTGTCCATTGGAATCCTAATACAAATCATCACCATCCATTGGAATGGAAAGCATTGGACTATTCAATACATATTCCCCTATGGTTAGATTGATATTATGGCACCTCCATGAGATTTTTGTAATTCCTCCATTTGCAACCATCACTTGACACTCTAGTGTTGGATATAGAAAGCAATTCAATTCCTTGGCTATCTTACAATCACTAAAATTATGAGTACTACCAGAATTAATAAACACTATTACCCTATATATATATATATATATATATATATATATATATATATATATATATATATATATATATATATATATATATATATATATATATATATCCTTCTATCTAGAGAGTTTGAGGTGTGGTAATTCCTCCGATTGCATTACAAGATAGGGTCAAATTCATTTCTTTCTTTGTGGTTGGTTCCTTTTTTATATCCTCTTCCTTTGATTTTTCTTGTTCCTTTTCTTCCTCCTCTTCACAATCTATGTAAAATAATTTCTTCTCAACACACTTATGACCCTTAGTGTATTTTCTATCACAACTGTAACAAAGCCCTTTTTCTCTTTTTTCCTCCAATTGTTGTGGTGTCAACCTTGTAGGTTGTGGGAAGCTAGAAGCAACAACACTTCCATCTTTATAGTTTTGAGTTGTAGACTTCCTTATTGCCATAATTTTTATTTCAACTTTTCTTTCCACCTTGAATGCCTTCTCCAATGAATTAGTTTCCCAAAGGAAAACATCATGTTGGATGTTATCCTTTAAATTCCCTATGAAGACATCAATCTTATGCTCCTCTAGAATATCCTTTACCTTGATATTCAAACTTTGGAAGTCATCATTGTGCTCCACCATTTAACCCTTTTGTTTGAGATTTATCAATTGGCTAAAGAAGGTATTTATCTTTGTATCCTCATAATGTGCTACCAATTCTTTCGTAAAAATTGTCCAAGTGACAATTGATTTACAGGAACAAAGTCAACGATACCACACAACCTGACTTTGTTTTAACTATAAAGATGCAATGCGTACCTTCTGTGTGTGGCACATTATGTAGATTAAAGAATTATTCCATCTATAGTATCCATGTTACCGAATCCTTGCCATCAAAATTCCACATATCAATCTTTGGAATATGGTTGGTCTTCATTCGAAATTTGTAGTGTCTAAAATCAAGATTCACATTTTATTTGTTCTCTTCGTGAATTTCATGAAATACCTTATCACCACTAGGAAGACTTTATTCTAGAAACTTTGCCAAATCTTCCTCCAAATCTTTCATGTCTTCTTTTAAACCATTCATGTCACTTTTTAATTATGCTTTTAAACCAACTAATTCCCCTTTTAGTTCATCTTTCGTTGCTCTTTGTGACAGCGAAATTTGTTTCACTTGGTCCCGTAATTTTGATATATCATGTTGTCGTTTTTTCTCTTCATGCATCATAGTAGATCCTTCTAAGGGCTTAATGGGTGTAGAATTATTTTGTTTGGGAGGAATTTTAGAACAAAATATTAATATATATGCTTTAATATCCCCTTTAAACCACTTCAAACTAAATTTCAAACAAAAAGTTATGCAATGTAAAAAACAATACACATTTTTTTCTTGCTTTTATGAGCTCAATATTGAAACTATTGTATCTTTGTAGTTTTGGCTCTCAAAAATATGAAATTTCTTCCTATGTTATCCCTCTAAATATTTTTTCCAATGCCACAAGTCATAACAAGATTGGATTCCTCAAGATAAATTTATTCCTAATACCGGACGATGACCTAGTTATGGACTGGATCAGTAGAGCATACTTGTACGAAATTCCACGTGTCATTGTTTCAACCTTCGTCCCTAAAAATGATTCAAAAAAAACTAAATTCCCTCCAATTTCATTCACTTTTTACCAAATTCAAATCTGATACTCATATAAAAAGTTATAACGATTTTTCCTAAGTCACCTATTTGACACTGAATTATGGAGCATGCAAAAACCCTAACTTCCTTAGACCATATCTCAAAAAATATAGCGAAACAAGATATGAAATTTTTACATGAAGTTGACCAATATTTCGGCTCCATGTGGTTGAAATTTCAGCTTTTGAATACTTGTATAAAAAAATGTATAGCAAAAATTCATTGATGACTTATTTGAAGCAGCGAACCCCTAGAATCCAGAGCTTTGATACCAAATGTTATGCAACCAGATCACAAAAAAAACAAAAGATAGATCAACAACTTGAAAATTAGCCTCTTCGAGGGGGAAACCTCCTTGGTATATATAGGAGTCTAAAGGGTCATAATATACTCAGAGCCTACATAACAATAATAATGTCAATAACAATAGTGGGCTTCTATGGGGCACAACAATAACAATATGGGGGCTACATGGGCACAACAATAACAATAAGGGGGATACACTAGTATTATAGGGACCTAACAGACTTCAAAAAGATCAATCTAATATCCAATGGGATTCTATAAAGCATTTATGACAAAGTCAATATCAAAGAAATTGAAGAAACTATAATACATGAAAATTTTGAGAAACATAAAAGAAATTGGACTGGAAAATATCACAAGAAAGAGGTTGATATCTAGAAGAAAATTCAATCATATATACTTCTAATATTTGAGACTGAAAAGATATTGGTGATAAGGTTCACGCACTAGTCTTTAATAGAGGTTGTTGAAACCTGCAAAAATTATTAAACTTCATAATCATTTAAAATAACAATATCTTAACAACAAGTATCTACCTAAAACATCTCAACTTCCAAGGTAAACAAGTATGGTTAACAATGTAGTTTGAGACCTGCAAAAAAATTTCCTCCTACTCCTCACCTCAGTGTTAATTTAGTGGCTTTCCGTTTTGGAGATACTTTTATCCCCTGTAAAATGGGAAATACCTCTAGGTGGGCATCATCTATTCAATTCATATACACACAATAACAAGTTATGCACTCAACCTTATCACATAACACTTCATTTATCTCTACATAATCCATTGCCATCTGAAAAACCATATCATTCAAGCATTAAAAATGGCAAAGACAAAATATGGTCATATTTCATAATTTTTCATATTGACACTAGACATATTCACTATATCTATTTCCCTCTGTTCTACTGAAGATTCAAAGCATGACAGAATGACAAGGGAGCATTGGCCTAAGAAAACTCCAAACTAAATATGTATATAGTTTGAACTTGATATTTGCAAACAATTAAGACCAGTTACAAACATCCATCCAATGCAACATGACTATGTATAGAGTAAACTAACCTTGGAACCAACCTAAGAGGATAGGTGAAATTCTCAACAACAGCCTATGTTTCCCAATACCTTCAACTTTTACAACCAAATTTTCTATAATTCTATTGAGAAAAGTCTGATGTCTCTTCTTAGATAAATTGACTTTTGTCACTCCTTAGCAAGTTAAATAAGTCGGACATTGTTTAAATTAAGTATTTTTAAATCCCTTAGACAAGAGAAAACTAAAGGAACTTACAGTGTGCCACTTAACAAAATAAATTCCAATACCAAACACTAAATTAGACTATATATTCATCCAATAAGAAAGACTTCTATAATTTCTAAAAAGTCAAGTTTATAAATCCCAACATACTTCTTGTCAATTTCAAACTGGATGTTGGATCTCTATCACCCTGTAGAGAAAGAAATTACGCCTTAGAATCATTATAGTTTATCCCAAATCTTCTGCACAAACGAGATGGACCAAAAAAAAACAAGAAAATAAATTAAGATTTTTGTTCTTTCCAGGGGATATGGATCAAGATTAAAATTTATTGCATTGTACAAATGAGCCATCTCCGCCTGAATGCCACTGACCTTGTCCAGCAACTCAAGAGTGTTTACAAATCCTACAAACCTAGTAATAAAAATTAGATATGATGTCATAATACATTATAAATATTCCCAATTTTTTTTAGAAAATCATAAAATGGACTCAGGAGTGAACACTTCACTAGAGTGTGTCAAATATTCCTTTTTATGAAGTTCAGATCATGGTTGACCTTTCCCTGATGCCTTTAGTAAACCATGGTGCCCCATTCTCATTTTCTGATAATTCAAGATTAAAGATATGTCTACCTCCATCGACTATCTCTTGTATGGCAAGTAAATGTTCTAGCAGGGGCTTTGGTATCCCTGGATCAAACTTATATGATTCACTACCACCTGAAAGGAATAATTCATACTTCTTGTGCAATAATGTCACATTTTCAAGAAGTCAATATTTCGGTTTGCTGTGAAATTTGATCATAAATCGACACTTGAGAAACTAGATCTAGATGTGTTATGATCGTTACATACAATGTAGATCTGGGAAAAAGGAATCATTCTAACAGTAGCATTGTAACTCTAATCTACACATCCAAGTCTAACCCTCATTCTTTTTTTCTTTCACTTTTAGACATTCTATGGTACTTGAATAAGAAAGGAAAGAAGAGAACATTTTCCCAATGTTCAGTGGGATGAAGAAACCTAAGGTTCTCAATGGAAAGAAAAACAACATTTCCATGTACCTAATCTTTGTGGGAGAGATTTGAAGTACAACATAATCAAGTATAGTATATGATTTCATCTTCGTTGTTTAAGTTATTTTTCACTTCAATATATAAGAAAGTTGTGCGCTTTCGCATTAGAGTGTTTCAAATCATTCCAATCTAGCACAAGGAACTCACATTCTCAGCTCATTAAGGAAGATGTCCATTTCCATCAAAGTTTAAGGCGAAGTAAAGTTTCTAGCAACACTGTGAATATCCTGGAACAGAAGGTCAGTTATGTCAGCGTTTTCCAAAGTAAACAAATAGAAGACCATGAATATTCCATGATTTAGCAGAACCTAAAATTAGTTTCAAAAAGTATTCGCTACACAACATAAAGTTTTTGTACATGTTAGAACATATTTCTTTATGTGAAGCTTTAGGAATTTTTGTGTTAAAGAAATTATGCTAAATTACCCAGGTAATTGATCTCCACTAAAATGCATCAAATGCACATCTACATTTACTAGAAAAGGCATGTATGATAGCATCCTTTAAAATCCCAATTCAAATCATGACCTTTAGCTAGAAGAAACCTTATACATAATGTAACCAGTGTCGAGAAGGAACTTGATGCCAAATGCCAAAAATCAGGAGAAAGTAATTTCAGGTTGATATCATGTCTTTTTGTTCATGTCGCAGCACTATTTATGATTAAATAGGGCTTTTTGACCCCACAAGGTCCCTATTTTTTTTAAATCCCCCAAGCTCGTTGGATATTTAGCGAACAATCAATTATCAATGCATATCCAATGAACATCATGGATTTTTTTTTAATACAAAAAAAATGCAATATTATTCTTGTAAGTTTTGAAAGTATAACCGATTTTAGCTACAATGTGATATTATTTTGTCGAAAATTATTCCTATATGTAGTAGTGAAAATAGAATTATATTTTAATTGTTTTAGCTTGAAATTTTTCAAATACTAATTTTTTTTCCTCTTATTCATTTCATAATAATTTTCTTAAATCTATTTAATATAATAAAAGTACACACACTATGAAAAGGATAATTAAACTTCTCCATCAAGGAACATTAACTCTTCTCCTATCCGCACATGTCACTCAACTTGTCCAAAGGGCACACTACCTCCAGCCAACTCGCACCCACCACCCTAATATATATATATATATATATATATATATATAGGGGTGGTAAGTGTAGCTTGCAGGGAGTTTGTGTGTGTGTAGGAGTGGCGAGAGTGGGCTGAGAGAGCTAACGTTCCCTTGTGGACAAGTTGAACTACACTTTTCATGGATTCTTAGGCACCAACAACCAATCAGAGTCTTATGCTCTATTTCAAGGATTGCTCTAATCCATCTAGTTCAATCTTTGTATTTTGATCATATCAAGGGACTCCACGAAATATTTTTAGTAACTAAGGGTTGAGATTTATCTCAAAAGTTGTTATTTCATTTTTCTATTCAATTTAATTAAAAAAATGTTATGTCCATAAGTGTCAGGTTTCAATTTGATTTTGGAACCATAAGCAATGGGGAAGTCTTGGAAATAATAGTAATAATAATAATAATTCTATAAAAAAAATTGGCAATGTGAAGTGTATCATGAGCTAAATGCTTTGAGGCTTATCGATATTTACCAACCATTTAGTTTATATGGATATGTGTGTGTGTGTGTGTGTGTGAGAGAGAGAGAGAGAGAGATTGTATTGTTTTATAAAAAATTCTAAATAACCAACATAGATCCAGCTTAACTAATTCGGAGTTACCAAGCACTCAGAGTGATCAAATATGTTAATACTATGCCCTATAGAGCACCTCTCAACACAAAAATATTAAAAATATCTCACAGTCATGTGTGTGTGTATGTGTGTGTGTGTGTGTGTGCGTGTGTGTGTCTCAATTGGGGTTATCTAGGGTAGTTTGGTGGAATGGATATATGTTGATTGGGATTATGTAGGGTGGTTAGGTGTAATGGTTGGTATCTTCCCCACCCAGGTTCAAATTCCTGCTAATAACATGATGAACATTATAGTAATGGCTTCGTGCCTATGGATATGAAGCCTTGTGAACTCTTAAGTGAGTATGCTTGTGGGTTGGTCTGGCACCGACAATCTCACTCTAGTCCTTGGAGTAAGAGGAAGGTTGGTTTCTTTCTTTTTTATATATATAGAACATGTAATGGTAATTTTTATTCCTTTTTGTCTTGGAGATGGATGATAGTGAGTGTTATAAATATCAAGTTCTTAATAAAATGGTTAAGGGATTTATGGAAGTGACAATATAACTATTTTGGACATTTGTGGTTTTTAATCTAGATAAACAATAAATATTAGTACTACAAGCCTTAAAGGCAAATTGAAATCAAATGAATTTTTGGTAAGACATCTAAATTGTATATTTAGTGATTAAGATTAAAACTGATTTTTATTAATTTACAAGTTAATTGAATTTTTACTAGTTTATATTAGACACAAAAACATAATACTCATAGATCCAACATTGATACATTCACCATTGATATTGGGAGCTTGCATTCTATTGTTATCCATGGAAAAGATGGATGGAAACACAATTAATCAGCTATCGATTTATAATTTCATAGAAAGAAAGCTAACATATGAGAAAATTAATTCGAGAGTAGAGATTGTTGACATTTATCAAAAGTGGCAAGCACCAATTAACTATCTTATAATGCATTTTCCACTGAAGGAGAATAGGTTTTGGATTTGTTATTATGTTTAGGTAAGATTTATTTTATAACATATATGAAATCAATTGATTTGCATTTAATTATTTATTTTATATTTGATGATTAGGTACAACAATAGCATGTAGCTTACAAGGAGGAAATTGCTTAGCCATTGAAAATGATACACTACAATGAAATTTTATTCAATGAAGAACTAATGCTATTAAAATTCTTCCATATGAAATGTAAAAAATTTATCTGAAAAATAGAGATTTTAGTGAATCATGTGTGTCAAAAATGTCAAAAGAACCTCAACCACCGTTACAAGGATTGGTTAGAAAGGATCACTTTAAAGAATTTGGGGACGTCAAAGATCCAATAAACAAGCAAATTGACTCAATGGAAACACAAAATTATGTCAAGAAAATGATTATGTGCCTCTTAAGAATGATGAATTTAGCACGTATGATATTGTTAATTAGTTTGAAGATGTTTTTGAAAAGCATGCTCAATTTTGCAAATTATTGAAGTTATAATTATAATGTTTTGTATGAATACATAACCTATTGTTATTTTATGGTGAATATTTTTGTTACAATATTTTTATTTTTGTTTTTATTTGAATTATTATTTTAGAGAAAATAACTATAAATATTGTCATATTTTGACACGAAATCTATAAAAATATTAAATAAAAGTCATCTTTTTTTTTCCAAGTATATGCATAGAAATGCTTTATTTGACATATCTTTTTAAGTAAAATGTTTTGAAATGCATGCATATTTTTTATTATATCTATATTTGAAATGTAAATTTTTTTTGGATTAATATCTAAAAATAATGTTATTCAATTATAGCAATCCCTCTTGTATTAAAGGTAAAAAAATGTTAATATTAATATTTTACACTATATACAAAAAGTATGGCATCCTAAATTAACTAATGATACATAATTAAATGAAAAATATTAACTTCAAAAGGGTAAATAAAATATAGTATCTTTAATATTATTAAAAATACCAATTTTCATATTTTTATTTTATAACATTAGAAATTTTTGAAAATATCATTAAAACCACCATTGAAAGCAAAAATTAAAAATAAATTTTATAGACAAAATTGAAAAAATAAACATTTCAAAAAGAAAATGTTGCTGGACTACAAACATGGAGTTGCAACAAGAGACCCCTGTGATGACTAGGGTTGCTTAGTTGATCATTGTTGTGTGGATCTCTTTTCCCTATTGTGTGATTCTTACGACCTGTTATGGTGAATAACTGCAATTCAGTGAATAAGACAAGTCTCTTTTGAAGAAATTACAATTGGTTATGCAAGTTATTATTCTCAGGAAGATCAAGCTAGAATCAAGCTATGGTTTCTTACAGTATTATGTTGAAATTTGGAACTGCTCTTTTGATAATTCATGAAGCTCCTCCTTTTAATGTCCCTTTGGGGATGAAGTCATCAGTTGTGAAAAATATTTTTCAGTCTAGGTTTGGTCTATATATTTAATGGATTTTAGTCGCAATTGATTGATCTTCACAAGTGGATTTCTAATACATGGAAACCCTTATTGTCTCAAGATCTACATTTTACCCTATGGCTTGAGGTTATTTACCTATTGACTTTGAAGATCTCGAGGACAAGAAGGTAATTTGGGATTTTGGGCACTGGTTCTAGGGTAGTGTTGGTCTCGTTATGCAGGCATGGTCTCCTTATTTTGATTTGGTTACAACAACAATCTCCTCGTCTCCATTTCGGGTAACACTTTTGAATCTTCCCCTGAATATTTGGAGTTTATCTATGTTTGCTACTATTGGAAATGCAATAGGAAAATGTTATAGCCATAGCCCATAAACTGAGAATTTCCCTAAAACCACTTATGCACGAATATATGTGGAGATGGATTTTGTTAAGGGTTTCCCTGCTGAGATCAATCTTACGGATCCAAATTATATATGGGTTTAGAAGATTGATTATGAAAATGTTTCATTTCGTTGTTGAGAATGTTATGAAACAGGGCATGTAATCAAGAACTGTCTCAAGAAGATGTAGAATAACATGGTCTAAAAAAGTATCCAAAGGCCTAATTGGTGGGAATGTGCCCACGTAAAACTCTACATCATTCACATGGAAAGAAGAGATCCAAGACATGGAAGAAGTAAAAGAAATTCTAGAAGAAACCAAAGAAGATTTTCTGAAGGAATCAAAAGAAAACCAGGAAGAAATGCATGTCAAAGAGGATTCCTCAAATAAAAAATAAAAAAAATAAAAAAAAAGGAGGAATAATCCCAAAAAACCTTTAAGAATTCTTCCCCCATTGAGTTCTTGGGTTACAATACCAAAAATGAAATATCTTGTGTTGATTAGGCATATCAAAAAGGTGATAAAGATAGCGAAGACCACTCTCAGAAGAGAAACTACATTGATCCATTAGAAAACAAGGGTTGGATCCTACAAATTCTAAAAATTATACATTTCAAATATAGATATAATAAAAAAATATGTATACATTTCAAAACAATTTACTTAAAATGACATGTCAAATAAAGCACTTCTATGCATATACTTGAAAAAAATGGCTTTTTAAATATTTTTATAGATTTCGTGTCAAAATATGACAATATTTATAGTTATTTTCTCTAAAATAATAATTCAAATAAAAATATCGCAACAAAAAGATTCACCATAAAATAACAATAGGTTATGTATTCATACAAAACATTATAACTAAAACTTCAATAATTTGCAAAATTGAGCGTGCTTTTCAAAAACATCTTAAAACTAATTAACAATATCATACATGCCAAATTCATCATTTTTAGTAGGCACATCATCATTTTCTTAACATCATTTTGTGTTTTCCATTGAGTTAATTTTATTTTTTATTGGATCTTTGACGTCCCCAGGTTCTTGAAAGTTATCCTTTCTAATCAATCCTTGCAATGGTCGTTGAGGTTCTTTTGACATTTTTGACACACATGATTCACTAAAATCTCATTTTTTCAAATTAAATTCTTACATTTCATATGGAATAATTTAATAGCATTAATTCTTCTTTGAATAAAATTGCATTCTAGTGTATCATTTTCAATGGCTAAGTAATTTCCTCCTTGTAAGCTACATGATGTTGTTGTACCTAATCATCAAATATAAAATAAATAATTAAGTAAAATAATACAAGTGCACATAAATTTATTTCATATATGTTATAAAATAAATCATACCTAAACATAATAACAAATCCAAAACAAAATCTCCTTCACTTGCATGACAGAATGACAAGGGAGTATTGGCCTAAAAAAAATCCAAACTAAATATGTCTATACTTTGAACTTGATATTTGCACACAATTAAGACTATTCACAAACATCCATCCAATGCAACATGACTATATATAGAGCAAACTAACCTTAGAACCAACCTAAGAGGATAGGCTAAAATTCTCAATAACAACCAAGGTTTCCCAATACATTCAACTTTTACAGCCAATTTTTCTATCTTTCTATTGAGAAAGGTTTGATGAATATTCTTGGATAAACTAACCCTTGTCAATCCTTGGCAAGTTAAATAAGTCATACATTGTTTAAATTAAGTATTTGTAAATCCCTTAGACAAGATAAAACTAAAGGAACCTACAGTGTGCCACTTAACAGAATAAATTCCAATACCAAACACTAAACTAGACTATAGCATCATCCAAGAAGAAAGACTTCTAGAATTTCGAAAAGGTCAAGTTCATAAATCCCAACATACTTGTCAATTTCAAACTGGATGTTTGATCTCCATCACCCTGCAAAGAAAGAAATTACACCTTAGAGCCAATCATTATAGCTTGTCCAAAATATTCTGCACAAATGAGATGGACCAAAAATGAACAAGAAAATAAATTAAGATTGTTGTTCTTTCCAGGGGATATGGAGCAAGATTAAAATTTCTTGAATTATTCAATTGAGCCATCTCCGTCAGAAACACACTGACCTTCTCTAGAAACTCAATAGTGTTTAAAAATCCAACAAACCTAGTAATAAAAATTAGATAAGATGTCATAACACATTATAAATATTCCCAATTTTTTTCACGATATCATAAAATGGACTCAGAAGTGAACACTTCAATAGAGTGTGTCAAATATTCCTTTTTATGAAGTTCATTTCATGGTTGACCTTTTCGTAATGCCTTTAGTAAACCATGATGCCTCATTCTCATTTTCTGATAATTCAAGCTTAAAGATGCGTCCACCTCCATCGATTAGTTCTTTTGTGGCAAGTAAATGTTCAAGTAGGGGTTTTGGTAGCCCTGGATCAAGCTTCTATGTGTCACCACCACCTGAAAGGAAGACTTCATACTTGTCGTGCAATAATGTCACATTTGCAAGAAGTCAAGATTTCGGTTTGCTGTGAAATTTGATCATAATCAACAATTGAAATACTAGATCTATATGTGTTATGATTGTTACATAAAATGTAGATCTCATAAGAATGAATCATTTAGATAGTAGGGTTGTAACTCTAATCTACACATCAAAGTCTAACCCTAATGCTTTTTTCTTTCATTCTAGGCATTATTTGGTACTTGACTAAGGAAGGAAAGCAGAGAATATTTGCCCAATGTTCAGTGGGGTGAAGAAACCTAAGGTTCTCATAGTTGAAAAATTAAAAAGGAAAAATGTGGAAAGAAAAAAAAAATTTCCATGTACCTCATCTCTTTGGGTGAGATTTCAAGTGCAACATAATCAAGTATAGTATATGCTTTCATCTTCATTGTTTAAGTTTTTTTTCACTTCGATATATAAGAAATTTGTACGCTTTCACATTAGAGTGTTTCAAATCATTCCAATCTAGTAAAAGGAACTCACATTCTCAGCTCATTAAGGAAGATGTCCATTTACATCAGAGTTTAAGGCGAAGTAAACTTTCCAGCAACACTATGAATATCCTAGAAAAGAAGGTCAGTTGTGTTAGCCTTGCCCAAAGTAAACAAGCAGGAGACCATGAATATTCCATGATTTAGCATAACATGAAATTTGTTAAAAAAATTATTCCTACAAAACATAGTGTTTGTACATGTTATAATGTATTGCTTTATGAGAAGCTTTAGGAATTTTTGTGTTAAAGAAATTATGCTAAATTACCCAGGGAAATGATCTCCACTAAAATGCATCAAATGCACATCTACATTTACTAGAAAAGGAATCTATGGTATCATCCTTTAAAATCCCAATTGAAATCATGGCCCTTAGCTAGAAGAAACCTTATACACAATGTAAACAGTGTCGAAAAGGCACTTGATGCCAGATGCCGAAAATCAAGAGAAAGTAATTGCCTGAATGATATCATGTCTTTTTGCTCATGTTGCAGCACACATTATGATTAAATTAGGGATTTTTTACCTCACAGTGTCCCTTTTCTTTAAACCCCGAAGCTCATTGGATATTTAGCGAACAATCAATTGTCAATGGATATCCAACAACGTCGTGGCTTTTTTTTTTAATTTAAAAAAGTCAATATTATTCTTGTAATTTTTTTTACAGTACAACCAATTCTAGTTGCACTGTCATACTATTTTGTCAAAATTTATTCCTCTATGTAGTAGTGAAAATATAATTATATTTTAATTTTTTTAACTTGAAATTTTTCAAATATTAAATTATTTTCCTCTTATTCATTTCATAGTAATTTTCTTAAATTTATTTAATATAATAAATGTATACACAGTATGAAAAGGATAGTTAAACTTCTTCATCAAAGAACATTAAGTCTCCTCCTATCCACACATGTCACTCAACTTGTCCATAAGGGAACATTACCTCCAGCCAACCCACACCCACCACCCTATTTTATATATATATGGGTGGCAAGTGTATTTTGGAGGGAGTTTGTGTGTATGTGTGTAGGAGTGGCGAGAGTAGGGTTGAGGAAGTTAACGTCCCCTGGTGGACAAGTTGAACTATGCTTTTCATGGATTTTTAGGCACCAACAACCAAACATAGGCTTATGCTCTATTTCAACAGATGCTCTAACCCATCTAGTTCAATCTTTGTGTTTTGATCATGTCAAGGGACTCCAAGATATATATATATATATATATTGACATGAACTCCAAGATATATATATATATATATATATATATCGGTGGCAGGTTCTGGTTGAGGGGGGGGGGGGGGGTAGCTGATGTGCCGTGATGGACAAGTTGTACTATATTTTTCATGTAGTCTCGCCCACCAACAACTAAGAAGAGGCTTATGATCTATTTCAGGGGATGCTCCAATTCATCTAGCTCAATATTTGTAATTTGATCATATTAAGGGACTATAAAACTATAAGTCAACACCTTCATCTTGGTCACACTCCAATAGATTTCAAGCTCAACATCTTAACTAAAAGGTTTTAATCCCATTTGAAAACTTTGAACAAGTTTATACTGGTCCATGTTTTCTGGCATAATAACTCCATAACAAAGCAATTAGCAAACAAGGTGACGTCATTAGAAACCGGTACCCTTCCTATAAATGAGAGGGTGAGTCACCTACTAATTCCATAGTATCATAACACATGGAGATGTGTGTTGGGGTTGGCATGTTGTTGAGGAAGAGATGTGTGTTTATGTGTACAGCTCCTTTAAGGAAGAAGTGAATCTCTAAGTGGAAGAATACAAAATATTTAGATTTAAAACTACATGGAAGTTAAATTTTATTTGATATCAGGGTTGTAGTGGAGAATTTACACTACTAAAATTCATAGTATGGAAGTCTTTATTAAACTCATGTTATGATATCATGATTCCTGAATAGCTTTATAGCCTAAAATTTCACTTTTTGTATCTCTAATGTAAAATTGGATCCTAGGAATATATATCTTAATAAAAAAAATTTGATTATGGCTAAAAATTTAGTATGCCAATAAGCATGTCTATTTCCTAATAAATTTTCAATAAATTTAATTTAATTATCAAAAAAAAAATATATGTTATGTGAATCCTAAGATGACTAGCATGCCTAACCTATCGCTTGAGTAGTAGTGACCCAAGGGCACATAAGCCATCAAAATTACCTGGAGTTTGCACATGTCCTAGGCCACACCATCTCTTAGCATGGCTATATTTTTCGTAAAGTTTTGAACTAGTGAGATTTTCACCATGGAGTGTCATAATAAAACACCCTGTCACCATCTATTCTATGCTCCATGGGTTAATTATCAATAATTATTTAATGGATGGTAGGGATTTAAATTCCATGAAATATTTTTAGTAACTCAATGTTGAGATTTATCTCAAAAATTGTTATTTCATTTTTTCTATTCAATTTGATTAAAAAAAGGTTATGTCCATAATTGTCAGGTTTCCATTTGATTTTGGAACTATAAGAAATGGGGAAGTCCTGGAAATAATAATAATAATTCTATAAAAAAAAATCGGCAATGTGAAATGCATCATGAGGTAGATGTTTTGAGGCTTATCCACATTTACCAACCATTTAGTTTATATGGATACACATCTGTGTGTGTGTGTGTGTGTGTGTGTGAGAGAGAGAGAGAGAGAGAGAGAGATTATAATTTTTTACAAAAAAATCTAAATAACCAACATAGATCCATCTTAACTAATTCGGATTTACCAACTGCTGAGAGTGAACAAATTTGTCAAGATCTAAACCTTTTTTTTTAGTGTAAAACTTGAGAAAAGATTTAAGGTAGATCCAAAGTTAAGATGGATCTATGTTGGTTCTTAATAATATTATTTACATTTACATAAATTTCACATTTGTATATATAGAAATATTCTTAGTTTTAATTTTATTAAAATCTCATAATACATTAATTGCATATATATGTCGCATTTTTCTTTGCATGTTTAATAACCTTTTTAAATTTAATTTTTAATATGTTGATTATATATATGGGTAGATATTGAATTTTAATATGCTTATTAGTTAAATTTAAATATGAGATTATGAAATGTAATGATTACTATTATGAATCATTATAATGATTATTAATATGAATTATTATTTTAATTTATATGACTAAATTGATATTAATTTATAGTTATTGTTTACATTTTATAGATATTTCACATTCCTTTAATTAAAATATTTTTATCTTTAATTATAAGTTTATTAATTGAATTTATTAAGTTTTATGCTTATTAATTATGTGTTTGTGAAATATCATGGTAAAAAATATGAATTATTATTATTTTAATTTATTTTAATGTCATGTGTATATTATGATTTTTTCTTGTTTGTAATGTTATTAATAAAAACAAAATTACAATATAACAAGTTGAATTAATTTATTATTTTTATTACTTTTTACCTTTTACGACTTTCTTAATTTAGGGGACACTATTTTTTGTTATTATTATTTTTTTATTTAATGCTTCGGGACACTACATCTCTTCCATATTGAGTGGACATTTAAATGTTTACACTCATTTACAGACACAACAACATCTACCTCAAACTCAATTGTAGAGTAGGCATAGTCTAACAACAACAAATCACAATGTTGCTTGAAATTGTATTGTCGGATCCTGGCTAAAACAATTATTTCATCTATAAGTTAGACTATGCCCTATAGATCACCTCTCAACCCAAAAATTTTAAAAATATCTCCCATTCATGTGTGTGTGTGTGTGTCAATTGGGGTTATCTAAGGTAGTTTGGCGGAATTGATATAGGTTGATTGGGGTTATCTAGGGTGGTTGGGTTGAATGGTTGTTATCTTCCCCACCCAGGTTCAAATTCCTACTAATGACATGATGATGAACATTATTTTAATGGCTTCATGCCTATAAATATGAAGCCTTGTGAACTCTTCAATGAGTATACTTGTGGGCTAGTCTGGTACTAACAACCTCACTCTAGCCCTTTAGCTGAGAGGATGGTTGATTTTCGTCTTATATATATAGCATGTACTGGTAATTTTTATTCCTTTTTTAACTTGGAGATGGATGATAGTGAGTGTTATAAATATCAAGTTCTTAATAAAATGGTTAAGGATTTATGGAAGTGGCAATATCACTATTTTTTACATTCATGGTTTTTTATCTAGACAAACAATCAAGATTAGTACTATAAGCCTTAAAGGCAAATTGAAACCAAACTACTTTGTAGGTAAGACATCTAAGTTGTATATTTAGTGATTAAGATTAAAACTAAATCTTATTAATTTACAAGTTAATTGAATTTTTACTAGTTTTCACCATTGATATTGGGGGCTTGCATTCTCTTGTTATCCATGGAAAAGATGGATGGAAACATAATCAATCAACCATCGGTTTATAATGTCATGGAACGAAAGCTAACATATGGGAAAAATAATTTGAGAGGAGAGATTGTTGACATTTATCAAAAGTGAAAGCACTAATTAATTAACTTTAGAATGCATTTTCAAGTGAATGAGAATAGGTTTTGGATTTGTTATTATGTTTAGGTAAGATTTATTTTATAATATATATGAAATCAATTTATGTGCATTTATATTATTTTACTTAATTATTTATTTTATATTTGATGATTAGGTATAACAATATCATGTAGCTTACAAGGAGGAAATTACTTAGTGATTGAAAATGATACACTACAATGAAACTTTATTCAACGAAGAATTAATGCTATTAAAACTCTTCCATATCAAATGTAAGAATTCCGTTTGAAAAATGAGATTTTAGTGAATCATGTGTGTCAAAAATGTCAAAAGAACATCAACCACCATTACAAGGATTTGTTAGAAAGAATCACCTTCAAGAACTTGGGGACGTCAAAGATCCAATAAAAAATCAAATTAACTCAATAGAAACACAAAATGATGTCAAGAAAATGATGATGTGCCTCCTAAGAATGATGAATTTGGCATGTATGATATTGTTAATTAGTTTTAAGATGTTTTTGAAAAGCATGCTAAATTTTGCAAATTATTGAAGTTATAGCTATAATATTTTGTATGAATACATAACCTATTGTTATTTTATGGTGAATCCTTTTGTTGCGATATTTTTATTTTTATGTTTATTTGAATTATTATTTTAGAGAAAATAACTATAAATATTTTTATATTTTGACATGAAATCTATAAAAATATTTTAAAAGTCATCTTTTTTTTTCAAGTATATGCATAGAAATGTTTTATTTGACATGCCATTTTAAGTAAAAATTTTGAAATGCATACATATTTTTTATTATATCTATCTTTGAAATGTATATATTTTTGGATTAGTATTTAAAAGTAAGGTTATTCAATTATAGCGATCCCTCTTGTATTAAAGTTTAAAAAAAAAAGTGTTAATGTTGATATTTTACACTATATATAAAAAGTATGACACCCTAAATTAATTAATGATACATGATTAAATGAAAAAATATTAACTTCAAAAGTGTAAATAATATATAGTATCTTTAATATTATTAAAAATGCCAATTTTCATATTTGTATTTTATAACATTGGAAAATTTTGAAAAAATCATTGAAATTGCCATTGAAAGTAAAAAATAAAAATAAATTTTATAGAAAAAAATTGAAAAAATAAACATTTCAAAAAGAAAATGTTGATGGACTACAACGATGGAGTTGCAACAAGAGACCCTTGTGACTGCTAGGGTTGCCTAGTCAATCGTTATCATGTGGATATCTTTGCCCTATTGTGTGATTCTTACAGCCTGTTATGGTGAATAACTACAATTCATTGAAGAAGACAATTCTCTCTTGAAGAAATGACAATTGGTTATGCAAGTTATTCTTCTCAGGCAGATCAAGCTAGGGTTTCTTATAGTACTGTGTTGAAATTTGGAACTGCTCTTCTAATAGTTTATGAAACTCCTGCTTTTGATGTCCCTTTGGGGATGAAGTCGTCAGCGGTGCAAAATATTTTTCAGTTTAGGTTTGGTTTGTAGATTTAATGGATTTTGTCCACAGTTGATTGATATTCACAAGTGGATTTATAATACATGGAAACCCTTGTTGTCTCAAGATCTACATATTTACCCTATGGCTCGAGGTTATTTACCCGTTGACTTTGAAGATCTTGAGGATAAGAAGGTAATTTGGGATTTTGGGTGTTCTAGGGTGGTGTTGGTCTCTTTATGCAGCCATGGTCTCCTTATTTTGATTTGGTTACAATAACAATCTCCTTGGCTCTAGTTTGTATAAGGCTTTTGAACCTTCCCCTGAATCTTTGGAGTTTATCTATGTTTGCTACTATTGGAAATGCAATAGGAAAATGTTATATTCGTAAACCATAAAGTGGGAATTTCCCTAAAACCACTTATGCTCGAATATCTGTGGAGATGGATTTTGTTAAGGGTTTCCGTGTTGAGATCAATCTTATGGCTCCAGATTATATATGGGTTTAGAAGCTTGATTATGAAAATATTTCATTTCGTTGTTGAGCATGTTATGAAACAGGGCATGTAATCAAGAAATGTCTCAAGAAGATGTAGAATAATAGGGTCTAAAATTATCCAAAGGCCTAAATGGTGGTAATGTTCCCATGCAAAACCCCACATTGTTCACAAGGAAGAAGAGATCCAGGCCATGGAAGAGGCAAAAGAAATTCTGGAAGAAACCAAAAAATATTTTTGGAAGGAATCAAAAGAAAACCAGGAAAAAAGGCATGTCAAAGAGGATCCCTCGAATTTAAAGAAAAAAAAAGGAGGAAAAATCCCAACAAACCCTTAATAATTCTTCCCATGTTGAGTTATCGGGATACAAGACCGAAAATGCAATATCTTGTGTTGATTAAGCATATGGAAAAAGTGATAAAGATAGCGAAGACCACTCTCAAAAGAGAAACTGCACGGATCCATTAAAAAACAAGAGTTGGATCTTACAAATCCAAAAAAATAACATTTAAAAGATAGATATAATGAAAAATATGTATGCATTTCAAAACATTTTACTTAAAATGACATGTCAAATAAAGCATTTCTATGCATATACTTGAAAAAAAATAGATTGCTTTTTTAATATTTTTAGAGATTTCGTGTCAAAATATGACAATATTTATAGTTATTTTCTCTAAAATAATAATTCAAATAAAAATATCACAACAAAAAGATTCACCATAAAATAACAATAGGTTATGTATTCATACAAAACATTATAACTATAACTTCAACAATTTGCAAAATTGAGCATGCTTTTCAAAAACATCTTAAAACTAATTAACAATATCATACATGCCAAATTCATCATTCTTAGTAGGCACATCATCATTTTCTTGACATCATTTTGTGTTTCCATTGGGTCAATTTGCTTTTTTATTGGATCTTTGACATCCCTAAGTTCTTGAAAGTGATCCTTTCTAACCAATCCTTGTAATGGTGGTTGAGGTTCTTTTGACATTTTCGACACACATGATTCACTAAAATCTCATTTTTTTCAAACAAAATTCTTACATTTCATATGGAAGAATTTTAATAGCATTAATTATTCGTTGAATAAAATTGCATTGTAGTGTATCATTTTCAATGGCTAAGTAATTTCCCCCCTTGTAAGCTACATGATATTGTTGTACCTAATCATCAAATATAAAATAAATAATTAAGAAAAATAATATAAATGCACATAAATTGATTTCATATATGTTATAAAATAAATCTTACCTAAACATAATAACAAATCTAATACCCATTCCCCTTCACTTGAAAATGCATGACAAAATGACAAGGGAGTATTGGCATAACAAAACTTCAAACCAAATATGTATGTAGTTTGAACTTGATATTTACACACAATTAAGACCAGTTACAAACATCCATCCAATGAAACATGACTATGTATAGGGTAAACTAACCTTAGAACCAACCTAAGAAGATGTTATGAAACCAACTCACAAAAAGATAGAAAAGATAGATCAACGCCTTATAATTCGGCCTCTTCGAGGGGGCAACCTCCTTTACATTAAACAAATGAATGATTCTTTGATTATTCAAATGAAAAAACCTCCTTTCTATATATAGGAGTCTAAGGAGTCACAATATAACCCAGCCGACCTAACAATAATAATATAAAGGCACAAAAATGACAATAGAGGGATTCTATGGGGCACAGTAATAACAATATGCGGACAATAGGGGCACAACAATATTAATAAGGGATACAACTACAATAGTAACGGGGTAGTCACTAGTATTATAGGGACCTAACATGCCCCTCTCCTTCAAAAAAGTGTTGTCCTCAACGCTTGAGTAGTTCTGGATGATTTTGTATAAAATTCTCATCCTCCCATGTGGAATCTTCAGTGGATAAGTTCTTCCACTTGATGAGATACTCCGAAATTGATCGATTTCGTAGCTGTCGAGTTCTTGTTTCTGTGACTGCTTCTGATTCCAATATAATTTTTCCTTCCTCGTCAAGTTCTAGCAATATTGTTTGAATTGGGAGCTTGTCGCCTATAACCTTCTTTAAACATGAAACATGGAAAAATGGGTGCACTCGAGAAGTTGCAGGAAGCTCCAATTTGTATGCCATAGTACCAATCTTTTGCAACACCTTGTACGAACCATAATACTTTGGTGATACTTTATTATCCTTCTTAGCTTGCTTGAGGGACATTTTTTTATATGGTTGTAGTCGTAGGAATACCCAATCACCTACATCAAAACTTCTTTCGCTGCAATGTTGATCTGCTTGTTGTTTCATTCTGTTCTGCGCCAACACGAGGTTATCCTTTAAGAGTTGGAGGACTTATTGTTGATGCTCGATGTGATGTTCCAATGCTTCAACCTTAGAATTTTATCTTAAATATGATGTGATGGATGGTGGTTGATATCCATAAAGTGCCATAAATGGGGTCATTTTTGTTGCTGTATGGAAGGAAGTGTTATACGACCATTCAGCCAGAGGCAACCATTTGACCCATTGTGTCTATTTATCAGATACAAAGCAACAAAGATATCCTTCCAAACATTTGTTTACTATCTCAGTTTGCCCATCAAATTGAGGATGATAAGATGAGCTATGAGCTAACTGAGTACCGAGACAAGAAAATAATTTTGTCCAAAAATTTCCAATGAAAATGGGATCTCTATCACTTACAATAATCTTTAGGTTTCCATGTAGATTTTGAATTGTTTCCATAAATGCAGTAGAAACTATATTGTCTTTAAATGGATGTGATAATGCACAAAAGTGTGCATACTTGGTAAGTCTGTCAACTACCACCATGATGACACTTTTTCCCTCAGACTTGGGTAAACCTGTGATAAAATCCATTGAAACCTCCTCCCAACGTTGGCTTGGAATGGATAAAGGTTGCAATAGACCCAGGGTCTTAATTGTTTCAACTTTATTTTGTTGGCAAACCAAACATTCCACCACAAACTTTTGAATATCCGATTTAAGGCCATCCCAAAAAAATTCCTTGTTAACCTTGTGGTAAGTTTTTAAAAATCCTGAGTGCCCTCCTAAGGGAGAAGTGTGCAATTCCATAAGAATCTTTTGTTTGAGTTGGGAATTCTTACAGAGGTATAAGCGATCTTTGTACCATAACGAATCATTTTTCCAGCTAAATGTATCAGATGTACTGGAATCTTGTTGTAACTTTAGAATAAGTGCCCACACTTCTTCATCATTCTTCCATTCCTCCCTTGCTTCGTTTATCCAATCTGGTTGGATAATAGAAATGGCGCACAACAATGCTTCCACATCCTCATCCTTTCTTGAGAGTGCATCTGCCACCACATTTTGCTTCCCTTTTTTGTAGATGATTTCAAAGTCATAACCCAACATCTTTGTGACCCACTTTTGTTGCTCTTCAGAGGATAATATTTGTTCTAAAAAGTATTTAAGGCTATCATGATCCATTTTTACCTTGAATTGTCTTCCCATTAGGTAGGGTCGCCATTTCTTAAGTGCATGTAGTATTGCCAACATTTCCTTCTCATAAATAGCTTTGTGTAAAAACTTTCCCTTGATTGGACAACTTTCAAAAGAAATGGGTCTTTCATATTGCATTAAAACAGCACCAATTCCATTTCCTGAAGCATCACATTCCACAATAAAGGTTTTTGTGAAGTCCGGTTTAGCTAAGACCAGTGCTTGGCACATTGCCTCTTTAAGATGTTCGAAGGCCTTTGTTGCTTCTAGAGTCCATGAAAATGCATCTTTCTTCAATAACGTTGTTAGAGGTGCTACTATTCTCCCATAATTCTTAACAAACTTGCGATAATACCCTGTCAACCCGATAAATCCTCGCAGATGCTTTATGGATGTGGGGATTTTCCATTCCTTAATGGATTTAATTTTGCTACGGTCTACATTAACTCCTTCATGACATACAATATGACCCAGATATTCCACCTCTTGTACTCCAAAGAAACATTTGGATCTTTTTTCATATAATTGTTTCTCCTCCAATAGTTGTAGCACCCTGTCAACATGTTCAACATGATCCTTCTAAGACTTGTTGTAGATTAGTATATCATCAAAAAATACTAACACAAATTTTATAAGGAAGGGTTTGAAAATGGAATTCATCAAACCTTGAAATGTAGAAGGTGCATTGGTAAGGCCAAAAGGCATGACCAAAAATTCATAATAACCCTCATGAGTTCTAAATGTTGTTTTCGGAATGTCTTCAGTCTTCATTCTGATTTGATGATATCCTGAACGAAGATCCAACTTGGTGAAGTAAATTGATCCATGCAATTCATCCAGTAATTCATCAATGACAGGAATGGGAAACTTATCTTTAATAGTGAGATTTTTGAGCTCCCTATAATCCAGACACATGCGCCATGATCCATCCTTCTTGTGCACCAATACTACTGGAGCAGAGAAAGAACTTTGACTAGGTTGAATTATACTAGCCTTTAGCATTTCTACAACCATACGTTCAATTTCACTCTTTTGGGCATAAGGAAATCTGTACGGCCTGATGATTGGAGGAACACTTCCTGGAATCAGATGAATAGCATGATCATGATCATGAATAGGTGGGAGACCTTTGGGAGTCTCAAATACCTTGGAATGATTGTCCAAGACTTTTTGGAGATTTGGAGAAATAGATGATTTCTATGTGGAAACATCTAGCGAACATAATTGTACAATTACCCCTCTTTGTTCCCTTTTTTTAGAAGTTGTGTCATACCGTTAGAGCTGATTATCTTTCCCAGTTTCCCTGCAATACCACTTAATTCAACTTCCTTTCCTTCCACAGAAAATTTCATGAAAATTTCTTGAAAATTAAAAGCTATTGTACCCAAGGATTGTATCCATTAGACTCCTAGTACAAAATCAGCACCTCCCATTGGAATGGAAAGCATTGGTCTAGTCAATACATATTCTCCCATGGATAGCTTGATATTATGGCACTTTCTAGAGAAATTTATTGTTCCTCCATTTGCAACCATCACTTGACACTCTGGTGCTAGATATAGGAAGCAATTCAATTCTTTTGCTATCTTACAATGAATAAAATTGTGGGTACTTCCTGAATCAATCAACACTATTACCTTTTTCTTCTTGATTTGTCCTTCTATCTTGATGGTTTGAGGAGTGGTAATTCCAGCCAATGCATTACAAGATATGGTCGGATTCATTTCTTCTTTATCTAGGCTTTGTTCCTGGAGTATATCCTCTTCTTTTGACCTTTCTTGCTCCTTTTCTTCTTCCTCTTCACAATCTATGTAGAATAATTTCTTCTCAGCACACTTATGACCTTTAGTGTATTTTCTATCACAACCGTAACAAAGCCCTTTTTCTCTTTTTTCTTCCAATTGTTGTGGTGTCAACCTTATAGATTGTGGAAGACTAGGGGCAACAACACTTCCATATTTACAGTTGTGAGTGGTATGCTTCCTGGTTGCCATAATTTTGCTTTCCATTTTCTTGCTAACCTGAATGCCTTCTATAATGAATCAGGTTCCCAAAGGCAAACATCATGTTGGATATTATCCTTTAAAGTAACTATGAACACATCAATCCTATGCTCCTCTGGAATATTTTTTACCCTTATGTTCAATTTTTGGAACTCCTCAATGTGCTCCATTATTGAACCCTTTTGTTTGAGACTTATCAATTGGCTAAAAAAAGTGTTGCTTTTTGTATCCTCATAATGTGCTGTCAATTCTTCCGTAAAAATTGCCCAAGTGATAATTTGTTTACAAGAGCAAATCCATTGATACCATACAAACTGATTTGGTTCCAAATATAAAGTTGCAATACATACCTTTTGTGTGTTTTGCACATTATTGAGATCAAAAAATTGCTCCATCTGTAATATCCATGCTGTGGGATCCTTGCCATCAAACTTCCTCATATCGATTTTTGGAATATGGTGGGTCTTCGATCCAACATTAGAGTCTATGGAATCATGATTAACATTTCTTTTGTTTGTAGAAATTTTGAATAATAAACACATATTCAATAGATATTATCCCGATTATACACTATTTCGGAATACATGCATAATACATAACCTCCTCTACGTTGATCAACAATTTAGCAGTATCAAAAACAATGAAACATCAATGGCATGCACACATTAACACAGTATGTAACCCGGGGAAAGGTTACAGCTGAAAACCCCACACGATCTATATATTAATGATTGAGAACATGTAACATTACATAGTACAATACTCCTCACAAGTACTCAGTACTATCTCCACCAGTTACACACAAAACTAGCTCAGATCCGAACAAGTCACAAGTTCAAATCTTCTCCACTACTTTGCCTGCCTCTATTGCACACAATACCATGTGAAAATCACTCACCCTGGAAATCACATGAGCATAGGCTATTCACTGGGCATATATTGGGCAATCATCATGGGCATACTCAATACATTGCTTGTGCAAGATCTCATGCACAACTATAGTCACAACTGATAGCAATCTCAACCTCTAACATCTATCTCCACTGAACTGTACATGCACTGAGTTAACTGATGTATTCTTCAGTTGCATTATGAGTTAATAACTAGTGATTTAATTTAAACAATTAATTCACATCACTCATCACTAGTCTATTTGCAGTTAGACTAATTACAACTAGTTTAACAAAGTCAAACTGAACACAACTCCATCAACTCCACATCCAACTCTACAGAACTCACATGCATGAGTTCTAACTGTTGTCATGCATGCAATAGCTCAACTGACTCATAAGAAAATCATATTTCCTTCTGACAGCTGCATTTTCCACATTTGTAGCTCAAACTGAAGTGCTCCAAGAGGATAAGATAAAGTTTATAGTCTAAATACTATTATGAGACAATAATATTTGAATTTTCTATTTTTAACCTGGCAGTCTAAAAATAGACTTTGATCACTCTTTCTGTGAACCAGAAATAGAAGCCCATCTATTTTTCCCAACATGACCAATCATCCATAAATAGCATCCTACAACTCATAGACATGATCCATATGTCTAAAAATAGACATAGTCTAAAAATAGACTTTGCGCCATAATTTTCCTGCGGGCCCACTTAGTGAAGGCGACTCCTTTCCACTAAGCTCCATCATCTTGTTGCATTCTCAACATTGTTCGCATCATGAGTTTCCTTTACTACCCTTTCACCATTAGTAAGTATTTCTTGTAGAAAATTTGTCAAATATGTTTTCAAATCTGCAATGCCTGTCTTCAAATCATCCATCTTAGCTTCCACACCATTCATCTTAGCTTCCACGCCGTTTATCTTAGATTCCATGTCATTTATCTTAGCTTCTATTAGCTTTTGTGAGAGTGACATTTGTTGCACTTGGTCTTGTAATTTTGATATATCATGTAGCATTTCTTCCTCTTCTTCATGATTCATGCTAGAGCTTTCAGGTTGCTTACTAGGTGTTTGCATTTTCTTTCCTCGGGGCATCAGTTACCGATAATAATTCTCTAATATTCCCTTTGAATTCCTTCAAAATAATTTTTCAAACCAAGCTTAAGCAAAAATTTAAAAAAATCTACACACCTTTTTTCACTTTATAGGAGCTTGATATTTCCTCTAATGTATCTCTATAATTTCAGATCATCCAGTTCTAAAATTATGACCTGCAGTAGCCCTCTATGTCCTCTTTCCAATGCCACTAGTCTGATCCAAATTGGATTCTCCAAGGAAGAGTTATGATAAATCTCCCACAGTGACCTGATTATAGACTAGTTCAGTAGAGCGAACTTGTACAATGTGCCACGTGTCCCTGTTTCGACCTTTGGCTCTGAAAAATATATACAAGAAACTACAGTCCGTCCTCTTTCTATAACTTCTTATGAAATTTCAATCTGATGCTCAGAGAGAAAGTTATGACGATTTTCCCCAGGTCACCTGTTTGGAATGTAATTCAGGAGTCTGCAAAAAGACCAACTTCCTCAGATCATATCTCCGCAAATATAGCGCAAAAATATATGAAATTCAGACCCAAGTTTCAGTGTGATTTCGTATCAAATGGGTTTTTTTTTGCTTCTGAAACGTCGCAAAAAAAAAAAAAAAAAAGTTATAGCAAAAATGCCACGATGACCTATTTGGAACAGCGAAACCCTAGAATCCAAAGCTCTGATACCCAATGTTATGAAACTAGCTCACAAAAAGATAGAAAAGATAGATCAACGCCTTAGAATTCAGCCTCTTCGAGGGGGCAACCTCCTTTACATTACACAAATGAATGATTCTTTGATGATTCAAATGACAAAACCTCCTTTCTATATATAGGAGTCTAAGGAGTCACAATATAACCCAGCCGACCTAACAATAATACTATAAAGGCACAAAAATAACAATAAAGGGATTCTATGGGGCACAGTAATAAAAATATGGGGACAATAGGGGCACAACAATATTAATAAGGGATACAACTACAATAGTAATGGGGTAATCACTAGTATTATAGGGACCTAACAGAAGATACACTGAAATTTTCAACAACAACCTAGGTTTCCCAATACATTCAACTTTTACAGCCAATTTTTCTATATTTCTATTAAGAAAGGTTTGATGTCTCCTCTTGGATAAAATGATCCTTGTCACTCCTTGGAAGGTTAAATAAGTTGGACATCTTTAAATTAAGTATTGTAAAACCCTTAGACAAGAGAAAACTAAAGGAACCTACAGTATGTCACTTAACAAAATAAATTACAATACCAAACACTAAATTAGACTATAGATCCATCACCCTGCAGAGAAAGAAATTATGCCTTATAGCTAATCATTATAGTTTGTCCCAAATAGTCTACAAATATGAGATGGACCAAAAATAAACAAGAAAATAAATTAATATTATTGTTATTTCGAGGGGTTATGGAGCAATAATAATAATAATTGCATTATTCAATCGATCCATCTCTTCCTGAATGGTACTAACCTTCTCCAACATCTCAAGAGTGTTTACAAATCCTACAAACCCTTAGACAAGAGAAAAAGGGAAAAAACATCTTACCAAGGAAAACAAGAAGCGAGTCAAAGTCAAAACGATAAGCAATGATATAATGCAAATATATTTAGATCTTGGGAGTATTTTGGAAAATATTTATTTCAGAAGGGAATAAAAAAAATTTAATACATAGTTCTCGCTTGATGGTTTGGATTGAGCCATCATGCTCAATTCCAAACCCTTAGGAAATATTGACAGTTTTGAAGAAATGTAACTGTTGTGGGATGGATCCTAGATTTATTTTTTAATAAAATTCTCATAAGTGTTTATTTATAATATAAAATAAAAAAGAGAAAGAAAAAAAAAATGTTGATACTTTATAGTTAATAAGATTTAAAATATTAAAAATCCCTCCCCCCACCCCAAAAAAAAAAAATTGGGGCTACCAATAGCACCCCTTTTCAAAATGGGGGTAAAAATTACCACTAAATGTGACCTTTGAAAAAAATAACTTAATAAATTTCTTGCTAACTTGGTAGTTATGTTAGTAAGGAAAATTGCAATGGGTGAGTAAGACGACTGAGAAGACATGATCTATATAATGTAGGCTTATAGTTTCTTTAAGGATTTGATTGATAGTTCTTGTAGATAGGTGTGCCTTATGTAATTGTAGTTTGTAAATGAGTCACATGTAGTTGTTCATGCTCCTTATTATGTGTTGTAACATTCTTCATATAAATAATGTTAATGCATCATCCTTCGATGTTACCTATTCTTGTTTATTTGTGTTGTTTTGTTTGGATGAATGTTATGCTTATTGCTTGTTATGTGTTAGCTAGGTATTGAAATATTGACTAAGTATTGTTGGGATGTTTTAAGGCCATGGTTGGATATTGTCGATTGTTGGGTGATCCTACCTATGTGGATTTAGTTCTGCAACTAACATGCTATAGGTTAAGGTGAAGTTATGGGTATACTTTAAGCAAAGAGGCATAGATTGGTTATAGTAAGTTTTAGTTGTTCAACCACTTGTTGCTAAGGCAAAATAGTGTCGTAGAACCAAAGGTGATGAAAATAATTTTTTTGAGCAAAATATTTAGGTATTTTACAACTATCTTGTACCCTATAACTATCCATTAGGGCGAGCTGATGTCTTCTAGACAGAAGGGTTTAAGGAAAATGTGCTAATATTTTTGGAATCATTTTTACAAACTTAGACTTAATATTATTTTAGTATGCTTTGTCTATATATATATATATATATATAGTTATTTCATATGTAATATTAAACGTGCAAAAAATAAGCCTTTGTTCTAAGTACCTCTCCTAGATTTCAAATTTGTAGCCTAACTTGAGGCTCATGGAACAAATGGATGTATTGTTAGACTAATTTCCTTCACAATCACTTGAGGTCAAGCCATGGTACCAATATATTCACTTGATACCTACAAGGTTAGAAACTTATCTACATAGTAAATTTAAAATAAGCTCATCAAGTGATATACCTTTATACGATACACCAAACTAAATATGTCTATATTTTGAACTTGATATTTACACACAATTAAGACTACTTACAAACATCCATCCAATGCAACATGACTATGTATAGAGTAAACTAAACTTATGACCAACCTAAGTGGATAGACTGAAATTCTCAACAACAGCCTAGGTTTCCCAATACCTTCAACTTTTACAACCAATTTTTCTACCTTTCTATTGAGAAATGTGTGATGTCTCTTCTTGGATAAACTAACCCTTGTCACTCATTGGCAGGTTAAATAAGTTGGACATTGTTTAAATTAAGTATTTGTAAATCCCTTACACAAGAGAAAACTAAAGGAACCTATGGTGTGCCACTTAACAAAATAAATTCCAATACCAAACACTAAATTAGACTATAGATTGATCCAAGAAGAAAGACTTCTATAATTTCCAAAAAGTCAAGTTCATAAATCCCAACATACTTGTTGTCAATTTCAGGTTGGATGTTTTATCTCCATCACCCTACGGAGAAATAAATTATGCCTTAGAGCCAATCATTATAGTTTGTCCCAAATCTACTATAGAAATTAGATGGACCAAAAATATACTTCATATATAGTTATTTCATCTTAATATTAAAAGTGCAAAAATCAGCCTTTTTTCTAATTACCTCTCCTAGAATTGAAATTCCTAACCTAACTTGAGGCTCATTGAACAAATGGATGTATTGTTAGACTAATTTTCTTCACAATCACTTGATGTTAAGCCATTCTACCAATATATTCACTTGATACTGACAAGGTTAGAAACTTATCTACATAGTAGATTTAAAATAAGCCCATCAAGTGATATACCTTTCTACGATAGTCGGCATTCTCTAGTGTTATGCCACCACTATAGGGAAGTTTCTCCCATATGGACCTTGGTAATTAGGATCTTTTGCACATTGATAATCATAGGTCGAGTTTTTAAGTATGCCTTTAGGTTATACACCTAAGATTTAAACTTCTCCCTATTGACACCACCATTAAAATTAGGGATCTAGACCTTGGTTGCTAGCTTGAAATAAATTATTGGTGTTGGGTTTGGTTAAAGATGGTTTTGTAATACAACCTCTATAAAGATATCGTTCTCTTTTGCATCATTTGGGTCTTATTTTTATGTTTGTCTTAACATAATTGTAATTATATGATTCGTGTATCAACTCCGCTTGTGCACCACCTCTCAAAGTCATTTGAGATTCTAGAAAAAACTACCTACCTATCTACTACATGTCTACCTTTATTAAAATCTCCAAAATAAAATCTTTCTGGGGGGCATAAAGGATTTATTTTCCCCTTGACTCCCATGTAGCAATAGGACGTCATCGTGCACCTGCTTTTAGTAGTGTAAGGAATGATTCTCATACCAAGTGAGCTAGAATGCCAATTGCTCCAAATGCATAACTCTAAAAAGTTGAAGCTTGTGAAAGGTTATAGATCTAGTATTGGATAAGGGATGGAAATCCCAAGAACATAATTCAAGACCCATGATCATACTAGGCTTAATGATGTGTAATATAATAAGTGTAAGATGGAAAATCTTTAAGGTGACTAGATCTAAAGGTCAATATTTCTAAGCTTTGATAATAAAAAACTAATACTTGCAAGAAAAAAGTCATCGATACCACACAAATTGATTTTGTTCTAAATATAAAGATGCAATGTGTACCTTCTCTGTGTGTGGCACATCATGTAGTTTAAATATTTGCTCCATCTACAGTATCCATGTTACTGGATCCTTTCCATCAAACTTCCACATATCAACCTTTGGAATATGGTTGGTCTCAATCCCAAATTTGGAGTCTTTAAAATCATGATTCACATTCCGTTTGTTCTCTTCATGACTTTCATGAAATACCATATCACCACTAGGAAGCTTTTACTCTGGAAACTTTTCCAAATCTTCCTTCAGACCTTCCATGTCTTATTTTAAACCATTTATGTCACTTTTTAATTATTCTTTCAAACCAACTAAGTCCCCTTGTGTGGTCTAAAATGTGGATGCAAATTAGAGTTTAATTTAATGTCAACCCGGGAAGGTAAACTTAGAAGTGCTTATCTAAAATACATAGATCTATAAAGATTCCTAATTTGTCCAAGATCTTAAAGTCCCCTTACAGGAACATATTCATTAAGATCTCTTTCAATAACTAATCAAGCCTAGATCTAACAATTGTTTGAGATCTATGATTCTCTTACAAGAACATATTCTACAAGATCTCTTCCAAAATTAGATCATCTAATTAGAATTTAAAAGCGGAAATGAAGTAAACCTAGATCTAATCATTGTATGAGATCTTATGGTTCTTTTACAAAAACACTTTCAAATAAGATCCTTCCAATATTAGAACATTTAATAAAACTTGAAAGCTGAAATCAAACAAAAACATAAAGTAAATTATAAACAAATAAGCATGCAAGTGAGGCCACGGGGGCCCTCCATAACTCCACAAGCACACCACTTCAATGGAGACTCATATGTAGAAGCGAAATTGAAGTATGATCCTTTATTTCAAAATCTCCATTATAAACCAACTCTAAGCTTCTAAGATTACATACTCCAAAATTCTAAGATTACAAAAACTTCCAGATTACAAATGGAGGAGATTGTACTCCTATCTATACAATGGGATGAGTAACAAACTCATAATGATCATCCACTAATCTCTCTTTAGTTCCATAAATCTTGCAACCATTTTTAACTACTTTCCCATTATTACAAAATATGATCCCTTTGAATCCTCCATAAATCTCTCACATATCTTGGATAAGATATGCCAACCAAATCCTCCATGATCTTCTCCTTAGGAATTGGATAGGATATGCCAACCAAATCCTCCATGATTTTCTCCTTAGGAATAGGATAAGATATGCCAACCAAATTCTCCATGATTTTTTCCTTAGGAATAGGCTTGCATAATTATCTCCTTAATATAGTGGAGGAGATATGGATAAGTCTCTTGGAATTAATTCTTTACATATTTCCTACACATCACAAAACTCACATATTCTTGAGACATATAAAAATATGTATATTTTCTAATATTTAATCATAAATTCACTTGTAGTACAAAAATCAATAAAATGGAAAATAAGAAGGTGAAACCCAAATGTATTTATGAAAATGATATGATAAAAGGTTAATGGGATGATGAAATGTAAGGAATAGTGAAGAAAAAGGTGGATGAAAATATGACATTTTTGAGTCCCAACATCCTCCCCAACTGAACTTGTTGCATGTCCTCATGCAACCATGCATGGGTCTCTTTAAGAACATTTGGCATCTTGAACAACTTTGGCTTTACATGATGATGTCTTTAATAATTAATGTTTCCAGGATATGTGAAAGACATGAGTAACAACTTACATTTTCTTATGGTTGGTTCTTGTGTGACAACCATGAATACAAAGAATGTTGGTTCTTGTGTTAACAACATTCATTTAGTTTTATATTCTCTTTTCTTCAATAATAATGTAAACACTCACTGGAAATCATAAGCTATCAATGTGCATAAGAAAGCCCTTTTGTAATATTAATGAAGCATGTTAATATTACGTATGAAGCAAAGTGCAACAAAGTATCATTGGAAAATAAATGTTGGTGAATGGTAAATGAGAAAAAATGGAGTGATAGTGGTGAAGAAATGGAATCATGGAAGTGAATATGTAGTGTGGTGAAGAAATGGAATCATGGAAGTGAATATAGTTCTCCCCCCCCCCCCCTCAACTGAATTGGTTGCATGTCCTCATGCAACTTGACATGGCTCATGAAAGGAAATGTAGCATGGTGAGGGAATTTTCCAAAATATTCAAGTTAGCATTTAAGGAATTGCATGATTAAAGATTAGAAAACAACATACCTATACTTACCCAAGAATGATGAACTATGCAAGAGGAATGTAGTTGTTGTTGCTGCTGCTAGATCAGGGAAATGTGACTGATGTTGTTGTTACTGGATCCTGGGAAATGAAGGAATCTGAACTACTGATGCTGAATCATGGAAAAGATAAATGCTGAAAGTGGAACTGTGGTACTCTCATAGATCAGAATTCATGCTGCTGTAACTGCTGAGGGAGTCGTGAAAAAGTGTATAGTCTTCACCTGCTACTAAACTTTTTGGTACAATTCTAATCATGCGAAAGAATGTGTCGATGTTGAGCATGAATAGAAATCATTGGATTACTGGCCATTGATGTATGTCGTTAACCAATGCGAGGCAACTCACCATTGATGTCAATGAGTTCCAAGGTACCCAAGTACATCTTGCAAAGTGCGAATGGATGTGTTGAGGTCGAGCCACTTGCAAGATCTGAAGATCAAGGGACATTGATGTATTCCCATGATCGTTAGCAAGAGAACTCGCCATTAAGGCATGCAAGCCTCTAGGTACGCAAAAGTAACTCTAGTCTATTTCCCAGATAAGGTGTTGATGTCGATGGGGCAAGACTTGTTGAAAGGGGGGTCTTAAGGAATCCCACATCAGTCAACGCGAGTTTGTACAAAAAGATTTGGTAGGACTATAAAAGGAAAGAACTCACGAACAAGCAGTGTGGATCAGCATGGCGAGGAAAACAAGGCAATGTAATCATGGAAAGGGAATGAGTTTTATTCAGAAGGAAAACTAGAAGGAAAAAATAAACTGAAAAGGATAAAGGAATGTATGTGATTCAGAAAAATAGGCGTGCATGAAGTCGTGAAAGATAATGTAATGGAAGATGGCTGTGACATAGGGATGGTCTATGCGTTTGGAAGGAAAAAGGGAGTAATCATGACGCAAAAGGATTGTTGTGTAGTGGAAAATGTCATGATATGTGCACTGAAGAATTAGCTCCTTCGAGCGCCCAAAAATGGATGTAAGGAAATGCATGGTGTATGAAGATGAACTCTTGCTGTGAAAAATGGATATGGAAATGTCATGCTTTATGGATTTACAATTGGTGGAATTCAAAATCTGCTTCCAAAAAGGGAGGTGCAAGGTAGTGGTTGTGGAGTTGTATTTGTCTTTAGAATTTTTCATGAATTGTAGTCTTTGGAAGACCAATTGTCATCACAAAGTAATCTCATTATGATCACTTGATTATCCTGTAACCTGTAAAAAAAAACTTGGCAGAAAGAAAACATAAGTGTGTTCAAGAAGAAATGACCATTTCCTTCATGATTCTTACGCAAAAATTTCATACCAAATAAAACATATTAAGGACAATCAAAGTGTTGAAATTGACTTAATCATGATATTAAAATCAATCCATTCTTAAATAACCATGAAAAGTAATACTCCCTGTTTGGGTCAGATGAAATATGCTTGGCAAAAAGATTGGAATTAGAAAGATCTGTTGTGGTCTGCATATTAGTATGTGATATAAAAGCATTCAACAGAAACATGTTATGCCAACTTGAAGCTGTTGAAACAAGATAATCATCATTTATAGAATCATCCAAATGTTTGATAAATTGATCCTCAAAATTTGTTTCCAAGTGTTCCATTTTTTTTATTTTCAAACCTGCATGAATTTTGTGAATTTTTTTTTTTTTTTATAAAGAAAACAAAAGAATGAAAGTCAACTTTTTTTTAATAACAAAATTTAAAAAATCTTTTTTTTTTTAATAAAGAAATCAACAAAAAAAATAAATTCTATTAAAAAGTAATATAGAAAATTTCTAAAAATAAACTAACACTAAAATGGATTTTTTTTTTCAATATCCTAAAAAAAACACACAAAATCCTCTAGAATCAATGAAAAATCTGGATTTTATGTAACTTTGAATTCCTCTGCATTGTCTACAGTAAAATTCAAAAAGGAAAAACAAGGCCTTGGCATCTGGGCTGTTGAAGAATTTGATAACATGAGAATGACTTTCAGGGTCCTTAGTCAGAACTACTACAAGGGGAATACTGGCTTCTGCAACAAACTTCTCTAATGAGTCAACATTGAAATCCTGAGAGTCAGAATATCGCTCATCAAAAAGGCGTAAATAGCCGAACGAATGGTGGGTTTATTGGAGAATCCTTCAAAGGAAGGAAGGTAGCATCATATGTATGACCAAAATCATATTTTGAACGCATTGTCTCAGTAACAGTAGTGAAATTGGTATATTCGTCGGAAGATTTGATTTCCAGAGATGTGGGACCAGCCTGTTGTTTTCAAGTACTCCACAATACCATCTTGTGTTGGCCTAAAAACAATGGGATTCATTTACAGAAATCTTGATTGCTCGTGTTCCCCTTGGAGCCTTGAATCTGATCCTTCAATATCTCCATTGTCCTCTGATCGCTCAGAGAAACCACATTGTCCATTGCTGCAAACACAAGAGAAAGCACCATACACCAGCATATCGAGCTTCGGTGATCCATAACAATGTGTCCTTTGAAGGCCTGAAAGGTTTTTGGATTGAAGATGAGATTTTGGGGATTGCAGACTTGAAAGGTTTTGTTTTTGGATTCAAGATGAGATTTTGACAATATGGCTTTAAAATAAAAACTAAATTTAAAATAACTATGTATGAAAATAAAAATGCTCCAAACTTTGAACTCCTTTACGAACCTGTTGTCACCAAGTTCCACAAATTAGTCCATAAAAATAAATGCATAAAAACAATTACTAAATACTTCTAGTTGCACTTCCCCGACAACGGCGCCAAAATGTATGGTCTAAAATGCGGATGCAGATTAGAGTCTAATTTAATGTCAACCCGGGAAGGTAAACTTAGAAGTGCTTATCTAAAATATATAGATCTAGAAAGATTCCTAATTTTTCCAAGATCTTAAAGTCCCCTTACAGGAACATATTCATTAAGATTTCTTTCAATAACTAATCAAGCCTAGATCTAACAATTGTTTGAGATCTATGATTCTCTTACAAGAACATATTCTACAAGATCTCTTCCAAAATTAGATCATCTAATTAGAACTTAAAAGCGGAAATGAAGTAAACCTAGATCTAATCATTGTATGAGATCTTATGGTTCTTTTACAAAAACACTTTCAAATAAGATCCTTCCAATATTAGAACATTTAATAAAACTTGAAAGCTGAAATCAAACAAAAACATAAAGTAAATTATAAACAAATAAGCATGCAAGTGAGGCCATGGGGGCCCTCCATAACTCCACAAGCACACCACTTCAATGGAGACTCAAATGTAGAAGCAAAATTGTAGTATGATCCTTTATTTCAAAATCTCCATTACAAACCAACTCTAAGATTACAACTCTAAGCTTCTAAGTTTACATACTCCAAAATTCTAAGATTACAAAAACTTCCAGATTACAAATGGAGGATATTGTACTCATATTTATACAATGGGATGAGTAACAAACTCATAATGATCATCCACTAATCTCTCTTTAGTTCCATAAATCTCGCAACCATTTTTAACTACTTTCCCATTATTACAAAATATGACCCCTTTGAATCCTCCACAAATCTCTCACATATCTTGGATAAGATATTCCAACCAAATCCTCCATGATATTCTCCTTAGGAATTGGATAGGATATGCCAACCAAATCCTCCATGATTTTCTCCTTAGGAATAGGATAAGATATGCCAACCAAATTCTCCATGATTTTCTCCTTAGGAATAGGCTTGCATAATTATCTCCTTAATATAGTGGAGGAGATATGGATAAGTCTCTTGGAATTAATTCTTCACATATTTCCTACACATCACAAAACTCACATATTCTTGAGATATATAAAAATATGTATCTTTTCTAATATTTAATCATAAATTCACTTGTGGTACAAAAATCAATAAAATGGAAAATAAGAAGGTGAAACCCAAATGTATTTATGAAAATGATATGATAAAAGGTTAATGGGATGATGAAATGTAAGGAATAGTAAAGAAAAGGTGGATGAAAATATGACATTTCTTAGTCCCAACACCCCTTTTATTTCATCTTTGGTTGCTCTTTGTGAGAGTGAAATTTGTTGCACTTGGTCCCGTAATTTTGATATATCATGTTGCAGTTTTTTCTCTTCATGCGTCATAGTATAGCCTTCTGATGGCTTAATGGGTGTAGAATTATTTTGTTTGGGAGGAATTTTAGAAGAAAATATTGATATATGTGCTTTTTTATCCCCTTTAAATCACTTCAAACTAATTTTTCAAACAAAAAGTTATGCAATTAAAAAAAAAAAATACACTTTTTTCTTTCTTTTAGGAGCTCAATATTGAAACTATTGTGTATTTGTTGTTTAATATTTACAAAGTTTGAAACTTAGTCCTATGGTATCCCTCTAAGTCTTCTTTCCAACGCTGCCATTTAGAATGAGATTGGATTCCTCAAGATAAAGTTATGCCCAATCTCCCATGATGACCTAGTTATGGACTAGTTCAGTAGATCAAACTTGTACGGAATTCCACTTGTCATTGTTTAAACCTTCGTCCATACAAATTATAGAAAAAAAAACTAAATTCCATCCACTTTCATTCACTTTTTGACAAATTCAAATCCGCTTCTTGTAGAAAAAGTTATAACTATTTTTCCTAGGTCACATGTTTGAGACTGAATTATAGAGCATGCAAGAAACCTAATTTCCTCAAACCATATCTCAGAAACTATAGTGAAACAAGATTTGAAATTTTTACACGAAGTTCTACAAGAATTTGGCTCCATGTGGTCAAAATTTCAGCTTTTGAGTCCTTGTATAAAAATATTTATAGCAAAATTTCCAATATGACTTATTTAAAGCAGCGAAACCCTAGAATTCAAAGCTCTGATACAAAATGTTATGAAACCAAATCACAAAACAAAATAAAAGATAGATCAACAACTTGAAAAATAACCTCTTTTAGGGGGGGACATCCTTGTTATATATAGGAGTCTAAAGGGTCATAATATAATCAGAGCCTACATAACAATAATAATGTAAGGGCACAACAATAACAATAGTGGGCTTCTATGGGGCACAACAATAACAATATGGGGGTTTCATGGGCACAAAAATAAAAATAAGGGGGATACACTAACAATAACAATAAAGGGGCTACACTAGTATTATAGGGACCTAACAGACTTCCAAAAGATCAATCTAATATCCAATGGGATTGTATAAAGCATTTTTGACAAAGTAAATATCAAAGAACTGGAAGAAACTATAATGCATGAAAATTTTGAGCAATATAAAAGAACTTGGAATGGGAAAGATCACAAGAAAGAACTTGAGATCTAGAATAAATGCCAATCATATACACTTCAAACATTTGAGACTAAAAAGATATTGTTGATAAGGTTCATGCACTGGTCTATAATAGAGATGTTGAAACCTACAGAAATTATTAAACTTCATAATCATTTAAAATAAAAATATCTTAATAACACGGTATCCAACTAAAACATATCAACTTCCAAAGTAAACATAGTATCCAGCTAAAACAACTCAAATTCCAAGGTAAACAAGTATGTTTAAAAAGGTAGTTTTAATCAAGAGACCTGCAATAAAATTTCCTCCTACTCCTCGTCTCAGTATTAATTCAGTGGCTTTCCATTTTGGAGTTACTTTTATCCCTTGTAAAATGGGAAATGCCTCTATATGGGCATCATATATTCAATTCATATACACACAACAATAAGTTATGCACTCAACCTTATCACATAACACATGACTTATCTCTAGATGAAGCATTGCCATTTGAACCACCATATCATTGAAGCAATAAAAATGGAAAAGACAAAATATGGTCATATTTCCTAATTTTTCTTATTGACACAATAATTAGTCTCCAAGGACAATATATTGACATTAGCAGATTCACTATATCTCTTTTCCTCTATTCGACTGAAGATTCAAAGCATGACAGAATGACAAGGGAGTATTTGCCTAACAAAACTCCAAACTAAATAGGTCTATAGTTTGAACTTGATATTTGAACACAATTAAGACCAGTTACAAACATCCATCCAATGAAACATGACTATGTATAGAGTAAACTAACCTTAGAACTAACCTAAGAGGATAGGATGAAATTCTCAACAACAGCCTAGGTTTCCCAATACCTTCAACTTTTACTGCCATTTGTTCTATCTTTCTATTGAAAAAGTCTAATGTCTCTTCTTGTATAAACTAACCCTTGTCACTCCTTGGCAGGTTAGATAAGTTGTACATTGTTTAAGTTAAGTATTTGTAAATCCCTTAGACAAGAGAAAACTAAAGGAACCTATAGTGTGCCACTTAACAGGATAATTCCAAGACCAAACACTAAATTAGACTATAGATTCATCCAAGAAGAAAGTCTTCTAGAATTTCTAAAAGGTCAAGTTCATAAATCCCAACATACTTGTTGTCAATTTCAGACTGGACGTTTGATCTCCATCACCATGCAGAGAAAGAAATTATGCTTAGAGACAATCATTATAGTTTTTCCAAATCTTCTGCACAAATGAGTGGACCAAAAATAAACGAGAAAATAAATTAAGATTGTTGTTCTTTCCAAGGGATATGGAGCAAGATTAAAATTTCTTGCATTATTCAATTGAACCATCTTCGCCTGGATGGCACTGACATTCTCCAGCAGCTCAAGAGTGTTTACAAATCCTACAAACACTTAGAGAAGAGAAAAGGGGAAAAAACATCTCACCAAGGAAAATAAGAAGCCAATCAAAGTTAAAACAATAAGCAACAATACAATGCAAATATATTTGAACCTTAGGAGTATTTTGGAAAATATTTTGTTTGAAAGGAAATAAAACTTTTGTATTACATAGTTCTCGCTTGATGGTTTGGATTGAGCCATCGTGATTAATTCCAAGCCCATAAGAAATATTAACAATTCTGAAGAAATGTAACGGTTCTGAATTGGATCCTAGTTTTCTTTTTTAATAAAATACTCATAAGCGTTTCTTTATAATAAAAAATAAAAAATAAAAGTTTGACACTTTATAGTTAATAAGATCTAAAATGTTAAAAAATTGCACCCAACACCTCCCTCGCCCAAAAAAAAAAAAGTGGGGCTACCAATAGCACCACTTTTCAAAATGGGGGTAAAAATTACCACTAAATGCGACCTTTGAAAAAAAATAACTTAATAAAGTTCTTGCTAACTTGGTAGCTATCTTAGTAAGGAAAATTGCATTGGGTGAGTAAGAAGAATGAGAAGACGTGATCTATATAATGTAGGCCAATAGTTTCTTTAGGTATTTGCTTGATAGTTCTTGTAGATAGGTGTGCCTTATGTAATTGTAGTTTGTAAATGAGTCACAGGTAGTTGTTCATGCTCCTTTATTATACGTTGTAACATTCTTCATATAAATAATGTTAATGCATCATACTTTAATGTTAGCTATACTTGTGTACTGTTGTTGCTTTGTTTGGATGAATGTTATGATCATTGCTTGTTTTGTGTTAGCTAAGTATTGAAATATTGGCTAAGTATTGTTGGGATGTTTTAAGGCCATGGTTGGATATTGTATATTGTTGGGTAATCCTGGTTATGTTGGATTTAGTTGTGCATCTAACATACTATAGCTTAAGGTGAAGTTATGGCTATACTTTAAGAGAAGAGGCATAAATTGGTTATAGTAAGCTCTTTTTGTTTAACCACTTGTTGCTAAGGCAAGATAGTGTCGTAGAACCAAATATGATGAAAATAATTTCCAAAAATTAAAGTTCATAAATCCCAACATACTTGTTGTCAATTTCAAACTAGATGTTTGATCTCCATCACCCTTAGAAAGAAATTACACCTTAGAGCCAATCATTATAGTTTGTCCCAAATATTCTGCACAAATGAGATGGACCAAAAATAAATAAGAAAATAAATTAAGATTGTTATTCTTTCCAGGGGATATGTAACAAGGTTAAAATTTATTGCATTTTTTAAATTGACCCATCTCTACCTGGATGGCATTGACCTTCTCCAACAACTCAAGAGTGTTTACAAATCCTACAAACCTAGTAATAAAAATTAGATAAGATGGCATAACACATTATAAATATTCCCAATTTGTTTTCACCAGATCATAAAATGGACTCAGGAGTGAACACTTCAATAGAGTGTGTCAAATATTCCTTTTTATGAAGTTCAGATCATGGTTGACCTTTCTACAATGCCTTTAGTAAACCATGTTGCCTCATTCTCATTTTCTGATAGTTCAAGCTTAACAATATGTCCACCTCAATTGATTAGCTCTTGTGTGGCAGGTAAATGTTCAAGTAGAGGCTTTGGTAGCCCTAGATAAAGCTTCTAGGTTTCACCACCACCTGAAAGGAATACTTCATACTTTTCGTGCAATAATGCCACATTTGCAAGAAGTCAAGATTTCGGTTCACTGTGAAATTTAATCATAAATCGACAATTGAAAAACTAGATCTAGATGTGTTATGATTGTTACATACAATGTAAATTTGGGAAAAATGAATCATTCTGATAGTAGCATTGTAACTCTAATTTACACATCAAAGTCTAACCCTCATGATTTTTTTCTTTCATTCTAAACATTTTGTGGTACATGTATAAAGAAGGAAAGCGGATCCCAATGTTTAGTGGGCGAACAAACCTAAGGTTCTCACAGTTGAAAAAAAAAAAAACAAACAACAAAAACAAAAACAAAAAACAAAACAAAACAAAAAACAAAAAAACAAAACAAAGAAATAAATATATATATATATAAACGTGGAAAGAAAAACAACATTTCCATGTACCTCATCTCTTTGGGGGAGATTTGAAGTGTAACATAATCCAGTACAACATATGCTTTCATATTCGTTGTTTAAGTTGTTTTTCACTTCAATACACAAGAAAGTGGTGCGCTTTCGCATTAGATTTTTTCAAATCATTCCAATATACTACAAGGAACTCACAGTCTCAGCTCATTAAGGGAGATGTACACTTCCATCAGAGTTTAAGTCAAAGTAAACTTTCCAGCAACACTGTGAATATATTGGAAAGGAAGGTCAGTTATGTCAGCCTTGCCCAAAGTAAACAAACAGAGGAACATGAATATTCCATGATTTCGCATAACCTGAAATTACTTACAAAAGGTATTCGCTACACAACATAAAGCGTTTGTACATGTTAGAATGTACTTCTTTATGAGAATCTTTAGGAATTTGTGTGTTAAAGAAATTATGCTAAGTTGCCCAGAGCAACGATCTCCGCTAAAATGCATCAAATACACATCTACTATTAATAGAAAAGGCATGTATGATAGCATCCTTTAAAATCCCAACTGAAATCATGGCCTTTAGCTAGAAGAAACCTTATACACATTGTAACTAGTGTCGAAAATGCACTTGATATCAGATGCCGAAAAACTAGGAGAAAGTAATTTCTTGGCTAATATCATGTCTTGTTTCTCATGTTGTAGCACACGTTATGATTAAATAGGGATTTTGACCTCGCAAGGTTCCTATTTTTTTTAAATCCCCAAAGCTCATTGGATATTTAGCAAACAATCAATTGTCAATGGATATCCAACCAAAATATATATATATATATATATATTCTTGTAATTTTTTTACAGTATTTAGTTGCACTGTCATACTATTTTGTCGAAATTTATTCCTATATGTCGTAGTGAAAATAGAATTATATTTTAATTTTCTTAACTTGAAAATTTTCAATATTAAATTATTTTCCTCTTATTCATTTCATAATAATTTTCTTAAATTTATTTAAGAAAATAAAAGTCACACACACTATGAAAACGATAGTTAAACTTCTTCATCAAAGAACATTAACTCTCCTCCTATCCACACATGTCACTCAACTTGTCCATAAGGTCACATTACCTCCCTCCAACCTGCACCCACCACCCTATATATATATATATATATATATATATAGGGTGGTGGGTGTGGGTTGGAGGGAGTTTGTGTGTGTGTGTGGGAGTGGCGGGAGTGGGTTTGAGGGAGCTAACATCCCCTTGTGGACAAGTTGATATATATATATATATATATATATATATATATATAGATATATATATATATATATATATATATATATATATATATATATATATATATATATATATATATATATCGGGGTGGCAAGTGCAATTTTGAGGGATTTTTTGTGTCTATGTGTGTGTGGGAGTGGCGGGAGTGGGTTTGAGGGAGTTAACATCCCCTTGTGGACAAGTTGAACTACACTTTTCATGGCTTCTTAGGCACAAACTACCAAACATAGGCTTATGCTCTATTTCAAGGGCCACTCTAATCCATCTAGTTCAATCTTTGTATTTTGATCATAACAAGGGACTCCAAGATATATATATATATATATATATATATATATATATATATATATATTGGTAGGTGTTGGTTGTGTGCGGGGGGGAGTAGTTGATGTGCCCTGATGGACAAGTTGAGCTATATTTTTCATGGAGTCTCACCCACCAACAACTAAGAAGAGGCTTATGCTCTATTTCAAGGGTTTCTTCAATTCATCTAGCTCAATATTTGTAATTTGATCATATTAAGGGACTCTAAGATTATAATTCAACACCTTCATCTTGGTTACACTCCAATAGATTTCAAGCTCAACATCTTAACTAAATGGTTTTGATCCCATTTGAAAACTTTGAACAAGTTTATATTGTTCCATGTTTTTTGGCATAAAAACTCCATAACAAAACAATTAGGAAACAAGGAAACATCATTAGAAATTGATACCCCTGCTATAAATGAGAGGGTGTGTCACCTACTAATTCCATAGTATCATGACACATGGAGATGTGTGTTGGGGTTTTCATGTTGTTGAGGAAGTTATGCTTATTTATGTGTACAACTCCTTTAAGGAAGAAGTGAATGTCTAAGTGGAAGAATACCAAAATATTCATATTTAGCACTACATGGAAGTTAATTTTTATTTGATATCAGGGTTGTAGTGGAGAATTTACACTACTAAAATTTATAGTAGGGAAGTCTTTGTTAAAATCATGTTATGATATCAAGCTTTCTAAATATATTTATAGCCTAAACTTTTACTTTTTGTATCTCTAATGTAAAGTTGGATCCTATGAATATATTTCTTAATAAGAAAAATTGGTTATGGCTAAAAAATTAGTATACCAATAAGCATATCTATTACACAATAAATTTTCAAGAACTTTAATTTAATTATCAATAATAATTAAATTATTTGTTATGTGAAAATAAGATGACTAGAATGCCTAACCTATGGCTTGAGTAGTCCCAACCCAGGGGCACATAAGCCCTCAAAATTACCTGGAGATTGCACCTATCCTAAGCCACACCATCCCTTAGCATGGCTAGATTTTCCGCAAGGTTTTGAACCAGTGAGCTTTTCACCATGGAGTGTCATAATAAAACACCTGATCACCATCTATTCTATGCCACATGGACTAATTATCAATAATTATTTAATAGATGGTAGGGATTTAAATTCCACGAAATATTTTTAGTGACTAAGTGTTCAGATTTATCCCAAAAGTTGTTATTTCATTTTTTCTATTCAATTTAATTTAAAAAAAAAAAGGTTATGTCCATAAGTGTGAGGTTTCCATTTAATTTTGGAACCATAAGCAATGGGGAAGTCCTCAAAATAATAATAATAATAATTCTATAAAAAAATGGCAATGTGAAATGTATCATGAGGTAAATGTTTTGAGGCTTATCGACATTTACCAACCATTTAGTTTATATGGATACACACACGTGTGTGTGTGTGTGTGTGTGTGTGTGTGTGTGTGTGTGTGTGTGTGTGTGTCTGTGTGAGAGAGAGAGAGAGAGTATAATTTTTTATAAAAAAAAATCTAAATAACCAACATAGATCCATCTTAACTAGTTCAGATTTACCAAGCGCTCAGAGGGAACAAATTTGTCAAGATGTAAAAAAAAAATTGAGTGCAAAACTTGAGAAAAGATTTGAACCATGAGTGATTTGATTTCTCTCAACACTTGGTAGATCCAGAGTTAAGATGGATCTCTGTTGGTTCTTAATAAAATTATTTACATTTATATAAATTTTACATTTGTATATATAGAAATATTCTTATTTTTAATTTTATTAAAATCTGATAATACATTAATTGCATGTATATGTCACAATTTTCTTTGCATGTTTTGTAACTTTTTTTAAATTTATTTTTTAATATATATATATATATATATATATATATATATATATAAGAGCAAATATTGAATTTTAGTATGCTTATTAGTTAAATTTAAATATGAGATTATGAAATATAATGATTACTAATATGAATTATTATAATGATTATTAATATGAATTATTAATTTTATAATGATTACTAATATGAATCATTATAATGATTATTAATATGAATTAATATTTTAATTTATATGATTAAATTAATATTAATTTATAGTTATTATATATATTTCACATTCCTTTAATTAGAAATATGTGTATCTTTAATTATAAGTTTATGAATTGAATTTATTAAGTTTTATGCTTATTAATTATATGTTTGTGAAATATCATGTTTAAAAATATGAATTATTATTATTTAAATTTATTTTAATGTCATGTGTATATTATGATTTTTTCTTGTTTGTAATGTTATTAATAAAAACAAAATTACAATATAACAAATTGAATTGATTTATTATTTTTATTACTTTTAACATTTTATTGCTTTCTTAATTTAGGGGACACCATGTTTTGTTATTATTATTTTATTATTTAATGCTTTAGGACACTACATCTCTTCCATATTGAGCAGAAATTTACATGTTTACACTCATCTATAGAGACAACAACATCTACTTCATACTTAACTATAGAGTAGGCATAGTCTAACTTATAGACGAAATGACATTTTTCTAAGCATTCTTTCTAGTTAATTTTAACAAAAATCTAGCAAAGATTTTTAGAAACTAAAGTTTAAGTTGTTTAATCGAGTGCTCCGCTTATGCATTCAATAATGTATTTTAAACAACAAAAATCCACAATCTTGCTTGAAATTGTATTGTCAGTTTCTGGTTAAAAAGACTATTTCATCTATGACATAGACTACGCCCTACAGAGCACCTCTCAACACAAAAATATGAAAATATCTCTCATTCATGTGTGTGTGTGTCAATTGGGGTTATCTAGGGTAGTTTGGTGGAATGCATATATGTTGATTGGGGTTGTCTAGGGTGGTTGGGTGGAATGGTTGTTATCTTCCCCACCCATGTTCAAATTCATGCTAATGACATGATGAACATTATTGTAATGGCTTCGTGCCTATGAATATGAAGCCTTGCAAACTCTTAAGTGAGTGGACTTGTGGGCTAGTCTCGTATCATGTAATGGTAATTTTTATTCCTTCTTATATTGGAGATGGATGATAGTGAGTGTTATAAATATCAAGTTCTTATAAAATGGTTAAGGGATTTATGGAAGTGACAATATCACTAATTTGGACATCTATGGTTTTTTATCTAGACAAACCATCAAGATTAGTACTATAAGCTTTAAAGGAAAATTGAAATCAAACAACTTTTTTCGCAAGACATCTAAATTGTATATTTAGTGATTAAGATTAAAACTAAATTTTATTAAGTTACAAGTTAATTTAATTTTTACTAGTTTATATTAGAGGCAAAAACATAATACTTATAGCTCCAACATTGATCCATTCGCCATTGAAATTGGGAGCTTGCATTCTATTGTTATCCATGGAAAATATGGATGAAAACATAATCAATCAACTATCAGTTTATAATGTCATGGAAAGAAAGCTAACATATGAGTAAAATAATTTGAGAGGAGAGATTGTAGACATTTATCAAAAGTTACAAGCACCAATTAATTATCTTATAAATGCATTTTCAAGTGAAGGAGAATGGGTTTTGGATTTTTTATTATGCTTAGGTAAGATTTATTTTATAACATATACGAAATCAATTTATGTGCATTTATATTATTTTACTTAATTATTTATTTTATATTTGATGATTAGGTACAAAAATAACATGTATCTTACAAGGAGGAAATAACTTAGGCATTGAAAATGATACACTACAATGCAATTTTATTCAACAAATAATTAATGCTATTAAAATTCTTCCATATCAAATGTAAGAATTTTGTTTGGAAAAATGAGATTTAGTGAATAATGTGTGTCAAAAATGTCAAAAGAACCTCAACCACCATTACAAGGATTGGTTAAAAAGGATCACTTTCAAGAACTTGGGGACGTCAAAGATCTAATAAAAAGAGAAAATTGACTCATTGGAAACACAAAATGATGTAAAGAAAATGATGGTGTGCCTCCTAAGAATGATGAATTTAGCATGTATAATATTGTTAATTAGTATTAAGATGTTTTTGAAAAGCATGATCAATTTCGCAAATTATTGAAGTTATAGTTATAATTTTTTGTATGAATACATAACCTATTGCTATTTTATGGTGAATCTTTTTGTTACAATATTTTTATTTTTATTTTTATTTGAATTATTATTTTAGAGAAAATAAATATAAATATTGTCATATTTTGACACGAAATCTATAATAATATTAAAAAAAATCATCTTTTTCTTTCAAGTATATGCATAGAAATGCTTTATTTGACATGTCATTTTGAGTAAAATGTTTTGAAATGCATACATGTTTTTTAATATATCTATATTTTTGAAAAGTATATCTTTTTGGATTAGTATTTAAAAGTAATACTATTAAATTATAACAATTCCTCTTGTATTAAAGAGATCAAGCAGCTGATAAGGGAGACCAACTCTAGAATAAAGAAAGAAGGAGACTAGCAGGAGGCCATGGCAGACTGATACATGGAGATAAGTAGAAATTTCTCTAGTTTTTGGATGTAGAATGATAGCTCCTAGATTTTGGACATTGTTCATAATGCAGATAAGAACTAGTAGTAATCTGTTTAAATGTCTAGTATACTTAGCTTGGACAAGGAGACTCAGCATTTTTTGTTTTTGGATGGTTGTTAAAAACTTTAGATGGCCAACAGTCCTGGTTTCCCCATTGGGGCGGGTTGAGGCCACCATGTGTATGTAGAGGTTTCAACTCGATTTAATGAATATGAATGGTCACTCCTTAGCTTACAAAAAAAAAAGTAATGCTATTAAATTATAGCAATTCCTCTTGTATTAAAGGTAAAAAGTGTTAATATTAATATTTTACACTATATATAAAAAGTATGGCATCCTAAATTAATTAATGATACATGATTAAATGAAAAACATTAACTTCAAAGTGTAAATAATATATGGTATCTTTAATATTATTAAAAATGCCAATTTTCATATTTTTATTTTATAACATTGGAAATTTTGAAAAAATCATTAAAACCACCATTGAAAGTAAAAATTAAAAATAAATTTATAGACAAAATTGAAAAAATAAACATTTCAAAAAGGAAATGTTGATGGACTACAACGATGGAGCTACAACAAGAGACCCCCATGACATCTAGGGTTTCCTAGTTGGTCGTTTTGTGTGGATCTCTTTGCCCTATTGTGTGATTCTTACATCCTGTTATGGTGAATGATTGCAATTCAGTGAAGAAGACAAGTATCTCTTGAAGAAATGACAATTGGTTATGCAATTTATTCTTCTCATGCAGATCAAGTTAGGGTTTCTTACAGTACTGTGCTGAAATTTGTAGCTGCTCTTATGATAGTTCATGAAGCTCTTGCTTTTAATGTCCCTTTGGGGATGAAATCATCAGCAGTGCAAAATATTTTTCAGTCTAGGTTTGGTCTGTAGATTTAATGGATTTTGGTCGCAGTTGATTGATCTTCACAAGTGGATATCTAATACATGGAAACCCTTGTTGTCTCAATATCTACATATTTACCCTATGGCTCGAGGTTATTTACCTATTGACTTTGAAGATATCGAGGATAAGAAGGTCATTTGGGATTTTGGGACCTAGTTCTAGGGTAGTGTTGGTTTCTTTATGTAGCCATGGTCTCTTTATTTTGATTTGGTTACAACAAAAATCCCCTCGGCTCTAGTTTGGGTAAGGCTTCTGAACCTTGCCCTAAATCTTTAGAGTTTATCTATGTTTGCTACTATTGGAAATGCAATAGGAAAACGTTATACTCGTAGCCCATAAACTGAGCATTTCCCTAAAACCACTTATGCTTGAATATATGTGGAGATGGATTTCGTTAAGGGTTTCCTTCCTGAGATCAATCTTATGGCTCTAGATTATATATGGGTTTAGAAGCTTGATTATGAAAATGTTTCATTTCTTCGTTGAGCATGTTATGAAACAGGGCATGTAATCAAGAATTGTCTCAAGCAGATGCAAAATAATAGGGTCTAAAAAAGTATCCAAATGCCTAAATGGCGGCAATGTGCCCATTCAAAACCCTACATTGTTCACAAGGAAGAAGAGATCCAGGATGAGGAAGAAGCAAAAGAAATTTTGGAAGAAACCAAAGAATATTTTCTGAAGGAATCAAAAGACAACTAGGAAGAAATGCATGTCAAAGAGGATCCCTAGAATTTAAAAAAAAAGGGGGAGGAACAAACCCAGCAAACCCTTAAGAATTATTCCCCCATTGAGTTCTCAGTGTAGAAATTTTGAATAATTTAACACATATTCAACAGAGATTATCCCGATCATGTACTATTGCGGAATACATACACAATAAATAATCTCCTCTACGTTGATCATCAATATAGCAGCACCAATAACAATAAAACATCAAGAGCATTCACACATTAACACAGTATGTAACCCGGGGAAAGCATCTCGTTAAAAACCCCACACTATCTGTATATTAATGATTGAGAACATGTAACATTACAAAGTACAATGCTTATCACAAACAATCCAGTACCAACTCCACCTGTTACACATAATACAGCTCAGATCTGATCTCCAAATCTATTCCACTGCTTGCTTGCCTCTCCAGCTCAATACCTGCTCAAGAACTGATGAGAATGGCTTACCAAACTCGTATTTGACCTGCAAATAATCACTCACACTCTGTTGGACGTGAGCACAAGCTACAATTCTTGATATTGGCCAATTCATTGGCATACTCAATCCTTCTGATTGTGCAAATCATTATGCACAACTATAGTCACAACTGATAGCAATCTGATCCTCTAACACCTGTCCCTGTTGAACTGAACATGCACTGACATGAAACTGAGTTAACTGATGAATTCTATAGTTGCATTATGAGCTAATAACTTGTGAATTAATTAATAACCAATTCACCCAACTCATCTCTAGTCTATTTGCCAGTTAGACTAAATACAACCAGTTTAACAAAGCTAAACTGAACACAACTCCATCAACTGCACCTCCAGTCCACTAAACTCAACTCACTTGAGTTCTAACTGAAGTCCTGCATGCAAATATTAGTCATTCCATAGGTAACCACATATTTCCCTTTGGGATCTGCATGTACCACATCCGTAGCTCATCCTGAAGTGCTCCAAGAGAATAAGATCAAGTTTATAGTCCAAATATTATTATGAGACAATAATATTTGACTTTTCTATTTTTGACAGCCAGTCTAAAAATAGACTTTGATCACTCACACTGTGATCACCCACACTGTGGTCACCCACACTGTGATCATCCACACTGTTATCACTCATACTGTGGTCACCCACACTGTGATCAAAAATAGAACTTGCGCCATAATTTGCCTGCGGGCCCACTTAGTGAAGGCGACTCTTTTCACTAAGCTCCATCATCTTGTTGCATTCTCAACAAGCATTTCTTGTTGCACACTTTTCAACACTCCCTCTCAACAAGAAAGGCTTCCTCTCAAACGTGATCCTGAAACTCTGGAATGTTCTCCATGCAACACATCTAGCTGGTCCACTTGCTCTGTCATCAAAGTCTTTGACTGTTATTGCCTCTGTCGACTGAAGACTCTGCATATTTGTGCTCTTCAGTATCTGACTTCTCTAGCCTCTGTCACTTTGATCTCTGACTGCATCTGTGTTGTTGCTGGTTCTATCTCCCATTCATTGCATCCGCACTGCACCTCCCAACTGACCTCCCTGTTGGGCTAGAAACACCCTCTGATGCTGAAGCTCTACCTACTGCTGACAAGTGCTCCCTCTCTGACATCCGCGCTACTGCAACATCTCCATGCATCTCGCACCATTGCACACCTCTCTGTGCCACCTAGCACTGTGCAAAACACTTGTGCCTCTTGCATTGCTGCAGCCTGCTAGCTATGCGCTGTCCTGGGATTCCCTGCACTGTCGCTCTCTCTGTCGCTCCATCCACATTTGTCTCTACCCAATCAGTCAGTTCCTGCTACTACACATCTGGGGCTCCCGTAGCAAGGTCTCATCCAAAAGATTGGGTACCTCAAGGATCTTGCCCCTCCTCCTTGGGACGATCAATCCACATCACCCCACCTCCTACCTGGAGGTATGGCTGCATGCGATCCCTCAGCCCACCTGGCTCGAAGTTTCCTACTACTGGAGGTCTCTGGATGAGTAGATGTCTCTACTCGATCTCCTCTCAGCTTCCCTTGTTGTGGCTGCTCCACAACCTCCTGAAGCTGCTGCACCAATCGTGGCTCCTCCACAATTGTCTGAGACTTCTTCTGGCTCTGCATGTTGAGAGGTAATATACGCTCCCTCTCAACCACCAAGTCTCCATCAGTTGCCTCACTGCTCAAGGCTTTTCATGCATCTTGAACCTCAAGAGCATACAGGTTCTTGACCCGAGAACCAATCTGCTTCACCTGTCTGGTGATGATGTGTATAAGGAAAACCTTTCCCTTACTGAAGACTACATCATAGCCTCTGTCTTCCAGCATCGCGATCGACACCAAGTTTCTCTTCAGTCCTGGTACATACTTGACATCGGTCAAGGTAAGGTGAGCTCCATGCTCCCTCTGAAAAATAACCATGCCTACACCTGAGACAATATACTTCTCATCATTACCCATCCCTATGAGTATCTGGAGATCTTTCTCCTCCAAAGTACTGAAAAAACTTTTGTCACCGGTCATGTGGAAAGAAGCTCCACTGTCAAGAAACCAACCACTTCCCATCATGGATGAAACCATGCATGCGAAGAGTGTGAAATCCAACTCAAACTGTGAAGCAAGTGCCTCACCTTCAGATCCTTCCCCAAATCCCTTCTTGGACTTCTTCTTTGGGCAATTAGTAGCATAATGACCCAACTCATGACAACGAAAGCATCTCACCTTCGCCTTGTCAATCTTCTTCCCATCATTGGAAGAATTGGATTCAGAAGAGAAACCTTCCCCTTCCCCTTCTTCGCCTTACTCGCTAAGGCACAGTTCTCCTCATCCTGCATGGATGAAGAACCGTCTCTGGTGCACCGTCTAATCTCCTCCTGCATCAAATCCGACCATAGTCGTTCCCAATTTGGCAGTTTCTCCCTTCCATCCACCGAGTCTTTGTAGCTATGCCAACTCTTAGGAAGGTCAAGGAGTGCTAGACTCACCATCCTCATCCCGACAGTCACCCCCACACTTCCCAGCTCATCCTGGCATTGGATGAACTTCGTGAGTTACCTGGGCATACTGTCTCCATTCTCACACTTAATGTTTCTGAGTTTATCTCTTGCTTTGGAATTAAATTCGAATTCCACTAGCTCAAAATTCAACCACTTCCGATCTAGAATTCGTGAGAACAAAGTATTTCTTGTACAGAGATTGACTGTCTAGGCATTCACCAGATATCTCACCTTCCAAAAGAAGGATGAATCCAGAGGCTACCTGGCCCGATTACAGACTCTGCCTGAAGAAATAAAATGTAAACACTTTCTGAATAATAGTTCTGATGATCAATCCTCGCTTGATATCCTGTAAAAATCTCTTCTACAAATCAAGCAGCTCTGATACCATGTAGAAATTTTGAATAATATGACACATATTCACAGAGATTATCCTGATTATACACTTATAAGCGGAACATGCATAATACATAACCTCCTCTACGTTGATCATAAATTTACAGCATCAATAACAATAAAACATCAAGAGAATTCACACATTAACACGGTATGTAACCCGGGGAAAGCATCTCACTAAAAACCCCACACTATCTGTATATTAATGATTGAGAACATGTAACATTACAAAGTACAATGCTTATCACAAGCAATCTAGTACAAGCTCCACCATGTAGAAATTTTGAATAATTTAACACATATTCACAGAGATTATCCTGATCATACAATTATAAGTGGAACATGTATAATACATAATCTCCTCTACGTTGATCATCAATTTACAGAAGCAGAAACATTCACAGGCACACATAGAAGCATCAATCAAACTCATTAACACAGTATGTATCCCGGGGAAAGCATCTCGCTAAAAACCCCACACTATCTGTATATTAATGATTGAGAACATGTAACATTACAAAGTAAAATGCTTATCACAAGCAATCCAGTACCAGCTCCACCTATTACACACAATACAACTCAGATCTGATCTCCAAATCTATTCCACTGCTTGCTTGCCTCTCCAGCTCAATACCTGCTCAAGAACTGATGAGAATGGCTTACCAAACTCGTATTTGACCTGCAAATAATCACTCACACTCTGTTGGACGTGAGCACAAGCTACAATTCTTGATATTGGCCAATTCATTGGCATACTCAATCCCTCTGATTGTGCAAATCATCATGCACAGCTATAGTCACAACTGATAGCAATTTGATCCTCTAACACCTGTCCCTGTTGAACTGAACATGCATTGACATGCAACTGAGTTAACTGATGTATTCTATAGTTGCATTATGAGTTAATAACTTGTGAATTAATTAATAACCAATTCACCCAACTCATCTCTAGTCTATTTGCCAGTTAGACTAAATACAACCAGTTTAACAAAGCTAAACTGAACACAACTCCATCAACTGCACCTCCAGTCCACTAAACTCAAGTCACTTGAGTTCTAACTGAAGTCCTACATGCAAATATTAGTCATCCCATAGGTAACCACATATTTCCCTCTGGGATCTGCATGTACCACATCCGTAGCTCATCCTGAAGTGCTCCAAGAGAATAAGATCAAGTTTATAGTCCAAATATTATTATGAGACAATAATATTTGACTTTTCTATTTTTGACAGCCAGCCTAAAAATAGACTTTGATCACTCACACTGTGATCACTCACACTGTGGTCACCCACACTGTGATCACTCATACTGTGATCACCCACACTGTGATCATCCACACTGTGATCACTCATACTGTGGTCACCCACACTGTGATCAAAAATAGAACTTGCGCCATAATTTTCCTGCGGGCCCACTTAGTGAAGACGACTCTTTTCACTAAGCTCCATCATCTTGTTGCATTCTCAACAAGTATTTCTTGTTGCGCACTTTTCAACACTCAGGATACAAGACCGAAAATGAAATATCTTGTGTTGATTAGGCATATGGAAAAATTGATAAAGATAGCAAAAACCACTCTCAAAAGAGAAACTACATGGGTCCATTAGAAAACAAGGGTTGGATCCAAGTTGGGAAAAATGGAAAAAACATCTCACCAAGGAAAACAAGAAGCTAGCCAAAGTCAAAACGATAAGCAATGATAGAATGAAAAGTATTTTGATCTTGAGAGTATTTTGGAAAATATTTAAATGGAAAGGGAATAAAACTTTTGTACTGCATAGTTCTTGCTTAACAGTTTGGATTGAACCATCTTGCTCTATTCCAAACCCATAAGAAATATTGAGTATTTTGAAGAAATGCAAAGGTTATGGATTGGATCCTAGTTTTTCTTTTTTAAATAAAATACTCATAAGTGTTTATTTATAATAAAAAATAAAAGAAAAAAGAAAAAAAAAATGTTGATACTTTATAGATAAGAAGATTTAAAATATTAGAAAAATACCCCCCCCCCCAAAAAAAAAAAAAACATTGGGGCTACCAATAGCACCACTTTTCAAAATGGAGGTAAAAATTACCACTAAATACACCCTTTGAAAAAATAACTTAATAAAGTTTCTGATAACTTTGTAGCTATGTTAGTAAGCAAAAATGCATTGGGTGAGTAAGAAGAATGAGAAGACATGATCTATATAATGTATGCCTATAGTTTCTTTAGGGATTTGATTGATAGTCCATATGGACCTTGGTAATTAGGATCTTTTGCACATTGATAATCATAGGTCGAGTTTTTAAGTACGCATTTAGGTTATACACCTAAGAGTTAAACTTCTCCCTATTGACACCACCATTAAAATTAGGGATCTAGACCTTTGTTGTTGGCTTGAAATAAATTATTGGTGTTGGGTTCAGTTAAAGATGGTTTTGTAAGACAACCTCTATAAATATATTGTCATCTTTTGCATCATTTGGGTCTTATTTTTTATGTTTGTCTTAACATAATTGTAATTATATGATTCGTGTGTCGACTCCTCTTGTGCACCACCTCTCAAAGTCATTTGAGATTCTAGAAAAAACTACTTACCTGTCTACTATGGGTCTGCCTTTATTAAGATCTCCACAAGAAAACCTTTAGGGGGGCCATAAAGGATATGTTGTCCCCTTGACTCCCATGTAGCAATAGGACGTCATCATGCACCTTCTTTTAGTAGTGTAAGGAATGATTCTCATACCAAGTGAGCTATAATGTCAATTGCTCCAAACACATAACCCTAAAAAGTTGAAGCTTGTGAAAGGGTATAGATCTAGTATTGGGTAAGGGATGGAAACCCCAAGAAAATTAATTAAATGGCCTTGATCATACTAGGCTTAATGATGTGTAATCTAATAAGTGTAAGATGGAAAATCCTTAGGTTGACTAGATCTGAGGATCAATATTTCTAAGCTTTGATAATAACAAAATAATACTTACATAGAAGAAATCAAACATATAATATAAAGGAGTTGTTTTTTTTTTGTAATGTACATAGATATACTTTTTTTGTGTGTGATCTAGCTAACTCGACATTAATATATCACGGCATAGAATACATATAGGATTGCTTATGACTTTCCTCTTGAGAAACTAGGTTCACATCAATTCAAAAAATACACTGAGATTGATGCAAATGATGTTGAGAGTAATTCAAAGTTACTATATGCCTGAAATTAGCTTAACATAGCTTTTTTAAAAGTAAGAAAGAGAACATATGATAGAAATCTAAAAGGAACAATACTACTCCTTTATGAACCTATTAGTAAAGGAAATGGAAATCCAATCATATTGAGATAGTATAAAGTGTGACTAATGTTATATATCCATTTGGTATTTTGGGTCATCATTCATCACATAACATTACACTCAAGTTCCTTCAAAAGCTTAAGCTAGGCCAACTATTTTTATAGGTCTGTCTTTTGGATCCATAGTATTTGAGAATATATATATATATATATAGCAATGACCTCTTTGTAAAAAAATTCATATTTCTTGTGCGAGAGGTTCAATTTCTATAAAATGGCTTGTTGGTGGTGTCCTCTTTCCTCCACCACTCAAGTGATGAGGGCCTTGTTTATCCACTAGAGTTCAATGAGGTTGAAGACTTTGGTATCTTTAGACCTAAGGAAACTTGTGTCTAACACCCGCTCCTTAAATTATGTCTCCAATTAAGCATTGGATAACTTCCTTCTCTTCTACTTGATTACTTGCTCCATGGATTCCACCTTGGTGTTGGTGCCATTGTAGAACTAACATTGGTAGTTCCCTGAGATTTTATGGCATGTGATTGTGCATGAGTGATATGTTAGGGAATTTTCCAAGAGGAATGGTTTTTGGTAGTGGAATTGGAGTTGTGAGTTAGGCCTTGCTTATTATATTTATGACAATCACCTTTGCTAGCTCTCTTCATTGTTAATAGTTTGCAATGGAAATATGATGCAGAAGTTGGGATTAAATTATTAGTATTGAGATAGAGATATGAGGTATGGAGCTAGGGTGGTGGAGATGGCTAGTAGCTTAATGCAAGAAACCATCAGATAAACCTTACCCCTTGCAACAACGTCCCCTGTCAAGGGAGTGTTTGGGGTTTTGTGACCATAACTTGATTTAACAAACCAAGATAAAGAAAGCCAAACAAACTATAGCAATGGTATAAAGGAGGTACATACCATAGCATCAGATGAAAGGATCCTAGAGATAAAACCCAAAACCCTGAGTTTGATGGCCTCCTCTTTGCCCTCGAGCCTTGCAAAGCCATAAAATCGAGGTTCCCTCCTAAACTCATATTGTTGCATGATGGTGGAGAAATCACCACCTAAAATCTTTTGTTGAGTTTTAAATGGTGTGGTCTAGCCATGGATGTTATTTTCCTACCTTTTGTATAATGAATTTTTATACACACGAAAGAGCCCAAATAAATTTCCATACAAACGCCACTTGAACTTCTATATACCGTACACAATTAACACACAATACAAAATATATTACTCTATATAAACTATAATACAAAATTGTAAAACATAATTAAAATTAACTAAATTTTTAATATATTACACTACAAAAACTTTAAATATAATTGATGGATGTGCAGGATTTCACGGGTATTTTCTTTCCATGCAAGGCTTTTAATGCCACCTTTGTTGGTTTTAAGTATATCCTGGGAATCCATGATAGTTTTGGTGAGGATGATCTGTATAGATTAGAGTACGCAAGCACCAATATGGTTGTTGATTGGTATAGGACATCGCTTATATATGGGTTTTATTGCTCCATCATTGATTCTATGCAAAGGCATTTTCTCTGGAAATCAAATATAGATCTAGAGGTTGCAAATTTTAGCTATGAGGCTATCAGATCCATTTTTCTCCAACACCGGATTAACTCGTTTGGTTGTGAGGTTCTTCAATTAGATTCTAGAAGTGGGGGGTTCTTTTCAAATTTTTGCAAAAAACCCAGATGGGAGATTGATCCTCATAAAGGTCTGTGTTATGATTTTGGTGCTTTATCTAAAGAAAAAGATCCAAAATAGAATGTGTATTCTGATGGAATTTCAAAATATGATTTATGTGGGTAGATATTTGCAAGATGAATTTATATTACAAGACTACAACATTGAACGAAACTCCTTTATTATCATCAATTTGCAGCTGAGGCGAGGTTTGCCTAGATCCAGTAACCCTAAGGGACCATTTTCTTTTAAGGATGCAATGAAGAAACATGTGGAGTCACAAAACAAATTTGATCCAAACATCAACATTCCTAGTCCTTACCTTCCTTAATAGATGGAAAAAGCACCAGATCTATTAGTAAATTTATCTCAAGTAAGTGGCATTTTCACAGTCCTCCAAGTTAGAGCTATTATCTATAGATTAATTGGTTTTTGGCCCAAGTTTGGAGAAATACATCAATAAGTCTTCACAAATTGGACCAAAAATTGTGATATTTACTTGTGTTCAAAGGGGTTTTTGTGGTACAATTTGATAATCGAGAGAAGATCTGGATTTTGTTTTAAATGAGGGACCATGGCTATGGGGAAGGACATACCTCTTCTTAACCCCATGGTTTCCATCTTTTGATGCTGCAACAATGGTGATTACGAAGATGTCTGTGTGGATGAGACTTCACAACCTCCCTCTTCCTTTATGGCATCACTATGCTTTAGAAGGTATTGGAAACACTTTGGGGAGGTTTTTGAAGATAGATCAAGAAAGAATGGCAAAAGACATTTTTACATTTGCCAATATATGCCTAGAAATAAACCTTAGTAAAGGTCTACCAGATCACATCCCTTTGGTTCATAAAGATTTTAAGTGGACCAATTATTAGATTTTGACAATACGACTTTCAGGTGTTGTATTTGTCTTCAGACAGAGCATTTGCAGAATACATGCCCATAAATAAAAGAAATGACAAAGAAAATATCCCAAAAGTCAAAGGGGTGGCAGTTTTCTGATATGCATCTTACATATGATGAAGACGAAGAAATGGATGTTAGAATTATCAAACAACGAAATATTAGAATCAATAAGATACCCAAGCAAAGGAGGGTGAAAAGAAGCAAAATGATCCCGAAAGACAAGTCAAAAAAGTCATTGAGTTAGCAGTGATCTAGGAAACATGTAGCAGTCAAGAAGTAGGCGAAACAAAATGAACGCATACATTGAAGAGTTCTAACTCATATAAAATACTCTCAAAATCTAGAAGAGAAGAAAAGACAATAGTATTGTCAATCCAAACTTTCGAGTTTCGTTAAAAAAAAAAAGAAGCTCAATTTATTTAGTTAAATGTTAATCTCAAAATTGTTTTATGTAGCTCGTTCTTTTACTTATTTAATCCCTTGAGAAAATGGTTAAATGCATTTGATACATGTAACTAATGGCTTTTTTTATTTAATAGAAAGTTATGATTAAAACAAAAACAAACCAAAAAAACTTTAAATATAAAAAATGTAATACATGACCAAAAAAAGAAACATAAATATACAATAATGTACAATAACCCCACCAACAAAAAACAAAATTCAATCATCTTTGGCCACAAAATTACTCAAAAGGAAAAAAATGTTTGAGATTATGTACAAGTTATAATGATTAGGAGGGAATTGCGTAACAAAAAATCATTTTCTCAAAGATGTTTGATGGCCATATCTTTAAGACTTAAAACAATGATTACGATAAAGTATCTTTTTCGAGCATCTGTCATTTTCATTAGATTATATTCTTTGTCAATATATACACTATGGAAAAAGTTATTTCATACCTTTCATTTTCATAAGAAATATATACCTTTATAGTTGTCTCCTTGTCAAATTTATTGTTGAATTTTTTTTTTAATGTACAAGGTTCATTATAAATTTTACATGTGGAAAGTAACTTATTGGTTGGATTGTACTTGTAAATCACTTTAGTTAAGATTTGGTGAGTTTATTAGTTATCATTTGGTCACTTAAAGATTTGGTGAGTTTATTACTTATCATTTGGTGAGTTTTGTTAGAGGTGTTGGATTTAGTTAAAGATTTTAGTTTACTTTTTTGATTCGATTGATTTAATTCGTACTTTATCTTTCTTTCTGGGAATGAGTTAAGTAGTGATATAGACAACTTCTTGGTCATTATTTTATAAAAGTTAAAGGTTTAGATGTCTTTACATATGGTTCTTTTTCTTTTGTTTTTCTTTTCATTTTTAAATAGCAATTTTTGTTTTTTGTTTTTTTAATAGCAATTTGCTTTAGAATTTGTTGTGTTTTTTTTTTTTTTGGTGAACTTTTGATTCTTTTTATTTTTTTTAATTATCTTTGATAAATATATTTTTATAATTTAGTATTTAGGTTATATAGAATTTTTGTATTTTGTAATGATTTTGCTTTATAGATTTTTATTTAAATTAAAATGGTGATATAGATTTTAGTATTAAAAAAAAAAAGGGATTTTTTTTTTATTTAGATTTATTTTAAGAATTTTTACTATGAAATTTTCAATTTTTGTGTGGTGGAGATTAAAGAGCGTTGCTTAAATTACGATTAGGGAGATGGATATTGAAGTTGTATTGAAATTCAAAACTATCATCTTAGTGTTAGAACCATGGTCCCTCTTTAATGACTTTTCTTATAGTCTTGTAGCTCGTTAAACTATATGATAAAGAAATCTTTATAGTTAAGACTTATCATGCATGTTGTCGTCTAGTTAGAGTCCATCTATTTGACATTGCAAATGATAGCTAAACCCCATTGAATCTCACATAATAGCTTTGTTCTTGTCATGGTTGATGAACTTGTTTATTTCCTTCAATTGAATATGTTCCAAAAGGGTGCATTTCTCTATGTTCATAATGAAGTCCCCTAACCAATGAATCATCATTATCAAAGGAGAGGAATTATGTTTTGGACTACATCTTTGAAAGAGCGAAGAGTCAAAAATTTCCCCTTTAACAACCCAGGTATAAGGAGAAACTTTTAGAGCATTAAAGGGGGACATCATCCCTCTACTCCACGCACCTCCATGGAGGAAAATTACAAAGTGCAAGATTGACTCTTTATGCAAATTATAATAAGCTAGAGTACAACCATCTTCCAACTACTTATCAACAAAGATCAATATCCATTAATTAATGCAAATCCCCACATTGTCTTGGATCGTAAATGCTCTAGCTCACATCTCCAAGAATAATTTTCTTAATAAATGTTTTTACAGAGGGCTAAAAAATTCCCATATAGGTTACTCAAACCACATCTCCTCCTATGTAAAACACTTAAAAGCATAAGTTTTGAACTTGTCCAAATACCCCATCTCACGCACATGAACCTAGATATCAAACATAATTAACCCATCAATCTAAGCATAATAGAAAGTTATCATCAGTGTTTCAACAAAACGCTAAATACACTTGACATTAATGACCTTATATTTACTTCTACAAAGCACACCCACCAATTGTTGTCCAATAATGCCTCTCAAGTTTGAATGATCCAAGATTTAAATTGAGAGTGATTGCTCAGCATTCCCTATAATATTACTATTTTGTATTCTATAACTTTCAAATGGTGATAAGACCAAAATTTACGCATATTACTTGGGATTTTCCACATAATTTTGAGACATGTAAAGAGGTCCAAAAATCATAATATTCTCACCTTGATAAGAGTACATGAGACATGTATAGTGTGTGGTTAAAGCTATTACATTTTCTAACCCCTATACATTTTGTAAATGAGACAACATATTAACACACTATTGAATTAGACTAGGCAAGGAGTGGTCGAGTGTAAATCATGTTTATAGATCATTTTTAATTAGCTTCACATGTTTAAAATATACTATATAAATATAAATTTATGGATTTTTTTTAAAGATGAAAAAAAAGTGCATTTAATCTTTGACTTCGAACTATGATATCTAAAACTACAATGGTTAATTATATTGAAAGGCATTTTGTTGAGAGGAATTTACATGTCACCATTTTAAACTAATTAAAAATGGCAAACTCTTTTCTCTATATAGAAAATCATGAAAATCATACATTGAAACATGTGTTAATTAACACTCCACTTGTCATATGTTACATTATGCAATTGTGAATTTTACTTGGCTAGCATTCTAGTCAAAATTATCACATGCTTCTTGTTTTCATCTCCTCTTGGTAGTGCACGTCATGTCTTCAAAATTTTAGATTGTGCCATCATAGGGGTTTTGAGTTGGCCTCTATTTCCTCTACAGAGATTGAACTACACAATCATCCTTGTATTTTCAAGGTCATGCCTTAATTATTGTTCTGGAATGCCATCGACCAACAAGTGTGCTTCAAGAGATTCTTAATCTAACAAAGGCAACGATAAGTATTAATGCAATTTTGACAACAAGAAACCTAGAAAAGAATGGTATGAATGGTATGTGATAGAAGAAAATATATTCAAGATAATTTGTTATGGAAAGGGTTGAATCTTAGGATTGGGTCCACATCTTATTGAAAAATATATTAAGTTTCTCGTTGAGTATTTAAAGTTGCATGAAAGCTAGTGATGGCCAACATTGGAGATGACATGATTATTTTGGTATTCATCACCCACAAAAACAAATAAAGTAAAACCAATGATAAAAGTGATAAAGGATGATGGAATCCATGGAACGTACCCATGTGCAAGAGTGGTTAATGTCCAAGTAATTGAGATGTTCTCTTGTGCAAGCCTGAAAGTTATTTTAGAACATATATAGATCTTTCTCATTTTAATTAAAGTAGTCATCAACACTCAAATTTATTGTTTTTTAAAGGAATCATTGGTTACAAGAAGGGTTTGTTATTTATTTTCATTATGATTACATTATTAATTGCATTAATTTTTTTTTGTTTCACAAGTATAGAAGTTAGATTTGTACGACTTAAATATTTAAATAAGCATTGGTTACAAGAAGGGTTTGATATTTATTTATTGCAAAAATGTATCTCACGAAATGATTTTTTGGCATTGGAAAACACCATATACTTAAGATTAGAAACATTTTTTATTATCATATATACTATCTATATTCATAATTAGCTGCTAGTTAAATTCAAATTCCATGTAGTAGCATTGGGTTAAAAGTTCATGTAATAAAGAACAATAAAGGCAAAAGAATAAGATCAAGGTCATGGACACATATTCCAATATCAATGTTGGGTGAAACATCCTAGTGGGTGTCATTTTGATTTATTTACGGCTAAGGAAATTGGAAAATGAATTGGAAAAGGTAAAGAGACATTAATTGGCATTTATTTATGAAAATAAAGGAAAATAGGGGAAAAGGGAGATGAAGGGTCACAAATTTGCATGAGGAGGAAAATTGAAGGAAAATAGAGGAAAATGAAAAAAATAGAGGCATCAATGATAAAAAGGCTTATGAGAATCAGTTCACAGTTTTTGTTAGTTCAGTTTTGGAGTGATCTTCTATCCTCTCATACTCTTGCACACTTAGAGAATTCTTGGAGCACTATAGCATTAGAGAAAGGAAAGCAAAGGAAGGACAAGGAAAGTAAAGGAAGGAAGAGGAAGAGCAAGGAAAGCAAGGAAAAGCAAGGAAGGTTGGATCAAGTAGCTTCAACAAGAAGATTTTACAGGTAACATGTTGCATGTGTGATTTCCTAGGTAAGGTGTGAATGCATGGTACATGCATTTGTTCATTTGGTTCATTTGTTGTCACTAGCATGGGTTTTGTCTAGTCTGACAATGGTTTTAGCCTTGCTTTCCATTTCCTGGATAGCCATGGTGTGATGGGATTCTTTTATGTTGAGCTTTGGATTGTCGAAAGGTTTTGGAACCGGGTGAGGTGGTCTCAGGAAAATTCCCAAGGGTTGGAGTTGGAAGTGGTTTAATCTCCAAGAAGGCCTCGACAAGTGGGTGGAGACAGGAAAAACCTCAAGGTAATGGTGAAGAAACTCTGAGGAATCCAAGCTTGTTTTGGCTTCGTGATCTCTTGACCGGTTTTGGCAAGATCGCGGTAGCCTGAGGGTGGGGTGGTTTAATATCTAGGAATTCTTGGTTGTTTATGTCTTGAAATACCACATTCATGCTTGGAATATGGCACAGGGGTGATTGGCTAAAAGAAATATTTGGTTCAACCCAATCTATCGTCGGTTGGTACGTGGAAGACCCTGACTTGGTTGGCTTTTGCATAAGTTAATAAGAGTTATTTTCCTATCGTAATATATGAGCACTGGTACTTGTTATTATGTTGATTTAATGGTTGTTCTGCCATGGTTAATAATTTGGTTATATGATGGTTATAAACGTGGATTGGTAATGTCATCTAACTATGACTTGTTCATGATTTGATAAGTATTTTGTGGTTAATGAATGCATGGGCTAACAAGTGTTATTGCAACTATTATGAGAGGGAGTTAGACCTTCTTAGTGATTCTCAGATAAGTTTCAAACTATTATGATCATATATGCATTCATGACCTATAGCTTACATGTTCACCATATGTTTGACGAAATGACTATCATGGTTAGGGTTGGTTAGGTCAAGTTATTGTTCAAGTTTTGTATGACTAGCATTGTCATTATATCATTTATCACTCTTAGTAGCTACAAGAAGTTCTAGGCAGTGGTCTGGAGGCTGGCCTAGAAAGGTGGCTCAGATCTCAAGACCACACCCCCTGAACTGAAGATTTTGGGCTATAACCACAAGGAAGGAGGCTTGTGTGTGTGCTTGGAGGGATATAACAGCGCCCTTTCCTTGTCATGCATGCGGTTGTGGGCCCAGGTCAATGAAAAAACTATTCAACTCACTATTTTCTCACTTGGGGTGGTTCTTTGGTGCTTGAGTGTCTTGTAAGCCTTGAGGGATGTCTGTAAGTTGTCAGTTGTTGGCCCCACTTCCATAACTGAAGCTTGGAGGCCGGATGTCATACTAACTCTTCATCTCATGTTTACCCTGGCAAACTAATGAAATTGGGTAAATGTGGGAGGGGGGTTACAAGGTGGTATCAGAGCATGGTTCAAATACTTGGACTGGATGGGCTAGATGAATTGTGTTATCCATGCATTGTCATGGTTATGGTTTTCATTCATGAGGTCATTATATGTATCTAGTATTACCATACATGATGTCTACATATTGATATTATTATGTATATATATGTATCATGCTAATCTGAATTGATTTTGTAGATGAGATAACCTCCCCTGAACTTCACTTAGGTATGTGGATTATGTTTATATTTGGTTATATGACATTTTACGTTTGCAGAAAGAAGAATAGGATCAGAGATGACTAGGAGAATGGTGGATTACAGTTCATAAGACTCTCCTTATATATCATATCAGAAATAAAGAGATGAGTACTCTCCTGACATAGCATATACCTTGAGAAGTTTAAAGGCAGAAATCAGAGGTTGGAAGGTAGATAATGACAAAATAATTCAGTAAGAAGAAAGTCTTTCTAGGGCTCAGGAAAAACAAGTGGAGGTCAATGCAATCATCCTTCAAAGCTTGTTAGATTTGCAGAGACAGGGACAACCACAGATCAGTTATGGGTGGAACGAAAGGACTAATGGGGCATATGGTAGCAGATCCTTATTAGGGCACAGGTCATATAGGGATGAAATAGTTAGAGATGGTAGGTTCTTAGATACACCTGACATGAGAGACAGTGGTTATGGGTTATATTCTAGTTCTGGTTCAGATGGGCATCATGGTCATCATCATTATCATCCTTATAGGAGGAGCGAGAGGGGATATTTGCTAGATGATTTCAAGAAAGCCAAGCCTCTTACATTTGATGGAGAGCTAAATATATCAGATGAAGTAGAATCATTATTGCTTTCATTGAAGAAGTTCTTTGAGCTGCATGATTATACATAGAACATGAAAGTCAGGATAGTTATTTTCAGTCTCAAAGAGAAAGCGAACATCTGGTGGGAAGATATGAAGCATGGAAGGGGCATCAATCAGAGGAGTCAAGTTGGCATGAGTTCAAAAGACTCTTCAAGAAGAAGTACTTTTCCAAGAGATACTATGACAGAAAGGCCAAGGAGTTCTATAAGCTAAAGATGGGATCTATGACAGATGAGGAGTACATGACTAAGCTTCTGGAGTTGTTGAGGTATGTGCCTTTACTCAAGGATGAGTAGACAAAAGTTATGAGATTCATTAGTGGACTTCCATTAGAATTCAAGGATCAGATTGAGTATGATGAGCCTCCATCGCTAGAATAAATCACTGGAAAGTTGAAGCACTATTATGAGAAATCAAAGCGTAAGTTCGAGCCTAAGCGAGATTAGAAAAGGAATGACAAGACTAAAGGAAAGTTTCCACCGAAGCGAGAAACACCTTAGCATGCAGGTGAAAAAGAAAATGTTGCTCCTTACAAGAAATTTAGTACAACAGAGAAGGGATATGGATCTCACCCTGGAGAGAAGCAAAATAAGGGTAGTGGCATAAAACTCTCGTCATGTTAGATTTGTGGAAAATATCATTGCAATAATTATTTTTCGTTGTATCAAGGTAGCATACCTCAGATATACAGTGCTCAGGAGGCAAAGAAAGTAGGGGATGTGGGCCAGAGAATTCCTCTTATCTATGCAACATTTGATAAGAATCAGGCAGATCACTATGCATTAATTATTGAGATGGAAGGTAAGCTTAGTGATTGATTTATTTCCATTTTGATTGATCCTGGATCTAACTATAGTTATGTTAATCCTGACTTGGTCGATAAGTGTGGTTTGAGAAAATCAGTGCATCTAGAGTCTTGGTTGGTGCAGTTGGATACACGTACTAAGAAAATAGTTCATCATTGGGTAATATCTTGCGCATTTGAGCTTAATGGTATCCTTACATCATCACATCTAAATATGCTTCCATTGGGATCATACATCATGCTTCTGGGTATGGATTGATTGTACCTTCACAGGACTAAAGTGGATTGTTATGAGAAGGCTATCAAGTGCTTGGATGATGATGGAGAGAAGATAATATTGTAGGTTAAGAAGAAGCCTACATCGATGAGAATGGTTACAACTATGCAAGCTAAGTGCAGTTGCAGAAAAGGATGTGTATTTTTTGCAATGCATGTTTCTAGTGACAAAGGGGAATATGTTGATGGTGTTGAAGTATTGAAGAGGTATCATGTTTTGAAACAGTTTCAGGATGTATTTCTAGCAGATATTTTAGGGTTACCACCTCATAGGGAAGTGGACTTTTCTATTGAGTTGGTACCAAGAGCAGCACCAGCATTAAGGGAACCTTACAGGATGAGCACTCTAAAATTAGTGGAATTAAAGTTGCAGCTTAAGGAAATTATTAATAAGGGATACATTAGGCCAAATGTGTCACCTTGGGGTGCTCCAATGTTGTTTGTGAAGAAGAAGGACAGTACTCTCAGGTTGTGCATTGATTACTAGCAGTTTAATAAGGTGACTATCAAGAACACGTATCATTTTGTCGTGGATTGATGACTTGTTTAATCAATTGTAGGGAGCAACAATATTCTTAAATATTGACTTGAAATCAGGATATCATTAGGTACGCATCAAAGAAGGGGACATCTACAAAACCGCATTCCATACCAGGTATGGTAATTATGACTTTTGTGGTTCCTTTTGGTTTAACTAATACTCTAGCTACTTTCATGTGTTTTATGAATAGTGTGTTACATCCTTATCTAGAGAAGTTTGTGATAGTATTCATTGATGACATATTGATATATTCTAAGAACTAGGAAGATCATTCAAAGCACCTAGCAGTGGTGTTAATATTGTTGAGAGAGCATCAGTTGTATGCCAAGCTTAGCAAGTGCAGTTTCTTTTAGAATGAAGTTCATTACTTGGGACATGTTGTTTCTAAGGAAGGTATAGTAGTGGGCCTGACAAATATTAAAGCTATCATGGAGTGGGCAACTCCTAGGAATGTGGATGAGGTGAAATCATTCATGGGATTAGAAAGTTATTACAGGAGGTTCATCGAGAAATTCTCATGGATTGCCTATCATATTACATCGTTGTAGAGGAAAGGAAAGAAGTTTGAATGGACAGAAGAATGTGCAACTAGTTTTGAGTAGGTGAAGTAGTTGCTTACAAATGATCTAGTTCTAAATATTCTAGATCCAGATAAAGAGTATGTGGTGTGTAGATACTTGCAAGAGAGGACATGATGGAGTCCTAATGTAGGAGGGACAAGTGGTATGCTACGAGTCAAGGAAATTGAATGAGCACAAGCATAATTATGTGACTCATGATCTTGAGTTGGAAATGATCATTCATGCATTGAAGTTGTGGAGGCACTATCTTCTTGGTAGAAGGTTTGTTTTGATGAATGATCATAGTGGGCTGAGATGCTTGTTTGACCAACCTAATTTGAATGTCAGGCATTAAGCTAGATGGTTGGTTATGCTCATTGAGTTTGACTTTGAGATCAGGTACATTAAGGGTAAGGAGAACAAGGTTGAAAATGATCTTAGCAAAAGAGTGTAGGTAAATCACATTGCAGATATTAGTTCATATGGGACGAATTTGCAGGAGTGGATCTTGCAAGTAGGGCAACAAGATGACAGGTAACAACAACTTAAGCACAAGTTACAACAACAAAGTACAGGTGATCGGGATGTGGATTATCATCTCACGGTAGATGGTTTGATGAAATTTAGGGACAATATCTATGTGTCGGATAACATTGAACTTAAGAAGCTTATCTTGAGGGAATTTCATGTCAATCCATATTCAAGTCATCCTGGATATCATAAGACTTTGACAATTGTGAAGAAGTTTTACTACTATCCAAATATGAAGAAAGATGTAGTTGAATTGGTTAAAAGGTGTTTAGATTGTCAACAAGTAAAAGCAGAGTGCAATCATCCAGGTGGTTTATAGCAGCCGATTCCAATTCCGGAGTGGAAATGGGAGGTCATTTCCATGGATTTCATCACATGTTTTCCAAGGACATATAAACAACATGTTACATCATGGTTGTGGTTGATAGGTTGACCAAGGTTGCTCACTTCATTCTAGTGAAGTCCACTAATTCATTTAGTGAGGTTACTCAGGTCTTCATCAAGGAGATAGTGAGATTGCATCATGTTCCTAAGAAGATCATATCAGACAGATATGCCAAGTTCACTTCCAAGTTTTGAATTGAGTTGTTTGTAGGTTTGGGGACATAGTTGTATTTTAGTACAACCTATCATCTGCAGACAAATGGACATAAAAAGAGGGTTAAAGATTATGGAGGATATGTTCAGGATGTATGTTATGCACCAGTAGAGGAAGTGGGAAGAGTATCTTCCACTAGTAGAGTTTTCGTACAATAATGGGTATCAAGAGTCCTTAAGGATGAGACTGTTTGAGGCACTTTATGGGTAGAGTTGTAATACTTCCATTTGCTGAAGTGATCCAGTGAACAGGGTATTGATTGGACCGGACATGTTGGAAAAGATGGAACAAGAAATGTAGGTTATCAAAGAAGAATCTAAAGGCAACACAGGACAGGAAGAAGAGCTATGCATATAAGCACAAGGCATCAACAGAGTTTCGGGTTAGGGAGCATGTGTACTTTCACATCAAGCCCAAGAAGAGCTCCTTGAGGATTAGATAATGTGCCAAGTTGGAACCTCGATATTGCTGACCTTTTGAGATTTTGAGAGGATTGGACCAGTGGCCTACAAACTTGCACTACTGCCATAGAAAAATTCCATGATGTTTTCCATGTTTTGTTGCTTAAAATATACGTGAAGGATGTTGATCATGTGATTGACTGGTCTATATTGCAGGTGGATCCAGAAGGAGAATTATATTCAGAACCTCAGTGCATATTGAAGCGGAAACAACTCATGCTTTGGAACAGAGCAATCGATAAAGTTAAAGTGCAATGGAAGCACTTTGTGCCCAGTGAAGCTACATGGGAGATGGCTGATCAGATGCAGGCTATGTATCCTTCATTATTTTCCAATGAAGGCAAATTATTTTTTGGTATATGTGCATATATATGTATGGTTTTCATTGTAAATATCACAATGAGTTGTGTTATAAAGCTCCAATAAGCATTATGATTGTCCTGTTTGTCATCGTTTTCAATAATTGTTTATTGTAATACTGCATCAAGCTAATTTATAAAGCTCCATGGGCAACATGTTTTGGTTTCCAGCTATTTTGTTGGTCATAGGTGTCATAGAACACCGAGGATAGTGTTCCCCTAAGGGGGAGGAGTTTATAACGACCCTGGGTTAAAATTTCATGTAATAAATGATAATAAAGGCAAAAGAATAAGACCAAGGTCATGGGACACATATTCCAAGTTGAATGTTGGGAAAAACATTCTAGTGGGTGTCATTTCAGTTTATTTATGGCTAAGGAAATTGGCAAAGGCATTGTCAAAGATAAAGAGGCATTAATTGGCATTTATTTATGAAAATAAAGGAAAATAAGATAAAAGGGAGATGAAGGGTCAAGGATTTTCATGAGGAGGAAAATTGAAGGAAAATAGAGGAAAATGAAGAAAATAGAGGCCCCAATGATAAAAGGGCTTCTAAGGATCATTTCACAGCATTTGTCGGTTCAGTTTTAGAGTGGTCTTATATTATCTCATACTCTTGCACACTTAGAGCATTCTTGAAGCACTCTAGCATTGGAGAAAGGAAAGCAAAGGAAGGACAAGGAAAGAAAAGGAAGGAAGAGGACAAGCATTGAAAGGAAGGACAAGAAAGGGAGGTTGGATCAAGCAGCTTTAGCGGGAAGATTTTGCATGTAACAGGTTGCATGTGTGATTTCCTAGCTGAGGTGTGAATGCATGATACATGTATTTGTTCATTTGTTTCATTTGTTTTCATTGGAATGGGTTTTTCCTAGTTTGAAAGTGGTTTCAAACTTACCTTTCCATTTCCTAGATAGCGATGGTGTGATGGGATTCTTTTCTATTAAGCTTTTGATTTCCGGAAGGTTTTGGAACCGGGTGAGATGGTCTCAGGAAAAATCCCAAGGGTTGCGGGTGGAGGTGGTTTAATCTCTGGGAACACCTCGATAGGTGGATGGAGATAGGAAAAATCCTCAAGGTAATGGTGAAGAAACTCTGAGGCATCCAAGATTATTTAGGCTTCAAAATCCCTTGAATGGTTTTGGAAAGATCGCGGTAGCCTAAGGGTGGAGGTGGTTTAATGTCCGAGAATCCCTGGTTGTTTATGTCTTGAGATACCACATTCATGCTTGGAATATGGCATGAGGTTGATTAGCTAAAAGAAATATTTGGTTCAAACCAATCTATGGTTGGGTGGTACGTGGAAATCCCTGACTTGGTTGGATTTTGCATAAGTTAATAAGAGTTATTTTCCTATTGTAATCTATGAGCACTTGTACTTGTTATTATGGTGATTTGATGGTTTCTATATCATGGTTAATAATATGGCTATATGTTGGTTATAAGCATGGATTGGTGATGTGCTCTAGCTATGACTTGTTCAAGATTTGATGGTTAATGAATGCATCGGCTAACAAGTGTTATGACAACTATTATGAGAGGGAATTAGACCTTCTTGGTGATTCTTAGATAAGTTTCAAACTCCTATGATCATATATGCATTCATGACATGTAATTTACATGCTCACCGTATGTTTGACGAAACGACTATCATGGTTATGCCTGGTTAGGTCAAGTTCTTGTTCAAGTTTTGTATGAATAACATTGCCGCTATTCCATTTATCATTATGAGAAGTTACAGGAAATTATGAGCAGTGGTCTCGACGCTAGCCAGGAAAGGTGGCTCAGATCTCGGGACTGCACCCTCTGAACTGAATATTTTGGGCTATAACCACAGAGAAGGAGGCTTGTGTGTGTGCTTGGAGGGCTATAACCACACCCTTCCCTTGTCATGCATGCAGTTGTGGGCCTAGAACAGTGAAAAATCTATCCAGCTCGGGGTTTGGTCACCTTGGGTGGTTCTTTGGCCCCTAAGTGTCTTGTAAGACTTGAGGGATATTTATAAGTTGTCAGTTGTTGGCCCCACTTCCATAAATAAAGCTTGTAGGTCGGTTCATGTCATAGTAACTCTTCGTCTCATGTTTACGCTCACAGGCCAGTGAAATTGGTAAATGTGGAAGGGGGTGGTTACACTCCATTTTACAACTTAGTATATATTATGTAATTTTAGTCATTTTTCTAATTGGGGAATTCATCTTTAGAATTTATGATCTTGTTTTAAAACCAACTCAAACAAAAAAATCAAATTATTGATAAAACAAAAAATATTTAAAACCATAACAAAGCATTGTTATAACATTGGCATATATATATTAAGCATTACATTCTCTTTGATATTTGAACTCTATACATGTTAATGAAGTATAAAGACAATTTTAGACTCAAACATTTTTACATCAATTTGTCATTAGATATACCAAGTGAAATTTTTCTACATCATCAATAGTAAATTGAAAATACTTATCATGAAATGGTGTAAACAATTATTGTCATTTAATTATACTTGTCATGAAATAAATTTTTAATTAATTTGTACATAGTGTTTATCAAAATCGAAATTATTTAAAATGGATTATAAATAAAATAGTGTAGATTAAAAAAAACATAGTAAAAGAGGTTTCTAATTATATGCATATGGAAAATGAAAGAGGAAGTAAATTGTAGAAGTTGGCATTAATAAAAAAAATTGAGTAATTTTTTAGCATAACAAATTTTTGTAATCTTTCTCATATATAAAAATAATTATAGTTAGGTAATGTGAGTTTTAATATGATTGGAATGTTTAATTTGTTGTTTGAGTAGTTGGGATTCAGGGGCATTTAAGTCATCAAAATTACCTAAGGATCACATACGGTTTGCACCACATGGCCAACCCACAACATGGTTGGATTTTTCCCAGAATTTCGAATCAGTAACCTTTTTACCATAGAGTACCTTAACAGAGCAACCTATCACTGTCTATTCTACACCCCATGGGTAGATATCTATATATATTAAAAAAGATGTGTGTGTGTGTGTGTGTGTGTTTTAATTAAATTTGGTTTTATAATTTTTGGTTTAGTTTTGTAGTAATTTTATTAGTGAAAATTGGTTTTAATTTTAGACATCATGTAAGTTCTTTTTTTGATGATGATGATGATAGTAGTTAACGTCCACTGAGACCAAATTGGTCTATCGGACCTATAATTTTCTTAGTTTTTAATTGTTTATCTCCTCGTCTTTCTTGGTGAGATTGGCGTTGTAGCTTTCCTTTTTTTCTCTACGGTCTTCCAACTTCCTTTATCTTGCATCTCCTTCATCTCTTCTGGTTCTTGGGACATTGGTGTCTTAGCTTCACGATCTATTGTGTTCGTCCTTTTGAAGATAGTCGGAGAAGAAGTTTGGTCTAGGAGATTTGCTTTGCTGTTAAATGAATATTTATTTTATGCGGTATTCGAATCCTCATAACTGCTGATGCTTGAGGGGTCGTCGAGTTCACTTTTTTGTTGTTGGACGGGGCTTTCTCCCTGCTTGACTTGAGAGTTGTTTCTTTCTTGCCCGATTTCTTGTGATTCAGAGTTTTCTCTAGATTATTCTTCTTTGATGACAGTGTAGTGTTCTTTTTGTGCTCCTTCCCACCATGTAGATCTGTGGTGGTTTTTTCTAGCAGAAATTTTATGGGAGACTTTTGGGTAATTTTTGGCTAGATGGCCTGTCTCAAAGCAGGATCAACATCTGAAGAGAACACTTTCATAATCGAGTTTCTGGTTCCACACATAGTCTTTACTTGTTAGGTTTATTTCAGCTGGGAATCTGGCGCTGAATTCCATTTCCACACAAATGCGTGCATAGGAGGTTCTAGCATATTCATCTGTTTCTGGGCACCTGCAGTAAAATTTCCCAATTGCATTTCCAATGGCTTTTAACAAAAAGAGATTCTAGAGATGGAAAGGTAGGCTTGGCAATCTCACCCAAACTGGTGCTGAGGTTATGACTATTGTTGAGGGATCGAATAATGGGTTCCATGGCTTCATGAATAGGCCTGAGTTTTCCCAAAACCAAGGGCCGGAATCTAGAATACATTGTCTGCTTTCAGGATTTTCAAAATCTACTATAAAGAAACCCTTAGCACAGGGGTAGATATTAATTTCATCAGAAATGACAGGCTTCCATACCTCCGAGATCCAATTGTGGAGAGTTGTTAGCCATGGCCAAAAACCATTGAACCGGCAAATTAGGGCACTTTTGGAAAACTTCAAAGCCTCATCGAGTGAGGCCTGGACCACCTGGACAGTGGGAGCTGGGGCTTCACTGACGATATGGGCAGGAGCTTTCCCTCCAGAAGCAGACGGAACTGAGCCAGCAGCTATTTTCGCGAAGCTGGGAGCCATATTTTACTTGCTCGTAGAACCCAGCGGCAGAGAAATAAGGTAGATCTAGATCTAGCCACAGAAGATTGAACAGGTGGTTCGTCTATGAAACAAAAGATTAGATCTAGAACCCAGCCACAGAGAAATAAGGCAGAATATTAGATCTAGATCTAGATCTAGCCGCAAAAGATTAGATCTAGAACCCAACCACAGAGTCTCAATAAGCCTTTTAATCCTAGCTTTGATAAGAGAGGAAAAAGCATGTCGCTAGGCACATTGCTTTCATAATCATAGACGTTTGATCCAAAACAGTGCCATCGGTTCTCCCCTACGATCCCACTGTCATAATCCTCATATTTGAGCCGGAGCTCGACTGCATACCGCCCAGATCTGGAAATATATTTGAGTCGGAGCTCGATAGAACTCTACAGAAAAACTTATCAACTTGCGGAAGATAAATCTCTCACGAAAGAACCCTTACCCTTTTTCCGACCGGGGAAAAGATTGACAGAACTCTGCGAAAGAACCGCCCAGATCTGGAAATATATTTGAGTCGAAGCTCGACAGAACTCTCTAGAAGAACCTGTGGAAGAACTTATCAACCTGCGGAAGATAACTCTCTCACAGAAGAACCCTTACCCTTATTTCGACTGGGGAAAAGCTCGACAGAGAACTCTGCAGAAGAACCACCCAGATCTGGAAATATATTTGAGCCGGAGCACGACAGAACTCTGCGGAAGAACCTGCAGAAGAATTATGCGGAAGAACCTGAATGAGTGCATTGAATTAAATTTAATATTTAAAAATGAAATTGGATATATATATATATATATATATATATATATATATATATATATATATATATATATATATATATATATATATATATATATATATATATATATATATATTTTAAAATCCAATTTTAGTTCCCTGATTAGAGTGTTAATAATGATGTGATGGATTCGTAGGAGGTTATGCCCTCCACTTCCCAATTGTATTATTCATTTAAGGTTTGGAGGTTGTCGCAAGAGCCAGTTGGTGAGGTTACAGGTGGAGTTTTTTTCTTTAAATGACATTTCCTATGTTGGTTTTGGAATCTAAAGGGGCAAGCGAGAGTGGAGGTGAGGGAAATCCCTTGACCACCATTTGTTGGTTTACAATCGTTTTAATGGTTTATAGTCTATCCTGGTATGAAGATTTATTGTTGAAGAGTTGTATTGGTGTTGGTATCTTCTTTCAAGTATGCGACCTAAGTCTTAATAGTGTGTTGGTGAGAAAGATATTGATTATTTCTTATGTAATTTTCTAGTTTATGGTCTTTTGTCATTGGTCTAGTTGGTCAGCTCAATATCTATGTCTACTTGTTCTATCATGGCTAGTTTTCCAGTCCCTGGTTGTGTTTAATGGTTGTCAGGTGATCTAGAGTCATAACCTTTGTAAGGTCCTAAATTAAAGTGTTTTTTATTCTTAGTAAGCGAAAGTTCTTACCATTGAGATACTGTCAATTTTTTTTGGGTATTTTGCTAATTGGTGGCACTATGCTGATAGTGCTTTGTATCTACATTTTTGTGTTATGTTTGAGCATAGGTCAGTCTCACTTTTTTTTTAGGGAATTATAGTCTTGTGTGTCATCGTTCTAGGTTGCAGAGAGTTTGATAATTTGGTGGATTTTGAACCATTAGTTTGGCGATTAGGTGATGAAATAATGGTTTTTAGGTCTAGTTATCAAGGTGTTAAGTCTAGTTCTTCTTCTTGTTTTTTATAGGGCATGGTTCTTTTAGTAGTTATCTAAAGTGTTCCTCCTTTGTAGTGTTTATGCCTCCTAGATAGATAATGAGTAGCAGGCAAGGTGGAGGAGGTAATTCTACTTTGGGGCAAAAGAGGGTTCATCCTTTTGTGTATGATTCAATGGCTACTTTCTTTAATGTAGTCCCTCCAGAGGTGAGGAAAGAAATTCAAGTGTTGGAGAGTCAAGATGGATGGGACCACCCATACCATTCAGATTCTGAATTGATTGGTGAAGATTCAAAGTGGGTTCCTAATCTTGGAAAATATAAGAGTAGGAAACTACATTTTTTTAACTCTCTTGCTTTACATCAACAAATGTCAACCCTATTGCAGCTAGTCTTAGAAGACAAGTAGATGGAAAATTACAATGTATTCTGCTCACTCGAAAACATTAAATGAATGCTTTGTAATCAAAGGTTTTGTTTGGATACTTTGGATTCTCGTTTGTCTTGTGTAGATGGATTTCTTGTGAGTGACTCTGCCTTTGGAGACCTCACAGATCCTCTGAGTTCTAGTGCTTAGGCGTTGACTATAATTTCCTCTTCAGGCCATGATTAGAGATGGTGGGCTATCATGTTTTTTTGCAGTCTATTTTAGTCGGTCTCTAATGTGACCAACAAAGCATGAGTTTTTGGCTGGGTTCCTCATTCTATTTTGGCTTAGGCGTAATTTGTTCAAGAAAATTGTTCTGGTTGGCATTCTAGTTTGTAATGTGGAGAGTTGTTTCTCTGTTGTTCTTTTTTGATACGGTTGTGGATTGGTTAGTATTATATATGGCTTTGTGTGTTTTTATGGATGGCTCTCTATTCTTGTTGTTTCTTTGGGTTCATTTGGAAGGTGATGATATGCTTGGTGGTTGGTCTCATATATGCCTCTGTGCACATTATGGTGACTTCTTGTTTGACATTCCCACCGCAAATATCTTTGTTCACATTGCTCCTTGGGTTCTAAACCTGCACTATGATGATATGTTCTCTTGGAGGCATGTTTTGCATTAGTTCGTTGAGGCTTGGTCTTCTCTGGAAATTATGCTTTATTATGATGAAATTAATTATTGGAGAGGGGTGATGCACCTTGTGGCCTCTTATCTCTATGGTTTAAAAGCTTTATGATCAGCAAAGAGATTTCTTTTGCGGACATGGTTTCAAATTGTCATTTATGTATCTATTGTGGAAATGGCCTATATTAGGACTACGAAATTATGCTTTGATGAACTGGATTGAGCGTTCTGCTCTATGATTTTGTTGTATTTGGATTTATGAGATATTTCAGTTTCTGATATGAATTGTTGGATAAAATCTATAAGAAAAATTGTGTATGAAATACAAGTGCCTTAAAAGAAATTGATTTTCATAAAATTCATAGTGTTCTTTTTTAATTGAATATCATATTTGAGAAAGAGAATATCAATTTTATAATCCACTATATCCATGGATGAACATGAACCATTGATGGCAATAAATGGTGTTTTATTTTATGTCTGAGAATAAATGGATGGACAATATTTGTTTATCTTTTTTAATAAATTTAACACCTTTAGTATTTGGTAAAGTTTAAACGAATTTAACATATTTTAATATAATAATGTTTATGATGTTTTTGTGTTACTATAATTAGATTTTTGTTTTAATTTTTTTAGATCATATTTTTATGATATTAAAAAAGTATAGGTTATAAATTTAGTATATATTAATACTTTATAGTAAATTTTAATATATTTTTTTTGTTAATAATTTTATAAAGAAAAAATAATAATGATATTAATAATTTTGATATTTATAGTTATAACTTATTATGTCATAGTCTTAATGTTTATTTTTCACAAATAGGAAACTAAGAATTTTTTTTATTGTAAGTTGGAAATATTTATATTGATATACAAAAAGTTTACAATATAAATCTCCAAAAAAATACAAAGCATCGAAACCCATAACAAACTCATCATGAGGACCCAGAGAATAGGCTTTGTTTTAACTACCACTTAAAAAACTCAACATTACAACAAAAAAGACAAGATATATATTATCCACCTGGCCAACAATACAAGAGAAGGAATGAAAAACACATGACACAAAATACACTTGAACCAACAGGGCCACAAAGACAACAAAAAGCACAAAATATTATAGACATACGCCACAAGATGTCCCACAAACCAACTGTTTGAGAAAAAACTGCAGAAAAGCCAGAAAAGAATAGCACGTAACCATTAGAGCTCCATTTAGCTAGAAAAATATGATGAAACAATGCCACTACTCCACAGAGAACTTGTATGAAGAAGGATGTGCACCACCAACTATCGACAACAATTATGATATGATACCCAACAAAGTCAACCTATAGGACTGCAATGAAACACATTCGAAAGAGTGTGAATAGAGTAGTACGCACATGGGCAACATAAACCAAGGTAAAAAAGAAAAAACTTTTGATAGACAACATCAAGTCGAACCACATTAGAACCATAAAGAAGTGCACCATATAAACTCACGCTCTCCAAAAAAGAACCAAAATAGATAGAACTATGACTGCCTAATTACATGGTAAAGCCCTATCATAGAGCGCAAGAGAAACTTAGTTGCACTGAAATTTCCAAAAAGAAAAATCTTCAGGCCAGAGCCTTTAAATGGAATCAGATGAATCATGTGTGCCATCACAAATGGTATTATCCCTTGGGAGAGTCGAATCAACATGAGGATTCATTAAGTCACCAAAGGCTAAATATGAAAGTAAACAACCCTCCACACGACCCAAACAAGCATGAATATTGTTGAGACTGAAGTGATTATTGTGAAAAATACGTTTAATATCTTCAATCCCAAATAACATATTATATGTATTAACTTTCTTACCCTTAAAACCCAACCTAAGTAATGTGCCCAATTGTTGATACAAAGATAGGGAAAAGAGGAAACCAAGTCCCCGCTTCCGAGAGCAACTGATATTAGGGAGCCATTTGAGCCTACTACCAGCAAATTTAGAATCAAAACAATACCCTCTATCCATAGCTTCTTAAGCTTCTAAGATGAGCATTTCCTTATGAACCTCCAAAGGTACATAGAAAAAAGGGTGGCAACATAGTCATAGGTGAAAGATCATGCCTTTGTCATACCAACATGTCCTAAACCACCAAGACGAGGCACCATACGCTGTCGGGGAGCCATAATGGTCATGACTAACCGACACAACAAAAAATCTAAGGTCAACCCATGAGCAAAAAAACTGTCAACAGGGCAGACAATCGCCCTCTCTAAACTAGACTGCAATACCAACAAATCATCACCTAACCTCCAACTCAAAGGCCCAAATTTGAGGAGAGTAGTTAACTCAGGGCAATGAAGGGACATGCAAAACCAGAAAAGAAACTGCCACCCCAATACATGGTCTTGAAAATAGTTCCAAATAAGCAACACATGATTCCAAACCCCACATCTAGTTAACATCCCATGGAGATTGGAACTCTGTAAAACAACATAAAATGCAACAAGACCCCAAAAACAAAAATAAAAACAAAAACAAAAACAAAAAACAAAAACAAAAAAAACAAATAAAAACAAACAAACAAACAAACAAAACAAAAACAAAAACAAAACAAAAAACAAAAAACAAAAACAAATACAAAAAAACAAAAACAAAAAACAAAAAACAAAAAAACAAACAAAAACAAAAAAACTTACGAGCAGATGGAATGATCAGTCGAACCCAATACAAGAAACAATAGTAAGGAGCTCAATGATAGCACCAATTTAATAGTAAGTAGACCACCACCTTCACCAATCTAGAACAAAACCAAAAGGTTCCCTGGATACCAACATCCTGAAACAAAGATGGGACAAGGGTAAGAAATACCTTGGAATTGATTGTCCGGTGAAGGTAAATCCGAGAAGAAAACCACCAACTCAAACTCTACTCTAAATTGAGAGTGATGGAGGTACAATACAAAGAACATCGGCTTAATAATAATAATTCCCCCATGGGCAGGAATAACCGAGAGAATAATTAACATGACCCTACTCCCAGGGACCAAATATCAGCGAGACAACGCACCACAACCACCAAAAAACAAATCTCATCAGAGAGGCAATTCATAGTAAGGGAATTAATGTTGACATAGGTGAAGGAGTGATCCTCACCTCTGCTCTGCCAACATTCATACTTGTGCAAATCCATTACAAGCAAGAGGTATTTAATACAAGGAGACGCCAGATGGCACTCGGACATTTCTCCTCTAGACGTCACCACGCCATCCACTCCATGGGACAAATGTGCTTCTGGAACATCATTCCATACACCTGCCTCAAGAGCCCTGTACGCAACCCCATCAGGGAGGAAACTAAGGAACCTTCATCCCTGTTATGTTCTTTGAATTTGATATCAATTTTGTATCAAATAACTTATGTTTCTTTAAAATTTATAAGAAAAACATAAAAGAGTAGAATGGTCACCTCATGATAGGGTGTTAGACACTTAATTACCTTAGTCTTATAATAATGCCTAACTTGATTGTAAATGTATGTTTTCTTAAATTGACAAAAATCCCCTTAAAACCTAATGACATGTGAATTATTGTTTTTCATAGGAAAGAAGACTAAGAATGTGTGATGTTACATATATATGGGTTTTAAATTTAATTTTAATAATAGTTTTTATTTTAAGTTGACATTTTAGGTCTTTTGATTTAAGTTGAATAAGGGTTAGTGTCATTTTAGGTGCAATTTCTAACATTTTGAGAATATATTTTTTATTGAGTGATGTATGTGTCACAAAGTATATATGCAATAGTCACTTGGGGATAAAACGTATAATATAACCACATTTCTTTTAGCTACATTAGCTTTAGAGTTTTTACTTGTATCTGTGCCTTTGACGCAATATTATCATTTTTTCCACTAAAGTAAGAATTTCTTCTAGAAAAATACACTATTAAACACATAATTTGTTGAAAATGCAGCAAAAAAATCTAGTTTTGACTTTGCCTTGGTCAAACTAGATTAAAATTCGAATTTCTATTTCAGCAGAATACTTGGAGTTAGTTAACTAAGGTGTCATGGCACTTGTTACTCAATTAACTCAGTAAATTCGAGTTCGGGAAGCTTGAGTTTAGTTCTACATGAATGATTGCTAATTTGTAGCAATAAATTTCAGTTAATTTGAGTTATTGTCAGTTTAACTAGTTCTAATTGCCAGAAGAACTAGTGGAGGTTAAGTTGTGGAAGTGGAACTTAAACCACACTTAGTGATCAACCAGTTAATTGATTAATCAACCCAAAATAATTGTTGCATGCAGAGAATTTGAGTTACCCAGTTGAGATGGAGATTGCAAGGTAGTGTAATATCAGTTGTAGCATATTCCCATGTGTACAGGTGGTGCATGCAGTCAGAGATTGACCTAAGGCTATTGCACAATTCCTTGGTATGAAATTCCTAAACAAATAGGGGCAATTTCCTAAGGCAACAATGCAAGGAAATAGGAGCTTGGAGGCTTGAAAAATTGGCTAAGTGTTGGGCTAGGTTCACTTAGTCAGACAAAGGGATAAACTATACACTTGCATGGTGTGCTTAGGCTTGAGAAAGCATTGTATTTCTTCTCTATTCTATGATTAATGCAATATAGATAGTAAGGGGGTTTGAGTAGTTTCTTTCCCCTAGATAAATATTTGTGCATGTGTGATGTTTCCTTTTGCATGTCTATGATTCATGTTTTAGATGGTTAATTAAATTTAGATTAGTAGAGTAACTTCAAGTCTTGTGATTTAGCAAATTTAATGAGCAATATTGAATCTACACATTAATTTCTACATGGTATCAGAGATGGAACCACTATAGATCAGAGATTTCGAAGTTGTCATTACGGGAGATCAAATTTTCACATCAGGGTTACAGGTTTTCTTCAAGATTGAGAAGATGGCTTTCAGTGGAATAAGACTCGAGTATGTCCTTGAGGGAAGATCGAATTATGTTGCATGGAAGGACCACATGGAGGTAGTACTAGAGAATCATGGGTTGAATGAATTCATTGATAATGATATTTTTAAACCAGCAACATATGATGCAATGGATCTAACAGAATAGAAGAGTGTGTCTAAGGCTAGGAGGATCATATTGGAGGGAGTATATTGTCTCTAATATCCACGAGAAAGAGACTTCGTATGCAATGTGGAAAGTGCTGACAGATTTGTTCTAGAATAGTAGTGACCACAAGAAATTGTCACTTAAGAACAAGCTTCGAAATATCAAGATGTAGAGGAACGAGACCATTCCACAATACCTGAGCAGGTTCACACAATGTCATGATGAACTTGTTCAAGTTGGTGTTACTATAACAGAGGATGATTTGGTGATCCTAGCCCTTCTAGGTCTTCCCAAGAGTTGGCATAACTACCAAGATTCTATGAACAGGAGGGAGAAACTACCAAATTGGGAACCCTTGTGGTCCGATTTGGTACAGGAGGAGATAAGGCAGAACACCAGAGACGATACCTCATCTAAGGGTAAGGATGAGGAGAACTATGCCTTGGCTGGAAAGATAAAGAAAGGGAAAGGGAAGAAATCCCAATCTAAAGCAGATTCGAGTCAAGGGGGTAAGAAGAAAGAGTTGTCTAGAATCAAATGCTTTCATTATCATGAATTCAGGCACTATGTAACAAAGTGTCCACACAAGAAGGCAAGCAAGAAGACCACAAGAGCAGCAGTGTGTGAAGCCTTGGCTTCACAGTTCGAGCTTGATTTTACTCTCATTGCATGCATGGCAAGCACAGTGATGGGTAGCGTGTGGTATCCAGATAGTGATGCCTCGTTCCACATGACGGGGAACAAAGAATTTTTCAGTGACTTAGAGGAGAAGGATATCCATATGCACATCAATATGGGAGATGATGGAAGGCATAGCGCGACATTTATTGGTACAGTTACTTTATAGAGGGAGTCTGGCTCCCCTCTCGGGCTCAAGGATGTGATGTTTGTACAGGGTCTGAAGAAGAATCTAGCTTACGTAGCTGCGTTGGAAGACTATGGCTATGATGTGATATTCAGCAAAGGGAAGGCTTTCCTGAGACACATCACCATGGGACAAGTGAATCAGATATGAGTTCGAGTAAAGAACCTCTAAAAATTAGATGTGGAAGATTGTGCAACATTGAGCATAAAAGTAGAGAAGGTGAAAAGTCAAGATGTCATCAAATTGCGGCATAGAAGACTTGGCCATTTGCATCATGATGCTTTGAAGATCATGCAATGGATTTCTACAAGTTGAGTCCCCAAAGGAGCACTAGAGCAACATGATACATGCAAAGGGTGTACACTGGGGAAGTACACAAAAGCCACCTTCAATGATCAGGACAACAAGGAACATGTAGTCCTTGAAAGGATCCATTCTGATGCATGTCGACAGCCTCCATTGCCAAGTATAAGTATTATGTTATATTTGTAGATGATTTCTCATGAAAGTGTTGGGTCTACTTCATGTAGAAGAAAGACCATACATTCTCCAAATTTTTTGAATTTAAAGCACTTGTTGAGAAAGAAATTGGCAATAAGGTGAAGGCTCTCAGGAGCGATAACAGAGGTGAGTACTTGTTGAATGAGTTTAAAAATTTATGTGCAAAAGAAGGCATTTGATGGGGGTTGACAGCACCCCATAACACACAATAGAATGGGGTGGTTGAGAGGAAGAACAAAAGTATTTTTGGAGCAATAAGGGCGATGTTGCATGACTAAGGCCTACCACTGCACTTGTGGGTTGAAGCATGCAACTCAACGACCCATTTGCAGAAGAAGATTCCTCACAGGATTCTTGGCATGAGTACACTAGAGGAAGATTTTGCAGGGAAGCAACTGGACGTGTCACACTTTAGGATCATTAGATCATCAATTTACTGTCATTTTTCCAAGGAAGCAAGGAAAAATCTAGAGCCAAAAACAGAGTTGGGGATATTTGTGGGGTACATAGAAACACCTCACAACTATCATGTGTACTGGCCATCCCTCAGGATGAAAATGGTTAGAAGGGATGTGAAATTTGATGAGGAGAAGGCAATGAGGTTTTCTATTGAGAGGGAGCTTCATTTACATCCTAATCAAGAGATTTTGGCTTCAAAGTAAGAACCTCAAGAAGTTGTGGAGCAGCCACAAGCAGAGGAGGAGAGAGTGGAGACATCCACTCAAGAAGAGACATCTAGAGAAGGAAGGAAGTGAACCAGGGAAGCTGACAGATTATTGCATGATGCTAGAGAGAATGTGGGAGAAACCACATCACAACACAAGATTAGGAGGTCACCAGATCGGTACACTAGCTACATGACTTTGATGAATGAGATTTTAGAGACTAAGTCATCCTCATTTGAAGAAGCTATAGAGAAACTAGTATGGATTGATGCTATGGTAGAGGAATATGATTCCATGATTAGAAACAATGTTTGGGAAGTGTCCCCAAAACCAACAAACAAATGAGTGGTTGGTTCAAGATGGCTTTACAAGGTAAAGCATGTAGCAGATAGAAGCATAAAAACACACAAGGCCAGATTTGTAGCCAAGGGGGTCTCTCAAGTTGAGGGAATTTACTATGAGGAGACCTTTGCTCCAGTAGAAAGGTACTCATCCATCAGGTCAATTCTAGCATTGTCAGCACAAATGGGGTGGAAGATCCACTAGATGGATGTGAAGACATCATTCCTCAATGGAGTTATTGAGGAGGAGGTGTATATGGAGCAACCAGAGGGGTTTGAGACCTTTGACAGAAAGTCAAATTTGTATAGACTCAAGCGAGCTTTGTATGGTCTCAAGCAAGCACCCTGTGCTTGGTACACCATGATTGACAGCTATCTCACCAGGTTAGGCTTCACCAAAAGTGAAGCAGATGCAAACCTTTATCACATTATGGTTGAAGGTAAATTAATGATTATTGTGTTGTATGTTGATTATTTAATTTTAACGGGTGATGAGAAGTTGATCAAATCTTCCAAAGAGGATATTGCAAGAGAATTTGAGATGAAGGACATGAGACTCATGCATTAATTTCTTAGTTTGGAAGTATGGAAAGGAGATGGGGAATTGTTTGTATCTCAAGGCAAGTATGCTAATGAGATACTACAGAAGTTCCACATGGATAAGAGAAAACCCACGGAGACTTCTCTAGCAGGAAACTGGAGGAAAGAGGATGTTACTTCTGGTGAAGTAGTGGAGGCTACCATTTACAAGCAGCTTGTGAGTTCACTTATGTATTTGGTGAACACACGACCAGACATGTGTTATATAGTTAACCAACTTAGTCAAGCAATGGTTAAGCCAACCAAACTGTATTGGAAGGAAGCTAAGCATGTGTTGAGATACCTTAGAGGTAGCACTACTCAGTTTGGTATTCGGTATAAACTAACAAAGGGAGTGACACTGCAAGGCTTCACAGATGCAGATTGTGTTGGGAGTCCATTAGACAGGAAGAGCACATTAGGAGAAATTTTCAGTGTTGGGTCAACAATGGTTTCTTGGTACAACAGGGAGTAGATATTTGTGGCACTTAGCTCAGTAGAAGCAGATTACATGGTTGCAATTCAATGAACATGTGAGGAAATATGGATGAGAAAGATTCTTGTTGGGTTGTTTGGCCAGATGATGGATCCTACTATGATTTAATTTAACAATAAGAGTTGTATCAAACTTTCTGAGAATCGTGTATTTCATGATCGATCCAAGCATATTGATATCTGGTATCACCATATACGGGATTGTGTGCAAATGTGGATTATGTTGTTGCGGTGCATTCCAATAGAGGAACAAGATGAAAATATTTTGACAAAGGCTTTGTCAAGAGGAAAATTCAGTTCCATGGGTGTAGGATAGGGGTGGTTAATAATCCCTTTATTGTTGAGAGGGAGTGTTGAAAATGCAGCAAGAAAAATAGTTTTGACTTTGCCTTGGTCAAACTAGATTAAAAATCGAATTTCAATTTTAGCGGAATACTTGGAGGTAGTTAATTGAGGTGACATGGCACTTTTCACTCAGTTAACTCAGTAAATTCAAGTTGGGGAATCTTGAGTTTAGTTCTACATGATTGATTGCTAATTTGTAATAATCTATTTTAGTTAATTTGAGTTATTGTCAGTTTAACTAGTTCTAATTATCATAAGAACTAGTGAAGGTCAAGTTGTGTAAGTGGAACTTCAACCACACTTAGTGATCAACCAATTAACTGATCAATCAATCCAAAATAGTTGTTACATGCAGAGAATTTCCACGGGTATAGGATAAGGGTGGTTAATAATCCCTTTCTTGCTCAAAGGAAGTGTTGAAAATGCAGCAAGAAAAATAGTTTTGACTTTGCCTTGGTCAAACTAGATTAAAATTCGAATTTCTATTTCAGCAGAATACTTGGAGGTAGTTAACTGAGATGACATGGCACTTTTCACTCAGTGAACTCAGTGAATTCGAGTCAGGGAAGCTTGAGTTTAGTTCTACATGATTGACTACTAATTGTAGTAATATATTTTAGTTAATTTGAGTTATTGTCAGTTTAACTAGTTCTAATTGTCATAAGAACTAGTGAAGGTCAAGTTGTGGAAGTGGAACTTCAACCACACTCAGTGATCAACCAGTTAACTGATTAATCAACCCAAAATAATTGTTGCATGCATAGAATTCTAGTTACTCAGTTGAGATGAAGATTCCAAGGCAACGTACTCTTAGTTGTAGCACATTCCCTTGTGCACAGGTGGTGCATGCAGTCGAAGATTTACCTAAGGCTATTGCTTAATTCCTTGGTGTCAATTTCCTAAAAAATAGGGGCAATTTCCCAAGGGAAGAGTTCAAGGAAATAGGGGCTTGGAGGCTTGAAAAATTGGCGAATTGTTGGGCCAGGTTCAATTAGTTAGGCAGAGGGATAAACTATACACTTGCAAGGTGTGCTCAGGTTTGAGCAAGCATTGTATTTCTTCTCTATTCTCTGATTAATGCAATATAGATAGTAAGGGGTTTTGAGTAGTTGCTTTCCCCTAGATAAATATCTATGAATGTGTGATGTTTCCTCTTGCATGTCTATGATTCTTGTTTTAGATGGTGAATTAACTTCTGCAAATTAGTAGAGTAGCTTCAAGTCTTGTGATTTAGCAAATTTCATGAGTAGTATTGAGTCTACACATTACTTTCTACATAATCACATAACCATTTGACTAAGTTCCTATGGCTGAAGATTTTTATACTTTCAAATCCACCTATTTTGTTAACTAGTCTATTTCAAAACATTTATATACCTTCAAAATTATTCATTTGACTAAATTAATATGTATGAAGTTTTATTTATTTAGATGCAATCAAAATTTATCTATTTATTTTCATTTATTACATTACATAATTAACATAATAAATTAATATCAGTTGGGCATGGTGTTAAACTAGAACTAAGGCTTTATATCATGGTATGCATGGAGCTAAGGTAGGTTGCTTGAAGAAAACACATGACCTCCATAGCAGATACTTAATGATGAATAACATAGGATATGCACTTTCTTCTGTATGCAAATCTATGCTTAAATGTTTTCTAGTTTTGGAATATGTATAAAATCATTTTTGATTGGTTAAGAGCTCATCTTCCTCATATGTAAGGAAATAGGTTAATTCCCATGATCCAGAAACATCTAGCAAGAATGTAAGTTTGCCCCTTTATAGACCACCAATAGGTTACTTTTAGGTGGCTAGGTTTTCCTTAAACACAATGATGTTGTTGCACATTAATGACTTGAAATTATATCAATAGAGCCTAGGTCAATAACCCTGAATATTGTAGTTTTTTTCTTACTTTGAAAAAAAGGTAAATTAATGTATGAAACATGTTAAAGAAAGTTTAAAATTTAGTTTGAAAATTATAACATAAATTCAATATTGATTTCTTGTTTTTTGAAATTTTACAATTTCACTATAAATAAATAATTTGATTTATTTTTTTTATCAAAAAAAGTTATATTTATATTAAAGCAATGTACTCTTCAACATTCAAATACATAGAATATATTTTCTAGGGTCTATTTTTGAGGGAAACAACCTAATTTCAAAATGTGCTAACCTTATATACCAAATGTTCGAAAGAACTACATCATCATTTTCCTTATAACAATAAATTATAATAAATTGTTTACATAACAAAAGATAAAAATAATGCATCATCAACTAGATTGTGTGCTCGACTTCTTGTCACCATTATTGAAATACTAAAGGATATTTGTTCTTCTTCTTTCCTACAATTGTCTAGACTTCTTTTGCATTTGATGAAGTCCTTGCATTCCTACCAATCCCAAAGTGTCTTAATCTAGAGGTTTTAATTGTTATGGTTCCTTGACTTATTCAGCCTAGTCCATCCAACTACTTAATGATCGAGAGGGCTTTGTTCCTTATTTTAGATCTAGAGGAAGAATTTTTTTTCTCTTTTACTAAACTTTGAGATGCCAATCCTTGTAGTTGACGTACTTGCTTTGGTTTTGTTGAAGGGTCGTCCTGTGATGGTGTCTCACTAGTTTGCAAGATTAGTTAGTGATGCTCCTTAGAGCTAACCCACTAGGTTGATTTGTATTGGTGTTTTCTAACCTTTCTAGGCCATTTGGGGCATTATGTTGTAGTGTGCCCTATTTCTAGACAAGTTATACAATGCAAAGAAACATTCTCATAATCTAACTTCCAAGTCCATGAGTAGTTTTCACTTGTTAAATTTATATATGCCCGAAACTCTTTGCTAAAATCCATTTCCATGCATATTCAAGCATATGTTGATATGTTATGGTTCTTAGTTTTAGAATTTCGAAAAAGAATCTCCTTGGGTTTCAACTAATGGCTCTAATAGAGGCCAAACCCAAAAATGCAAGGGAAAATATGGGAATCTATTCGAATAGGAGCTAAGTAAGAATTTTAGTCATTAGATCGAAATGAGTCCAATGTTTCATGCAAAAGCATGACTTACCACAAAACTATGAACTTAGTCTAAGAATAGATCCATGTCTTTTGCAAGCTCAAACTCAAAAATGAAATAACCCTTTACATAGGGGTGAATAAAATCGTCTTTTATAATATTTTATTTCCAAGCATTAAAGATCCAAACATTAAGATCAACTAGCTAAGGCTAAAGATTGTTAAAATGACATACTAAACCATTAGTATATATAAAAAATTGTTAAAATGTTATACTAAACCATTGGCATATATAAAATACGACATGTTCAAAAACATCTTTCCCTGTGGAAATGGACAAAGCCAAAACCTCTTGCACTAGAAAAGAAGTGAGAGAGGGAGAATGAGCAATGGCTTCATTCTTAACATCTCTATAAGAAAATTTAGCTTGATTACCAAGAAATCTACCTTTAAAAGGACATGTAAACAATGATCTATAAAAATTAACTATGCTATCTCATGGCTTAAGTTACTCACAAAACCAAACATAAAATTTATTGTTGCCCTAATAAGACTTAAACATGAAAAGAAGTAATTAAATAAATCACAAAATTGCAAGAAAAAGCTTTTATTTGTAACTAAAAATAAACTTTCATAGCTAATACTACCTCACACCAAGGCTTTTTAATTACTTAAAATTATTAATTTAACTTAAAATTTTTAAATAATGTAAAAAAATATTTTATTTAACATTTATTAAAAAATAAAATCAAACTAACATTTTATTTAAAATTTATTAAAAAAATAAAATAAAAATGGAATCAAACTAACTATTAAAGAAATCGAACTTTCTAATTTGATTCCATCATGACAATGAAATAAATGACAACACCTTAGTAAGTGGTTTGGCTAGCCTCACCATTCTTTCTTAGGTCAAATTTAGATGGAATTTGAAAATGGGATCCAAGACATGTAGGGACTCCATGGCATTAGAAAAACGTAGGGAGGAAACCGATAACATGATTTTGCTTATAATATTGATATATTCATTTACTTCAGAAATATAAAACAAAACATACATAAGTTGATGGTAAAAGTTAATTCTTATACACATTTCAACAAATATATATTTATATATTTGGTTTACCCATCTTCTCATATAGAATATATTATAGCTGTATATGCTATTTTAAATATTAAAATGAGTATTACTTAAAAAAAATATAGTAGTAGTTGTTTTTTTTGTTCGTTTGATTAAAATATTTGCTCTATATTATAGCTGTATATGCTATTTTAAATGTTAAAATGAGTATTACTAAAAAAATAAAGCAGTAGTTGTTTTTTTGTTTGTTTGATTAAAATATTTGCTTTATGAAGTTATATATATATATATATATATATATTTCATACATTTATTCCATATATATAATTTATTTTTTATCATCCATCATTGGTAAGTGATGAGTGCATGGCATTGAGGTAGGCTAGGTGGTGTCATCTCTATCTCATTGGATGTTATATATGAGGGGTGGTGATGCACAAAATCTTAGAAATAGGGGTTTGGGTCAGCCTAAAAAGCATCCATAGGAAGGTCAGGAACACATAGAATTTTCCACTTCTTATAGTTACTAGATGGATATTTCTATTGAACGTTTATTTAGGTCAATTTTGGTTATTGGTATATTTAATTTTTAGTTATAGTTTTTTATCCCAATATTAACTCGAGAACAATCTTTAGCTTTGAATGAAGTCATAGTTACAAAGAATCTATACTATAGCCCCATTGATTATATACTACTAGCCAACTTATACAAAGGCTTTGGTTTCCTTGTCAAGCAAACCTTTGTATCAGTTTGATTTATATTTGTGTAACTAAGTGTATAAAACTACTCATTATAATTATAATTACAATTACAATTATATTTATATATATATATTTATTTATTTATTAAATATTTTAAAAAATAATTTTAATTATTATTAATATATTTATATTTTTTAATATATATATATATATATATATATATATATATATATATTATAATAATATTTTATGTAAAAAAAAATGACTCAAAGGCTTTCATGCGCGCGTTCTGAACAAGAGCTCCTGTGCCCTTGCTTCCCCTTCTGCCTGGCAGCCCTTGCTATTGGGCTTTCAATCTTCCTTCTCGACATCCCCGCAATCGGGCTCTGCCTCCCTCCTCTGACCAGTGTTGTTGCTGGCACAGCGTCCATGCCTGGGTTTTGCGATCACAGAGGGGCGTAGCCACCACCATGAGTGCGCTTGGGGGTGGGGAGCCTTCTCCCACCCCGCCAATCTCTTCAAAAGAAGCATTCAGAAGATTGCTATCGTAGAAAGGGAAGAAACGCTTGATTCCAAAAGTCCCGAAATTCATTAAAAAACTGGAGGAAATTCCTGAGATCGCCCTGCCAGAAGACCAACTGATAAAAATTGCCCTAGCCCTGGCTGACAGAGGGTTGGTAGGACAATTTATGGGACGCTGGCCCTCTACAAAAACAACAGATAATTGGATCCAATGCAACTGGAGGCCCCAGCTGGAAAACAATGTGTTCTGCTATGCTGTCGGAAGAGGGTATTTCATCTTCGAGTTCACCTCCAAAGAAGATTGAGATTTGGTTTTCAAAAACGGTCCATATTTTATGGGAAATCAGGGTTTGTATCTTAATAAGTGGACCCCCAACTTCGATCATTCAATCGATACCCCTAAAGAGGTCCCAGTCTGGGTCCGACTTCCCAAACTTCTGATCCATTGGTGAAGCTATCACACCTTGCAGAAGATTGGAAATGGTCTCGACCGTTTCATTGACAAAGCAGATAACAAGGGCCAATATACCTGCGCAAGAATATGTGTGGAAGTCGATCTGGAAGCTGGACTGCCCAAAGCGGTAAAACTTACAGTCGGAGAATGGCATCACTATCAAAAATTGGATTATGAGCAACTGCCTTTCAAATGCAGAACCTGTCACGAACATGGACACTTCCAACGAAATTGCCCAAAAGCTCCAACCGAGGACAAAGTGGACAAAGAAGGATGGAAAGAAATAAAAAAGGGCAAGGCAGTCCCAAAACCAACTGAGAAGAAAAATTCAGGGCCATTGGTGAAGCCCCAGCCTAAACCAAAAGCCAAAGAAGTTCCAAAAGAGGGTTCTTCCTCTGGGTAAAAGACCATTGGGATCCAAGAGGAACCAGAAGAGGTCAAAGAAAGTGAAAGAAGTCGCGGCAAAGTCAACTCTTCCTCCATCAGAGGATGAACAAGGGGAAAGAGAAGAAAACGAGGAGCACATCAGTCTGGGCTCCGATTCTGAGGGAGATTCAGAAGATGGAGTCTCATATTCAGACAGCTCGCAAGTCACTCTTGTCAAGTTGGCCAGGGGTCGAAAGTCCAAGAAGAAACAGAGAGAGGAAAAAACTTATCTGAATGTTCTCCAAGGCTCTCAAAAAACTCTCAAAGGAATGATGAATACCAGGTCTAGGCGCAAGCATGGTCAGGCTCCAAAAGGAGCCAAAACCTTCCAAGCCATTAAATAATGAAATACGTCTCCTGGAATTGCAGAGGGTTAGGCAGCAGGTTGAAATAAGAAGCTCTGAAAGACATTGCGAGGATGTACTCGTCTGAAATCCTTCTCATCTAGGAGACAAAACTGGAGGACCTTCTACTCCTCCAAGCAAGCAAAGCATTCTGGCATAAAGGCAAGGGAGAGCAGTCGGCGCCAAAGGCGCCTCTGGAGGGATTGCCTCCTTTTGGGATAGCTCCAAATATGACTTAATTCATGAATAATGTTGCCCCCATTGGCTACTCACTAAGTTCCTCCATAAAGAATCCGGCCACCAAGTAAGTATGTTCAATCTGTATGCTCCGGTCTTACCATCTGAGAAAAAAAATTGTCGGGACTCGCTCCAGTCCTATCTTTTCTTGCACAATCCAGAAAATATTATTATTGCAGGTGATCTGAATGTTACGTTAGCTGCAGAAGAGAAAAAGGGGGGCTCGCTGGTCAGGGACCTTGCTAGAGAATGGATTGAAGACCTCATTCTAGATTGGGAATTGGAGGATATCAAGCCCACAGCTTGGAAATTCACCTGGTCAAACAAAAAGATAGGCCTCGGCCACATTGCTGCTCATTTGGACAGATTTCTAGTCCAATCCTCCTTCTTGACTTGTGGTCTAATGGCCACCTCTAAAATTCTGTCGAACTACACCTCTGACCATAAACACATTCTGCTTGAGCTCTCCTTGGATGGTAATCTCGGCCCCATTCCCTTAGATTCAATTCTCTCTGGATTCATCAAGAAGCATTCCAGGAGGTGGTCTCCGAGACCTGGAACTAGCAAGTTCAAGGATCCCCTTTCTTTGTGTGGGAAGAAAAAATGAGGAGACTTAAAAGGGAGCTCAAGGAGTGGGCTAAAAGGTTGAAAACGCCCACCACCAAAAGAAAGGAGATGCATGACAATTTAGCAGGCCATCAATTAACAATGTAGAATTCCGATGTAACTCAAATCCTTCTTCAAAAAGAAGTAGAGCTGCAAAAAGATCTCCATAGAGCAAGTAGGGATGAAGAAGAGTTCTGGAGACAGAAGTCCATAAATCTTTGGTTACAGGCCGGAGACAAAAATACAAGCTACTTCCATAAGCAAGCTGAAGCACGCAAGCACTTCAAAATAGTAAATGAAATTCACTATCAAAACACTGTGGTTAAAGACTCTGAAGGCATAAAGAAAGCAGCCCACTCCTTCTTCAAAGATCTTTACTCTGCCCCGGAAGACCCTCCTATCGATTCTCAAGCCTATCCGATAGATCTTATTCCTCAATGTGTTCAAGATTCTGACAATATTATGCTGACTGTGCCAATCAGTATGAATGAGATTAAAAAAGCATTGGATTGCATGGATCCGGATAAAGCCCCGGGTCCTGATCGGTTCACAGCAAGGTTTTACCTTACTTGCTGGCCTACAATTAAAAAATACCTTCTGAGAATGATCTGTAAATCTTAGACCTGTACCAAGATTGGAGGCAGTACCAACAGTACCAAAGGCACCATTGATTTCAGCAGATTTAGGCCCATCTCATTGTGTAATACAAGTTATAAGTTGATTACAAAAATAATAGCCAACCGTCTTAAGAAAATTCTGCCGATCATCGTCCTTGAAAACCAAGGAGGATTCATAAAAGGGAGAAAGATTCTTGACAATATTGTGCTAGTGCAAGAAGCAATTCATTCAAGTTGTCATCGAAAAGAGAAAGGCATGGTGATTAAGCTAGATTTGACAAATGCCTTTAACAGGGTGAGTCATGATTTCATGTTTTCTGTGATGGAGAAATTTGGCTTCTCAAAAGTCCTCATAACTTGGGTGAAAGCCTGCATTGCCTCCGCTTGGATAGCACCTCTGGTTAATGGTCGTTCAACAAATTTCTTCCAAGCCTCGAGGGGGCTAAGACAAGGTTGCCCTTTGTCCCCACTTCTTTATGCCATTCAAGCTTCAATGCTCAACTTCTAGCTAGACTACTGTCAACAGATCCAAACTCTACCAGGCCTAAGAATGGCTCACAATGTTAAAGACATAAATCATGCCCAGTTTGCCGATGATACATTATTGCTTGGAGGAGCTAGCATAAATTCTGTTAGAACCTTCAAGAAGGAGATAGACATTTATAGGGAGGTTTCGGGCAACAAGATTAACTATCTAAAAAGCACGATCTATGGCTGGAATTACTCGATAAAGGATTTGACAGACATAGCAAGGCTATTAGAAATGGAAAGAACCCTGACCTGGGAGTCATTTAAGTATCTTTGGATCCCAATCTTCAAATCAAACCCTAAGGTAGCTCACTGGATGCCCCTGCTAGACAAGCTGAAACTCAGAATACAAGCTTGGGGAGCCTCATGGTTGAATAATGCTAGGAAGGTAATCCTAATGAAATCTGTTCTCATAAGTCTCCCAGTTTATCAGAACTCCATTCTACTAGCCCCTAAAACCTTTATTAGTAAAGTGGATGGTCTCCTGAGAAGATTTTTATGGGAGGGAGGGAAAAATAATGAAAGAAGGCTCCATTTAGTAATTTGGGACACTATTAAGAAGCCATTCTTGGAAGGAGGTCTCCAAATGCGGGATCTGGCAGCCCAAAATCTTGCTCTGGGCTCCAAGCTCCTTTGGAACATTGTTTCTGGGAATCCTAGTTGGAGCAAGAGAGTTCTGTGGAAAAAATATTTTCATGGGCAGCGTTTGAGGTGTTTGGACCAGCCTCCTAGAATATCCAAAGGATCACTAGTTTTCAAACTCTGTCTCACAACTATGAAACATTTCAATCATAAGCTTTATTGGATCCCAGGTAATGGGAAAAAAATAAAAATTTGGGAAGATTCGATTCTTGGAGATCAGCCCTTGAATCAGATGGCAGAACTGGAAAATATCAGAGTTTGGCTTCAGGCCAGCAATCTGGAAACCCTTTGGGACATCTCCAATTGGACAAATGATGCAGAAAGTCTTTAGGATGGTTGGAATTTGGGGGAGGTCCCTCATTGGCTGGATGGTGAAGCCAATCTATTGTTGGATTTTCTCCAAGGAAAATCTCCCTTAAAGGCCTCTTTTAAGGACAAAAGAGGGTGGGGTTCTCTTTCAGGCTCTTACTTAGCAGCAGAAGGTTACAAAAGTATGATGGTTGTCCCTAGCGTCCCCCCAGAGCCAACTCAATGGAAATTTATTTGGTCTTTTCCTGCTCTCCCCAAAATTGACTTCTTTTGCTGGACTCTGGCGCATAAAAGTATCCTCACTAGAGATAACCTGAGGAAGCGTGGAATGGAAGGTCCCTCCAGGTGCCCTCTTTGTGTTTCAGATGAAGAAACAGCTAACCACCTTTTCTTATTGTGCCCCTTTTCTCAAGAAGTTTGGAGGGGTGTCCTGATGTTAGGATCTGACAAAATCGAACTTCCAGGAAATATTCAAGACCTTCTAAGAAACTGGGCCAAGTTATCCCCGTTCTGTCTCTCCAAAAAAAGCCTGCTCAAGACTAGCTGGATGTGGATCTCCAAATTCACATGCTGGAAACTATGGTTGGAGAGGAACAACATAATTTTTAGGGAGGAGAGTTGTAACCTGGTCAAAATTATCACTAAGATCAAAGCTCTATTGGGGGAGGCCTTAGAAACCAAATCCACCATAAGAAATGGCATGATTCTGGACAGCGAGGAAGATCAATGGTTAAAAGAGCTTGTTCCAAATCATCAGAATATACCCACTCCTCCTACTAAAGCCCCTTCTCATTGGGAAATTCGTCTGGAAGAACATGAATTCATCAAATGGAGATCTGCTTTGGATGATCACTGCCTATTCTTCGATGGGGCCTCTAAAGGTAACCGAGGAAAGGTGGGTAGCGTTGGAGTTATCTTAAGCCCAGGTGGCTCAACTGAGTTGCGCTTTGCTTGGGGTATGGGGCATGAAACAAACAACAGAGCAGAGGCTCTTGCTCTGTGGCAGGGTCTAAATATGGCTATCAAGAGGAATCTCCTCTCCATCTCAGTCTTCGGAGACTCCAGAATAATTATACAGACTATGAACTCTCAAAAGATCCCTTCTCAGGTGCAGTTAGCCCCCATCCTCAAAAAAATCAAACTAGTGTTGTCCAAGTTTCACAAAATCTCCTTCTATCATGTTCTGAGGAAGTGAAACTCGCAGGCGGACTTGGCAACCAACCTAGGCTCTATCCGGAGCAGGAGATCTCTGTTAGTAAATGATGTTGAATCGGGCTGCAACATTCCTTAACTCTGGAGATGTCTGGGCCTCTATTCCTATGAGCATTTCGCTGGTTCAGATTCTCTAGAGCTTCAGGACCGAACCAATTTGAGCTGGCTCCTGCTAGGAGACGCGGACTCATCCAAAAGGGAAAATTCAGATCGCAACCTTGGCATTTTCGATCTCTGTTCGTCGTTGGAACTCACTGCTGCGTCTGGGAAGGTGTTGGGGAGTTCACGAGGACCTCTTCAAGGCCAGTTTACTGCTCTTGGCACTCTTGAACACAATATAACAATTCGCCAGACATTTCAAAAAGAAAACGCAGTGATTCATGGGTTGATCCGGCACTCCGGTGCGTTGGGTCTCCTCTCTACAAGCTAGGAAGTAGAGCTACGTCAAGGAAAGCATAAGCAGCAGAAATCCATGGCGCCACTTTGAAACCAAATCAAGTTCTTTTTCAAGCCTCTATCTGAAACCACAGTGTAACTCATTCAACTGTCTATTCAAAAACCAAATCTACTTTCCCTGCCGACTGTAACAAGGAAATTCAGAGTATCAGTGTTAAAGCCCTCGACAATTGATTTGCCGAATTTTAAATAAAAACTAACCGTTTATGTCTAAAAAAAAATTATATAAATATTATTTTAACAAATTTATTATTATTTATAAAAAAAATAGTAAATATATATCAAATCTTTTTAAAGCACACCATATATATAAATGTTCATATCTAAAAAGCAATTTTGATTTTGTATATATATTATTTAGCAATATCTTTGTTATAAATGCAAATGCATGCTATAATGATTGGCAATATAATTACAAATAATGATAAATATGATAATTAAAGTTAAGATATATTATATTAATGTTTTAAAATAATTTTTATAATTTTAAAGTTTTCTATATAAGGCTTGGATGTACCATATTTAAAGCTTTAAATTTTTTTTTTTTTTTTCTTCTTCTTCTTCTTTCTCTTGTTTGTTTTTATATTATTTGAGATTAATATTTTATAATTATAATTTATAATAATAATTATTTGGTTTTAAGATTATAATTAAGTCATAAATACAATTAATGTAAGAGATTTTTTATTCCTAGGACAAAAAACTTGCCACACAATCTTTTAATCATTAAAAATTAAGAAAATTTACATATTTAATTTAAATTTAAAAGCTCAAAAAAACATATAATAAAATTATAAATTTCAATATATCATTTTTAAACATAATCTAAATGTTTAAAAAATCAATTATTTTTAATTCAAATAATTTTAAATTAATAAATAAAATCATATATATATATATATATAGATAGATAGATAGGTTGATACTATATTACATAAAATTATGTTGTTTACATTGTTCACTCAAAGAAGACTTGAACCTAGAACCTTGGGGGACTAAGGTCCTTACTCACATGACCACCGCCAATTAAGATGCTTCACCTAAGTTATATTAAAACATATTCTCATTAAAAATAATAGTTTCGACCATCTTTTAATGAGTGAATGTGTTATTTGTTAAATTAAGTAAAGGACCAAAGTGGGAAAAAACATGGTGAGTGCAAGTTATACATATGGTCGTTAGATGTGGTAAGTGTAGGTTAGTAATGAATGTTTTAAAGGCAATACTAAACTTTGAATTGATATTCTCCTTATTATTATTTCAACCACTTCTAAACAATACATATGTTATTTGTTCAAATTCAGGAAAGGCCCAAATTGGGAAGATGAGTTACCCATGGTCCTGTCACATTTATTAAGGTTGATGATACTAAACTTTGAATTGCCATTTTCCTTATTATAAAAGAATGTTGACTCAAATAAAAATGTTGTAATTTATTAGATTGTGAAAAATATATTGTTGGCATTGAAGTGTGTTGTAATGTTGTAGATGTGTTGTTGGTTGGCATTGATGTCAACCTGGTTGCTTGGGTTGCAGGTGTGTTGGATATGCATGTGTATAGGTGGTTGCAGGTGGCTTGTGTATGGTTGAGGTGTAGATGGTCCTTGGCATGTCTACTAGCCTAGACTAGCTTGGAGATGTGATGGATGATCCTTGGCATCTCTACTAGCCTGGAATAGCTTGGTGATAATGATGATTGCCTTGATCATGTTGTTTCATACAGATGTTAGTGGCTGCTACAAGAGTTAGAGTTGAGGAGCCTTGTTGATTGGTCTCCATGTCCCAGATTAGGTCTCTCATGTTGATGATGTTATACTTTAGGCTTGGAGAGGATCTACATGTGTTTGTGGATGCTTGAGATGGTTCTACAGGTGTTGGAGGACGTTTGAAAGGTTCGGGAGTTGCATACTGTTGGAAGAGATGTTGTGGAGAAGTTTGATGGCTAAGACATGTAGTTTGGTTATTGGTTAGAATCCTAGTCAACCTAGTTTGACTTGTGATTAATATTGCAGTGACTTGATGAAGTGTTGCAGAGGTGCTAGAGACTTCCAGAGGTACTACAAAGGCTTGTCAAGCTCTAGAAGAAGTTTGAGCAGATTGTGAGCAGAGTTCACTGAGTTTTGACCATCCTTAGCCCAAGTCGTATGCATGTTAAGTCATGGGAGAAATTGAAAAGTTCCATTTCCATAGAGCCAAGACTATGGGAGCTACTGAGGACTTCCAGTCACATGGAGGTTGTGTTGTGGGAGCGACTAAGGTTTTTCACGAGCTCTGCTCCGCATTCCTTGCGTTGCTCAGCTAATTTTTGTGTTGTGGCAATGTTATTGATCAGAATATTTTGGCATATAGTCGAAAAAGTTTGTGGGGCCTCTAGAGGCTAATCAAGTTTGAAGATATCACAGGGCTAGTGGAGTTAGTGGCCAATTTGGTCAAAAAGCTTATATCAACCAAGTATGAAGTGCATGAATAGAATTGTTGAGTGATCCAAAACCTGTAGCATTTACTAAGTGACTCAACACAAAAAAATTGATAAATAGAGGAAGGCAATGAGTCTATTTGGTTGGTTGTTGTGAGAGTGTGAGGGTATACGATTGTGGGGGCATTGTGAGTGAGTATAGATTGTTGAAGCTACTCACATTATATTGTAGAGAGTGTGTATGTGAAAAATTCAAATTTTATGTGTTGCAGAGTGGAGAAGAATTGGTAGTTTTTTGTGTGTTTTGGAGCAACATTTTGGTGTTTGTAGAAGTGAAGATATTCCCGCCTTCAAGTCAGATTTTTTATTCATATTTTATGTGCAGAACGATGGAGTTGTTGGGTTGCTCATGTTGAGCAAATTGAGAACCCAGTTTGAAAATATATGAAACGTGGTTCACATGGAGGAAGTGAAGGTGTGGAGGCTTCAATATAGATAGTGATTTGGTGAATTTAGTAGTAGGAAGAGTTTTCTCCATCCAATAGGAGTTGGACAGTCCAATGGTAGTTGGGCAAGGATCGTTGGTTGTGGGAGCTTCCAACGGATAGATTTCCATAGATCCGTGAGAGAAACAGATTTCTGAATTGATAGATGCCAACGTATTGTAGAGGAAGCCAAGTCTTCCAACTTATGGGTGTAAGCTAATCCATGTACATTTTGTTTAGCAGATTAATAAAAGATTTGAGCAACGCAACAAAAGTAGGGTGGTTTTCTCCCGAAAGGGTTTCCACCAGAAATACTTGTGTTCTTGTGTGTGCATTCTTGTGTTTCTCATGGTTATTTCTCATGATTGTTATGATTTCAGTTTATTGTTGCTTATATGTTGTGAATGAGCATGGTTAATTGACATTATGGCAAAAGTTTAAATCGATTAAAATTGATACAAAGACCATCACTACTGATTCATGCCCCTCCCCTCCCCCCCTCTCCATAGTGAATCATTGTGTCCAACAATTGGTATCAGAGTTGGTGCTCTTCAGTGAATTTTGACTGCTTGGAGAGTAGATCGTGGATCATGGCCAAAAGCAAGAGGAGGATGTCTCAAAAGGCAAAGATTTTGAAGAAGGAAGAAGATCAATCCATTACAAAAGAAGCAACAAATTCTGAAATTTCATCCAAATCAGATGTCTTACGAGGTAATATTTTGAAGGAATTATTCAATTATGATTATGATGATTCTATAAAGCCACTTAGTGAATATAAGAAAGATATTTATATTGTTAAGGCTGAATATGAATCGATAATGGTTTGTTATTAAAGAATTAGTTGCTCAAGTGGAAAAACTAACAGCAGCATGTAGAGATCATAAGAAATTGTTGCAAGTCTGTGATGAGGAGAAAAATCTCAAGGGGGAACTCACTACCTTGAGAACCCAACTGACATATTCAAAAATAAATGAAGAAGTAATGTGCAGCAAACAAAAAGAAAATAAATATTATTTAGAAGCACTTGAAAATGTAGTAGATAAGTTGAGAAAGAAAATAGAAGAGAAAGACCAGGAACTTGAAGAAATGAAGAGATAGCAGAAGCCAAATCTAGCTTTAACCTTCAAAGAGGAGATGCAAGTTCATATGTAGGAAAAATTAACAAGATATATTCAAAGAAGCCTACAATGAAATTTGTGAGCAACCATGACAATGTTGAAGAAAAGAGGCAACAATTTCATTAGCAACAAAGAAGAGATTCGAAAGGAGTTTCTATGCCAAGAAAATCATTCACTCCTAAAGTTGATAGTAGCATAATTCAAAGGAGAAATCAGAATTCATTTGCTCCTTTGATGAACGAAATTGAGTGTTTTAATTGCCATCAATTTGGACATATAACAACCTTTTGTAGGAGCAAATTGGACACATCCATGCAATAGTTTGGACATCAAATAATGGGATCTTCCTTTAGGTATACATGTTTTTTTAATGGTTTATGTTATGCTTGTAATGTTTTTGGCCGTAAGGCTATTGATTGCAGATTTGGTATGAGAAAATGGAAATCTAGCATGACGAACAAAATATCAAATCCTTTGGCTTCTTATCTTGGTCTTGTAGAATGTTTTATGTGTCACAACTTTGGACACATGGCCAAAGATTTCTAGATACCTAAATCCATGAGACCTTTGGTACAAAATCAATAGCCAAAGAAACATGCACAACAAAGGAACCAATCGGGAGCTATGTGGAAGAAAAACGAGGAGCAATTAGGCAAGTGTGGTATTTCTCTTTGTTCACATGATGAGGATGATAAATGGTATATTGATAACGGATGTTCACATCACATGTAAGGAGATAGGAACAAATTTCACTTCTTGAAGAAAACTAAAAGTGGTCATGTTGTTTTTAAGGAAGTGAACCAACAAGTCTTGGGAAGTGGCAAGGTAAAACTTGGTGAAAAGAGGACCAATGTTGAAGATGTATAGCTCATTGAGGGTATCAAGCACAATATTGTAAGCGTGAGCCAAATGGTTGATGGAGGTAAGGAAGTGGTCTTCAAATCAAAAGGTTGCTTCATTAGGAAAGAAGGATCAAAGAGGGTAATTGCAAGAGGATTCAAGACCTTAGATAATGTGTATGTGTTGAAAGGAAGAATGAAAAGTAAGAAGAGACCAAGAGAATACTCTTCCTCATCAGATTCAAAGTAAAAGAGATTAACACATTTTGTAGTCTGATCTTGCCTGTTAGGTATTTTAGATTGCAAAATGGATGTGAGGCCTTCATAGGCTCAGGAGGAGTATATGTCGCTTTTTTTTTTTGCATGCAGTTAGTTTGTGATGGTATTGGTGATTATCTCTTTGATTATGTTTTTTTTTCTTGATGATGAATTTTTGTTATTGATGTTGTCTTTGCTAAGGTGTGATCAAGAGGAGAGATGGCACATGTTCAGGGGGAGCACTTTATATGCTTCCAATATTTCGATGGCATTATGGCCCCTTGGAGGAGTTGGCTATGTATCTCATGCTATGTGCTCATCAATTGTAGATGTTTATGTTTTGATCATGCGTGGATTATATGTTGCTTACATGAGTTAACATGCGGTTGGCATATTTTATGCATTTTGAGTTGATGATTTTATGCATGTGATGCTACTATGAAGTAATATGATGGATGATGATGTTTATAGTTGTTGATGTGATGTTTTTGTTGTTATTACATCATTATATGCTTATTTGCTACTATCAATTATTAAGTATCTTGTAGAGGATCATGCTCCATATGATGGTTTTTGTTGCTACCATGTATAGCTATAGAGGTTGATTAGTGTGCTATGATTGTGACTTCATGATGTTGTTGTTACATGTTATTATTGGGCCATTGTGTATTATCATGTGCTACTGGTTACTACCCCTGAGATCTTGATATATGGCTTATGATTTGGGGAGGCTAATACATGTCTCTTATGTGATTTGTATTGACATTATCTTGTTTCCATAAACATGATATGTTGTGAATCATATGCTCCATGTACTTACATTATGATATTGTGTTAGACATGCATTAATGAGAGGGTTGTTAGAACCATGTTTGGCATATGTTGCATAACGAGTCCTGAGAGTAGTCAAGCTTTGTATAGGCTGTTAGTAGTGTTGTTGCAGCCATATATTTCATGTATTATTCTTGTACACTCTCATACAAATGGAGAGACATTATTATGTCATGCATGCATTAAAAGAGAGTCATGTTAGTCATGGTTCAGCCATTTATGGGCTTATTGATGTAATTGTACAATCATGTATTATCATTTTAGAAGCATGTAATAGGATCATGAATCCCTATACTTTGATGCATATTTGGTCATAGTCATTAGTCCATGTGGAGTAGCCTCTTTCATATGGAAAGGAGGCATTGGTAGCTATGTACATCAGTTTACATTCAACCATGAAGATGCTTGTATTTAGTGGAGTATGGTTGGTTATACTATTGTGACCTGTCATCATGATTTGTTGCTACCATGTCTACATTAGAGAGATGTTGCATCTAGATAGTCATTGTTGTTGTTGATGTATGAGTTTTTCTGTTGTTGGATAGTACATTATGGAGAGGATGTATTTGATGTTGTTATTTTAGAGTTGGTTGGAGGTTTGTTGCTATTGTTATGGAGTTGATCAGAGTTACTATTGCTAGTTGGACATATTATGTTGTTGTTGATATGTGTTGGTGATTTGACCTGTTGCTACTATTATGTCATGGATTATGCTGCGATTGCTTCAGGGGAGAGAGCATGTGTTTCAATTGTTGCTGCTACCGAGTGAGAGTTTATTGTTGTTGTTGGTAGAAATGTATATATTGCTTTAGTGTGTTTTTGTTTGGGCATATCTTGTGCCCAGGGGGAGTTTAGTGCACATATTTTTTTAGTTATGTGGGGGAATGTTGTTGTTTGTAACATCCCTGGTTAAAAATCCATGTAAAAATATATAAGGCCACAGTGATGGGACACGTATTCCAAGCTAAATGGTGGGGGAAACATCTTAATGGGTGTTGATTCAGTTTATTATGGTTAAGGAAATTGGCAAAGGCAATAGCTAAGGCTTTGGAAAGGCAAAATGGCATTTTGGCACATTTATTTATGAAAATAAAGGAAATTAGGAGAAAAGGAAGGTGAAAGGTCACAGGTTGAATGTGAGGAGGAATATGAACGAAAAAATAACGGAAAATGAAGAAAATAGAGGCCTCATTAATAAAAAGGCTTCTGAGGATGAATTGGGAAGCTCTTGTCTCAGACTTGGTCAGTGCAACCTTTTGCCAATTCAGTTTTGGAGCTCTCTCATTATTCTCTCTCTCTCTCATACTCTTGGAGACTTATATTTTTTCTTTGAGCACTATTGGAGGGTGTGGCATACTTGAATTCTTGGAGCAAGAAGGCAAAGGAAGAGAAGGAAACCATAAGAAGGCATTGATATCAGTAACTACATCAGATTTGTTTGCAAGTATCGAGTTGCATGTATGATTTCTTCACTAGTTTTGGCATGCATGGCATATGCATGTGGATTATTGGTTGTGATCTGGCATTGGCATGGAGGATTTCCTGGATTGACAATGGATTTCCTAGTCTTTCCATTTCCTAGATAACCATGGAGTTTGTGGGTTTATTTCCTTGTTGAGTTTTTGGTTGGTTCTCATGTTTCCTTAGCTTGGGTTGAGTTACTAGTTCCTGGAGCTTTGGTTGGACAAATTCTCTGGAGCCCGGTAACAACTTGGGTTGAGTTATTAATATTGTAGCCTTGGTTGGACAAACACTCTAGAGCCCCTGGTGGGTTGAGTTACTAGTCCTGGAGCCTTGGTTGGACAAATGCTCTGAAACCCGGTGACGACTGTGGGTTGAGATACCAATCATGGAGCCTTGGTTGGAACAAATGTTATGAAGCCCTAGAAGGCTAGGATAGAGACTAATTTGATGATGGTTTTGTGATGTCCGACCTGAGGTGAAATAAATGTTTGATGGGTTAAGGTGGATGGCCTCTGGAAGCCCTGGATGAGTTTTGATTGATGTGTTCTATGAGATCCCACAATCCTTCTTGGAATATTGCACAGGGGTGAATGACTGAAGAGAGATTTGGCTCAGCCATTCTATGGTCGAGTGGAACGTGGAAGTCCCATCCCGAGTTGGATTTTGCATCGTCAATAAGAGGTTATTTCTTCTTGTATTTCTATGAGCATTATACTGGATTATATGTGGTTTATATGGCTATGATTTCATGGGTATTTTTGTCCCTATTATGTTGGTTATGTATGTGTTTTATGGCAGCAGTTATGCATGGCTCTCATCATATTTTTACTTGTATATGAATGAACAATGTGTCTATGGTCTAATGGATGGAATGGTAGTTAATGTGTTCAGACATCAATGCTTCATGTCGAATCTCATATAAGTATGAGACCCCTATGCTCAGATATGTTATTTACTCATGTAGGTTGCATATTTACTAAGTGTTTGACAAAATGACTGTCATGGTTAGGCTTAGTTAGGTTAATCCCTTAATCAAGTTTTGTGTTAGAGGCTTTTCCTTGGTGTCATTTATTGTCTTGGAAATTCTCATCAAGTTCTAGGCGTTGGTTTGGAGACTAGCCTTGAAAAAGTGGCTTAAATCTCGTAGTCTTTAGCACAGATATGGCTGAAAAAGATTGTAGTCTCTCCCTTGCAGGCATTGTAGGAGTGACTATAGGTTTCCAGACGCATGCATGCCTTGTCATGGGAGTGACCTTGGGTTTATTTCATTGAAATTCTAGGTTAACATAGGGGTTGGAAACCTGGAGTGGTGGATTAGCTCCTGGGGTCCTGGAGCACCTAAGGGAGGTCTGTAAGGTATTGTTTTGTTGACTCCATGTCCTTAAGGTTACCTAGGAGGTTGAGTCTTATCATAGTGGCCTCTTGTCGCATGTTTACCCTGGTTGGTCGATTGCTTAGGTAGATGTGGGAGGAGGGTGTTACATTGTTATTCTTAGTCTTGCACTCCATTGTTCATCACCTGCATATGATATTGAGTGGAGTATATGTTTTTGTTAATAGAGACCCTTGCATATATATATCATTCATGCTTGATATATTTATCCCTTTCCCATTGATGTCAAAGGGGGAGAATGTGAGGATGTTGATAAGTTTTTAGAGGATAATTTCAAATGATTAGTTCAGCAAAGGTTGACATCAATGCCAAAGGGGGAGATTTTTAGCATTGAAATGTGTTGCAGTGTTGCAGATGTGTTCTTGGTTGGAATTGATGTCAACCTGGTTGCTTGGGTTACAGGTTTGTTGGATATGCATGTGTATAGGTGGTTTGTGTATGGTTGAGGTGTAGATGGTCCTTGGCATGTCTACTAGCCTGGACTAGCTTGGAGAAGTGATGGATGATCCTTGGCATATCTAGTAGCCTGGACTAGCTTGGTGATGATGATGATCTCCTTGATCATATTGTTGCATACAAATGTTAGTGGTTGCTACAGGAGTTAGAGTTGAGGAGCCTTGTTGATTGGTCTCCATGTCCCAGATTAGGACTTTGGGCTTGGAGAGGATCTACATATGTTTGCGGATGCTTGAGATGTTTGTATAGGTGTTAGAGTATGTTTGATAGGTTCAAGAGCTGCATACTATTGGCAGAGATGTTGTGGAGAAGTTTGATGGCTCAAATGTTTAGTTTGGTTGTTGGTTGGCATCCTAGTCAACCTAGTTTGACTTGTGATGATGTTGGTGATATTGCAGTGACTTGATGAAGTGTTGCAGAGGTGTCAAAGACTTCCAAAGGTCCTACAAAGGCTTGTCAATCTTTGGAAGAAGTTTGAGCAGTTTGTGAGCAGAGTTGATTGATTTTTGACCATCCTTTGCCACAGTCGCATGCATGCTGAGTCATGGAAGTGACTAAAAATATCTAGTCGCATGAATCCAAGCCTATGGGAGTGACTGAGGTTTTCATGAGTTCTTCTCCGCATTCCTCGCGCTGCTCAACTGATTTTGGTGTTGTGGCAATGTTATTGATCAAAATATTTCGGCATATGGTCGAAAATTTTTGTGGGGCCTCTAAAAGTTGATCAAGTTTGAAGATATCAAAGGGCTAATGGAGTTAGTGGCTGATTTGGTCAAAAAGCCTATCTCAACCAAATCTAAAGTGTGTGAATAGAATTGTTGAGTGATCCATAACCTGTAGCATTTACTAAGTGACTCAAAAAAAATTGATAAATAGAGGAATGCATTGAGTCTATTTGGTTGGTTGTTGTGAGAGTGTGAGGGTATGTAATTGTGGGGCATTGTGAGTGAATAGAGATTACTGAAGCTACTCACATTATATTTCAGAGAGTGTGTGTGTGCGTGCATAATTCAGATTTTATGTGTTGCAAAGTGGAGAAGAATTGGTAGTTTGTTGTGTGTTTTGGAGCAACATTTTGGTGTGTGTATAAGTGAAGAAATTCCCTCCTCTAGGTCAGATTTTTGATTTAGATTTTATGTGCAGAATGATGGAGCTGTTGGGTTGCTCATGTTGAGTGAATTGAGAAAAGTTTGAAAACATATGAAACATGGTTCGCGTGGAGGCTTCAATATAGACAATGATTTGGTGAATTTAGTAGTTGGAAGAGTTTTCTGCATCCAATAAGAGTTGGGCAAGGATCGTTGGTCGTTGGAGCTTCCAGTTTCTATAGATCCATGAGAGAAACAAATTTCCTAATTGATAGAAGCCAACAAACTATAGAGGAAGCCAAGTTTTTCAGCTTATGGGTGTAAGCTAATCCATGTACATTTTGTTTAGCAAATGAATAAAAGATTTGAGCAGCGCAACAATAGTAGGGTGGTTTTCTCCCGAAAGAGTTATGTTCTTGTGTGTGCATGCTTGTGTTTCTCATGGTTATTTCTCACGATTGTTATGATTTCAATTTGTTGCTGCTTAATGTTGTGATGAGCTAATGTTGTGAATGTTCATGGTTAATTGACTTTGTGGCAAAAATTTACATTGGTGAAAATTGATACCAAGGCCACCACCAATGATTCACCCAACCCTCTCAGTGGTGAATTATTGTTTCGAACATATATATTGTTTATTGAATTTTAAAATTATAATCAACGTATTGTATTTTAAAATAATAACTTATATGCAACATTTTTGATAATCTAAAATTATAATTTTGTGAAAATTTTAATAATAATAAATATTTAAAAAAAAAATTTAAAAACATTTTTCTATTTTATTTTTTCAATCAATATATATTCATAAAGCAATACATTTTTTTTAATTTTTTCAATCAATATATATTCATAAAAGCAATAAAATTTTTAAATTAATAAATATTCATAAAAACAATAATATTGAATTGAATGCAAAAATTATATTCACTACGCTGTTTTTTTCATAGTATTTTTCATTTTTTTTATACATATAATAGTTTTATTTATATATATATATATATATATATATATATATATATATATATATTTTTAAGCAAATCCAATTTATTTTTATTTACTTTATAAAAAAATAATTTATATAATATCATATTTATTATTTTTATGTATATATAAATGTTAGAGCTATATATCAATTTTTTTTTTTTTATAAGAGGATCAAATCTTTTAATGTGCAAACTCAACTTGAAAAAAAGTTTGCACCCATATTTAAATCTTTCTCTCTATATATATGAACACACACCATGTGTAATTTTTAATTTTTGAATGTATAAATAGATACAATGCCTTGAAACTCTCGTGGAGCACTTGAATTGTGTAGGTTACACAACTTCAATTTGCAATTCCAACAAATCTTTGCTAAATTTTAGAAAATTAATTAAAAAATACCTTGCTAAAATGTAAAAAATGGAAATAATGAAATGTTTTAAAATGTTTTAGTGATAATAATTTTAAATTTTTAATTGCTTTATATTATATAGATATATCCATAATTGGCATTGAAATAGTTTATAAGATATTGACATATTTCATTTATAAATCATATTGTCCATATTAAAATATTTTTTTTTATTAATACATGTCAATATTATTTAACATGAAATAATTTATTTATGAATTATATTGAATATTTTTATTATTAATAATATTTATTAAAAATTAAGTAAATTACACCTATCCTTTTATTGGGAAAGAAACTAAATTATATATATATATATATATATTCACTATATCAAATATAAGAGTTAATATCAAATATAGATATCAAAATATTTTATTTGAAAAATAAAAAAAAATCGCTCAATAAGAGTAGGATTATTAGCATTTTATAATGTTTTTAATTAAATATAATCAAATATGTATATTCACTTTGTTTTTATTATAATGGTTATTGTTTTTATTTAGGACTATGTTTTTATTATAGCGGACAATATTTTTTTTTGTTTAGAATTATGTTCTGACTATATCGACATTGTTTTTTATTTAGAGTATTAAGTGCCCCTAAAATCAACCACGTTACAATAAACCTCATTCAAACCAAGTAATTTACATCTAACCAACTAATCTACAATTAATGAGTATTATAAATACATATCATTATTCCCCATACAATGAAAAATAAATAATAAATCAAATAATTAAAACTCAGATGTATCACATTTAATGTTTTGAAATAATTTTATAACTTTAAAATATTTTTGTGCATTAAAATTTAGATGTATCATACTTATGTCTTTAAATAATTTTTATAACTTCATACTTTTTATATTTTTGTGTCTTATTTTATATTTACATTTTAAAAATATAATTTATAATAATAATTATTTGATTTTAAAGTTATAATTAAATCATAAATCAAATTAATATAAAAGATTTTTTTAACCCTTATTAATTATATATATATATTAAACATAATCTAAATATTTAAAAAATTAATTTTATTAACCAACTAATTTTAAATTAATAAAATTACAAAAGTATATATCACAAAATATCAAAATATATTCTCATAAAAACAATAAATTCTACTTTCAAATTAAGTAAAGGATCAAAGTGGGAAAAGGAGGACGTGGTGAGCGCATGCAACCCATGGTCACTTGAAGTGGTACGTGCATGCTAATAATGAGGGCTTCGAAGGCAATACCAAACTTTGAATGGACTTGCTCCTTATTATGATTTTTAACTACTTTTCAACAACTAATGTCTCATGATTTTAACCACTTTTAAACAATTCATGTGTTATTTGTTCAAAGGGGAAGATAAATTAGCCATGGTCCCTAGTCCCTTGAAAATGATTAAGGGTGGCAATAATAAACTTTGAATTGACATTTTCCTCGTTGTAACTTAACAATGTTGACTCAAATAAAAGCGTTTAACCTATTGTATTGTAAAAAATATAAATGGTCTAAAATTATAACATTTATCAAACATATTTGATAATTTAAAATTACAATTTTTATGAAACTTTAATAATAATAATTCTAGAAAAATCAAAATTTAAAAATATTTATTTATTTTTATTTTTTAAAATTAATAAATATTTATAAAAACAATAACATTTAATTGAGTGCAAAAATTATATTTATTAAATTATTTTTCATCTTATTAATTGTATATTGTAATTTTTTTAATTCAAATCCATGAAAAAACACAAAAATTGTAATGTTTCATTACTTATCATAACCTTAATTTGAAAAGGTCACAATCTTGTTTTGAAAAAACAGTTTTTCTTATTAAATTTCAGAATTTTAGATGCTTCAAAAATTCATGAGGACGCTGAATCTATTTCTACCATTAAAAAATAATTCAAACACTCACAATTTCATATTTTTAAAAAATAACAAAATTCCAATAAAAAAATCGCCATTTATACAAAATTAGAATTAGATTAACAAATCCCCTATCATATTATTCTCATTCAACAAATAAAAGAAAGAAAGAAAGAAGGCTAAAAATAGCCTATGGGACAGAGTGCTTTTTCATCTGCTTGATGTATTTGACCCTTTTTTCTGTGAAGCTTCAAAATAAATGCTCCCAGCTTCTTCTGATTGATGTATTTGACCCTTTTTTTTGTGAAGCTTCAAAATAAATGCTCCCAGCTTCTTGACAAACCCCCTTATTAAATAAATTATCTCGAGAACTAGTTGCCAACATATCTTCATAACTTTCCCTATTATCTTCGAAAGCCTCACATTCTAAAATAACTTTCCCTATTATCTTTGAAAACCTCACATTCTAAAATAAAACGTTTTTCTATTTCCACTTTTTCAGAAAAACAAAAAATACATACCCAATGTAATCTCCCCGTAAATATGTTAAGTGATAATTACTTAACCGAAAGTAATACTCGTTTTATTCCTATCCAACGAACAATAAACGGTTAAATGATACTTGTTTTAAGCCCCCACAATATACATTTGTTTGCACTCAAGTTGTTGGGACCCCAAAGGAAAAGTGTTCTCATCTATATTCAGTACAAGGTATGTTAGGTGATGGATGACGGTTACTTGACAGGAAAGTAACGCAAACCTCACTTCTGACAGACAGGCATTATATGTCAAATACTTCTCTGTCAATAACTGGAAACTGTCCAAATCGGAAACTTGTAAAGTAGTTTACCTAAACTAACCGGATTCGGGCCCACAAAGCTGCCAGTGCCAACGAATTAAATAGCCAATTGTTATTTTCTCTTTTTTCGCTTTTATTTAGCTTTAATTGTATTTTCTCCTTTTTCGCTTTTATTTAGCTTTAATTATTTTGATTTGGCAACTAAAGCTGGCCCTGAATGGAAATCACAATCGGTTTTATTATAAAAATAAACAAAATTAATATTAGTAATAAATTAAAAATCTCACATGCAGAACTCCAACGTCCATCTTTTAAAAACAGACGCCGACTGACAGGCTGACAAAATAATATGTCATTGTCAGGGTTCGCGTCGACGCGTGTAATTCTGCTAGGCAGAGCTGTCACCATCGCCCACCAGCCTGTCGTCTACTAGAGCTGCCAACTCGATGCCACGTCACTCGATGTTGAAAGTGGTCTATTTTAAATAGTAAGAAACCGGTAATGTCGATATATCAAAGAAATTTGTTATTAAAAATAATAATACAACTTTTAAAAACAATTCGAATCTTATCATAATTTAGAATTTTTTTAAATAAAATAATATTGTAAAACTTTTTATTAATTTTAAATATTTTAATAAGAATAAAACAAAATCAAATTTCTCAAAGTCTTTATCCCTAGCTTAAAAGATTTACAAAATTAAATCATACCAAATTGAATAAAGCGCCTTATAGAATATGGGGTAAAGTGCAACGGACATGTGCAAGCTGCACACTTCAAGGTTTGTCAACCCCCGATGCGATATATACACTGGGTATACGCCATAGAGATACGTACACTGTAATATGTATACAAATTCCCAACATAGACAGAGATCTCTGGTCCGCTGGCCTAAAAGGGTGTGCCCGGGATTTCCTGCTATAGTTATGCGGGAACAATGTCCATACAACACTAAAAAAAAGAAATAGGGTGTAGATTGTCTGAGACAGGCGTCCAACATATATTCAATGAGTATACACATTCGGTCCATCGCTGCCCAAATATAGACAAAGCCGCACTTGCAGCCATTGATTCGCCTTCCTACCCACAAAACCAGGCCACCCACCTCACCCACATTTCACAACTGGTGGGCTGTGGTGAATCTCTGTGTAGGAGGTTCTTCAGGGAGTCCTCGAAGAAACACGTTGCAGGACTTTCAATCTGGGATGTTCAGTGAAAACAACATTATTGTGATTAAAATGGACAGACGCTAGTTTTGGGTTTTTTTCCCTGAAATGAATCCACATTCTGTAATGATTCTGCTACTCAGGCTTTGCCTGGTGCTTCCCATTTTGTGGCAATGCAGTGCCGTTACAGATTCTGGGAACCTGGCCATTCTGAAGGCCTTGTACAATAACTTGGAGAACAAGGAGATTCTCAGTGACTGGAAGGGCAACGATGCTTGCGCGGGCTGGAGTCACATACAATGCCAGGGAAGCTTTGTCGCAGGCATTTCAATGCAGAATCTCGGCCTGAAAGGTAAGCTTCCTGAAAATCTGAACCAGCTCAAATCTTTAACTACCATGTCTCTGCAGCACAATGGATTCACTGGAATGCTCCCCAGTCTTAATGGACTCTCGAATCTGCAAGTGGCGTTTCTGAACGACAATGAATTCGATGGCATCCCAGATGATTTTTTCAGAAACTTGACAAGCTTAAGTGGCATATATTTAAACAACAATCTGTTGAACAAATCCACTGGTGGTTGGAGCTTGTCTGATGATATATTGGGTTCCCAGCAGCTCGCCAACTTGTCACTCTATAACACCAGCCTTAAGGGGGAAATTCCCTTATTTTTGGGGCAATTGGGAAGCTTGCAGGTCCTCAGCCTGCCCTATAATTATCTAGGGGGGACTATTCCTAGTAACCTCAATGACACAAATTTGCAAGTATTCATTGCTAATAGCCAGCAGGGCACCTCGCAGCTGAGCGGTGGTCTGGATGTGCTTGCAGGGATTACAACCCTGACTCAGGTCTGGCTGCATTCCAATAATTTTTCTGGCGAAATCCCTGCGGGCTTTGCTAAAGCAGATGGCCTGCAGGAGCTTCTCCTGAGTAACAACCAGCTTACTGGGTCTGTGCCGGAAGGCCTGGCATCTCTGGGGAAGCTGGTTAATTTTAGTGTTGATTTCAATTTGCTTGATGGGCCTCTTCCTGAAATGGGCAAAGGAGTCTCTTTTACATATAAGGGTAATTATTTTTGCAGCAATAATCCTGGTGAGGTTTGTTCTGCAGAGGTTAATGCTCTGTTGGGCTTTCTCAGAGGGATTGGGTATCCTCCTACCATTGTCAAGTCATGGTCGGGTAACAATCCTTGCAATGGGTGGACTGGGGTTACATGTGGGACAGATGGAAAAGTTTCTAAACTAATTCTGTTTAAGCGTGGGCTGTCTGGTATCATAGATCCTGCTGTTGGGAATTTGAGTTCCTTGACGATATTGAAGCTGCACGACAATGAGCTCACGGGGACAATTCCTAACAGCTTGACGGCGTTGACAAGCCTGAAGCAATTGGATGTGAGTAACAATAATTTGAGCGGGCCAGTTCCAGTCTTTGGTACGCAAGTAGTGGTTAATACTCAGGGGAATCAGTTTATCAATACCATATTGCCTCCTGGTTCTGCCCCTTCTGGTAATGGCGGCAATAGTGGATCTGGATCTCCATCTGGGTCTGCTGACAGTGCAAGGACTTCCAAAAAAAAGAAGGCATCAGGTATGATTGTTGGGATTGTTGTTGGTTGTGTTGCTTTTGTGATCTTTGTAGTGGTTGCGATTCTGTTTTACTTGAGGAGGAAGAAACCCAAGTTCTCAAAGCTGCCGTCGCATCCTCCGGCAGCTCAGCGGCATACAATCAATGGAGCAGGGAGTGGTGAAGCTGGTAGCAGCTTGGTTGGTTCTCATGGAAACGTCGTTTATCCTTTGTGGGTTCTTCAAAAGGCCACAAATAATTTTAGCCCTGCAAATCTGTTGGGAAAAGGAGGGTTTGGATCTGTTTATGAAGGTAAGCTCGAGGATGGTTCGATGATTGCAGTGAAGAGAATGGATCCTGAGCTTGTGAGTAGCAAAGGACTGCAAGAGTTTCAAGCAGAGATCAACATGCTGGGCAAGGTCCGCCATCGAAATCTTGTTGCACTCCTTGGGTATTGCACTGAGAACAATGAAAGGTTGCTCGTATATGAATTCATGCCTCAGGGCACGCTAAGCCAACACCTTTTCCATTGGGAGCAGAATGGGCTCAAGCCTCTCAGTTTGAACAGTCGGTTGCTTATTGCTTTGGATGTAGCTCATGGGATGCAGTACTTACACAACCTGGCTTACAAAATTATCATTCACAGGGACTTGAAGCCTTCAAATATTCTTCTGGATGACAAGCTGCGAGCAAAAGTCTCTGATTTTGGTCTTGCAAAGCTTGCTCCTGAGGATAAAGCATCCGTGGAAACAAGATTGGCTGGCACATTTGGATATCTTGCTCCAGAGTATGCAGGCAAGTTTTGATTGTAGTACCTTTGACTGTCTGTTTTATTAGGCAAACTGTGGATGTTTTTTTAGTCAATGTCAATTATAAAATATTAATTTCTGTTTCACCTCTTGACTATTGCAGCCACCGGACGTGTAACTACAAAATCAGATGTTTACAGTTTTGGAGTTGTGCTTATGGAGCTGATAGCAGGCCAGAAAGCCTTGGATGAGAAGCGGTCCGAAGATAAGGTTCATCTGGTGCCTTGGTTTAGACACATAAGTAGGGATCAGGAACGGCTCAGGACATTTATAGATCCAGTACTCCAATCAACGGGTGAAAACTTGAAAAGCATTAATACCGTGGCTGAGCTTTCCTGGCATTGTACTCAACGAGAGCCTAATGCACGCCCTGACATGGGTTATGTAGTTGCTGTTCTGGGGCCATTGGTAAAGCAGTGGAAACCTTCCGATGTTAAGCCTGAGGACAGTGAGGACCCTTTAGGAATGACACCGGAACAAGCTTTAAAGAAGTGGAAGATCTTCGATGATTCATCAATGACGTCCTTTGGAGGTAGGACTGATGTTGGAAGTTCTGATCAAGCATATATTGAAGGCCCTGGTTCTGTGAGTGCAAGATGATTCGGAGACCAGGGTATTAAGAAGCAAGTGTATGCGAGGACGAGGATGCACAAATATAGAAATTACTCGGAACTACCATTAATCTTGCATACCCTCACATGACGAGTCTCCACAGGTTTGCAGAAGTTACAGGTTCTGCAACTTCTGCAATGGATTACTCAATGCTTGAGAGTTCTGGTAAATTTAGAAATCAGGAGACAAGATTTTAAGGAAGCGAAGTTTCTGCGAAGTGAGCAAAGAAGGCAGAAAGAATGCGGAGACACTTTGTTTCTTCTCTGGTTGCAAAAGTTAAAAATAACTCTATACTGATTGGCTGTTCCAGTGACAAAATCCAAAATTCATTTTTCCTTTTTGTTTTGCTCTGTTTAAATATCGCTTTCTATTTCATCTGGTCTGGTGAGTTAGATAGCCCTCGTGCAGTGTGTTGTGAGCACATATAAGGGAAGATATATTGACAAAGTTGATTTAAAATTAACATGTTTTTTGTTCTTCTTTGTGACCGATAAAATAAGAAAAAACTTGCAATGACATGAATTTTCAGGCTATGTTCATGTTTTTTCTGATAATACTTATTTTGAGAACTTTCAGAGAGTTGATAATGTGATGATTCAGGGATGGATGAGGATGAGACTGCTTCCTGTGATTTTTTTTTCAAGCATGGCATTCTTTAAAGTTGCTAATGTTACTAAATTTATGTCCTATAGAGGAGCACTTGATTCACTTTATAGGTCATGTCATTGCATGCAACATTGCCACATTAAAATTGCAACCAGGAACCCATTTATGCTATATTTGCACCAAACAAATGCATAATCTCAATTTCATAGGTTGGTTCATTGGTGTTTCCGTCTATTCCCATAAATACTTTTGGGCAATGCATTTGTTTATTTTTCATTTTTTTTTGTTATGAAATTTTCTGGATTTAGCTAACCAGTAACTAGTCCTCTTCATAGCTAGTGCTGGGATTCTATGGATCGGAGTAATGACTTTGAGCTTAAACTCAATCCAACACATGCACCATTTTTATAAAGATCCTTTTGTGGCTGATATATTATTCTCAAGTACCATGGGCTTACAAGTTGCATCCCCTCGGGTTTGCACAGGTTTGCCCCCAGCTTCGGGGTAGATAAAATCTCCAAATCTCCACTCGTGCTCTGAGGGTCTCTGATAAAGATCACTTGGATGAGGAAAAAACCCGTCTCCTTAAAGTGTTTCAGGATAATGGTTATAGTTGGTCCCTTGGTATCAAAGATTTCTTGAAGGCTAGCAGAGGTCCTAGATTAAAAAAAGATCACAGAGAATTAGTTTCTAATGTTCAACTTCCCTTTATCCAAGGTACCATTGACAAGATTGCTCGGATTTTAAGGAAGCATAGGATCTCTTCTTCTTTTAGACCCCTAATGGCTATTTTGACCCCATTTTATTGTTTCTTTATTGTTCATTTTTTTGACCGATTTGCATCTCTACAATATATATTGGTTGTGTTGGATAAGTTCTTTCATCCAAGTCCTAATGATGAACCAGACTTAATAGTATGCATCAAAAACAAAAATTGTAATGTGATTTACCAGAAGCATTCTCTCACTCCCTACGACTTGTTAGTGCTAACAACGAGGGTATCTAAAAATCTAAGAATAATTAACTGCTGCATCATAGGGAATCTTGAACAAATGCTATCTCAATCGAAAGAGATGGTGCTTTATGTATTGCATATCTTGATGTATCTTATATATGCTTCTTCTAAGAATGAATACTCATAGTTGTATTTGTCCTTATTAAAAGCATCGCCAAAACAGCACATTTAATTGCCCCCAACTTCCTAGCCTTTATTGCTTCTAGACTTGACTAGAACTGGAGAATCAGCTCTCATTTAGGATAAACTTCAAAGCTATTGCAACTGGCATGAATCAAAACCTGGCAATCTTATTGTGCTGAAAGAGTTTCATGTCATCACATCTACATATTCGGTACCTAGGTTACTATAGCTTCAGTGTTTATAGTTTATTTTTGTAATTAGTTGCTGCTTGGAGAGTATCTACAGAAATTTGGTTTCAGTCTTCGGCTGCCAAATCCGTTACGATTAGAGTTTTCCCTTCTCTTAAATGTACCATACGATTGATAGGTCTTTTTTGAAGTTTGCATGAATTTATCCAGTTTAGCAGATTTCTGGGATATTGTTTGACTAGATCGTTGCTTTAAAATTTAGGGCTAATTTAGGTTATTTAATTGAAATGATGTTGTAATGCTCCTCCCTTTAGTAGATTAAATGTGTATAGTTCATTGAAGACTGTTGCAAGTTTTAAGCTGAATTGAACCTGTAAATCTGCATCAAGGGATTAACGGCCAAAGTTCAAACCATAGCTTTAAAACTAGGCTGGTCTGACTTGGTCAATTATCCGGTTTGGTGGCTGGTCTATTACAGAACCGACCGAGTTGGTCATTGATTCGACCAGTTCGGTAATGGACCGGCTGGACCAACTGAACCTGACTTAGACTGGTCGGTCTAGGTGGCGGGATAAAAAAGCAGGCTGGGCAGACTTGAAATCAATTTTTTTTTGTTTAAACTATTTCCTAGCCCCTCTATCCTTCTCCCATGCCTATAAAGGTGACAAAACCCCCTCATATTTCCTAACAACTATCTCATTGCATTTATGTGAGCATTTGTGAAGAGTTTGTGAGCAGTTGGAGTTGGTTTTTGGAGCAGCATCGAGGAGGTTCTTCTTGGGTGATCTTTGAAGGAGTATTGAGGAGTTGGTTTTTGGAGCAGCATCGAGGAGGTTCTTCTTGGGTGATCTTCGAAGGAGTATTGAGGTTCTTCTTGGGTGATCTTCGAAGGAGTATTGAGGAGTTGGTTTTTGGAGCAGCATTGGTTATGTTTTTTTTGTTCTGATATCTATATATTACATGTATTGGACAGTGCACTTGGCGCCATTTTGATATAATAGATATATATTCATGAGCATGCTTTGATCAAGTGTTGTCTTCTTTCTATTATTTTAATGCTTTGAGTTTGGAAACATGAATGAAAATCTTTAAAAATATAATTTTTCATTAAAATTAAATATTTAATGTACTTTTTACAAAAACTGAGTCATTGGAATCAACTAGTCCGAGTCGGAATTCACTATCTGAGTCCGAGCCGGAGTTTTAAAACATTGGTTCAAACAAAGTTTTGGTTGATTGTAGGTGTTAGTTGTTGATTAACACGTGTCATATGCTTACAGAAGTGATGTGGCATTCACTCCATGATTGGGTAAAATGGAATTAGTGACATGTTAATTATCTAATCTAATCTAACAAAAGCATATGATAGCCTGTAGATGATAGAAATGATAGATAACAAACAACAGCTAAGGGGGAGGATGCTATCACATCAAGTTAGGAATTTTCTCGCCAAAGCTAGCTTTCAGATTGCCAAAGCTTTGGTGCAGCGAAGTGCTTTACAAACAGTCTCTGTCTCACAGTTGTTATGCACGTGGGATTATTTACATCACACACACCCACTGGTGATGTTAACACACACAATTGATAAGAGGGTCTAGCATGGTTCGAACATTTCAGTAGCTTGGGTGGTCTAGCGTGATAGGTGTAAGAGTCATCTGTACATCACTGGAAGTTTTTAGTGGGATTTTCTTGTTTTTCGACCTGTTTCATTGGCCTCTTATTCAATCTTAGGCTGACATTATTGTTGTCTACTTATATTTGTTCTTTCATCCATTCTAGAACATATTAGCTTTACTTGCCAAAAACATGGAGTACTTGCAAGTGATTGTCGATTATTTGAGAAAACAAGTCGAAACCAAAAAATTGCCCAAAACTTGCTTTGACTTGTGTTGAAGTTGAAATGTCAACAAAAGCGGAGATGTTTTTGAAAAACATGGCTGCAAAAGAAAAGGCACTACAAAGATCAAAATTCACTCGTTTCATCATGTTTCATTCTTTTCATCTTTATAACATCCAAGCAACCATCATAACTATTCGAAGCGAGTTATAAGCAACCCAACGAGTCATTGTCACGCCAAAATTGAGATTTCAAGCGAAAATGTTCTTTTTCATATAGGAAGTGCTGTGGGCATTGAATTTCAGCGATATTTTGCAAGAAATTCACTTGGACAGCGGTAGCTTCAGTTGATCCTTGCTCCTAGAGGAATATTTTCAGTATTTAAGTTTTTTATGGGATACAAGTAGTTCATTATTTTTCCCTCTACAAAAATCAGCACAGGTGTCTTTTTCGTGTTAAACCGCCCAGGAAAAAAACTTAAATACTGTTAATAATTAGCTAGGAGCGAGGATCAACTGAAAATGGTGCAGGAAAAGTATCTTATTTGGGCATAATATAAGGATCTTGGTGGGGGTGAACTCTTATGGAGTTTTAGAGTCTGCCATGGTCATTCTTTAACTTAAAGTCGGTGAGGTGCATCTCCTTATGACATTGGAGATGCATTCTTCTTTGGGTTTAGTTATTAAATAGACATAAATAAATGTGCGTTGAGCTTGAGCTGTATGTCAATTTTGGTTTCAGTTAGTTTTAGACATTGTGGATTAGATAATTGTTAAAGTTGACTATGTCAATCAGATAGTTGTAAAATTTTATATAAGCTATTTTTGGCTTCAAGAGCAGTAAGATTTTCTGCTTTATTGGTCTGATTCCTGAATGACTCTGCAATGAAATGTGTTTAGCACCTCATTATTTTTGTATCAGAGCAGTTCTCTCCTGGCTTTTGCAGTCACCACAAGGGATCTGTTCCCTCCTCCTTCAGGATTCTGTAGTCTTTATAGAGATCTGCTTCAGCCTTCCTCACCTCATTTGGCAATCAGGGATCTTCTTCTTCCATCTATAGCAAGGTTTTTTGTTTCTTTTTTGCAGCCTCCTCCATTAGTGCCATGCTCTTTGAAGCCCTAGCATCAAAGAAGTGCACAGCCACTCTGCCACACAAAGTTCCTCACAGCTTTGCATAAAAGATTGCCTTCCAATGATGGCTACAGTCCAACAATCGCATTAATCTTTTTCCTTAGTGGAAATCCTTTCTTTTTACAAATCTGGGTAATATCGTTTCATCTCTCCTAGTCTTCTGCAAGGCCATATCTATTTCCAGGCAGCAGCATTATTTAGTTAGGTACTTCTTATAACCAAGCAAGCAAAATATCTGATTTATTTGGTAGTCTCAGCACCCACCCAGAATAAATCATTTTTGTCCCATGCTAAGTTTTCTTGGGGGTTCTCCCTCTCTCACAGTCCAATTTTCACCTTGGTTTACTCTGATTCATTAGCAACAAACTTGGTTTCCCTCTAGTTTCCTGTGCATTGTAACTCTTCCTATCCTCCTTACAACTCAGTCCAGCACAACGCTTCCACATCATGAGCCATCAATCTTTGGAGGATTCAGAACACCCTTTTTCCAGCATTGCACACGAGATTGTCCTAGCTCTGCAGGAACTTCCACACTCATATTTAGCCTCAGCATCTTCCAGCTTCTATTTGGATACCCACCTCAATCTCCCCCAGTATGGTGGCTAGATGGATGGCAATGTCTTGGACTCTTGTGTACGTAGCCTTACCGAGTACTTTAAACGAAGCCAGAGATGAGTGAAGTTACCAGATTGTAGTTCGTTGAGTGCCAATTAGAAGGTGTAGCACTAGCTTGGTGGCAGACCAAATCATATGCTTCAAAAATGTACATAGAACACAATACAGAACAATCAGACACATCAACATTCAGACCGCCCACTACATGGGATTCAGTTTGTCAATCTTTGAAGGCATACTTCTATCCTCCAGGGTATTTGCAAAACCTCATGTGTCACTGGCTACTACTTCACTTAATTTCTTGTCCATTTCATTCAACTATAGATTGTTGTGTTCACTAAACTCAGATCCAGCTACGCATCCATGAATGAATTGTCTTGTTCCCTATTTTTCACAATGAAGTTGATCTTTTTGAGAACCAAAATCTAGTCCGTGCTTTTGCGAGATCCCTAACTATTGAACAAAAATTTGATAGGAGATCTTACCTCTCTACTTCTTGGTTCCCTGTCCCACATCCCAATTCCACACGATTGGCAGTCCCCACTTACTCCTGTTCATGGTTCACCCTCTTGCCAGCAGCTATTACATTGTGTCATTACCATAAGACTCAACACATTCTTCTGCAGATTGCTGATATCTCCAACACCAAAATGCCATGAAGACATTGTACGTTCAGCAATCCTTTGTTGATTGTTTGGAGCAATCATTACACACTACCACTGCTCTGGATTTTGAGATCATTTTTCTCCCTGATCCTACCATTCCCTATTACAATCTGCCGCCACTCACGGCCCACAATTCAGTGACCTCCGCTGAGGACCTCCTCTTTACACACAACTGTCAGGTGAAAGATCAGATATCTATGTTGATTCTTGACAATGACAGTCAAAAGGGTTTGTGTCCACAACTTTGTTAACCATCTCTAGCTCCCCACCACTAGTCATCCATCTCCTTATCAGCTGGGTCAGGTGGACAAGGATGGACCCTGTCTGTGGGTAACCAAACATTGAGCTATAATCTTAACCATTGAATCTTCCCATGACAAAGTTTGTTTCTCCCCTCAACTGTATTGATTTACTCTTGGGGATCCCTTACCAGCGTCAAAGTCAGGCCTTGTTTGATGCCTCTTGTAACACCTATACAATTTTCAAAGACAGCACAATGTATAAGCTCACATATTCCACAACACCCCCCTTACTCATGTCTGGAAATGTTGCAGTGTGTCAAGTTAGCCTGCTCAACTGTGTCTCTCTGTGTGGTGTGCCCAGTTAAGCTGGATAACATGTCACCTCTTTCCAACATCCCCAACTCCAAATACATATCCCCTCTTCATTGTCATTTCAAGTTGGGATTTAGACTTTTAGCACTACTAAAATGTCATATCATAATATAACATTGCTTCCTCTTAACACCTTTGTCTTCGCCTCCTATGCACCTTGTTTTGCAATAGAACCATCTCCTCTCAATCTCTTACCTATCTCTCTACAACCAGTGATGGAGCCTTCTTTGAGCACTGTTTTTTCCCATGCTACATGACTTCCTTCTGTTGATCCCCTTATTCTGCATGTTGCTTAGGCAACCCTGTCTTGTGCACCTCCTCCCAACAACCAAGGTTTGACAGCAGACAATTAGGAGTGTTATGAGAGTCTTTTGCCCAAGAGACAGTTGCAGAATTGGCACAGTTTATTTAATTTATGGCATTGCTCAATCGTTACTGGAACCTCCTTCTCCAGCTTGTTTTATTCATCCAGGTAATCCTTCTTCCATTGAGTCATCCAATGGATTTTTTGTCTCCCAATCTTCTGTTCAGCTGGAGGACCACCATCAACCATGTTTGCTATTGTGTTGTTTGTCGTAGATGGGACCTTTCCTTTTCTTATTTCTACAATTGTAACTTTGTCTCTCTGGTTTTTATTCCAATTGTTGACATTGACCACTCATTGGAGGCCTTTGCATGGAATCTCTAGTCCTACTTTGCCACACAAAACAAAGATACTCAGTTGCAGTTAAAAGCTTCGGGCAGTCTTTCGCAAGTTGCTTTGTTGAACGATAGTCATCTTCCACCAATTACAATCACACATGCGGACATTTCCAACTCAACAGACGGACTTATTAAAGCAGATCCACAGGTAAGATGTACATCTGCCTCACCAAATGTAAATGCAAACCTTGATCATCCAATTGGCCTGGAGAAGGTTGACAAAAAAGTACACTCGACACGGATTGAAACAGTTAAAATCAAATTGTTCAAACTTCGTTTTTATTTTTGGCTTTTGGCCCAACTCACATTCAATCTCTCTTGAGCATCCATCAATTCCCTCAAACGCAGTATCACGTAGCACTACTAGTCTTTTTGCATTCCTCGTGTCTCTGGCAATATGAACAAGAAATTTACATGGTTGAAGTTCTTTGATGTACTTCTGAGTATGGTGCTGGCAATAATTGTCAGCTTGGGTGACTCAAAAATAGAGAAAAAGGAAATTGCTTCAAATCCGCTTCTAGGTGAATTTTTTTATATATTATCTCAGGTATCTTTTATGTTCTCTACACAGCTTTGATCCTCAAAGTTTCCAGATGCAGACAAGAGATACGGACAAGTTAGTAGTGTTTTTTCTTGGATTCCATGGGCTGTTCAATGCACTCATATACCTGCCCCTAGTTTTTATCCTTAGATGAATATTTTCATATGCTGACTTGTGCTTCTTGACGATATCTGGGCAACGGTTGTACTTCTCCCCACATCCACTGCTGCAATAGCTGTTCCAACTTCAATCTTTGACCTGCGAGTTCGTTATCTTGGCCTCCCAGGGTTTCTCTGAACAAAAAATCTCTTACATATGTAGAGTGTTGCCATCTTATTGTCTTGTCCAGGGATCAGTTTCAGAAAGCTATAGTCGACAACTAAATCAGGGAAAAGTATTAGAACAAGCTCGGAACGGTTATGAGTAGAGCTCAGGAACAGCTCCATTATTTCTCTATCACCAAATCCACGGTAGTTGTTTTCTTTTCTGGACATCCATACACAGGGCAACAGGTTTTCAGTCCATTGTTCAGGGAAAGTTTTCACAGTTAGTTGCGAAGGACACTTTAGATTTAAACAGAGAGGAGATGATGAGGCATGTGTTCTTATGATATTATGATATTCAGGATGCGTTCTTCTTCGACTCTAGTTATTGAATACATATATAAATAAGAGCGTGTTGAGCTTCAGTTCTGTGCCAATTTAACTTTCACTTAATTTTGACATTGTCGATTAGATAGTCGTTAATTTTGACCTTGTCAATTAGATGGTTGTAAAATTTCATATAAGCCATTTTCGCTTGAATATGAAAGAGATTTCCTGCTGATTTCTGAACGATTTTGCAATTGACTTCCTGCTGATTTCTGAACGATTCTGCAATTGACTTCTTGCTGATTTCCGAACTTTTCTGTAATGAAATGTGTTGAGCGCCCCATCGATAACTGAACAGGAGAAAAAACATCTTGGAACCAGAGGAATAAGTCCTCGAGAAGCTTAGGTTCCTAGAAGAAATCTAGGAACCGGAGAAAGAAGTCTTCGAAAAGTCTAGGTTTTGGGAAGAAATCTGGGAACCAGAGAAAGAAGTCCTCGAGAAGTTTAGGTTTTAGGAAGATGCCTTGACACATGAAAGATGCATGTTTTGGGCAACCTGGATATTCTAAGATGGGGAAGCCATGGAGATGGATAAAATCACGAGAGAACTCTCTACAAGGATAGTGCTAGTTGGAACTTTATCCTTTTAATTTTTCCTATAAGTTTCTGTACTAATCTGAAACATGTTTAAAAGTAGACAATATGGAAGGTTTTAGAAAGGTTCTTCGCATACTATGAACAAGATAAATAGATAAACTACAAACTTATAGCAAAATTGAAAAGTGTATTTTTATTGGTTATAACTAAGGTTTAAAACTATTATAAGCTTTGAAACTTAGAAACCATGAAGATTGTTTGCAATTGAGATGTTTTTAGAGAGGTCAAAGATGTTTCCAAACAGGTAAGTCTTATCAAGGGAAAAAGAGTCAGAGGCAGAAGGGAAAAAGAGTCAGAGGCAGTAGGGTTAGAGTTTCAAGATGAAGAATCTGAGTCAGAGGCAGTAGGGTTAGAGTTTCAAGATGAAGAATCTGATTTAGTAGAGGAACATGATTTAGAAGATTATATTCCAATAAGGCAACTGGAAAGGTATACTCCATTTGATTTTTGTTTGTTTTTCTTATCATTGATGATAATCTCAGAACTATTAGAGGATAGTGGACCTAGAAGATGGTAAATTTTGGAAGAAGGCCATGAATGAAGAAATGACAGCCTTGAATAAGAATGAGGTTTGAGATCTGCTTGAATTGCTAGCTGAAAGAAAACCGGTTGGTAGCAAATGGGTGTTTCAAAAAATAGTTGAATGCAAAGAGTAAAGTGAAGAAGTATAAATGTTAGTTACCAGCAATATGTTATTCTAGGTAGAAGGAATTGATTTTGGTAAAAAAAATTCACTTATTGATAAGTTGACTTCTACTAGATTTATTCTCTATTGTTGCTCCTTTTGATCTTGAAGTAGAATCAAAAGTATGTAAACAATTATAATTGCTGCTTTTGATCTTGAAGTAGAATAAAAAACATGTAAACACAACAATTTTACATGGGGATTTGGACAAAGAAATCTACATGAAAGAGCTAAAAGGTTTTATATTGAAAGAAAATAAAGAGTTAGTTTGCAGGTTGAAAAAATCCTTTTATGAACAAAAAGTATCTCCTAAGAATGTGATATCAAAAGTTTCATACTTAGATCTTGGGATGATGGGGATATGCAATAACCACACTATAATAACAATTGCTCATGGTGACCATAACAGATACACATGATGGATGGGGCTTACTCCACATGCAACAACTTAATGATGGTGATGAGCACAAAAATAATAGAACCACACGCCAATAAATAATGAATATAGGTATACTCATCTTTTTTGTATAATTTGTAAAATTGCATATGCTATGGAGGGAGATATGAGAAATCTATGTGAAGAAGACATTAATTAAGGTATACTCATCTTATTTGTATAATTTGTAAAATTGCATATACTATGTGATTTATAAAGCAAACTTTATAATTTGTAAAATTGCATATACTATGTGATTTATAAAGCAAACTTGAAGATGATGAAAAAATTGCAAGTAAAATTTTATGTATTTTGGGTAATGGATAACTTTACAAAACACATAAAATAATGATTTTTAAATTTAGCTAACAACATAAACAAAGACAAAATACCATATTAGAAACACATAATAATGATAAAGGAGATCATCCCTTTCTTGGGTTACATCTCATAGTCTAACTCCAACGTTAGGCCTCTTTCATTAAGTGCTCAAATTTGTGTTCACATGGATTTATAGTGCTCATAATGTAAATATTACGTCTCCAATGGCTTTAGAACAATGAAAAACCCCTAGTTGAGCTCTTGTTGGGATCAATTTAGCCAAACACTGAGCTCTTGTTGGGATCAATTTGGCCAAACACTGAAGAAATTATGCACTCTAGAAGTTATCCTTGCTAACCGATCTACAAACTGGATTGTAGTGCTATACATCCTACGAATTCCACCTTTCTAGGGCGCGCCGAGCGAAAATTTTGCTCGACAGCAGCGAGACTCACGTCAAATTAGGTGCATTTTGCGCTCAGCTTCAATGTCCAGTAAGGCCTATAGGCAGAAAATAACCACCTGCCCCCGTTGGCACATGGTCTTGTGGAGCGCCATAAAAGTGTGGCTATCCCCATTATTTCGTGCCAATCATTATAACTTTTGCCAAGCCCTCTGTTGCAATGGCATTGGTCATATGGCATGTGTCGACCTGAGCTGGGCTTAATTCTAGCCCCCCTTGCCTGTAGCGCTCTTCGTATAACTATGGTTTGGTGGTTGTAAGTTGAGGATGTCGCAGCTAAGCCCAAGCCCTCGGCTCCCTTGCCTGCAGTATCGTGGGCGTGGGGTGATCGGGGGCCAGGGCTTAGCCCCAACCCCATCCCCTAATGTCAAAAAGTATACATTTTAAATATAATTGCGCCACCATACATGTTAAGTAATAACATGCGCCCTAGCGGTAAGGCGTTGCATTGTTGGTTCAGAGGTCTTGTGTTTGACTCTCCCATAGGCATTAGAACGCGATATTTGGAGCATACAATATCGGTTTTGAGCGATTCAAGTTGTGTTAGATTCAGATTGTCGAAATCTACTTTCTAGTACAAGTTTCGAGCACTTTATTAATCCCTGGATCACTATGGAGAGATATGAGAATTCTATGTGAAAAACATTAATTATGAATATAAAAATCTCATGAGCAAAAAGTTACCAATAAAACAATATTGTAATAATCACGATAAATTTTCTAAAATATAAAATAACAATTTAATATGTGAATTACATGTATTATGGATTCTTATGAGTATAAGAAAAATAAAACCACACACCAATAAATAATAAATATAGGTATACTCATCCTATTTATATAATAATGTGTAAATTGCATGTATTATATAATGTGTAATCATAAATCTATGTGAACAAGACATTAATGATGAATGCAAAAATTTCATGAGCGAATGACTACCAATATATTAACATTGGAATAATCACACTCATGACCAAAGGACTACCGATGTAATAATCACATTAAACCTTCTGAAATATAAAATAACAGTTTTTTTTCGTTCTTATAGTAACATCTTAATTTAAGTGGTGTCCAAACTACATTAAACTTCTTTATATGAAATCAATCTATAAGTGCACAATTATGCAAATATGTAAATGTTATAACAAATTCAACCCAACTATATATATATATATAAATATAAAATCAATCTGGAAATTCACAACTATACAAGAGATGTAAATGTTATAACAGCTTCGAACGCATGCATTTATATGGAGCTCCCAAGCATTACTCTTTGTGCATGACACATTCTCTTAGGACTTAAAAACCTTGGGGGATGCCTTCAATCTATCGACAAGTTATGGTTAAAATGTGTGAGGATTTACTGCGCTTTGAATTAATTTGGTTTGAAACATGATTATTTTGTAATGAATTAATTTATTGGATTCATAAATACCTTATCATAATTTTTATGACTTAATTGAATTAAGTTTTATGTTTTAATTGAACTAAGCTATAGTTTTTTTTTTGGATTTTTATTTATTTAAATTATAATTTTATTCTATTTATAAAATAAACAATGTAAATTTTGAAACGGGAATTGATAAGAATACTTGTTTCGTTGAAGTCGCAAAAAAGTCAACGAATTTTGAAAAGGGGTGACGCAGAATATATATATATATATATATATATATATATATTTTGACAACATATTTTTGATACTTTAAATTTTCTTATGTATCAAATATAAATATTTGTTTTTAAATGTTAGTGACTTTCATACTGATTTTGAAACGTGTTGATGCAACATCAACCTGTTTTTTAGAGGGCTTATTTTTTACTCTTTAGATTTTCTAATGTATTAAGTGTGGATTTTTTTTTAAATGTTACATTTTTTTACCTTTTTTTTTTTCCATGTCCAATTGTTTTTTAAATCATGATTACTTAACAAATTTTCTAGTTGTTTTATTTATCTGTTTTTAAATGTTGATTACTGTAAAAGAACGATATATATATATATATATATATATATAAAAGACACAAAAAAAAAACATAAAAAAATTGTAATTTTTATTATCTGGTAAATGATAAAAAAAAAAATTGAAAAACAAAAAAACGAAATTTAAAAAAAACTATAAAATTAAGTAAATAAAAATATACAAATTTTAAAAACCATTAACAAAAAACTCATAAAAAAAAATATTAAAAACAAACTAGATTTAAAAAAAAAAAAAAAAAAAAAAAATTAAAAGTCTTAAATAATTTATAAACAAAATTAAAAAACAAACAAAGAAAAATTAAATAATTACTAAAATTAAATTAAAAACATTTAAAAAAACACAAAAATTATAATAAATCAATCTATAAAAAAAAAATTAAAATTTAAAAAAGAAATTTCAAAAAAAAAGGAGGAGTCGATTTCTTTGCGGGCAAACTAGGGCTAGGGTGAAGGAACAGGTGCCCTGGCAGACCGGGGCCGGGCCTGGTGCAGGGGATCAGCGGCCTCCTGTGGAACCACAAAATAGAACAACGACGAAAATATACTAGGGGAGCAGTCATAGTATCTAAGTCAGACTGCGAGGACATGACGGAAGTAAGCGAGGGGGGAGAGATCCCCTCCTACAAGGAGGTTACGGCAGGGGAAACAAGCCGAGTCGGAGCAAATGGCGGACTAGGAAATCGCGGCAAGACATCATCGGTGATGGGAGTAGCCTGGCAGGCGCGAACAACAAGCAAATGCCTACCGAGGGCTTCCAAAAAACCCAGGTTTGTAGTCCCGAATAACAAATTGGAAGAGTACAGAGGTTATATGAAGGATCATGCACTTATATGCAAGTTTGTAAGAACATGGCCATCCGAAAAAGAGTTAATGAAATGGATACACCTAAAGTGGAAACCCAAAGGCCATATAGATCTCAAATTATGAGCAAAAGGGTTTTTTACAGTAATATTTACAAACCTAGAGGATAAGGAGAGGATATTTGAGGAAGGGCCATATTTCTTCAACAACGCAGGCCTATTCATGCGGCAATGGGAGGAGTGTTACAATCCGGAAAAAGAAAGGATGTTAGCAGCATCAGTGTGGGTACGGTTGTTTGGACTTCCGATCGAGTTTTGGGACCCAGAAATCTTAGAAGGAATTGGGAACTCGATTGGGACCTTTGTAAAGGTTGCAGAAACCACCAAGAGAGGAAGATATACATCATACGCCAAGATCTGCGTCTACATGAATATTACAAAACCCCCGCCAGAACACATTGAAGTATAATACCATGATGAAGTATGGCAACAACCAATTGATTATGAACATATCCCATTTAGGTGCAGACGGTGCCATGAGTATGGCCATCTGTTTAAACATTGCCCGTTGAATGAAGGAAATAACCCACCAAACCAAGGGGAGGAAAAGAAAAGGACAGAGTAGGAGACGCAGATGAACGAAGGGAGCACATAAGGGTTCACGGAAGTACAAAAAAGAAAGAGATCTCAAAAAGGAAAGACCAAAATAAACCCTCCAAATCCAGAAGGCAACCAGAGAAATTTGAATCAGTTTAAGATCCTGCGGGATCTGGAAATGGAGGAGGAACGAGAAGAAGAGGAAGAGGAACTAACAGAAATCCAGAAAGACTACAGAAAGGATAACAAGGAAGCGAAGAACATAGAAGTGGAAAAAGAGGGAGAAAAGGATGATAGGGAACAAGATCGAATTCAGGAACATATCCAAATGGAAATAGACCCGCAGCAGGAACAAGAAGGGGAGGAAGAACAGAGAATGAGGAAATTACTATAGGAGTGGAAGCATCTGGATGAACGGTTTATACCAGAGGATCAAAAACAACTCTACAAGGATATGTTCCAAAGATACAAGGAAAAACGAGGACGATGGACAACAAAACAACCAGAGCAACTCGGATCACAAGGAGACCAGAACACAGAAATAGGAACCACAGGGAAAGGCGGACGGAAAAGAGGAAGAAGCCCTATGAGCGAGACCATTCAAATGGTAGGAGAGATGCTAGTGAACTCAGGGAAAGTTGTACCATTGTTGGAGGTCTTCCAACAACCCTCAAAACTTTTAAAATGATAATCACAACCTGGAATATCAGAGGACTGAACAACAAAGGTAAGCAGAGATATTTGAAAGACAGACTCAAAAGGGATAAGCCAAATATTATGCTAATCCAAGAAACAAAACTAAAGGAAAGTAAACTAAGAGAAGTGATGAAAATTTTTAAACCGTATTATGAGATCATGGGACAAGATGCAACAGGCAGTGCTGGGGGAGTAACAATTCTGTGGAACCCAGAGGAAGTCCAATTTGAAGATTGGACCAGTATACCCCGTATCCTCTCAGGGAGATTTAGAATTTTAGGCTCTCAAGAATGGATCCTATTATCAAATGTATACGGGCCTCATATACAGAATGAACGCAAGGTTTTCCTTCAGAACCTGGCAGTCAAACGTTCCCTTTACCAGGCTTCTCCTTGGATAGTAGGAGGAGACTTCAATATGATAAAAGATCTGAGTGAAAAAAAAGGCGGGCTCAGAAGAACGGAGACGGACATGGAAGCATTTGGGGAATGGCTAGCAGAGCAAAGACTTGTAGATATCCAGACTACAAACGGAATACACACTTGGAACAACATGAGGGGAGGCAGAAACCAGATCGCCTCTAGACTAGACCGATTCCTCCTCTCATAACAGATCATGAATTGGGATATTTATGTTGAAGCTATGATCCTCCCTGGGATGGGATCGGATCACTGGCTGGTTAAAGCCGAAATGGATATAAAAGCAAGCCCCAAGAGAAAGCCCTTAAGATTTGAGGCCTTTTGGCTTAGGGACAAAAACTTTATGAAGAAAGTAGAGAATTGGTGGAAACAAAGTAGCCAGAGAGGAAGAAATAAGATGCAGACATTTCAGATGAAATTAAAAGAGCTTAAAGGGCATATCAAGAAGTGGAATGAAGAAGAGTTTGTTAATATACTCAAGGACCAGCAAATGCTAGAACAAAGGATGAAGCAAATACAACAAGAAATAATAAATACAGGTAGGAGTGAGGACCTAGCCAAGGAGGAAGGGATCTTGTTAGGGTAACTTGAAGAGAGGCGGAAACAAGAAGAAATCTTGTGGAGGCAAAAATCCAGGGTTAACTGGCTAAGAGAAGGGGAATGAAACACAAAGCTCTTCCATCAAGTAATGATCCAGAGGAGGCAAAGAAATAGAATATTCTCTATTAAAAATGACACAGGGACAAGAGTCACGCAGCATGAGGAAATAGAGCAAGTCTTGTCAAAGCACTTCAAGGATCTACTCACGGAACCAAATGTCGACCGAGGAGAAGCGATAGAGGAAATATGCAAAGAAATTCCGAGCAGGATCACTAGAGAACAAAACCTAGCTCTGATGAGGGCAGCTACCCTGGAAGAAGTCGAAGAGATAGTGAAAGGCATGAAAAAGAATAAAGCCCCAGGCCCTGATGGTTTCACAGCGGAATTCTATCAAGCTGGTTGGGACTTCCTTGGACAAGATATCCTGGATGTTGTGGAAGAATCACGAAGGAACCAAAAGGTAAGTACAAGCCTTAACTCAACTCTTTTGTCCCTAATTCCTAAGGATGCTAAATCTAAAACCCCTTAGGGCTTTAGACCTATTGCCCTCTGTAATGTGATATATAAGATCATAGCTACCTTAATAGCTAAAAGACTCAAACCCCTCTTATCTAGCATTATCTCCCCGGAACAAACAGGTTTTGTTGAAGGCCGGCAAATCTTGGACGGGCTGGTGGTCTCCCAAGAAATAGTGCACTCTCTAAAAGTTAAAAAGGAAGCAGGCATGATGATCAAATTGGATCTCTCAAAGGCCTATGACCGTTTAAACTGGAAATACCTGAGAGAAATCTTAAGAGCTTATGGTTTCTGTAACAGATGGATTGAATGGATCTCATCCACGATCTCTTCAACTAATTTCTCTATCATGGTGAATGGAACTCCCTCCCAACCGTTTAAAGCATCCAGAGGTCTTCGTCATGGAGACCCTCTGTCCCCATTCTTGTTCATCATAGCTGTAGAAGGGCTAGGAAGGTACATTAAAAAAGAAGTCAGAGAGAAGAAGCTTAAAGGAATCCAACTTTGGGGAAATAACCTCCCAATTACCCATCAACAATTTGTTGACGACATCATGCTATTCTGTAAGGTGTCCCTGAGAGAAGCCAGAAGAATCAAGGCAATTTTAGATCTTTTCATGTCAGCCTCTGGTACCCAGATCAACAATGAAAAATCCTGCACGTATTTTTTCAACACGACTGGAAACATCATAAACTTCCTGACTAGAACTTTGGGATTCCAATCAGGGGAACTCCCAACCAGGTATCTTGGAACCCCGCTGGCCCTAAACCCCCTGAGGATGTCTAACTGGCAACAAAATCTTGAGAAAATCGCCAGGAAACTAGCAAATTGGTCCTTCAGATCTTTGAATTTTGCAAGTAGAACAATCTTAGTTAAAGCGGTTCTCCAATCAATACCAATCTACCAACTTTCAGCAATGGCAGCGCCTAAAGGAGCGTGCGCTAAGATGACAGAGATATTCAAAAATTTTATATGGGGAGGCCAGAAAGAGAAAAAGAAATGGCCCCTGGTATCCTGGAAGGATGTAGTAAAAAGTAAGCTGGAAGGAGGATTAGGTCTCAGAGATCCTTATGTTCTGAACCAGGCTTTGGGAGCAAAGCTATGGTGGAGGTGGCTAAATGGGGGAAATGACCTGTGGAAAAGAATATGGACAAAAAAATATAACATGCCTACAAAACCAGAGGAAATACTAAGGATAAGGGACAGTCCGAAAGGGTCGACAATATGGAATCTAGCCAGTCTCAATAAAGAATTGATTGCTAAGCATGCGTTCTGGGAAATAAGGGAAGGCAGCTTAGCAAAATTTTGGGATGAGGCTTGGCAACAAAGGGAAAGAATGAATGGACTGCAAGGCCTAATGGAAGTAGGCCAAAAAGCAGCTGAGAAAGGAATGATTCTAGTCAGGGACTTTTGGAAGAGGGAAAGCCAAGATGAAGTATGGAGAACCTGGAAGAGCCCAGAAGAATGGATGGATCAAATAACAGGAGAACAAAAAGAGATATATCAAAAGGAGATGCAGACAAGGAGGATTCCCATAAGAAATGGACCAGACATCTTAAGATGGGGTCACACAACTAAAGGAAACTTCTCAATTAAGGAAGCATACCATCTTTTAAACACAGGAGATCCAGAGGATATGCTAGGTATCTGAAAGAAAATATGGAACAGTAACTGGTGGTCGAAAGTGGCCCATTTCTTATGGCTGGTTGCCAAAGGCTGGATTCTGACCTGGGACCAACTCCAAAAAAGAGGCATTCATGGCCCCTCAAGATTCCCTCTATGTAAACAGGAAAAGGAGACGCAAGAACACCTCCTAAATTCATGATCAGAAGCCCAACATCAGTGGGAAGAGGTTAGGAGGCTCTTCAACAAAACCAACCGAGATCAGCAAAGCATTAAAAACACTATTAAAATCTGGGGAAGAGGTCAATTCACGAGCCAGGGGGTAAGAAGGGCATGGAGCCTAGCAGCTGGGATGAACATGTGGATGATCTGGAAAGAGAGAAACAGAAGAATCTTCCAAAATAGAGAGATGACAAAGAACCAACTTTGGGAAAGAACCGTGAGCCATATACGAGAAACTATACTAGCGGGTACCTGGAATGGAGAAGACTGGGAGGTGATGCAGGAAGAAGAGCATATCCTTAAGAAACTCAATCTGAATCAAGGGATGGTCGCCCCCCAGCTGTGGAAAGAACCCAGGTCGGCGTACAATGGCACCATGCATTATACTAATCCCCCGACTGGATTTATCAAGCTAAACTTCGACGGTGCCTCCAAAGGGAACCCAGGCCCAGTAGGGATTGGAGGTCTTTTTAGGGATGAACAAGGCAGAACGAAATGGATTTATGCAGACAATGGAGGTATTATGAGTAACAATGAGGCAGAACTAATGGCAACTCGCCAGGGTTTAAAGATAGCAATTAGGAATGGGTACAATAACCTGGAAGTGGAGGGTGACTCTCTAATGGTTATACAAGTACTCAAAAAACTCAATAATGGGACCTCCTGGGACAAAGTCACTCAGAGTTGGAGGACAGCCAGCCTAATACAAGAATTGGCAATCATTCTTCGGAGATTCGACTATATGATTATCAAACATGCTAGAAGAGAGGCAAATAGAGTAGCAGACTTCCTTGCGAATAGGGGATGCCAAGAACAAGGAAGGAAAGTGGATAATCTATGGACGAGCTATTCAAAAGATTCAGGATTTGAACAGCTAAGTACGATTCTCAACCAAGACAACCATGAAGACACGACCCAAAGGTAGTAGGGATAGATGGCTCCCGATCGGGATGAGGAAGCGTGGAGGTGACAAAGGCAGGTGCATTTATCATAAGGACAGGACAGTCGGACGTGACCATAGGGATCAGGCTACCTTCCCAACAAAAGCAATGAGTATTAGGCCAACTCAAGGTTCAAGTGGCAGGAGTGGGGCAGGAGGAGTGCAGATGATTAGGAAAAATTGCGGTGGTAATGGCAGGGAGAGAAGGACGGCGACGAGGCATCATATGAAGGTGGCGGGGGGCAAAGGAAAGGATAATGCGAACAGATTGAAGGAGGAGCAGAACGAGGAGCAGGCCGGAAACATTACCAGAGTGAACTGCGAGCTTGGGTATGTGCATACTGCTTTCTCTATCTTACTTGTAACCATTATTATAAGTAGAATGGATAAATGTCAGTCTTGGGAGGATCTGGAGGCAGAAAAGAGCCTGAGAAAGCTGGTCTGGCCCCCTGTATCTCATTGCGAGGGTCATCTGGAGGGGTCCCAGGGTGAGTACCCTGAAGAAAAAGGAAATTGCCGTCGGGAGCAAAGTCGTAGGAGCAAAGCGGGAAACCTACGAGTGAATCCTATGGTAGGAACCGAGGGGAGGTCAGATAGCAGGGAGTCGACGATAGAGCCCTTAACTCTTTATCTGACACGTAAGACAGAGGGATTAATTCATCTCTTGCACTCGGGGAAGGGATATCAGGATCAGAGAAAAAAATGAAGGGGAGTGCAGTAGGAATAGAGAAGCCTCCAAAGGTCAAATGGTAAACGGTGACGGTGATGAAAATATTGACAAACTAACACCTGTGATTGATAACTGTGAACAGGAGAAGGTAGAGGACAGGATGGCTCGGCAAGGCCGGAGGCGAGGTCGTGGAGGCAGAGGCCGTCCGAGGCAAAGCAACCCGGATGACAGGCCTGTGGAAGAACCAGGGAACCAACGCAGAGGGAGGCGGTCCACCCAGACCGAAGCTCAAGAGGCGGCCCGCGCCTATCAGGAAGAAACAGACGAAGACATTCGTCGCATTATCCAAAATCTGGAGTCCAGAGTCCTGGAAGAACAGTCGGACTCGGAAACTGAAGAGTGGGTAGCTATGGTAAGTGACCCAGGATACACAAGGGGTAGACTGACTCTTTACCGGAGGTCTCTGCACATTTATTGGGTCCTAAAGAGCCTTCTGGCAAAGGCCCTGGAACAAGTTGCAAAAGAAATGGCAGATATTGCCAATGGGCTGCCACACCTGCAGAAGGAAATGAAAAATTTCCAAGTTATTATGATCAACCAGAACAATAAGCTGGAGGAGATGTCCTTGATTCTGTCCAAGATGGCAGGCTCACACCCAAGCCAGGAAGAACAAGCGAATTTCCCCATGGAGACAGACAAGGATACTAGAACCAGAAAGGTATGATTCTATGGAAGCTATGCTGGAGGTTTTGTGTTTCTCTACTTTTACAGTCTTATGCTGAACAGAAGCTTAATAGGTAGTTTTAGTTTTTTGGTATATAGAGCCAGTATGGACAGAATTATCAAATTTTGGTTTTGGAATGCCTATAGTAAACTCAGATGGCCAACAAACCTGGTTTCCCCTCGGGGCAGGTTGAGGCCACCAAAACGCTGTATCTGGTCTCTCTGTTTAGCATGAATATAAAGAATGGAACTACCTTACCTACAAAAAAAAAAAAAAATTTAAAACAAAAAAAAAGTGCGCCTCTGCTGGCCACCCGACTTGTGGGGACGCAATTTTTTTTTTGTTTGAATTTTTTTTCATGGTTTTTTTGTTTTTAAATCTGAGTTTTTTTTTAGGTTTATTATAGTTTTTTAATGTTTTTTTAAATGTTTTTAATTTAATTTTAGTAGTTTTTTTTTTTAATTTTGTTTATAAATTATTTAAAATGTTTTAGTTTTTTTGGTTTTGTTTGTTTGTTTGTTTGTCAATTTTCTAGTGTTTTTTTTTTAATGGTTTTTTTAATTTTTGTATCTTTATTTACTTAATTTTATAGTAGTTTTTTTTATATCGTTTACCATATATTTTTTATTTTTTTTTTAAATATGTTTTTGTTATTATTTATTTTTTTATATATAATTTTTTAAGTTTTTTAATTCTTATCTTTTATAGGTTAATGTTGTTTTTCTTTTTTAACATTTTTATGAATGGTTTTTTTTGTTGTCTTTTTTAATTTTATGTTTTGTTTTTAATATATATTTTTATTTACGTTTTGTTATTTTTTTTTTTTAACTTTTTTTGTTTTGTTTTTTTTTCATTGGTTTTTATTTTTAAATTTATGTTTTCATTATTCTTTTGAAATTTTAATGTTTTTCGGAGCCATGATAAAATCTTTTACGCCATTATTTCAAAATGTTGAAAATTTATCCTAAAAAAAAAAAGAGAACCTTATTTCATCAACACATGTTGAAAATTTATCCTTAAAAAACAAAACAAAACAAAAAAAGAAAAAAAGTGTTATTCCAGCATCAACACTTTCATTTTCAAGGTGTTTTTTGCCCAATTTTTGCAAAAAAAATTGGTTTTCACTGTCATTTTTAAAACATGTTGAAAATTTACCCTAGAAAAAAAAAATGTTATTCGAACATCAACACTTTTCGTTTTTAGCATTTTTTTCATGTTTTTTTTTTGCTAGAGTTCCGTTTTGAGTTTATAGTTCCCATTTCAAAATTTACATTGTTAATATTAATTAGAGTTATAATTTAATTAACATTTGGATGACCATGAGTATTTTAAACTCCATTAATTTTTTTTTTTGAACTAGATGTAATTTTTTTTTCTTTGATGGGGTGTGAACGGTGGAGGGAATGATGGTGTCTTGGAAGATGTGTCGAGATTACAATTGTCATATTTTCGTCATGGTGTGGTAGAGGACAGGTAAGAGGATTTGGGCTTTATGTTCGACGCCTTTTCACTATAAGTGCATGCTTGTTATTATGAGGTGGCGGAGGTGCGTTACGCAAGTGAGTGGAGGTGAGGTTCATTCCTTAACCTCCCGCACCTGGTTTCAATTGATAGTGAGATCTTTAATCCTCTATTTGCATGTTGATGAGCTGGGGTCCATTTGTGAGGAGGTAACTCTATTGGTGATTTTGTCCATGCTGGTTAGAGTGTGGAGTTGATGTTTTTCATTCTTTATCTGCATGCCATAGATCTTGGGTTGTATTTGAATTGATTATATACTCGACTTCTCCCCTCTTGATTGTGAATTCAGAGGTATTTCTTATCCATGTCCATTTCTGGTTTATGGATGCGGTATCCAAGTCATTTTTTTATGTGGTATTAAAGCATAAGTGGTTCTAGTTCTTTCAATGGAGAGTTAGCATTTATTTAGGGATTTGTTTAGGCCTCTTTGGTTTATGGCTCTGGAGTTCTTTGGGTTTGTGAATTGGGGCTTTGTTAAGCCAATTGAGGAGCTCAATTGTTTCTTTTAAACATTAATTTTCCTTGTTTATACTATTATTTTCCTTTGGTGTTGGGGTTGTTCTTGTGATCCATTTGGGTATCCACAATCTTCAAGTCTTGGTATGATGGGGGAGATTTAGGTGTATTATGTCTTTATAATGTGGCGAGTTTCAAACCTTACTTGAATTTGGGCCTCTAGTGTGTGTTGGCATTATGAAAAATGTATTGTCCTTGATGGCAACCTACTTGATGAAGATTGTCAACATGTTGATTTTACAAGCTAGCACACATGTGACAGAGAGTTTGGACAAAGGCATGGCAGTCTAGAGACAGAAGAATGATGAAGGTGATGTTTTGAGAAATACATGCGGGTTCTGTGAAGCAAATCCGCGTACACACACTAGTATGGAGAAGAGAAAGCGCGTACAGTGTCTGCACCATGGTACCCTAAATACCAGGGATATTTACCATTGTATTGGCCCATAGTAATGAGAACGACAACAGATATTTGATCCCGTCCAGGAATACCATTGGCATCACTAAGGATTTGACCTGTGGTATTGGATAAAGCCTAAGCTATATAAGGAGATGAAGATCAAAGTGTTTTGTGTGCAAGTAATGGGCTATTGATCAATAGTTTGATCTGAAATAAGTATGCACTAGGGAGTATGATGATAGATCAGATCCAATAGATTTGAAATGAGTATACATTGAATAATCTGCTTATGGGTTGGTCTGATTTGTGATAATGGTTTGTTAATGTGTATAGGTTTGAATGAAGTTATGTTGTGCAGCGAAGGTATGAGTCAATAATCATAGTTTGTTTCAGAAAAAATAAGTACCTATGCGAATCAGATTTTGAGTAGCATCGTATTAATTATGCAATATGGAAAAATTTGTATGCCAGTATCAAATATGAAAGGCACGTACATACGCAGAAGTGTTTTGTAAGGGTTGCGTACATATGCTATGGTTTTGTTGAATATGATGTCATATAAGCTTGATCAGTGTTGTTGTGTTTGTCGTTGTCTAGTCTTTCATGATGATTTGGGTTTAACAGTGATGGTTGAGGTTCAATGATTTGTGGAATGATTTGTTGAATAATAATGATGCTGCTATCTGTATGTGGTTCAGATATCTATGATTGGTTATGTAAGTGATTCAGTGAGTATTTTAGTATGACAATGATTCAGTTTCAGGGTTCAGTGTTTTGAGATTTGTACGTAGGTATGCTTCATGGAAAATGTGTATATACGCGGATATGCTTAAGAACAATAGCATATATATTTTGATATATGGTTGATCAGGGTTTGCAGTGACAAAATCTGGTTTTTGTGATGAACAATATGTGGATTGGTATTATGGTGAATGGATTTACAATGATCTAACTACTTTGGTTATTTGAGATTGATTTGGGTCTCAATTGGTACAGTGATTAAATGATTTGATATGATGATTGGTTTTAGTTTTATTATTTGATATTGAGCTTAAATGATGGTAGTGGGTCTAGTCTGAAAATTTGATGAAAAATGGCCTACATGTTTGATGTTTTGGTTCAGGTGGATCTAGTATGAAAATTATGAAACGTGGTCCACGGAGGTGTTGAGGGTTGGAGCCTTCAGTGAGGAAGTCGAAGCTTCCTTCCAATGGTAGCTGGTAAATCTGATCAAGGGTTTGGAGCCCCCTTCCGGTGGGTGCTGGTAAACAAGATCAGGGGGTTTGAGCTCCCTTCCAGTGGGTGCCAGAGAACAAGAGAAGGTTGTAGACTTTGTAGGTGGGTTCCTGCGTGCTAGTATGAGTCTGCGACAATACAAGATTGTAAGAAGTGTTTCTTTACAATAAAAAGAAGACAGAGATGACAACAGATGGTTTTCTCCCACATTGGGTTTCCACCTAAAAATCTTGGTGTTCATGTGTGTTGATGTCTTTATTATGTGTGATACTTTATTCTGTTCTTACTACACATGGTTACCGTTTAATTAATGCCTATTGAAGTACTAATACACTGGTTCAAGTTAAACATGTGATGAATTAATTGAAAAGTAAGTTAATTGGATATACGCTAGTTGTCTACATCACAGTCGTGTACAGAAATCTAAATAAGAAAAGAAAAGTTTAAGTGAGATTTAAAATATTGATTCAACCCCCCCCCAAAGGTATTTTTCCCAACAGTGTGGAATTTGGGAGACAACCTGATTATCTTTCGATCTAGCATTGAAGGGGTGAAGGTTCATACGTTTTCTTCTCTCTCTTTTTTTTCGTGGTTTTCTTAGTGGATGTTTGCATTGTTCTCTCGCTTCAGGCATTATGCCTCCTAACTAAAGAATGGTGACTAGAAGAAGTGGGGTTGGTAGCATGGGAGTTAAATGTGGTTACCTTTTGCCTTCGACTCAGTGGCAACTTTCTTTGATTCCACCCCCCCTGAAGTGCGTAAAAAATTTCTATTGTTAGAGTCCAAAGAGTAAGGGGTTCACCACTACTGTTTTGATTCAGAAATTGTTGCTGATGGTCTAAAATGGGTCCCAGATCTGGGCAGGTTTCGGAAGAGGAGACTTCATTTCCCACATTCTATGTCCTTGCATCAAGAAATGAACACTTTGTTATGGTTATTTTTCACGGACAAGAAAGTTCAAAATTACAATGTGTTTTATGGGTTGCAAGACATCAAGCGTATGTTAAGGAATTACATATTTTGTCTTCATGACATTTCCTCTTGCTTGAATCATGTGGAGAGTTATTTGGTGTTGGACTTAGGTTCGATGGATCTCACTGATCCTCCTAGAGACCCCACTAATCCACCAATGATCAATGACCTAGATCTTACTATCATTTATTCATATCAAGATTAGAACATAGTTTCAAAGTTTTGTCCTTTTCTTCACAACTCTGTTACAGGGATGCTGACAGTTTTCTTGCTCTCAACAACTGGGACATGTGGAGATACTAGATCATATTTGTGGTCCTTTTGGTTTTGTACTTGTTTTTGTATGAGCAGAGAGTTGCAGTGTATTACTTTTGATGTTTTAACTGCTTAAAGTTCAACAAAGATGGTTGGGACTGTCAACTCTCTACGTTTGATAAGAGATTATAGGAACTACCCTATCGGCTTAGTCAACTGGCAACAATGGTTGACCTTTCGTCATGCAGAACAAGATGTTTGCAGTCAATACAACTGAAATATTTTAACTGTGGCATATTCTGGATGGTTTGGTTGTTGCTTGTGGTCATTGACTGTAAGGATATTAGTGAAAATTCTCTTGTAATTGTTGATCTATTAGTCGCGTTGGTCCGTGGATGCATGACATTCGATTTAAGTTGTTGTGTTTTCACTTGTCTTGGCTCTTAGGAGTACAACTACTAGATTATGTTTCTTATGGGAAGGCCAGTTCTCTTGCCATCTGGAAGGAAACTTATTGTCCTCTGTTTTTTATTTTAGATCTTAAATTCTTTGGATATGGATGTAATCATGATGTATTCTCTCTTTTAAGTAATATCAAATGCTACAATTCACAAATTTTGTTTTTTGGTTGATTGACCTACAGGAAATGTTTGAACCTCAAATTTCATGGAACATAACACTTCATTATCAAGATGATCACCAATTGAACTATCCCCATGGACATACTAGGTGTAACTTATATTTAGCTTAAAAAAACTTATCTTTTTAATTGTTAATATCAATAAATGAGAAAAGTATTTGAAAATGAGAAACCAAACAACAATGCTACATATAATATTAACTTAATTATAATAAATTAATTCATTGGATTCAAAAGCACCTTATCATAATTTTTATACCTTAATAGAACTAAGCTACAACTTTCTCTTTTAATCCTCATTTATCTAAGTCATAATTTCTCCTTACCCATAAAACTTTAATTGGTACTACAATTTCAATGACATTTTGATGAGAGTAAAGCATTTTAAACTCCATTAATGTTTTGTACTAGCCATAACTTATATTTAACTAAAATACTTATCTTTTTAATTATTAACATCAAAAAATGAGAAAAATATTTGAAAATGACAAACCGTATGATAATGCTACATATCATATTAACTTAATTATAATACTCTTCTATCAATCACATGAAATTATCTACCTTAATATGATTATTTAAATCCCCATGAATATTCATTTCAATATATTTTGTTTATCTTTATCATTTAACATAAACTACATTTCAACACGTATTTTTTTATTTATTTTTATTTGATTACGAGTTCATTTAAGAAAAAAATCAATATTTTCATAATTTAAAAATATGAAAATTTAATGGTAAACAAATTAAATACCTCAATATAACTTTTTAAATTTTCATAAATATTAATTTCTAACACCAATTTCAATTTCAATCTCATTTTTATTATTATTATTATTTACCCCATGCAAAAGTTTCATGAGAATAATGCTTTAAAAAAATAATTAAACTAGGAATTTTTTTTTTTAATTATTCTCTAAATATTTATATTAAAACCTACTTTAAATCTTCATTTTTAAAAATCTATTTAGTTATTCTCTAAATCTTTATATTAAAACTTACACTAAATTTTCACTTACACTAAATTTTCATTGTTTTATAAATATATTTAAAATACCTTTACCTTTGGATTAAAAACACAAATCCTCCTATACTATATTGTATAAAGTGATCGAATCTAATGCTTCATAATCCAATGTGAAAAATGAAAATACGTTTTTCAAGATTTACCAACATGAGTTTTGAAATACAACTTTACATGGTTAATTAAATTGACGTTATATTATACATAGTTAATAAATGTGAAAGTATTAACAAATTTTTATTATAAAATATAATATTGAAAAATTGTGTTTTAATATGAATAACCACACATTAATACTTAAAAAATAAATAAATATATAAGAAAATAAAAATGGTAGTTTTTAAAATATTTCTGTAACTAGAGTGAATGAGGAAGTGTTTGTTTTTGAGAAAAGAAAAAAACAATCACCGAAAGTGGTAGACAATAGAGATGAGAGCTGAAGATAGATGATTTCCAATATCATTCATCTAGCATAATCTTATAATAGATTATTTCAAATATCATTCATCTAGCATAACCTTACAATTCTTCTCTTTTACCAATACTGCCCATGGATTTCGTTTATAGAAAAAAAAATCTAATTTTTTTGAAGAACTAGCTCTAATGTGAAAGTGTTCTTCATTCAATAGAGATTACATTGCTTAAAAATGATCATCTTTGCTCTTCATAAATGCCAAAACACTCTCAATAAATAGGATGAGAGCTCAAATTTCTCTTATATATTAACTAAGAGCCACCTTAGTTAGGCTTGTATACTAAAATGTGTCATGGGGGTTATGCTCACTCGAGTGAATAGACTTGCATGCATTTTGAAGGAAATACCACAAAAGTTTCATGAGTGTTAGTATAGGTAGGCACACAAGTGAAAACAAATTATTTTCTATTTTTTACTCTTGTTCTTTGAGGTGATGTGAAGAAGCCATGAGGTAGTTGACAAACCTTAGAATTGACATCTTTTTACATCATCTTTTCCCTATTCTTAAGTCCTTTTCACTTGCTTATGACCTTGTGTTAGAGCATTATAATGCTTATATGTGGGATTTAGACATAAAGTATTTTCCATTGCATTTCCTTAGTATTTTACATGAATTTATGATTAAACATTGAAAAAATATCATATTTGTATTTATCTTTGAGTTAATGTGCAAGAACAAAGTTCTAGAAAGGTTTTCTGCAGTTTGTAATGTCACCAGAAGTTGTATCTTGGTGATTGTTACTTCCATTGCTACAACTCTGATGTAGCAATTCAGTAATGAAATGCAGTTGTTGCAACTCTGGAGTACTATTTTCGCAACTCTGGAACCCTGTTGCTACAACTTTGGGACACTGTTGCAATTCAGGAATTCTATTGCAACTCACTGCTACAACTCTAGTGCTACAACTTTGGTGCCGCAACTCTAGAGCATTATTGTCGCAAATTTGAAACCATATTTCTACAACTCTGGAGGGATGTTGTTGCGACTCAGGAATTATGCTACAATTCTAGTGTCACAATTTGCTACCAAACCACGAGAGTTGTGGCAACGAAGTGCAGCACCAAAGTTGCGACAAGGATTGACACTAGAACTGTGAGCCAGTGAAATCTTGAGCTGATTGGAAACTTAAACATATATCTTTACACTATTGTTATTCCATTATTTGAATATGGATCAATGTTAGATGTGATTAATTGAGTTGTTAATAATTATTTTGGAATAATGTATTTAAGTACTTTATTGTTTACTAATTATTGGCAAACCATATAAGAAACTTAATCTTATTTATTGGTTGTTATTTTATTTTTAAACAAATATTATATATTAAAGGAGTTTATCTTTAATTTCATGGAGATGACTCTTAAAACAATGTCTGAATCATAATGAAATAATTTAATTATTAAGTTTTTATTTTAATTGTAGTTTATAATTTCTATAGTTTATGATTTGATTAATTAATTGTAATTTTTTTTTTGCATATTATGAAATACTAATTTGTTTTAATTAGCTTATGCAATTAAATTATTTTTTTCTCCCAATATAACAAGTGTTGATAAATATCAACACCCTATTCTATGGAGGTAGGGCCCATTTACTTTTGTAATTAATTTATGGTTATTTGATTTTACATACACAATTAATTACTTGAGCATGGTTGTATTTATTTATTCATCAATTTTTTTTACGTAATTGATTATTCATGTTTATTTGTAATTTGACATGCTTGCATTTTAGATTGGATTACATTATTTACATTGTTGAATACATGTACTCAACTCATGATACATATGTTGGTTTGAGTAAAAACATGGATCATCTTGGCAAGGATTAGCCTTTTCATTTCCTACCTATGTCGTTTGTTCTACATATACCAAGAGTTAAAACATTAAGCTTCCTAAACCCACTAGGTAGAAGTGTGTTATGTCAATTTTTCAATTGTGATTTTTAATTTCTTGCAATTGTGTTTACTTTCCTACAAGTGTGTTTAATTTCCTACAATCGTATACTTTCCAACAAACATGTTTACTTTCCTTTAAGCATGTTTAATTCCTTGCGAGTGTGTTTACTTTCTTGTGAGTAGCTTTAGTCACTTTACTTTTGAATTTGTAGAACATTTCCAAGTTTTGGAATACCCATACTCCATCTGGAAAGGTAATCATTCATACTACAACTACAAAACAAACCATTAACATAGAAAGTGTGATCTGCATATATAGTACACAATAACTCACAAGTTCCATATGAGCCCCATGTTGACAATTAAATACATAGTCTTTTGGTTTTCTTTCTGAGCAATTAGAAAGGTAATTAAAAGACTCGTCGCTGTTGGTGCATTTCCAGGGAGTTACCAAACACACATTTTTTTTCTTACATTGGTTTGAATTTCATATTTTTGCATATATAGGAGATTTTTTTTTTTTTTTTTGAGTTCATGATTAGGCCATTTAGATACCTCGATTGAATTGATAAATATTTTTGTGGTGCAGTAAGATCCATCCACAGTGCTAAGCTTTCTTGTGTAGGAATATTGGAAGAAGGAAAGAAAAGCATTTATGAATGAAAAGGAGCTAAGGGGATGTCAAAACCCTCAAGCTTGTTGTATGAGATGCATTATGGATATCATGGATTTTATAGCTTTGCAAATCACAATTTTGTTGTTGGAAAATTTGTCTTTTTCATTCCTCCCACTACTCCTTCCCTCATGGTTCTTTTCTACAAAACATCTAGTTTTTTTATTTATGGGAAAATGTACACTAAATCAATGAATCAATGTTTAAGAAATTAATAGTTGGAAATAGTACTCGATTCTACTTGGTAAAGTTTGATTACAAGCCCCATCTCTTCCATTTTCTTGGTAAAATATTGTTGTGGGATTGACAATGGTACAACCCATATCTAGGCCATTCTCATGTAGAACTGGAGAGCACTATGGTTGGGTACCTAGGTATCTTGGTAGATGGGAACATGTCCATAGGATTACCAATGGTCTAATCCTCAAATCAAGGTTTATGTTTGGCCCTCAAGTACAACAAATCCCTGGAAAACCTATTCCAGTATACCAATGTTTGGCCCAAAGTTACAGTTGGTTCCTAGTTGGTATATTTCTCCTAATCACAACATTGCAAGTGAACAGAGGAATATCATCATATGATACATATAATTCAATCTATCTCCATATAAGTTCATGTTTCATATTCTCTTATTGTTTCTTGGTGAATGAATGTTAGTTACTTCATGAAGAAGGTAAGGTTGACATTGATATATATAATATCTAGGCCATTCTCCTAGAGAATTGATGAGCACCACGGTTGGGTACGTAGGTGTCTCAGTAGATGGGAATGTGTCCATAGGGTGACCAATAGTTCAATCCTAGTTAATGTTTGGCCATGAAGTACAACTGGTTCCCAATCAACTTATATTAGTGTTCGACCCAAAGGTATGGTTGGTTCCCAACAAGTATATTTATTTAAATCAAAGTATTAAAAATAAATGGTATGAGAATCATTAGTCCGAAACAAAATCTACATGAAATCCTAACCTTTTCTGCAACATTTTTTTCCAAAATCCCTAAAAACAAAGTTCAAAAACATATTGGGCACCTCAAATCATCACCAAATAATCAGGTAGTTCATGGAATCCCATGATTTTTATGTTAGGATTCCACTGCTACAATCTCATTTCTACCATAACATATTTTGAACAAAAATGATTGATCATATTTTTCTAGCATGGTGGCTTGGACAAATTTACTAACACAAAATTGTGACAACCCTATTTTGAGAGGCCATATAGGCATATTTAAAAAAATAAATTCTACTTGAATTATCCCTTGGAATCTAGTTTCTAATCCAATTTGAATTTTTCAATTTGGATATTAAACGAAAAAGTTAAGGTCAAAACACTCACTAATGTCAAGCAATAAATTATGGGACAAAGTTGGGACAATCAAATATTTGGATGCCTAAATGAATAGATCTTTCAAACTTGTTTCTATGGTATATTCTCCTATGAATATAGTTTAAAAAAAATTGAATCACTCAATTTGGATATCATACAAGAAAGTTATGTTTGAAATAATAATTGTTTGTCCTAAATCTGCCCTCCTTAAAACTTTGTTTCCTAGTCAGTTTACTAGCATATTTGACTCATAAATTCTTCTTGTACTTGAACCATATTTATGTTGGAGATACCCACATGAATATAGTTTCATCTATAGTTCGAAACATATTGATGCATCATCAAATGTAAAAGTTACACCTAAATTAGTAATTGTTGATCTAGGACGAAGAACACAAATAATTTTATCATATATGCTATTCCACAACATGTTTGGCATATCATTTCACTTAATTTTAATTTTTGAATTTTTTTTTTTTTTTTGGAGATACATTAATGAATCCTATTTCATTTCCAATTTTAATGATTTTCATCCATCACAAAATGAAAAAGTTACATCTAAAATAGTAATTATTGGTCTATGCAGTAATTCGAAAACAACTCTGTTATGTAGGTTGCTCCTAAGCATATTTGATATATCATATTATGAAAATTTCAAAACCCGTTTCCCTAAAAAATATTCCTTTAAATATAATTTCATTTGGATTTGGAATAAATTTAATTGGACATTATAGGAAGAAGTTGTTATCAAAACACTTTTGGGTAGTCTAGCTGGCCAATAGTCCTCAACAGGTAAAAAAATGAATTTATTTATTTTTCTTTGTTTTTTTGCACTATCTATGAATTTTTTTCTATATGTATTGAGTGAAGAAAGATAAATCCTATTTCTTCTCTCAAGATCTCATGTTTGATTGCAGTTAAGTTTTATTTTGTAGGTCCTAAGAGGAAAAATAAAGTCAATCCTTACACAAGTGATTCTTAAGAACAAAATTTCACACGAAAGGGTATACTCTATAGATATTCAAAAAGGGGGATTTTTTTATTCCTTATAGGAACCATGAATCAAAGATAAAAATCCTAGAAGCTTGACCCAGTGGTATCTTAGCTAAAAGCAAAGATAAAAATACTCTTTCATCAAATTCATAAATGGAACAAGAATAAGATAAGAGCTACACAAGTACCTTAAGACGGGAGTAGGACACAAGCACTACAACTCACCATGGATAGTTACTACAACTCCCTATTTCCAGGTGATGCAACTCCCCGTTGCTAGGTTTTTCAACTCCTTGATTCCAGGTGTTGCAACTCATTTTTGTTAGGTGTCACAACTCCTTGTTAGTGGTTATTATGTCTCACCATTCCAAGTGCAGGTGCTACAACTCTCTCAACAAACACTGCAACTCCCTATGAAAACACAAGTGTTTCATCTCCCAAACATTATTTTGTAACTCGATATGTGGTCACAGGTGTTGCAGCTCTAATTTGTTGTCACTATTGCTACAACTTTTCATGTTATGACCCTCGCCTTAGTACAGTTGATACAACTCTCACCACGGTTGTTGTCACACTTCTCACTTAGACTAATGATGCAACTCTAGGATAAATGGTAAGGATGAAGTTAAGACCAATGTTTCATAAATTAAGTCCCATCACTACATTTGCAACTCCCTTGCTACATATGAATCTCTTCAATGAGACCTACCAATCATTTTTCTCATTCATCAGAACTATGGTATGCTCATGCACTTCCTTCTTCCCACTACAAAATAATTACATGTCGAGTTTATGAAATTCTTGTTTTTATGTGGTTTCATTTGAAGATTAGTCTTTTTACTACCACTCAATCACAACTTCAACCTCATCATTTCCCACTATGATTCTCAGACCATTCCTAACCCATTTTATAAAGTGAATCAACTCATTTACAAGGTTGAGCTACCTTGTTTTCCTATTTATTTCCTTAATAAATTTGATGGTGAAAAATGTCTCAGGAAACACCATACCTTGGAATGTTTGAAAACCAACTTGTTGGCAAACACTGCACAAAAAAATAAAAAATGAAGAAAATATAATAATAATTCTAATTGTGAAAACCCTCTAACCGTAATTAGACAAATCTTATTTGAAAACCAACTTGTTGGTAAACGATATCTTGCAAATAAAAATAAAAGTTCCTCTTCATGTTTGAGTTGTTCTTTGAATAAGGATTCACAAGTTTAATAGAGAAGGTTGTTCCACATCTCAATCTACATATCACATGGTGATATAAGATATCAAGCTCCACATTGTTCTTTCCTGCATAATTTTACATTAATATGTATAATCTCGGGCTATTATACACTTGTTGCAAAGATCCAAGCATCTTGTTACAAAAGCTGGTGTTATTACAGGTGCCATCATAGGTGCTACTTTAGCTTTTGCAACACCCATCAACTAGTTTCCACAACACTCATCAACCAGTTGTTGCCACACCTATCAGTCAATTGTTGCAAGACCCATCAACCAATTGTTGCAACACTCATCAACTAACTACTACCACACCCATCAACCAACTGCTACCACACCTATCATACAGTTGTTGCAACACCTATCAACCGGTTACTACAACTCCTATCAACTAGTAGTTGCAACACCCATCGTATAGTTGTTGCAACACCTATCAATCAACTATTGCAACTCTTATCATCTAGCTTATTCAACACCCATTAATCAGTTGTTGCAACACCTACTGCTAAAACATCTATCAATTAGTTGATGTAACACCTATTAGGCAAGTGAAAGTATGCTTATTTTTCTTTTATTTAGTCTAATTTCATTGGATGTTATGGATTTGTATCTGGAAAGACACTTAGGTTTTGTTGTAGCAGCTACAACCGCCCTCCAAAATTTTTCCTTAGCTTCGTTTTGGAGCCTCCCTACCAACCATCCTTAGCAGCATGTCTTGCACCATCTAAATACAAAGGCTTTAGCTGAGTTTTAGTGGCCTGGTAGCCTATGCATGTCAACTCATTTGTCTCCCACCGCAGGTTGACATTCCGGACTTAGTCCATTTTCTGGTTGAGTTACTCACCTAGAAAATTGGACAATTATGGAGGGGAACCAACCTTCCCTCCAGAAATTGCGCAATCCAGCTAGGCTTCATGCTAGGCTCCAGAAATGTGCAATCCAGTTAGGCAGCCTTCCCTCTAAAAACTACATAATGCAGCCCAACACTGGGCTTCAGCTCAGAAATTATGCAATTCTGACTGACAGCCAAGGCTACAGTCCAGATATTGCACAATGCAAGAGGGACAACCAGTCTTGCTCAACCTAGAAACTATGCAATTGTCTTTCCCAGGCTTGCAAGCTGTTGCATGTGATTTCAAGTTGACCAGTGCCCTCCAGCACTAACCAATCTTGATTTGCATGCATGGGTTGCTTTTCTCGAAAAATGAAAAAAAGCATCCTTAGATTTTATGGATCTATTTTTAGCAGTTGGAGGTTACATGAAAAGATCGTTTTAGAAACTCCTCGCCAAGTGTCACATTTTCCAAGATTTGTGGCATGCACATCAAGCCTCATCCTTATCAAACTTATTTATTCGACATTGCAGAGCTCATTCCTCACATCCATCTTGGAGCTCTGACATCCCACATCGCATCTAGGAGTCTTCAGCACATTCAACTCAACTTTTTCCGGGTAAGTCTGCTTTTCATGTCTTTTGTTGCTTTTTTGTCGCTTTTTGTACTTCGCTTTGTGTGAATGTTGTTTACTTGGTTTTGTTGAATGTATGCTATCATTTTAATATATGTTAGCTTGTAGAAGAATTGTTTCAAGTTTATCTTTATATCTCACTATTGTCGAATGCATGACATTGTTTCTGCACTAACAGTGGTTGTTGTGGTGACTCGCTTCACACACATGCTTGTTTTCCCATTTTCTGAATCTTTCACTCACTGTTTGCATGCATGATCATTCACTCTTGCTTACACTTAGCTTCACCATGCATTCAGAACTTTTCAAGTTTTCAGTTGCCCGTCAGCGGGTCTGGGCTGCCTTGGCCCAGACCTTTCCTTGCCCAGCTAGTAATGTGCATTTCTGAGAGTGAAGGCTCTGCCTTCCCTCCAAAAAATGTGCAAATATGGACCAGCACTGGCCTCCATGCTTTCTTTGCACAATTCTAGGAGGCAGTGCCTTGATGGCCCCAGAAATTGTGCAATGTAGTTTGCTGGGTTTGCATGTCATTGATGACTGAAACTACGCATTATGCAGTTTCAGTCCTCAATAGACCAGGTAGGACTGTGCCTTGCGCAGTTCCAATAGCCAGTCAGGCTCCTGACAGCTCAGACTATGCCTTGCGTAGTTTTGGCAGTCAATCTCCCAGCATCCTGGTGAAAATTACGCAATATTCCCAGACAGTCAGCCGGGTATGTTGCATGTCAGTCCTCAAAGTTGTTTCTGTTTTCAACTGACAGATTTCTTTCCATGAGTGTTGTTATGTCTCCAGGTATCACAGGTGTCCGTCCGTCTCTCAGCAGTACAGGTGCAATGGCCTCTAAGAGAGCAGGATCAAAGGACACCATGGGAAGTGCAACTAGAGATGCAGTCTAACAAGTGTCTATGAGCTTGCCTATCTACGGAGACACCAAATTGTTCATAGACAAGGATATCAAGATGAAATGGTAGGACATCAATGATACATTCTCAGGCACATTTGAGGAAAATCTGGAAGACCGTAGGGTCTATGTTAACATTCACAAGTTTGGTTTGTACTGGATTGCATGCAGGTATCCTGCATTTCCATATGCGGACATGACCCATTGGATTGTCTCACATACTGATCCCGAGACAATGGTGTTGAGAAGTGCCAGTGGGACACAACTTGCTACCTTTAGGGCAAAGGAATTTCGAGAGATGTATCACTTTCCATAGTCGATGATCACAATGGAGAAACCCTTCAACAGACCCAACAACAGTGCAAACTCAAGAGATATCTTGAAGATTTGGGTGAAAGAGCCAACCAAGTTCAGGACAACACCCAACCAGGTTTACAGGATGAATATACTGCGAAAGGCATATTAATACTTGGTCATCTTTACATGCCGCTTATACATCGAAGAGAGCACAGAGACCTTCCCGCAAAGTTGGATGATCATGTTGGACCAACTGGACAGCAAAGGAAGACCTTGCAACTGGGCCGACATGTTGGCTCTTAGGTTGAAGGAACAGATGACAAAAGCTTGACATCTGCCCAAGGGTCAGCAAGCAGAGATATTCATGTTCGCTTACATTTTGGATGCAGTCTGTGCTCGTCATCAGTTCCCCGGCTTGGGTTGGGTATGGACACCTTCAGAAACCTCTATGCACACTTATTGCAAATTGTTCTCCGAATGCAGCTTCTGTGGAGTTATCATACAGTTGCCTAACCACTTTGTCACCCCGATGTACAAAATGATATTTGAGCAAGATCCACCTTGCATGTCCCAGGCGGCGATGGAGGCATTGATCGACAAAGAAGATTGGTATGCCTCACCCCTTGGCACCTTCATACAGATGTACAACACGGAGAAGTCTATGCATGTTTACTGAAGTTTTCCATGGACAAGATCATCATGCAAGAAGTGTCATATCACATCTCAACAGGGTTATCAGCGAGACTACACAAGAATAAGAAGGCACCTTGGCCCACTCTTCCTTTCCAGATCGGGTTGTATGAGATTCAAAATCTCAAGCATGCTGAGGCCGAGACGAAGGAGTTCAAAAGATTCACCTTCGCACCAGAAGTTTCAATTCGAATGACCCATATTACTTGGAAAAGGACCATTGTGCAAGAGTGCAATTTCCTTAGATCCACGGGGCGTGTCATTGGCTTGAGGAAGACCAATGGAGATACTATTATCACTCCTCTAGGTTTAATGAACCGATCGACATATTTGTCGAGTGGATAGAAAAGCAGAGGGAAGCAACATCATCAGCAACAACAACAACATAGGGTACCAGACCTACGTGTGACAAAGGCAAGAGAAAGGTTGTTGAGAGCGTAGAGACAGAACAAAGCTACAAGGTCAAAGAAGATCCACTTGTGTTGAAAGCAATCTTGGATATTGAGGCTAAGAGGCGATAGCACAACAAGAGGATCGCATAGATGCTAAGAGATAAATGGAGGGTGGAGGAAACGAAAAAGGAGTTGCTGGAGTTGAAGCAACAACACAAGGAAGAATAGGAGTTGCGCAGAAGAGAGAAGGAAGTGTAGTAGAAACAGGTACAACAGGAGGCGCAACATGCACAGATTGATGAAACTACGCCCATATAGGTAATAGACTCATCTGAGAAGCTAGCACAAAGCAAACAGGGTGAGCAGTCACAGGAGCAGGACTTAGCTCAAGAGATTGAACAAATGATAGAGAAAATGGACACAGATATGGTTAAGCCGGATTTAGATCAGGATATTGACCTCATGCCTCGAAACCAAGAGGTCACCCCATCAACTTCACCAGATCCGGAAGCAGAGAAAGTCCCAAGCGATCAAGGAGACAGAAAGATCCTTGAAGACAATCCAGGATGAAGATGTACAACATATCTTTCAACGAGTCACAACACAGAGTTGTTCAGTTGCATAGAGTGCCTACTCCGGATGTCCACATATCTCCTGCGTCATTTGAAGAATGAGTGAGTGTATCCAATGTGCATAAGCATCCAACATCATTGGATGATGCTACCAGAGCATATGCCGAAGCCACCAAATTGAGTGTTCGATTCTTAATAGCAAGGAACGATCACATGGCTAAGGAGTTACAAGCACCCAAGCAGGGAGGAGAACAAGTTACAACATCCGCTAGAGTAGAGTTGACAAGAGCGATACTGGATGAACTATCATCTCTCAAAGCAGTCATGTGGACGTTGTATTCTAGATTCGTCATTGCGCATAAGCCAGTTGTCCATCTCAATGGTTGGCAGCAGCACTGCTAGAAGAGCACACATCTTGTCAAATCTGCATATTGTTGTCGATCGCATGCAAACATAGACATGAGGTACAAGGGAGCCCCATTGCATTTGCCAAAGATGATGAAGCCAAAGGCAGTAGAGTTGAAGGCGTGCATCTGGAGTCAGATCCAAAACTATGAGGAACTCCCGCAACTCATCACCAGTTTGCAGGCTTCACATGCACGGGTGTTCAGAAGTGTTAGCCTCCACAATATCCCAAGGTTGAGAAAGGAGATCGACGAAGGAAACCTCAAACCAACCTTTTAGTTTGGAAGCTAGCCCTACCAAACCAAAGAGGGATCTCTCTATGAACTCACAGCCAATGAATTACTGGAGGAGGAAAGATTTTAGGCTAGGTATGTTCAGCTATAAGGTTTTGAAATTTAGGGTTTTGCTGGATTAAGAGTAGAGGTTAGGGAACTAGGTTAGGTTTCAAAAGATTCAGTTGCAAGGGATATGAAGGAGCATGGAAGGTATGTTTCAGTGACACTTGAGGTTCGTCGATGTAGTGTAGGGTTGAAAGTAAAAGGTTAAAAATGAGCATGAATATCATGAATTTCTTTTATCATAAGACAGATAACATAAACATGAAATTCCTAATAAAACAGAGCTTAAGCTTAAGAATTATGTTTAAAAACTCATGGGAAAATCATTGAAAGAAAAGATATGGAAAGAAGGATAACTAATCATTCATTTAAGTTATTTACATAAGAAAAATAATGTCACAAAATCATACCACAATAATTCCTAAATAATAGTTGCAACTGGCCTGCTAATTTCCTGTAAAAGATGATGAATACAAGCTCCAAGTCTTTCTCACTCTGATGTCCAACCCTTCCATTGACTTTGATTTGGGTATATATATACCACAAAAACTATTTCCCCTTCTCGGGGGTATAATCCCTCATCATATGAACAATTGACATGATTATCTCTAACCAAACCGAAACCTAGGGAAGTTAAAAACAAACTCCCTAATTAGACCAACTGATTCATTTTGACTTAACAAGCATAAGTAAGCATGAATCTACAAGAAATTTACATTATCCACCTCATTTAAATTTAATTACATCACATGATTACCCTGGAGGAGTACTTTGACCAACATCTTTGACTTTGACTAGAGAAAATCCGAATTCCTATCTTCCTGGGAAAAGCGCAGCACCATGTGAGAAAACCGTAGCGCCATCTTGGAGGATAGTTTTGAGTGACTTTTAGTGATCCAAACTTTGATCTGAAGACATAATTGGAAATCTTAGGATGTCTAGTTGTCCATAGAGTCCTTAAGGATGAAAAATGGCCTCTCCAAGGCTGAGAAAAATGGATTCTCCCAAGGGCACTCTAAAAGTGCAGCGCCAAGGTGAAAACAATGGCAGGAAGTGGTTTTTTGGAATTTCCTTCCAACTAGAAGGCTGAAATGGCACAAAAAATACATGTTTGATACATTCAAGTCACAAGATATCCATTCATATAAACGTTTTGTGATTTGAGGCCTCAGGGCGCTTTTGGCAGTGAGAAATTTCCAAAACTTCTGGGGTTTCTGCAAAACTGGGGCTCCAATATGGAGCAATATATATCTAACCATAAAACGTTTTACAAAAGTGAGAGAGTTTTTTGTTATTTGGCATGTTTTAAACCAAAACCGCCTCCATTTTCAAAATACGTTTCCATTTGTTCATAATCCAAGTTTGAATTTAGTCACTAAAAAGGAAGCGAAAAATTGCAGAAGCACAGCGTGTGGTTTGGAGAGTTATTTGGAGGCCTTCTTGGATGATTTAACTGCTACAAAAGGTATGGTTATAAATATTATGATGTCTACTACACAATAGAGTCATCAAGCACTGCAAATACCTGCTTCACGGCACCTAAAAATTCAATCTCCCAAGACTACTCCAGAAGTGTAGCAACTCTCCTGTAGCAACCGTATTTGGGGTATTTCTCCCAAATCATAACACCTGTGCATAAAATGAAAGAGGATTTTTTCCTTGGTCTATTATTTACAAAAAACCTCTTTTACATTTGTCAGATTCATCTTCCTTACTTGAAAAACTAATTTTGAAGTAGAATTGTCCCTGTGTGCAATGTAAACCCTAGCAAATGATCAAAAAACTCTAAAAATGATGCCAATCACCTCTGCTGATACCATGAAGTCTATCCCTGCTATGGTGGTTTTGTCCCTCCTAAAATTAGTGGAAAAGAGGCTTTCCAACTTGGCATGGCATCCTACCTCTTGAATCTTTTCACAAAAACCTAGACAACCCATATCCTCAAAGGCTTTCCTGGTGAAAGATCAAGCCATGATTTCTTTGACTTTGGTGGGATCATACCTGATTATTTTCCCTCCTTTATACTTTTTATTTTCAGTGTATGTGGTCTCTGCTTCCATGGTAAAACCCTAGCTTACTAGGAGGAAGAATTAGGGTTTAGTTCGGGAAAACAGGGGATTTGGGATAGTCTTTTGGATGGAGGGAAATGAAGGGGTTAGGGGCTGTCTAAATTCTTGGTGAAATTTTGGGGGGTAGGGATAGGTGTTAGGGAGTGTAGGGAAGTGAAATTTTTGGAAATGAGTGAGGGGAAGGGGAAGAAAGCTTCAAAATACAGTCTTAGCCTAGGAAATTGTCAAGAATTGTAGTATAGGCTAGGGCTTATGGGAAAATGAGGGAGATGAGGGGAATATGCATGGGAAAAGCTAAGAGGAGGTAGGTGGAGTGTAAATGAGGGTGTTTGAGCATAAAATGCAAGGGTTTTACCATATCAATGAAAGAAAATGACAAAGAGACCACAAGTGCAGCTAAACCCTAGGAGAGGGTGATTCACTGAGCTATATGAGGAAACTGAAGCAAAGGAAGGATGAAGGAGGAGTAAATGAAGTCCACTTATTTTCTGATGATGTGTTGGACCATTTTCTGAAGTAAACCTCTGCAATGGGTGATTTGGCTCCTTTTCCAAAAGTGCAGCAAGGCTGCCAAAAACGCAGCGAGGGAGAGAGAATGACACTTTGGTGGCAAGAAATCGATCCTCTGAGGGTGGAAATTCTCTTTGCTGGTGAAGAGATGTCTCATGAGGGTGAAATGAACAAATTACATTCGTTTTTTATCTTTTTATAGGCTGGGGGTCGATTTTTCTCTTTGATGGTGATGTGGCCCCACCTTGTCTTTTTGCAAAATGATTTAAAATGCTAGTGTACTGCAGCTTCAAACCTTATTATGCAAAATTACATCTTCATAAGGATCAAAATGTACTTTAGGAATCATTTTAGATCATTTTCCCTAATTACTACTCCCATAATGGTGACCTAAGTGATGACAAGACTCTTTATGACCCTTTTTTGATTACTTGACCTAATAATGACACCTAATGGATTTAAAAACTAATGATTTGGACCTTTGTAGATTGCAGTATGAGTGACCATGAGATGATGACTGAGATGATGATCAAGACACTTTATTGATGACTCATCAGAATGAGTGATGGCATGACCAAGATGGAATTTTGACCATGAAATGAAGGGAGTAGTAACATACCTAGACATACTAACCAGTGACCAAATTTTTATTTGAATACCTATTGAAACTATAAAAAATTGACCTAAGACCCTAACAAAAACTTTGAAAGAGTACATTTGATCACTAGTGTCTGACAGGACTAACAGACACTAACATTGGCTCCAGCTGGGGATGGCAGCGACTTTAGGAGGTGTCAAGAACACTGTAGACCAGGTAGCCTCATCCATTGGGAAATGGAGTCAAAAATTAAAAAACAAGACTTGAAACTTAAATGACTTGACACACTAAAAAAAGTTGACTTAACTCTAAATCTAACTATTGATTGAACTTACTTATGATAGTAGGCCATCGAGATCTTAGGGCCTTCACCTCGGGCTTCAAATCCTGATGATAACTGCTCACCTACTAAAGATATATATACAGTCATGTGAAATGATCCCTCCAGTGTAACCAATCCAACAAATGGCTACTTACTTGAATCCTGGTCACACTTTCCTTGAGCAGACAGAAGAAACAAAAGATAGGCAACTCAAAGTGTCCACTGAACATGTTCTCATGATCCATAAATAGAATAAGACTCATCTCCCTTGATGTCTGCAACAAATTAGTGAAAGGAACTTTAAACAAACGTGCACTAAGGTTTAGCTCATCCAACAGATTGTAGTTCTTCTCTAGGTATTCTTCATACCATGAATATAAACTTTCATCTTCGTCCTTACTCTCATACAATTCTAACTTGTAGTTGTCCTAATATGACTGCAAATTTTTGGATGAACTTTGTAACGAGACTCCTACTGAACAAGACAATGAAGTTGGTTGTCTGATCAAGTTTTTATCATCTCTATTTTTAAGGTCATAGTTAGCTAATGGAGAAGGACTTTGACTACATATATCATCCAAAACATCAACTATTGGATCATGGAGAACCTGTGAAGACTGTTGCAACTTATTATACATTGGTTCCAATGAGACTACATGATTCTCTATAAGCTTGTCATTCTTTGTTTCAGAGATATTATCAAAAAATTTCTGAAATGAATCAAAATTTAATGACACAAATTATCCTGCATCAATTGATAATATGTTTCAGGTTCTAAGCTTTCGTTTGTGATTTGAAACTCAATGTAACTTAGTGGTTGTGATTCTGGAGCGAAAGAAGCTTCCATATCACAAGTGACATCCTAAACTAGTTCATGAGAAGATTTTCCACTTATGTTATTGACCACTCTCTTATATGCTTGCTTATAGTTCTCTCTTACTTTTTCAAATGAGGAGAAACACAAGGGTAAGGAATCCTATTCAAGAACTTCATTTCCTTCTTCATGCTCAATATCAAAACTGAAAGACTCTTGATTTCTAATCTTGGGAAAGTTTTCTCTCAGAAGTTGAAATGAAGCGAAACACAAGGGCAAAGACCTTTCACTTACTTTGAAAATTTATGGATTCTCTTCATTGCTGTCATGATTGATATGCATAGGATGAGTGTTATATTTGAGCTACTGTAATGAAGCTTCTTCCTCCCAAAAACATGTTGTTGATTGCCTTGAAGAGTCAGCCTCTATTTCAACAACATAATCATCATCATACTAATCATACTTGGGTAAATCATCAATATAAGGAGTGTCATCAAGCATACACATTAGATCAGTAGATTGATTCTCCACGGGTTGATCTACAAATCCATTTTCATGACTGTCCATAAATGAATACAAAAAACATTCATTTTCTGATCTATGGTAACTGGGATTAGTAGGAAAATGGTTAAGGCCAACAACCTCTTTTTCTTCTGCAATAAGTGGGACATGGTGTTTTTGAACAACAAGTTCATCTCTCATGGTGATATTTTTCATCATTTCTTCCATTGTACTTACCAAAATGTCAAGTTTCACTTTTGAAGATGTCAGGTGTTCCTTCTCTATGTTCTCCCTCTCTTCTGCCTTCAATTTTGACCTTTTGACTAGTAGATTAGCTTCCACAGCTATTGCACTGTCCTGCATTTCTTCGAGTGTTGTAGTGTTCCTTTCTCTCAATTGAAACTCTATTTTTGGATCAAAGGCATCCGGGTAGTGTAAGAGAGATCACCAAGAGGTGGTTTTATATTAGCAGGCACTGAATGGTATACTTGATTGAACCTCGCCGAAAAGTGTTGCACTGTTTCTCTTGGTTATCTTTTCAAATGATTATATTCTTCTAAAATCAGAAAATGATTTTTCGATTACCCATTTATCAAGGAATACTTTCACAAACTGATCAAAATCGAAAATTCTTGAAGCTGGAAATTTCTTGAACCATTTCTTGGCTTCGCCTTGCAAAGATATAGCAAAAATCATGATACTGACATCATCTTCTTCAACCTCAAAAAGGTTGAGAAAATTTTCAAAATTTTGAATGTGTTTTTCGATAATGATGTTACCATATTCTCCATCAAACCTGGGAAGATATTTGTAATAATTTTCAGGGAAATCATGGAGTATAGGAGGTAAGATGAGTGGCTTGTATCTATCTGGAATTTTACAAGGTGTAGGAGTATGTACAAAAGCTGTAGGATTAGTCTTGATCTCTTGAGGCTCATCAAGTTGAAGATGGTCATCATAAGATTCAGAAGAAGGGTCTTGACCAAGATCAAAGGCGTACGAAGAGTTTGTATTCACAACCTTCAAAGGAAAGGAATCAAATGCAGGTCTGTGATATTTTCTCAAATACAATATACATTGGAAAACCTTCTTGACATTCTCAGGAAAAGAGAAGAAATAATTTACAATAAAGCATATTATATCTTGGATGAAATTCCAACTTGAATACCTGATCTTCCCATATTGTCCTTTCATGTTTCTGTTGGTAAGGTTCATCCTCCAGTGGAGTCTTTGAATTAAATTTGAAACTGATTTGGAGTCGCCAGGTGAATGATTTCAGCCTTCCTATGTCTGATCACTATCCACCATCAACAATCATATCTGATCCTTGTCATTCACACCCAGGGGAAAATATGATCTTTCATTCCCCAGTATGGTCGCCAAAAATGTTAGCCTCCACAATATCCCAAGGCTGAGAAAGGAGATCAATGGAGGTAACCTCAAACCAACCTTTTAGTTTGGAAGCTAGCCCTACCAAACTAGAGAGGGTTCTCTCTATGAACTCACAACCAATGAATGACTGGAGGAGGAAAGATTTTAGGCTAGGTATGTTCACCTCTATGGTTTTGAAATTTAGGGTTTTGCTGGATCAGGAGTAGAGGTCAGGGAACTAGGTCAGGTTTCAAAAGATTCAATTGCAAGGGATATAAAGGAGAAAGGTAGGTATGTTTTAGTGACACTTGAGGTTTTTTGATGTAGTGTAGGGTTGAAAAGGAAAAGGTTCAAAATGGGCATGAATATCATGAATTCATTTATTAGAAGATAGATAACATAAACATGAAATTCCTAACAAAACAAAGCTTAAGCTTAAGAATTATGTTTAAAAACTCATAGGAATATCACTGAAAGAAAAGATATGGAAATAAGGATAACTAATCATTCATTTAAGTGATTTACAGAAGAAAAACAATGTCACAAAATCATACCACAATAATTCCTAAATAATAGCTGCAACTGGCATGTTAATTTCCTATAAAAAGATGATGAATACAAGCTCCAAACCTTTCACTCTCTGATGTCCAACCCTTCCCTTGACTTTGATTTGGGTAGATATATACCAAAACAACTCTTTCCCCCTCTGAGGGGTCGAATACCTCATGATAGGAACAATTTACATGATTATCTCTATCCAAACCTAACCTAGGGAAGTTAAAAATAAACTCCCTAATTAGATCAACTGATTCATTTTGACTTTACAAACATAAGTAAGCATGAATCTACATGAAATTTACATTGTCCACCTCATTTACATTGAACTACACATGATTACCTTGGAGGATTAGTTTGACCAACATCTTTGACTTTGACTGGAGAAAATCTGAATTCCTGTCTTCCTGGTAAAAGCACAACGAATTCTGGGAAACACAGAGCGCCATGTGAGAAAAGCGTAGCGCCATCTTGGAGGACAGTTTTGAGTGACTTCTAGTGCTCCAAATTCTAATATGAAGGAATTATTGGAAATCTTAGGATGTATAGTTGTCCATAGAGTCCTTAAGAATGCAAAATGGCCTCTCTAAGGCTGATAAAAATGGATTCTCCCAAGGTCACTCTAAAAGCACAGCGCGAGGGTGAAAACAACGGCAGAAAGTGGTTTTTTGGCATGTTTTTTGACATTTTCTTCCAACTAGAAGGTTGACATGGAAGACACACTACATGTATGATACGTGCAGGTCACGATATATCTAAGCATATAAACTTTTTGTGATTTGGAGGCCTCAAGGAAAAGCACAGCGCTAAGGCGTTGCACTTTTGGCAGTGAGAAATTTCCAAAACTTCTGGGTTTTCTGAAAACTAGGGCTCAAATATGGAGAAATATATATCTAACCATAAAACCTTTTTAAAAACTGAGATAATTTTTTTTTATCTGGTATGTTATGACAAAAACCTCCTCCATTTTTCAAAAATACTTTCCCATTTGTTCATAATCCAAGTTTGAAGCTGGTCACTAAAAACAAAGCAAAAAATTACAGAAGCCCAGCATGTGGTTTGGACAGTGATTTGAAGGCCTTATTGCATGAGTTAGCTGATGTAAAAGGTATGTTTGGAAAGCTTATGATGTCTACTACACAATACAGTCATCAATCACTACAAAAAACTGCTCCAAGATACCTAAGAATTCTATCTCTGAATACTACTCCAAAAGTGCAGCAACTCTCCTGTAGCAACTGTATTTTGGGAATTTCTCCCAAATCATAACACCTGTGCATAAAATGAAGGAGGTTTTGTTCCTTGGTCTACTATTGAAAAAAATATCTTTTAATTTTGTCAAATTCATCTTCCTTACTTCAAAAACTAATTTGAAGTAGAATTGTCCCTGTGTGTAAAGTAAACCCTAGCAAATGATCACAAAACTCTAAAAATGATGCCAATCTCCTCTGCTAATACCATGAAGTATATCCCTACTATGGTGGTTTTTTCCCTCCTGAAATTAGTGGCAAAGTTTCCAACTTGGCATGGCATCCTACCTCTTAAATCTTTTCACAAAAACCTAGACAACCCATATCCTCAAAGGCTTTCCTGGTGAAAGATCAAGCCATGATGTCTTTGACTTTGGTGGGATCATACCTAATTATCTACCCTCCTTTATACTTTTTATTTTCAGTGTATGCGGTCTCTGCTTCCATGGTAAAACCCTAGCTTACTAGGAGGAATAATTAGGGTTTAGTTCGGGAAAACAGGGGATTTGGGATAGTCTTTTGGATGGAGGGAAATGAAGGGGTTAGGGGTTGTCTAAATTCTTGGTAAAATTTTGGGGGGTAGGGATAGGTGTTAGGGAGTGTAGGGAAGTGAAATTTTTGGAAATGAGTGAGGGGAAGGGGAAGAAAGCTTCAAAATACAGTCTTAGCCTAGGAAATTATCAAGAATTGTAGCATAGGCTAGGGTTTATGGGAAAATGAGGGAGATGAGGGGAATATGCATGGGAAAATCTACGAGGAGGTAGAGTGTAAATGAGGCTGTTTGAGCATAAAATACAATGTTTTTACCACATCAATGAAATAAAATGACTAAGAGACCAAAAGCGCAGCTAAACCCTAGGAGAGGGTGATTCACTGAGCTATATGAGGAAACTGAAGCAAAGGAAGGATGAAGGAGGAGTGAATGAAGTCCACTTACTTGCTGATGATGTGTTGGACCTGTAATTTGTTGAAGAAAACCTTTGTAATGGGTGATTTGACTCCTTTTCCAAAAGCACAACAAGGCTGCCAAAAAAGCAGTGAGGGGTAGAGAATAACACTTTGGTGGCAAGAAACCAATCCTCTGAGGTAGGAAATGCTCTTTGTTGGTTAAGAGATGTCTCATGAGGGTGAAATGAACAAATGACATGCTTTTTTGGTCTTTTTATAGGCTGGGTGTCGATTTTTCTCTTTGATGGTGATGTGACCCCACCTTGTCTTTTTGCAAAATGATTTAAAATGCTAGTGTACTACATTTTCAAACCCTATTATGCAAAATTGCATCCTCATATGGATAAAAATGTACTTTAGGAATCATTTTAAATCATTTTCCCTAATTACTACTCCCATAATGGTGACCTAAGTGATGACAAGACTCTTTATGACCCTTTTTTGATGACTTGACCTAATAATGACACCTAATGGATTTACAAACTGATGATTTGGACCTTTGTACATTGCAATATGAGTGACCATGAGGTGATGGCTGAGATGATGATCAAGGCACTTTATTGATGACTCATTAGACTGGGTGATGGCATGACCAAGATGGCATTTTAATCATGAAATGAAGGGAGTAGTACCATACCTAGACATACTAATGAGTGACCAAATTTTTATTTGAATACCTATTGAAACTATAAAAAATTGACCTAAGACCCTAACAAAAACTTTGAAAGAGTACATCTGATCACTGGTGACTGACAGGACTGACAAACACTAACACTGGCTCCAGATGGGGACGACAACTCCTTTAGGAGGTGTCAAGACCACCGTAGACCAGGTAGCCTCATCCATTGGGCAATGGAGTCAAAAATAAAAAACAAGAGTCGAAATTGAAATGACTTGACACACTAAAAAAAATTGAATTAACTCAAAATCTGACTACTGACTGAAGTTACTTATGACAACAGACCATTGAGGTCTTAGTGCCTTCACTTCGAGCTTCAAATCCTGATGATAATCACCCACCTAGTGAAGATATATATACAATCATGTGAAATTATCCCTCCAGTGTAACCAATCAAGCAAATGGCTACTTACTTGAATCTTGCTCACACTTTCCTTGAGCAGGAAGGAAAAAAAAAGATAGGCAACTCAACATGTGCACTGAACATGTGCTCATGATCCATAAATACAACAAAACTCATCTCCCTTGATGAGTGCAAAAAATTAGCAAAAGGATATTCAAACAAATGTGCATTGAGGTTTAGCTCATCCAACATATTGTAGTTCTTGTCTAGGTATTCTTCATATCATGAATATAAACTTCCATTTTCGTCCTTACTCTCATACAATTCTAACTTGTACTTGTCCTGATATGACTACAAATTTTTGTATGAACTTTGTAACGAGACTCCTACTGAACAAGACAATGAAGCTGGTTGTTTGATAAACTTTTTATCATCTTTGTTTTTAAGGTCATAGTTAGCTAATGGAGAAGGAATTTGACTGTAGATATCATCTAAAACATCAGCTATGTGATCATGGAGAACCTGAGAAGACTACTTCAACTTGTTATACATTGGTTCCAATGAGACTACATGATTCTCTATAAGCTTGTCATTCTTTGCTTCAAAGATACTATAAAAAAAAATCTTTTAAAACTAAAATGAATAAAAAATTAATGGTACATAATTATCCTGCATCAATTGATAATATGTTTCAGGTTCTAAGATTTGATCTGTGGTTTTAAACTCAATGTAACTCAATAGCTGCGATTCTCGAGCAAAAGAAGCTTCCATATCAAAAGTGACATCCTCAGCCAATTCATGAGAAGATTTCCCACTTATGTTGTTGACCACTCGCTTATATGCTTGCTTATAGTTCTATCTTATTTTGCAAATGAGGAGAAACACAAGGGCAAGGAATCCCGATCAAGAATTTCATTGTCTTCTTCATGCTCAATATCAAAATTGAAATACTGTTGATTTCTAATCTTGGGAAAGTTTTCCCTCATAAATTGAATTGAAGCGAAACACAAGGGAAGAGACCTTTCACTTACTTTTAAAATTTATGGTTTCTCTTCATTGTTGTCATGATTGATATGCATAGGATGAGTGCTATATTTGAGTTGTTGTAATGGAGCTTCTTCCTCCCAAAAACATGTCATTGATTGCCTTGAAGAGTCACCCTCTATTTCAACAACATAATCATCATCATATTGATCATACTTGGGTAAATCATCAATATAAGGAGTGTCATCAAGCATACACATTAGATCAACGAATTGATTCTCCATGGGTTGATCTACAATTCCATTTTCATGATTTTCCATAAATGAATACAAAAAAACAATCATTTTCTGATCTATGGTAATTGGGAATAGCAGGAAAATGGTTAATGCCATCAACCTCTTTTTCTTCTGCAATAAGTGGGACATGGTTGTTTTTTTAACAACAAGATCATCTCTCATGGTGATATTTTGCATCATTTCTTCCATTATACTTACCAAAATGTCAAGTTTCAATTTTGATGATGTTAGGTGTTCCTTCTCTATGTTCTCCCTCTCTTTTTCCTTCAATTTTGACCTTTTGACTAGTAGATTAGCTTCCAAATATATTTCAATGTCCTAGATTTCTTCGAGTGTTGTAGTGTTCCTTTCTCTCAATTGAAACTCTATTTCTGGATCAAAGGCATCCTGTTAGTGTAAGAGAGCTAAACCAAGAGGCAGTTTTGTATTAGCAGGCATTGAATGGTATACTTGATTGAACCTTGCTGAAAAGTGTTGCACTCTTTCTCCTGGTTGTCTTTCCAAATGATTATATTCTTCTAAAATCAGAAAATGATTTTTCTTGATTACCCATTTATCAGGGAATATTTTCACAAACTAATGGAAATCGAAAATGCTTGCAGCTGGCAAGTTCTTGAACTATTTCTTGGCTGTGCCTTGCAAAGATAGAGCAAAAATCCTGATACTAACATCATCTTCTTCAACCTCAAAAAGGTCGAGAAATTTTTCAAAATTTTGAATGTGTTTTTCAGCGATGATGTTACCATATTCTCCATCAAACCTGGGAAGATATTTGTAATAATTTTCAGGGAATGTAGAGTCCAAGGACTTCCTTACCTTGACACCCTTTTTGCCTATACTTCCTTTTTCCTATAACTATCACCTAAATAAATGAAATAGACACAAGGTTTTGTTAATGTAAGCACTTACATGTCCTCTTTTTCATATTTGTCTATATAGCTTATTGTTTTGTTAAAGTGTGCATTCAACTACGGAATTAGCCTATTTCTGCAGCTAATCCGAGTTTCCGTAGCTACCTCCATTGTCGACAGGGTTTGAGTGCACTAGCTAAGAAAAAGAAGACATGGATGGATGAGGAATCATCCCCTCGTGGATTCTTTCCTATTCTCTCAAGCCAATCCTTCAAGAAGATCGCACTGTAACACTGTCAACCTCAAAGTCAACTGCAAGATTATTGCCGGGACAGGGTCCGAGTTTTCACGAAATCTTATCGATTTCCTTTTCCAAATAGCAAATTGATTATTTAGCGATAAAGTTTGGTTTAATAGGATCGAAATAAAGATATGTAGGCTTAAAACTCTCGTACTGTTATTCAGAGAAATATTATAAAAGTAATGGTCGCTCTGTGTTTTGGGTGCGTGCCGCTATATGTAAATTCTGAGAACATCTTGTTCAACTTATTTGCGAGTAATAGACTTGGTTCATATTTTCCATGATGCGTTGATTGAAGATTGTCGATTGTTTCGTGGAGGGCCCCTACGTCCAGTATAGGTCTTTGACCAATTGCACATAGATTTCTTTAATTTCTTAAAAGTTAAATTGCAGATGCTAAGTTTTGTGTTTTGAAACGTAGTACAATGGAATTCGCGATTAAACTATTGTCTGCATAAGAAATTTCCTTTTCTTTCTACCTAGCCTAATTCTGTTATTTCATTTGCTTTTTATCTGGTACAGTTTGATCATCTCCTTTGCTTTCTACCTAGTGTAGTTCAACTGTCTCATTTCATAGCTTAGTTTTATTTCTTGTTTGGATGAAGTTGAATGAGTTAAAGAGTGACAGTATTTTTCTTGGAAATTAAATTCAGACATCATTCATTTTCAATTTGATAGAATAGATATCTCTTGCACATAGTAATCTAGACTTGGTTGCAGCATAAAATTCAAGATAAAATAAAAAACAGTCTAACAAGAGTAGAGTTTAGGATCATTCTCAAACCATCCACAAAACTGATTCAATAGAGATTAATTTTTAGGATAACCAGCTAATATCATTTGTTGCATAAGTCATGTAAAGATCTAGGGTGTGATATGAATTCTTCTATCATGGTCTATATTTCAGTGAGTCCTATTGGACATATGATGTAATTTGTATCCCCACTTTTCATGGGATGAATGATGTAATAATTGCTGTATTTCTTTCATGAAAAAACAATTGGTATATCCCCACTTGGTTGGGTGGATGAGGCAAATATGGTGTATCCCCACTTGGTTGGGTGGATGAGTCAAATATGGTGTATCCCCACTTGGTTGGGTGGATGAGTCAAATATGGTGTATCCCCACTTGGTTGGGTAATTGATGTATGAGTCTTTGGTCATAGGGGGGTCATACTCACTTAGTTGAGTTATAGAGTCATGTTATTCTTTTGAAACATATCTCTGCAGACTCGGCATGTACTCAGGGGGAGCATGGACAACATAATGTATATCAAAGGGGGAGAATAACTTGATCCACCCTTTGCCCTTGATGTCAAAGGGGGAGAGTATTTTGGTGTTGCTTATTATCTCTAATAGTTTCTACATCTTGCAGTAATCAACACCAGCATGGTTTCCATCAAGTCCAAAGGGGGAGATTGTTGGCATTATGATACAAGTGTTATCCTTGATGGCAACTCATTCACAGGTCAGTTCAGTTTTGATAAAAGGAAACCCACAGTGTAACAAATCCATTCAGATGTAACAAGGCATTGGTACAAAAGAATAGGGAGATGGAACTAAAGTATACTAATTAGAATGAAGAAGTTGAAGGCAAAGGATGGTGAAAAGCAGTTTAAGATGTATACGCAGGTCCACTTAGTCAAAACAACATATACACGCAGGTCCACAGAACAAAAAGCATGTATATGTATACACGCACTCCCACAAGAGGAAAAGCGCTTACAGGTTGGAAAATCAAGGAATTTCAAGAGTAGAGAATAAAAAGGGTCAATACCATGGTATTATCCCACAATACTGAGTGGAGTAACAACTATTTGATCCCGCCCAAGGATACCACGGGTCCTAAGTGGTTTTGGTCTGAGGTATTGAGAAAGGCCTAAAACCGTATCAGGAGGAGAAGATCATAAGGCCAGGGTGTGCAAGTGAAAATGGTTTCTAAGGAATACTTCTATCTGAAGTATATTTTATGTTGCAGGGGCTATGTTGGTGATTTGATCTAAAATATTTTGTGCACGTTGAATTCAATGTTGGATCAGGATCATGAGACCTGAAATGGCTGATCAATGAATGATCTGATATTGGTTGGGCCAGATCTAATTTTGTACACCTGTTTTATTCTTTGAATGTCATGATCTGGGTTTGTCTGAAGTCTGGAATAGCAGCAAAGTTATGAGTTAATATTTGCAGATGTGTACGCTGGTTCACTTTGGTGAAGTTGCGTATACGCGTTGGTTCGAATCTTCCAAGTAGCATATACATTATGATGCATGATTTTTGCGGTTACAGCTGGTTCTAAATGATAATGCAGGTTTTTTGTTTTAGCATAGTGCTCTGGTGACAGTGATTTGATTGTTTAGATTAACTGATTGTTGGTTGATGCAGTTTGAGTTTCAAAATTTCTGATAGGTCCAGTATGAAAATTTGATGAAAAGAGGCCTTCATGTGTATTGTTGTGTACGAGGAGCATCCAGTCTAAAAATTTATGAAACGTGGTTTCTGGAGGAAGAGAGAAGGTCGTAGCCTTCTGTAGGTCGATGCCTATGTACTAGTAAACACATTGGCTAGTACAAGAGCTAGGGGGTTGTAGCTCACTTCCAGTAGAAGCTAGAAAACGAGATAAGGTTGTAGCCTTCTGCAGGTGGGTGCCTGCGTACTAGTATAAGTCTGCACCAGTACAAGATTGTAAACATATTTTATTATTATTAAAAGAAGACAAAGACGTAAGCAGTAGGTGGTTTTCACCCACATTGGTTTTCCACCTTAAATCTTGGTGTTCATGTGTGTTGCTTATGTGTGATGGTTTATTTTGTTTTTACTGCACTGTTTAATAAGTTACTGATGCACTGGTTATAGATCAACACTTGATAAATTAACTAAATCACAAGTTATCTCGGTATACGTTAGTTTCACTAATCATAGTAGCGTGTACACGCTAGTTCACTTCACAGAAGTAGCGTATATAAATATGTTTGGGAAATGAAAAATTATTGATCTGATAATACTGATTCACCCCCCCTCTCAGTATTATTTCCAACAATTGGTGTGTTTTTTTATTTCAATGTTATTTATTTTATGCATTTTATTTATTCAATGCAGAAACAAAACAATCAATAATACAGATCTTGAATCTAAAGGAATTAACCCTTCATATTGTAGATTTTGGTTTATTTTAATAGATCCATTGTAACAAACTATCCAATGAAACGACCACAATAGTTTACATATCATATTGGTGTTAGAGCGGGTTTCTTTAGCTATTTGTGGGAAGTTGCAGTGGATTCGAGAAACAATCTGAGTAGGAAGTCATAAAACCCTAGCCATGGTTGAAGAATATGTTCATAATAGCCCTTGAGATTTGGTGGAGGAGATATTTGTGCAACTAAAAGTGCAAGTAGTAGATATAAACCGTACTAGGAGCCTCCTCATGGTAGCCCTAACCAACAATATTAGGTTTATTGGAGAGAATGGAGACTCCAACCTAGAGGGAAAAGTAGGGGATCGAGGAGAAACAGAGAAGGAGTCCAAGAAAGAACCCAAAAAAAAAAGTAGCCAAATTTGAGTGCCATGAACCATTAACAATCCCTCTTCAAGATGGAAGCAAAGGTGGACATCATGCCATATCAAGGGAGATCCATGCTTTGAAATTAAATCACTAGTTGCAGTATTCAGAGGCTTACTTCAGTGTTCACAACATAGATGAGGAACATAAAATTTCATTTTCTCATTTGAAATTAGAGGGTCATGCCTTGACTTGGTAGGAAATCCACATGAAAATCCTTAGGCTAGAGGGACATCCTCTAGTGGCTATATGGGAGGATTTTAAAACTCTCATAAAGTCCAATTCTACCTTATCAAGAGCATATAGCACCTATGGATCTAGTGGCACTACTTCCGACAAAGACAGGGATGGAGTGTACAAGAGTACAACACAAAATTTAGGAATATGGAAATAATTTTGGGTATCTCTCCTAGGAGCCCAAATGTATTGCTAAAGTATTTTCGGGGGTCTACACAACCATATTTCAAATCAAGTGATGTTTTTCAAACCTAAAATTATGAGTGAGGCTTGTGTACTTGGAAAACATAGGCCAAAAGAAAGGGTAGTCAAGTGGTTCTAAAAAGAAGGGACACTAGGAAGCTTCCAAGGAGGGGAACAAAAAGTGGAAAGAGGGAAAGGACAAGAAGACAATAGCTATATCACACTAGTACAAAGATCCTAGAAACCACTACAACATTGATAGTCACACAAAGCAAAGGTTTTGGTAATTACATCCAAAGCTCAATCTGAAGAAAATGTAAGAATGATACAAAGAAGAAAAATTGCATAGTCATAGATTCAAGCAATCAAGTGGAGAACAACTTTGACATGGATGAGAATATTGTCTGAAAATTAGTGCAAAAGGGGGTGAATCTTATTAGTCTTCATCAACAAGAAGAGAAGGAGATCACCAAACACTTCTAAATAAAAATACGAGTCAAAAAGACAAATATTGATGCTCTGTTCAACTTAGGTTCAGAGGAAAGTCACATAGCAACAGATATGGTCAACAAACTTCGATTGGAGGTACATGATCATCCTAGCTCATATTCATTGGGATGGGTCAACAAGGAGGCATAGATAAATGTAACCAAACAGTGTAAAATTAAATTTTCTATAAGTGATAATTATACTAGTGAAGTAAAATTGGATGTAATGCCACTTGATGTATGTGGAGTTATGTTTGGGATTCCCTACATGTATATGAGGGATGCCATCTTCATGTGAACAACCAACCAATACAACCTCATCATACATGGAAAATCCTTCATCATCAAAATACACTAGGGCAAGTAAAATATTTCATTGGTAAGTGCCAATAAAAACAAGAAATTCATTAGTTCTAGTAAAAGGTATGTTTTATTATACGTAAGAGAAAATCAATCTATAGAAGAGTCAATCAGAGAAAAAAAAAATAAAATAAAAAAATGAAGGGTGCATTAAGGAATAGAGATAATGACTAGAATAGTTTTTATAGGCATATAGGGGAATGTTCCATGAGCATAAATGGCTACCACATAAGAGGGAAGTGGACCATGATATTTAATTGTTGTTGGACTCTCCATTGCTAAGCATTGCACTATAGATATATTATGTTTTGGAAGCAAGTGAAGTGAAGAAGTAGTTGGAGAAACTACTTGAGCAAGGTGTGATTCGATCAAGTACCTCATATTGTGGTTCACCCATCATAATGTGTCAAAGAAGGATGGGATTTGGATAATGTGCATTGGTTATAGGGACTTAAACAAAATTATGCTAAAAAATTAGGTACCCCCTACTTAAGATAGATGATCTATTAGATTAGTTGCACCAAGTAAAATACTTCGCCAAGATATATTTAAAAATAGGGTATCACCAGGTGTGAGTTAAGGACTAAGACCCTAGAATATCACCTTCTAAAGCAGAAAAGGTTTTTATGAGTGGTTATTCATGCCATTCGATCTATGTAATGCGCCGACTACATTTATGAGATTAATAAATGATGTATTGTGTCCTTTATCTAGATTCATTTGTTATAATTTCTTTGGATTATATATTGGTTTCCAATCCTACGTGGGAAGAGGACATCTTACACTTGATGTAAGTGTTATGATCTAGGTGGATATCAGTGGCCACCCACCTTTTCCACTAACTCAGTGGTTCTTGATCTTTTGGGCATTTTTCCATGGTTTTTGGGTCTCACGATCCTGAGGTAATTTTGAGGCCCTAAATAATGTTTTTTCACAATTCTTTTCAAATGAGCTAATATGCACCCCAAATTAATATTATATGCAAAAATTTTGCACCCAGAAAATTGATGTACCAACTAACCACCTTGAGGTGCATAAACCTTTTGGCACTTCATCTTCTAGAGTTAGGTTTTGGATCGCTAAGGTTATTTTTATTGGTTAAAAGGTCATTATTTCATCCTCTTTTAATACCTTTTTAGAATGCGTGTATCCACCATCTCTCTCTTTAGAGAGAGCTACTACCACTCTAACTAAATTGTGTTCTATAATATTCTATTGTTTTATATATTAATAGAAGTTAGGTTTTCACCATATTATTGTGCTCTTTGTTATATTTCTCTCTGTATGTCTTTCGTTTGCTTTAATTTCATACCTTGTACAACCTGAATCATGGTATTAAAGCAATATGATCCTTTTCATTTCTCGGTGCATGTCCCTAACAAGGTCAGGGTACAAAGAGTTGGGCCTCAAGATAGTTTTACTTGGGAGTGATCACCCTCGCAAACCCAAGTGGACTTCCATGGAAAAAGAAAAGAGAGGTGGTGAACCAAGAGATCTTAATAATTCATTGCTCAAGGAAGTGCTCATGTGAGGAGGAGTTTATGGGGAGAGACACAACAAAGATGAATTTGTGATATTCAAGGGAGGACCCACTTGTGAATCTTTGTCTATCACCCTTAAGGAGGAATTCTACCTTGCAAGGTACTATGATGATCAGTTCACGAGATAGACCATCATGTGACAAGAGAGAGACCAAATGGTGTCCGATTACATTGATATTTGCCATGCCTTGCACTTAAATTTAGGCATCAGAGATTCCCAGCAACACCTAGTTTTGACGTATCGTAGTGATCTACATAGGTACATCCAAACAAATATGGATTTTTTGGTCATTTTCCCATTAGGATCTACTTATCAATGTGCTACCAAAATTGAGCAAAAGTTGAAGCAAAGGAATAAGCAAGAGTTCAATTCAACAAATCCACTATAACAAAATCCTGAAAAAGGTAGCCCAAACTTGCAGAACAAGGGATAGAGCATGGAGAGAAAACCCCAAGACATTCAGCTCAAGTCATAGGAAAATAAGGGTAATGGGAATTTGAAAAAGGAAACTAGAAAGTGGTGTGAGTTCCACAAAAGCCACGAGCACAACATTGATGAGTTCCACTCAGAATAATCATTGTTTGTGGAGATTAAAGAAAAATAAGTGAAATTTGGCTCTAATTTGGATTGAAATTAAAATAGAAAATTGAATCATCAATGTAAGACCCATTGCTACCATTACAACTGCAAAGATCTAACCTGAGGAGCCAAAGGAAATTGAAGAGAGAGAACACCTATTTTATTCATAGATGTGGGTGAAGGGGAACCCACTACATTTCATCATTCAAAGTGAGAACCAAAAGAACCTTATCTGAGTCGAGTTGATCGATAGATTGAAATTACTATAGTTCCACACCCCCAACCATACACCATTGGTTAGTTGAGTGATGGGGAAGACATCCATGTCAGCTAGCAATGTTGTCTATCCTATGGTATCAAGCCCTTCAAAGATGAGGTATTGTATGTGTTTCCCTACTCAAAGTTTGTGATGTTACTTAATCACAACCTTATATGTGGAAACATCATGTTTTTTATGAGTCTCATCCCCATAGTGCCTTTGATACTCTATAGGGTCAGTTCTACATAGTCTCTGAAGTAGTTTTGACTATTAGAAAATCATTAATCTTAGCAAAACAATGTTGAAAACTAATCCCTCTTACTGGAAATTTTGTACTCTTTATCGTTTAGTGATAAGGTGAAAGGAAGGTCACTGTGACCATTACAACATCATCATCAGGTAACTTTGCACAACAGGAGAAAGTGGACAAGATTGTAGAGACTTACAGTAATATCTTCACTCCACCTATGCAAGTTCCTCTACATTGCTACGTCAAACACTCAATTGACTTGATACTTAGTGGTCATTTACCTAATGGCCCAATATATAAATGCTTTGTCTTAGAGAATGAGTAATTAAAATGTCAAAGTCATGAGATCATCCAAAAGTTCCATGTTCAATCGAGTTGCTCACTTTGCCAAAGTCCAATTGAGATGGTGTAGAACAAGTGTGGGACATGGAGACTTTGTAGCGATTATAGAACCTTGAACAAAATCATTGTCAAGAATAGATACCTAATCCCCTGGATTCAAAATATTCTTGATCAGTTTAGCGGTGCTAAGTTCTTTAGTAATATTAATGTGAAGTTAGACTACCACTAGGTTCCAATTGAACAAAATAATGTATGGAAGACAACCTTCAAATCTAAAGTAGGCATTTTTTATTGGATGGTCATGTAGTTTGGTTTGACTAATTCTCCAATAACATTTGTGAGTATGATCAATCATATCCTACAACCATTCACAAACTATTTTGTGTTTGCTTATTTGGATAGCATCCTCATCTTTAGTAGAACCTAGGTATAATACATACAACACATTTAGCAGGTCCTGAGTGCCTTGCAACAATAAAAATTGTATGCCAATCTAGAGAAATGCTCATTTAGCATGTAGAGAATTTAATATTTTGGATACATCATGGATGAACATGAGGTGCATGTGGACCTAGCCAAGATCCAAGTCATTCAATATTAGACAACATCAACAACTCTAATAAATCTCTATAGCTTCTTGGCCCTTGTTAAATTCTACAAAAGACTTGTGTTGGGGTTATCTCATATCACTTGGGCCTTAAGTCAAGTGGCCAAGGCTTGAGCTAAAACAACATTTTCTTAGTCTAAGTCACAACAAAAAGCATTCAAGGATCTAAAATACAACCTCTACTATGCACCAATCTTCACCCTACCAAACCTGCAACATCCATTTTAAATTGAGACAAATTCCTCCAACTATGTTATCAGTGCAGTCCTTCACTCCACAAGGACGTCTAGTGGCCTATCAGAGTTCTTTGATATTGTCCAAAGATACCCCATATATGACTAGGATATGTACTCCATCATGCAACCATTCCGACTTTGGAAGCATTATATTTTAACAAAGGAGATGATCATCATCACTTATCACAAGCCTATGTGATTCATGTAGACACAAGGAAAGTTACAAAATGACCGTCATAAGAAATGGTCCACAGACCTTAAAAAATTCCACATGAACTTCAAATACAATAATGGTAGCACCAATTGTGTTGCAAACTAACTCAATCAACCCCTAATGTGACTCTAACCATATTTCTTAACACTTATGGGCATGAGACCTCTAGGTGGTCACAATTATACAATAGAAACACTAACTTCACTACTACATACCAGACGTTGATTGTTGGAAAACAAGTTCTAGACTTCCACCTCGAGGATGCAGTCTTGTGCTACCTAGGCCACCTTTGTGTTCCTACAAGTGAGCATAGAAATTTGACCTAGGAGGCACATTACAATCAAGTGGTAGGGCACTTTGGCATGGAGAATATAGTAGTAGTAATTCAGAAGTATTTCTACTAGCCAAGCATTCAATAAGATGTCCACTAGCATATCAAGTCATGCATTTCTCGTGCCCTTACTCAACCAACCATCAAGAAGCAAGAGTCATGCACTCCTTTACCTACCCCAGACAAGCCCCATGAGTCAATCTCCATGGATTACATGACAGGTTAGCCCTCCACTAAGCATGGTAACGATCCCATGTTTGTGGTTAATGGTAGTTCTCTAAGATGGTCATTTTGGCACCATGCAAGAAGAGTATCACAACTGAAGTCATTGATAAACTCTTTTTTTAGCGTGTTTGGGTTCTTTTTGGGCTATCTTGGACCATTATTTAAAATAGGCATAGTAATTTCCATAGTATCCTCTAGTCCAACCTATGGTCTCTTCAGGACACCAAGTTTACCAAATAGCCCACTTTTCATCCTCTAATAGATTGACAAACTGAAGTGGTCAACAGGATGATGGTGCATATTTTGTGCATGTACAAATCCAAGCATCCATGTACATGGGATGAAAACCATCCATATGTTCAACATAGCTATAATAGAGCCCTCCACAACTTTATTAGCCACAATATTTTTTAGACGTGCTTGGGGTTCCAACCATTGGCCCTAATTTATGTGGTTATGCCCATTGCATATTCACTTACAGAGTGCTCCCATGTTAAGGTCGACGTAGATATAGTAGCCAAATTTGTTGAATAAATCCAACACTTCTAATAACATGTTCATTATATCCTATGGAAGGTTAATGCCAAGTACAAGAAGCAGTGTGACTAACATAAGGTTCCACACAAGTTTCAAGTTGATGATAAGGTGTGGTTACATTTACGGAAAGATCACCTCACATTCCCACATTGGAAGCTCAGAATACTTTGATATGGGCCTTACAAAATCATGAAGGTTGTGAGTGAAAACATTTTTGGATTTATTATTCCCACTTTCCTTGGCTTGCATCAAATATTTAATGTGAAGCTACTTCGACCATATTTTCCCCCTTTATTGGACACCTCAAAGGCAACCAATAAATTAAACCCACAAAACTCATTCCTAATTGTATTGAATATGCTACATGTATCATATCATGGACACCAAGTCAAAGGATGCTCGCCAACAACATGTATAACTCTACCATATTATCAAAGTAGAGTAGCTTCTTCAGCAAGGCAAGTGGCTCACTAGGAGCCAAATTCAACAAAAATTTTCCCATCTAATGAGGTAACTTGATGCAATGGATACCATTGCTTCATAAGGGGGGAGGATTGATCAAGGTGGATATCAGTGGCCACCCACCTCTTCCACTAACTCGGTAATTCTATATCTTCTTGGCAGTTTCTCCATGGCTTTTAGGTCTCAAACTTTCAAGGTTGTTTTGAAGCCCTAAATGATATTGGTTGAATATTTGAGGGATAGGGATTGCCATGGAATTCCCTAACCCCATTCAAAAGTTATATTTCTTGGATAGTTCTTTACAATGAACTATTTTGTGCCCAAAATGAAGATTGTATGCAAAATTTGCACCATCAGGAAGTTGATGTACCAACTAACCACTTTGAGGCCCACAAACTTGTTGGCTCTTTATATTCTAAATTTGGGATTTGGGACCTCTATGATTATTCATTTGTATTAAAAAATACCATTCCTTTGGCCTCTTGTAATATCTTTTTCAAATTCATGTAGTTGCCATTTGTCTCTCTTCAGAGATAGCTAGCACCATTCTAGCCAATTTGTGTTCTACAATATTATGTTATTTTATTTATTAATAGAACTTGTGTTTTCACTATATTGCTATGATCTATGGTACATTTATCTATATGTTTGTGTGTTTCATTTCCTTTCCTTCCTTTCATTTCATTCCTTGTACAACCCATATCATGCAAGAGACTTTGAAGAAGCACCGACTATTGGAAAAATCTCAAGAAACATGAGTGTGCACAACAATAGTTGATATATTTAGGATATGTGATTGGTGGATGGGGGGCTCAAAATATATCCTACCAATATGGAGGCCATCATGAATTTGTTGGTGCCTAAAAGTCAAGAGCTTCATTGGGTAGCACAATCCCTGAGGAAATTCATAGCCTCATTTTAACTAGTAGTTGCACCACTCCATGCCATGAAAATGAGTGGCAAGGGTTTCTGGTGGGGGAAGGGTCAACATGTTGGAAAATGTAACCAGTGTCGGTCTTCATAATTGTCAATGTACTCAAATCATTATGTATATCTTATGTTACAAGAAAAAGAAGAATGAAAAATATTATTTCAAGCATGGGTTTCATGCTCCATTTTGTTGATCAAACGAGGTCAAGGATGTTTTTCATGCTTCTAGGGTTTGTAATGTCAAAGGAATATTTTTCTTGAGTCAATAAATTCCTTTTCAATTGAATAAGACCCTATTGGGAAAGATGTAACATGTAAAAGATGTTGATTTTGAGTCTAGAAAGTCCTATGAGACTCCAAGCAAAAGTCGGTCCTTGCAATGACATGTCAACCTAGAAGAGGCTATTTGACCTCATGTAAAGGCTATAAATAGAAGCATATTTGACCTAATTTAGCACCAATTCAATCATCTCAAGAAATAAGTTTGATCTGAAGTTGGTAACATCAAGGAAGTTAGATTGAATGCTAAGGAAGCCAGAAGAAATCAATAAGAGGAAAGAAAGTTTGTTTTGGGCTTTATTCTCTCACATGTGTGAAGGTACTAGGGTTTTTGCAGCTACTACAGGGCTGAAGATTGCGAGTCAAAGTTGGGGGAAGTTGAATATGGAAGCTGGTTGAAGCAAGATTGACTCTTGTTGTCTTGGTTGATATTTGACCTAATTAGAAGAGCTTATTGGAGGGTTGACTTGTTTCTTAGAGGAGGACTTGGTCTAGGGTTTTTGGTCTTGGTTTCCTCATTTGAAGGAGATTCTATAAGTAGAGGAGATTATTTTGGGTTTCCCCCCCGAAGATTTTTTCCCTAACTTGGAGCCTAATATTGTTGAAATGTGGCAACAAGAATATTCCAATTTTAATTTGTCCTTGAATTAAAATTGTGAATTAAATTCGAATTTAGTCTCACCAGTTGCTTAGAATTAATTAATTAATTCATTATCGATTAAATAGCTGGAGAAATTCAAGTTAGAAGTCTTTTTGCAGTCATGCAACAGTTATCCCTTAAATTAAGGAGATTATCCCTTAATTAAGGGGATAAGATTGAGTTATATTTGAGTTGTAATTAGTTAGCTCAGTTTACTGAGTTAAGTCCAGTTAAATTAATTCCAAACTGTTTGAGGAACTAATTGTGAGTTATCAATCAGTTGATGCATGTATGCACTCAACAAGTGTACTCCAGATAACTGAAGATTCTCTCATCAGAAACTCATGCATGTCTATTCAGAGAAATACCCATTTGAGCTAAATGTCAAGGACAGGTTACTATCAGTTGCATGTGTTTTCCTATAAAGGAAACTCATCCATGCAGTCAAGGTAAGGTTCCTTGAGGATTGCGCATTTTTACAGGGTGTGAGATCAGTGTTCCACTTGGTAACAGGAGGATCACCCAGGAGAAACTGTGCAAGGAAATAGGAGCTTAGATGGTAGAGGAGAAGGCTTGTGAGAAGCTTTGATTGCCTGTGAGCATCCAGGAGGATTATACTGAGAGCTGGCTAGCTGTGAGAGCTAAGGCTTTATGTAATTCTAATGTGTTTCCACCTTGTATGATAATACAGATAGTGGGTTTTTAGCTAAGGCTTTCCCCTGAGTATTTTTTGTGTTTCATGTGCATTGATTATTCTTCTTATGGTTATATGTGTTCAGCTCTGATTCAGATCAATCTTTAAGCTTCTGCAAGTTTGATAGTACAAGTAGATTATAGTATTTTCTTTGGTATATTGCATTATCGAGTTAATCTACAGTCAAATTTTCTACATAGATCTCAGAGGTAGATTTGTAGAGAATTTGCAGGAAATTCTACATGGTATCAGAGCTAAGTTTATCAGAGCTATGAACAGTATACTAAGAAGAGAATTCGAATTTTGAAGTTCGGGGTTGCAAGTCCAAATCGAATTCATATCATACTTCAAATTGAGATGGGACATTATGCAACTAATTGCCCATCAAAGAAGTCCAAGAATGGATCCTCAGTAGGATCGGAAGGTGAGGCATTAGTCTCTCAGTTCAAAATGGAATTTACCCTCATCACATGCATGGTGTCATCGATGATGGGTTGTGTCTGGTATATTGATAGTGGAACCTCATTCCACATGACCGGTGATAAAAGTTTATTTAGTGCCTTGGAGGAGAAAGACCTCAAGATGCGCATAGAGATGGGTGACGACGGAAAGTATAGTGTTCAAGAGTGGGCATGGTTTCTTTTCAGAGGGAGCTTAGAGCTCCTCTCACCTTGACAAATGTGATGTATGTTCCTGGACTAAAGAAGAACTTGGTATCAGTCACGATGTTGGAGGATAAACGCTATGATGTTGTCTTCAATAAAGGAAAGGCATTCCTAATACATATAGACACGGGTCAGACCAAGAGGATAGGGATTCGGGTGAAGAAGCTCTATAAACTAGGGGTAGATGATTGTGCAGCATTGAGTACAAAAGAAGAATTGGTGCAAAGCCAAGACGTTGGCGAGTTGTGGCATAGGCGGTTGGGCCATTTGCATCATGGGGCTTTGAAGATAATGTAGCAGATATCTACAGGACTTCCCAAAGGTAAACTTGAGCAAGTTGACACATGAAAAGGTTGTACCTTGGGAAAGTACACCAAGTCTTCCTTTCATTATCGAGACAATCGAGCAAAGGCTATCTTAGAGCGAGTTCATACTAATGTGTGTGGACCATTCTTGACGACATCCACAGCAAAGCAAAGGTATTATGTGATTTTCATTGATGATTTTTCTCATAAATGCTGGATTTATTTCATGCAGAAGAAGGACCAAACCTTCTCAAATTTTTGTGAGCTCGAAGCTTTGGTCGAGAAAGAGTCAAGGAATAAGATCAAGGCCTTGAGAAGTGACAACGGTGGAGAATATGTCTCTCGAGAGTTTAAGGACTTTTGTGCAGCGGAAGGAATTAAACGGGAGTTTATGGCACCTCATAACCCACAGCAGAATGGGGTGGCCGAGAGGAAGAATAGAACTATTGTAGGGGAAGCATGGGCGATGCTGCATGACCAAGGCCTACCACTTCACTTGTGGGTTGAGGCATGCAACATAGTGGTCGATTTGTAGAATAGAAGCCTACATCGCATACTTGGGATGAAGACACCAGAGGAAGCTTTCTCCGGTAAGAGACCAGATGTGGGTCACTTCAGGATCTTTGGCTCATCGATATATTTCCATGTGACAAAGGATGCACAGAAGAAGCTTGAGCCAACAACAGAGTTGGGGATACTTGCAGGGTACACTGATACACCTCACAACTATCGGGTGTACTTTCCTACCAGTCAGAGGACAATGGTTCACAGAGATCTCAAGTTTGATGAGTAGAAGGCCATGTGAGTTTCCCTTGAGAGGGAGCTCCAACTACAGGCTGTGGAGGAATAGTTGGTTCCTAAGGAGGAGGAGCCTCAAACTGATGTGGAGCAGCTGCATGCAGAGGTTCTAGGAGTGGAGACATCCACTCAAGTAGAGTCTTCCATAGATGGATGGAAGCGTACAAAAGAAGCTGACATATTGTTGCAGGATGCGAGAGAGAATGTGGGAGCTCCATCTTCTTAGCGCAGAAAGAGGAGGTCACCTGAGAGATACACTAGATACATGGCCCTTGTTGGGTAATGTGTTGAGATTGAGCCATCTTCCTTTAAGGAAGCAGTGCAACAGCCAATTTTGGTTGATGCTATGGTGGAGGAGAATGACTCCATAGTTCGTAAGAGTGTTTGGGACGTGGTTCCGAGACCGGAGAACAAGTCAGTTGTGATTTCCTGTTGGCTTTACAAGGTAAAACAAGCTGCTGATGGTAGTGTGGAGAAGCATAGGGCAATATTTGTTGGCCGTCGCTTTTCACAGGTTGAGGAGATTGACTATGATGAGACTTTTGCTCATGTCGCAAGGTACTCATCCATCAGATCTATGTTGGCACTATTAGCACAGATGGTTTGGAAGATCCATCAGATGGATGTGAAGACTGCATTCCTCAATGGTGAGATTGAGGAAGAGGTGTACATAGAGCAGTCGGAAGGTTTCGAGACCTTCGATCATGAGTCGCATGTGTGTTGACTGTATGGGCTAAAGCAAGCACCTCGTGCTTGGTACACCAGGATAGACAACTACTTCACCAGGTTGGGCTTCACAAAGAGTCAAGCGGATGCGAACCTGTACAACATCGTGGTGGACGGTAAGTTATTGATCATCGTTCTTTATGTTGATGATCTCATATTGACTGGTGACAATCAGTTGAACATGTCTTGCAAGGAGGACCTTGCAAGAGAATTCGAGATGAAAGACATGGGTCTCATGCATTACTTCCTTGGCATGGAAGTATGGCGAAAGGATGGAGAGTTGTTTGTGTCTCAGGGCAAGTATGCCAACGAGATACTTAGGAGATTCCACATGGAGAAGTGCAAGCCCATGCAGACTCCTCTAGCCGGTAACTGGAGGAAGGAGGATGCTACTTCAAGAGAAGTAGTGGAGGCTACTGTGTACAGGAAGCTTGTGGGTTCACTGATGTACTAAGTGAACACACGACTAGATTTGTGCTATGCAGTGAACCAGTTGTGTCAAGCGATGGTTCGGCCTACCAAGATGTTTTGGAAGGCGACAAAGCATGTATTGAGATACCTCAGAGGCACATCTTAGTATGGATTATGGTATAGACGGATAGAGGGAGTGAAGCTACAGGACTTCACTGATGCAGATTGGGTAGGGATTCCATCAGATCGGAAGAGCACATCAGGAGGGATTTTCAACCTTGGGTCAGCGGCAGTTTCTTGGTACAGCAGGAAACAGAGTTCGATTGCACTCAGCTTGGTAGAGGCTAAATACATGGCTGCAAGTCAGGCAACATGTGATGCCATCTGGATGTGGAAAATCCTAGTTGGTTTGTTTGATCAGAGGATGGATCCAACTGTGATCTATTGTGATAATCAGAGTTGTATCAAACTCTCTAAGAATCCAGTTTTTCATGATAGGTCCAAGCACATCGACATTCGGTATCATCATCTCAGAGACTCTGTAGCGAGGAGGATCATGTTGTTGCAATATATTTCGACAGAGGAGCAAGATGCTGACATTTTGATAAAGGAATTGTCAAAGTGTAAATTCCATAGAGACAGGATCGGGGTGGAAGATAATCCTTTTCTTGTTGATAGGGAGTGTTGAAATGTGGCAACAAGAATATTCCAATTCAAATTTAGTCTCACCAGCTGCTTGGAATTAATTAATTCATTCATTATGGATTAATTAGTTGGAGAAATTCAAGTTAGAAGTCTTTCTGCATTCATGCAACAGTTATCCCTTAAATTAAGGAGATTATCCCTTAATTAAGGAGATAAGATTGAGTTATATTTGAGTTGTAATTAGTTAGCTCAGTTTACTGAGTTAAGTCCAGTTAAATTAGTTCCAAACTATTTGAGGAACTAATTGTGAGTTATCAGTCAGTTGATGCATGCATGCACTCAACAAGTGTACTCCAGATAACTGAAGATTCTCTCATCAGAAACTCATGCATGTCTATTCAGAGAAAGACCCAGTTGAGCTAAATGTCAAGGATAGGTTACTATCAGTTGCATGTGTTTTCCTATAAAGGAAACTCATCCATGCAGTCAAGGTAAGGTTCCTTGAGGATTGCGCAGTTTTACAGGGTGTGAGATCAATGTGAGTGAACAGTGTTCCACTTGGTAACAGGAGGATCACCCAGGAGAAACTGCGCAAGGAAATAGGAGCTTGGTGGGCAGAGGAGAAGGCTTGTGAGAAGTTTTGATTGCCTATGAGCATCCAGGAGGATTGTACTGAAAGATGGCTAGCTGTGAGAGCTAAGGCTTTATGTAATTTTGATGTGTTTCCACCTTGTATGATAATACAGATAGTGGGGTTTTTAGCTGAGGCTTTCAACTGAGTATTTTCTGTGTTTCATGTGCATTGATTCTTCTTCTTGTGGTTATATGTGTTCAGCTCTGATTCAACTCGATCTTTAAGCTTCCACAAGTTTGATAGTAGAAGTAGATTATAGTATTTTGCTTTTGTATATTGCATTATCGATATAATCTACAGTCAGATTTTCTACATAGATCTCAGAGGTAGATTTGTAGAGAATTTGCAGGAAATTCTACAAATACTTGTGTCCATTATTTTTATTATTTTTCTGATCCAGGTGGATATTGGTGGCCACCTTCCAAGTCCACTTGGACCCCCACCATTGTTTCTTTCAACTTTTCAGTTTCCTTAATTGTAGCACAGTTTACTATTTTTAGCAGTTTTTCAGGTCCTAAACTTCCAGAGCCGTTTTGAGACCCTAAACGATGTTTTTTGGGAAAACTGGGAGCAACATCGGTCCATGGATCGATGTTGCTAGTCCATGGACCGATGTTGATCTTCCCAAAGTTGTAGTTCTCGGATAGATCTTTCTAACGAGATATTGTGCACGTCAAACGAAGATCATATGCCAAAGTTACGACCCCGAGAAGTTGATGTACCAATTTACCCAAACGAGGCCCACAGTTTGGTGTTTCATCTTCTAGGGTTAGGTTTTTGGATGTTTAGGGTTTTCCATTGTTTCTCAACAATAAATAGGCCTTTGAGCCTCATTTTAACATAGTTCAAAGGCATGTAGTCGCCACATCTCTTCTCAGAGATAAGCTACCATCGCCCTAGCTAGTTTTTTTCCATCGTTGTTTGTAAGCATATTTCAGTATTTTACATTAATGAAATGAAGTATTATTTCCGCTACATCTCTGTGTTTATGGTTATCTTTGTAATTTTTTGCATTCATGTTTAAATACAGATCAGTGGTGTTATAGCGGTCTGCTTTTTTTCTCTGTTTTTCGTTCCATGTCCCCAACAAGGTTGGGATATAAGGAGTTAGGGCTTGAATTGGTCGAACCTTTGCAAGACTAGCCTCACAAATCCCGACGACCTCTCATGGCCGATGAAAAGAAAGACGAGGGGGCAAGAGATCCTATCAAAATCTTGCTTGAAGAAGCCCTCGAGTGACAAAGGAAGGCGATGATAGACAACTTTGCCCAGATCCTTCCGCGGCTACCCAAGGGCGATGCATCGACTTCCAATAGCTACTCTAGAAATGCCACACCGTTTAAGGTACAAGTTAATTTTGAAATCCGCATATTCAAGGGTCAGATAGACGCAGATGCTGTCGATAAATGGTTAAATCTGCTAGAGGGTTATTTTTCTGTTCATGAATTTTCCAGTCGGGAAAAGATTATTTTCACTCTTCTCAAAGCAACCCCCCACATCAAGGACTGGTGGGAAACCTACTACGAGCAGAAGGATGAAAGTATAGGCTCACTATTTTAAACCACACCCACTTGGGATTCATTCTGGGATGCCAGCAAGGAGTGGTACTACCCTGTCGGAAGCTATGAGGATCAATACATAAAGTGGACCACGCTGCGGCAAGGGAGGGACCAAGACGTGCCAGAGTTTACCAATATTTTCCATACCCTTCACACAAAGTTGGGTATCAAGGATTCGAAGCATCATTTGGTACTCAAATACCGTGATTGCCTGCACAAGTACATCCAGGAAGAAATAGAATTCCTGAACATCCCCTCGCTAGGCACGGCATACCGATATCCCATCAAGGTCGAGCAAAAGTTTAAACAGAAGAAGAGAGACTTTGGATCTGCGAATCCGAAGCAAGGGAAAGGTGCCCCCAAACCATAGAACAAAGGACAAAGCCAAGGCAGGGTGGCCCAAGACAACCTGCCAAAGCTGCAAGCAAAAAATAGCGTCGTGAAGCCGAAAAAGGACACGGGAAAGTGTTGTGAGTTCCATAAGAGCTCCACTCACAACACAAGTGAGTGTCGGGCCAAGCAGCCACTAGTGGTCGAGCTAAAGATTTCAGAATCAGATGCATGTTCTGACTCTGAGTCGGAACCCAACAAGGGGAATGACAAAAGAAAGCAGATTATCAATGCGGAGCCCAACGCCACCATTGCCACCATGAAGATACAGGAGGAGGAACCCGAAGATCCAGAGGAGGAGGAGCGTCTCTTCCACTCCCAGATGTGGGTAAAGGGCTCCCGCTACAGTTTATTGTTGATAGCGGGAGCCAAAAGAACCTCATTTCATCAGAGGTCATGAAGCGGCTGGGCTTACCGACCACAGCACATCCACAACCGTACACCATCGGGTGGCTTCACTAAGGATGGGATCTTCGCGTGAGCCAGCAGTGTTGCTTTCCATACAACATCAAGCCCTTCACGGATGAGGTATTGTGTGACATTGCTCCCCTTGAAGTTTGTGATGTATTATTAGGACAACCATACTTGTGGAAGCGACATGTTGTGTATGAATCAAGGCCTCGTGCTATTATTGTTACTTTGGGAAATAAGTTGTACAGGATACCGGAGGTAGCACCGCCTACCGCCATCTCTTTGGTTACTGCAAAACAATGCAGTAAGCTCATTTCCAAAACTGTGAAATTTTTTGTCTTGATGATACGCCCTCAAGGAAAGAAGAAGACGGTGGCCACGACCTCTAGACAGGGCCCCTCCACACGACAACTACAGATGGACAAGGTCGTGGAGGAGTACGAGGACATCTTCACCTCCCCCGTAGGGGTTCCTCTGCATTGTCAGGTCAAGCACTCCATCGATCTAACCCCAGGTGTGCCACTGCCCAATGGACCAATCTATCGGTGCTCCATTCTAGAGAATGATGAAATCAAGAGGCAGATTCAGGAGTTGTTGCAGAAAGGTCACATACATCCGAGTTCATCGCCCTGTGGGAGCCCGATCGTGTTGGTACAGAAGAAGGATGGGACTTGGAGACTTTGTATTGACTATCGGGTGCTGAACAAGATCATTGTCTATAATAGGTACCCAATCCCATGGATTGATGACCTCCTGGACTAACTGAAGGGGGCAAAATATTTCAGCAAGATTGATTTGAAGTCAAGATATCACCAGGTACCAATCAAACCCTTTGATGTGTGGAAGACTGTCTTCAAAGCCAAGGAGGGCCTTTTCGAATGGTTGGTTATGCCTTTCAGATTGAGGAATGCTCCTGCAACCTTCATGAGGCTAATGGATGACATCTTGTGGCCATTCACCAACTCATTTGTAGTGGTATACTTGGATGACATCCTGATCTTCAGCCAGAGTTGGGAAGAGCACCTCCACCACATCTGGCAGGTTCTCCAAACACTGCGGCAACACAAGTTATGTGCCAATTTGGAGAAATGCACTTTTGGCATGACCTAGGTTCAATATCTAGGATACATTATTAATGAACAGGTGGTGCATGTGGATCCAACCAAGATCCAAGTCATTCGGGGTTGGCCATCTCTAACCACTCTGACAGAGCTCCGCAGCTTTCTAGGTCTTGCCAACTTTTACCGCAGGTTCGTGTTGGGATTTTCTCATATCACTTGGCCCTTGAGTCAAGTCACCAAGGGAGGAGCGAAAGCAAAATTATTTTCGTCGGAATTTCAACAAAAGGCATTCACAGAGTTGAAAGATCGCCTCTGCGTGGCACCAGTGCTCGCATTACCTGAATTGCAACAACCATTTAAGGTCGAGACAGATACCTCTGACTATGCTATTGGGGCAGTCCTTACTCAACATGGGCATCCAGTGGCATATCACAGTGAGACACTTTCAGACACAGTCCGGAAGTATCCCACTTATGACAAAGAGATGTATTTCATTGTGCAGGCCTGCTGACAATGGAAGCAATAAATTTTGGGGAAGGACACGGTCATCCACACAGACCACTGACCCCTACAGTTCATACAGACCTAAGGGAAATTGAAGAATGATCGCCATCAGAAGTGGTCCACATACCTGCAACAGTTCCATTTGAATATCAAGTATAAGAAGGGCAGCACCAATAATGTTGCAGATTGCCTCAGTCGACCACCGATCATGGCGTTAACCACCGTGCTCAACTCTTGTGGGCACAAGACTTCTGATTGGCCACTTCTCTACAAAAGCGACCCAGAATTCAGCCAAACATACCAAACACTCTTGGAGGGTCAACATGTTCCAGATTTTCACCTCCAGGATGCCCTATTATGCCACCTGGGTCACCTTTGTGTTCCTTTAAGCGAGCGTGCCAAGATGATTTGGGAAGCACACTACAGTTAGGCTATTAGGCATTTTGGGGTCAAGAAAACGGTGGCAGTACTGCAGAAGTATTTCTATTGGCCGAATATTCGACAAGATGTCGGGAAGTACATCAGATCATGCACTGCCTATGCCATTGCCAAACCGACCATCAAGAAGCAAGGCCTCTATACCCCGCTGCCTACCCCTAGTTGACCTTGGGAATCCATCTCCATGGATTACATGTCAAGCCTTCCTTCCACTAAACATGGAAACGACTGTGTTTTTGTGGTCGTCGACAGGTTCTCGAAGATGGCCATTATGGTGGCCTGCAACAAGAATATCATAGCAAAAGCCACTATTAAACTCTTCTTTGAATGAGTGTGGGTACACTTTGGGATCCCATAGTCTATCATCTCAGATCGGGACAGCAGGTTCCTCAGTACATTTTGGTCCAATCTCTGGTCGATGCTAGACACCAAACTCACTAAGTCCACAGCCTTCCATCCTCAAACTGATGGCCAGACAAAGGTTGTCAACAGGCTGATTGCACACATTCTACACATGTACAACTCAAAGCATCCACGCACATGGGATGAGAGCCTCCCCTATGTTCAGCACAGCTACAACCGGGCTCTTCACAGCTCGACTGGCCACAACCCTTTTCAAGTGGGCTTGGGATTCCAGCCACTATGTCCCATTGATGTGGCCATGCCATTTGCAGCTACTCACGCAGATTCGGCTCATGCCTAGTTCGAAATAGATAAGGCAACCAGCTTCATTGAGCACATCCAACATATTCGCCAGTAGGTCCATGACATTATAGAGAAATCAAATTCCAACTACAAGTAGTGACATGATCAACATCAGGTGCCACACAAGTTTCAGGTGGGCTACAAAGTCTAGTTGCATTTGCAAAAGGAACACCTTATCGGAGCCTATCGAAAACCCAGACCACTCCGATATGGTCCTTACACCATTACCAAGTTTGTGGGAGACAATGCATTTGAGATCAACATTCCCCCATTCCTTGGCCTACACCCAGTGTTCAATGTGGACTGCCTTCGGCCATACTTTCCACCATTACTTGACACATCTGACATTGCAGAACAACTCACACCCACAGAGTTAAATCCAGATTGCATGGAACAAGCTGCAACTGATCGGATCATGGACACACAAATCAAGCACATTCGCCAACAAAATATCCAACTGTATCGAGTTGTCAAAGCAGGCCAACTCCTTCACTAGGGCAAGTGACTCACCAGGGACCAAGTTCAACAGAAGTTTCCTTATCTCATGGAGGAAATCAACGCAATGGAGACCATTGCTTCTTAGGGGGGGGGGGGAATGATCCAGGTGGATATTGGTGACCACCTGCCAAGTCCACTTGGACCCCCACCATTGTTTCTTTCAGCTTTTCAATTTCCTTAATTGTAGCACAGTTTACTATTTTTAGCAGTTTTTTGGGTCCTGAACTTCTGGAGCCGTTTTGAGGCCCTAAACGACATTTTTTTGGGAAAATCGGGAGCAACATGGGTCCATAGACCAATGTTACTCTTCCCAAAGTTGTAGTTCTCGGATAGATCTTTCTAACGAGATATTGTGTGCGTCAAACGGAGATCATATGCCAAAGTTACGACCCCGGGAAGTTGATGTACCAATTTACCCAAACGAGGCCCACAATTTGGCGTTTCATCTTCTAGGGTTAGGTTTTTGGATGTTTAGGGTTTTCCATTGTTTCTCAACAATAAATAGGCCTTCGAGCCTCATTGTAACACAGTTCAGAGGCATGTAGCTGCCACATCTCTTCTCAGAGATAAGCTACCATCGCCCTAGCTAGTTTATTTCCATTGTTGTTTGTAAGCATATTTTAGTATTTTACATTAATGAAATGAAGTATTATTTCCGTTGCATCTCTGTGTTTATGGTTGTCTCTGTAATTTGTTGCGTTCTTGTTTAAATCTGGATCATTTTCTCTTGATAATTGCTTGATTAAAATATATAATAAAGAAACACAAGAAGATAACTAAAGTTCACAAGCAATTACTAAGACCAAGGAAATTTTCAATTAATAGTTGCCTTACTGCATTTTCCAACACAGCAAAAGGCCTTTAAATATTTGAAGAATAAAATCAATCAAGCATCGATTCTTGCATTACTAAACCCGCAACATCCCTTCAAAGTGGATATGGATGCGAGTGGGTATGTTATGGGGTAGTCTTGATGCAGGAAGGAAGGCTTGTATGCCATCATTCTGAAGTGTTTCAAGGGGTGGTTCTCAGTTACCCCACCTACAACAAGGAGATTTATGCCCTGTTACAAGTCATTAAAAAGTGGAACCACTATCTAATGGGAAAGGAGACAAGAATCTACACAAATCACCAATATTTACAGTATGTGTAGGCTCAAAGTAAGTTGTGGTAAACTAGAAACTACAAGTGGATTTGGGTTTTACAACAGTTTCATTTAGTGTTCAAGCATAAGAATGACGACACATATAAGTTAGTCAATATGCTTTCAAGGCCACCCATCAAAACTATGGGATCTTTGATGCACATGGGACCTTTCAACCATGATGCATATAGAGAGGCATATACAGAGGATGAGGACTTTATGGAGATGTATCAATAGCTACAAAACCAAAGTCATGGGGATGAGGGTGACAACATTAATGATTATCATCTCCATAACATGTTACTTTATACTCTATACAAGTTATGTGTTCCTAAAGGTAAGCGACTACAATTTATTAGAGAGGCTCAAATCTCCAAGGTTGCAGGGAATTTTGGTCTTGGTAACATAGTTGCCAATTTTTTGAGGGATGTGTATTGACCCAATATGAAAGAAGATGTAGCTAGGTTCATTATAGGATGCATATTGTGTTGTACTAACAAGAATAGTAAGAGGAAACTAGATCTATACCATCCCTTACATGTACTCACTTATCCCTAAGAAAAAATTTCCATGGACTTTGTGGCAGGTTTACCAACAACCACAAAGGGACATGAATGCATGTTCATGGTAGTTGACAGGTTTAGCAAGATGTGGTTTTTCCTGCCCTATAAAAAGATCAATAGAGGGCAAGAAGCAACAAACTTGTTCTTTGAATAAGCATGGGTGGATTTTGGAATACCAAGGAGCATCATTTCAAATAAGAATACTAGATTTCTGAATGCATTTTGGACTATGTTGTGGAAGAGGATGGACTCAAAATCGAAGTGGTCGACAACATTCCATCCATGGACATATGGGAAAATAGAAGTAGTCAACGGGACTTTGGTAAAACTTTTGAGGGATTATAATCATAAGGGTCCAAAGACCTAAAATGAAAATCTAGGCTATATACAACACTCCCACAATAAAGAAATCCACACTTAAACTAGTGAGCCACCATTTGAGACTTGTTTTGGATATTTTCCACCTTCACCTTGGGATGTAATATATGAACAACAAGAATGGGTGAGGTAGGATATCCCAAGGAATGCTTAAAGAGCAAAAATAATTGTTAAGAATATTAAGAAAATCCATTTACAACTATAGGAAGTGTTGAAGAAGTCATAGGAAAAATGCAAGGACAAACATGATAAAAATTGGATAAAAATCTCATTTACATTGGGAGACAAAGTATGGCTATAGTTAAGAAAGAGAGGCTACGGGATCTTGGTAATAAATCAAGGCTTTACAATATAGTCCTTTTGAGATATTGGAAAAGGTGGGAGATAATGTCTATAGACTCAATCTACCCCCATACATGTGCATTTACTCAATGGTGAATGTGGAAAATCTCAAACTCCGTGAGCCTTCCATGTTGGATCAAGAAGAGGAACAAGTCCTACCTTCCATGAATGACTAAACTCCATATGCTCAACTAGAGTTGATAGAGGATACAATTTTATAGAATAGGTCTATAAGTACAAGACATGGGCAACATGACCTTTGGAATATTGGATTGAAAGGACAACTTCCAAGCTAGATGTTAGGGTCATATACTATAGGGATCTTAGTCATTTCAGTCTTTCTATGCACTTGAGGTCAATTTGTAAATGTCAGTCGTGATTTCATGATTATTATGGTTTAAAAGGGTCATTGGTCATGTCATGAAAGATTTGGTCATCATGAGTTAGTTAAGGTGAGTCATGTCAGTTATAGGGAATCAATCATGGTAAGTCATGTCATGTTCCAATCATTTCAACAAATTCCACTTCATTTTGAAATGGATCATCATTAACATAAAGGAAGGCTCTAGAGGTGGATGAAATTTTAAAAAGTGCATTTGGCTCTCCTTTTCACTCATTTGAAACCCATTCTTTGCTCTCAAGTTGTGTTGGAGGCTACCAAAGGATAGTGGATGTCTACCATTGAAGTTTGTTGTGCAACTGAGGGTCTTGCTGCGCATTTCAAGAAGTCATCAATCTAGTTATGAGTAAGCACTTTTCTCACTTCTCTAAGCTTATTGATGTTTTAGAGGACCTAATATACCCTAGCAAGTTGATCAAAAGCCTCAAGAATCCCTCCAACCATCAAGAACTATGATTGTTGTGTTTTCTGTTGCGCAAGCTCTTGCTGCCTACCGTTGTGCATGAAACTCGTTCCTCTGTTGCATTCAATGTTTCTTTGAACCCTACATATATCTATTTGGAACTTCAGTTAAGTATCATTGATCATCCCCTTGTTCGGTTGCCTCTCTCAAAGAACCCTAGTCACAGTTGTTATGCATTTTCTCTACGTGATACACATTTGCCTTGTCTCCACTATGCTGTAAATTTTACCTTTGAAAGCCACCTTACATTGTTTGGAAGAAGATTGTAAAGCTTGCACATATAATCATGGATACCCCAAAGATGAAGAAGAAGATCAAGGGAGGATTGTGCAGGAAGAAAATCAAACATGGTCAAATTTTGAGAACGCTACAAGTGTTGCACAAGTTTGTTGCGTGTTTGCTGCATAAGGGAGTTAGATGATCAGGGGGTGTGCACTCAGTTTGAAAGTTGTTTTAGGAGTTCACAACCATCTCAGACACATTTCAAGCCAACCCATCAGTTTCATTTTCTCATAGCAAGGTTGCAAGTATACAGAACTTGGAATGTTGCACAAGTTGTTGTGAAACTGTCAGAAGCATTAGGGCTTAATTAAGAATCAATTTTTTGGAGTTATTTTTGCGTGTGGGAACTTAAAATAGGTTTACAAGGGTGGTAACATCATCAATCATCCATTTTTTCTCACCCAAATTTCAAGCATGTGATTAAAGCCATGCAAAGACAGCTCGATGCGCAAACGTATTTTCACCATATCTCTTAAACCATGTACCCATTTTCCCTAAAAATTTACAGTATATGCATGGGAGTGATATGAATAAACTTAGATAATTTCAGCCCAAAATGCTTCACGGTTTTTAAGAAATAAGCTACTGTCACCTACAGCCATTTTTGGATTTTATCGAGATCAATGATTCAGATTTGGCTCAAAATTTTTGTGGAGATGAAGTATGATGATAATGACTTTTTATAAAAATTTCAGCTCCATTAGACTCACCTTTTGGGAGATATTCACAAAATACAGTCTACTGCGCAAGTTGTTGCGAAACTGGCAGATATGCTGCGGTTTTAGACAGCCAACCTTTTAACCAATGAATTCGACTCCAAAACTTCTACTGATGGCTTTTATGACTATGAAAATTGTTCTTACCAATTTAGACTTTCATGAATCATCTTTTTGGAGTGATTTAATGCATTTTTTCCCAAAAAAACCCATGTAATTAATGGGTCAAAACAATTTTCTGTTTTTTAGGAAAGTAGTTTGTTATCATTTCTATTTTGATGTAATCAGTTTTATATATTGGGGGAATAGGTGGATTGCGACCCCCTTTGACATAGGAAGAGAATATTTTATATAATTCTTGAATTTGAAAGTAGAAAGAGTTGGTGAGTGTGAGAAAGAGAAGTCTCGTATTTTGTACTCTCTATCAAACTTTTAGTGAATAGTAGAAGGTTGAAGTGCCTTGTTACAAGGATTCTCTTGTTAGTATGTATGGTGATGTGATTCTATGTGATGTAAGTTTCTTGTTTGAATCATTATGCCATGAAAGTATGTCTTCTTATTTAGATAAACAAAGAAATATCTCAGAATTCACTATTGCAGTGCTCTGTTTTTAGTATACTAAACAATCTGTGTTTTTCCTCTTAAATGACATGTAAAATTCATCCTTTAGTAGATGCTTTATATGTCATGTTTCCATTGTTTTGTTGCTCACCCCCCTTATAATGAACTTGATCAAACATCAAAAGGACTACCTATCTTGATTCTGCTACAAGAGCTCTTCATTATCCCACCTATTCACTGAAAACCATAAATTGAGAGTGACACTATGCAAAATGGATCTGTCTCCTCACACCTGCCTGCAAAACACTGAAATCAACATGTTCTTTGATCCTCATAAGTAGCCTAAGATTAGAAATCATTCAGTCATCTAATTAACTGAGAAAACCTTAGTGAGAGATCCCTCTCCAAGGCTATAATGGCTAGACTCTAGCCTAAAAGTGGTATGTGGTTACCTTTGTAATCCTTTCTCAGCCTAAAGGAAATTATAGAGTGCTAACAACAGGCTAAATGGTACACTAGGGAGAAGGTAGATGAAAATTTTCCTCACCTCGTTTAGTAAAATATTTTGAGGACCAAAAGTCTCCCAAAATGGGGAGGTATGATCCACATTAGATCATCATCTTATTTTTCAACCATCTCAATGTTTTTGGAGTGAAAAAATTGGAGGAATCAACTTACAGGTCCATTTTTACCAATAAGTCTTAGTTTGGAGAACTAGGGTTTGAAACCTTTCGGAGGAAGTTTGAGGCATTAAACAAAGTGGGGTCCAAAATGGTTGCTTACGTACACCCCTTGGTGATGTTCTACACTTAAATACCATTCCAACACTGCAAGAAAGATGTCAAATAGAATATACACGTAAAAGTTATGCCACCTAGAAGTTTACCCTATTGTTAGTTGACCAACATGACTGAGAGGATTCCATGTTAGCTCTTGTTACTCATGGAAAAGGGGCAAGCCAATTGAATACTATGAAAAAGACTCTATAAGAGTCAAATTTGTAACTATAGTTCAAATTTGAAGGAGACAAACTAACCCCCAATTGGCTATCAGATTGTGCTATAACATGTCCTCTAGGAGGAAAAGGGGTTCCTTTTATTTTTAATTGTATCTTGTTTCAAAATAGAGTAGAAAAACCTGGGAGTGGGAGTAAGAGAACATAACAGAGGGGGTTTGTGTTTTATAGCATCCCACAAGCCACAGGTCTCAGGTAAAGAGTGCCTCCTCCTTTGTACTTGCATTATTTCCATTCCAAACAAAAGAGAGCAGACTGACCTCACCTTCCAACTGGGTTTTCCCCTTAAAGGGTTTCCTAAAGCATATCTTGGTGTTCATTGTGATTGGTGTGTGTTTATATTTCATTGGTCTCTACTTTCCAAATTTTATCTATTGCATGCATAAACAACAAAATCAATAACATAGATATGGAATCTAAAGGTATTAACCCTTCATAGTATAGTTTTCAGTTTACTTTAATAAATTTGTTGTAACGAACCATCCGATGGTATACCTAGGATTTTTTACATATCATTCATCCAGGAAGCCTTCATAGATTAAAAATCAATTTATCCTATTTGTGCCATCATCCCCAATTTTTTATTTTATACAGGCACAAGACAATTTTGTTAGCTATGTGTTCAATAACCCCCCTTCCTCTAGTTTTCATAACAAGTATCTTGCAAAGCAGTCCATTTGAGTCGCATGACCCAGATTTTAAATTTTTACTAAATTTAAGTCTCTCCTTATCACTACCAAACCTATTTGTATGCAACCTATTTTGAAAATTTGCCCTAGTACTCCAACTTATTCGAGTAAAACACATAGACATTTAGAACAGAGAATTCTTGTCCCATGTGCATGGATAAGAGTGGAACCCCTAATACTAACTTAAAATCTCAAGGTTTAGATGGGGGAATGAGCACCTCTACAATCCACTCATATTCTTGCTCTATCTCAAAACAGAATCAATATAATTGAAGTACCACCCACTCAAATATTTGGAAAGTTCTTGGATTGTTTTCTCTCCATATGTCATAATTTCTTGAATTGAGAAAGTAGAGGGTTTTAAGGGTTCCATTAACGTCCTTATATCCAATTTCATAAAGGGGTTGGCCAACCCTCATTAATTTAGTGTTAGAAATATTGTTTTCCACCCTGATCAATGAAAGTTGCTTCCTGCATCTAATTTTTGAAGATGCTTGTTTCTATGCCATAAACAAATGAGACTTCCTCCCTCTCTGGTTAGGTGTTTTCCCTTTCTCATCAAAGAAACCTAACCTTCTTGCCACTTTTCCAAGGAAGTCAAAGGTTCCTTTACTTCTATGTTTAAGGTTGTATTTGGAGGTTTCCTACGGTGTGGAATCCTAGGAAGGAACAACCTTTATTCCTTCTCGAGGAGAATCAAATGTCCTTGCCTACACATTGACTTCTACCATAGGACTTTCAATTGTAGGTAAAGAAATAAGTATCTAAAAGGAGGCTTTTATGAGTATAATTATTTAAACGCATACCTTTCAGATCCATCACATAAATGAATTGATTGTTGATGCATTTCAAACCAACCAATGTGGCTCATCATCGCGACAATTAGATGAAGAGAATCTAATTCAACATGGGGTATAAAAAGAGGAAGGAGCCTGTGGTCTAAAGGATTAGATCAAAAGTCAAGAAATTAACTATCAGAATAAATTTAATAAAAGCTCACAATTCAATAATAAAAATAATATTTATTATTATTATTATTATTATTAAATTGAGAGTTTTTATTAAATTTATCGTGAGAGATAATTTCTTGAATTTTGACCTAATCCTTTAGTTCTTAGACTCCTTCCTCTTTTTATACCCATGTTGGATCATATTCTCTTCACCTAATCACCTTGATGATGAATGGAATTGGTTGGTTCGAAATGCATCCGCAATCAATTCATTTATGTGATGGATCCAGAAGACATATGTTTAAATAAAGAAATAAGTGTTAAGGAAAAAAGGTTTTTCATGCCAAATAGACTTAGCAATAATTCACTAATAAATTCCATCCCTTTATTTTTAACCTATATCCTCCAAGATCCAAAGACATTTTTTAGTAGATTTTCTTCTATGAGACGAGGGTCTTTGAGGTGACTCAACTAAAGAAATCTTGCTAGCATTGTTGTCACTAATCACATCCCAACTTTGTTCCATGTTGACTCCTAAGACCATTGACTAGTACTCTAATTCCAATGGTAAAGCTAGAGGTTTATCAACGTCTATTTTGATTCCATCTTCTTCATGTCCTCTCTAAAAAGTAGGTTTTTCTATTGATTCCATCCCCATACACCTTTGTTTGAGTTTTTTTTAATCCACACCTTCCTTTGGTAAGGGTATGATAATTTTGCTCCTAAATGCATGTGGCTATGGCATCTTCCACACTTAAAGGGAATGCCTTCATAGTTCAATATTAGATGACAATGGTTTGTTCCATACTTAATTATCATTTACTCCACCAAACCCTTGCTTTTCTCTAAAGCCATTATAATTCTCACCATTCCATAGTATCATTTATCTTGAAAGGGGTGGCCAACTTCATCGGATGAGTTGAAAGCATTCCCACATGCATCAAAAACATCCTTGGACCATAAAAGTAGAGGAAGACTTGGAATATGAACCCAAATTGGAAAGATATTAACTCATTCATTTCTAGCATCAAAGTCCACATGTCGTTTTTTCAAGAATAAATTTTGAGAACTCCACTTATATCTATTGTTCAAAATATTCTTTACCCTCACCATCAATTTAAATGCCCAAACTAACCACCCTCTTGTCAATGTCATAATGTGAGGAGGGTATTCAACCATAGGTTCAATGTTCACCTTGGTCTATTGCTCAAGACTATCTCCATTCATCTTTGTCTTGGAAAATCAACCAACAACCACCGATTCTTCTAGTTTCATCACATCATTGAGCCTAATTTTGGCCCCTAATTTTGGGCTTATCGGCTCCTCCACCTTTTTTATTCATTTTCATTTATTAGGTTTCCTTTCTCCTTCTAGAGAAGGGTGCTTTGAAATCCTTGCTTCAAATATAGTGGTGTTTCTCTTGAGGGGGACAAATATAAATATTTTCTAATGAAGCCTTCCTCTAATTTTGTTGTACATAAGCCAAAATGATTACAAAACAAAAACACAAACTCCCTAATGAAAGCCAATTTGGGTCCTTAGTAACAATGCATTTTGTATGGCAAATATTTTTTTTGGTCTCCTCTATTTGGAGGTGTGATATGCTTGGATATTATGTATCCTCTCCATCATATGTCATTAAAGGTGTGACCATGGGATCATTAATTCCCTAAAGGTAACCACCTCCACATTCTTGCATCCTCGCCTTCATGTTAGATTCCACCATAGTTTTAGACTTAGATAGCCCTTGAGCTAGCACACCAAGTATGGTGTCCTCCAACCATGAGTCTACCCCATCATGTACCTCATTCATGTACCCTCGAAAATACCAAATAAGAGAGGAAGCAAGTTGGACTATATCAATTGGCACTCCAACAAGTCAACTAAGAAATCCATGGTCTCGTCTTCCATTGCCAACTCTTTTGTCATGCCTTCCCACTTTAAAACCCTTACAAATATTTCTTGAAGTCTATGGGAGCCTTAGTTTGCTTTCTTGGAAACAATCTCCCTTATTTTGTAGCAAACCCCAAAACACTTCTCAATACTACATATAATGCACAAATTAGTAACAAAGTTGCATCCTTGGGGAAGAGGATGGGTATTAATTTGTTGTTGTCCCTGATGAGCCCCAAAAATGGACAATTATTTGGGCTCATTCAACCTCCTAATTTGACTTAATCCACCATTCTCATTGGCTTATTGCATGTTTTTGATTATTTTTATGTTAATAGAGTGAATTTGGTTAGTCATTATGCCAACAAGTCTAATGGGTGCTTTGTGTAGCCTTTTTGGTCAACTTGGAGACAAAATTGAAGGTCTTAATGAGCACTTGACAGCCAAATTCGTGGGAGAACAAGCTAGAGGATTTGTAGGAAGGTGTCCCCTTCATTTATGGGCCCTTACCTTGAATTCTCCACCATCAGCTCGGAGTTCAAGGGCCACCGAATCAATCAGCACAAGGGCAGCCAAGCAAGTCAAGTAGGACTGCTGTTAACTCCAAGTTTTGGGCAGCCGAGTCCCTAACTTTTAGGAGGACTCTTGGGTCCTCAATTTGTATAAATAAGAGGGCTTAAGGCCTCATTTCGGTTAGTCAATTTGGTTAGCTAGTTAGCCAGTAGCTAGTAGCTAGTAGTTAGTCATTTCATAGCTTTGTTGCAGTCATTTTGTAATTCGATTTTTATGCAATAGACTAGCTTTGCTTTCAGCTCATGTTCAAGTTCTTCTTGTGGACAGTTTTGATGTAACTCTTCATTTCTTGATCAATAAAGATGAATCCAGCTTTGCACCAGCTCTAAATCTCTCTTAGGAGGCTATAACTCTTGGGGTTGGGCCCATCTCAAGCGCCCAATACCTCCTTTGATTATCTTTATGTGTTTTCGCTGCATTCTTAAGAGTAAAATATGTTATTCAGATCTAAATCTTGTTTTGTTATTTAGTTTGTTTTTTTGATGAGTAAAATAGCTTTTCATGCTCCGATTTAGTTGATAGGTCGTTAACAGAAAAAGCTTCAAGAAAAGGGCCAACAAACATCTGTGGTTTCACCTCTCCCTCAGTGGGATCGAAAGCTGTGACTAAGATGACTTTGCTGCCCACAAAAACACTGATTTTGCTTTGCCATGCAATCACTAGTGTTTGATTTTCATGTGTAGAAGTTGGTTACAAGTTCAAACTTTCATTTGCTTATTTGCATGAGTTAAAATACATGGTTTCATTGCAGGTCACACTTCTGTTCATTCTCTTTACTAATAGCTAGCAAATTAGGTCAACGTAACTAGGTCTTTGAATTCATAAGTCTTTGTTGGTTCAGATTGGGAAAACGACTTGCAGAGCACCTGTACCACTCCTTCATCTGCTTATTCTCCATCAGCACCATCCACTCCACCCTCTACTTAGAACCCTTGCTTCACGTTTGCCATTCGCTCCCAAAACCCTAATTTTTGTGCAACATTGCTTCACTCTCCCTTGAGCAAATCTCACCATCTGCGCCACTCCTCGACTCCATCCTCCAAGTCTTGAACTCCCATACACCCCTATTTCACCTCCATACTCGTTCCTCCACTTGTTTCCCTCCATCCGTCCTCCAAAATCCTCGTTTCATAACATCCTGTAGAAATCCTGAACATCCTGTAGAAACCCCTGCAGACTTCCTGTAGAAGCTTGTAAACACGGTTGCCAAGCATCTGAACTTTATGAACTTCTCTGAAAGGATGCTAGGGATCCCTTAGACCCTCTCTTAGCCTTCCTGACCTTCCCCAAGCATTTCCCTCCTTGATCTATCCCTGCACAGTCAAGACCCAGTTAAAAGCACATGCATGATAATTCTAATAACTTAATCAAAAATACAAAAAGATGTTTTCTTCAGATAGTGATAACTTAGACACATGCATTTTACCTTCCTAGAAGTAATGGCATCTCTTCTCGTAGTTTGCATTCTCATTTTTGCATCAGTAGGACTAGTTGGTAGAATTAGGGTTTGCTAGGGTTTGCTAGGGTTTGTGTTTCTTTTTGGCTTTCAGTTTCTTTCCGCAAGTAGATTAGCTTCCTTTGAGTTAGCTTTCGTCCATCAGTTAAAAAGCTTCTTCTAAGAGCTCATAGAAGTTGGCTTGAGCCCTTAGCAGACTTGTGCCAGCTGACCAAGTGACACCTGCGGCAAGAGCTAGTACTTGTGCATACAGCACCGTCGCTTCCAAGTTTGTTACGAACTACCGGGTTGATAAAATTAAAGAAGGGAGTTCCAGGAGTTGTAGCATTATTGCTACAATACTGGGGCCCACCAGTCCCTATCAATTATTTTTTGCCATTAAAACACCCTCTAAATGTGAATCCAAAGCCTTGAAAACACTATGTAAAGATAATGGTTCCTAGGAATGAAAAGTCTCAAGAAAGATCCACATCTAAAAAGATGATGGATCAAATCCCACAAAAGGAGAAATATAAAATGCCACCATAACCAAACTTAAGTGTTACCATGTAGCTTGCTAATAGTTCGAGCTAAACAATCCAACTCTCACTGAAAAGAACAAATAGATGCAGACTCAAAAACTATAAAAGATTACCAACAATGAATAAGTAAGTTACCATACCAATCCAAGTCTCGTTCATTATTACATTGTGAGAAGAGTTATTCCTATCAAGTGGAACAAGGAGGCTTAGAGTTTCACTTTTACCCTCAATCTTCATCCACAACAAGTCATTAAGTGGTAAGCGACTAGGGCTAGAATTTCATTAGATGTTGTAACCTGAATCCTCATCCTAGTGTCTCAAGTCAGGGTTTTCATAGCTACAAAACCATCATTTGGACCCCAAGATTGTGTTGTTTGTAGAGGAAAATTGTGTGTTTCGTCTCTCCTTCTCTTGTTGGTATATTCTTGAGCCTTAGCTTTGACTTTTTATTTAACACGTAGTACCACATTGATAGTCATTATCCTTGGGTGAAGTTTGTTCATGTGGATTGAAGTATGTAGTAGCAACTTGATCTTTTCTTTTTAGCCATGTTTTCCGTATACAAATTCTCACCCTTTGATTCCCCATGTCATGTTGAAATTACACACGTCTATTATCAGAGAGAGTAAAATCTATTATAATTTAATGGTTAATCAGCAATGAATATGATTAGTATTGATTATTATATATGAATGCAAGTTGACTTATCACCTTGATATAATAAAAACCATATCACATAACAATCAACTAACATTTCTCTCTTTCTCAATCTATATCATTGGCTGATTCGTTTTTTCATAAACACTAAGAAGATTTTATTAAGTAAAATAACCATAGCGAAGGCTTACAACTTGAGAGTACAAAAGGCGCTCCTTGCCTATTAAAGAAAATTTAAGAGACCCGTTGTAATTCTTTGGTGAAACCACTAACCGTGACCTATAAAAGTAAATGTAATTATTAAAAAAAAAAAAAAATTAAACTAAAAATAAACTACTACATGTTTTATGAATTGAATTAGATATTACAAATTGTAATTAATTTAGAGATATTACAATTTAGAGATGATATTGTTGTTATTTTACCTTAATTTATTACCTTCTTGATTTAAAGAATTTCTATTAATCTTCATTTATAAACCAATATGTTAACAATGAAATATATGCTAAAATTAAAAACAAAGTATATCAAACTTTCTCTTAAGTTTTAATAAATTTATAAGAAAACAATTATTTACCACTTTTAAAAATATTTTACTTATTAACTTCACATTGCATGCACGCAAACATTGAATTTTTCTTTAGGGCATAAGGTAGAAATGTGACACTAGTTTAACCTTTTAACAAAGAAATCCACATTGGATAATGTATTGAGTGGCACTTTAGATAATTTTAACCGGGAAACGGGAAGATACATAGTGCAACTTTAATTTGAGAATATTGAAGACTTAGAAAGTCCAAATTGAAGGACGAGGACGAATAAAGCTTACAAGACATTAGAGATTGATATGCATTTCCTTCAATTGTTATACGCCACGCCTGATTCTTTATAAACGGCTTCAAAGGTTTGGAATCGAGAACGAAGAATCACACTTTTATCATTGACTGAGGTTTATTATTATAAAAAAATTGCCCGGCAATTTAAGGTAGTTTTCGAATATTAGGAGCGGAGGTGGTTTTTTTGTTTTTATATATATATATATATATATATATTCCAATTCAATATTGTGGTTAGTTTTGATGTAAGTTTTGTCTAGTTTGAAATATATATAAGATAGTCAATTGGGGTTATCTTGGATGGTTGGGAGGAATGAATGGAATCTTTCACACCTAGGTCCATTCACACCTAGGCTCAATTCTCACAAGTGACATGATGGACGTTGACAATGTATGTATATTCCTCATATAGAATATACAACATTGTACTTGTGAACATACATAGATACATATATAAGGTAGTAAAAATAAAAATTGTTATCAATTAGATGTTATTGAAAAATATTAATTGACTTATGTTATGATTAAGAAAATTTATGTTCAATCTAAGTTTTTTTTGTGTCTCATAAGGGTTTACCTTATAGAGGATTACTTCAATAATTTGGGAATAAGGATATTAAATTGTTAAAGTTTGGGCCTCTCTCCCTATAATTTTTTGATGAGACTTTACATATTTATGAAGGGACTATTGATGCTAAGGAGCCTTTACAGATGTTAACGGTGGGAGGAGATCGTATTCTAGATCCCATTACTTTTCCTCCACTAAACAGTTTTGGAGATTTTTCAAAGATGGTTTTGGTGGGAGGGAATGGTGAACAAAGTTCGGTTATTGATATTCGTATCCTTTCTTCCAATGAAGTTTTGAGAAAAACTCCATTGCAGACTTATTCATGTATTGGGAAGGTGTCGAAGGATAAAGATGGAGGAATAAGTGAACATGTTTTAATGGGGGAGGATGGAGGAGAGAATATAAGTTTGATAAAATATAGATGCAATGTAATTCTTCTAAAATTATTCCCATGGCTAGCTATTTTTATGATATTTTCCATGAGGTGGGGTTGGTTGGCATTGCTCTTATTCCTCTTATCCCTACTTGGAGGAATGGTAGGATTATAGAAAATGGGGTCTCTAAAAGGTTAGATAGATTTTTATTTACAGAGAAAGTGTTGATATCTACCAATAGATATCGTTCATGGGTGGAAAATGTGGGAATTTTGGACCACGTGCCTTGTTGCTTATAACTAGAGACCAAAGAATCTATTTTGAAATATCCTTTTAAATTTAAGCATTCTTGGTTATTGGAACTAAATTTTGTAGACTTGATTAAAGACAACTAGAGATTTTTGGATAGAATTCAAGTTGGATCCACTATGGAAAATTTGGTTTATAAGCTTAAATTCCTTAAGGGTGAAGTGATTTGTGGGGAGAAGGCTAAAAAGAAAAATATAAAGGAAGAATTAGTGTCCATTGATGAAAAGATCAAAGAGGAATATTTGAAGAATTGTATACGAAATTTTTATGTAGATGAGTTATATTTTACCAATAAACTAGAAGAGATAAAAGTTCAAATTATGAGGACGGAGGAAGAGACATGGCATTTGAAGAGAACCTATATGGGTGAAACAAGGGGATAATAATACCTCATTTTTTCATAAGCATGTCAATCATAGAAGGATAATCAATTCAATATCCGATTTGAAGGATAGAGATACTAATTATATAAACTCTTAGAAGGAATTAGAAGAGGTTGTTATCAAACATTTCTCTTCTTTGTTCAAGAATAGTGGTTTTAGGAATATTGGAAATATATATATAAACTCTTAGACGGAATTAGAAGAGGTTGTTATCAAACATTTCTCTTCTTTGTTCAAGAATAGTGGATTTAGGAATATTGGAAATATGATGTTATATATATATATATATATATATATATATATATATATATATATATTCTTCTTTCTTTTTTCTTTTTTCTGTTTTCTTTTTTCTTTTTTCTTTTCTGAGGATGATTGCGTTAGTATTGGGTGTCCAATGACACTAGATGAGTTTGATTATGTGTTGAAAAAGGTCGAAAAGACAAAAGTCTAGGCGCAAATTTTTGCCTTGAATTCTTTGATTTACTTAGTAAAGATATTATGTTGGTTGTTGAAGAATCAAGATCTCTAGGAAGAGTGTCTGGGGCTTGTAATACTAAATTTATTGCTCTTATTCCAAAGATCTATAAGCCATCTTCGTTCAATGAGTTTAGACCCATTTCATCATGAAATTTAGTCAATAAAATTGTTACTAAGATCGTCCCTATTAGACTAAAGAACAAAATTTCAGAAGGTGTGTCTAAAGAACAATTTGGTTTTTTAGAAAATAGACATATTATGGATGTTATCATAATAGTATGAGAGTGTATAAATTATGTGAAGAAAAAGAAGATGAAGGCATTAATTCTAAATATGGATTCACCCAAGCATATGCAAAGTGGACTAGAGATTTCTTAGATCAATGCAATTGCAGATTGGTATATGTTTTAGGTTACAGATTGTATTATGGGTTCTATTTATTGGACAAATTTTTTTATTAATGTCAATGGATCTCCAACATGTTTCTTCAAAGCTCAAAGAGGACTTAGACAGGGTTTCTCTTTGTCTCTATTACATTTTATGTTGGTGGTTGAAGGTCTTATTAGTTTGATCAATAAGGTAAGAAGTGAAGGTATGGTTAAGGGTTTGAAGGTATCTACAAATCATATTTTAACACATATATTATCTGTAGATGATTTTCTACTGTTTGGTGTTGGTTTGGGGGAAGAATGATCAATTTATAAAGAAATTATTTAGTGCTTCTATGATGCTTCAGGGATGTAGGTAAATGAAAGGAAATATTTGTTTCATTCTGATAAGATTGGGGAGGATTTAAAAACTCAAATACTAAACATCCTTCCTTATAATTGCGGTCCTTTCAATCAGGGTTTAATTATCTAGGATATTTATAGAAACCGAATAATTACTTGAAAGATGATTAGTTTTGGTTATTAAAGAAGGTCAAGAAAAAAGTGGACAGTTGATGTTTCAAGTGGCTTTCTCTTGGAGGTAGATTGAAATTGGTCAAATCTGTTTTGGATAATAGTCTTGTGTATTTGGCTTTAGGGATTAGACAAAATGTTGGAAATTGGTAGTTGTGGTCAATATTTTCATGGTCAAAATCAAAGGAGAAATTGTTTTTTTCTTGTTGTCCAAGTCGGCCTCATTTTGACAAGTCATCCCCACTACATGAAGGGGTCTTACCCCAAGGTCAAAACCCTCCTCTTGACTCACAAATACTTTGGCACTCATTGATCTCATTTGGCATCATCACACATCTCACTCATTCTACCAACACAAGAAGATCAGTTCACACGTGCATAAAAGAAGAAGAAGAATTATCTCTGTGTTGACCAACGAGTTTGACCATTTGTTGACCAATGTTGACCTGATTCGTTTCTCTTGTTTGATCGAGCTATTGAATAATTTTGGAGGCGGAATATTCCTTGTTTCGTTGACCGTGGTTTTAACTTTGTTTTGGGTCATTAACCGAAGACTGTTTTATTGTAGGTCAATCTCAGAGATTTGACCAAAATTCTGAGGAGATTGTAGGACCAAATTTTGACCCTTTGACCAGCTACCTCAAGCCAAAATTTGACCCTCTTGTGCAAACTTTGACTACGAGCAAGCATTGACCAAATTTTTTCTCTTTTGATTGGTTTAAATTGGCATTTTGATTGGAATATTCAGATGTACATTTTGATGAATTGAATTCTCTCTCATAAGGAAAGATTATCAGGTTTCCCCCCTTATGGGGTTTTGTCCCAAGAAATTTTGGTGTCTTATTCATTGTATTTACTATGATCTCTATTTCTATACTAAAGTTAATGGTTTAATTTTTTCTAGTGTAAACACTTAATGGTTGCATGATCTAAAGAAGTCAAATTGTACCATTGGAAGTAGTTATAAGTTCGAAAAATTATACTAGTCTTGTTTGCACTAGAAAATCAACACAAAATGTGTACAATTTTATGTGGCCAGGGAATAGAAACAGAGGAGTCCATTTGGTTAGATGGGAGAAATTATCCATTCCAAAAAAATTGGGAGGATGGGGATTAAAAAACATTTTTTGGTCTAGAAGGGCTTTGTGCATGAAAATTTTAAGGAGAGCTTTAACGGGTACTAGATTATGGGAGTGACTTGGCAGTTGATAAATATTTGAAAAATAAAACAATATCAGATTTGATAAGAAGTCATGTTAAAATGCATAGGAATTCTTCTATTATTTGGATATCATTAGTAGATACTTTTGAAGAATTGGGTCCTTGGCTTGCTTTGAAAGTGGGCAATGGGGAACAAATGCCCACTGGGGACCCATATATTGGTAGAGAAGGCTTATTTAAGTTGTCTAATGGTTTGATATATGTTTCAATTTCTAGGGGATATAAATTTCTAGTTCATATCAAGAATGTACATAACTTTGAACACTATATTTTTTACTGGATGAGGGTTGAGAATTTGGGCTTGTCTGGTGATTTTGTGGAAGAATGGAATAGGTATATTATTGGCTTAAAACATTATGGTGTATATTTCTTTCTAGATAATGATGAAATTATTTGGTCTTGGAATGTGGATTTTAGGCATGTTGAAGCAAAGGACGCATATGTAGAAATTATTTCCAAAGAAGTTACAAGTCCAGTGAAATGGTGGTTCTTTGATTTATCAAAGTGGTTTATTCATGTGAAATTAAAATGTTTTTGTTGGCTAATGTTGGAAGATAAAATATTAACTTGAGATAATTATATTAAGTAGGGGGGATGCGGTCCAAGCATCAGTTTACTCTGACATAGGGATGTTAAGAGTATCGATCATCTTTTTGTTCACTATGAAGTCATGAAATCTATTTGGGGAGAGGTTGAAAAAACTTTACAAGTTGTGTGTCATTGGAATTATAAGACATTTGAAGAATGTCTATTTCATTGGTAGCTAGATTTTGGGAACTATAAAGAATTGCCTATCTTTGTGATTCGGGGGAGTTGGAAATTTAGGAATTTAGTCATTTTTAAAAATAAAACCCTTCATATTAGTATGGTTAGTTCGAGAGCTTTTAGTCTTTTTAAAGAATATTATAAGGATCCCAAAAAGAAATTTGATAAATTGATAACTCGACCTGTTTTTTCATATATGATCCCTATTGGTTACTTTGATAGTGCACAACAAATGGACTATGCGGTGGTGGAATGGTTTTAGTTTAAATATTTTTCACAGGATTAAAATTTGGATGGGATGAGGCAAAGGCCCTAATAATAGAGCGAAATTGTTAGCATTATGTGGTTTATTATTCTTTGCTCACTGAAAAAATACTAGTCTGTTGTAGGTTTTCAAAGACTTAAAAGTTGTTGTAGATTGCGCTGTTGGTAAATCTATACTACATGTATCTACTTTGTGTGATTGGCTTTCCATAATTCAGGTTTTGATATCTGAATTTCAAAGTATTACATTTTCTCATATTTATCATCAACTCAATGAGGAAGCAAATAACCTATCCAAGAAGGCATTTGGATTGGAGGTGTTATCACTCAGGTTGTTCCCTTTGACTCCCAAGGGAATATGGCCGAGGTAACCACAGACCAACTTTGGATTGCAGGTTCTAGCCCACCTGCAATCAGAGAGGGATCTCTCTTTCAAATTTAGCTATGTTGAAAAGGATTTTAGGCTAGGTCTTGAGTTCAGAGGGTTTTTGTTTTGTTTTTGGTGGGAAAATTGATGTTTTCAGACAGAGAGGCAAGGCATAGTCTGGGAGTTTCAAACCATTGGGCGTGGAGTCGAGGAGGAGAACTGCTTGTGCATTTCTTCGGTCACAAGAGAGGGAAAATGGAGCAAGATAGTTGCGCATGAAACAGTATTTCAGGTTTAAATGATGGAAAGAATGCTAAGTAATGAGAGGCAGTTAAGAATCTCTCAATCAGCTTAACAGATGGGGGTAACAGAGCTCTACCTAGGGGCAGTAAAGAATCCCTAGATAATTGGAAAACACAGGTGAATCGGGGTAAATATGAGCCCGGGGGAATTCACATTCATAACCAATTCATTCAGAGGAAAACATAAAGAAACAGTAGAAATTGAGCATAGAGTGTACTTAAATAAATTCTAAGCTATTCTTTCTTTCTGCTATTTAGATAGTGGTAAACAATAAACAGAGGTAAGATGCACTTATTGCTTCAGACTGCAGCACAAGAATTCCATCTTCATATCTCCAAAAACATTCATTTACAACAGACAGTTTGCTCTCCAAGCTTTCAGCAATCTTTGATTATAGAAAAAACCCAGGTATACAATGCGAGTCTCTAGTGAAAATTCTCAATTTTCCAACCCTTAAAACAGTGCAGAGGGTGGTATATATAGGAAAAACTCTTCCAAATTACTTATTTACAGTTTGACCTAAATAGGTCTGAAAGAAAGATATTTACTTTAACCTAATCCTATCCAGAAATAAATGCATAAAATATCTTGAGCTGCGCTGGGAGCAGCTGTATCAAAATGAGTTAATGTCTGTCCTGGTGGCTCTATGCTGTCCATTTGTCATAACTGCGCATTGGTCTCTGCACCCTTGCTGTTCGGCGGTATTGAATGTTTTTAGCGGTGATTTGAGAGCTGGGATGGGCTTACACAGCTTGATTTGACTTTGTTGGCTGCCATTCAATGTAACCTGCTTTGGGAACTGAAGTTTTCCATTAAACAATTTTAACTGGTACACTTTGCTGCTTCTCTTTCCTCTGATACTCTTTGACAAATGAATTGGGTCACTTTTTTCCTTTGCTGTGGGTCTAATCACAAATCAATGGCTGCTGTTCGGCCTCTGTTTCCTTCAGAACTGTCTTCTGCTCTTCTCGGCAAGCTTCGCGAAGAAAAATGGGTCATTCGGCGCCTTTCGGGCTTCCTGGGGGCTGCAAAATGAAAAGATTCCCTAAAGATTCCCCATTCTGGCCTAATTTATCCAACGATGAGCGACGGCACAAATCGCTCATCAAAAACTGCCTCAGAAACTGATTCCGGGGCTCCGGAGTGCGATTTTCGCCTTCGCGCCAAAAAACTGATGATGACGTCAGCGGATGTGACTTCGTACGGTGGGTGACGTCAGCGATGACGTCAGCATGATGACGTGGCGGGATGACGTCAGCATGATGACGTCATCACGTACGGACGGTGACGTGGCATGTACGGTGGCAGGACACGTGGCAGGTGACTCAGCGGTACAGTGGCAGGAGGCCACGCAGGCGGATGACGTGTCGTGGTGACTGGGCAGGGGGTGACGCAAGCAGGTGACGTGGGGCTTACGTCACAGGGGAGAGGGCGGTAAATGGTTTCTGGGCGCACCGCCTTTGGGCATGAGCGGTTTTGTCAGAAGGGGCTCCGCCACAGCCCAGGAGGTGACGCGTGGCGGGAGTACGGCGGCAATACCGCCCATCTCCCGGACGCTAACCTTCGGGCGGTTCGGAGATGGGACGGCCCGCCAGCCGTTGATCTGGGCGCAAGACGATCGGACGGTTGGCGGCGACTGTGAAGCGGCGGGGGTATAAGGGCGGGGATCCGGGGAATATTCCCATTTTAATATGTGCGGCGGGGAGTTTTAGACTTAGGAAAAGTGGGTTATGGGGTTTAAAATGGGCGGGTTAATGTATTTATAGCCAAAACTTAAGGTAAGGGGGCGGAAAAGAGGGTTTTTTGAGGGTTTTTAGGGCTAGGGGAGAGGTTGCTAGCATGACCAGGTGTCATCTAACTCCTGCTATGACTCGGATGGGCTAAAAACAGCCCCAGGTGGACCATTTTTTCCCGGTCTTTGAAAAAAATATGGCTATATTGCCAGGGAGGGGATATTTACATAGGGGAATTTTATATACATAGTTTTAGTAGGGGAAAGGGGAAAACTGATAGGGAGTTATATACTAGAGTTAGTAGTTAGTATGGAGATGATAAGCAGGCGCTAAGGTCAGGGACCTTAGGCTAATTTTGGGGAAAAGAATATGAAAAGAAATAAAATCCTTGAGTGAAGCAGATCTTTACCAAGGCAATCTGATATGGATGATGATGAAACTAAGAGGAATCAAGCAGATCTTGACCTCTTTGGGAAGTTAGTAAGTGACTTGGGGAATTAGAAGAGGGGGAGTTAGTGATGTCCACCTTTGAGCTCCTTTGAATGAAAACTGCCTGCACTGTGATCTGAAAACATACAACACTTTGAAACACAAAATTGATCATAAGTCATCATTCTACAACCACACAGCTACCTACCCAGCCTACTTTCCTAACATTTTTTCTTCTTTTGAATTGGGTGCACTTAGGCTTGCAAACCCAGTTTTACAATTTTTCTTTTGGACTGCCCTCCTATCTAAATCTACACTTATTTCTGCCAAGGGCCCAGATTAAGCAGTTGGGTCCCTTTGATTCTCTACCTATCTACAAATCTGCCAAGGTTAAACTGTTTGGTCAGATTTTATTCTCTATATTCTAAAACAGGAAATTGAAACCTAGGGAGACCAAGATTAGACTGTTTGGATCTCCCTTAAATGAGAACTCTTCAAAGCTGGAACTACTTATCAAAATTGGAATACAGCAGTGGCACTTGAACTAAGCATACTTCATGTCAGCTTGTGGAAATATGGAACACTGCAGCCTGCAAAGTATGACATATTTGGCATGTAAAAATGTCAATCATGAAAAATGAAACCCTGTTGCAACAGGAGGCTAACAGTGGCTCCACTTGGGGATGGCTTTTCCTTGTGAAAAGCCAAGAACAGCAGGTCAGACTGCCTTGTATTCAATTGCTGCTGTATTCTGCAAAATTCCCTTGGCTGGCTGCCTTATTAATCCTACCTACCTACCCTGACCAGCACTTACTTTGCTGTTAGGTGAAATGAAACAGCCAATGCAGCCATTTAAGCATTATGAAGATGAATGGTCTTTGCTGCTTGTGTTTGTTGTTACTTGAAATGGAGATCTTGTAATCTGATGTGGCTTTGTAAATTTTTGAGAAGATCAGGTAACTGCTGACCTTCTTTGCTGAACTAAGAAACTGTTCAAAAGGGTCCTGCAGCATATATACATCATTGCTGGATTGATTTAAAGAACTGTACAAAAGTTTGGGATAGCTATCATGCTTCGGAATTGGGAGATGATCAACAACTTGATATTGAACCTCGCAGCCTGCTAACGGAGAAGAGCAGTGATTTATCCCATTACACATCTTGCCATCAGATGGATCATGCAAAGCATGGAATGATACTTGCAATTCTTTAAAAGCTGGCTGAGATGGCACTTGACCGATTTGTGCTGACTGTTCTTTTTCTTCTTCAAAGGTCTGAGATGGCTGAAACTCACCAGGCAGGGGATCTACTTGGATGATTTGGTCACATGCTGTTGTTTCTGAGTCTTCCTCAATCTGGCATTCAGTGGCGCTTTGAGGCTGTAAATCTAGATGTAATGCATTAGGAGCAAGGATTTGACTCTCCTCTAGACGGTCAATATCAGAACACAGTGATATTTGATTATTAACTGTATGATAATTCTCCCTAATAAACTGAAAAGATTCGACACAAAATGGTAAGGCTCCTTTGCTGAAATTAAAATCTTCTGCCTTTTCCTCCTTTTCTTCATAGCTGAACTGGGCACGCTGATCATTGGATTCAGGCGGCTGAGCCTGAACTGTGCTTTCTGCCAAAATAAGGTATGGCTCCTCTGCGCGGCTAACTTGGTCATTAGGCTCATAATCATCATCATACTCATCGTATTTTGGCAAGCAGTTGAAAGAAGAGAAGCTATCATATTCATATAGTATATCAGGAGACTGCTCCATCATGTATGGCGGTATGAATATGTCATCTGTTTTGTGGCAGGTTTGTTCATGAATATCATTACTTTCCTTTTGCAAAACAGATCTGTTCTGGTGCTCGAAACATCCAACTTCTATTGTGAATATCTGCTTTAATTCCTCTGCTTTGTTTACCAAAATATCAAGTTTTTCCTCCTTTTCTGCTTTCAACTTCCTCTCCCTAACTTTCAGATTAACCTCTACATCTACTGCCATGTTCTGCATCTGTTGCATAGTGGATGGACTTCTCTCTCTCAGATGAAATTCTATTTCTGGATCAAATGCTGCTGGATAATGCAGTAGAGCCAAATCAGGGGGAGGTCTTATATTCAATGGTATAGAATGATAAACTTGATTGAATCGGTCAGAAAATTGCTGAACAGATTCATTTGGAATCCTTTTTAACTGATTATATTCTTCTATGAGCATGAGGTAATTGACTTTGATCACCCATCTATCAAGGAAGATTTTGAATAGCTGCTTAAGATTTGAGATGTTTGCCTCAGGCAATGCTTTAAACCAAGTCCTAACTTCACTTTGCAAAGAAAGGGCAAACAGCCTAATACTAACATCCTCATCTTCTACTTCAAAAATATTTAAATAATCTTCAAAAGCCTGGACATGCTTTTGGGCAGTAACTCCATTCTCTCCATCAAATCTTGGGAGATACATGGGATGATTTTTGGGCAAAGGATTTAGCACGGGAGGCAAAATGAGTGGCTTATATCTATCCGGAACCTTACGAGGCACGAGATTGTGTATGGGGATTAAATGACTGGGCTTGATATGAACAGGGATAGGATGATTTGCTTTGACACTTGTTTCCTCCGTGGCTATAAGGTGATCTTCAGCAGCATTTAGAGGCTGTTGTTCTAATGTGCAAGGAGGGTTTTCTTCAATATTTTCAAAGGGAAAATCATAAAAGTCAAATTTAAACAATATGCACAGCAAAATTTTATGGAAGAGAAAGAACATGACCTCTTGGATAATAATCCAGGTCAAAAGCCTGATCTGCTCATAAATTTCTTTTGGGTTCATTTCTCCAGTGGAGTCTTTATTATGAGGATGATGTGGAGTCGCCAGGTGGATATATCAACTTTGAGGGGTCTGATCTCTGCCCACCAACACAGACCAGATCTAAGCATGAAATAATCCTGAAGAAAGGGAGATCTTCTCCAGGGAACGAGGTTTTTTGAGATTTTTCTGATTATTTTGATTTCTTGTTTTTGGATTTTTCAAAAAAGATTTAAGCGAAAGGCAAACTGGTCAAAATTGGGGATTTACAGGAATAAACAGATGATTGTCCCCAGTGGAGTCGCCATTATGTTATCACTCAGGTTGTTCCCTTTGACTCCCAAGGGAATACGGCCGAGGTAACCACAAACCAACTTTGGATTGCAGGTTCTAGCCCACCTGCAATCAGAGAGGGATCTCTCTTTCAGATTTAGCTATGTTGAAAATGATTTTAGGCTAGGTCTTGAGTTCAGAGGGTTTTTGTTTTGTTTTTGGTGGGAAAATTGATGTTTTCATATAGAGAGGCAAGACATAGTCTGGAAGTTTCAAACCATTGGGCGTGGAGTCGAGGAGGAGAACTGCTGGTGCATTTCTTCGATCACAAGAGAGGGAAAATGGAGCAAGATAGCTGCGCATGAAACAGTATTTCAGGTTTAAATGATGGAAAGAATGTTAAGTAATGAGAGGCAGTTAAGAATCTCTCAATCAGCTTAACAGATGGGGGTAACAGAGCTCTACCTAGGGGCAGTAAAGAATCCCTAGATAATTGGCAAACACAGGTGAATCGGGGTAAATATGAGCCTGGGGGAATTCACATTCATAACCAATTCATTCAGAGGAAAACATAAAGAAACAGCAGAAATTGAGCATAGAGTGTACTTAAACAAATTCTAAGCTATTCTTTCTTTCTGCTATTTAGATAGTGGTAAACAATAAACAGAGGTAAGATGCACTTATTGCTTCAGACTGCAGCACAAGAATTCCATCTTCATATCTCCAAAAACATTCATTTACAACAGACAATTTGCTCTCCAAGCTTTCAGCAATCTTTGATTATAGAAAAAACCCAGGTATACAATGCGAGTCTCTAGTGAAAATTCTCAATTTTCCAACCCTTAAAACAGTGCAGAGGGTGGTATATATAGGAAAAACTCTTCCAAATTACTTATTTACAGTTTGACCTAAATAGGTCTGAAAGAAAGATATTTACTTTAACCTAATCCTATCCAGAAATAAATGCATAAAATATCTTGAGCTGCGCTGGGAGCGGCTATATCAAAATGAGTTAATGTCTGTCCTGGTGGCTCTATGCTGTCCATTTGTCATAACTACGCATTGGTCTCTGCACCCTTGTTGTTCGGCGGTATTGAATGTTTTTAGCAGTGATTTGAGAGCTGGGATGGGCTTACACAGCTTGATTTGACTTTGTTGGCTGCCATTCAATATAACCTGCTTTGGGAACTGAAGCTTTCCATTAAACAATTTTAACTGGTACACTTTGCTGCTTCTCTTTCCTCTGATACTCTTTGACAAATGAATTGGGTCGCTTTTTTCCTTTGTTGTGGGTCTAATCACAAATCAATGGCCACTGTTCGGCCTCTGTTTCCTTCAGAACTGTCTTCTGCTCTTCTCGGCAAGCTTCGCGAAGAAAAATGGGTCATTCGGCGCCTTTCGGGCTTCCTGGGGGCTGCAAAATGAAAAGATTCCCTAAATATTCCCCATTCTGGCCTAATTTATCCAGCGATGAGCGATGGCGCAAATCGCTCATCAAAAACTGCCTCAGAAACTGATTCCGGGGCTCCGGAGTGCGATTTTCGCCTTCGCGCCAAAAAACTGATGATGACATCAGCGGATGTGACTTCGTACGGTGGGTGATGTTAGCGATGACGTCAGCATGATGACATGGCGGGATGACGTCATCATGATGACATCATCACGTACAGATGGTGATGTGGCATGTACGGTGGCAGGAACACGGTGGCAGGACACGTGGCAGGTGACTCAGCGGTACAGTGGCAGGAGGCCACGCAGGCGGATGACGTGTCGTGGTGACTGGGCAGGGGGTGACGCAAGCAGGTGACGTGGGGCTTACGTCACAGGGGAGAGGGCGGTAAACGGTTTCTGGGCGCACCGCCTTTGGGCATGAGCGGTTTTGTCAGAAGGGGCTCCGCCACAACCCAGGAGGTGACGTGTGGCGGGAGTACGGCGGCAATACCGCCCATCTCCCGGATGCTAACCTTCGGGCAGTTCGGAGATGGGACGGCCCGCCAACCGTTGATCTGGGCGCAAGACGATCAGACGGTTGGCGGCGACTGTGAAGCGGCGGGGGTATAAGGGCGGGGATCCGGGGAATATTCCCATTTTAATATGTGCGGCGGGGAGTTTTAGACTTAGGAAAAGTGGGTTATGGGGTTTAAAATGGGCGGGTTAATGTATTTACAGCCAAAACTTAAGGTAAGGAGGCGGAAAAGAGGGTTTTTTGAGGGTTTTTAGGGCTAGGGGAGAGGTTGCTAGCATGACCAGGTGTCATTTAACTCCTGCTATGACTCGGATGGGCTAAAAACAGCTCCAGATGGACCATTTTTTCCCGGTCTTTGAAAAAAATATGGCTATATTGCCGGGGAGGGGATATTTACATAGGGGAATTTTATATACATAGTTTTAGTAGGGGAAAGGGGAAAACTGATAGGGAGTTATATACTAGAGTTAGTAGTTAGTATGGAGATGATAAGCAGGCGCTAAGGTCAGGGACCTTAGGCTAATTTTGGGGAAAAGAAGATGAAAAGAAATAAAATCCTTGAGTGAAGCAGATATTTACCAAGGCAATCTGATATGGATGATGATGAAACTAAGAGGAATCAAGCAGATCTTGACCTCTTTGGTAAGTTAGTAAGTGACTTGGGGAATTAGAAGAGGGGGAGTTAGTGATGTCCACCTTTGAGCTCCTTTGAATGAAAACTGCCTGCACTGTGATCTGAAAACATACAACACTTTGAAACACAAAATTGATCATAAGTCATCATTCTGCAACCACACAGCTACCTACCCAGCCTACTTTCCTAACATTTTTTCTTCTTTTGAATTGGGTGCACTTAGGCTTGCAAACCCAGTTTTACAATTTTTCTTTTGGACTGCCCTCCTATCTAAATCTACACTTATTTCTGCCAAGGGCCCAGATTAAGCAGTTGGGTCCCTTTGATTCTCTACCTATCTACAAATCTGCCAAGGTTAAATTGTTTGGTCAGATTTTATTCTCTATATTCTAAAACAGGAAATTGAAACCTAGGGAGACTAAGATTAGACTGTTTGGATCTCCCTTAAATGAGAACTCTTCAAAACTGAAACTACTCATCAAAATTGGAATACAGCAGTGGTACTTGAACTAAGCATACTTCATGTCAGCTTGTGGAAATATGGAACACTGCAGCCTGCAAAGTATGACATATTTGGCATGTAAAAATGTCAATCATGAAAAATGAAACCCTGTTGCCACAGGAGGCTAACAGGAGGAAGGAATTATGTCCGGTGAAGAACGTCAAAATCAAAATATTATAGTTAGAGGATCATTAAATATTTACTAATTTTTGGAAAGTGACAAGTTTAGCGATTTTTCATATGATTGTGGATAATAGGCTTATTTTTAGGAAGAATAGTTAATGTTTAGTACATACAACATAGAGTAGTCTCATAAAGTTTTGAGACAAGCATATGATGTAATCTTTTGTTATATTGTAATGGGTATTTTGGAATTGTAAAAATTATGTCTTTGACATATGATTAATGCAATGTGTATATGTGATATGTAAACAATTACATGAACATGTAAAAGTTAACTTTGATTTAATATTGAATAACAAGGAGCTATAATTTTTCTCAATGGAAAAAAATAAAAATTTGAAATGCTTTATTGGTAATTTGTAAAGATAAGCTTCAATTTGTATAAAATATTTTGATTTTTTTATTGTTAACTTATTTTCTTTAGTTTAAGGAAAACAAGTTTCTAACTAATAATTTTTATTTTTTTTCAAAACCATCTTATAATTTCAACTTAAATAGTATTTATAAAAAATAAATTATAACTGAAAATTAGATCATATATTTTGTAATAATATTTAACTTTATTCATAAATTTAATATTATTTTTAGTTACAGTTTTTAAATTAAAATCTATAATACTCAGTGTATTATTATTTTATATGAGTAAATTTAAATCTACTTCAATTTTTTTTCCCAAGGAAAAAAATTAATCTCAAGTCACCAGTACTGAGCTCGACGGCTAGATTCATGTCATTTTTATTGGTACGAGGCCCGAAGGTTGGAGTGAGGTCACCAATACAATAATATTCATAGGCACGAAGCCATTGCAACAATATTTATCAAGGCATTATAGTTTGGCATGTCAATAGTGGGGATTTGAACATAGGTGAGAAAGATAACAACCTTTCGACACAACCATGTGAGATAACCCTAATTGATGAATCAATTTCATTTTATATTAAATTTTGTTTATATTTATTGAAAAAAATAATATTATTATTATGTGTTTTTTAAGAATTATTAATATTTATAGTAATATTTAATCTTAATTGGCTTATAAAATTCTAAATTGAAAATAAATAAATGCATTGTTAAGATATTGTTCAATGTTTATAATTAATCATTGATACAAATCCTCCATAAGTTGTCTCACTGGTGTAACTTAACTATATATAACTTTAATCTTATACTAAAATATTATTTTAAATTTAAATATATAATACACAATATATCATTATTTTTATACGAGTAAACTAAAATCTACTTCATTTTACATTAAATTTTTGTTATATTTTAAACAAGATTGTGTTATTATACATTTCTAATACATTATTAGTCCCTTCCCAAGCATGACCCTAACAATCGATTTGCCTATTGAACACTATTAGTTTAGCATTGGCAAGCGCAAGTTATAATGTTTAACTTTATAAATGAATAAAATATTTTTTATTATTATTGAAAAAAAAAAAATTGCTGACATTTAATTGGACAAAAAAATGGATCTCTTATTTCAGGCTTGGTGCTATCTGTCCCATGTCACTAATAAATTTTGCTAACCCTTAGTAGTCGTCGGTATTCATGGGCATCATGCTTTTGGCCATCATTTTTTTAGGATGATCTTGTAACCGGAGTTCCAAATAGACTACAAATATCACTAATGAAAACCAATAAAGTTTGCTAACCCTCTTGGCCAGGTAAACCTTAGCTGAGTTAGTTAATGTAATTGTTTATCTGGTTTTGTTACGTTGGTTTATGAGTTTCCTTGTGGTTACATCTTGTTTTAAATATGATTTTCTTTAATGTTATGTATTTAATTTTTCTTAACATTGTGCAGTTTAATTTTCATTGTTCCTTATCTTATTTTCTCTGGATTTTAATGCACGAGAGTGAAATTTCTATATATGTGAATTTCCTCAACATTTTCGATTCTAGTGTAGTTGTTTGAAGATCTGCAATTGGACATGTAATTTAAATAGGTAGCACTTTTCTCATATGGCTTGGCCCTAATACAAGACTAACTATTGCAAACCCTGGGCTAATCAAAGAGATATTCTCATTCAAGCATGGTGATTTTGTAAAAAATATCCTCGTCATATTTTAATGAACTTATCAAATGTGCTAAACAACCAGAAAAGTTACACTAAAGCAAGCATGAATGAGATAGACGTTTGTGAACAGTTTGAGAATCTTAGTGCAAATATCATTGCATGAATAACTTCTGGCCCCAACTATGAGGCAAGAAAATGCATATTTCATATGCAGTCTGAACAATTCATTTTTGTTGCAGAATCTTTATGAAACTTTTTTGTTGCTTGTTTTTGGAGGTTAGATTTTTCTTAATTGTTTTTTAATTTATCATATTCTATGCCCATATCATATATCATTTATTACTTTTTTGGGTGATATTATCATCCTCAAATCTTTTGGTGATAATTTATTATCCTTCTTAGCTTGCTTGAGGGAGATTTGCTTATATGGTTGTAGCCGTAGGAATACCCAATCACCTACATCAAAACTTCTTTTGATGCGATGTTGATCTGCCTGTTGTATCATTTATTACTTTTTTGGGTGATATTATCATCCTCAAATCTTTTGCCAATGTTATCATATTGGAATACATACAAGTGTAAAAACATTTCTATTGGTCTATGATTAAATTTATTTTCTCTACATTCTTCTTTGAGAAAATCAAAGCCAACTTTTCATTTTATCAAGTTGTTCTTTCAATTTTGATGCAATAAAAGCAAGGCATCGAGTTAATTTAATTGTCATTTAAATCTGAAGAGAAATGCTCCAAATGTGTCTCATATTTTTCTACTGATAATAATTAAATAACTAATCGCATATCACTTAACCAATATTTTTAATTTTTAATTAGCTTAAGCCATAATCTTTTACTAATATTTGAACTTTTATTCGTTTTCAGGCAGTCGGAAAACTTCCATCGTAAAGCTAGAAGTCTTTACAAAAGAAGAATTGGCAATCATACAAGTTGTAATAATTTATATAGCTGCTTTTTAATATGAAAATTTCATAGTAATAAATATTTATTTTGTTGTTTCTGAATCTTTTTTCTTGTTTCAGTTGCATCACCTTGACTTTGTTTTTAAACATTGCAGTTAAGGAATGGAAAAGAAGTGCAGAGATTACACAGTAAAAAGGAGTGTGAGAAGAATGAGCATGAAGAAGAGTGTTTGAATTGTCGTACTTTAGTTGCACATACATATTACATCTATACACAAAAACAGAATGGTCCATAAACATTTTAATTCATCTCTGCTTTGCATGCAAAATGCATTATCGATATCCAATCAATTTATATTCATAAATAAGATTATGGAGTGGGACAAATATTATATGCTCTGTGGATATATAGAATAAAGTTCTATGGGATTGAGAATAAAAAATGTTTATATTTGCATTGAGTATTTTCATTTTATTTTTTCATGAATAGTATCATGTCTCATTACATGTACTTTGTTCTCAATTTTTTTGGTTTGTAAAGTATATATATATATATATATATATATATATATATATATTTCCTTTAGATGTATTATTAATTGAGATTTATTTATAGGTTTTCTAACATTGTATGTGAAAAATAGCCTTTGCTCAACTTTTATTTGAGTAAATAATTTGTATTTTAATACATATTTGTTTTAAAATATAATATATATATATATGATTGTTTTAATATATAATTTTGTATTTCGTCTCTATTTTACTCTTGATTTGACTGGTCCTTCTAATTTCATCATTTATTAGAAAGAGTAGTCTAAGGAGGCCACAAACTCGCTTGGAAAATAGTGAAAATTTCGGCATGATTTTTGCCAAAATCTTGCTGTGAAAGCCTCACCCATGGCCCTCTCATAAAGTACATTGTAAATATTTCATTATATGTGAAATTTGAAAAAAGGGGGACTGAATCAAAGGGACACGAATTCCAGAGCTGGGGAGGAGGATTGCTTGCTTGAGATGTTGTGTTTTTTTGTGTGCAAGAAACATGAGTTGCAGGACAACCATTAAAACTAGATGGTGCGGGAATATAAAAGATTGGCTCTTGAAATTAAATGGGCTACAAGAGAAAGTATGAAAGTCCATGTTGCTTGAGAAAAAATAGCAAGAAAATAGGACAAATAGTCTAGCTAAGAGATTGCGCATGGCAGGTCAGCTAGGATGCAACAATAAATGAAAAAAAAGAAAACAGAAAAAACAAGAAAGACACCATTAGAGGCAGGGGGAGGCATTTGAACTCATGTTGGCTAGAGGTAGACAGAGAAGGCAAAGGAATTCAAGCATCCAGTGAGAACAAATCAATAGGAAACTCTAAAGAGAAGAGAAGAGAAGAGGATTGGTTCTTTGTCCCTAGAGGTTAGGGGTTGAGTTGCTAGTCTCTGGAGCCCTATAACAGCTTGACGTCTCTGGAGGCTATGGGTTGGGATAGGATCCCTGGAGCCCTATAATAGCTTGGGTCCCTAAAGGTTGTGTGTTGAGACAGAGGTCTCTGGAGCTCTGTAACAGATTAGATCCTTAAATGGTGTGGGTTGGGATGGAATCTCTAGAGCCTTGTAACAACTTGGGTCCCCTAGAGGCTATGGGTTAAGATAACATAATCTAGATCCATGTAACAGTTTGGGAAGAGGCCACCCCGAAGTAGCTTCAAAGGAAGACCTGGTTGAAGACGTGTGGAGACTACACTCTCGTTGCAGTGGATTTTGGACTCCCTAAAAGGGGGTGAATCATTGTGTGTGCACCTGGGGGCGAGGTAGAGTACCTCTGGACTCCTGGTGTGACAAATAAGTGGTAGTCAACTGGTGGGATTGAGGAAGGTGGCCCCCTGGAGTCCCTAATTCAATTGGTAGCTGGTATTTAAGTTCTCAAGCAAGCATTCCCCCCTTAGACTCTAGACTTTGGCTTTGGGGTGATAGCTACAAGTAAGTGTGGTTGTAGCTATCTACGGTTGGGTGGAGAGCCCTTATACCAGACTCAATTGCCCTGAAAGTTTAAAGATAAGTATCTACTTATACTTATTTACATGTTGATGAACCATGATGCATTCTTGACTGTGATAGTTCTGGATTTCAGAATTGTATTCATGTTGTTTATATATGAATATGTAGATGCAATATGGATGAACATGCTGAATATATGTGTGTGTGTATGTTGTTCTCTATAACAAATGGTGTTGATAAAAAAAAAAACAAAAACAAACAAACAAAAAACTAAGCATGAGCTTCTAAACTGGAAATAAGATGTTGTGTGAATAACCTTCAGGTGTTGATCATCGAACAACAAAGGCACAAATGTGTAATAAAATTTATGATAATAATAACCAAGCTATAACATTGAACTAAACCTTAAGTCGAATGAAATGCTTAATAGTAACAAGAACAACACATAAATGAATAATAAAGGAATGCAAGGCCATATTATAAGCCGCAGAAAAAGCCATAAGAGCTCGGAATAAAACTTGAAACGGTAGGATCAAAGACCCTTTATTAAAATGAAAAGTCACATTAAATAGTGTTTGCACAACAGTGTCTGCATTTGCTGACATCCACTTATTTACTAAAGATACAAGTTGCCTTGTCGCCCGACAGGTATTGCATTAACATTGAGGGATGTTTCCATTAGGGCCAAATGAAATCATCATCTTTACCTAAAAAACCTTCAACCTTGCATTATGAGCAAGCTAGATGTCTTTCGTTGGCATCCTAGTGTCACCAGTGAGGCAACGGAAGGCTCTGCCTATCGCCATGGAGTTTCTTACAGGCTCGATATGGATTCTGGCACTTTCGGCAGGTGGCCGACAAGGTGAGAACCTCTTAGGAGTCCATGCCAAGCTCGTGGTAGGTTACAGACTTCGAAGCGCTTACGTCGCCATGCATGGGATTCCCTGTCAAAGAATAGGGAATGCAGGGAGGCCAAGAACTCCTTGGAGTTGGATTCATCTAAGCTCAGGAGGGGTAGCACCATGAAACACCTTAACAAGTCGTTGACATTGGCATGAAGTCATGGAGATTATCTGGAGGTTTGCAAGACCTCTGAGGAAGAGCCATGGTTAATAAGGTTGGCTCTAGGAAGCTTGAGCAATAGCAGAACTCACGTTTGGGGTGATCGTGAAGATCCCCATATGAGATGCCACATGGGGCAGGGCCTAAGCCCTTTAATCGAACCATGGCAGAGGAAGAGAATGAGAAACTTGTTGCATCACAATGGGATCAAACCCTAAACTTATAAGAAAGGATTGGACAATCTTGGCTTATCGCAAATCAAAGCCTTAGCTGAGAAATCCTCCTATTGGTGCGACTGATTTTCCCCTTACGCGATTGGTCGCGAAAATGTTGAGATGGCTCGGAGGGGTTACCCTAGAAGCTTTTCAAGGGAGGAAATGAGAACCAACCAGGAATAGATGAGCCAAGATGAGCTGGTAGACACGCCAACCTGAGAGTTTCGTGATTGGACAAAGGAAGACCCATCTAACAAGCAATCCTATTAGGTTCACCACAAAGTATTCACATAGGGTGTAGGGAGAAGGGAGCGGGGTGACATGGTAGTGTCGCCACACGTCCTAGTCAGGAGCAAGGGTCATGCAAGGGTATGGCCCATCAAATTATGTGGCCTGGATGTGAGAGCCTGAAAGTTCTATCCAGAGCGATTCAAGGGCTCATATGATGGAGAGTTGGGAAAGGGGGAGCAAGATGACATGGGAGTGGACACGGTGGCTGAGGAGAGTTGGTGCTATTGTCCAATGGGAAAGGAAACCATGTGGCCCCACCATCCATGCAAACCCGGTGAGTGAAGTAAGTGGATAGCAAAGGGATGTTGTTAGGAGTGTGTAGGGAGGGATCGAATGGGGTGATGAGGTCGACAGTGTTGGCCACACCTGCAAGACCAACAAGGATTCCATTGGCGGAGGGGAGGACCCACAGCCAGGTCATCTTGACACACACACACACACATATATATCTATGATTCCAGTGAGGGCGTTGGGATAAAATGAATCGGCGACTCCAATGGTGCTTCAAGTGAGGGCGCCAAGATAAAATGAATATGTGACGGCAGTGATTGGTAGACAAGCCGAGGGCCAATGAGGAGATAATAGAGGGGCCCGTCATTTAGGTAAGCTTGAACCAGAGAAGCTGGTGGGTGACTAAACGAGAGTTTGGGAATCGCTGGGAGAGGGTGAGTGGGGTGACGCGTCCCATAAAGACCCACTTGGAAGGCATAGATTTGTGGAAATTGGAGGCCTTTGGGTCACCAACGAGCATGGTAAGTTGATATATATATATATATATATATATATATATATATATACCCCATTCCTCTAATATCAAATGAGGGGTCGGGTGACGTTACACTAGTAGAAATTTTGGGAAATCTAGGTTACAATTGTCAAACTTCGAGATTTTGGGTGCCTAGGGGGTTTTTGATGGTGTTGAATCCATTTCCACCATAAAAAAAATAAATTCAAACACTCCAATGATCAGATATTTAAAAAAAAAAAAAAAAAAAATTCGTCGAATTTAGGCCAAAAATAACTCTCCAGGTGAATTTGTGGCCTCAGTTGACACGTGGGTTGACAACACCTTTATTGGAATCCTCTTTTACAATGAATTTATCATATAATTAGAAAGTAGTTCTTCTCCACTCTACTTGAATTCCTACTTTCTCCATTACTTTTCAAAGTTATTAAACATAGTATGATCATTTTTAGAAAAACCAAAGAAGCATTAATAGATATTGTTTCTTCATTTCTTTTTCAAAATATCAACAAGTTATGGGATGGTTAATGGTTGAATGCTTAGGCCAAAGAAACCTAAGAATTTTTTTCACAATTTTCACATTATTAAAAAACTTGTAATTTAGATATATATGAATGTGAAATCCATTAAGTTGTATATGTACATAATGTAAATGTGATTTGAACAAGTCCTACTGAAGTTACTACTTCGTAATTGAATTAAAAGATTTTTATTATTTTGTGAAAATATAAATTATCAAAATTTGTCATATAAATATGCATACAATTGTGTTTTATAAAACAATTTCTATAATCATTTTCTATTAGTTTACAAATATGAAAAATATATATTAATCTTCTCCATATTATATTAATATCAATTTAAATATTTCATAGAATGTTTTATATGTATCATGCTAGCAACTTCTATATGTAAATTTTGTGGCAACATAATCCTTAATTTCAATGGCAAAGACTATGTTGCCCTACAACACTTGTAAATAGTAAGAAATGTATAAGGTTTAGATGTGTTTTTTTTCATGGGAAACAAATTTGCAAAATAACAATATGATGTTAAGGTTGAAATGATGTTATTAATAAGGTTTGATATAAATAATATTTTAAATTTGTTATTTTTTTGTTAAACGAAATGGTTAGGTTTTTCTATTCATTTCAATATGGTTGCAAGGTCAAAACCTTTTACATCTAAAATAAAATGTTTTCTCACTAAGTTCAAATTTACCCAAAAAAGACTCAAATACTTTCTCCATTGACTACATATCTCGTCTCTGAGATGACACTATTTATAAACTTTCTAAAAAACACCTAGCACATAAATGTACTTGCATAACATATATAAAAACTAAAAAGAGTTAGCCTGAGCTATTTGAACCAATTTCCAAGATTGCTTCATCAATGTTCACATTGTTCTGCCTTGATGGCCAAGAAGTAGGAGCCACACCCTCTCTCTCCACAATGCCTTCCATAAGTAGGCCAGAAGCCAGTATCAGATGATCCTTGGTTGCCTCTCTTCCTTTGTATCTGGTTCCCCTTCCTAATGCATCTTTCCCAAACAATGTTTCCAATCGAGTCATGCAAAGTTCCATCAAATTGTTGTTCATCTAAAGGCGGTCCATATTAGTTTGCAATAGGCTAATTTTCTTTGACAACAAAGCTAATTTGGATTGGATTTTGTCAAACCTCATCTCCCCCTGTCTGGATAATAACGCTAGAATGTATTCCATGGTGGCCGTAAGGTGTTCAGGATGTTGATTAAACTCTTCTTTCTCAATGTTAGTTGAACACTCCATGAAGATGCTAAAACAACCCTCCTTTTTCTTTGCAGAGATACTAAAGAACCCAAGTCAAACAATTGTTGAAACAATAAGGAGCAACATTGTTTTATAGTAAATTCCAATCTTTTAAATTTGTTTTAATACCAGTCTAATTTATTTTAATTTTGGATTTACCAAGTGTTGATAAGGATCAAATTTCTCAATATGCAAACCTCTTTTTGAGTGCAAACTTGACAAAAGGTTTACACCTCTAGAGGTTTTATTCCTCTTGACACTTGATAGATCGATAATTAAAATATATCTATAATGATTCTTAATAATATTATTCATATTTATATAAATTTCACATTTGTATATATAAAAATATTATATTCTTAATTCTTACTTGGCATTTTTCTTTGACGTGCTTTATAATTTTTTTAAAGTTATTTTTTTCATGTGATGTGCACAGCATTAGATTATGCGTGTGTGTGTGTGGAGGTGGGGTGGGTGAAGAGAGAGTGCCTATTCTAAGTATTAAGTTTTTAGATGCTTATTAGGCCGATAGGCCTTCCTTTGAAACAGAGTTTCGTCGTCCTTTTCATTCTCGGGTCGACACGTGGCGTGAACTTTGCAGAGAAAAGTGGGGCATTCAGGTTGACACGTGGCGCGTAAAATTTGGGTTCCGCCCCCTTGCCTCTGGAAGTTGCGTCACTGGCCAGACTCCGGTACCTCCACCTCGGCGGAAATTATTTCTAGGGTTCGGTTCCCGCTTGCTACGGAAACCTGACGAGTCTCCACTACCTGGGCCTCAACGGAAATGGCCTCACCGGTAACTTGCCGCCAAAGCTCGGCAAACTCGCCGAGCTGAGATACCTCTTACTATTCTCTTGCATTTTTCTTGTCTTTATTTATATCTATTGATGCTTCTGCAGGTTGATGAAGGTGGAGAGTGCACTACTGAACAGAAGAGAAGCAGCGATCAAGCCGAGCTTTCCAATGCGGCTTTCAAGAAGCCTAGAACAGGATCTTTTTCGGGCCCTCCGATGAAGGTCACAAGCTCGATTCCCACCCGGTGTAGTAATAACCTTAAATTTTACTAATTAAAGAGGCTTCTGCCCAAGGTTTTCTTAATATGCTCAGCGAACCCCTACCTTGGACTATAGGTAAGTTCGTTGGTTTAACAGAGATTTTGCTTAATGGAAATGAATTCACAGGACCTATTCCTACTGAGATTAATGAACTGAGACAACTGAGCAAGTTGGATTTCAGTAACAATAGATTCTCGGGGAAAATCCCAAATGGGATAAGCTAATGCAAGCTTTTTATCATATATAGATTTGAGTAGGAATAATCTGAGTGGCCCAATTCCTTCCACAATCACCAGTCTGGGCATCCTTAATTATCTGAATATCTCGCGGAATCATTTCTCTGGAAGCATTCCTAATGAATTAGAGCAGATGCAGAGCTTGACTTCTGTGGATTTCTCCTACAATAATTTGTCTGCTGTTGTACCAAATGGTGGCCAGTTCACTTTCTTCAATGCAACTTCTTTCGTTGGGAGCCTTGGATTGTGTGGGCTGTATCTGGGACCTTGCACAGTTCAGCCCAATTCGCCGCATGCTCATGTTAAGGGTTCTTTGATTTCTTCCACTGTAAAGCTGGTTCTGGTCATAGGTTTGCTATTATGCTCACTGGTTTTTGCCTCTGCTGCCATCATCAAAGCCAGGGCTTTGAAGAAAAGCAATGCTTCAAGATCCTGGAAGCTAACAACATTCCAGAGGCTGGACTTCACCTGTGAAGATGTCTTGGAGTGTTTGAAAGAGGAAAATATTATTGGAAAGGGAGGAGCAGGGGTTGTGTACAAGGGTTCGATGCGGAGCGATGAGGAATTTGCAGTGAAGAGGTTGCCTGGGATTGGAAGAGAGTCTTCTCACGACCATGGTTTTGCTGTAGAGATTCAGACTTTGGGCAAGATTCGACATCGCCATATAGTGAGACTGTTGGGGTTTTGCTCAAATCAAGAAATCAATCTGCTTGTTTACGAGTACATGCCAAACGGAAGCCTGGGAGAGTTACTGCACAGCAAGAAAGGTGGGCATTTACAATGGGCTACCAGATACAAGATTGCTGTTGAGGGAGCTAAAGGGATCTGCTATTTACACCATGATTGCAGCCCGATTATAATACACCATGATGTAAAGTCCAACAACATTCTCTTGGATTCCAATTTTGAGGCCCATGTAGCCGATTTCGGCCTTGCAAAGTTTTTGCAGGATTCTGGGGCTTTGGAATGTATGTCTTCCATTGCAGGTTCCTATGGTTGCATTGCTCCAGGTAAACAATCAAGCTTATCTCCTTGCCTTTAATATTATTTCAATGTGAAATTTCCATGCCCTATGTTTCTCTGAAGAGAATCAATTAGATGAAGGCTGCTGATGGATCGAATGCTTATATGTAAGTTCTCATACAGTATTTTTCTTGTGTTAATTTTTCAGAATATGCATACACGCTGAAAGTAGATGAAAAGAGTGATGTTTATAGCTTTGGAGTAGTGCTGCTGGAACTAGTCACTGGTAGAAGGCCGGTGGGGGAGTTTGGAGATGGTGTAGATATTGTTCAATGGGTAAACAAGATGACTTAACTCAACCAAAGAAGGAGTTTTAATCAGTCTGGCATGAAAGTATTCAATGTCTCTAATAACCAGCTCTATGGAAGAATACCGGCTACTACAGTTCTGGCTATGTTCAATGCTTCTTCGTTCACAGGAAATCCTGGGCTCTGTGGGAGCCCATTGCCCAGGCCCTGCGTGCTTAATGGAGTAGTGACCCCTTCTCCAAGTCCTATTATTACAAGCTTGCCAATGGAGCAATCTTTTAGGCCAACTGTTAGAGGCATGAAAGGCTAAATCGGGGAAAAATAGCAGGAATTGTTGCGGGATCCATTGTTGGGGTGATTGTCATGATGTTCCTTATTAGCTTTTATGGTAAGAGGTACAGACAGCAGAAGCCTGGGGATGAGGCTGAAAACGTTGCAGGTGAGAAGCTTTCGATCGAGGAAACTGGTTCTGATCTGTATTATGCTAATACTGATGCTAAGAGCCTTCAGTATGAGCAACAGCGGAGTGGGGTTCTTATGTTCTGCGGTAGGGAAGCTCAAATGTACACTTTGGAGGATCTGCTCCGCGCATCTGCTGAAATTATGGGTAGAGGCACGCTGGGGACTACTTATAAGGCTCTGATGGAGAACAAAACGACTGTAACTGTGAAGAGATTGAAGAATTCTAACAAGATGACTAGGGATGAATTTGAGAGGCATATGGAGATGGTGGGTAAGCTTCGACACCAGAATATAGTTTCTCTAAGAGCTTATTTCCAGGACAAGGAGGAGAGGCTTCTTGTCTATGATCACTTTCCTAATGGAAGCCTGTTTTCTCTCATACACGGTATGTGCATAATTCCTTCTAAATGCCTTCTCTTCAAGCTGTCAAAATAGAAGTAGAGCATTTTTATTTTGTCCATGGTTTATGTTTCTTAGCCTGATATCCACTCATGTCTTCCATGGGGTTTGAACATTGCTCTCATCTATTTGAACCCAAGATCTTTACTATTGCTTGCAATCCATGTTGACGAGTTGCAATTGTGTTGAATATACAAGCTCGGCATTGAATAGACCAGCATACAAATAGACTCTGGATAAAAATAAGTACCTTAGGAGTCTCCCTCTGTGCTCTGAGAACCCTTAGATCATAACAAACTCAAGGTCACAATACACATCACAGATATTAACAGATTATTTGTCCTTAGGAGCTGGGGTTTGGACCTCTTTGTATCCCATTCCCTTGACCATTTGGCAATCTCTATGGCTCTCTTTCTAGGTTTCATTTATACCTGAAGGGTTCTCTATGGCTTTCTTTCTGGGTATCATTTGGACTTGCTTGTTTATTTTATTTTCTTTTCCCTTAGAAGTCTACCAGAGATATTCCAGTCCCATTAACTTAGTTTCGTTACTGGGGGTCTCTGATATCAGAATTCCAATTTCGTATATAGACAATTTAATTAAATAATACAAACTTGCAGTGAATTTAAAAAAATTGGTTTGTAACTAGTTAATCAAATAAAGCTCAAAATCATCCCCCACCCTCAGCTTGCTTGTAGTCTGAATACTGATTCTCAGGATTTAAACCGTTGCCAATATGTTGAAACCCCATATGGTTGATAAATTGTTTCCAGATCCATTGCATAGGATTTTTCTCTTTCTTCGATGTTTCGATCATCATCAGGATGAGACACATATGTTGGTTCCAAAGGTCGAAGAAAAAAGAATAACACTAATAACACTATGCAATGTATCCCAAGACAATTTATCAACAGAACTCATCTCGCAGAAGTCTCAAATCTGAAACCCTATATGGTGTTGTCATAAGTCATCCTTTTCTAATAACATGACTTTCAGACCACATATTTAGAAAACTGATATGAAACTACAATGAATATAGGTGTTTCCAGAAAATCACCAAAAAACATAATTTGAGGTGATGAACTGAGAAGAGAGGTTTATAATGGCCCAAGATGGTTGTCTAAACTCAGCATATGCAATTCTCCAAGGAAATGGACTGCTTGTTATGTCACAATCAACCCAGAAAGTCTTCACTGGCACAACCTTAACTGGTTAAGGGGGATTAAACTTCTAGTCAGGACCAAGCCAGTAAGACTTGTCAAGGCCAACTTTTTGAAGAGTTACCCTTTCAATAAGGATTGCATGCAAAACTAATGGGGATCATTGAATTACACAGGGTTTATATAATTATATAATATCATCTAATTCAAAGAGACAACTTTGTATGTGGAATTCCATGTCTGATTTATGTAATTTGACTGGTTTCTCAGGCTCAAAATCAAAGGGGAAGCCTCTGCACTGGACGTCCTGCTTCAAGATTGCTGAAGATGTAGCCCGTGGCTTGGCCCACCTGCATCAAGCATCCAGATTAATTCATGGTAACCTCAAATCTAACAATGTTCTACTAGGAGGGGATTTTGAAGCTTGTATTACAGACTATGGCCTTATCGTGTTTGACACCGAGCAAGCTGAGGACACAGCCCTATTAGTCTACAAGGCTCCTGAATGCCTCAAATATAACAAGAGAATGGGACCCAAAGCAGATGTCTACAGTTTTGGAGTACTGTTACTTGAGCTTCTTACAGGCAAGATCCCATTGCAGTCCATCCTCAATGGAGAAGCCATGGATCTACAAAAATGGGTTCATTATGTTCGAGCAGAAGAACTTCAATCGGGTGTTATTGATGGCTCTGTCTCTTCCACTGACTGCCCTGAGGATAAGTTAATAATACTTCTAGATCTAACAGTTGCCTGTATAGCTCCAGCTCCAGAAAGAAGGCCAACAATGAGGCAGGTTTTGAAGATGATTGAGGAGGTCAAAGAAGGCCAACAATAAGGCAGGTTCTGAGGATGATTGAGGAGGTCAAGGAACATTCAGCTTCTTCATAGAGAGGTGGATCCCCAGTATATTATGTATCCATGGCTCAATGTCTTTATAGAATGCCATGTATTGAGGCTAGCTTATAGAAGTTCTATTATATCATGACTTCAGGTATTCAACTTATCCGTTGAACTCACTGAGAACAATTCATATTTCTGGTTGGAAGTATTGTGCACAGACTTCAAACTTCCATGTCCGGCTGATCAAACATGGTTATCACATCAACCACAACTTTAAATGTGGTTATATTGGTAATCACTGTATTTGGTGCAGGTTTGGCAGAAGATGATGGATATATCATCAACTTGTATTTGTGGTTTTCAGTAATTTATATTTATATAAAGCATAGTTTGATTTGCAAACAACCAGGAGCGCTTTGCTATGAAGATCATAGAGCCTACTTACCACAGGCATAGAGACTTTGATTTATAAACAAAATTAGAAATAAAATATAAATGGGATTTTCCTGTGTATCAAGTTGAAAAATGGAATTCTATATTTCCATCTAGTACAAGTCCAACAAAAGTGCAATTGCCATCGCTGTTTGTTCTCTCTCTTACCATGATTTGAGGTGCTATACTATTCCGAAGGGTTTATAACTTTATATTGGTTAGATATATGCATGTTTTTATAGTTTTTCAACATACATATATATTTTAACATGTACATATATAGTCTGTTGTTGTACCAAATGGTGGCCAATTCACTTTCTTCAATGCAACTTCCTTCGTTGGGAACCCTGGATTGTGTGGGTTGTATCTGGGACCTTGCACAGTTCAGCCCAATTCGCCGCATGCTCATGTTAAGGGTTTTTTTGATTTCTTCCACTGTAAAGCTGGTTCTGGTCATAGGTTTGCTATTATGCTCACTGATATAAACAAAACATCTAAAGAAAAATAATCGCACAATGATTCGGTGCAAGAGAACAAGGTTTCCCACAAACCAATTATCTCTTCTAGAAAAATTCAACAATTTCAATTTAATAATCCTATCGGCCTCTCTTTGTACCTTTTGGGACAATTGCTAGTAAATTAAATTTAAATATGAAGTTATGAAATAGAATGGTTGATATCAACCATTTTTTTAATTTGTATCGTAAAATGGATCTTAATTTATAGCTACTATTTATATATATATTTTTTTTATTTCACATTTCTTTGTATATAAAAATATTTGTATATTTAATTATATGGTTATTAATTAAATTTATTACATTTTTATATGCTTATTAATTATATGTTTGGAATGTACAAAGCAGTTGGACCAAATGATGGAAAACGAAGAGTTTTTCACCATTCAATAAGGTTCAATTCTTTTGAGAGTTTCCCTTGAGCCATGGGGGCACCTTGAGGTAGTGGTTGAATGTGTGGTTGCACCCAGAGAGGCCATATTAACTAGAGAAACCATATTAAATGCTTTTGTAACTAACTGTGTGGGTTTACATGTTGTAATTGGCTTGTTCGTGGCATTTATGAAATAGTTGTATTTGGTGTAATACTAACAACTAATCTTTCAAAGTTACTGATTCTCCACACTCATTTGCGAACACTACAACATCTTCCTCCTATTGAACTGTAAAGCCAATAAAAAAATGTTTTTAATACTAATATTTTATATTTATTTTTAGTATAAATAATATTTCAAATTCATTTTAATATATTTAGAAATTTCTTGTATTTGTTTTTATAAGAAAATTATATATATTTAGAATATATATATATATATATAAAGTTTTAGAATATACATATATATATATAGATAAAGTTTTAGAATATATATATATATATATATATATATATAAAGTTTTAGAAGTTATCAAAGTTTAAGTTATATACAATATATACAAATTATTAATAACCTTGAGAGAGTGTCGATTTCCACATTGTTCATACTGAGAGAATTTTTCGGATAGAATTGTGTGAAGGATTTTTTATCCTATCCAACATTTCGAGTGGACACTCCAGCAATCATCAAGGACTAGAAAATTGAGTGATTAGAAACAACTACTTTGAAGCCTTTAAATAGAGAAAGGTTTGGCGACTAGCCATTAAAAATATTATTAAATTAATAAAATAGTGGTTAAGAGAAAAGGGTCAAAGTAAAGAATTAATAAAAATAAAAATAAATTATTCAACTTTAAAATATTAAAATAATAAAATAGAATGAGAGAATTAGGGGGTGAAAAGGAAAATTAAAGGGATAAAAAGGGGGGGTTAGACTAGAATCAATGAAATTAAGTGATGAATTTAATTGAACTATATAACTAAATATCAAGATATAAATAAGGAGAATGAAAAACAGTAGGAATAGGAATTTATAAATTGAATAAATATAAAGGAGAAGGGAGTACAAATTTAAGATTAAATGTTATAAATTTAATTTAACAATGTAACATGCCCCTCCCCACATTTACCCACTTTTACAAGCCTTTCGGGTAAATGTGAAGTGTAGTGATACTATGACATGACCCGACCTCCAAGTTCTGGTTGTGGAAGTAGGGATAACAAATTGACAACCTTACTCACACCACTCAGAAGCCTACAAACCAACCCAGATGGTCAATCCCTGAGTTGGACTCGTTTTTCTTTGACTAATTAACACCCCAACTGCATGCACAACAAGGAAAGGGCGCGATTATAGGCCTCCACCTGCATGCATAGGCTTGCCTCCATGCGCTTATGACCTAAATTCCTCAATTTAGTGCCTGTAGTCCCAATATCTAAGCCACTTTTCCAGGCTAACCTCCAGACCACTGCCCAAACTTCTTGTAACTTTCCAGAATCACATTTGACATAGCAACAATGTTAAATCTTCAAAATTAAATCTAAAACTTGACCTAGACTGCCTAGAACACACTAGACATTTCATCAAACATATGGTAAACATGTAAGTTATAGGTCGTGAATGCATATTTGAGTGTAAATATTTGTACTTTAGTAAAAAATCGCTAAGAAGGTATAATGCCTTCTCAAGTATCTACAACAACACTAGTTAGTTCATGCATTCATCAACCATTTGATAACTTATCAAAGCATACATGAGCCATAACTAGAGCACATCATAAATCATGCTTATAACAAGAATATTAACCATGATAGAACAACCATCAAATCATCATAATAACAAGTACAAGTACTCATCAATCACAATAGAAAATAACTCGTATTAACTTATATAAATTCCAACCAAGTTAGGGACTTCCACGTACCACTCGACCATAGATTGGGTTGAACCAAATATTTATTTCAGCCAATCACCCTAGTGTCATATTCCAAGCATGAATGTGGGATATCATGGGATAAACCAAGACATAAACAACTAAGGGAACCCAAAGGTTAAACCACTTCCACCCTCAAACTACCGTGATCTCACCTAAACCGGTCCCGAGATCATAAAGACAAACCAAGCTTGGATGCCTCAAAATTCCTTCACCATACCTTGAGGAATTTTCCTGTCTCCACTCACTTGTCGAGGGCTTCCCAAAGAAAACCATATCCACCCCCAACCCATGGGAATTTCCTAAGACCACCTTCCCTAGTTCCAAAACCTTCCTACAATCCAAATCTCAACCAAGAAATGAATCCCATCACACCAGGGTTATCCAAGAAATGGTAAGGCATGGTTGAAACCATTGTCAAACCTGGCATAACCCATGCCAATGATAGTAAATGAACCAAATAAATAAATGCATGTACCATGCATTCAAACCTCAGCTAAGAAAACACACATGCAACTTGTTATATGAAAAATCTTCCTGCTAAAGTTGTTGATCCAACCTTCTCCTTGCTTTCCTTTGCTTCCATTTTCCTTGATTTTCCTTCCTTTCGTGCTTGCTTGTTTTCTCCTCTTGGTGCTCTCTCTTTCTTTCTCAGTTGACCCAAGCTGAAAATTGGCAAAAACTGAACCAAACTGTCAAAAGTTGTGAATTTTATTTTATGCCTTTTTATTATTAATGTCTCTATTTTCTTCATTTTCCTTAATTTTCCTTCTAATTTCTCTTTGCCTTCATTTTCTCCTATTTTTATTTATTTTCGTAAATAAAATGTCAATTATTGCCTCTTTGACTTTTCCAATGCCTTTGCCAATTTCCTTAGCCATTAATAATCCAAAAGTGATTCTCACTATAGTGTTTGCCCAACATTCAACTAGGAAAATGTGTCCCATGACCTTGGTCTTATTTTGCTTTTATTATCCTTTATTACATTAACTTTTAACCCGGGCTTCTTACAAACCCCTCCCCCTCAGGTGAACATTGTCCTTGGTGTTCTATGACACTTATGTCTAGCAACCATTGAAAACAAAAACATATTGTCGATGGAGCTTTATAACATAACTCGATACAGTATTTACAATGACATCCTGCTGCCAAAAAAAAACATACCGCTTATATATATATATATATATATATATATATATATATATGTATGTATGTATGTATGTATGTATGTATGTATGTATGTATGTATGTATGTATGTATGTATGTATGTATGTATGTATGTATATATGTATGTATGTATGTATGTATGTATGTATGTATGTGTATATATATATATATATATATATATATATATATATATATACACACACACACACACACACACCCCAAAAACTCATTTGATTGAACCAACAAATAATGAAGGGTACAAAGTCTGCATTTGATCAACCATCTCCCATTTAGCTTTATCAGGAAAGTGCTTCCATTGCTCTTTAACTTTCTCTATTTCTCAATTCCAAAACATAAGTTGTTTCTATTACCATATGCATTGTGGTTATGGTTGGACTTATCCATCTCATTCCACCTACAATACAGACCAATCAATCACATGATCAACATCCTGGACATACTTATTGAGCAATGAAACATGGAAACACATCATGGACTTTCATTGTCGAAGCCAGTGAAATTCTGTAGGCCACTGGTCAAATCCTTTCAAGGCTATCAAAATGCCCAGAATACCAAGGTGTCATCTTGGCACATGATCCAATCCTCAAGGAGCTCCTCTTGGGCTTGATGCGCAAGTACACATGCTCCCCAACCTGAAACTCCTTGAATGCTTTGTGATGATATGCATAACTATCCTTTTTATCCTATGTTTCCTTTAAATTCCTCTTAATAACCTGCATTTCCTATTCCATCTCTACAAACATAGATGTTCAAATCAGAACCCTGTTCATTGGATCACTCCAGCTGATAGGAGTATTATAACTTTGTCCATAAAGAACCTCAAATGGACTCATCGCCAAGGACTACTAATACCCATTATTATATGCAAACTCTACTATTGGAAGATACTACTCCCACTTCCTCTGTTGATGCATGACATAATCCTCAACATGCCCTCCATAATCTTGTTAACCCTCTTTGCTGGTCCATCTACCTGTGGATGCCAAGTTGTACTGAAAGCCAAATCTATCCCCAATCATGGAAACAACTCCTTCCAAAACCTAGACCTAAAATTGGCATCTCTGTCTGATATGATCTTCTTAGGAACACCATGCAGTCTTACTATCTCCCCGATGAAGATGTAATCTACCTCACTAGTTGAATTTATAGACTTAATTGTAATAAAGTGAGCCACCTTACTCAACTTATCAACCACAACCATGATGGAATCATGTTTCTTCAATGTCCTCGGAAAACCTGCAATGAAGTCTATTGAAATGACCTCCCCTTTCCACTCTGGAATTGGAATCAGCTGTAACAAAATAGCTCGATTCTTACACCCTGCTTTTACCTGTTGATAGTCTATGTAGAAATTTTGAATAATATGACACATATTCGCAGAGATTATCCTGATTATACACTTATAAGCGGAACATGCATAATACATAACCTCCTCTACGTTGATCATCAATTTACAGAAGCAGAAACATTCACAGGCGCACATAGAAGCATCAATCAAACTCATTAACACAGTATGTATCCCGGGGAAAGCATCTCGCTAAAAACCCCAACTATCTGTATATTATATTGATTGAATCATGTAACATTACAAAGTACAATTCTTATCACAAGCAATCCAGTACTAGCTCCACCTGTTACACACAATACAGCTCAGATCTGATCTCCAAATCTCCCCCGCTGCTTGCCTGCCTCCACTGCTCAATACCTGCTCAAGAACTGATGAGAATGGCTTACCAAACTCGTATTTCACCTCAAAATAATCACTCACACTTTGTTGGACGTGAGCAAAGGCTACAATACTGGGCAAATACGTGAGAAAACTCATTGGCACACTCAATCCCTTGACTGTGCAAGATCTGGTGCACAACTATAGTCACAACTGATAGCAATCTGATTCTCTACCACCTGTCCCTGCTGAACTGAACATGCACTGACATGCAACTGAGTTAACTGATGTATTCAATAGTTTTATTATGAGTTAATAACTTGTGAATTAATTAATAACTAATTCACCCAACTCATCTCTAGTCTATTGATCAGTTAGACTAAATACAACCAGTTTAACAAAGCTAAACTGAACACAACTCCATCAACTGCACCTCCAGTCCACTAAACTCAACTCACTTGAGTTCTAACTGAAGTCCTGCATGCAAATATTAGTCATCCCATAGGTAACCACGTATTTCCCTCTGGGATCTGCATGTACCACATCCGTAGCTCATCCTGAAGTGCTCCAAGAGAATAAGGTCAAGTTTATAGTCCAAATATTATTATGAGACAATAATATTTGACTTTTCTATTTTTGACAGCCAGTCTAAAAATAGACTTTGATCACTCACACTGTGATCATTCACACTTTGATCAAAAATAGAAGTCCATCTATTTTTTCCCAACTTGACCAATCATCCATAAACAGCAACCTGCAATCCATAGACATGATCCATATGTCTAAAAATAGACTTGCGCCAAAAATAGCCTGCGGGCCCACTTAGTGAAGGCGACTCTTTTCACTAAGCTCCATCATCTTGTTGCACTCTCAACAAGCATTTCTTGTTGCACACTTTTCAACAGTCTAAACATATAGCAACAAACTCATCCACTTCTTTCTTAAGGTTTGGCCAATGATAGAATTTCTTAACTGCTATCAATGTCTTTTGATATCCCGGGTGACCTGAATACGGCTTAACATGAAACTCCCTCAAGATAAGATTCTTGAGCTCATTGTCATCTGGTAAATAGATATTGTTCCTGAATCTGACCAAGCCATCTACTACATAAATATTGTTCTTGAATCTGACCAAGCCATTTGCTATGAGATGATACTCCTCATCCCTATTACCTTCACCCTGCTGCTGTAGCATGTGCCTCAATTGTTGATACATGTCATCATGCTTCCCTACCTGCAATATCCACTCCTATAAGTCTGTCCCATAAGAACTCACTGCTGCAATATGATTCACCCACACTCTCCTGCTAAGAGCATCTGCAACCCTATTCTCCTTACCCTTGATGTACCTAGTCTTGAAGTCAAACTCACTAACAGTAGCCAACCATATAGCTTTTCTGGAATTCAAATTGGGTTGGTCAAACAAGTATCTCAGTGCACTATGATGACTCATCAGAACAAACCTCCGACCAAGAAGATAAAGTCTCTGCGTCTTCAAGGCATGAATGCTAGTTTCCAACTCAAGATCCTGAATCACATATTTTTTCTCATGCTCATTCAACTTCATTGACTCATATCATACCACCTATCCTTCCTTCATTGAGACTCCACAAAGTCCTCTCTTACAAGAATTTGTGCATACCATGAACTCTTTATCAGGATCTACAATATTCAAGACAAGATCATTTGTAAGCAAATGCTTCAATTGCTCAAAACTAGTTTCACACTCCTCAGTCCATTTAAACTTCTTTCCTTTTCTCTACAAATATGTAATAGGATAGGTAATTCATGAGAAGTTCCTGATGAACCTCTTGTAATTACTTGTTATTCTCATGAATGATCTAACCTCATCCACATTTCTAGGAGCTGGCCATTCCATGATAGCTCTAATATTTTCCGAGTCCATTGTTATGCCCTTCTTGGAAACAACATGTCCCAAGTAAAGAACTCGAGACTGAAAGAAATTGCACTTGCTAAGCTTGGCATATAATCAATGCTCTCTTAGCAATCTTAACATTGTTGTCAGGTGCTCTGCATGCCCCTCCTCATTCTTATAATATATCAATATGTCATCAATGAACACTATCACAAAATTGTCGAGATAAGGACGCAACACATTATTCATCAAACACGTGAAAGTAGTTGGAGCATTAGTAAGACCAAACAGAACTACTACAAACTCATAATGCTCATACCTGGTGCGAAATGTTGTCTTGTAAATGTCCTCTTCTTTGATACGTACCTGATGATATCCTGATCTCAATTCAATCTTCGGAAACATTGCTTCTCCCTTGAACTGATCAAACAAGTCATCAATGTACAACAAAGGATACATGTTCTTAATCGTCACCTTGTTCAAATACTTGTAATCAATGCACAACCTAAGAGTACCATCCTTATTCTTTACAAATAACATTGGTGCACCCCAAGGCGACACACTTGGCCTTACGTATCCTTTATCAAGCATTTCCTTAAGCTGCAACTTCAATTCCACTGACTCTAGCATGCTCATCATGTATAGTGCCTTTGATGTGAGTGTTTATCATGGTACCAACTCAATATAAAAGTCCACTTCATATGAGGAGGAAACTCTGAAATCTTTGCTAGAAATACATCCTGAAACAACTACAAAACTAGATACCTCTTTAAGAATTCAATATCCTCAGCATCCTTCCCTTTGTCATTGGAAACATGCACTGCAAACAATACACACCCTTTTCTACAACTATGTGTAACAATCTACCTTAGTCCTATGAAGGTACAACCAATCCATGCCCAAAATCATGTTGTATGAACCCAGTGGAAGAAAATTTAAATGTGTCGATGTAGGCATAACATTCATCTCAAATGCACAAGCTCTCACCAAATGATGAACTCTTTTCTTGATCCCTGTAGCTAACTACACCAACCAAGACTCTGCATGCACTTCTTTACTCAAGCCACACTTATCCATCATAATTATATCTAGGGTCAATCAAAATGGAACAACTTGATCACAAAGCTTACCTTCCATCTCAATAATGGATTTCTGATGATCTGCCTACTTGTTATCAAATGTTGCATAGATCCGAGGAATGCTCTATCCAACATCCCCAATTGTTTGTGCCTCCCGAGCAATATAAATATGAGGTTTTCCACCCTAATACAATGAACAATCCTTTTTGTGATGATCCTTTCCACATATCCAACACTGCAACGGTTCTCTGCCACTACCCTTATTCTTCTACTCTCTAGGTTGAGGTCCATGTCCCTTCTCAGTTGCACTAAAATTCTTGTAAGGAGCCACATTTTCCTTCTCACATGCCTCTTGAGGTCTTTCTCGCTTTGGAGGCCATTTTCCATTAGCCTTCTCATTCCCTTTCCAATCACGCTTAGGCTCATACCTATGCTTCGATTGCTCATAACAATGCTTTAACTTCCTGATGACTTCCTCCAATGACCAAGGCTCATCATACTCAATCTAATACTTAAATGCTAATGGCAGTTTGTTACACTAAATTTTGTCACCATGGTTGTCAATTCAAATCTCTCGCCATCCGATGAGTGTCTCAAGTGAATCCCCTATGAAGCTTGAAGTAAAACAATACCAGGGACAAAAGGATTTTTCGGTTGGATTGCTTAATTTTTTTTTTGAGTATCTGCGTAGTTTTCCTAGCCATTGCCTGCGCATGTGCAGTTTTTACCATTGTGGTCTGTGCAATTATGTGCACTATCTTCCACCATAAACTACAGAATCTTGTTCATGCAAGTAAAAATAAAAAAGCAAGTTCTAGAAGTTTTGATGGAGGAACCTTATCCAAATTAGAAACCTAAAACTACTACATGCTTGTGCCTCATCCCTTTGTTCATGGAACTAATCTCCTCCTATTAAGCATCATATCCCTTGAGGAGAGGAACAAGAAACCTCCTCCTCTTGCCTATAAATTGGACACAAGACTAGAGGATGAGAGAGACTTGGATTTGTAAACTTATGTTGTTGATCTTGGGTCTGAAGAGCTTGCCATCAAGGGAAGGAACATAAACCATTGGAAGAGGCTTGTGACATCAAGGCAGTCGGGTTGTAAGTTTGTTCTCCTTTGAATTTAATACAAAGTAGTTGTTATTTCCTAATTGTGTCTATCTTGATGTTATTTACGAGATTCCTTGATCGCTCACATGGTTTATAACTGATTGTTGATTCAACTATATGATGTATGTTAAGTTAGGGATTTATTTACCTTTGATTTTATATATGAGAAGCTTTTATCCCTTTGAATTATTTTTTCTATGTAGATATATTTTAGAGCATCATGGAGAAGATGTGGAAAGCATTGGGAAATCCTCTAAGGCATTGAGGAAAAGTTGGTTGTGGAAAGCACTGAAAGGACTTCTATAAGCACATCGCTAATAGGTAAGTGATTCTTCGTGTACTACATGTTTCATGTTTTAGTTATAGGCTAAGGAAAGGTAGCAATTATTTTGATGTTTGTTACTAGGTTTTGTTGGAAATATAGGGAGATCCTTCTTGTCCGCAAGAAGTGATTTGTCTACATAACAAATTGGCGACCATACTGGAGAACTAGAGTTACCCATTGTGGCCTGTTGTGACCCTTGACACCTTTAGGCCCTTTTAAGAATTGAAATTTCTGGTTTGTTACCTTTGTTTTTTTGTTTTTTCTTAAGTTTTTAGGTCCATGCAGTTTTCCATTAGAAACAGAGCGCAAATTTGCGCAGCTTTTTGCGGTGCACAGTACATAATTTCATTGAATTGAATTAGTGACTTGCGCAACCCTATAAATTTTTTGAAAAATCTAAGGTTTCTCTAATTTAAGTTCATATTTTTTGTTTCTATAACTTCTTAAGCTTGTTTACAATCTTCTAGAGCCTATATTAATTTGATTGGGTGTTTTGCATTTTCTTTTTGAGAAATTCTTAATTTGATTTCCTTTGGCCATTACTCAAAGGTTTGTCTCACTTTCTTAACAATTTTTGAAAAAAAAAATCTTAATTGTTGGGGGGGGGGGGGGGGGGGGCGCGAGCGATAAATTGTGTCTGAGTGTTAATCACCTTTGAGTGTCATCACTTTTGATCTTTGGAAATTTCACCCAATGTCCTTTACTTACACTCGATTGGTTCTTTAGTAACATTGGTGAAAGAAAATAGCCTTGTTGTTCTTTCGGTGATTTTGAATCTTCTTGTGTTTGTTTTGAAGAATTCTCTTGCATAGATTACATTTGCATAGTCAGAATTCTCATTTTTATAACATGAACGGAAATTGTGCGTAGATTACACAAATTGTGCATATATTAAATTGCATGGTTTGGCACTTAGGGCTTTGAATTGCATTGGAAAAACAGAAGTCGTGAATTCTAGAGTTGATATTTTAAAGAATAACCTCTCTCCTTACTTTAGCTAAAATTCATCGAAATGGAAAGATCACAATATCATGTTCAATTGCATTAAAGTTTTGGGTCAGGTCATAACACCATCAGTTTCAGATCCATTTACCCATTGAGTAAGTGTAAAAAAAAAAAATGTTAATAAAATCAATTAGAATTTTTATAATCTTAGGGCTCTTTCCACCTACATTAGATTAGGTTGTAGGGATTTGGAATAGGCAAGTGAGTTAACTTTCCAAAGTTGCGAAAAAACACTAGAATCTTGTGATAAGGAGTAAATCCATTTATTACAACTTGGCTATGGGATGCTCCTCCGACAAGGGAGTTAATCACGAGATCATATTGGACCCAGTGGGGTGATCGACCCCACTTCATTGGTTATGATAGAGTGATTTACACATATTACAAATGGTGTCGAAAGGTGCTTGGGAGTCACTTGAATGATAAACATCATATTGACCATGTTGAGGAACCTTTAAGGTTATTGAGCTTTGTTACTCTACCCTTGCGTGTACGTTCGATCTGTGACTATTCCCCCAGGTTAAATTGTTGTATGTGGTAACTTTAGAAACCATTCTTTTAGGTATTTTACCCAAGATGATAGTTGGGGGGGGGGGGGGCGGAGTCCCTGTTGTACTTGGATTAGACATTGACTACACTCACTTGGACCCTTTTGGAGGGTATTCTTCACTCGAGATGGCATAAGTGAAGTTACTTGCACCAGATCATGTTAATTGAGCATGTTGTCATCGTAACTAGTTCCACCCACTCTATTTTTTTTCACATTGATCTCTGCGATGTTAGATTTCATCAAACTAGTGATTTCGCTATGAGAATTTTGTATGTGTGGTTTGCCTCCTTAAAATTACTACTATGTTTTATTTTCTTGGTTTTACTCTTTACAGACCCTAGGTGTGGATTATGAATATTATTTACATTCTTAATAAAACTTATTTGAGTTGAATCTAATGGCAACCATTATGGAAGTTACTGATCAAATAATCCTTGTTAACAAGAATCCTAGTCCTTTTCCTAACATTGGAAATGTCGGTCCTCCTTATATGGCTACGTTGTCACTTCTTGGATTCAATATAGGTTTACTTGTGTGGTTATTTTCAACTTATTTAGTCCCAAACGCTCAAATTGTACCATCTCAACCAATTTTTTCACCTCAACCAAGTTCTCTGTCTCAACAATACCAACCGTTGGTTAACCCTTTACCTTCTTCACCCGAAATGTTTTCCTCCCTTTCTTCTTCTTCGCTTGGTAAAAGCCTTGATGTTAATAACCATGTGGCTAAGAAGAAGAATAAAAGGAAGAAGAAGGAAAAGAAGAAAGGTAAAAGAGAAGTCAACCAACCAGCTTTAAGTATGGAAAATGTTGAGGAACCACTCAAAAGAAACCACAAGCTCAAATTCCCTTGCAAACTTTGTAAGGGTGACCGCCTTCTTATTGATTGTCCTGGTATTCCAAAGGTGCTAGAAGTGTGGTCTAAAAATTCTTATCAACTTACTATTGATCCATCAACTAGTGATTGCCAGGTTCCCAGGAAAAAAGGTAAAGTTAGGTTTCCTTGTAGGTCATGTAAAGGGATTCATCACAGTCTCCTTTTCCCTCATATGGATGAAGCCTCAAAATTGTTGGAAAATTTTATTGTTTCATAGCAACAACTTCCAACTAGTTACCGTAAACTTTCTCCCAACCTACCATTAGTTGATGAAGTGATTGATCTAACTCCAAGTATAATCAATCCCACTCTTCCATTGGAGAGTGAAACACATATCACTAAGGTTGATGAAACATTGGTCGATCAAATGGTCGACTTGATTCCACATTCAGTCGGTCCGATTCTCCCTTTAGAGAGTGAAATCAATACCACTCAGGTTCTTGTTGTTACCTCAGATTCTTCTACACATGGGGTGTTTCACCTGTTTCCATTGAACATCCTCCAAGTAATGAGGTTATTTCCTTTCATTAGAGTAGACTGATAGAGCCTCCCCTTTTATTTCCTTTCATTGGAGTAGACTGATAGAGCCTCCCTTCCTTCTTCCACCCCTTTCCAAATAATTGTGAAGTGTATGGTAAGAATGTGCGTCGCACAAATGTAGATGAGGGTGCTTCTGCTAGTATTTTATCCTCAACCGCTTGGAAAGCTTTGGCTTCCCCTCAGCTTGTACCTATTACATATAATTTGTTAGCTTTTAATAGAACCATTAGTGAACCTTTAGGGGTTCTTTCTAAGTTACCCATTACTTTGGAAGGTAAAATTATCTATATTGATCTTATGGTAGTTCAAGGCCCCTAGGATTTCAATTTGCTCCTTGGGTGAGACTATCTATATGCCATGAAAGATGTTGTGTCCACACTCTTTTGAGTGATGTCTTTCCCTCACAATGGAAACATTGTGACTATTAACCAGCTTTCGTTCGTTTGTCTTCATTCAACTATCGACTATCTGACATCGCTAAATGTTCCTTATATGGAAGTGCTATCTACCCCATCAAGGGTTAATTATGTGGCAAACAGTCCCATGTTTCCAATTATTGATGCAAGTGATCCTCTCACTATTTGTTGGACTTATTTTGACTTAGATCTAGTAATTGACATGGTAGACCCTTCAATGGGGACACTTGAACCCGATTCTATTATCCCCATTAGTTCCCTTAACATGTGTTCCTTCGAGAGAATTATTCTTCCTTCTGATGAAGATATCTTGGAAGCCATGGTCGGGAAGTGTCCTTTGGCATGCGTTTCTTCCAAATGGAAGCCATGATCAAGGTTCCTGTGAGGATGGTTCTTTCACTATGTCAACCTCATTAAAAAATGAAACAAGTCCTCATATGGTTCTTTTACTATGCCAACCTCGTTAAAAAATGAAACAAGTCCTTATGAGGATAGTTCTTTTACTTTGTCAACCTTGTTAAAATATGAAACATGTCCTTATGAGGATGGTTCTTTTACTATGTCAACCTCATTAAAAAACGAAACAAGACACCCTGAGGATGGTTCTTTTATTGTGCCAACCTCATTAAAAATGAAACAGGTCATTATGAGGATAGTTCTTTTATTATGTCAACCTCGTTAAAAAATGAAACAAATCTCCATGAGCATAATTATTTTTCTTGTGTCAAACTCGTTAAAAAAATGAAACAATGTGATATGATCATAGTTCTTTTACTGTCTCAAGCTCATTAAAAAATGAAACAAATCCTCCCCTAATTAAATCGATTCTTTCACCTAATCTCGTAAATGAAGCTTAGGGGGCATGAAAACTTATTTCAAGCACAATTTCCTCTTTGCTTCAAGCTTGTGTAAAAATGAAACCACTCTCAAGCATAGTTTTTCTTTGTTCCAAGCTTGTATAAAAATGAAACCTATCTTGAGTCAATTTCAGTTATTATTTTCAAGACTCGTTAAACTCATGAAAATCGCGAGCTTCTTTTGCTAATTTTTCATGCTCATAAAATGCACATGAAAATTTCGATTTCTTCATGTCTTTTCATGCTCGTTAATTAAACTAAAAGTCGGTGATAACGAGTAAAATTTTATCACATTTTCGAACTCGTTAAAACTTATGAAAAAACGAAACCCCAGATTTACCTTTTAGCTCTTTTCTGACACTCGAAATATAAAAATATTGTCGAGCATGCTTGTTTTCTTTGAACAAAAAAAAAAAAAAAACCCATCTACTTGATAGAAGTTTACCACATTTACAAATCATGTGGACTATTTATGAAAAATGTATACCTTGACTAATCATGGTCAAAAGAGTTCTCTCATGTGTCATTTTACACTTTTCTGGGCTTGAGAGATTAAATTTACGAAAAAATGGCATTTCTAAGTTTACTTATGTTTTTCTCCTGACTCCCTAAAAAAGAAAAACACCAAGATTTATGATCTGAAATTGGATTTAAGTAATTTCTTCCTCTCTTCCAAAATCAAATAAACAAGACTTAGGACCATGTCAACGCTTTGAAATTTTAAAATTGGGTCTTACAATAACAGGTTTATTCATTGTCTCTTCAAATCATGAAATAGTCTCCATATGTAGCTAAGCATATAACACATAATCCATGAAAGCATAAAGAAGAGCAAGACACAAGTTTGTTGACGAAGTTCACCCCTCCTGGGCTACATCTTCGAGCCTATCAACGTGACTAGATCACTCATATATTCAGTATCAATGAAGTACATAAACAATTGTTGTAGGTAAATAAGTGACAATTACACCTACAAGGTAATGTTCTCCTACAAACAACTCTCACAACAGCAACGACTCAAAACATCTCCTTCAAAGACGACACACTTCAACCGAAATGAGTTAAAAACATCATGTGCATGCTTTAATTCCACATTGAAACATATAGTCAAAACTTCATGAAGAGAAGTTGAACCTGAGCTAAACCCTGCTAGTTACAACTATTATAGTAGCCTTATAGAATTGAGAATACCCCTACAAGGTCTTCTCCAAGCCCAAAAACATCCCAAAACTGCTTCCAATCCTTGAGTGATCCATACACCTTTAGTCTCAATGTTGTAAAAATACCTTGTAGAAGTGATCAAATAAAAAAAATAGAGGTTACCAGTGGATTCAGAACATCCAAAAACCCCTAAGCAGCCTCTTTCTGAGCTCAATTTGGATAAAAGCTCCAAAATTTATGAGCTTCCAAGCTCTCTCGTGAATTTCTATGTTAACCATCCTACAATTCGACCTAAACCTAGCTTGAGCACCCCAAATCCAGAACCGGTGCGCAAAACTAGCCTACAATCCTGCCCGACACGCTAATTTGTCAGACAATTAATCTATCCTCTAATGCCCATTTCCAAAAATTTAGGGTCCACATGGGGGCCATGTTCCCAGGGGTCGGGCTAACCGCCCGCCCCCGCTGGCCAGGCCCCCAACGGAAAAATGCGTGGTCAGTATGCGCCCATAGAACTCGAGCTAGTGCCAAAATCCGTACCTCGAACCTTAAACTCACCAACGGTCAATTGAAGTCCCTTGTAGCCTGGGGTCGGCCCCCGCTGCAAGCGCCTAGGGCTGGCCCCTTTATCGATCTTCACCTGAGGTTACATGGGCTGCATATGGATTGGGGTTGACCCCTTTACCTTTCCGCTTGTGATTTTGTGCTTAGCTCTGGTGCATTATTATTGTGGTGGGCGGTGACCTCAGGGCTAGGGCTAAGCCCTATCCCACAGTCCTGCCCCTTGGTTCTCTTGGAAGCAGTGACCAAGGTTGGGGCTTAGCCCCAACCCTACCCGCAAACATGTAAGCCCCAACCCTACCCGCAAACATGTCGACGGTAAACCTTAAATAAAAATCGTGAACATAGATTATCAAGTGGCATGGTTGTGGTGCAATGGTAAACGCCTTGTGTTGCTTGGTAATAGGTCGTAGGTTCTTGGGTTTATTATTTCCTTGGGTTTATATGAATTTTGGGGGACTCTACAATCTGAACTAGGGTTTTGTCGCTGGTCACCATGGTGGGGCGTAAAGGAGGGAATTCGTCTCCCTCCTACAATCAAGTGGTTTCGAACAGAAGCAAGGAGTCAGATCGCATCGCTTTAAGAAACCAACGGAGGTGGCAACAGAGGCTACGAATACAGAAAAATTGGAAAATATCAGACCTCATGGACAAGAAGAGAATCATGAGGAAGCTAGTAAGGAGAGGAGGACAGAGGTTAGAAGTCAAAAAGTTGCTCCTATGAGTACAACAGGGTTCTGTAAACCCAAGTCGGCCACTATTCCTTGGGTCGTTTTAAGTGACCCAGCGCTACAGGTGCACAGAGATCACATGGCGGAATATGTGGTTATCTGCAAATTTATGGGGATTTGGCCGACAGAGAAGGCTTTGCAAGCATGGATAAGGAACCACTGGAAACCAAAGGGGGAAATCAACCTTCACCTTAGGTCCAAGGGCTTCTTCACGGTGGTGTTCACAAGCTTAGAGGATAAAGACAAAGTGTTTGAGGGAGGACCCTATTTTTACGCTTCGACAGGCCTTTATATGCAACCATGGGTAATGAACTTTGTCCCAGAACGAGAAACTTTCACATCGGTACCGGTATGGATAAGACTCTACTCCCTTCCTTTAGATTATTAGCTGCCAGAGTCTCTAAAGGCTATCGGAAACAAGCTAGGGCATTTTATAAAGATCTCAGATGCTACTCTAAGAGGCAAATACACATCCTTTGCATGGATATGTGTGCAAATGGACTTATCTGGGGCACTTCCGAATGCAATCATTTTAGAAGTGTATGATGAGGAATGGGTGCAGGCGGTGGACTATGAACACATCCCATCTAGGTGTCATAAGTGCCATGAACATGAGCACCTATACAGGGACTGCCCATTGAACAAGCTGGAGAGAAATACGAAAGCCACTATAGGCAAAGATCTCGAGGGTTTTACTAAGGTTGGGGGTAAAGGTAAAGGAGGCAAGCGGTACCAAAAGAAAATAAATGAAGACAGGCAACCGAGCCACAATAGTTTCAAGATCTTAGAAGAAGAAGTTGGAAACAACGGGACAAACCAGGAATCGAAGAATATTCCCACTGATAAGGAAAGGGATGCTAATATGGAGGATATACCAATAAAAAAAAAAAAAAGGATGATATGCCGAGCATTATGGAGCTCAGTAGGGACCATGAGATGACCCCAAGTGAGGCTGGAACGGAAGACCATGAATTGCAGGAGATTTTAGAGAGGGAGAATTAGATCTAGAAAAGTTTCTGGAGCAGGGAATCACCAAAGGGGTAGACTCTCTGCCAAAAGAGGACTTTGATAGGGTTCAACAGCTCTTCCTCTAGAGATCACAAACGAAGTGTTCTGGAGTCAAAATAAACTATGATAGAAAAGAGAATAGAGGGGTGAAAACGATGGAGGATACACAGATTCATTCTTCCAAGAACCCGGGTAGGAAAAGAGGAAGAAAAAAATAGAATGATTTGTTGACTGAATGTGGGAAAATTATGATTAACTCAGGTAAGATGAGGGATCTTACTAGTTACTCCTTTAGAAACCTTTCTTAATGAATATTACAACCTGGAATATTAGGGGTCTATGCAGTAAAAGGAAACAAATAAATCTTAGCAGCAGAATAAAAGAAGAAAAAACATTTATGGTTTTTATTCAGGAAACAAAATGTTCGATGGACAAGATCAAAGAGATACACAGAAAATGGTTAATCAAGTATGAGTGTCTAGAGGTTAAAGCAGATGACTCGGCGAGTGGGATTATTACGCTATGGGAGCCTCAAAAACTTGGAATCCTGGATGCTGAAGCTTCTAGGAACTATCTATCACTGATTCAACCTTTGGGTGATAAGGAGATCTACATGATCACTAACGTCTATGGTCCTAAAAAACTAGAAGAGAAACTTAAGCTTCTCAGCTCCCTTGAGGAGCTGAGAGATATATATCCTGATATGCCCTAGATTATGGTAGGGGATTTCAATATGATCAGATCTCTTACAGAAGAAAAAAGGCGGTACTAGAAAACTAGGCAGACACTCCATTGCCTTCCAAAACTTCATGAATAACATGGGGCTAGTGGACACTGAAGCAGTAAATGGCACTTTTACTTGGAACAATAAGAGGGGAGGGGCTTCTCAAGTTGCCTCTAAACTAGATAGATTCATAATCTCAGAGGACCTCCTTCTCACAGGCCTTGATATGTCAGCTTTAATCGTTCCCTTCGGAGGCTCTGACCACTGGCCTATCCAGTTTGAACCTACTTTTATGGGTACATCGAGGAATAGACCTTTTAGGTTTGAAAATGTCTCGCTCTCTCACCCTGACTTCACCAGCAATATTAACAAATGGTGGATGGAAGATATGCCCGTTCAAGGCACTAAAATGCTCATGTTACAGTAGAGACTTAAACACATCAAATCTAGGCTTAAAGATTGGAACAAAAAAGAGTTTGGTAATATTTTTAAAGCCAAAAGAGAAGTTGAGTAGAAACTCCAGGGATTAATCAGATCATCATCACAGAAGGTTTTACCAATGAACGGAAAATTTAGCCTGACTCTCTTCACAACAAATGGGAAGATCAGTGCATACAAGAGGAGATTTTCTAGAGACAGAAATCGAGGGTGCAGTGTATTAGAGAAGGAGAAAGAAACATGAAGTTTTTTCATAGATCAACCTTGGATCACAGATCACATAACAGAATTTCAAAACTTAAAGATTCTCAAGGAAAGAGCTCGTCTCTCACAAACAAATGGAATTTGTCCTAGTTCAACACTTCCTTAACATAGCAGAGGAGCCTCTCGTCGACAGATCTCGGTTCATTAACAAATTCACAAAGTTCATTCCTAAGCTTGTAACCAGGGAAGACAACCAAAATCTTAACAGGCCAGTGTCTGAAGAGGAGGTTAGTGAAGTTATCAATGAGATGCAAAATGGGAAAGCTCCTGGCCCTGATGATTTCAATGTGGACTTCTTCAAAGCTTGTTGGAAAACAGTGAAACAAGATATCCTTGATGTTGTGGAAGACTATAAACGATCCAAAACTGTTTTGAAGGCTCTTAATGCCTCTTTCATAGGTTTGATTCTAAAGCAGGAAAAAGTTATGACACCAGACAGATTCAGACCCATAGCCTTATGTAAAGTGGTGTACAAAATTATTTCCAAAGTGATCGCTAATAGACTCAAGCCCCTTCTTCCTGTTCTCGTCTCAGAGGAGCAAACTGGATTTGTGGAAGGAAGAAAGATTCTCAACAACATCATACAAGCTCACGAGGTGGTACACTCTCTTAAGAGAAATAAGCAAACGCGTATGATCATGCAGCTTGACATAGCGAAAGCTTATGATAAGCTAAGCTAGTCTAACATCAGGGCAGTGCTAAGAGCTTATGGCTTCGACCACAACTGGATAAGATGGGTTATGGCCCTTGTATCCACAGCTAGCTTCTCCATTTTGCTTAACCGCTCTCCCTCTATAACCTTTATGCCTTCTAGGGGTCTCAGACAAGGGGATCTACTCTCTCCCTTCCTCTTTGTTCTCATGATGGAAGGGCTAGGCAGAGTGATTAAAATGACAAATGTTGAAGGAAGAATCCAGGGTCTGAAACCTACCCTGGATGGTGCTGCTTCTACTCATCAACAATTTGTGGATGACATAATGCTACAGTGCATTCCTACGGTCAAGGAAGCGAGAGCTTTCAAACAAATCCTGAACGACTTTGCTTTGGCCGTTGGTACAAAGGTAAGCCTTGACAAATCAAAGGTTTTCTTTTTTAACACTGACATTGCTATTCAAAGGAACCTCACTAGAATTCTCGGGTTTCAAAGGGATCAGTTACTTTCCAAGCATCTTGGAATGTCTCTTACGGACAAACCTCTAAGCAAGGGAGTGTGGGAGCCGGTAACTAATAAACTTCAAGACAAAGTCAGGAAATGGACCTGCAGGTCTTGGAATTTTATGAGGTGTCTTGTGCTTACAAAGTTTGTCCTGCGGGCTATACCCATTTTCATGTTTTCAGCTTTTCCTACTCCTAAAGGAGTTATCCAACAAATCAGGAGTATTCAACGAGATTTTCTTTGGGGCAAAGGGGAAGAGAAAAAGAAGTGGGCTTTGGTAGCTTGGGACAAGCTCTGCAAACCTAAGGCCCATGGTGGTTTGGGGCTTCATGACCCTGAAATCCTCAGCAGAGTTTCGGGAGCCAAACTTTGGTGGAGGTGGCTCAAGGAATCGGCAACCCCTTGGGCCAAGCTTTGGAAGCAGAAATATGAAAATAATTGGCAAGAGAGGGATCATATCTAAATGTCAGGGCTCATCAAGGGCTCCCACATTTGGAACCTTGCTTGGGAGAATAGAGCCATTGTCCAACAGCATAGTTTCTGGGAGATCCGAGCTGGGAACCTTGCATGGTTTTGGGAGGATAACTAGCAGCAAGAACCAAATTTGTTTAGAGAAGAACTAACCGCTCTCAAGAATGACACTGACAACAAAGGTTTACTTATGGTAAGTGACTTCTGGGATCAGGTAAGGGACAATGGTAAATGGAGAATGTGGAAGGATCTTGGTTATAGTGAAGAGAGTCCTTTGAAGGCCCAGGCAGATTATCTTGCTCTTGACTTGGAACAGAGGAAGATTTTGGTGTCATCCTCGTATGACCAACTGAGATGGGGATGAAACATTGAAGGCACCTTTAACCTCAAAGAAGCTAAATTAATGGCCCTAGGTTTTGATTATCAAAACCCTGATCAGGTTTGGAATGATCTTTGGCAAAACTAGCAATGGATGAAAATCAAGTTGTTTATGTGGTTGGTTCACCAAAAGAAAATTCTCACATGGGAGAATATTCTAAAAAGGGGATTTGTTGGCCCGTCCAAATTCCATCTATGTGGATTATAGGAGGAGATGATGGAACATTTACTCAACCTCTACCCATTCACCTCTACCTTGTGGGATTGGGCGGCCTAAGTCTTCAGGCAAACTTACAGGGATAGACTCAGCATCACCAACACTTTGAAGAATTGGAGGAAAGACTTCTCAAGCAATGAAATCATTAACAAAGCTTGGAATTTGGTTCCAGGATTTATTATCTAGGATGTTTAGAAAGAACGCAATGGCAGGATTTTCAAGAACAAAACAGGCTCGACCCAGAACATCATTACCCAAATATTACGATATCTCAAAGATACAGTTGGAGCCCTTATGTGGAAAATTCTTGAGAACCCTCCTTCGCCCCAGGATGCTCGCATATTGCTGCAGTTGGGTCTCAATTCTCTGGTTCCCTTAGGCAGTGACAAGGGTGTGAGCAAAACAACTACTGGTAAAGATATCTGGCAACCTCCTCCTCATGGTTTTTTGAAAACCAATATAGACGGAGCCTCTAGGGGTAACCTAGGGATGGCTGTATTTGGCGGTGTCATAAGAGATGAGCAAGGGTGCATAAAGGATATCTTTCACAGTCATTTGGGGATTGCCACTAATAACATGGCAGAGCTCATGGCCTTAGAGCAGTGCCTGGAAATCCTGATCGAGTCAAATTTACACAACGCCATCATTGAAGCTGACTCTGAATTGGTCATTAATGCGGCCAAGAAAACGTGCAATGGAACAGCACCTAGAAAAGTGTCGAAACATTGGAGGCTATCGTAGGTCTTTCAGCGTATTCATTCCCACTTGCGAACCCTAAGAACTTTCAGCTTCGTTCATGTGCGAAGAAAAGCCAATATGTTAGTTGATCGTCTAGCGAATGAAGGAGTGCTATGTAAGGAAAGCTACATTCGGTACGATTGGAATTCTACACCCTCTGGTAAACTGCGTGATGACTGTCAATGATAAGCGGCCAAAGATATGGAGTACTTCTATACCATGAGTAATGAGCAGGAGGAAGACTAGTGGAAGTAGGAGAGTGTCGCAGTAAATCCTAACCGTCGATCCCACAGTCAATGCTTAAGTCAGAGCTAACTACAGGGGATGAGTATTTGGTAAACAACGTGCTAGTTGAAGGGTCGCAGACCATAGGTTTTGATGGCCTTCGTTATTGAATGGCTATCGAGTTTGAAAATGATCGTAGGTTAAGTCTACCAGCAGACTTGAAGATTTATAGATCAATGGTTTATAATCTTTATCGACTCCGTAAAGCGGGTAAATGTCACGCTAGTTTCCAATCCAATACCATTGAGGACCATCAGATCAAAATGGGCTTGATCGAATGGATATCGGGTTTTAAAAGTGGTCGGAGGTTAAGTCTTAGAGCGGACCCGAATTTATATAGACCAATGGCTTATAATCCTTATCGGATCCGTGAAGTGGGTAAGAGTCGCACATGTTTCCAGTGTGATATCATTGAGGATCGTCGGATCATTTGAGTTCTTGATCAAAAGGATATCAGGTTTCAAAATGGGTGGAGGTTAAGTCCAAGAGTGGACCTGAAGTTTTATACACCATTAGTTTATTTTCTTTGTCAGCTCCATGAAGCCAATAAGGGTCGCGTAAGTTTCCGATGCAATTTCATTAAGGACTGTCGGATCATTGGGGTTCTTATCGAATGGCTACCGGGTTGTAAAATGGTCGGAGGTTTTATGTGTAAGGTTTTGGGTTTTGTAGACGTTGTTGACTGCTAATCATCAATGGGTCTGTCTTTTGTTGGTATTTACACTTGTAAAGATGTGTGCCATATGTAATCTTTTTATCTGTTAATTGAAGGCCCCACTCTTACTTGACCAAAAAAAAAAAGGTCGCAGGTTCAACTCCGATGGGCTACTCGGCCTCCATAACAAAATTTTAGACCACCCTTGGGAGGCCACGTGGCTACCTTCGAATGGCCCAGGAGTCCCTCCCCCATTAGTTCTCCAATCACAGAGTCAACAACTAATTAATTAATAAACTAATCTCTGAGCCAATCACAAAGGCCAAATGGTGAAAACCCACTAGCCAATAAAATTGAAAATTTTGAACCAATCAGGAGAGGCCATGTGGCAGGCTGCCACTAGCCCAAAATGTCCAGTCACCTATCAATTTTGCCAAATTTTACATGTTTGAGATTTCCATCAAAACACGATATTGGGAGCATACGATATCGGTTTTGCGTGAAACGACTTGTGTTGGATTCAGATCGCCAAGATCTACACACTGGTACAATTTTTGATCATTTTTGAACACTTTGAATTTTGAGCATAAATTTGATCAGCTAATGACTTTACTTTCTTTCGGCTCATCAAATCGCAAAGATATATGCACTGTTACAGGTTTTGAGCATTTTTTAACACTTTGAATTTTGAGCATAAATTTGATCACCTAATCACTTTACTTTCTTCGGGCTCGTTAAAACTTTATGTTGAAGGAACTACATGAGTTTCCTTTTTGTGTCTTTTAAAACTCTTTAAATATGAAAACTTTATCGAGTTACGCCTTCACTAGACTTATTAAACATAAACAGTGTAGGACTCATCAATAATGACGAAGACCGAACCACTCCTTCCTAGGGTTCAATAAAAATACTCTAAAGGATGACTTATAGGACAAGCACATGTTATCCTCCTCAAGCTTGCGTAAAAATAAAGAGGTGCTTGCCAGTAATGGTGGGGGGGAATTGGGAAAGAACATTTTTTTTGTATTGTAAGAAGGCATTATATCGCTCTTGAACATGACAATCTATCACCTTTGTGTCTGAGTTTCGAAATCCATTTGCCTCTGAATGGGTCATACCTCATTAAAAGTCTTCAAATTGGTTGTTCATCCCATTTTTTAGTCAAACACTGCCAAGTCGAAATATCACGTCACCGATATGTTCAAGAGAAGTCCAACCTCAGTCAAAATTGCCTTGAAAATCATAACCTTCAATCGTGTTGGTCATCCCTGAGTCAGTCCTGAATCACTCCATTTTGTTCTTAAAAACTTAATACCCATTTCATGTTGTTGACGGGGGATACATCAAGGCCCTCCTGTGATGGGTCGCTTCCTGTCGACGCCAGTTAATTATACAGGAAGTTGAATTAGAAACCCCCTTTCGGTACCTTGAAGTCTACATGCCTTAATAACAGGTTTCTCGCTGTCGATGATAGGTTCTCATCATTGGTCTTCAATCAAATGATTCTATGAGTGTTTGACTTCAAAACATTTAATTGCACTTCATAGATTGTACTAGAGTACCTTGAGATCCCTTGTCATTATTGGTGGTTTCTCTCACACATGTTAACGTTTACATCATTGACTGACAATCATATGGTTTCTACCATGTTCGACTTCAAGACATTTACTCACATGGTTAGATTTGTACATTAAGAGATGGAGATCCAGACCCTGGATCTAGTTTCATCCATCCAGGCTGCGTGGAGTTATTAAATATTCATGATTGTAAACATAGATCCGTTGATGGTTGCGTCCATATTGTGTATTTTGTTGACATGGATCTTCAGATGTATTTCTATATTGATTCTTTGAGATACTTGTACTCTAAGTATTGGAATGCCTACCTCACTGATTTTTATATGAAAGCATGATATGATAATCCTTAATTATTTGTTTTAGGTCTTCTGGTCTGAACCTTTGACATGATAAAGTGCTTCAGTCATCAAACATCCTTTATGGATTTGCATTAGGTGTAATCTATTATGCTAAATTTTGTCACTATGATTGTCGATTCGGATCTCTCGTTGTCTGATGAGTGTCTCAAGTGAATCCCCTATGAAGCTTGAAGTAAAACAATACCAGGGACAAAAGGAATTTTGGGTTGTACTGCTTAATAACCATTTTTGAGTATCTCCGCACTTTTCCTAGCCATTACCTGTGCATGTGAAGTTTTTACCATTGTGGCCTGCACAACTCTGCACACTATCTTCCACTATAAACTGCACAATCCTATTCACGCAAGTAAAATAAAAAGCAAGTTCTAGAAGCTTTGATGGAGGAATCTTATCCAAATTAGAAACCTCGAACTAATACATACTTGCACCCCATCCCTTGGTTCATGGAACTAATCTCCTCCTATTAAGCATCATATCCCTTGAGGAGAGGAACTAGAAAACTCCTCCTCTTGCCTATAAATTTAGCACAAGACTAGAGGATGAGAGAGACTTGGATTCATAAACTTATGTTGTTGATTTTGGGTCTAAAGAGCTTTTCATCAATAGAAGGAATGAAGATCATTGGAAGAGGCTTGTGACATCAAGGTAACCAGGTTGTAAGCTTCTTCTCCTTTGAATTTAATACAAAGTAGCTTTCTTTCCTAATTGTGTCTATTTTGATGTTATTTGCGAGATTCCTTGATCACTCGCATGGTTTATAACTGATTATTGATTCAAATATATGTTGTATGTTAAGTTAGGGATTTCATTTACCTTTGATTTAATATGTGAGATGCTTTGATCCTTTTTACTGTTTTTTGTCTATGTAGATCTATTTTGGAGCATCATGGAGAAGTTGTGGAAAGCATTAGGAAATCCTCTAAGGAATTGAGGAAAATTTGGTTGTGGAAAGCACTGAAACGACTTCTACAAGCACATCGCTAATAGGTAATTGATTCTTCGTGTACCACATGTTTCATGTTTTAGTTATAGGCTAAGGAAATGTAGCAATTCTTTTGATGTTTGTTACTAGGTTTTGTTGGAAATCTAGGGAGATCCTTCTTTTCTGCAATAAGTGATTTGTCTGCATAACACAGTCCATTGTCAAATCTTTGAACCTTCGTCTCCTCATCCTTGAGGTAACGCACATACCTCAACAAATCCAAAAATTTAGTCGTATACTCTTCATATGTCACGGAACCCATCTTCAACTCATAGAACTCCTTAGCCTTTCCATCATGACATCTCTCGGACAAATACTTGTTTTTTAAAAGTCTCTTTAACTCATGCAAACTCAACTCCTTTGTCCTAAACTCTCTTACATACTTCACATATTCCCACCAAATAATGCCTTTACCTTAAGACTAAAAATAGTTATCTTGGCTTTCATATTCTCAGTATAATCATGCAACTTGAAGCACTTCTTCATCCCAAGCAGCCATGCTTTTACATCATCTAGCTTCTTCAACTCTCCATCAAATGTAGCAGACTTGGATTTCTTTAACTCATCTAGAAATTAACCCCTCTCACTCCTCTTGTAAGGATGATAGCGATGATGACCATGATGTCTATTTAAACCAAAACTAGAATAGAACCCATAAACACTACCTCTCTTGTCAGGTGTATCCAACCATCTGTCACCTCTAACTGTGTAATCCTTATTCAACATATGCCTTGATCAAGACCTGTTACCATATGCCCCAATAGTCCTTTTTTCTTGTCCATAACTGATCCTTGGTTGTCCCTATCACTGCAAATCTGATAAACTCTGAAGAATCATTGCATTGACCTCGGCTTGTTGTTCCTAAGATCTGGCATGCCTTTCCTGTGACTAAATTATCCTATCATTATCTACCTTGCAACTCCCAATTTTTGCCTTCATACTTCTCAATATATATGCTATGTCAGGAGAGTACTCTTCTAATTGTTGCTCAGTTGATCTATAAGGGGATTCACGTGAACTGCAATGCACCATTTTGCTCTTCATCTCTGATATTCTACTTCCTACAAACATACCATGTTAGATAAACAAATATAAACATAATCAAACATACCTTAGTGTGCAGGGGAGGTTATGTCATCTGCACAAATCAATCCAGATTAGCATGATATTGATCCGGATTTAAATAGGAACGCAACAAATTACAGAGATAACCATAAACACAAAGATGCAGCGGAAATAATACTTCATTTCATTAATGTAAAATACTGAAATATGCTTACAAACATAAATGGAAATAAACCAGCTAGGGCGATGGTAGCTTATCTCTGAGAAGAGATGTGGTGGCTACATGCCTCTGGACTGCCTTACAATGAGGCTCAAGGGCCTTTTTATTATTGAACAATAAGAGAAAACCCTAAATAACCAAAACCCTAACCTGAGGAGATGTAACACCAAGAGTTTATGGGCCCCGTTGGGGTGAGTTGGACAACCAACTTCTCGGGATCGCGACTTGGTCATATTATCTCCGTTTGACGTGCATGATAACCCATTGGAAAGATCACTCTGAGGACTACGACAGAAAATATGATTTTAGACATGTAATCGTTGGCAGTAGATTTCCAAAAAAAATGTCGTTTAGGGCCTCAAAACGGCTTCGGAAGTTTAGGACCCAAAAAACTGCTAAAAATAGTAAATTGTGCTACAATTAAGGAAACTGAAAAACTAAAAGAAGCAATGGTGGGGGTCCAACTGGAATTGGTGGGTGGCCACCAATATCCACTTGGATCAGATATACATGTATATACACATAATGACACCATGATATCAAGCTATCAACATCATCTCAATCATCAGCCATGATGCCACAAACTATAACACCGACTATATACATGACAATTGTAGCCACTACAATGCATGCATATGACCGACATGTATGCATAACAATCACATCCCACCCATCCAATCCAAGTGTCTGAACCTGGAAGTTTTGATACCAATCTGTAACATGCCCCTCCCCACATTTACCTGCTTTTACAAGCCCTCCGGGTAAATGTGAAGTGGAGTACTACTATGACATGACCCAACCTCCAAGTTCCAGTTATGTAAGTGGGGTCAATAAACCGACAACTTTACTGACACTACTCAAAGACCCCAGACCACTCAAAAGGCTACAAACCAACCTAGATGGTCAATCCCTAATATGAATGTCGTTTTCTTAGACTTAACACCCCAATTACACACACAACAAGGAAAGAGTGTGGTTATAGGCCTCCAACCGCACGCATAGGCTTGCCTCCATGCAATTATGACCTAAATTCCTCAGTTCAGTGCCAACATTCCCGAGATATGAACCACTTTTCTAGGCTAACCTCCCGACCATTACCCAAAACTTCCTATAGCTTTCCAGAATCACATTTGACATAGAAACAATACTAAACCTTCAAACTTGAATAAAAAACTTGACCTAGACTGCCTAGAACACACTAGACATTTCATCAAACATATGGTAAACATGTAAGTTATAGGTCATGAATGCATATCTGAGTGTAAATCTTTGTACTTTAGTTGAAAATCACCGAGAAGGTCTAATTCCCTCTCAAGTAGCTGCAACAACACTAGTTAGTCCATGCATTCATCAACCATTTGATAACTTATCAAAGCATAACAAGATTCATAGCTAGAGCACATCATAAATCATGCTTATAACCAACATATAACCAGAATATTAACCATGAAAGAACAACCATCAAATCATCATAATAACAAGTACAAGTACTCATGAATCACAATAGTAAAATAACTCTTATTAACTTATGCAAAAGTCAACCAAGTCAGGGACTTCCATGTACCACATGACCATAGATTGGGCTTAACCAAATCTTTCTTTCAGCCAATCACCATTGTGACATAGTCCAAGCATGAATATGGGATCTCATGGGATAAATCAATATATAAACAACCAAGGGAATCCATAGGTTAAACCACCTCCACCCTCAAACTATTGTGATCTCACCCAAACTAGTCTCGAGATCACAAAACCAAACCAAGATTGGATGCCTAAGAATTCCTTCACCATACCTTAAGGATTTTTCTTGTCTCCACCGACCTGTCGAGGAATTACCAAATAAAACCATCTCCACCCCCAACCCTCGGGAATTTTCCATATGCCACCTCACTCGATTCCAAAACCTTCCAGCAATCCAAAGCTCAACCAAGAAATGAATCCCATCACACCATGATTATCCAAAAAATGGCAAGGCAAGGCTAAAACTACTGTTGAACCTGACAAACCCCATGAAAATGACAACAAATGAACCAAATAAGCAAATACATTTAGCATGCATTCACACCTCAGCTAGGAAATCACACATGCAACCTGCAACCTGCAAAATATTCTCATTGAAGTTGTTGACCCAACCTTCTCCTTACTTTCCTTTGCTTTCCTTTTCCTTCCTTTGGCTTCCTTACTTGCTTGGTTGCTTGCTTTCTCGTCTTGGAGCTCTCTCTTTCTTTCTCACTTGACCCAAGCTTAAAACTGACAAAAAGCTCAACCAAACTAAAAAAAGTTGTGAATTGGTTCTCTGATGCATTTTTATTATCGATGTCTCTATTTTCTTCAGTTTCCTTCTAATTTCCTTAGCATGCAAATATGTGCCTCTTCACCTTCTTTTTCTCCTATTTTCCTTTATTTTCATAAATAAAATGCCAAATATTGCCTCTTTTCCTTTTCCAATGCCTTTGCCAATTTCCTTAGCCATTAATATGCCCACTATAGTGTTTGCCCAACATTCAACTTGGAATATGTGCCTCGTGACCTTAGTCTTATTTTCCCTTTATTACATGAACTTTTAACCTCGGGTTGTTACAAACAAATAATGAAATATATGGATATAAATAGGAAGGAAGAGGGTTAGAAAGATAAGAGGGTATGAGATTAAAAGACTAATTGATCAAACAAAATGAGGAAGATAGGAAACAAGAAGTGGGGGGGGTGGGGGGGGGGGGGATTAGGACGGAGGAAAGGAACTAACGAAGAGGAAAGTCGGACTGCTTAGCAAGGTGGTGGATAACAGGTTTCCATGAATGACTTAATTTATAACCATCTTCCCTATTAAAGTTGTTGGGGTGCTTTTCTATTTCGAGGTCTTCCCTAATGATTATGGAGTTGAGAAATGGGACAAATGCAAGGATTTTGGATTGATTAAAGCAGATAAAATGTTTAGAATTGAAAGAGTGCTCAACAATGGAAGACTTCGAAAGGAAAATATTATTGATATCAACAATAGGTTCTTTAAGGCAAGCTTTGAAGGGACGCCTAGTTTGGCCAATGTATGAATTCCCACATGAACAAGGAATTTGGTAAACCCTTGAACTTAGCATGGGGTTAAACTTATCTTTGGTTTTTCAGAACATTTATTTCAAAGTTTTATGGGGTTTAAAAATGGTCTTAATGCTCTTTTTTAACGGGACTTTAGCAATGAGTTCGGTGGTCCCTTTATGTAAGGGAGAGAAACTTGGCCTTGGGGAGGAGAGGAGACATGGTGATTAGAATTAGAATTAGACATAGTTTTAAATGCTTTATTGATATGAGAATAGGTATAGCCGTTGGCTCTAGAAGTCATACATTGGCCATACTAGGTGCCCCTTCAAAGCTTGCATTAAAGAACATATTTTTGATACCAATCATCTCTGGCTTTCGAAGTATGCCATTACTGATCACTCTTTCAATTCTAAACATCTAATTTACTTTAATCAATCCAAAATCCTTGCATCTCTCCAATTTCACGACTCTAAAATCATTAAAGAAGCCCTCAAAAAAGAAAAGCACCCCAACAACGTTAATAGGGAATATGGTTATAAATTAAGTGAATAGTGGAAACTTGTTATTTGCGACCTCACTAAGTAGTCTAACCTTCCCCTCTGTTTTCTCCTTTTCCTCCTTCCTAGCCCTCCCCCCCCCCCCCCCCAACTTTTGCCTTTTGTTTGATCACTTATTCCTTTGATCCCATAACCTTTTATCTTTCTAACTCCCTCCTTCCTATTTCTATCCATATATTTCATTATTTGTTAAATTAAATTTATAATAGTTAACCTTAGATTTTTACCCCCTTCTCTTTTACATTTATTCATTCTATAAATTTGTATTCCTATTGTTTTTCATTCTCCTTCTTATTATCCCTGTTGCAGGCAGGTGATAACGCATTATGTCTAGCATTGACCATCAATTAATCCTTATTTGACAAAAAATTACATAACAATCTATACAATTGACATTATACAACAATTTATTTTTTAAGTATTAATTATTTTTTTTACATCCTGATTGATTCAGTGGGCTTTAGTCTTATTTTGTAACGATAGTTATGTACCATCTACGGTCATCAGTTCATAAATAAGAATGTACACACACTTATTCCAATTTCCCTTAATATGTGATATGACTATTAAAGAAGGTTTTTGGAGCAAGCATGACTTCATTTATTGCTTTAACTTACCAATTTCCCTTTCTTATAGAGTATAAACATATCTTCCTCGGGTGATAAAGCTTCGGTAATAAGTGTTACGAAGGAGATTTTATTGTTTCTTTCAGTTCATTCTTAAAAACACATCGAGCGAGCTTCGTACTCAGAGAATGCTCTCAAACTCTATTAATAGCTCACCTGTAAATGTAATACATGCATAGCTCGGAAAATTCCAAATTCAAAACCTTCAAAATGTACTCCAACACACTGCTATTGAACTAATTTTTTTCAAGGGTTCCATTATATACCCTTGTTGTAACTGAAATTGTGACAAATGACCCAAAGCCCCTGACCCCTTCGATTGGTGTGAGGTTCAAAACCAGCTAAGGTCTTCTCCTAAAGCTTTGAAACTTTGTAGCCCAATCATAAAGTGTTTTATCAATTCTTAGTATTTTATTTGTATTAAAGTTTTTTGTTTAATGAAATAAATTTATATAGAATTGAACATTTAAAAGGTTAAAATAATTTTAATTATATTAATTTAAACGATCTTCATTCTTTTATATAGAAAAAAATAGCATGTATAAAATTCATTTAGAAACCCTTGAATTATAAATTATCAAAAATAACATACAATTCAAACATAAATAAACAATATAAACAAAATTATTGATTTTCATAATTATAGTATACATGTATATCAATATTTTAATTCTATATAAGTTATTGGTATTCAAATAAGTATTATAATTCTATATCTATAACAATTTTAAGTAAATGATTTTTCTACTTAAGATGTAATTACATATGGCTATGCTTATACTTCACAATCACATTAGTAAATGTTGTTAACCCTTTAACCACTTTTTTTATTCTTTTTTTTTTCTTTTCTTTTTTCTTTTTTTTCTTTTTCTGCAAATTATTGTTTACTTATATTTTAACAAACACAACTCTAATTGTGAAATTGACCATACTTATTTTTAAAAACCACAAAGAACATGATTAAATTATTCACATGGAATAACATTGAAAAATTAAGCTAACAACCAATTTAAGTGTTTTTATTATTTTGCTTCCATGAAATCTGTAGTATATCCACTGACTAAATTATGAAATGTTTATAAGCAAAATGTCCATAGCTTTAGGAATTGTGCAATCAAAATTATGACATCATTCATAGATATATGTTAATATAAAGTAGAAGAAACTTTCAATAGGAAGATACATTTTACTACTACATTTGTTGGCATTATGATGTATGTGTTGTACTTGATGGCAACCCACTTGTAGCAGAACAACTCACTTGTACATGGTAACTAGATGAATGTATAGAAGAGATATCAGATGTAATAGAATGCATGACAGTAGTGTTTACAGATGCAATGAAATGCAGGGCAGCTTCAAGGAATCAATTCAGAAGGCAACTCACTCAAATTAAAGATCACAGTATAGCAGGTAAACAACAAAGAATTACAGATTAGTCTTCACAGAATGAAGAAAGAGAGGTATACGAAGGTTCACCATTGACCAAGCTACATATACACGCAGTTTCAATGTATACAAGTCGCGTATACGTACACACGCACTTTCACAGAAGGAAAAGTGCGTATACCTTGGAAAACTAAATTTTTGGTCCGAAGTATTTGGTCCAAGATATCCGGTCCGAGGTATTCACCCTAAATATTTGGTCCAAGGTATTGATCCTAAGTGGTTTTGGTCCATGGTATTGAGAAAGGCCTAAAACTATAAAAGGAGCAGAAGATCATTAGGCCAACGTGTGCGAGTATCGAATATCTGATGAAGTGTGAGATCTAGTATGCAGGTTATTGGGTTACGGTGCATTGTTGGATCTAAACCAAGGACGAACCTTAGCTGGATGAGAGATTAGATCTAATGATGGATCGGGAACTTAAAGCATAAAATGAACTATCCTTATGTGTTTTTCCTCATGTATATTCTGGATCTGAATACTGATGCATATATTATTCTGTAAATGGTATGATCTGGGTATAACTAAAGTCTGGAATAGCTGCAGAACTCTGAATTTACATTTGGAGATGTATACATTGGTTGGCTTTGAGCAAAGCGCGTGTACACGCAAATTCGACACATGGAAGTAGCGTATACGTTATAAAATCTATTTCAATTGTTTCTCTTTACTGTTGCAAAGTTCTTTGTTCTGGTTTGGGTTCTGGTTGCTGTATTCTGGTGACAGTATTCTGAATGATCATATTGATGGGTGGTCTAAGTGAATGATAGTTTCATCTATGGTTGGTTCAAACAGTGATTGGTTGATACAGATATATTTGATGATTGACTGATGTTGTTGATGGATCCAGTATGAAAATTTATGAAACGTGGTCCCTAAAGGAAGAAAGAAGGTTGTAGCCTTCTGTAGATCAGCGCCTACGTACTAATCAAACATATCGGCTAGTACAAGAGCTCGGGGTTGTAGCTCCCTTCCAGTAGAAGTTGGAGAACAAGAGAAGGTTGTAGCCTTCTGCAGGTAGAAGCCTGCGTACTGGTATAAGATTGCACCAATACAAAAATTGTAAATAGAATATTCTTATTATTAAAAGAAGACAGAGACGACAACAGTAGGTGGTTTTCACCCACATTGGGTTTCCACCTTATATCTTGGTGTTCATGTGTGTTGCTTATGTGTGATACTTTATTATGCTTTTACTGCACTGTCTAATGAATTCCTGCAATACTGATTAAAATTCAATACATGATAATTTGGGTAAATCAAAAGATCTCTGCATATACGCTAGTTTCATCAAGTATAATTGCGTATATACACTAGTTCATTGAGCTGAAGTAGTGTATACAAATCTGTTTTTGAAAATTAAATTATTGATCTAATAATATTGATTCACACCCCCCCCCCTCTCAGTATTATTTCCAACAATTGGTATCAGAGCAGGTCCTTTAGAAGAAGCTTAATCGCTTGAAGGAAGATCCATCATCATGAGTAATCAAGAAAGTGGGGGATCCATCAGACCGCCAATCTTTGATGGGAGCAACTTTGTTTATTGGAAGGTAAGAACCACAACCTATCTTCAATCTCTTAGAACCAATGTTTGGGAAATCGTGGAAGGAGGATATACATTTCCATCAGCAATTACTACAGATACGACAGGTAAAAAGCAATATGAAACCAATGCAAAGGTCGTCAATACATTATTGGGAAGTCTGTCACAATCAGAGTTTATCAAAGTTATGCATCTCAAATCAACCAAATAAATATGTGACAAAATCGTTCTAAGCTACGAAGGAGACTCTCAGGTAAAATGTGCTAAACTACAAACTCTCAGAATTCAATATGAAACTCTCAAGATGCACAATGATGAAAGTATAGCTAGTTACTTCTTACGTATAAATGAGATTGTTAATTGCATGAAGAATTTGGGTGAAGAGATAAAGGAAGTTACCTTAATTGAAAAAGTTTTAAGATCCTTATCTGTTAAATTTGAATCAAAAGTATCTGCCATAGAAGAAAAGTAGGATCTACAGACTATTACTATGACACAACTTCATGGAATCTTAACTACCTTTGAGATGAGAAAAGGAGGTCCATCAGATATGAGAGAAGCCGCATTTAAAGCTTCAACAAAAGGAAAAGAAGAACTCAATGAATCAGGACATATTTCAGAAGAAGAAGAGGAAGTAAACTTTGTCAAGAAGCTTCAACGGGGTTCCAGAAGATTCAGAGGTAAACTACCTTTCAAATGTTTTGCCTGTGGTAGAGTCAGTCATTATGCTGCCAAATGTCCTCATAAAGATAAATATGATAAAGGGAAGGAATCTGCAAAATGGAATAGAAAACAAAGTGTAAGTAAAAAGAGCTACTATACTCATGAAGACAGCGATGCTTTATCAAATAGTGATGAAGATGAAAGTAGTAATGACTATAGACTTCTGATGGCTTATGAAGATGATGATTTCTTGGATGCTTTAGATGAAGATGACCTTTATGAAGAAATATCTAAACTCAAAATCTGTTTAGAAGAAAAGAATATGATTATAGATACATTGACATACCAACTTGCTGAAAGAGAAAAACACAATGAAAAACTAGAATGTGAAATTGTGGGGCTAAGAAAGGATCTTGAGAAAACAAAAGCTCTCAATCTTAGATTTGCTAAAGGATCATAAACATTAAATGAAATTATCAAAGTGCAACATTCTTCTTTGATAAAGACAGGTCTTGGATATACTGAAGAAGCATCTCAATCACAGAAGTCGTCAACCTTGACTAAAAGCTATCTTGATGCAGCAAAGAGTAGTGAACAGTTTGACAATTGTCAGCAAAGGCATAAGGCAGATCACCAGGTAAATCAGGCTCAATTTACTTCAAGGATGAACAGAAGCCACAATCAACCTCATGTAAATAGTACTCAGTTTGCTTCAAAGATAAATATCAATAGAAACTACAATCACCAGGTCAGTGGATTCGATAATCGCAAGAACTTCTTTAATGGTCAATGTTTCTCATGTCATAATTTTGGACACAAAGCTGCTCAATGTGTTGCTTACAAAACCATCATGACTAGAGAAGCACGAAATCAAAGGAATGTGACAAAGATCAAGAAAAGTTCCTATAATAACTTTTCTCTTCTTGAAAATGAAATAGAATGGTCAATCTGTAACAACTTTGGCCATGAAGAATCTGAATGCAAGAGTAAATTTCAGCAAATATCTCAAAAGGAGCAAACTCCATTAAATCCCAAAATATGGAGAAAGAAAGAACTGCAAACAGAAAGATGTGGTATAGCCTTGTATGCAAAAGGAAAAGAAAACCAGTGGTACATCGATAGTGGATGCTCAAAACACATGACAGGTGACAAAGAAAAAATACACTCATATAATGCCTTAGAAAAAGAAAAGAGTGTCTCATTTGGAAACGACACTCCTGATGTCATAAAAGGTAAAGGCTCTGTTTTCTTGAAAGAAAAAGTTAAAGCTGGTAATGTTATGTATGTTGATGACTTAAAGCATAACCTGTTGAGTGTGAGTCAAATGTGTGATCAAAGAAATGAAGTAGTGTTTCGATCAAATTGATGTCTTGTTCGTGAGCTTGATACAGGAGAAACCGTGATCAAAGGTACAAGAACTTCGAACAACCTATACATACTCAAGGGAGGACAACAACAATCCTATCTAAGTAAAAATGATGAAAACTGGCTATGGCACAGAAGATTGGGACATCTAAGCTTTTCTCAAATAAGAAAAGCATGCAGATTCCAAGCTATTCGTGATCTTCCAGATATCAACATTCCTGAAAATACTATATGCAAATCATGTCAATTAGGTAAGCAAGCCAGATCTCACTTCATCGAAAAGGAAGGGTTAGCTAGTGAGCCTCTTGAACTTGTTCATACTGATTTATGTGGACCATCAAGGAAAAGGTCACATCGTGGAGAAGAATACTTTATATTGTTCATTGATGATTTTTCCAGAATGTGTTGGATAGGTCTTCTAAAGCATAAAGATGAAGCATTTGAAAAGTTCAAAGCCTTCAAAGCTTTGGTTGAAAATGAATCAGATCACAAAATCAAATGCCTCAGATCTGAATGAGGAGGGGAATTTACCTCAGATGAATTATTTGACTTTTGTGAACAACATGGAATAAAAAGGCAGTTCTCCACTGCAAGGACTCCTCAGCAAAATGGAGTGGCAGAAAGGATGAACAAAACTGTTCAAAAAATGGCTCGTGCTATGCTAGATGAATCTAGAACTCCTGCAACCTTCTGGGGTGAAGCTGCATTCGCCGCTGTCACTATTCTCAACCAAGCAAATGTTCTGGTAAACAGCACTCAAACTTCACATGAACTTTGGTATGGTAAGACTCCTACTCTAAAATACTTCAAAGTTTTTGGAAGCAAATATTACATCAAAAGGACTGATGAAAAACTTGGTAAGTTTGAATCCAGAGCAGATGAAGGTTTTCTTCTTGGCTACTCTTCCCGAAGTAAAGGATATAAATGTTATAATAAAAGACTTGGGAAAATTATTGAAAGTATTGATGTTGTGGTTGATGAAGCATGCAAAAATCCAAAATAGATAAAAATCGAAGATTATGACAATGAAGAAGATGAGGATCATTTTCCCACATCAAATCACACTGATTCTAAAGAAGAAACCAATGAAGCACCAGAAGAAGAGATAACGATAGAAGAAAAGACTTCGTCCAGGTATGTTAAGAAAAATCATCCAGAGACTCAAATTTTAGAGGAAAAAGGGGCAGATGTGCAGACAAGAAAAACCATTGCCGAAGCCTCAAGCTATCTAGCATTACTATCTTCCACTGAACCTCAAAATGTAAATGAAGCATGCAGAGATGAATGTTGGGTCAAGGCCATGAATGAAGAACTTGAGCAAATTGAAAAGAATAATACTTGGGAATTAGTTCCTAGACCTCATGATAAGAATATCATAGGAACTAAATGGATATTCAAAAACAAGCTGAACGAAAATGGAGAAGTTATTAGAAACAAGGCCAGACTTGTTTGTAAAGGATATGCTCAACAAGAAGGTATAGATTTTGAAGAAACTTTTGCACCTGTTGCTAGACTTGAAGCCATAAGAATGTTTCTTTCTCTTTCTAGTTTTCAGAAATTCAAAGTATACCAAATGGATGTAAAATCTGCCTTTCTTAATGGAGACTTAGAAGAAGAAGTCTATATTGAACAACCAGAAGGATTCATTCTTGGAAATGATGCAAAACTTGAATGCAAACTCATAAAAACTCTCTATGGTCTAAAACAGGCTCTAAGGGCATGGTATTACGTGTTGACAAATATCTCCACCAACAGGGTTTTTCAAAGGGGTTAGCAGATAGCAATCTATATACAAAGATGGACACTGATAAATTGCTAATAATTGTTGTGTATGTTGATGATATCATTTTTGGTAGCAATGAAGAATCCGTGAGTTAGAATTTTGCCTCAATAATGCAGCAAGAGTTTGAAATGTCCTTGCTTGGTGAGCTTACCTACTTTCTTGGTCTACAAGTTCAACAAAATAAAGATGGTATTTTTCTCTCACAAACCAAATATCTCAAACAGATCCTGAAAAAGTACGACATGGAATATTCTAAACCAATATGTACCCTAATGGTAACAGGATGCAGTCTTAGCTCAAATGATGAATCAACAGTAGTACATCAACCAACTTACAGATCTATGATTGGCAGTCTGCTTTATCTAACAGGTACCCGACCCGACATCATGCATGTAGTTAGAATCATTAGAAGATTCCAAGCAAATCCTAAGGAAACACACCTTCAGGTAATCAAAAGGATTTTCAAATATCTTCAAGGAACACGAAACTTTGGTTTATGGTATCCTAGAGATACAGATCTTACACTTCATGCATATACAGATGCAGATTGGGCAGGAAGTGTTGATGACAGAAAAAGCACTAGTGGTGGTGCATTCTATATGGGTTCCAGGTTAGTGTCTTGGTTCAACAAGAAACAAAGTTCAATTGCATTATCTACAGCTGAAGCAGAATACGTGGCTGCTGCATCTTGCTGCACACAACTACTTTGGATGATGCAAACCTTGCAAGATATTCAGATCACATGTACTCCACCCATCTCCATTCTTTGTGATAACACAAGTGCTATCAGCATTTCAAAGAATCCAATCAGCACTCCAAGACCAAGCACATACCCATCAAATATCATTTTCTACGTGAACAAGTGCTTGAACAAAAGGTCAAACTGGAGTATGTTCCCTCCAAAGAACATGTTGCTGATATATTCACTAAACCACTACCCAGAGAGACATTTGAATATCTCAAACAAAGGCTGGGAGTAGTTGCTGCATCATCCTGTTGTTAAATCCTATTTTTTTCAAAGAAAGGTGGGTATACGCGAGTTTCATAAAGCATAGTCGCGTACATACGCAGGTTTCTATGGACACAGTTGCGTATATGTTGGTTTGAAGGAAAACAGTGGACAAAACTCAGGAAAAAGGGGTTTCCTATGGTTCTGTCAATTATCTACTCTGTTTGATGATGGTTTCAATCAGTTGATAACACGTGGAAATATATTGGTCCTCATAAAGTTGTTGATAGCTTGATGTATATCTGATTGATGATGATGTTTTGAGATCTCTTACTAACATATGCAATGATCAGATCTGATAGTGAACAGGTGGAACAAGTTCAGGGGGAGAACATGGTTGATGATATTTTGGGAACTAATGATGGACATATATAGGTTGTTGGTTTGGATGTTGTTGACAAATGCTGCTAATGGTCCAGATCATATGATAGTTGATGATGACTATCATGGCCTTGTTTAAGATATTTGGTCTCTGTTATATATGTCATGAATATATTTTAATGTAACGGTCATGAAAAGACCTAATTTGTAACCCCACTATGCATGGGATAGATGATGTAATGTTTCTTGTTTTTGACATGTACAAACAATTGATATATCCCCACTTAGTTGGGTGGATGTGTCAAATTTGGTATATCCCCACTTGGTTGGGAGATGGATGTATGTATGAGTCATTGGTAATAGGAAGGTCATTTATGATGTATGTATAGAGTCATGTTCTTCTTTTAGAACATCTTTTTGCAGACTTTGCTTATGCTCAGGGGGAGCATGGACTCGATCATGGGAGCTCAATCAACATACTTCAACATATCAGAGAACTCAACATGCACTCATGGGGAGAATGATCGCTTGCCCTTGATGTCAAAAGGGGAGAGTGACTTGGTGTGGTTGTTGCCATCAAGTCCAAAGGGGGAGATTGTTGGCATTATGATGTATGTGTTGTACTTGATGGCAACCCACTTGTAACAGAACAACTCACTTGTACATGGTAACTAGATGAATCTACATAAGAGATATCAGATGTAACAGAATGCATGACAGTAATGTTTACATGTGTAATGAAATGCAGGGCAGCTTCAAGGAATTAGTTTAGAAGGCAACTCACTTAGATGAAAGATCTCAATATAGCAGGTAAACAACAAAGAATTACATATCAGTCTTCACGGAATGAAGAAAGAGAGGTATACGCAAGTTCACCATTGACCACGCTGCGTATACACGCAGTTTCATTGTATACAAGTCACGTATACATACACACACACTTTCACAGAAGGAAAAGCACATATACCTTGGAAAACTAAATTTTTGGTCTGAAGTATTTGGTCCAAGATATCCGGTTTGAGGTATTGACACTAAGTACTTGGTCCAAGGTATTGGTCCTAAGTGGTTTTGGTCTATGGTATTGAGAAAGGCCTAAAACTATGAAAGGAGGAGAAGATCATTAGGCCAATGTGTGCAAGTATCGAATCTCTGATGAAGTGTGAGATCTAGTATGCAAGTTATTGGGTTATGGTGCATTGCTGGATCTAAACCAAGGATGAACCTTAGCTGATGATGAGAGATCAGATCTAATGATGGATCAGGAACTTAAGGCGTAAAATGAACTATCCTTATGTGTTTTTGCTCATGTATATTATGGATCTGAATACTGACACATATATTATTATGTAAATGATATGATCTGGGTATAACTAAAGTTTGGAATAGCTGCAGAACTCTGAATTTATATTTGCAGATGTATACGTTGGTTGGCTTTGAGCAAAGCGTGTGTACACGCAGGTTTGACACATGGAAGTAGCGTATACCTTATAAAATCTATTTCAATTGTTTCTCTTTACTGTTGCAGAGTTTTGGGTTTTGGTTACTGTATTCTGGTGACATTATTCTGAATGATCAGATTGATGGGTGGTCTAAGTAAATGATTGTTTCAGCTATGTTTGGTTCAAACGGTGATTGGTTGATACAGAGATATTTGATGATTGAATGATGTTGTTGATGGATCCAGTATGAAAATTTATGAAACATGGTCCCTGAAGGAAGAAAGAAGGTTGTAGCCTTCTGTAGGTCGGCACCTACGTACTAAGCAAACATATCGGCTAGTACAAGAGTTAGGGGGTTGTAGCTCCCTTCCAGTAGAAGCTGGAGAACGAGAGAAGGTTGTAGCCTTCTGCAGGTAGAAGCTTGCGTACTGGTATAAGACTGCACCAATACAAAAATTGTAAACAAAATTTTCTTATTATTAAAAGAAGACAGAGACGACAGCGACAGGTGGTTTTCACCCACATTGCATTTCCACCTTATATCTTGGTGTTCATGTGTGTTGCTTATGTGTGATACTTTATTCTACTTTTACTGCACTGTCTAATGAATTCCTGATATACTGATTAAAGTTCAATACATGATAAGTTGGGTAAATCAAAAGATCTCTGAATATACGCTGGTTTCATTAAGTATAATTGCGTATACACGCTAGTTCACTAAGCTGAAGTAGCGTATACAAATCTGTTTTTGAAAATTAAATTATTGATCTGATAACACTGATTCAACCCCCCCCCCCCCCCCCCCCTCCCCAAGTATTATTTCCAACCCTCCCCTCTTAGTATTATTTCCAAAAACATTTACAAAGCATAGTAACTAATTCTTTTAATATATAACAATAGTGATTAGATAGTTTCACTCTTCTTTTACCAAGGAGCAGGGACAAACTACTATGTAGCACTTGTTTATATCACGATAAAGTTATATAGTTCTATCAAAGCAATTAAAATCATTCCTTAATTTGAGTGCTTCATGTCTAACCCCCTTTTTATCCCTTTAGTTTTCCTTTTCACCCCCCATTCTCTCCTTATATTTTATTATTTTAATAGTTTTAAGTTTAATTATTTATTTTTATTTTTATTAATTCTTTACTTCGGCTCTCTTCTCTTTATGGCTATTTTAATTTAACTTATTTATATTTATTCTTTACTTTGAACCTCTTCTCTTAACAATTATTTTATTAATTTTATAATATTTCTTAATGGCTAGTTGTCAAACCTCTCTTTATTTAAAAGCTTTGAAGCACTTGTTTGTAATCGCTCAATTCTTTGGTCCTTGTGATGGATGGAGTGTCCACGGGAAACATTGGATAAGATAAAAAAATCCTCCACAGTTCTAGAAATTTCTCTCAATATTAATAACCTTTTAATAATTTTGATATTTATATGAATATTTTATAATTATTTTGAACAAATAAAATTTTAGATTCAAATCATTTATAAGTTTCATTATTATAATGTTTTTTTAAATAATAATAGTATAATTGTATTGGTAAAATATGCCTATGCATTTGGGAGATACATCTATTTTTTTCATCAAAGTATAAAGAGGTAGAAATTTGAAGGCTAATTTCAGATGACCCTTCAACTCTATAAAAATTGTGTCGATATGGATACAAATGAAGAAGAAAAAAAACAACACATCTTGAAGGCATAAACTGATAAAAACATATGCAATTAAAATCCTATCCATTTATGATTATAAAGTTGCAGTATGGGGCTACCTAGTTGAGGTTAAGCCATTGATACTAATAAGGTTTGGCATAATTGATGGAGGTAGTTTGTTTCCTTGCATTGTGGAACTCCTCTTACTTTGCATCCATTATGGTCCAAAGCTAGTTGTGCAGATATTGGAGGTCCAATTTGAGATCATGAAGTTATTTCTACTGAGAATATAAAATGTCTCATAATGTGCCTTTATGAACTGGGAGTCTATCCACATTCCTATTTGTCAAAGCTATTTCCAAAATTACTCCTTCCTCAATTCTTTGCATCTATGAGATATTGTTCTTCTTCTTCCCTTCATTATCTATTTGACCAATTTATTATGGTCTTGCTTCCCACCAAATTCCTTTGTTAATTATGTAATTCCTATTAATCAAACTTTTGAAGTTCCTATTGCCTTGAATCTACCATGTACCTATAAATTTTTTTATCAAGGCCCTTGTGCTTTTCTAACTCCTTATTCTCTCGATTTTTGTTGCTAACAAAAAGGGATGATGGGCCTCCCTTGATGAGTCAACTCCTCTCATTGCAGATCCACACATTGCCTCTTCTTTCCATGTTTATCCCACACAGAGAGCACATGGGTGTGGCGACTCGTTTTAACATTGGATTGTGATTCCTAATTGGTCTACACAATGTATGGAGTGTGGGTTCTTTCAGACTTTTAGTGGGTCGACAATAGTCTCATGGGGTCGAAGTCACCTGGGATCCTATGTTGAGTATTTTTATGTTTACTTATCATGTTCATTAATTTCTCTAATTATTGCATACAACAACCAAATTTTTCGATCACCCATTTTAGTTTGCAATAATTTTGATCATGGAATTGGAGCTTCCCTTTGAGTTCCATCTATTGACAAGGTTCCAAGGGGTAATTGAGTTGCTTGGTTTGCTAGTTTATCTAGAGCACAATTCAGATATCTAAAGACACGTTTAACTTGGAAACTTGAGAGTGAAGTTAGTATATTTATGCTTCTTTTGTACAGTGTGAGGGTTTCCCTTTCGTGGGATTGGTGATGAGTGCAAGATGCATGATTACATTATTCAAATCTCCTATTATAATAAGGGATTTGATTGAATTTGTAACTGCTAAATATAAACCTTAGAGAAGAGTGTATATATTTCCTTGGTTATTGGATGCTTCACTCAAACTCCATGAGTACTCAAGATTTATTTATCCTCTGAGCCTTTCCAGAACCCCTGCCCAGGCTCCTGCCACCCCTTATTAGATTTTTTGTTTAACAATAATAGCTACAAAATATATTAATAATCAAAATATGCATCTTGGAATGCAACAATTACATCAAAATATAGTCCATATATGGAAATATAAATGCTTACAAATACACACTAGACTATTGTAAAAATGTCACAATTGTGCAAAACCATTCACCAAGGAATTAAGCCAACCTATATAGTAGAAATCCTACAAAAGGCGCTTAGGAAAACACAAAATTTTACTTGCATAACTAACTACTGAGTAAGAGGAATATGGCCCTGTCTCACTGTGTCAATAAATTCCAATGAAATTGCAACATTCAAATCTAGAAGCGTAGAGGACACTTGAATTTCAGAACTAATGGAGCAAGAGGTAGACTTTTTACCAGGGACACAGACTAGCTATAACTCCTCCATCAAGTTATGCATATTATCTATATCATCTCCTACTTGCTGGAGTTTTTTCCTGTTGAAATATGTAACTAGGTTATGTCTTCATAATGACGTGTAATCATGATTTTATGTAATTAATGTAATGAAGAAAAATAAAATTATTTTTGTTATGCTTAAGACATGGGTTTCATGCTCAAGGAATTTTATTTTTATAAATCAAGCTCCCATTGGGAGCTCTTATGATTGGTCATTAAGTCATAAAGTCAATTGATTCTTTGTCATCTATTGAAGACCCATTTGGGCATGTTACATATTGCAAAACATAAATTATTTGAATCATTGTAAGCGTCAAAAAACCCCCCAAGACCAAGTCCAAGTGCTACTAGCAAGTCGACCTCAAAATGAAGCAAACAACCTACACCCGGATCAAATCGGCCTAGAGTCAATAATAAATCAACCTCAAATCATGGACAAGAAGCCTATATAAGGAGGAACTTAGCTTCTCTGAAGGACACACTTCTCTCACTTGATACTTGATCACAACAAGAAAAAAAAGGACCGAAGAAGAGGAAGACAAAGGAAGATTTTTTTTTTTGAATTTGCTTGGGTTAGTTTTTCCCCACACGTGAGAGGAATCTAGGGCAAATTATACTGTTGCAAATCAAAGATATAGTCACCTCAAGTAGATCGAATTAAGGCAAGGAAATGATTCATTTTGCAAGTCGAAATCACCAAGCAACTAGTCCAAGTATAGCAAAGGAGGAGAAGGATTAAAAGATCCCTTATCTTGTCACACGTGAAAAAAACATAGTCGATTGCAGGGAGCTAAGAGTTTCAGGAAGGAAGGACGAAAATTTCAGACTTGAGTTGCAAGATCAAGGGTGAGGAAATAAGGAGAAGTTGCAACATATTCTAAGAAGAAATTGACTTTTACTTGAAGCAAGGGTTAACTTAGCCTTGGAGGGGTTGTTGGTCAAGGGTCTAGGTCTCTGAATTCATCAATTGAAAAATCTATAAGAAGAAGAATTCAATAGGTTTTCCTCTCGAGCTTGGAGAGGTTTTGGCCTTGGGTGATAGCTTACATCTTGTGTCCTTTGTCTCATTGTTCTTTATGTTTTGGTAGTTGTTTGATGAACAAGAACACATAATAATAATAATAATCATATCAAGAAGAACCTAATTAAGAAAAGTAAAAAGTCTTCACAAGAAGTTATCATTGCCAGAGAAATCTATTCATCTCTCTACCCTATATTTCTCAACATTGCCTAGGGTCAATAAGTACATCCATACCCAAATTCCACTACACAAAGAGATTTTGAATGCTAAGTTGGAGTTGAACAATGCTCTCTTGAAGATCCCTTAGGTCACTAATAAGAGGTGAGATTGTCTTCTTCCACTGAGACACCATTCTCACTGTAATCCATATGTAACTGTCCTTAAGTAGAACAAGCCTTGTATACATTCCCAATTTCTAGACCCTTGGTCCATAATGAAATGGTGCAACATGAACAATTTCCAAACACAAGCCAATAAATATTATAACCCCCATATCATTCTAAGCATACATGGCATGAAATTCCCTGAGAAAAGTGACAAACAAAACTAATGTGACATTAAAGTTCTTAAACTTGTTCAGGTGAGCCTATAAATACCTCAGTGAGACTGCATCATTCTAAGGATGCATGGCCTTGATTATTTGGAAAGGAATATGGACAAGACTATTGAAACGTTGAAGGTTATAAACATAACAATGCCAACCCATGACAGTGTATTCTCTTACTTGACCCAACAAGACACCATGTGACATGCGAGAGAAATGATAGGTGCCACCATGGTTATGGGATGCTTTGAAATTGTTGACCACCATTAATGTGGAGTAAGGCCACCTCCTTCTCGGTGGCCAACTTAGTTAGAATGTTTTCCCTTATGTTATTGAGTCTTAAGTCATGGAAAGGAGAGTCCTTTGAGATATAATCCAGACCACACAAGTTGCACCTAAATATGGAGTTCTGTTTAGGATCTAAGGGAGAGGTTTTGAACTTTATATGTCTTATTCAAATTTTAAGTATCCCACCACCAATAGCTTACGAGGTGACAAAGCTAAGTCAAGGGACATATCTTGGAGAAGAGCATATGATTTTCTTGGTTATTTGTTACCTCACCCAGACTCCATGAATAGGATACTTCTTCCTATCCTCCGGAGGTAAGCATCACCCCTCCCACCCAACCGTGCACTTACCAACTCAAGATCACCTCTAGAGGTATCATCAAAACAAAGAATGAAAGACTCTGATATTGGAGCCAACCTTGATATTCCTCTTGTGAAAAAACAATATTTGTTAATTGAATTGGAGACTTATACCCCTTATCTCATTATATTGCATATTGAATTGGGAAAATAAAGCTCTTCCTCTTTGTCCAAACACTAAAGAGAAGAGAGTTTGAGGTTTCTGGTCATAAGGTGTTTAAACACGAGGGATTTGGCTTGAGCTACTACAATGGTTGAGTTTTTCCACTTGAGCAAGAGTCTCATACCTATTATGACTTTCAGATTTCCTTTGTTACTCGATTGGGACTAATCATTGGGAGGTTATTTGAGGATGACATATATTGGGGAGCATTGATTTTAGAGTTGGAGATTCGTAGAGGAGTTTCCTAAGAAACTAGGCCTCTTCTTATTTTGGGTTGTTGCCATTATTTCCCTTCATCTGCTTGACGGGGAAGTACTACTTTTGGATAACTTTTGGCAAAAGTGGGCATATTCATCACAAACTTTAAACTTTAAGGGAACTTGATCATAGTCCATCAACTAAATAAATGTTCAATTATCTAAGGAGAGTTTAGCCACTTTTGGAAACCTTTTTTTTAGATCCACTTCCATACAAATCCGAGCACAACCAAACATCCTATCTCATGGTTTGACATGATTGATATATTTCCCCATCGAATGGTGTCCTCATTCCAACAATGGAGGGGTTGATGAGGGAGCTTAACCCAAACCAGAACAACTAATGAGATTTATTCTCAAGATTAAAATTAAGATTCCATCTATTTAGATACAATCCCTAAGAAACAAGGAAATAAGGATCATTGTGAAAAATTGGGTCATGGCTTGCCTTATACTCAACTAAAAAAGCAAACAACCCTCGACCATAGAAGGAGAAAGAGAGTTGCCATACGATAAGTTGCCTCTAATTCTTGTCCACCCAAGAATTCAATGTCCCTAGGGATGGCCACAACCCCATATATTGTCCCATCAACCTTTATCTGTGAATCGAAGGGCCATAGAACAAGATTGGCTTGCCTGAATGTGGAATTTTGGGATACCCTCCAGTTGCTTAATAAATTTTGATAGCACAGGCTTGGGGTTTTGAGGAAGGGTAGTCAACAAAGTTTTAAATGCTACAATGTTAGGAGGTGGTGCTGGAGAGGGGGGAGGAGCCCCTCCCTCAACAACCGAAGCCATTGAAAACACCAAGAATTCAGCTATGGTTCCTAAAATGGAAAGGGAATTACTAAACTTTTCCATAACCTTGAAATCTTCTTAAATTAATTTTTAACAGAAATGAGTACTCATTGTATTAAATATGTGCCTGGTCACAAAAAATACCCGAGAAAATTACAATGTTATTTTGTTCATGGACATCTAGGAGGTCAATTTGCAACTATCTACTGGCACCAAGTTTACATCAAAATCCCCAAACTCTGTCAATACCCTTATTGTCCTAGAAGTATATATTCGACAAAATTGAAACAAAATCCATACACATTTAACACAAGTCATTACGTAAAAGCTTAATTCGTACTGTTTGCAGGGCGATTGAGGTCAATGTCTCGAGAAGGATCTACTGCTAAGCTTGCAGGTTGATTGTTTTGAATTTGAAAATCCATAATAATGCTACGAAGAGCATCAATTTCATCCTCCAAGTGTGCAATTCGTTTTTGTTGAACCTCAATTAAATTCAGTGTGTTGCAATCGGAGGCCCGTTGCTGATACAACATGACATGCAAATTGTATATTTTAAAATTCATTGCTACATGTATTTTCCTTCAGTGTTCACATATAGTTGAGGGAAAAGAGTCTAAATCTAAGCTTGAATCCATGAGTAAGACACACCGAGACTGCAGCCAAAAGAGGAGAGAAGGACCAACTGATACTGTATCAGAAATAAAACTTCCAGTTTTATTTCCTATCCTCAGGGAGATTCAACTGTATAGCCCAATTGCAAAATTAGAAATTGTAGACCGAAATAGGAAGGGGCAACATAGGAGGAAAAGGAAGTCTACTCCATGATGCAGGCTCTTCCCTTTTCTACAGTGTAAACTAATGCCTCTAAACAAACAAGATGCCTCCAAGTTCACACAAACCTAATTAAGAAGAGAATGGACATAGTTACCTCTGAGGTAGAGAGAGTGAGATGCCACACTTCCCAATTGCAATGGCGCTTTAATCCTGAACAAAGTTCACTACGAAAGAAGACCCGAGTTGTTGCTTGAAGCTCATCCCCAAGCTTCCACTTGCCCCGACTGAATGCCACCGATGCAAACAAAACTTCTCAGCGCCTAGTTCTCAGAGGGTGGCCAAACCATAACCAACCCTGCTCACAAGGAATAAAGAAAACAAGGCCTCCACTCCTCGATTTATTCTTTCTACCATCAAATGACCCCACGAGATTCTGCAAGTCTGTATTACATAATCTAGGGTCTCGAGACAGAGAAATCATCACCCAACTAATTGAGAAGACAACTTCCTCATATGCCATGAGCTTTGTATTCCATTTTAGTCTAATTTTCCTCAGTACAAATAAATGAGGCACACTACTAAAAATAATGTTGTGATAAACCAAATGATTTTACTTAGGGATGGAAGGGGGCAACGCAAGTACCAATAAATGCAGCATGATTACATGCAGGCGAACCTTCGAGTATGCCAAGTTGCCCTGGTAGTAGGTTTCACATTTAATCATGTAGGATAATCCTCATCACATTGATGTTTAACAATCATACAAGGAGCTAGGAAGAAAGGGAGGGAAGACGAGATGAGGGAGTGTGAATGATTGGGGGAGGGTAAAAGGGATTTGTACATTAGCACTATCGTTGGATAGGAACACAATTTTAAGTTATGATTATATAAATCAATCATGGGCTCCTTTAGGGGATGGTAACATGACGAATGATATCATTCTGAATGCCCTTTTGCTAAGAGGCAGGTCTTATTGGCAATAAGATCTGCTCATTATTGAGGATTCTAAGAATATGAAAGGAGGGGGACCTAGAGAATGAACGAAGGATATCTTTGATACGATGGAACAACAAGCTTAACATATTATCTTTAGAAGGACCATTAGTTCTAAAGTGCTGGATAGTTAGGTAGGAGTCCCCCAGAATGGTAATGTCCTTGATACCTCATTGTTGAGCTATTGTTAGTCCCAAAAAAAGTCCATATATCTCTGCCTGATTATTAGTTTTCATGACAAGACCCCACAAAAAATTGTCCATAATTATTCCTTTCGAATTTTGAAGAATCCCTTCCCCTCCTGCCATCCCTTAAACCATCTTAGATAATTTTTTTGTAAGTCAAAGATTTTTTGTTACTAAAAAAGTATGTACAATGCTGTCAAAATGCATGTGGCCTCTCCCTGACCAGGTTTGTTGACTAATGCTATTACCATGCTACAGACAAAAAGTAGAATGCCCAACTGAGAGATCCACAATATTATAGGCCTTCCACACCAAAAAACAAAAAGAACAAACGGGACACAAGTTACCATAATCAATCATGAGAAGTGATAGAAGCAAGATTGTTTGGCCTCGTTCCTAGAGGAGGAGGAGGGTGGTAAAGACAGTGGAGATGTTGCTCAAAGTGAGCAAGCTAGGTTTCCAGGTTCTCGAGCTTCTCTATCAAAATATATTGTCCATGCCAAACAACCACAATTCGTTTGTGAACGTGGAATTGAAAGTAGTGAAGTTGCTCCAACTTGGCCATCACTACCTCATGTTCTTCCCTTCGGACCTTGTCATGTGATTCCAACGTGTCCATGATAGATTGGAACATGTTGTGACCAACAATTGCACGTCCAAATGACTCCATGCTTCTCGACCTACCACCCCACCCTCGTGCGCACGAGCCTCGTCCACGGCTTGTGCCCCCTGCTCTTGTTGCCTACTCCATGGACACCCTGTGCCAAGACCCTGCAGCCTCTCCTGCCCATAGGACTGACTACCAGTCTTCTCCCACCACCAACTCCATGACCCCCATGAGCTTTGCCTCACTTAATTTCGAGAGTATGGCTAATGCAAACAACACCAACTCCCACTTCGCCACCCTGGGCACTCGCCATCTCAGGTGTCCCCTCATTTAGATAAGCCAATTCTAGCTTCACCACCACATGAGCATGCAAGGAACAGGGAAACGACTTCATCCTGGAAGCCCAGTAAAAAATCGAGCCCAGACTGACACCAACGACCACCCACCCAACCACTGCACCACACCCCCAAAAACTACCCACTCTACCAGTGAGCTAACCACCACCACCGGCTCAACACTCCGCACCACAACCAAGAATTGTGAAATGACCCAACTCCTTTGGTCTCCACCACCCGAATTCACCACTAATCTACTACAGACCCTGGTAAAAACTGCCAAACAACCCCTCACCAGGAGGGTCCAAAGGAAAGCTCGAGCGGTGCTCGAGCCACTGAGCTTCCCTAAATAGAATTTTACGACCACAACACTAAGAAAGAAAAACCAAAAAATGCCACGTACATAGAGCCAGATTATGGCCTCCTCCAGAGCCACAAATCGAGCAAAATCACCATCAACAGAATGCCAAATCCACTGGCCACAACGCCAACGTCTGCACACAAAGGGCCACCGACACCACCACTTGGAATGCCTACACAAGAAACTACCTAGGCCCAAAACAATTATACCCAAAACCAACCTCTTATCCAACCAATGGACTCACTGACCAAAAAAAGAAGACAAAGGTTTCACCCAGAATGACAAGGAAGGAGTTGTTACCTTAATGATCCTACAGGAGGAGGAGCGACGGATGGAAGTCCACCACCATACCCACACAACTTGGAGAAAAAGAACCATAGACCAAATTACCTCCCGCTGAGAGCCAAATACCTTTCAGAGTGCTGCATAATCGACACTATATAACCACCTAAACATAAGGGCCACGAGTCCTTCTCACAAGATGAAGTATGATATTTCACACGAACAAAGGCAGAGACATTAACCACAACATAATGGGAAGGAAGATTGCCTGCCCTCCTCCACCCATGCCAAATGCCATAAGTCATGCATCGAACGTTAGTGGATTATAATTGTCCACCACCCCCATCGACGAAAACCTTCTTAGAATTGTAATATAATAATGCTTAATAATTATTTATATTTAAAAATTAATTGAAAAGTATTATAATTTTTTTTAAATGTCAAAAAAATTAAAATGCAATTTTTTCTATGATGAAAAGTGAAATAAAGTTATGTTGATTTATTGTTATTTTATGTATTATTATTTTTTAAAATGACACAATCATAACTTAGTTATTCACCAATATTAAGAATCATTTTACTAATATTTATTTATGGATGCACACACTAACTCATCACTATTATTTACTAACACAACATATAAATTAAATAGTTGGTAAGCACCAATAAGCATACAAACACTTATTACTAGACACATTTCACGTTCTTAAAATTAAAAAAATCATAACACTAACTAAATTATAACATTATTTTAAATTATTATTATTAAATAGTAAAAATAATTAATATATAAATTAGACATAAAAACACATAAAAAAAACCTACATAACAAGATTCTTAATTATGGAGATTTAGTATACCACCAACATAGATCCATCTTAACCACAGATCTAACATGAGCCTAGAGGGATCAAATTTCTTCAGGTGCAAACTTATTTTAGAGTGCAAAAAATAATGTGTATTTTTTTGTTTTTTAAATTGTATTTTCGAATGTTATGGAGATCGTAATGAAATGAAATAAAATGAAATCATATTTTAATGTCCACAATACTAAAAATAGTTTATGAGACCATAAATTCCCTGCTTTTTGCCTTTTGCAATTCAATCCTTTTCTTATTCAAATTGATGATGAGCTGACCCAACCTTCCAACAATCCCCTAGCTGAAAAGACAATGCCAGTAAACTCATGCTAACATAATCCCATAATTTTCCCCGATGTCTTTAAATTCATCACATTCGAAAATGAAATGCTTTTCCAATTCCATTGCCCCAGATGTGCAAAATGTACACACCCGTTCTTCCAAAGTTTCTTTAAGCCTATTCCACCGTCTCGTTTCACACCAAAGTTAATGTGAATTGGTTCTTAGTTGAGCAATAAGAACTTTTGCCCTCCACAGAATGCTAGCTCCAATGAACTCTTTTTGTTATAGATCACACATAGGGTCGAATTCCTCAATGTAATACTTCTTCTTTCTACCCAACTCTTTTCCCCATACTCGTTTACGAAACTTCTCCATAACAAAATTCTTTAGCTCCTTGCTATTTGTGGGACAGGTATTGAGGTAGATATTCCATTTTTGCATCCATGTGTACCTTTGTCTCATCCATGTTTTCTTTCTTTCACTCATGCCTTCATTGAAGATAACGTTAGATCATCTACCTACTCCCATTTGCTCAATTCTTTTTAGATATCGTATGAGCTGCAACAAATTCTTTTTAGATATCTTATGATCCGCACCATCGCAATTGCTTCGATGGGAGTTGCACCTATTTCACTCAACAATATTTCATAAGGTACCGTTTTTTATTTTATTTTGAACTTGCTCATGATCAAACGTTTTTGGATTTACTCAATTTATTTCCATTTTGAGACATGGTGCCTCTAGCCCACAATTCACACCCATATATCATCACTAGACAAACTAGGAGTCCAAAAAGCACTTTAATTGTTTTCCAATCCCATAACTCTGCCTCTCTACATCCGTTTTGAAGAGCATATAATGCTTTCCACCCTCCTAAAATTCTCTTCCGTTTTGAAGAGCATATAATGCTTTCCACCCTCCTAAAATTCTCTTCCGTTTTGAAGAGCATATAATGCTTTCCACCCTCCTAAAATTCTCTTCATTTTGCAGTCCTGCCAATTAACTTTGTTGTTGAACTCAATCTCGAGGTACTTGTACTCATTTACTTCTTCAAGAATGGTGCCTTCAAAGAAGAACATATGTTGGCTTTGCTTCCTTTTATTAGAGAAAATCGTTATTTTGGTCTTGCTAGTATTGACTTGCATCTCCATCACTCTACAAAAATGCTCAAGGGCATATATAACATGTACATTGAATTGTTTTTTTGTGTTATTAATATATTTTTAAATCTACCTCAATATTTTTGAAAAGTTTTTTTTTAATCATTTTACATGAAATTATAATAGTTCATCTATATATATATTATTTTTATTTTTATTTGCTTGTCTGTAGAATGAGACTCTGGGCTCAATGAAGAATCTTAATGTGTGAATAGACTTTGTTACAATGCCATAAGCCAATAGGATGGCTTATCGATACTATATGCCCAAAAAAGCATAACTCAATTCATATGATACTTGTTCACATGACAAATTTTTAATTAATCAATTTAATTAAATGAGAAAAATGACATAACTACTTTGGAGATAAATCTCAACTTTTGATTTGTGAATACTACTTACTATCAATATTCTAGAATATTTGTGGAGATTGAATATCTACTTTACATTTATTAACCATTGATAATTAAATTAAATTTCTAAAAACATATTCCAAAAAAGACATTCTATTATTATGGACCTTATGACCTCACCTTAGGCACGGCAGGGTGTCAAGGAGAATGGACCTTATGACCTCTCATTAGGGAGGTGCTTTAGACCAAAATTTGGTCTGTTGAGCTAACTCTCAAAGTTATATAAGATTAAACTTTCATTTTATAAAAGACGTTGCACGACATTTTTTTTGGTTAATTTTAACAAAAAAATCCTCCATAAATAACCTTATATATATATATATATATATATATATATATTTTTTTTTTTTTTTTTTTGTTCTCCTAAAATTATAAAAAGATAAACTTTCACTTTACAAAAGGCCTAGTCTAACTTATACACGACCAGATAAACTTTCATTTTATAAAAAACCTAGACGAAATGACCTTTTTCACTTTCTGGTTATTTTTAACAAAAATCTGGCATAAATTTTCAAAAACTTGAGTTTAATTTGTTTAATCTATAAAATTCAAGTGCCATAGGGGTTTTTCACGGTGGTTGATTTATGCATTCAAAAAGTATTTTAAACAACAAAAAACACTATTTTGTCTATAAATTAAACTAGACATTTATAAAATACTTTTAAATTTTAAATATTAACCTACTCCATATTTTCTTACACTTAAAAAAAGTAAACTTTTAATTTAGCATAAATAATTTTAAAATTTACATTAAAATTATATTATATATTCTTACACTTCAAAAATATAAACTTTTAATTTATCATAAATAATTTTAAAATTATATTATATATTTTAATTATTATAATTTTTTAATAATATTTACAATTAAAAAATTTATCTTTCATTTCTATATTATAATTTTTTATTTTAAATTATCAAAATGTTCTCAATGAAAATGGAATTTTAAATCTTTACTTTTAACAATCAACGTCTCTTTTATTTTTTGGAAAAACAAATCATAAAAAACACGCTAATAATAGAAAAATAATTCAATGAAAATAGAAGTCACCCAAAAATAAATCACACTAACTAATTTAAAATGCATCAATGAAATTATCTCTTATATAATTTTTACCAAAAGACATCCTTATAATTATTATAAATCACAAAAATTTAAATTCAATTTTTTTTTTTACAAATTTTTATTTTTTAATTTAACATTTTCATATATTAATTTTCTATTTAAAATAATTTTTTTAATGAAAAATTTAATTTATTTTTATATAATTTAATAAATTAAAAATTGAAATAAACTATGATTTAGTTTTTTTTTTCCAGAGGAAAAAGTAGTATAGATTATATTAAGTCAATATAAAGAGCTACATTTGGAAACATATGAAAGGGACTTGAGTGGATATCAAGTCAAAATAGAGCTGGATCATGAAGATAGGATGACATATAGCAAAAATCTAATGGAAGCATATGATGCTAGATGGGATGGAGATGTACATATACATAGACATTAAGTCAAAATAGAGGGAGCAAAAAAACATGATAAGACAGATGTATTAGCCCTGTAAACCTGAGATAGCATCAAAGCTAGAGCAGATACTTTGCAAAATGGCACAGAAAGGGGTCTTGGAATCTCTAAAGATTTTATGATTCCGCCATTTCCAGGCATACCATAACGTGATAACAAGAAGGGGACGCCTTGCCGCGAATTGAGAGCACCACCAATGGAATGCTGCATGAACAGAGTCAAAAACATTGTGAGGGAAATAAAAAAAATTGGCGAGTTCATACCAGATTTTCTGAGAAGAATTGCACTGAAAGAACATATGTAAGTTTGTCTTTTCTTCAGACTCGCACATCGAGCATCCCCTGGGGCCATGCCAGCACCTTTTCCTAAGATTGTCCCAAGAGAGATTTCGGTTGTTAAAAACCAGCCAGGCAAAAATGATCATTCTAGGAGGGCAGCCTGTTTTCCAAAGAACGACAGGGAAGATTGGTGGAGAATTCGAAGTCTTTGAGCAAATGAAGGCAGAGTAAATATCTTTTACTCTAGGAACCGCCGAGCTCTTTGAAGAGAACCAGACTAGATGGTCAAGAGTGCCTCCACGAATAATCCTACTGTCCTATAATGCTGCCGAGAAGAGATTCCATGAAGGGTGGAGATCAACCGGGTGTAGTAAGTCACCCAAAACCTTCGACATCCACAGATCGAAAATTCACCAACAATGCACTATATATTTACGAAATTGTATTTAATGTGAAGTGAAAAGGCAATGGCAATAAAACTGGAACTCATATTTAGTAAGGTGTTTAGTAGTTAATTTGAAAATTCAATGAAAATAAAACTTTGGGAACTTAAATTTTAAACGCTCCCAAACTCGACTGATAACCATGAATGAAAACGCCCCCGGACTCCATAACTACCTGTGGGGACCATGGCATGTTTCACAGGTTCCGCTCAAATGATTTGATCACTCCGTCATTACAGTCTCCAAGGGTGTTGCAACCTTTTGCAGACGCGCTCAAATGATTTGATCACTCCGTCATTACAGTCTCCAAGGGTGTTGCAACCTTTTGCAGACGCGGAACAGATGCTTACGTGTCTCTACCACCTGTCATCTGCACTACTGGCGATTGGCGTTAAGCTGCGGACGATAAGGAAACAGCATCCTCAACGTACGGGTTTTTTCCTCATAAACCCTTTCCCGTCGCATCCCGTTCCGTTCCGTCGAGAGACCCACCGCTGGCCCCATTTATGCCGAGCCCTCTTGTTGCGGTGAACTTCTTCACGTTTGCGACTTGTAACTTGTAAAATGGTTTAGGAATTACAGCGTCATCAGTGAAAGAGATCCATTCGCTGCGATTGAATCGAATTTTTCGCCAGTAGCTATTCGCGTTATGGTACGACTTTTCATTTTATTTTTAACCGACTCACTGTCCGCTAGACTGATCTGCGGAGCCCGATATTCTCCAGCTTGACTCTCGCAATGAACAGCGAGGGTTTCAGTTTGATTTGTTTTCTGAAGAAAAAAGTGCCAATTAATGCCTACATGTATAATATGGTCCTGCAAGCCAAGACCGCCGTAGCCCCTGGTCTCCTCTCGTTTTCATAGAACATTATGCCGTGCTCTTGGATAACGATCTCGTTGAGTATTTTGGCCGTCTCACCCGATTTTAGCCCTTTGATAATGCTTCTGTAGTGCCCAACTGTCTCGGCGACCTTTGAAGCTGCTTGTTTGATGATCCGAGAGAGTTAGGGTTTCTTCCAAGCTATCTGCAGGTGAAAAATCCCGGGTCTATTGAGATGCGTTGTTTCTTCAGGGGTAAGGAAAGTGTTTCGGCTGGTCATTCATCGTGTATCTGCGTGGATGGTTGCTACGGAATGGAACGCAACCTCCAGCTGCTAACGTGGAGCCTATTAGAAAAACATATTTTACCTTGTTTCTATCGAGGGCTAGGAATTTAGTAAGGAAACTGCATTTTGAGGGATCAGGTTTATATCTATTACAGCATGAACAAGTGCATTATGGCTGTTTCTTACCGACCATAGGTGGGATTCTCGGCATTCAGTGGCAATAAATTCATGTGAATTGCTGGCATTGGTGAGTGATTTTAACTTCTGCTTCGAAGAAAGCAGTTATCATGTGCTGGGGGGCTTCGTATAGGTAGAGTGAAAGGAGTGTTCCGGAAATTTTGTTGAGGTTGTGGGACATTGGCAGATATTAGAGTAGCAAGGTGGTGTTATACTGTATCAACGTTGTGTGCGGTATTGCTTCACATGTCTAAGAAGGATATTTTAACAGCAGTTGAAGGAGGGCTCTCTCTCCATTGAGGGAGAGAATAAAAACGAAAGGTACGGGGATTGCCAAAGGGAACTTGCATGGGCTATCATGAAGGCTGGGCACAGCCAAGTGGCCTCTTGCCCGGCGAAGCAGGATTTGTTACGCGGCCCTTGGACCGAGAGAGATGGGCCATTGCCGAAGAGAGAACTGCAGATTTGATTGCTCGCATTCAGCCAAACCGCCCTTCAGAAGAGAGGAGGAATGCTGTTGTGCAATACGTGCAGGGTCTTATTCACAAGTGCTTCAATTGCGAGGTAAGAGCTATTCGGGAGGAGTACTGGGAAACTTGCTGCTTCTTAAAGTCATTCATTATCGTATAGCGTGTTTGAGTGGAGAATTCAGTGATTGCAGTGAATCTATAATGAATTTGATGAATGATTTCAATGAATCGACTTTGGAGTTCGATTTAAACAACGAACAAATTGCTTTATTGGGTTTGGTTTGTTTGCATTAAATTATTGGGTTTTAGTGTCATGGAAAAATTGAAGACTTGAATATCTTATTGGAATTAAATAATAGGTGGATACTTTTCACTCATAATGACTAAATATGTTGAAAGTCAAACCATGATTGATGATGGTGAAGAACCCACAGCATCTGGCATTTGCATTATACATGAGTGGTAGAATTGAGGAAACGGCTAGAATAAAGTTTCTCTATCCCGTTCCTTGGAAGATTGTCTCCTAATTAGTATTCAGGTTCTTTACATTGTGTTAATCTGTAGTCTTGCTCAATCTTTTTAGAAAATTGTACAGTGTATGTAATTGTGTTGCATTTACATTTTTTCTATAGCAAATGTATATGGGAATTCCGAATATCAAATCCTTCGTGGATGCATTTTTACAGGTTATGTTTTACATTTTTCTTGCTAGGTGTTAATCTCAAGTCAGCATGCAGAGAGATGTTATGGATAATATGCTATCCAAAAACATTTTGTTTCAAAATATTATAGTGAAATCTCTTAATGGTATTGATTTATATTGTAATGAAAAGTAAATGTAGGGATGTTAATTGTAATGAACTCAGTTTCTTCTTTCTAGATGAAATATAATGCAATGAATCCCAGTTTTTAATGCTCATTATGTTTTAGTAGGCAGCTATGCATTATAGGTGCTATGTGTGATATGTTGGCTGTGATATAAATATTCAGTCATGTTCGGTTGGAGGTACCAGCCATTTATTAGTTACATCCGTCAATATTCAGTTTGCTCAGAAGTCAGAACTCTTGGATTTTGTGTCTACCTAAATGCTTGTATTTTTCAAATCTTTTGTTTGATCCTGCTTCTTTACCCCAATTGTTTGATCCTGCTTCGTTAACAATATGTGCCATATATTGGTGAAACTACATAGACCCTCACTGAGGTTCTATTTGGCTTTCAGGTCTTTACCTTTGGGTCTGTTCCGCTGAAAACTTACTTGCCTGATGGTGACATTGATCTGACAGCATTTAGTATGCATCAGAATCTGAAGGATACATGGGCCAAAGAAGTATGCAATGTTCTTGAGAGCGAAGAGAAAAGTGAACATGCAGAATTTCATGTCAAGGAAGTGCACTATATTCAGGCTGAAGTATATTTTCTTCTCTCTTTTTCCTTTCAGCATTGAACATTTTGCTGTTTGCCATTTCATGATGCATTCTAATTTCTAATAGATAGGTTGAATGCCGTGTTGCCATTTTCTAAATCAGTTTAAAATTTGTTATTTCTTATGGGTTTGCAACTTTGCATGACTTAATTTTTCATTATATGAAAATTTAAACTTCTCCTTGCTGGATTGGAAAGACCTAGGTTCATATTCTTCAATCTGTGATATAATAAAGTTATGTTTAATTAATTTTGAAATTGAAAATTGTGCTTTGTTCATGAAATTCTTAACTTGTTTAGGTTTTATTAGGCCAAGGACTTCAACAACATGTTAGAAGGACCACTAATCATAATGTTATGTATGTATTTATGATGTCAATAAGTTGAGATGTCAAAGAAGGTGCAATTAGTGCATTTCTTCGACCCTCCAAAGTGTTGAAATTCTGAAGTTATATGCTGTAACAATTACTTGATCCAATAACTTCTTTAATCTGCATTAGTTAAGCAATTGTAGATAGAACATAAACCATATACACTATAGAAGACAACCAAGAACTCAATAAGAGACAGTGAGTTTAGGTCCAATGACTAGGGCAAAACCCACAAGGGGAAAACCAACCAAATTCTTCTTCTATTAGAAATCATATGTTCAAAAGAGATACAGAATACAATGAGAGTGAAGAAATTCACCCAAATCTGAAGAAGATCTCTGATTGTAGTAGTTGATGCAAACACTGGATTACTTTGGCTCACCAAGTTCTGCTCTTACTCTTCAAGACTATCTCTCTCTCTCTCTCACTCAATTCTTCTCTAGTTCTCTCTTTCACAAGTTCGTACTCTCCTTTCACAATGCACAAGTGAGTAGTAGAGAGGATGAGAGGCACAAATATATAGGAAGAGCAAGGAGGTCGAATTCATGAAGGAGTAACTCCCATGCCTTGAGGATAAGTTACATATGCCAAAATAGGAGTGTAACTTATGTCATAAAGGAGGTACGCTTGCCTTAGTAACTCATGCCATCAAGAGGGAGTACACATGCCTTAGTGACTTGTGCCATAAAGAAGGAGAACACATGCCTTAGTAATTCAAGCCATTAAGGAGAAGTGTAACATATGCATTAAAGAGGTGTAAGAGGAATCTTTTTATGACGTGTCATTAAAGCGTGTAGGAGGTGCGTAAGAGCATGAAAGGGAGAGATGAATGAATCCATTCATAGAGAGAGAGAGAGAGAGAGAGAGAGAGAGAGAGAGAGAGATGTATCATTGAATGAGAGAGTTCGATTGACCATCAAGGAGAGAGATGTGAAGTGGCATGATTGAGTGCCAAGTAGGAGAGGTGACATGTAATTCCTCTTTAGATAATATTATAGTATCATAAGTGTAATAATAATAATAATAATAATATTGATGATTAAATTAAAAATTAAACAATTTAGATTGATTAAGGATAAGTGATTTTCCATCATCTATACATGATTACCAATTGAAGCAAGGTGACTTACTAATTTTCGAAAGTCATGGTTGCAATGATAGATATTGCTTTCTATTTTTAGAAAGTCACTCTAGAATAGTCAAAAATGAAATTTTATTCAAGGAAATTCATCCCTTAGCTACCAATTTTCAACACAAAAAATTCAAGGGCCTTTAGTGCATTTGTTCTCAATGTGTGCTTGTACAACAACGACGAAGCAAGTTTTGATTGAGATAGTGGATATTTGTTTAGGGTTAGGTATTGAGTTGAGGTTTTGTTTTGTTAAGCTATTAGGAATGATATAGATCATAGATTGCCAAGGTTCATGCAACTCAACAAGGCCATTTGGATCATTTTTGTTGTACACACAACATTATTTGTGTATTATTTCATTATTTAGAAGGACCTTCCTTTTACCTTAGGTCTTTATGAGCAAGAAGTTAGATTGTACTATGAATGAATACTAGATTATTGGTCCTCGCGGGTCACAATATGCTTCTCTTTAGTAAATGATTAAAAGATTGTGTTTTGATGGCTATCTTAAGCAAGATTACTTAAGAGCGGGAGCGAAAAGGAGGAGCGGGAGTGGCAGCGACATTTTTAGAAGCTCCCTGTTTGGGAGCGATTCCGGGAGCGTTTTTTATATAATATATATTTTTTATATTTTGATGCATATATGTCAACAAAAACATGTAGAATGATGAATTAGATATAAAAAACATAGATTGAACCATATAACAACAATCATTGAGAAGTTATAATCTTCATCATCCACTTCCACAAGTTAGTAACATAGTAACATACAACATATTGAGTCTCATGATTCATCAATCTTAAAGTTTCAAGCTTTCAAATTTCAATATATAACATTTATCATCATTGATCACCAAAGTTGTACTTGTAAGTTAAGTGTAACCATTACAACAAATAATATCTAACATGAAATGAAATGTCATAAAATGAAACAACTTTCATGAAACATCATATTCATAATTCGTTAATAATGAGTTATAAGTGCCAACTTCAAACTTAAATTGTCATATATTGTTTACAAAAAATATCATAATAAATATGAAAGAGTCAATAGTTATAAAAACTACTAGAAACTAGAAAAGACAAGTAAATCTGTTATCTATTGCTAATGCTTGGGCCTCTTGCCGCCACGAGAAATGTCTTATTTTTTAGTCTTGTTGGAAAATCAGGATCTTTGTCATTAATATCACCCTCTACGCATTATTATCTAGAGGTATCTTTGTCATTACCCCTAGATTTTTATAGGGATCTTTGCCATTAATATCACCCTCTAAGCATTAACATAAGATAGAAAAAGCATAGCATTTCAAGTCAAGATTTTGTTTGAGTGATGCGTACATTTTTAGGAGGGTTGTGATAGAGGAGTTCGACAACCAATGTCACTAACATCAAGGTACATAGAGGGATTGGTGCTCTTGATTAAATACGAGTTCCATACCCTAATACATGACAAAATCCAATGAAACATTGTAATCCCCCCAATCCTGAAATCCTGAAAAACTGATAAGTCTGCCGCATTTTGAATGAAATCTAAAATTCTACTTTCTCCATATGAAATCCATTGAGGTCGAAACCACTCTCAAACATCTTGAGTCATTTCATGGTAATGTTAAAAATTTAAGTAAAAGGATGAAAATGAAGATTGAGGAGAATGCCACTTTTACTTTAAGAATTTAACATTACCATGAATCACATATCAATACTAGGGCTATAGGCTTGATCGTTAAACTGCCCCACTCAAAACTTATTTGTTTCTTTGAAAAAAATTGCATTTGGAATATTACTGCAATTTTTTTTTTTTGCAAAAAAGACAAAACGCTCCCGAAAAACCAGGGAACATTTTTTTGTTGGGAGAGCACTCCGGACTCGTTCCCAAAATCGGTCCCTCTTCGGGAGTGATTTCAGGAGCGCGTTCTTGAATCGCTTCCGCCCGGAGCGCGAATTGGGAGTGGGGTTGTGAGGGTAGGGGGCGCTCCCCCGCAACCTTGCTCTTAAGACAAGGAACTGGCTACTTGTGAAAGTAATCATCTGGCAAATGATTGTAATTGTGTATGTGCCACACAGAGCCACCACTAATTGATTAGATCCTTGATTTTACAACTTCCATCTAAAGATTTAGATGAGTCAAAAACACATTTTCAATGTGATTGATTAAATTGAGTACTTATATTTGTTAGCTTTTGAGGCTATTTAAAAAAAGTTTACGCCATGCATGTGGTTGCTTCATGTGATGTGGTGTACGATGTGATGCATACCTTTGGTTGTATCTGTAGTGGACCTACACATTGGAGATATATTACTCATGAATTGCTTTTTACCTTCCTTTTACCTTAGGTCTTTATGAGCAAGACGTTAGATTGTAGTATGAACGAATACTAGGTTATTAGTCCTCTTGGGTCACAACATGCTTCTCTTTAGTAAATGATGAAAAAGATTAAGTGTTTCGATGGCTCTCTTAAGCCGAAGAACTGGCTACTTGTGATAGTAATGATCTGGAAAATGATTGTAATTGTGTGTGCGCAACATGAAGACACCACTAATTGATTAGATCCTTGATTTTACAACTGCCTTCTAAAGATTTAGATGGGGCAAAAACACATTTTCAATGTGAAATGGATTAAATTGAGTAATTATTATTTGTTAGCTTTTGGGGTTATTTAAAAAGAGTTTACACCATGCATGTGGTTGCTTTATGTGATGTGGTGTATGATGCGATGCATAGCCTTGGTTGTATCTTTAGTGGACATATACATTGGAGATATATATATTGGAGATACATTGGTGATATATTACTTAATGTTTATGTGGTGCACTTTTGGGAAAGATCAGTTTCTTATGTGGCATAGTGACATTCTTCACGAGGCACCCTTGTGGGTTTTGCCTTGGCCTCTGGCCTAATTTCTGGTGTTTCTTGTCTTGTGCATTGTATTTGTATAAGTTCTTGATGACCTAATTAATAAAGAAAAATGCTAAAGGAAAAACATATATAAACAAGTCACCAGTGATTATAATGCTAAAAAATTCTACATTGCATTTAAATTTCAACATGCTATCAAAGCTAGGAAGATCGAAGAGTAATCTAAAGAAAAGATGACAATGCAAAACTCATGAACATCTCTACCTCTTGCTCTTACATCCATTACAAATTAAGTCCGAACCTCTATAATAAGATTGTGAAAGGAGCTATGATGAAAGGTATAAAAAATGCAAGTTTGTGATCTATTGAAGAAATGTGATCTGAATTCCTTGTCCAAAGGGACCGAGTCCCTGAGACCAAAAACTAATGTTCGAGCATTAGTATATGGAGCAGGGTTGAAAAGAAGTATTGATTGATACACCTCTCCCGCTTAAGCAGTTCTGAAAGACTGAATAGAAGACTGAGTGATACAAATGCATACGTGTGGTATCATTCCTCCATTGTATGAGCTACTTTGCAGATCTAAGGATGCGAACCTGAAGTATTTTATCACCATGTCTGTGTTGATTTTTGTGTAGCTTGGGAGGTACTCCAAGCCCTAGTGGCCAAGGGTTGGAGGTCAAAGCGCCACAAGTAGGCTTGTGGGCTTTAGAACCCAAGCTTGGGGTTTTGCACTCAATCATGTTTGGGGCATTTCTGGAAGCACATTTCTACATGTGATGGCATGAGACGATAGAGGGCAGAAAGGAGAATCCAACGCTTCGAGAATCGTCAAATTTCGAGTTGTAGATGTGGAGATATGAATCTTTGAACATTAATTATGGAGTTTACACGTGTGTCAAGGTCGATTTGGTGTAAAGTTGACATATGACAATTGTGGAATCCAATATCTGACGTTTTAGAAGCCCCTCTCTTTAGTATAAATAGAGGGTGAGTGTGAGGCATTTTAGATATCCATTTTGTGCAACATATATACATCAAGAAGAATTCGTTGAGGAGGATACTTCTGTGCTCTAGCTGCTGTCAAGAAGGAGCAGAACAATGTGGATTTTGAGGCCTGTTTCAGGGTTGTTTGAGGAACGAAGGCTGTTGTTATGGATGCCAAGAGTGCTGGAGGCTAGACCGAGTAGAAAAGGCTCCTCACAGGTCTGTTTTGGAGCAACACTTGGGGACTGAAGCTACATTACAGTGCTGGCCCTTAGCAACAGAATTGCTGTGTGCTAGGCCGAAGGCCATAGCACCACAACAGGGTGTGTGGAGGAGGGTATAAGGGCTGGTTTAAGCCCCCAAACAACAGCGTAGTGGAGGAGGGTTATTCCAAGGGTATGTTGAGGTAGTAGAAGATTGTTCTAAGGGCTGTGTGAGGTATCTCTTGGGTGGAACAACCTTGGGAGAGGCAGAGTTGCTTGCTGTGGGTAGGCCGTAGGCCCTACCTTACCATTTGAGGGCAGTGTAGGGTATATGGAGGGTTGTTCATGCCCAGAACAACAACAAACAAAGTGAAGACCTCTCCAAAGGTGGGCCGCAGCCAAGGAGGGTAGTTTTGGTGACTGATTAGGGGTTGTTGCAGCAGTCTAAGATGCCCTAACCAGTCACAGTATGAACAACAACGAAAGCAGACTTGGAGCAACAGTTGGATGTGTGTTGGGTCCGTGATTTGTGGACCAGAACTTGGATTGGTTGATGGGCTGCTTGTAGGAGGCCTTAGGAGTTGTTTGGAGGAGTCCACATGGATTGTTGGGAGCCCTACCAAGCAGCGAAGGTGACAACAGGCACATCAAATTGGAAGGCAAGAGGGCAACAACAAGGAGTGTTGCAGATGTTCCCTTGGATGATGGCTTGATGATGTCCTAGGTGAGGACATATTGATGTGCCCAGATTTGTGCAATAGCTCCTTTATTGCAGAGCAAAGGGCAGATTGGTGGAGTTTGTGGACAACCATGTGTAAGGGTCTCCTAGGTGTGGGGATGCCCTAACTAGGTGCAGATGCTACAACGTGGACTTGGTCTCTCGTGGATTGTTGGAGGGCAGCGTGAGAGAAGACCAAGTGTGGATGTGATTGGGCACTTATGGTCTGCTGGAGGACAACGTGATAGTGTCCAAGTTGGAGCCCGATGAGCAACACCTTGATGGACAAAGGTAGTTGCGAGAGAGGCAGTTGTTGAGCTCAAGGGTCTGATCAACCAGGAGCAGTTTGTGGAGCCCGAGACTTGTGTGTGGAGAAGGACATCTACAATAGAAGATGGGTAGTCCTCCTAACCCATGTTCATTGTGGGAGATGGACATCTTGCAGTGATAGGTGGTAGCCCTCCGTACCTTATGTTGGTCTTCATCGAAGCAGCATAGGAAGACCATAGTGGGCTGAAGTCCTTGAGTAGCTGAGGAGTAGCAGTGGGCAGTTGAGAGTTGTTCACAAGTGGAGCTGTGAACAACTTGACAGGAATCTCGATGTGTTGATGGACGATCGATCAACTAGTGAGTAGATTGGAGAGCCGAGGTTTAGTGGCCAGATGGACTTGGAGCATTGATAGAGGCAGGAGTTGCAAAGTGGGAGCCGAAGGACCAAGCAGGTACATGGTACGACCGAAAGGAGCTGAGAGAGCATGTAATAACCAGATGGTCAGAGTATCTTGTTGAGGGCAAATTCGTCGTCGATGCATTGACACCAAGTCCCAATTTTGTAAACTTGTACTAGTGGATGTATGAGGGCCATTATCCCTGGTACAGGAGCCCTAGATTGTTGTATTATATGTTGTTTGATATAACAAAGTTGGGTTGAAGATTGTAAAAAGTTGTCTATATTATGTGCATGTGTGATTTACTGTTGTTTATATTCCGTTGTGCAAAGTAGTGTCGTTGAGATTCTTGGTTTGGTATCATCAGAGATTTTAAGATTCTATCCTAGACCCAAGATCGTGGAAATTCAACAGTGTGAAGCAATACTCAATGGCAAAATTCATTCCTGTGCCAAGTCATTCAAAGCTCTCTCCTATATAATACTCATCCAAACTCTTTTGAGGAGTCCAAGTTATATCACCTAGTTATCAGAATTGTTCACAATCCATTTTGATCTTCATAAACTAAGCAAGCAAACTACAGAGACTACATGTCGACATCCCTATACGTAATGAAGGGTGACGAAATCTAGAATGCAAAATGTCGATATGATATAAGCAACTCATAGAAATACTTGATGGCACCAAAGGAAACTGATGTAAAGTAAGGGGCATTGGAAATACAAAAGACCAACAAAAGGATTATTTGATCTAAAGGTGGTTGTTGAATGAATAAGATCGATCCTAGGAGACTAATGATTCAAAATCATTTCCTTGCAATCATATGATATAAGACATGCTATGTGAAGTATTTATTCTCACAAATAAAAACACATGATCTATAGTTCGAAGTCTGCATCTATGAAGCAAAGAGAAGTCAATGTTTGAACGTCTTGGAGACCATAAATGGATAGAATTGAAGAAGTTGACTTGAGCTCTCATAGCCCAAATTTGCTGTGAGCATATCTCTTTGAAGCAGCCCAAGGAAGTTATAATATGGTGTCATACTTGAAGGGAAAAATGGAGAACAAGTAAGGATGAGTAGGTAAGGTTGAAGAGGTATGTATAATCTCTTATTATCACATCTCAGGAACTAGCCATAGATCTAGACTGTAAGTCCATTTCAAGTTTTCTTGCAACTAATGACTTCTAAGTTCAATTAGAGCACGATCTCAGAGATTTATAATCTTATAAGTCTATCATATTGCGTGGATTTGTGCTATAATGCATGTGTCTCTTGTCTTGAGCACGCAGACATAATCAATATGATTAGTGCTCTACTCTCCCCTTGCATATGAAGGTCAAAGTTTTTGTGCTACTATTAGAATAAGACAATTGATAGGCTTACAAATGGCATTTCTAAGGTTTGTACCTAATACATTAGTATACTTATAGAACTTGTAATTTGAAAGAGGACAAGTCTTGAAGACTTTGGATATTGAAGCATATAGGGTTTGTAAGCCCTAGTAGAAGTTTGAAAACCATAGGAATAAAACCCTAGGACCAATTGTTTTTGCTGAAAGAAGCCTGAGCTCTTAAGAATGACAGAATTGACATCATGTTGATGTGAGAACAAAGATGGTTACAAGAAATACAAGGTTAAGAGGGAGTTTATTCTTTTCTCAAAAGTGATAAAACTTGATCGCAGATTTGGAAGAATGTAGCAAAGCACAAGGATTTTCCTGAAACATAGAGAACATGAATGCAGAAAGAAGAGAGCAGTTTGAAGTATGCGTTAGAGAAGTCAAAATTAAATTACAAGCAAAGAAGCAAGAAGATTCTCCCAGTAAGCAAGAGAAAATCATGTTAAGTTGATTGCTTCAGTTAGAAAAGCTATCCCAGATTTTGAAGAAGCCTCATGATTAAAGAAGACCTCGTACTTTGGGAAATAAGGATTCATTGACTTCAGAGGGAGCTAGAAGTAGAAGTTGACATGAAGGATCTTGCACTACAACTTGGGACTTGAGGATACATCATTTGGGTTTGTAGTGCTAATAATGAATAGAGATAATATTGATGGTTGGTATCTAGTATGGTTTCTTGGAAGAGTATGAAGCAAAATTCTATTGCACTGTAGAGGCAAAAGATGTGGCAGTTGGTACAATTAGCTGAGAAGCAATTTGGCTCCGTAAAATGTTTGAAGGACTATTTGATGATGCGCTGGATTTGATCATGATTCTTTACAAAGATTGTTGAGAACCTGGCTTTTCATAGAAGATGGACGTGCTTGATGATTCAAGAGTATGGTGTAGATAGGAGCTAGGAAGCTACAAACAAGATCTCCACGGATGAGCAAGTAGCTGATGTAAGGGAAGTGTGAGTACTTCCGACACAAACCTGGGCTTGTAGTTATCTCCCCCAGGATTGATAGGGAGTGAGGATGGACACATTGTTCTCCATGTGTCATGTACTATGGCCAGGACTCTGTTGCAAGTCTAGTGCATGAACAAAGATAGGGAGAATGTTGGATTAGGTAAGCATCTTGGATAGACATTCTTGAGTCATGTACTATGACCAGGACTAACAATGTAAGAGTCAAGTACATGGACTTGGTAAAGAATGGTCCAGTGGACAAACTTTTCCCTGCGATTAGGAAATGGTCCTGTGAGGACATACCTTGGTGAACCAAGGTGGGTATGTGCCTTGAGAGGTGGTGGTATCCAATTGAATGCCTCCTAACATTGTGCTCTGATCTAGTGGAGAGATAGAGTGTACTTGTCAAGGCCTTGGTAATTTGACAATGCTGGTTATGATGATGTTATCATCATGGATGCTTATCAATCAAGATCCTTTCTTATAAAAGTTCTCAACTTGAAAATATCCTGATAATTCATTATGAATACCTCCCTGGTTAAGAGGGAGTGTTGGAATTGTAACTAGGTTCTATCTTCATAAATATCATTGTACCAATATATATTTTATGTAAAAACAAAAGAAGAAAATTATTATTATTTTTTCTCATATTCTGCATGCTTTATTTTGGTCAAAAGAAAAAGAAAAAGGGCATGTTCCTCGTGACCCTATGAAAAAGAAGAACATTTGAATTTTTTAAAGTGTCATTAGTCCCTCCAATTTGTTAAGTCAGCCCTCTTAACCATCAAGTCAACTCTGCTCATAGAGGCACCTTTTTGGACAGGGAAACAACTATTTATTGGCACCTATCCTCCACCATTTGGAAACCAATTCGATGAATCATCCTATGTAAGAGTAATTCGATTATGTGGCAAGGAAATCTAAGGCATAAAATTTTGAAGTAAAGCGAGCTATCTGTGATTTCTCTTCTCTGTAAACAATGCAAGGTTCTAAGGCATCTTCTCTGTAAACAATGCGAGTTTATGAGGCATCTTCTCTGTAAATAGTGCGATTTTTCCTGAAGTATCATATCTGTGACAGTGTGAGTCTTTCCTAAGGTATCATCTCTATGATAATGCGAGTTTTCCTGAAGTATCTTCTCCGTGACAATGAAAGTTTCCTAAGGCACCTTTCTTTGTGATATACGAGCTAATTAATCGACCAAACCTCGATGACATGTGAGCTTTCTGTTGGAAAAAATCTCTATGACATGTGAGTTATTTGATGGACCAAATCTCTATGTTATGCGAGCTATAGGAAGGCTACTATCTTTGATGATGCAATCTACAAAAAGGCAAAGTTTGGATGGCTGATTTGGCACTACTTAGTTTGACTTGGATTTCTCTTGTTGACAAAGAATCTATAAGGAAAGGATTGATGGGTTTTTCCCTTGTGGGTTTTGGCCTAATTTCTTGTGTTTTGTTTATTGTATTTGTATAATTGCTTGAGGACCTAATGAATAAAGAAAAATGCTAAAGGAAAAACATATATAAACAGGTCAAAAGTAATTATCATGCTAAAAAAATCTACATTGCTTTTGAATTTCAATAGTTGCTTGTATAGGAGGAGAAATCATATGGAAGAGGTATGTGGGGCATTTAGCCTTGGGGGGGGGGGCTTTGAGCCCTAGGTAGCATGGAACTTCTTGGCGCAGACTTGTGCTTGAATTGAGGATGCTTGGGTTGAGGAGCATTCATGGAAAAGCATTGAAGTATTGGATATCTAGGAGGGAAAGCTTTGGACCTTGTGTAATGGAGTACTTACCTTGAGATCCTTGCTTGATGAACATGCTCACCTTGGAGTTGACATGTCACCTTAAAGTTGGAGCACTCCACTTGTGGACTTAACTATAGATTAGTTAAGTTACTTGAGATAGTTCCTCGCGGACCTTGTCCACTTATTATTGTTGGTTTTCCTCACCTATTCTATATAAAGGGCGGAGAGTGTTTATATATATTCATATATGCACATCATTCTTGTCTTAGAGATGTAGAGTTCGTTAGGTAGTTTGTATCTTGAAGAAGAACTAGTCTTGCATCTTTGTACTTGTCTTTATGCAAGGGAGGAAGGGGCTAGGTTTTGTGAGAGGCAATTCCTAGAAAAGACTTGAAGTGCTCAGGTTTCAAGTCCTTTTTGAGAAAGACCTAGTGTTTGTAGGAAAGAAACCATAGAGGAGACTTGGAGCGCTTCGCTTGGAGAGCTTGTGTGAGGCAAGTTTAGTGAAAGATCAAGGGTGGATTTGTTACTGTTAAGGCTAGCTTGTTGTGGAGCTTTTGGTGTGGCTAGATAACTTGATGGAATGCCTTTATAGGCCTTTGTGCTGCTGGTTAAGGTTTTCTATGAATGGTGGATGCCACACTTTGGTTTTGGAGAGCATTAGAGTCATAGCTTGTGATAAGCTTGAAGGACCACATTGTCCTAGTTTGGGATATGTTGTTGGTATGTACATGTAACTTTGTTGTTCTCTCTCTCTCTCTATATATATATGTATATACAGACATGTAAGTATGTATATAAAGAGTGCTTTGCTGTCCAAACATTGTGTACTTGCAAATTTGATTTTCAACTTGTAATCTCATGGTGAATTTTAGGGTTGTTTGGTATGTAGATTCATTATGAACAACTAACTGGTTTTGTTGAGCGATTTGACAAAACATGTAGAAGCTAAGTGGGCAAATTTACGATTATAAAAAATCTTCTATAATTAAGTATTATTAGGTATGTTATTTGTTAGGATTTGTGTCCTAAGGGCTAGAAACATAGTTCCCTTGAAGTACAATTGTTGGATTTTTATTTTCTTGGGTTGCCTTGTGTATTTACTTTGAGGTTGCTTTAGATTTGTAGGGATGAATACTCATGGCCTCTGGAAGTGTGATAGGTTAGAAGGTGGGCCCAATTTTTACACCTTCGAATTGTAGGTTGCAAATATTATTGTAAGAGATTGAGCTGTTGGGAGCATGACGAGAATTAGACCACTGCATTGATCAATTTGAGACTGTTAGTTGAGCATAAGGAGCTCAAAGCAAAGAGAATTATTCTTGATTTGGTGAGGGATCATCTGATCATTGACGTTGCAGAGAAGAAGATCTGCAAGAAAGGTAGGATATTTTGGTTGCATTATACTAGAGTGTGAGTGCCTTTAGGAAGTTTCTCTTGAGAAACAATCTCTCAACCATCCACAAGGGTGTTACAAATATAGTGGTTAGCTACATGGCCAGGATCACATGGTTGAAATATTAGTTGGTTGTTGTAGGGACAAAAGGTAGAGGATGAGGAAATAGTGCCTATTGCATTGAATGGGTTTGATTCATCTTGGAAGCCCTTTCTCCAAATGTTTGTGCTTGTAAGAATTTTCCTACCTTTGTTAAGAATTTGGATGACTTTGTGTTGGAAGAGAGGTTAGAATCCTGTTTAGCTAAGTGAAGAAATGGAGAATACCTAGCCCTTATTGGTAGTGGGATGAAGGGAACAATAAAGGACACAATGAGGGCAAGAATGAAGATAAGGCAAGAAGGACTTGTGTAATATGCAATGTTTCATTTGTCACTAGAAGGGACATTATGCTAGCCAGTGTCCCTAGAAGAAGGGAAGGTTAAACAACAAAAATAGGATGTAGCAAGTGTTGGGATTATAGTAGGAGGGGATGAGTTAGCTTCCTAGGTTGTGATTGCCTTCTCTGTGCTTTGTTAAGTGTTGGATGGTATGTGGATAACGAGGCATTGAGACATATGACTTGTGAAGAAAAATCTTCTTTCAGTGTCTTGTATGATATATTTTTAGTATAGAGTTGCATTTGCAGGACAATAATGCATTAGAGACTTCGGCTAGAAGTGTGTTGAATGGTGGCCATTAAAGATTACTTGTTGATCTTATGGGGCTTGTACTTGCAAGTGGCTTGAGGAGGCACATGCAAAGCATGTGTGTGGAGATGCCATGGAAATATGTTCAAAACTTATTGTGGAACCAATATTATACTGATCTTGTAGCTGATTGGAGTGTTGAATGGGACACAGTTGTTGGAATTTCTCAGAAAGAGGGATTTGACCTTAATGAGATTCTCTCTAGTTACAATAGGATTCCTTCTAAAAGGACTTTTACCTTATTGAAGGTCTTGCTTCAATTGTTGGATGGTTTAATGTGCATGGGTGAGATACCCATGTTTATAATTTTATAGTTTGTCTGAGGCCATGTGTGGGCTGTTGTTTGCACTATTAACATGGTATTTTAAAGTGGATGAGATTTTTGTAGGTTTTTTATGTTTTTGATTTTCATTGATCTAATCCACTTGTTTTGGTCTTGTATGGACATGTGATCATCTTGGTAGGAAGTCTTTGAACAATTCATGATGTGTGGTGTAAAGTTTTTGCTTGGGAAGTTGATATGAAGAATGTTGGAAAATGGTAGGTTGATGATGGTTGAGGTTTATATTCTTTCAAATTCGTAGTGTTGGATAGTATGTGGATAACGGGGCATTGAGACATATGACTCGTGAAGAAAAATCTTCTGTCAATATCCTATATCATATATTTTTAGTATAGAGTTGCATTTGAAGGACAATACTGCATTTTTAATGATTGTAGGCTAGCAAGTTAAAGGACTTTGGCTAGAAGTGTGTTGAATGGTGACCATTATAGATTACTTGTTGATCTTATGGGGCTTGTACTTGCAAGTGGCTTGAGGAGGCACATGCAAAGCATGTGTGTGGAGTGACATGGAAATAGGTTCAAAACTTATTGGGGAATCAATATTATACTGATCTTGTAGCTGATTAGAGTGTTGATTAAGACACAGTTGTTGGAATTCCTCAGAAAGACGGATTTGACTTTAATGAGATTCTCTCTAGTTACAATAGGATTCCTTCGAAAAGGACTTTGACCTTATTGAAGGTCTTGCTTCAGTGGTTGGATGGTTTGATGTGCATGGGTGAGATACCCATGTTTATAATTTTATAGTTTGTTCGAGGCCATGTGTGGGTTGTTGTTTGCACTATTAACATGGTATTTCAAAGTGGATAAGATTTTTGTAGGTTTTTTATGATTTTGATTTTCATTGATCTAATCCACTTGTCTTGGTCTTGTATGGACATGTGATCATCTTTGCAGGAAGTCTTTGAACAACTCATGATGTGTGGTGTAATGATTCTTTTTGGGAAGTTGATATGAAGAATGTTGGAAATTGGTAGGTTGATGATGGTTGAGGGCTATGTTCTTTCAAATTCATAGGTGGTCAAGTCCCTAACAGAGGGAAGGTTTGAGATAAGGTGATAGTATATTTTGTTGGCTACAATAAGACTTTCAAAGCTTGGAGTATTTACATTCCAACACAATGAAAGACTATGGTGACTCGAGATGTGAAGTTTGATGAGGATGTATGGTCCTTTGTATCACACGTATCTCTTTTAATGATCGAAGGGAGTGACGATTTTTCTATTCTAGAGTTCAATTAAAAGGTAAGAGAAGAGTTAGATCTAGTTGTGGGCGAGAAAAGCCTAATGAAGGATTTGTCCTCACCCTTTACCGCTAGTTCACATGAAGCCAAGATAGCTTACTCGAACATTGTAGGATGCATAGGAGCATGTTTAAATGCCTAGATGCTCAATGTGGGTGAGTATATTTCCTAGAAGATATGAAAACTATTTGGAATTAACTACTTCCATTTGTGGGCCTTCGTAATTGACGGAGGAAGTGTGGTTGGATGCTTTGTTGGGGGAGAATGATGTTTGGGTGATAGTTCCAATTGTGGGGTCAAGTGATTGATTTTGTGACTACCATAGATTCAAATTTGTAGATGGTAGATTTAGTTTACATTTAAAGGGTGACCAACAAAGTGAATGACCTCCATAGTCCAAATAGCCAAATACATTCATACACCCAAATCACATTTGTTGTCAATAATGACTACACGATCTCTATATATACCTATTCACACATTGCATGTGTGACCCTTTTATTAGGTTGACCACTATTACATATACATTTAACCCACATTTAAACCCCATATATGCCCTCCATGGGGTCATATCAAAGTAGATATAGTTTGGACAACAAAGCACTGTTCATATGGTTAGCATATGAAGGAAAGCCCCTTGAGCCGTAGGAAAGCTGGCCAAAAGTGAGAAGAGGGTTGGTGAGGTGATAACATAGTATTCAAAACTGATCGGTTCAAACCATAAACCAACTGATTCATTAGGCTAAGTCATCCAACCGGTAGAAAAAATGGTTTTGAACCTTGCGGGCTAGGGTTTTTGGGCTTAGCCGACCATAAACCAGACGGTTTATGACGAAACCGACGTATTGTCCCATAAACCGACCGGTTCCTTCATAAACCAACCAATTTATTTCTAGGGCGGGTGCGGAGCCCACATAAAGCAGTTTTGAGGGAAACTAGGGGCTGCTTCACTCCAAAAACAACCCCTCCAAGTCTTTAAAAGCACGCCTCCCCTCTCATTTGCCTCACATATCTCAACCCTAGCAATGCAGACAATCAAAGGTAATTTTAAATTCGTGAAGTGAAAGTGACATTTCCTTTTAATTAAATTTTTAACATTACCATGAAATGACTCAGGATCTTTGAGAGTGGTTTCGACCTCATTGGATTTCACATGGAGAAACTAGAATTTTAGATCTCACTCAAAATCCAGCAGACCTAATATTTTTTAGTATTTCAGGATTTGGGGGATTGCAATGTTTCCATTTGATTCTGTCATGTGTGAGGGTATGAGATTGGAATTTGATGAAGAGCATGAAGCCCTTTAAGTACCTTGATGATGGTGGCATTGATTGTTGAACTTTGTTGATGTCGGTGGTATTGATTGTTGAACTCCCCTACGATGGCTTTAACAAAACTGCACCCTTCACTAGAAGGGGGATGATTGGTGAGGCATACTAAGTTTTTTCTACCATATTATAAGGTTAAGGAGATGAACCCTTCACTCAAATTAAAATCATTGGTTAGGCATGTTAAACTTTTTCAATTTCTACCATATTATAAGGTTGAGCAATCCAAGTCTGAAAACTTTGAGCTAGATGATGTTTATGTAGCTCTTGTTGATGATCCCATTTCTAGTAGTGCTGAATCAATGACGAGTTTTATGAGTGATCATGTTGATCAATGATTTGTAGTTTTGATGTCTAGTTTTGCTCCTGCTACTACTACTATTGAGGTTGCAGAGGAGTCCGAGGAGTTCTCAAACTCTGAGCCAGATGATGTTTATATAGCTCATGTTGATGATCCCATGTCTAGTAGTGGTGATGAGTTTGATCATGATGAACAGTGATTCACTGATATGTAGACTTGTAGTAGGCCAATGGCTCCATAGCTTGTAGTATTTTTTTGGACTCTAGAGGCCATTTAGAGCCTCATAGATTGTGTATTTTGTTGCTGATATGTATTGCACTTGGTGCCATTTTGATATATTCACCTTTATATGGTATATAGATGAACAAAAATTGTATATTTTGTCTCTATGGGTCTGGAATCATGGTTTTAAATCTTAAAAATAGTTTTTTTCATTAAAAAATAATTATTTCATGTATTTTTATAAATACTTGTTCATTGAGATCTGACCAGTCTCAGTTTGAAACGATAGATGGACTGGTCCGGTCACCGGTTCCGGTTTTGAATACTACGGGTGATAGTGCCCTTCTCTTACTTGCATAGGGTCTCACACTTGAGTTTTAGGACTTTATCTTGAGAAGTGCTAGATTTTGCTGTGACAGGTCCATAACATACTTGCAGATCTGATTTAGCTTGTAATCTCATGGTGAATGAGTAGTTTCTGGGGGCTGTTGATATATACTATGCTTGAGTTATCATGAACAGCTAGCTGATTTTGTTGATTGATTTGACAAATATATAGAACCCAAGTGGGCAATAAATGTGTTCCCTTTAAGTAATTTTCATATATGTTATATTTTGGGGTTTATGCCCTTAGCGTTGGAAATTTAATTCCTTTGAAGCACAATTGTTGGGTGTTTATTTTCTTGGGCTTCCCTTGTGTATTTGGTTGAACAAAATAAAAATATATATCACTGTAATTTATATGTTCAGATTCAGCCCTAATATTGAAAGTTCATAGGAAATAGATTTAGGGAACCTCAAGTTTGAGGTGAAATTTTTGAATTTGCATTAAGGAGAAATTCTCAAAATTTCCACAATATTGATTGTCTAGTTTGTTGAACTAAACATTTTCATTATAGTCATGAATGCTTTCACCACCTCTCTTGAGGAGGTGGCCTTTTCTTTGTTTTTGAGTATCAAACCATTTTAGATGAAGGGTATAAGTTGCCATATGAAAAAGTTTATTCAACTTGTTTTATGGCCCTTGCATATATTTTACTGTTTGTGGATAAATAGGCTGTCTTTTATTTATGATTTGGACAAAAATGTTGTTTTCATAAAGCTCACCTAAAATGGGCTATCCATATCCACACAAGTAGCATATCATATTTGTGATTTGGCATGTCATTAACAATTGTGACAGATAAAGCTCCGTTCATCACCCTTAGTTCTTGAAGAATAATGTACCATGTGACAAATCTAGTATTAAAGGGTTTAAGCATCTCCACCTCCACAAGCTTGTTATAAATGGTCTAAGATTGGTCATCATTACATAGAACCATTTCAAATTTCCATCCATTTTCAATTAGCTTGGAAATCCAATGGTCTTGCATAATTGGTCTGTTGACCTGAACATTCTATCACCTTTAAAAAAAATAAGGAACGCCTTAAGTGATATACATTAATGATGACCATCATTTTTTTAATGCAAACTTTCTCCACTAACACTATGCAAAGCCTCTCAAGGCTAGGTGCCTTATGGTATGTTGGACCTTCACTAATGGCATGGGCCATTTGCTCCAAAAAATGCAAAATGTGGCAAACAATTTATACACTTTTGGTGCCCCCCACCCCTCTTGTTGATCCTTGGGCACCATAACCCTCTCAATGCTTTTTTAGTGTCCACAAGTGAGTGTTGTTGAAAATTTAGGGCATAGGGATTAGGTAATTTCTCTTGAATGATAACTGCTTGTGATGGGACTTTTCTTATTCTTTTATTAGCTTCTTTCTTTCTCTTGATTATGTTAATGTCTTATATCATCAAACAACTACCAAATCATTAATAAGCATGAGACAAGGGACACAAAATGTAGGCTATCAGCCAAGGCCAAAACCTCTCCAACTTGAGAGGAAAACCCAAATGAATTCTTCTTCTTATAGAATATTCAAGAGACGAATTCCAAGACCAAGACCTTTGACCTATTAATCTCTCCAAGTTCGAGTCACAATTCTTCTTTGAGTGAGTTCTTCTTCCTTGAGTCAATGTTAGTCAAATTGCTTGCTTCTCCTTAGATCTCGGCCACCCTTTAGATTTCGGCCTAATGGTTCAGATCTGCAACTGTCGACCTCTTCATAAACCCTAGTTGTAGTGTGTGTGATGGATCAACACCAATTTTTGTCACTTGATTCCCTTCGCTTGGATGGAGTCTTCTTCTTCTGCAATTCGGCTTGTATTCTTGACTTGCTTTCTTCCTTAATTCGGTCTTCTAAGTTGACTATGATGACTTCGGCTCCCTCTCCAGCAAATGGCACCAATTCTCCTCGCGCATGTGAAGGATATTTTGCCCAAAACAGATCAAAACTAACTTGATTTCTTTTCCTCCTTTCTTCGCTTGATGATGAGCTTCTTCTTTAGTGTTTCTTGCACTTGATCTCTTGTTTTTGGATGCTTGATCGAATGGTTGCTCAAGAGAGGTCGAGTCCTCTCTCTATATAGTGATCTGCCCATGCAATAGGCCAACTTGTACAAGTGAGTAGCCTGACATGCTCATCTAGAATGATCTCCATCTGTTAAATTATGGTATGTTCTATGCTTAGAGCGGTTTACTTTTTTTCTTCTTATTAGCCACAGATTAGTAATCATATATACATTAAGTAAAGTGCAGATAGAACATTAAATGATCAACAGAAAACAAGCCAAGACAAGAGACACAAGATGTGGTGGCTAGCCAGGGACAAACCCCAATGCGGGGAAACCCTTTGATCAAATCTTCTTTTATCTTCAATAGTTCAGCAGAGAGAAATAGTACAAAATCAGAATCCTGTAATTTTATATCAGCAACAACAAACCCTAGATCAGCAAAGTCAAACTTGGTCAAATGAGTTGAAATTGACCTCCAATATGCTTGGTTAATTTCCGGTCAACTAGCCCTCGAACAGCCTGAAGAAACAACCCTTGAACAACCTCAAAATAGAGTCAAACAGTTGTTGACTGAAGTCAACATGCTGCCCAAAACTAGTGCAGTCAATGCTGGTCAAACCACAAGTTAGATTGCCTCGGTTTCTGCGCCAAAATCTGCGGCCTACCTAGGAGAGGCAGCGACACCAAAACCGCATCCTTGATGAGTCAATGCTTGGTCAATGTAGGTCAAAGATGCCTTTTGCTGCCTCAATCAAGCTCGATCAACGTAGTCAACAATTTCTTCGTCCTCTTTCAGCTTGCATCTCCTTGCTTCCCACATGTGAGAGATCCTCTTCCTTGTGGATGCCCAATCATACAAGGAGAAAGAGAAGAATGAGAGATGATGAGATGAGTTGAAATGAAACAACCTCACTTGTATTTATATGATTTGTGCCACACATTTAGTTGCTGGCCGACCTTGATAATTTGTCAAGTAATTACAAATAAATTCATATCTCCATAAATACTTGTCGGAATTGGATGATCTTTAGATCAATCCTACACCTCTCGACAAGAGGAATCTAGGAAAATTATCAGTTGCAATAAATGAGGTGACCCACATGGAGTTTGGCCCTAGTTGCCAATTTTAACACTCCCTCTCAACTAGGGAGAACTCCATCTGCAATCCGTCTGACCTTCGCTACTATCCCAACGATCAAATGCACTGCCCTGCACTGCTTGGCCTTGCTTTGCTCGAACTATGAAGAAGAAGAAATGATCGAGGATGTATCATACCATCCTCCACTGACCTAAAGTCAGTCTCAGAGTGTGTCATACCACTCTCACTGATCCCAACCAATGGAGGTCATCCTAGCATAGGGAGTACGGTAGATACAACGATGCGCCCATCGATAGTACTATTAATGGTCCCTAACCTCATTTCCCTACTCATTGATCAGATGAGAGGTACTTCCCATGAGTCCCAGATTGCATGGGTAGGATGCCTCGACAAGAGAACTAATCATCCCGTCCACAGGAGAACGAATCATCCTGCCCAACAGTCGCCACAGGAGAACTACTCATCCTGTTCCACAGTCGCCACAGAGAACTAATCATCCTGGCCCACAGGAGAACTAATCATCCTGTCCTACAGTCGCCACAGAGAACTAATCACCCTGGCCCACAGGAGAACTAATCATCCTGTCCTACAGTCGCCACAGAGAACTAATCATCCTGGCCCATAGGAGAACTAATCATCCTGTCCTACAGTCGCCCCGGGGTGTCACAGGGGAAGGTTGAACCTTTCACCTTGTACATAGTGCATTACCAGGGGATGGTGAGTCGCCCTGTGGTCGCATGTCGCTCCAAGAAGTACCCCGTGCCCCCTGGAGCTCCCAGAGCTCAATACATCATACTCAATCCTCATAAGAGGGTCTTTGAATGACACCAAGTCGTTCTCGGAAAGTCAAGAATTTGACCTTTCCCAGGGGTTTCGTCAAAATGTTGGCGACCTATTCATCTGTACCAATATGTTGGAGCCTTATTGCTCCCTGCTGCACCATATCCCGAATATAGTGGTACTTGATATCGATATGCTTGGAGCGATCGTGAAATACAAGATTCTTTGATAAACGAATCCTGCTCTGGTTGTCACACAGGATCATGGTGGTATCCAATGTAAATCCAAACAACTCACTGAAGAGCTTTCGCAACCAGACCGCCTCACAAGAGGCCATACTAGCAGCAAGCAATATACTCTGCCTCGACGATGCTCAAAGTCATTGACTTCTGCTTCCTGCTCATCTAGGGTATCGAGGCAGATCCCAAAGAGAAACAACACTTGGAGCTCTTTTGGTCCACCACACTGCCTGCCCAATCAACATCGGTATATCCATGTAGTCTCACATCTCCGGCAGTGTATCTCAACCCATGAGTGATTGTGCCACGGAGATATCTCAATAGATTCTTGGCACCAACCCAATGTGAGTGGTGAGGCTCAACGATATGTTGGCTCAACGTGTTGACTCCAAAACATATATCCGAACTAGAGTTCACCAAGAACATCAATGCTTCGATGAGTTAACGGTATTCGGTAGCATTTCGTAAAACGGGTCCGGCAGCACTACCGCTTAACTTCTTGAAGTCAAGCTCCATCGGGGTAGTCACAGGCTTGTAGTCCACCATACCGAATCTCTCCAATATATTCACCACATATTTTCCTTGACATAGGAAAATCTCCCCTGGCTTCTGCGAGACTTCTAGTCCTAGGAAATAGTGCATCAGTCCTAGGTCCTTCATCTCAAATTTAGAAGCCAACTCCCTCTTACATTTGTGAATGAGAGGGTCTGCACTTGTTAGAAAGAGGTCGTCAACGTACAACACTAGTATGAGAGGATTGTCATCTTCAACCTTAAAGTAAAGGTTAGGGTTAGCTTCACTCCTAGTGAATTCCAGGTTCATCAAGTAGCTATTGATCCTCTCATACCAAGGGCCTTCTTCAACCTGCACACATGGGATTCTTGATCATGAATCTCAATCCTTCGGGTTGCTCCACATAGACCTCTTTGATCGAACCATGCAAGAACGCGGTCTTGACATCCATCTGATGTAGGTTCCATCCTTGCGAAGCAGCAAGGGCTTTAATCGAGCGGATGGTGGTATATCGGGCAACAGGTGCAAATATCTCGTCATAGTCTATACCTTCCTTCTGAGAGAAACCACGAGCGACAAAACGAGCCTTATACTTTTCTGCACTTCCATCAACTGCATGCTTTATCTTGTAAAGCCATTTCGAAGTGACAACTGCTTTGTCCTGGGGTTTGGGGACCACATCCCAAACATCGTTTTTCATGATGGACTCATATTCCTTAGTCATAGCATCTTTCCATACTTGATGCTTGACAGCTTCTGCGAATGACGAAGGCTCATTTTGGATGATCGTGCTCATGATGGTCAAGTATCCCTGATACTTGGTCGGCTTCTTACTTTCTCGGAAGGTTCCTTGGGTGAAACGTGCCCTTCAGCATCATCAAGTGCCCCCCTAAGCCATGAAGGCCTCTTCCTAGAAGAGGAAGGCTCTTGCGGAGGGGAATCGATAGGATCCATAGGTTCTTCCACATCGGGCATCATCTCATCTTCCTTTTCCTTTGGTTCCCTGGTGTCAGCTTCTTTAGATCCCCTTTGAGTAGGAAGATTGTCAACTTTGCTAAGAGCCATATTTTCGTCAAAGGTGACATCATGGCTAATCTCGATTTCCCTTTGACCAGCCACATAGATTCTATAGCCCTTAATGTTTTCGCTATAGCCCACGAAGATTCCTTTCTTTCCAGATGCACCCAATTTATTCCTCTTCTCCTTTGGCACATGAAAATATACCGGACTTCCAAAAATTCTAAAATGAGATACGTCAGGTTTCTTACCAGTGAACATCTTTTTGGGAGTCTTGGAGCAGTAGTAGAGAGGGCTGCTGGTAGACAATATTCATATTGCTTATTGTTAACAACATTAGATTCATACCTGGAGTTTCTTGCCTTCTTGAAGGGTTATCCTCTTCCTTGATTTCTGGCATTTCTTCTACCTTTGCCATTGGACCTGCCATTCCTTTGATTGCCTTGAGAGTGATTTTGGTCATCGTCATGGTGTGAGTCCCTTTTATCAGGGCACTCCCTCGCATAGAGGCCCATTTTGTTGCAATTGTAACATCGACCTTTTCTTCCACCCTTTGGTCCAACCTTTCCTTTGGATTTAGCCCCATAATTATTTCTTCTTTTAGCATGAGAAGAAAAGGCAGAGGGATGGCCTTTAAGTGTGGGCATTTCTTGCTCTTCCATCCTTGTCTCTTCTTGAATACATCTAACCATCAATTCCTCAAATCCTTGGATGACATTATTTTTGAGAAGATTAGTCCTGAATATATACCATTCAGGGGGCAGTCCTCCAAGAGTTGTTATTATTTCCCTGTCAGGAACTACTTCCCCAATAGATAGGAGATCATTCTTGATCTCGGTGATCCATAAGAAATAAGTTTGCATACTCTCATCTTTGCCCTTCTTAATTTCCTTCAGCGTATTTCTAAGGAACAAAACTTGATTTGCATCATTAACTTTAAATAAACTCACCAGTCTATCGTAGATTTCCTTGGAGGTTGTTAGCTCAGAAACATAGGCCACTAGGCACTTGTCGATAAAGTCCCGGATGATCTTCCTTGCTTTGACTTCTCCCTTGGACCACTTGCTTTTGACAGCAGCGGATGCATTTGATGGAGGCGCAACAATATTGCCTCTCACATGGTCCAACACTTCCTGATCTTCTAAAGTCAGATCGAGAGACATCTTCCATCCGTGATAGTCATACTTCTCACGAAGCTTGTCTTCGGCGGGGAAGAGTGTTGAGGACCCCATGAAGTTTTTAGGATAGCCTTGCCAACCTTCTCTTTGGTGATTTCTCTTGCTCTTGCTTTTGCTGCTTTGTTTTCACCTCAGCTTCGATACCATGTTAAATTATGGTATGTTCTATGCTTAGAGCAATTTACTTTTTTCTTCTTATTAGCCACAGATTAGCAATCACATATATATTAAGGATAGTGCAGATAGAACATTAAATGATCAACAGAAAACAAGCCAAGACAAGAGACACAAGATGTGGCGGCTTGCCAGGGACAAACCCTAATGCGGGGAAACCCTTTGATGAAATCTTCTTTTATCTTCAATAGTTCAGCAGAGAGAAATAGTACAAAATCAGAATTCTGTAATTTTGTATCAGCAACAACAAACCCTAGATCAGCAAAGTCAAACTTGGTCAAACGAGTTGAAATTGACCTCAATATGCTTGGTTAATTTCTGGTCAACTAGCCCTCGAACAGCCTGAAGAAATAGCCCTTGAACAGCCCCAAAAGCACAGTCAAACTGTTGTTGACTGAAGTGAATGTGCTGCCCAAAACTAGGGCAGTCAATGCTGGTCAAACCAGAGGTCGGATTGCCTCGGTTTCTGCGCCAAAATCTGCAGCCTGTCTAGGAGAGGTAGCCACACCAAAACCGCATCCTTGATGAGTCAATGCTTGGTCAACACAGGTCAAAGATGCCTTCTACTGCCTCAGTCAAACTCGGTCAACGCAGTCAACAATTTCTGCGTCCTCTTTCAGCCTGCATCTTCTTGCTTCCCACGTGTGAGAGATCCTCTTCCTTGTGTATACCCAATCATACAAGGAGAGAGAGAAGAATGAGAGATGATGAATGAGTTGAAAATTGAAATGAATCAACTTCACTTGTATTTATATGATTTGTGCCACACATTTTGTTGTCGGCCGACCTTGACAATTTGTTAAGTAATTACAAATAAATCCATATCTCCATAAATACTTGTCGGAATAGGATGATCTTCAGATCAATCCTACACCTCTCGACAAGAGGAATCTAGGAAAAATATCAGCTGCCATGAATGAAGTGACCCACATGGAGTTTGGCCTTAGTTGCCAATTTTAACACCATCTTCTTTTGAGGGCCGACTTGAAGGAGTGCTTGTGACAAGGTCTTGGAGGGTTAACGACTCAAACAAAATTCTCTTTTTGCAATATGTAACATGCCCAAATGGGTCTTCAATACATGACATTGACTCACTAGACTTTATGACTTAATAACCAAACCTAATAGCTCACAATGGGAGCTTGATCTATAAAATAAAATTCCTTGAGCATGAAACCCATGCCTCAAGCATAACAAAATAATTTTATTTTTCTTCTTTTCATTAATTACATAAAATCATGATTTACACGTCATTATGAAGACCGAACCTAGTTACATATTTCAACAAGTGAGAGGTTGGTTGGGATGATGTGAAAATTGGAATAGAAGAGTTTAAAAATACTTGAAACTCCAAACTTGGTAATTTGTTTTGGCCCTAGCTCGCCGAAGAAAAATGCCTCTCATTGCTTGTTGCTACAGTACAGTGAAAAGCTATTGGATAGGGGCGATTTTTCCTTTTGATGTTGTTATGGCCGCAAACTAATTTCTCTAAGAAAATCAGCTATTTTTTATGCCTCCTTCGCTGTTGCCATTAGAAATATTTGACAAAAAGTGCATAATGAAAAAACCTAGGGTTTCTCTTGCAAAAGTGATGGGCACCAACACAGATTCCCTTGTTTGTTGTTGGGACTCACATGTTTTTTTAAACGCTTCAGTTTCTATTTTAAATGTTTTTTTACTTGTTTTGGGGGGATGTTCCTTGGTTTGGGGACTCATAATTGGGGGATGACCCTCGTAAGTCAGGGGATATCCCTAGCGATCAGGGACTTGCATGTTCTTGTCTCTAGTATGAACAACACATCCTTGTCCCGAGGGCATTCCCTAACAATATATTGTAGTTTACATGTATGTTCTTGGGATATTGGGGATTGTGATTAGGTAGTTTGAGTCCATATAGAGTTTGATAGTCAAATCAATTGCATATTGGAGGCATGTTCCTAGAGATAGGGGATGCTTGTGAATTGGCAATGGGATTGATTGGGTGGGGTTATCCTCTTCATTTCCATGTTCATATGGTACAACAGATGATGTGCTAATATTGTTCGTTGCAAATGCAAATATCATTGCAATGTGTATATTTTTCACTTATAAGTTTTTATTTTTAATGAATGTTTTTCCATTGTACATTGAAAATTTATAACCTATATATAAAAGGGTAAATGCAATTTTTACCTGACCTCCTTTATGTTTTGATTTTGCCATCTACTATGGTAATGATCCAAATCAAAAACTCTAAAAACATTTTTTGAATCAAAAGATTTTGCAAAGTGTATATTTATTATTCTAATTTGTTTATACGAATTTCTTTCTCATTATACATGGAAACTTTATGATCTTTGAATAAAAAAAAAGGGAAATTTCCAGGACACAACTTAGCCAGCATGTTGGATTTGGCATATGAGATTCCCAATATCCCCATTACTAGGAATCAATTATTCTGCTCCCTTTGTTTTTGACCCCATGGTTGTGCCCTTAAAGAGAAACACAAAAGACATATTCAACCAAATGCTGCAATGTGAATATTTAATATGTCTAATTGCTTTAATGAGTGCTTGCTATCAAATATAAGTGTTTATAATATATGTATAAAGGGGCAAAGGCATTTTTAAGGGCACGACTTAAACAACATGCCAAATTTGTTGTATGAGACACCCCTTACGTAGATGCACCCAACTTACCCTCCTGGGTTTTGACTTTGAGCTTGTCGTCCTCTATTTTAGCAACTCATATGAAAAACACATATTTTCTGATTGTTAATATCAATATTTTTAATTGAGTCAAAATTTAGTAATCTACATATAAAAGAATAAGGCTGATTTTTGGTGAGCATCTATTTACCCACTTCACCTCACCTATCTTTATTGCAGGCTTGCCTAATCGGACTGAAATAATTTTTTCATGTGGGTCTGCGTGGCATGAGTCCATATGCCCCCCCCGGTGATTTGAGGGGCCTGCTAGGTTTGTGCTCCATGGAACTTAAAAGAAAGAAAGTTAGCAGATGCCAGAAGGATGATCAAACAACCTTGGACATATAATAACATGTACAATGTGTAATAAAATCATGTTTTTGACACTGATCCATCCAAATTCTCATGTGTGCTACATGCATGTGAATGCTTGCTTTTAATGTCCCTTGAGACCTAACTGGTCTGTAGGACCTTTACTTGTAGAATCAAAATCGATTATCAAATCTTATCATAATGCAATTTGAGATCTAGGTTATTTGGTTCAACTGTCTCAGTTATAAAATTTCCTAATTCGTTTTGGTTTCCATAGGATAAAATATTCTGGACAGAATTGTAATTGCAATTCTTTTTGTATTTAATTGTATTGGTTGTGTAGGTTGGACAATCCAGGAGATGTTGTGGTTTTACTGCTTCAATGGCTTGTGAGGTACATATTGTGCAGGTCCTTTCTTCCCATGATCTACACAATTTTTTTTCCAAGGAGAATCTTGTGGGATCCTTCCTTCTCTGAATGTCCAGATAAATGGCAGCTCAACTGCCAGCCATAATATCGACTGGCAACCTTGAGGGACTGGACCAGATTTGAACCCCGTGATCTTCTGTTGGCAATGTGCCGTGGGTGGATGGTTTGACTGGTTGAGCTAACCATTGGGGCTATATCCTTGTAATAATAATAATCATCTAATTTTAGGCTCACTGCCAAGCAAGACACCAAATGTGTGTATGAGAGCCCCTTGTTTGTGTGACAAGGGACCCATCTCCGTGCAGTGATTTGACTGCAGGTTTACATACTCTTCCCCCCTCTGGGTTTGAACCTGTGATCTCTTAGGAGGAAGCACATGTTCTTAGCCATTGGGACCACTCAAGATGTACATATCATTTTCAGTTTGTATGTTCATCAACTAGCCCGATCTTTTCTTGTTATGGGCTTGGAAGGCATAAAAGATACAAATGTCAATATGAGGATGAACAAATGACCTTAAACATGTGATATCATTTCATACACTATTGTGTCATATTGGCAAGCATATATTCAAACCCTGGTTCTATTAAGTACTTAGAGGGTTCAAAAACACACATGCAAACCTGTCACTGCTTAAAAGATTTAGGGTTGATATGGACCTATGCTAGGTTATCTATTTTCACTTCATCCCTTTTCCTTTTCACATTAGACATCTGACATCAATTTTGTAAGTTTTAGTTTAGTAGCGTCACACATCTTTACTGAAATATGTTACATGGCTGATCTCTTTCACCTGAGCTACTGCATGTTGCTTCTCTTGGCACAAATTTTTGACATGGACCCATCTTGGTGCACGTTTTTCTATATGTATATGTTCTATCAGGTATTGTCCCATCTATTGGCATCTGAAATTGGGAGGTCTTTCTTTCTATCCTTGACCCTGTTATCCTGTCCCCCCCATCTTTCTGTCTCCCAACCATACTGAAACATTTCTAACAACCATTTAGTAGTAAGCGTTGAACGCCACCTGTCAAGCTATTTTCTTTTCTTATTGGCTACTTACATTTCCTGAACTGTTTGAATAATCTAATTCTTTACCTGTCTCATGTTTGTAGCTGCTACTCAAAATATAAGGACTAATGTCAAATTGTATTACTCTTGTGTAGAATTGCCTTCTGTCATGAAACAATTTTTAAAATGAGAAATTGGAGATGAAAATATGCATGTGCTTTTTTGCATGTGCTTTCTTGTCACATCAGCTTCACAGGCTGTGCAGGGACATGTCCACTTGAAGAAGAATAAACTTTTGAAGGAAAAATATTATGTACGTGGAATATTTGACTTTTTCATAAATATAAGAAACATTTCTTTAGAAATATTTGTCCAGCAAAGGGACAAAGAATTTTCAAAGTAAAAACATTGTTAAACAATTCATGTTTTCCTAAAACATCAAAAGCATCCCTATACAAATCTTTGATCAGCAAAAGGGATCTTTTATTGCACATTTCCCTTTTTTAGGAATCTGAAATATATAGCGTTTCTGTTTTATAAACTATGCCCGGTGTTGCAGGAACTGTGGCATCCCCCTTCCCTGCCTCCGACCCTGGAATCACACTCCAAGCAGGCTCCCAAAATCCTTTGGGCATGCTTTCTACCAATTTGGGAGTGTGGTGCTTCCAAGGACACTCCCAGAGCTAAGGAGCGCGCTTTCATTGTCAAAATTAACTCATTAGAGGAAGAGCAGGGAAGTCAAGGGGTGGATAAGGTAAAAGGTAAAGGGGTGTGGTCTAAGCAAAAGGAGTGTAGGCTAAAGCAAGGAGAAAGTGAACACTTAGGAACAAACAAAGAAGAAAGCAGTAAGAACACATACAGCCACACAACCACTCCGCTTTTGTGGTCGTCGAAGCTTTATGTAAGTGAGCTCATGAACATGAAAAGAAGAATTGAGGCACCCCCCCTTCCCTGCCTCTGACCCTGGAATCACACTCCAAGTACGCTCCCAAAATCCTTTGGGCATGCTTTCTGCTAATTTGGGAGTGTGGTGCTTCCAAGGACACTCACAGAGCTAAGGAGCGTGCTTTCATTGTCAAAATCAACTCATTAGAGGAAGAGCAGGGAAGTCAAGGGGTGGATAAGGTAAAAGGTAAAGGGGTGTGGTCTAAGCAAAAGGAGTGTAGGCTAAAGCAAGGAGAAAGTGAACACTTAGGAGCAAACAAAGAAGAAAGCAGTAAGAACACATACAGCCCCACAACCACTCCGCTTTTGTGGTCGTCGAAGCTTTATGTAAGCGAGCTCACGAACATGAAAAGAAGAATTGAGCTTATTGAATCAAAGGAACAACATGAAGATTCAAAGATAAAAGAAATGTTAGTAGTCAGTCAGAAACTTGAAAGGGAAAACAAGGTTCTCAAAGAGCAGATAATAAATTTGCAAAACAATATGGAAAGAGGGCAACAACAGTTGATCGCTTTGAGACAGGAACTAGAGCAAACTAAGGTAGTTGAAAAAAAGGGCTCGGAGGCAGGGAACATTGGCAGCACAAAACAGATAGAAGAGTTTCAATCAGCTTTGTCAAGCATGGAGTTCAGAGAAAGCAAACTAAGACAACAAATGGAAGAGACTAAATCTTGGGCGCAAGTGGTAACAGAACCATCAACTGAGCGAAAGGAAATCATGGAGAAGCAAAACAAGAGGCAAGTAAGAGAAGAAAAAGACAGGCAAGTCAAGGTTACAAATGTAATTATCAAAGGTTTGAAGGACTTTGGAGAGAAAGAGAGGACAAATATGTTAGTCAGGGACTTTCTCAAGGAAGAGTTGGAATGGTCAGGCTATATTCAACATGCAAACAGGATTGGTAGGAAAATAGAAAATGGAAGTCGCAGACATGTGAGAGTTATTTTGAGAAGTATAAAGGATAAAATGGCTATACTAAAGAATAGGGGTATGCTTAGAGGTTCTTGTTGGAAATACTGAGAGTGGGGTGAATCAATATTTCTTTTCAATTGTTATTTTTACTAGTTAGATTCTTCACAATTTAATCAAAGAAATGTATAATAATATTAAGTATAGAAAAGATTGAATACAATAAATGATGAATGTTTGCCAAGCACCAACTTGAACTTGATGAGGTTTTGACCTCTAGGGCTTCGACCCTATCTTATCCAAGGCTCCAACCTAGCTTTTAGGAGCACCAACTCCAAGGACACCAATCCTATTGTCTTGTCTTCTTTTCATTGAAAATGCAAAATGTACTTACTTGACTACCATCAATAAGATCACCTTACTATGTTGTCGATTTCAATCTTCAATGTTGTTAAATTATGGTATGTTCTGTGTTTAAAGCAATTTACTTGTCTTTCTTTTTATTATCCACAGATTAGCAATCACATGTACATTAAGTAAAGTGCAGATAGAACATTTAAAGGATCAACAAAAAACAAGCCAAGACAAGAGACACAAGATGTGGCGGCTAGCTAGGGACAAACCCCAATATGGGGAAACCCTTTGATCAAATCTTCTTTTATCTTCAATAATTCAGCAGAGAGAAATAGTACAAAAGTCTGATTTATATCAGCAGCATCAACGACATCAGCCCTAAACTTGGGTAGTCAATATCTATCAAACCGGAGGTCGGATCACCTTGATTCTTTCACCAAAAAATGCGGCCTTCCAAAGAGAGTTAGCTTCACCTACTGCGTAGTCCAGAGAGAGAGAGAATGCTGGTCAAAGTTCCGATCTGCAGTTGCAGCCCTAAAATCTGCGTCCCTTTTCCACATGCGTGAGAGATAGTCTTTTCTGCGCAGGAGAGAGAGAGAGATGTGATGAGAAGTGAGTGTGCAAATGAGGAGAATGCTCCTTGTATTTATATGCAAAACGTTGATGATGAATAGATGCGTCTGTTGGGCTTCTGAGCCTACATAAGTTGCTGGCTGACTTTGACAATTAGTCCATAATCTAAATAAATTCATATCTCCATAAATACTTATCGGAATCGGATGATCTTTAGATCAATCCTACACCTCTTGACGAGAGGAATCCAAGAAAAATATAATCAGCCATGAATAAGGTGACCCACATGAAGTTTGGCCCTAGTTGCCAATTTTAACACTCCCTCTCAACTAGGGAGAACTTCATCTGCAATCTATCGGACTGTCACTGCTGTCCATCCATCAAATGCACTGTCCGGTATGGCTTGACCCTTCTTGCTCTGCTCTGCTCTGCTTTGCTTTGCTTGGTTCTGCTCTACTTGCTCGAATTATGAAGAAGAAGAAATGATCGAGGATGTATCATACCATCCTCCACTGACCCAAAGTCAGTCTCAGAGTGTGTACCACTCTCACTGGTCCCAAACTAGTATCATTGATCCCAGATCAATGAAGATCATCCTAGCATAGGGAGTACGGTAGATACAAAGATGCGTCCATCGGTACTACTATGGTCCCTTTCCTCATTTCCCTGCTCATTGATCAGATGAGAGGTAGTTCCCATGAGTCCCAGACTGCATGGGTAGGATGCCTCGACAGGAGAACCAATCATCCTGTCCATAGGAGAGCGAATCGTCTTGTCCACAGGAGAGCGAATCATCCTGTCCAGTGGATGCCACGGAGAACTAATCATCCTGGCCTACAGGAGAACGAATCATCCTGTTCCACAATTGCCATGGAGAACACATCATCCAGGCCCATAGGAGAACTAATCATCCTGTTCCATAGTCGCCACGGGGTGTCACAGGGGATGATTGAACCTTTTACCCTGTACAAAGTGTACCATCAGGGGATGGTGAGTCACCCTGTGGTCATATGTCGCTCCAAGAAGTACCTCGTGCCCCCCTTGAGCTCCCAAAGCTCAGTACATCACACTTGACCCTCATCAGAGGGTCTCTGAACGACACCAAGTCGGTCTTGGAAAGTCAGGAATTTGATCTTTCCTAGGGGCTTTGTTAGAATGTCGGTGACCTATTCATTTGTACCGATATGTTGGAGCCTTATTGCTCCTCTCTGCACCATATCTCGAATATGGTGGTACCTGATATCGATATGCTTGGAGCGATCATGAAATACAAGATTTTTTGATAAACGGATTCTGCTCTGGTTGTCACATAGAATCATGGTGGTATCCAATGTAAGTCAAAACAGCTCACTGAAGAGCTTTCGCAACCAGACTGCCTCACAGTAGGCCATGCTAGCAGCAATGTATTCTGCCTTGGTGTTGCTCAGAGCCATCGACTTCTGCTTCCTACTTATCCAGGATATCGAGGCAGATCCCAAAGAAAAACAACACCCGGATGTGCTCTTTCGATCCTCCACACTGCCTACCCAATCAACATCAATATACCCAAGTAGTCTCACATTTTCGACAGTGTATCTTAATCCATGAGTGATTGTGCGACGAAGATATCTCAGCGGATTCTTGGCACCAATCCAATGTGAGTGACGAGGCTCAACCATATCTTGGCTCAAAGTGTTGACTGCAAAGCATATATCTGGACGGGAGTTCACCAAGAACATCAATGCTCCGACGAGCTGTTGATACTTGGTAGCATTTCGTAAAACGGGTTCGACAGCACGACCACTTAACTTCTTAAAGTTAAGCTTCATCGGGGTAGTTACGGTCTTGCAGTCCACCATGCTGAATCTTTCCAGTATCTTCACCACATACTTTCCTTGAGATAGGAAAATCTCCCTTGGTTTCTGCCAGACTTCAAGTCCTAGGAAATAGTGCATAAGTCCTAGATCTTTCATCTCGAATTCAGAAGCTAGCTCCCTCTTACATTTGTGAATGAGAGGGTCTGCACTTGTTAGGAAGAGGTCGTTAACATAAAGCACTAGTATGAGAGGCTGGTCATCTATAACCTTAAAGTAAAGGTTAGGGTCGGCTTCACTCCTAGTGAATCTTAGCTTCATCAAGTAGCTATCGATCCTCTAATACCATGCTCGGGGTGCTTGCTTTAGCCCATAGAGGGCCTTCTTCAACCTGCACACATGAGATTCTTGATCATAAATGTCAAATCCTTCGGGTTGCTCAACATAGACCTCCTCTTTGATCGAACCATGTAAGAATGTAGTCTTGACATCCATCTGATGTAGGTTCCATCCTTGCGAAGCAGCAAGGGCTATGATCGAGCGGGTAATGGTATATTGGGCAACAAGTGCAAATATCTCATCATAGTCTACACCTTCCTTTTGGGAGAAGCCTCGAGCGACAAAACAAGCCTTATACTTTTCCGTACTTCCATCAGCTGCATGCTTGATCTTATAAAGCCATTTAGAAGTGACAACAGTCTTGTCCTGGGGTCTGGGGACCACATCCTAGACATCGTTTTTCATAATAGACTCATATTCTTCGGTCATAACATCCTTCCATACTTGATGCTTGACGACATCTGTGAATGATGAAGGTTCATTTTGGATGATTGTGCTCATGATAGTCAGGTATCCCTGATACCTGTTCGGCTTCTTACTTTCACGGAAGGTTCCACGGGGAGCTGTGTGTCCTTCAGCATCATCAAGTGTCCCCCTAAGCCATGAAGGCCTCTTCCTTGAAGAGGAAGGCTCAGGTGGTGGAGGATCAATAGGATCCATAGGTTCTTCCACATCGGGCATTGTCTCATCTTCCTTTTCCTTCGGTTCCCTGGTGTCAGCTTCTTTAGATCCCCTTAAAGTAGGAAGATTGTCTACTTTGCTAAGAGCCATATCTTCGTCAAAGGTGACATCATGACTAATCTCGACTTCCCTTTGACCAGCTACATAGATTCTATAGCCCTTAGTATTTTCGCTATAGCCCACGAAGATTCCTTTCTTTCTAGATGCACCCAATTTATTCCTTTTCTCTTTCGGCACATGAAAATATACAGGGCTTCCAAAAATTCTAAAATGAGATACGTCAGGTTTCTTACCGGTGAACATTTCTTCAGGAGTTTTGGAACCCAATGCTTGATGAGGGCATCGATTTTGTACATATACGGCGGTGTTCGCAGCTTCGGCCCATAGAAACTTCAGAAGTCTTTGATCATCGAGCATAGCACAAAGTCCAAACAACTTCCATAATCATACGGTTCTTCCTTTCCGCCACACCATTATGCTCAGGAGTATAGGGTGTAGTGGTCTCCCTCTTAATGCCAGCCTCTTTGCAAAAGTCAAGAAACTCATTGGATTCATATTCAGTCCCATTGTCAGTGCTTAGGATCTTGATCTTCTTTTCGGTTTGATTCTCGATCAAGGCTTTGAAGTGTCGAAACCAGGAGAACACTTCATCCTTCTTTTTCAAGAAATATATCCAAGTCTTGCGAGAATAATCATCTGTAAAAGTGAGGTAATATAAATATCCTCCCAAGGAGTTCACAGGCATCATACCAGATATGTCTGAGTGAACTAACTGCAATATATCGGAGGTCTTGCTTTGGCTTGAGGGGAATGGTCCCCTTTTTAGCTTTCCTTCGGCACATCCTGGACATACTCCTTGCTCTAATTTGAACTCGGGCATCCCGGTCACCATTTTTCTTACATCGGGTAGAGCTTTATAATGAAGGTGAGAAAACCTTTGATGCCATAGTTCGGATTGAAGAGATGTGTCACAAGTCATGACACCCAGTGGACTTCCTCCAACCTGATATAATGAATCAACTCGAAACCCAAGAGTAAAAGCATCTTTATAGTCCTTTTTCCATAGATGTACCTTGCCATTGCTGAAAGCCACCTTGTAGCCTTTGTCTTCTATTGCCGAAATGGACACCAGGTTCTTTTTGAGATCAGGTACATATAAATACATCTTGTAAGTGGATGGTATTACCTTGATTCATTTGAAGAGTGACATTTCCTACGCCTTTCACGAGATATTTTGAATTGTCTCCAAGAACAATTTCCAGGTTGGTTTCTTTCTCTACTAGATTATAGAGAGCTTCTTTGTAACCAGTGAAGTGCCTTGAGGCACCACCATCAATAAGCCAATTTCCCAGCGAGTCCGGGGGAGCGGTGGTAGAAGAGCAGTTAGTAGATAATACTCATCTTGCTTATTGTCAACAGTGTTAGATTCATACCTGAAATTTCTTGCCTTCTTGAATGGCTGTCCTCTTCCTTGATTTCCAACACTCCTTTTACCTCGGCCATTTGACCTGCCATTTCTTTGATTGCCTTGAGAGGGATTTTGATCATCATCCCGGTGTGAGTTCCTTTTATCAGGACACTCCCTTGCATAATGACCTGGTTTATTGCAATGGTAACATCGTCCTTTTCCACCCTTTGGTCTAGTCTTCCTTTTGGATTTAGCCTCAGAATTGTTTCTTCTTTTAGCATGAGAAGAAAAGGCAGCGGGATGACCTTTAAGTGTGGGCATTTCCTGTTCTTCCATTCTTGCTTCTTCTTGAATGCATCTAGCCATTAATTCCTCAAATCCAGGAATTACATTATTGTTGAGGAGAGTAGTCCTGAATATATACCATTCAGATGGTAGTCCTCCAAGAGTTGTGAGTGCCATTTCCCTGTCAGGAATTACTTCCCCAATAGATAGGAGATCGTTCTTGATCTCGGTGATCCTTAAGAAATATGCTTGCATATTTTCATCTTTGCCCTTCTTAATTTCCTTCAGCTTATTTCTAAGAAACAGAACTTGATTTGCATCATTAACTTTAAATAAACTCACTAGTCTATCGTAGATTTCCTTGGAGGTGTTTAGCTCAGAAACATAGGCCACCAAGTGCTTGTCGATAGAGTTCCGGATGATCTTCTTTGCTTTGACTTCTCCCTTGGTCCATTTGTTCCTGGCAGCAGTGGATGCATTTGATGGAGGCTCGACAACTTCGCCTCTCACATGGTCCAGCACTTCTTGTTCTTCTAATGTTAGATCGAGAGACATCTTCCATCCGTGGTAGTCAGACTTCTCACGGAGTTTGTCTTCAGCAGGGAAGTGTGTTGAGGACCCCATAGTTCTTTTTAGATAGCCTTGTCTTCGGTGATTGCTCTTGCTCTGGCTCTTGCTTGGGATTTGTCTTCACCTCAGCTCTGATACCATGTTAAATTATGGTATGTTCTATGCTTAGAGCAGTTTACTTATCTTTCTTTTTATTATCCACAATTAGCAATCACATTTACATTAAGTAAAGTGCAGATAGAACATTTAAATGATCAACAGAAAACAAGACAAGACAAGAGGCACAAGATGTGGCGGCTAGCTAGGGACAAAACCCATTATGGGGAAACCCTCTGATCAAATCTTCTTTTATCTTCAATAATTCAGAAGAGAGAAATAATACAAAAGTCTGATTTATATCAGCAGCATCAGTGGCCTCAACCCTAAACTAGGGCAGTCAATATCTGTCAAACCGGAGGTCGGATCACCTTGATTCCTTCACCAAAAAATGCGGCCTTCCAAAGAGAGTCAGCTTCACCTACTACGCAGTCCAGAGAGAGAACGCTGGTCAACGCTGGTCAAAGTTCCTATCTGCAGTTGCAGCCCTAAAATCTGCGTCCCTTTTCCACACGTGTGAGAGATAGAGTCTTTTCTGCGCAGGAGAGAGAAGAGACTCTTTTCTGCGCAGGAGAGAGAGAGATGTGATGAGAAGTAAGTGTGCAAATGAGGAGAATGCTCCTTGTATTTATATGCAAAACGTTGATGATGAATAGATGCGTTTGTTGGGCTTCTGAGCTTACATAAGTTGCTGGCCGACTTTGACAATTAGTCCATAGTCTAAATAAATTCATATCTCCATAAATACTTATCGGAATCGGATGATCTTTAGATCAATCCTACACCTCTCGACGAGAGGAATCCAAGAAAAATATAATCAGTCATGAATAAGGTGACCCACCTGAAGTTTGGCCCTAGTTGCCAATTTTAACAAATGTCAACTTCATTTGTCCACTTGCTTTACTTCACTTAATCCATCACTACTTGTGACACTGCTTGCTGCTTACTGAGGTGGAGGAATCTGCTATTGTCTAAAGTTTGATGCCAGAAATCAAGGTCTCCAATGCATGCCACAGTTCTGGTCCTCAAAACATTTTATAGTTCGAACTTCAACACTGCCCAGTCCAAGAGGATATACTAGCACCCACAGTCGAAGACACACTGCTGCCCGGTTCACAAAGGATATGATAGACTGCACTTGTCTGAGAACACTCCACAGTCTGAACTGTCAATTGCCATAGTCTCAAACTTTGAGAGCATCCTGTCTGAAAGCACCACTGCCTAGTTCACAATGCAACAGTTGATACACTGCCCAATCCGAGATTCTTTTATACAGTCATCGTATAGAAAGAGATGCCCAATCTGAGGTATAAAGCCACAGACCCGAGGTACAGGCCATGCCACCAATCCTTGAGATCACTGTAATGATCCTGCAATGAGACACAGTCATAGTTCTGAAGTTCTTTGCAATGAGGCAGTCACAGGTCCGAAAAGGGAATTCTGTTGCTGCCTGCGGTGAGAATTACTGTGGTTGAGTGCAAGAAATCTGAGCTTTTATAGAAGGTTTGAGCCATAAAAAAAACTGCACCTGATTCGAGTTATGCGTTGCTAAGTGTGGCTGCCTGTACGAGCTCCTACAGCCTTGTCTACTTCAGATATCAAGTAAACTCGTCCTTTTTCTAACCCAATCACAAATCTTCCTTAGCTTCTGAGTCTCATGCCCTTTATTCCTCCAAGTTCACAACGTTGTGAACTGTAGTTATCTTTCACTGTATTTTTCACCGAATTCTTGATGAGAAAAGTGATGTTTGAGCACCCGTATATATAGTGATTTTGGTGCCAGTGCAATAAGACATGACTCCTATAGGCAGGCCAATATGAAAGGCTAAATACAGGTCGGCTCCATAAATAAATAATTCTATTTTATCTTAAAAAATCGATTTCTCTCTAACCACTAGGAGTTTGGAGGTGTGTGAGGGCTTGTTGGAAAGGGGAAACAATCCTCTTTCAGATGGTCTATAGTTCATTTTGAGAGGATGCCTTCAAGGTGTCCAAATTTAAATGTTTGTTGACTGTGCATGAATTTTTGTGCAGACAGTCCTCATCATAGTGTGTCTTATCATCATGACTCCAAGTTTTCCATGTGATCCTTGGTGACTTCTAGCCATGACATCATATGTCATCAAATCAATCTCCATCAAGAGAGTTATATTTCATCAATGACAATTATTGACCAATAGTCTCCCCCTTTGTCATTGATGGAAATATCTGGACATCCTCTCCCCCTTTGACATCAATGGCAAATGGGGTGGCCAAGTACTCCCCCTATCAAACTGATTTCTTTGTCATGCTGCTCCCCTTGACATGCTGCCCTACTCTTGTGAAGATGATTATTTAATGTGATGCAAGAGCAATAACCCCCATCTTTTGGCGAAGGTGTTCAAATGCTTCTTGTGGAAGAGGCTTTGTGAAGATATCTGCAATTTGTTCTTTTGTATTGATGTACTCCAACTTGATGTTTTGTTCAATGACCTGTTCACGGAGAAAGTGATATTTGATTGGAATATGTTTGGTCTTTGAGTGCATGACTGGATTCTTTGAGAGTCTGATGGCACTAATATTGTCACAATAGATGGTGATTGACTGTTTAGTTTCTATGTTGACATCCTTCAAAGCTTCCTTCATCCATAGTATCTGTGTACAACAATCTCCAACAACTATTTATTCGGCTTCAACTGTGGAAAGAGATTTAGATGATTGCTTTTCGCTCAGCTAAGATACTAGACAATTTCCCATGAAGCATGCATTTCCGCTAGTACTTTTTCGATCATTCATGCTTCCAACCCAATCAACATTGGTGTAAGCTATCACTGTAAGAGTTGTGCTCTTGGGATACCAAAGACCAAAGTCAGGAGTTCCTTTCAAGTATCTGAGAATTCTTTTCACAACGAACAAATGAGATTGCTTAGGAGTTGATTGAAATCTTCCCACCATTCCTACTGATTGCATAATGTCGGGTCTTGTAGTAGTTAAGTATGGGAGAGCTCCAATTATTGACCTGTAAAGAGTTGCATCTATGGAGGGGGATTCATCATCTTTGCTCAATTTGCAGCCTGTGGTCATTAGTGTGCTCATAGGTGCACATTCTTCCATCCCACATCTTTTAAGCATGTCTTTAAGATATTTTTCTTGAGATATGAACATTCCTGCTGTGGTTTGAGATACTTGTAGTCCAAAGAAGTAAGATTCCTGCTGTGGTTTGACATATTTTGAGCAAACTCATGGCTCATCTCATCATCATTGCTAGCAAAAATCAGATCTTCAACATATACAATAGTGACTAGTAATTTATCCTTGTCCATCTTCATGTAGAGATTACTTCCTGCCACCCCCTTTTTGAAGCCTTGTTGTTGTAAATAGTGATCAAATCTTGCGTACCAAGCTCTAGGAGCTTGTTAATGCCTTTTTCAACTTACATACAAAGTCTTTTCCTTCTGTTAGATCAAACCCTTCTGGTTGCTCCATGTAGACTTCTTCCTTAAGTTCCCCATTCAGAAATGCTGATTTTGCGTCCATTTGATAGATTTTGAATTCTTTTGAGCAATCAAATGCCAAAAACATCCTTATAGCTTCCATACGAGCTCAAGGTGCAAATGTTTCTTCAAATCCGATTCCTTCAATTTGTGAATAACCTTTACAAACAAGCCTTGTCTTATTTCTGATGATTTGTCCATCTTCATTCATTTTGTTTTTGAATACCCAGTTGGTTCTAATTATATTTTTATCTTTTGGACAAGGTACCAGCGCCCATGTCTGATTCTTCTCGGTTTGAGACATTTCTTCTTCCATGGCTTCCACCCAATGAGGATCCTTGCTTGAGTAAAATTTTATGGTTCTATCATAGATAAGAGAGCAACATCATCTTTCCTTGGTGTACTTGTCATCCTTCTTCGAGTTTGTATTCCCTCATCTACATTGCCAATAATTTGCTCTTCCAGATGTTTTTGAAGGAATTTCACTTTTGAAGGAGTTTGAGATGGTTCTTTTTGTTTTTCTTGATATTTTTTCTCTTTTGTCGATTCTTCTTCTTCGAATTCTTCAAGGATAGGATCTTCTTCATGGACTTCAATTTCTTTTTTTGGAAGGGTTTCGTCATTTTTTACATCAACGCTTTCTACTACTATTCGTAGTCGATTATTGTAGCATTTGTAAGCTTTGCTTCTTGTAGAATATCCAAGGAGTATTCCTTCATCGACCTGAGAGTCAAATTTTCCTAGTGAGTCATCATTGATCTTCATAAAACATTTGCTTCCAAAGATTCTAAAGCACTTTACCGAAGTAGGTCTCCCGTTCCATAGTTCGTATGTTGTCTTGTCGTTATTTGGTCTTAGTTGACTTCGATTCAAGGTATAAACTGCTGCCCCGATGCTTCTTTCCAAAACTTGGGCTGCAAATCAGCGGTTAGTAGAATTGTTCTTGCCATCTCTTGGACAGTCCAATTTTTTTTCTGCTACATTTTGTTTGGGAGTTCTAGCAATAGAGAGATCTCTTTTGATTCCATGCACTTTACAAAATTCATCAAATTCTTTTGAAATAAATTCTCCTCCTCTATCTGTTCTAAGGCATTTGATCTTTAATTCTTTTTCATTTTCTGCTAGAGCTTTAAAATTTTTGAAACATTCAAAAGCTTCGGATTTGAATTTTATAAAGTATATCCACATCATTCTAGTACAGTCATCAACAAATAAAGCAAAATACCTTTCGCCTTGTAGAGCTGGAGTTCTGGTTGGTCAACATAAATCTGCATGTATGATCTCCAAAGGTTTTGATTGAATCTGATTCTTGTTTGTTTTCCATGTTGACATGGTCCACAAACAACTTGATTAGGCTTGATGATTTTTTACTGCATTTGTTTTGTTGATATTTATCAGGTTATGAAAGCTTATATGTCCCAATTGTTTGTGCCATAGCCAACTTTCATCTGCTCGACTTACATAACATTTATTTTCTTGAATTTTGTTCAAAATGTATACATTATCTGGTGTTCTTATTCCTTTAGCTATAAGTTCACCTGAGGAGGAGCTCCTTATCTCACAATCTTTCTTACTATAGACAACCTTGTGTCCTTGATCACAAAGTTGGCTCACACTCAAAAGATTGTGTTTGAGTCCTTCCACCAACAATGCATTTTGGGCTTTTCCTTTTCCATTGATGAGAGCAACAATTCCTTTTCCAGCTATCTTGGCAGATCCACTTCCAAAAGACACATTTCCATCTTTCTTGATTAAGGAGGTAAATTTCTTTCAGTCACCTGACATGTGTCTTGAACATCCACTGTCTATGAACCATTGATTTTCATCACTATGAGCACATAGGGCTAGGCCACATTTATCAATAGTGGGTTCATCCTTTTGTAGATCTTCCCTTTTGAATGGACAATTTTGTTCATCATGACCATAATCATTACATAATGAGCAACTTGGATCATACTTAGCCAAAGGATCAAAAGAGTTGTAAGTCTTGATTTGTCCTTGTTCTTTGAGGCCAAGTGGCTTGCTTTGTTGATTCTTATTTCTTGAAGCATTGTCCTTACGAGCCTTGCAATACTTGGCTTGATGACGAAAGCTTTTACAATAAAAACAATAACCAAGAAAGATTGTTTGGTACTTGTTAGAATAGCCTTGACTTGAGGTAGTATTCTTCCTTGGAGTTGTCCTTCCTTCATTCCTTGGATTGATAAAGGTGAACTTTTGTACTTGGTGAGATGACTTCTCTTCTTTTGGATGACTAGAAAGAATATCAACATAAGTTCTTTGGATTTCCTTATTCACATTCTCATTTGTACTTGATGATTCTCCTTTGAAGCCAATCCTAGATTTGTCATATTGAGGTCTTTGAACATTAAGGATGTTATCAAGTGTTTGAGAGCTTTGCCAACTCTTTTTAACTTGATCCAATTCTTTTCTTAGCGAAACAATTTCAGTTTCACGTTTTTCGCAAATCTCTTCTTTCTCTTTTAGTCTATTGTTCAAGAAATTTTCCCTGCTTTTTGCTTCCTCCTTTTCTACTTTGAGAGAAATAATCTTCTTTCGTAATTTCTCATTTTCTTCAATGGCACTCATTAGTAACTCATCCACATTTCCTTCGCCTTCTTGTTCAGAGTCATCATGATATTTTTAGTTGATTTCTTCTTAGTGATCACGAATTCATCTTCATCAGAATCATCTTGTTTGGAGAAGAAATTCTTCTTGTTAAAACTTTTCTTTTTGAACATTCCCTTTTTATGTTTCTCCTCATCATCACTATCATATTTATGAGGACATTTTGCAGCATTGTGACCTATCCTTCCACATTTAAACAAATGAGAGGATACTTACCTTTTAGCTTGGATCCTTTTCTTAGCTTTCGTACAAAATGTGCAAGTTCAAATTCAGTATCGGAGTCATCACTGCTGGTATTCTAATTCTTCCCCTTCTTTTTTGATTTTGAAGCTTTGAATGTTGCTTCCTTGGAATTTGGGATCCCTTTTCTCATTTCATAAGCAATGAGAATTCCATGAAGTTATCCATTTTTAAAGTATCCAAATCCTTAATTTCTTCTATGGCACTTAACTTGGAGTCAAATCTATCCGAGAGAGATCTTTCTTCAATATTTTCTTCTAAGCCTTTAAGTGAGTTGATGACTTCAGTGACTTGGGGAAAGAATGATGCAATTGTTAAAATTTGGGTACCAGAGGACAAGTGGTTCCCTAAGGCTTTGATCTTTGGCCTAGGGAAAAGTGTCCAAATTTATTTTTTACTTTTCTCCTAAAGTGACTTTATAAGTGGTAAAGTCAATTTAATTTAAAAGTGACTTTATAAGTGGTAAAGTTACATTCTAATTTAAAGGTGACTTTATTAAAGTGAATGAAGAATTAGAAAGTGAAAAAGTGACTATGGAAATAAAAGGCTAAGTGGGTCTTTATTTAAGTGGGTGAGTTAATAAATAGAAAGTGAGAATTAAATGCACATTTATTCTCATCCCTGGATCTAAATGAATCCCAGCCATTAGATCTTAGGGTAACCCAAAAGGTCATTTAGAGAATAAAAGGAGAAGAGAAGAGGAAAAGATCAATTCATTCTTTTATGAGCATTTGAGAGAAAGGAAAGAGAGAGCAAGGAGAAAATTTCTGAGCAGTGAGGAAGTGAAGGAGAATAGCAAGAAGACATTTCAGCAAATCTGGGCAGCAACATTTATTGGCACGCATCCCAAGGAAAACCCATACAGCAGGAGAAGTGCACAGAAATCGAGGAAGAGGGACAAGTTCTGGGCACATTTTTTGAGGCTAGCTGTACAACATTTAATGTTGTTTTATTGCTGTAAAAATTTACGTTTTTGCTGTTTGCTGATCGGCACGATTTTCGAGGTGGAGTTCAAGCACGAAAATCGAGATAAGTTGTAATTTGTGGTTGCTGGAATTTTTACTGTGTATTTCAGTTTCTCTGTAAAAGCATTTTCAGAAATAAAGAAGAGCTCTCAAACTGGTTTTCCCCAAGAGTTGTAGGGGGTTTTTCTAGGGTCACATTGACAAAAAATCACTGTGTTATTTTCTATGTGGCTGTCATAATTTTGCTGTGTTTTGTTTCTGCAATTTCAGCAGTTGTGAAATCTCTAAATTTGTGTTTTCCGAAAAATATTATGATTTCCAAATTTTAGAATTTTTATCATGCTTGAATTTAAAACTAAATGGATGGAGTGATAAGGAAAACTGATAACCGGAGTGGGGGTTGAAATTTCTTCAGCAATATTTTCTTCATCATCCATTTTAAGACTCTCAAATTGCCTCCTATGAGTTTGGAGCTTTGCCTTCTTAACTTTGGATTCCTTGTCATATAAAGCAATGAGCTTGTCCCACATTTGTTTTGCAGAATGAAAACCCATGACTTCTGTGAATTCAGAGTTAGTGATTCCACTAGTTATGGAATTTAATGCTTTGGCATTTGCAATGTAAGATTTCCTTCCATCTTGATCAGTCAGAAGAGTGGGAGGAGCTTTATATTCATCCAAAACAGATTACCATACTTCAGGTCCAAGGGACATTAAATAGTAGGACACCCTTTTCTTCCAAAAACCAAAGTTTGTACCATCAAACAAGGGAATCTTTCTTGTCATTTCTTGATTCTTCATTGTGATGTGTGAATCCTTCTTCTAGTTGTTAGGCTGATAATGAAGACGCTGGCTCTGATACCAATTGTTGGAAATACTGAGAGGGGGGTGAATCAATATTTATTTTCAATTGTTATTTTTACCGGTTAGATTTTTCACAATTTAATCAGAGAAATGTATAATAATGATTTTATTAAGTATAAAAAAGATTGAATACAATAAATGATGAATGTTTGCCAAGCACCAACTTGGACTTGATGAGGTTCTGACCTCTAGGGCTTTGACCCTATCTTATCCAAGGCTCCAACCTAGCGTTTAGGAGCGCCAACTCCAAGGACACCAATCCTGTTGTCTTGTCTTCTTTTAATTGAAAATGCAAAATGTACTTACTTGACTGCCATCAATGAGATCACCTTACTGTGTTGTCGATTTCAATCTTCAATGTCAACTTCATTTGTCCACTTGCTTTACTTCACTTAATCCATCACTACTTGTGCCACTGCTTGCTGCTTACTGAGGTGGAGGAATCTGCTATTGTCCAAAGTTTTATCCCAGAAATCAAGGTCTCCAATGCATGCGACAGTTCCGGTCTTCAAAACATTTTATAGTTCGAACTTCAACACTGCCCAGTCCAAGAAGATATACTAGCACCCATAGTCGAAGATACACTACTGCTCGATTCACAAAGGATATAATGGACTGCACGTGTCTGAGAACACCCCAGAGTCCAAAGTGTTAATTGCCACAGTCTCAAACTTTGAGAGCACCCTGTCCGAAAGCACCACTGCCTAGTTCACAATGCAACAGTTTATACACTGCCTAATCCAAGATTCTTTTATACAGTCATAGTATAGAAAGAGATGCCCAATCTGAGGTATAAAGCCATAGACCTGAGGTACAGGCCTTTCCACCAATCCGAGAGATCACTGTAATGATCCTGCAATGAGACACAGTCATATGTCCGAAGTTCACTGTAATGAGACACAATCACAGGTCTGAAGTTCTCTGCAATGAGACAGTCACAGGTCCGAAAAGGGAATTCTGTTGCTGCCTGTGGTGAGAATTATTGTGGTCCAGTGCAAGAAATTCGAGCTTTTACAGAAGGTCTGAACCATAAAAAAACTGCACCTGATCCGAGTTATGCATTGCTAAGTGTGGCTGCCTGTACGAGCTCGTACAACCTTGTTTGCTTCAGATATCAAGTAAACTCCTTTTTCTAACCCAATCATAAATCGTCCTTAGCTTCTAAGTCTCCTGTCCTTTATTCCTCCAAGTTCACGAGTTGTGAACTGTAGTTATCTTTCACTGTATTTTTCACCGAATTCTTGATGAGAAAAGTGATGTCAGAGCACCCATATATATAGTGATTTTGGTGCCAATGCGAAAAGACATGACTCCTATAGGCAGGCCGACAAGAGAGACTAAGTATGGGTTGACTCCATAAATAAATAATTCTATTTTGTCTTAAAAAATCGATTTCTCTCCAACCACTAGGAGTTTGGAGGCATGTGAGGGCTTGTTGGAAAGGGGAACAATCCTCTTTCAAATGGTGTACAGTTCATTTTGAGAGGATGCCTTCAATGTGTCCAGATTTAATTGTTTTGTTGAACGTGCAAGAATTTTTGTGTAGACAGTCCTCATCATGACTCCAAGTTTTCCACATGATCCTTGGTGACTTCCAGCCATGACATCATATGTCATCAAATCAATGTCCATCAAGAGAGTTATATTTCATCAATGACAATTATTGACCAACAGTTCTCATATTTACCTGGATGATGACTTGTCATTGGAACAACAAGAAGAGCGAAGGAAGGAATGGGAGAAAGTGAAATCAAAGGGAGGCAGGAAAACGGGCATGGCTAAAAAATGGGAAAGCTCAAATCAACGAGCATTTAACAAATCAAAAATAGGGATTCGGGCCCCCTTGAGGGTATCTAAACATGGTAAGTTGGAATTGTAGAGGTTATCCATGGAGGAGAGGATTGGGTTTGGGGCCCATAGCAGAAGGGAAAGACATCATTTTTCTTATGGAAACTCATGAGCATGAAGGTTGCAGGGTTCCAGAATTTGAGGGATACAATAAAATTTTAGTATGGAATAAAGAGATTGGAATAGGTAAAGGGCATGGAGGGATCACAGTTCTAATAAGAGAAAGTTGGAGTGGAATTGTAAAAGTGGAAAAAGAGGACCCAAATAAGCAATTTATATGGCTTAATATAACAGACAACAATGCAACAATCAGGCTGGCTGCTTGTTACTTTGCTCCAAAAAATTCGAAGTTCTACAAGAAGGCAAACTTAGATAGTGAAGACCCTTATGCTACTCTAAAAAAAGACATTTCTGCCTTCAAGACTTTGGGAGATATAGTTTTGGTCGGTGACTTTAATGCAAGGACAACAAACAATCAGTCTATGCAGTTAGGTAGTGATGAGAATAAGGACAACAATCCTCTTTGGCTAAATGAGAGTGAGGATCACACGTGGGAAAGGTCTTCTCAAGATGGAAAAGGGAGTGTTTCACACTTTGGTGCTGAATTGTTAGGCTTATGTAGCCTCTATGACATGGTCATTTGCAATGGCATGAAAGCTTGGCCTAGATCTGGTGACATTACATGTAAAACTTACAATGGTCAAAGTGTGGTGGATTATGTGATTTGCTCCCAGAGCTTTATTTCTAATTTGTCAGAGTTCAATATTGGAGCTTGTCCTATTGAGTTGAAATTGGATCATATGCCTCTCTGTATTAAGTTGGGCATGCACATAAGTGGGATACAGGTAGAGCGAAACCAACTTAGACGAAAGAAAGTTCATGCAAATGGTAGTCATTATGAATCAGGAAAATCAAGAGCTCTTTGCTGCTACTTTGAAACATCAGTTTTGGGTGGCAAAAGTCAACTTAGAAAGTGAAGAGGACAGTGCAATAATAGAGAACATTGGTAGCAGTATGGTGATCCCTTTAATCCACAAGGCCTTAAAGGTGTGCAAAAGATCTCGGCCAATGAAGAGAATTTCAAACACTTTTCCAACCAATCCCTGGTTTGATGAGGAGTGTAAGGCTGCAAAAAGATCACTTAAAGAGAAGGAGGTAAATAGTGAAGGCATGAAAAAGTACAAAAATATGATAAAAACAAAAAAAGAAAAGTATGTGACTTCAAGAAGGAATGAATTAATTTCTTTGGGAAAACTTAATCCCAAAAGATTTTGGAGGGAATTACAACAAAAGAAAAAGAAAATGGATAATAATATCTCGGCTACTCAATGGTTAGAGTATGTGAAGCTTCTTTATGAGAGAGAACAAGAGAGAAGTAGCCCTCCCATAATCAACACTTCAGCTGAGTTATTTTCATTAGAAGATGTCAAGTGTGGTATAAAAAAGTTAGCAAATGGTAAAGCTCAAGACATTGATGGATTGCAAGCAGAATTTTTAAAGTGGGGGGTTGAAACCTTGGCTCCGATTATTAAAAAGATCTTCAACAACGTCACACAAAGCAATTTTCCAACTGAATGGACAACTAGTGTTGCTATCCCCCTGTACAAAAGTGGAGACATTAATATTCCCTCCAATTACCACACTATTATGGTTAATCCTCTTTTTGGAAAGCTATTTGGAAGCATGGTGGAGCATAGAATTAGCAGTTGGGCAGAAAAGGAAGGTAAAAGAGCAAAAGGACAGGCTGGTTTTAGGCCGCGACATTCTACCATTGATCATTGTATCACTCTTAGGCATTTCATAGAAAAAATATGGGACATACAGGGTGAGGAGGCCTTTTGTTGCTTTGTTGATTTCAAGAAAGCTTTCGACACTGTTCCTAGAGACAAGTTTTGGAGAAGGATGGAAGAGATCGAAATTCCAAGTGAATATAGGGCAGTTGTTCATAAGCTCTACGAGAAAGTTAGAGCTAAAATCAGAACTAAGGAAGGCTTTTCTGAATGCTTTGGTAGTGACATTGGGGTCAAGCAGGGGTGCCCTCTTTCCCCCACGTTGTTTGGCTTATATATTGATAAGCTGGAAGAATGGTTAAGCAGTGACAGTGGTGAGGGTATTCAGTTAGCAAGTTATGTGGTGGGGCTTCTCTTATATGCTGATGATCTTATCCTAATTGCAAATTCGACTCATTGTTTGAGAGAGCATTTGAAGGCCTTAGAGCTCTTTTGTGAAGAGGTTGGGATGCAAGTAAATGTTAGCAAAACCAAGATCATGATCTTCTCCTTGAAGAGGAAAAAGCAGCAGGTTAATTTTATTTTTGAGGGGAAACCCTTGGAAATTGTGGAAGAATACAAGTATCTAGGAATTATTTTCACAACAGGCTCAATTGGGAGACATGTAGAGCTAAAAGGATTCAAGGGGGATGGAGAGCCTTTTACCTTCTACAAAACAAATGCAGGAAAGCAAAATTATGGGACTGGAAGACCAAGAAAACTCTTTTTGGGTTGTTGGTTACACCGGTTGTACTCTATGGATGTGAAGTTTGGGGGAGTAGTATGTTAGACCACAAGTGGAGGCAATTAGAAAGAATTCAAAAGCACCTAATCACTAATAATTTCAAAGTCAAATCAACGGTTCCTTATGAGATCTTGCTAGCTGAGGCTGGTTTATTTCCAATGGAGGCCGAGGCGGTTTTTCGCTTGTTAAGTTACTTAAAAAAGGTTGAAGGCATGGATGAACATTGCTGGCCTAAAATAGTTGTTGCAGAGGGCTTAACGAGGAGGAAGAAAACTTGGGGGAAACAAAATGACAAGTGGTTGGGTAAGTGGGGCATTAAGTGGCAGGATTGTCCTAAATCTAAAGAGGAAGTTAAAAAATGGGTACTTGAAATATTCAAGACTACCATGTGGGAAAAACATATTAGTCAAAAAATATCTCTATATGTCAAATTCAACCTGACATGGTCTCATGTTGAAAAGATATATTTGGGTGCCAAAATCACGGGAAAGACTAGATTATTAATAGCACAGTTGAGGATCGGGTCTCATCATCTTAGATGTAAAACAGGTAGATGGACAAATCCAAAAGAAGAGTGGGAAGAAAGAATCTACATCCTTTGTAGGAAGGGAGAGGTTGAAACAGAATGGCACTACATCATGGATTGTTCGACTTATGAGGATATTTGTAATCAGTTTAAAAGCATTTTGAAGGTGGATTGTTTGAACAAGTTGTTCGAGGAAGCGAGGCTTATCAAAACTGCGAACTTCTTGGTCAAGATTCATGACAAGAGAGTAGACTTAGAGAAAAGTCTGAAGTTGTGATGGGCTGGAGTCCTAGGTCCCTTGGATCGCTTGGTCTTGTGGACGTCATTAAAATCCCTTCATTCATTCGTTGAACCCTAGGCGCTCCCTTGACCCTCCATAATGGTAATGATAAATTCTTAAAGTGAAAGTTTCCTTTTACTTCAATTTTTAAAATTATCGTTAATTGTTTCATGGTGTTTGAGAGGTTCCAAACTTATCAGACTGCATATGGAGAAAATAGAGTTTCATATCCCATTCAAAATTCAGCAAACTTAACAGTTTTCAAGATTGATGGGATTGTGGCATTGGCTTCTATCATGTATAGCAGTTTGTGATTGGCATTTAGTCAAGAGCACCAAGCTCTTTATTTTCCCTAGTGTTGGTGTTGTTGATCGTTGAACTCCTTTGTCATGGCCTTAGCAAAAATGTACCCTTAACTGAAACCAAAATCATTGATCAGGCATGTTAAGCTATTTTTACCATATTTTAAGGATTGGATTATATAGTTTGATCAAAATTGGGTGGTGTCGACTGACGTCCTTAGAGGATCAAGTAGAGGCAAATGATAGACAATAGGAAAATAATGAAGGATGATACTAATGACGAGGATCCCAATATAAGCAATGATGGAACGTTTTTTGTCAAGTTGTGGTGGATCATGCATGGTGGTGTTTTTCCACAACTACAACAATTGGTTTTGGGTGTTTTTCCAGTTGGGAACACTTCTTCTGTAGAGAGGTGTTTACCAACTAGCTCAATCTATGTTTTGGACCTTTTGGTGTGTAGATGGCCTATTTGATAAACATATCTATTCGGTCATGTTATTCTTGACAGTTGCTAGATAACCTATTTCATTGCATAAGTTAGTGGTCCACTTTCTATTATATGGCTTAAAAGGTTGTATGTATGTTTGTAATTGATACAATCTCGATTCTAGATGTTTTATGCTTGGATGATTAATCAGTAATGTACTATGGATGACATTTCTATCTTCATTGATGTACAAATATGCCTGTTTTCATATATTCTGCAACTAATTTGGCATTCTAGATGTTATTTTGAATATATATATATATTAGATGCTCTCGGGAGGCTTTGTTATTGAGGATTTTTGGAAATTGATGCTCCTGATGCTCATGCTCTAAAAAACGCTCCCACTCCATGCAACCTTGATTATGCCTGCTTCGTTATAAGAATGTACTGAGTGGAGGTATCCTTTGCACTTTTAGTTAGGATATCTTTTCACTTTTCGCTACTTACTAGGTTTAGGCCTGAAATAACATTTGCCTTGAAGATTATTAGTGTCCATAATATATATAAATTTGTATTTTACTCTTGATAGGGAATTCTCTATTAGCTTTTCCTATGTTTATTTTAATTTGCTGTGGTTCTTTTAATCTCTGATCACAACTTGTTTATGATCTGATGTTCATCTTATATATAAGGTGAATGTTTCATGTTCTAATATGCTTATCCCAACTTGGCATATGCAGGTAAAGATAATCAAATGTCTCGTGGAGAACATTGTAGTTGACATTTCCTTTAATCAGCTTGGTGGATTGTGTACACTTTGCTTTCTAGAAGAGGTTTGGAAAAGCTGGTGACCATTCTCTGCATAGATTAAGGGCTACATCTTACTTTATAAGCAATAGAGAGCATCCTCATCTTCTATTATTTTTGCCATACCTAAGTAAGAATGATATATAAGTAAGTTTTGGATTTAATTCATGTAGGTAGATCATCTGATGGGCCAGAGTCATTTATTCAAGAGGAGCATTATCCTAGTTAAGGCCTGGTGCTACTATGAGAGTCGCATCCTGGGTGCCCACCATGGGCTTATTTCTACCTACGCTTTGGAGACCTTAGTCTTGTACATATTTAATGTATTCAATAACTCTTTTAGTGGTCCATTGGAGGTGAGGTGTAATTTATCCAGCGTTTTAAATGAGACACTTAGATGACAATTGAAATGGTTCTCTCATGCTATATATTATAGATTATGATAACCTCCTTGGCCCCTTTGGTGTGAAACTTGCAGGTTCTGTATCGGTTTTTGGCATTTTTCAGTAACTTTGATTGGGAGAATTATTGCGTTAGTCTTCGGGGTCCAATACTTCTTTCATCACTTCCAGAGATGGAAGGTACAATGTTTCTTATTTCTTGATGGAAAGTAGTCTGTGAAATGCCAAGGAGACTTGTGTAGGCCTTTGACCAGTTTTTTTGAAGAGTTATCACCTACTTCCATTATGATATTATAAAGTCTTTGGTATTCCATTCCCTCATTCTTTGTGACTTTGGTGCAAGTGGGCTTCTAATTCTAGTTGAGATTTATATCAAATTGTGTCTAAACACTTTTGAAATATTTCTTGCTTTTGGGTACTTTATCCAGAGGAACCACCTCGAAAGGATGGAGGCGAGCTGCTACTTAATGAGCCTCTTGATCATAAGAGCAAGATATATGCAGTTTTCCCTGGTGGCCAAGAAAATCAAGGCCAATCCTTTGTTTCCAAGCATTTCAATGTTGTTGATCCATTGCGACCAAGCAACAATCTTGGACGAAGTGTTAACAAAGGTAGTTTATTTGATTCACTTCCATCTTTCTGTATAACATCTTAATCAAATGCATTTTCATCTGGATGCCAAAGACCAGAAAGAACAAGGGCATGCTCTTTGTCTTATTTTTCCACTTAAAATGTCATTTTATTTTTCAAAAAGACACATTATACAATTAATTTTACTCCACTCGGTAACCTTTCCATTGTGAAGGTCTTGCCAATTGTCATCTAAATAAGTATATATAGACTTGGAAAATTGTCTTATGTCATTTGGTCAATTCATAAGTCTTTTTTTTTTTTCACTTGTTTTCCTGATTCATATTGTTTGTGATGCCTTTGAATGTCTTATTTAACCAAATTATTGGAAAAACCATAGATTTTATAGAAATTAATAATCATAAAATTTAATATATTGTTGAAACCAATTTTTAATATTCTGGAAATGGGTTAGTGAGATATCAGGATTTTAGAAAATCATATTGAAACGTATTTATGTTGCACTAGTTTCTGGATTGGAGGTACTGGGGCAGCGCATGTGAAAGGCCATCTTGAATGGCAAAAGCAATTGAAAATTACAAAAAGAAAAATAATCCAGAAACTAAAGTTTAAACAAATTGGCCAAGGAATTTAAAAATGAACTCAAGCATGATGCATACACAATACATACTGATACGATTTGTGATCTGTAAATAACAAACTAAAAACTAAAATGATAATTTATTTGATCCAAAAGTGAGGCGGTACAGAGACCAACATGGCAAAATCCCCAAAACTGTAGTGAAGTCTTTGTATATAAGCTGGAGTAGCAAAATACCCAAAACGTGTGTTCAATCAATTATGATTCAGATTTTCTTTTTGGAGTTAGATTTGAAGGATTTTGTTTCATTATTCACTTGAATAAGTGCATGCCCACATTTGCTCAAAAGATAGGTAAATATTCTGTTGTAGTTTCCCTAAAGATTGCACAACCAAACCTTCATACTGCCATTTGATTAATGTAACAAAATTGAAAATCCATGTTCTTATTTTTGTTTTGGTGTTTTTTTTCAATATTTTTAGCTATCATGCCATGCTGGGCCCTTTGGGGTCCATACTTGGTTGGCTATGCACTGAACTGTAACCTTGATTGGTGGGAACACTCCAGGAACATTTCCAAACCTGGTTGGGAGAGTAGTTACTGTTCCCAGTGTACTCGTTCTTTCACCAGCTAAATGGTGATATTTTGTACCCATCCCAAAGCTCACTGGGATGTGGAAACTCTGACTGTGAGCCCAACAGGGGGATAGGTACACAGGTTCATGTACTTCCCTGAAAATTATGAATCTGAAAGCAGGGATGTTGTTTTAGTGATCATAATTTATAATTAAAATTCAACTTTAAAGTGTAACACTAGAGAGATTTGGTGCTTCTGTCAGGCCAGGTTTGTAACTCCAATTGGAATTGATGATTTTCATTAAAAGAATACGTAAATACATACAAGGAGAGGGAGACTATTGTGATTCATCTTCCAATGTCTCTTCATTTTACTATTTGCAATATTTACACTAATTTCCCAATCCCTTAGGATTAGATGTCAACAGCTTCAGTGCCATCTTTTTTTCAATGAACAATAATAAATAGGAGAAACTGGGTAAACTGAGGGAAAGTGTTAGTCTGGGTTGTTTATGTTTACATTAGGGACCTTTATTATTGTTTTTGTCATGTCCCTTTTTCTATTGTTTTTTTGTTTTTTGTTTTTATCTAATCTTCTCCTTTGTTTAAATAATTGGACTAAGCTTCCTCTTATCATGCTGGGTCTAACGCTTCCAGATTTAGCGTTATGGGGGATCTATTAGAATCATTCAATTCTGTGGCTCTTCAGCTTCACAACTGCAGGTGGGAGTATCTATTCCACCTGTATCTGACTCCAACCGCTGTTGTGTGTGCTGGTGTGCATCCATCCACAGGTGTAAGTTCAAGCACAAGTGTGTCACTTGATAGGACTTGAGTCCTGGTGTGGTCTATATTAGCTATCTGCTTTGACCGACTAATTGCTTATTTTCACCTTGGTTTGTGAAATGTTCTGGAATGGCGTAGGCCAGGAGAAGCGAGCAGTTTATTTATTATTGCATTTTTATCTATTTTTAATTGCTTATTTTTACATTGGGTTGTGCCCTCTTCTGTAATGGCCAGGGCACCACCATTTCTTCATGCTTTGAAGAAAGTGGTGTAAATAAATGGTTTTTAAGTTGAGATTTCTCAGAAATTGAGATAAAATGAAAAACTAGCAAATGAACAAAAGTAAAGGCTGTCTTGTCAAACAAAATATTTGAAGTGTTTTAGGGATGTGCAATGAAGATATCAGTCACTTCACTTGTAATTTTGAGGGATATTATTCTTTGTGGATGCAAGGTTGGATAGTAAGATGGTACATGTGACAGAAGGTTCATTTATGAGTACGGGGGACAAATGCAGTGCAAGAAATTTATGCATTTATTGTGCATTTTTATCTTTTGCAGGCATTTTAACAGTCTAACTGTTCTCCACGATAATAATGCCCTTTTCCTATCCCTTTCTTTTTAAGGAACTCTATTATGTCTCTGCAGTGTTTCTTCGTATTTTTCTTACTTGTGACAGCATTTTTCTTCCATGGGTGGTTGTACATTCAGTCAATGTCATGTTGCAAGCACTGATCATATTGTTGGTTTGAATCAGCTACATGATACATTATACTTTCCATTGTGCATCTGATTGAAGACATATCACCTTATTTGTCAAGAGAGGGTAGCACTCTGCCATCTTGCAGAGCTTATTAAAAGCTTTTTTTGGTTTGTAATTTTCGATGGATATGTGGATGGTTTCTTCAAACAAGTGGCCGTTCATTGCTAGAGAGGAATTATTTCCTGCTTACTGCTTCTTTCTATTGTTATCAATAGAGATGTTTTATGTTTTCGTTGTTACCTTATCTGTTTGGTAGCTATGTTCCCACATGAAATACTTGATAATTTAAACTTCAAGGTTTCTAATAACTTTGAGGGGTCTTGTAAGATTCCTGTGAAACATTCATTGTTTTTACGACAAAATCTGTTTGGAGTCTCCCCCATAGGTGTTTGCTATGTTTACAGTTTAAAGCTTGAGTTTGGATCAACTCTTGAATAAGATGAAGAATATATGAATTACACTTTATAGCTATTTCTTATGATCCTAAAACTGAATACACAAGTGGTTCCAACTTCCAAGACTTCAAACCATAATCAAACTACTTTTCAAGGTTTGTTAAGGTGAATCTTGATTAGGAATGATATGAGGGAGTTTGATGAGCTGAGGATGCAAGCCATTCTGGAGCAGCAGAAGAACTTGTGAGAAAAAGTGGCAGAGATATTGGAGCAACAATATCATCTGCACGTATAGGTGGCAAAGGACCTACCACGTGTTAAAGGTATGTGGACTGAAAGGGTTGATGTGAATGTTCCTTCAGCAAGTAAAGTGGTTTTTGTTCAACGGTAGATTGATGTCATATGTTGTTGACATCAAGCCTGAGTTTCCTTGTATCAGGGCTAATTGTAAGGGCCATGATCCTTGGTACAGTCCTATGTTTGTTGTATTATTGTAATATAACAAGTTTTGGGTTGCAAAAATTCTTGTGTACTTCATTGATTCACTGCTGTACATTTTCCGCTCTGCAAAAGTGCTTGTGTTGTGGCATTTTAGTGTGTTTGTGATCGTGTTTTATACATAGACCTGATTCTGAAGTGCCAAGGAAAAATCAACACCTCGAACCCAACACACTAGATTATCACATTCATCATTGAGATGCCTCATTCAAACTTATGCTACTGAGAAATGTATAGTGTCTTCTCCTTCTCCTTAGCCTTGGTTTTATACATTTTCATTCAACTAAGTTCTTAACCCTAGTCTCCAAAATGATTGATGACTGAGATTAGATCTTGTCACACTTGAGATCAAGGGCGAGATTAAAAACATAATTACTAAAGTAAATACTTTACTTTTTCTAATGTTTCTTTATCTCAATTAGCCAACATAATAATTATATGTTTTTTCTAAGTTAAAACATAGGCTAAGTCACAAATGCAACTTGCTCACACTAGAGCAAGTGTATAAGGAGACTTTGGGCGACTTCTGCATGCCTAGACACTTAGGCTTGTGTAGAAGTACTTGCCCGAGCTACAAACATCAACACTCCCTCTTAGCGAGGGAGGTACTTTTGCCCCTTGGAATTAAATTCGATCCTTGAATTGCCTCTGATGCCTTGTTTGCTGTCTTTGCACTGTAAATCTCTCCTACCACTTGGTTTGGAAACATCTAGGTGGTCTTGCTATCCTTGGCCTAGTTCCTAGAAGCCTCTTGCTCTTGAACATCCTATAAGGCCATCTCATAGCAAGAGACATTCTTGACAGATTTGGAGGAATCTATCTTCTCCTCCTCCCCTTTTGAAGTTGAAAGCTAACTCCCTTTGATCTGCTCAACCTTCAGAGCTTCTACTCCTTGTTTTCTGTAATTGCTCTGCTTTGCCATTTGTTGAATAAGGTACCCTTTAGCCTATACATTTTACTGTCTCTAACTCCATTGACATGTCCCTCATCAGAGCTAGATCCACTAGGTTCGATCAGTGCCTCTCCATCTTGGATTGTGTTATGAAACCAGCTCAAGAAAAGATAGAAAAGATAGATCAACGCCTTAGAATTCAGCCTCTTCGAGGGGGCAACCTCCTTTACATTACATAAATGAACAATTCTTGGATGATTCAAATGACAAAACCTCCTTTCTATATATAGGAGTCTAAGGAGTCACAATATAATCCAGCCGGCCTAACAATAATAATATAAAGCCACAAAAATAACAATAGAGGGATTCTATGGGGCACAGAAATAACAATATGGGGGTAATAGGGGCACAACAATATAAATAAGGGGTATAACTACAATAGTAATGGGGTAATCACTAGTATTATAGGGACCCAACATGCCCCTCTCCTTCAAAAAAGTGTTGTCCTCAACGCTTGAGTAGTTCTGTATACTTCTGCATAAAATTGTCATCCTCCCATGTGGAACCTTCAGCGGATAAGTTCTTCCACTTGATAAGATACTCTGAAATTGATCGATTTCGTAGCTGTCGAGTTCTTGTTTCTGTGACTGCTTCCGGTTCCAATATAATTTTTCCTTCCTCGTCAAGTTCTGGCAATATTGTTTGAATTGGGAGCTTGTTGCCTATGACCTTCTTTAAACATGAAACATGGAAAACTGGGTGCAATTGAGAAGCTGCAGGAAGCTCCAATTTGTATGCCATAGTGCCAATCTTTTGCAACACCTTGTACATACCATAATACTTTGGTGATAATTTATTATCCTTCTTAGCTTTCTTTAGGGACATTTGCTTATATGGTTGTAGCCGTAGGAATACCCAATCACCTACATCAAAACTTCTTTCACTGCGATGTTGATATGCCTGTTGTTTCATTCTATTTTGTGCCAATGCGAGGTTATCTTTTAAGAGTTGGAGGACTTGTTGTTGATGTTCGATGTGATGTTCCACTGCCTGAACCTTAGAATTTTCTCTTAAATATGATGTGATGGATGGTGGTTGATACCCATAAAGTGCCATAAATGGGGTCATTTTTGTTGTTGTATGGAAGGAAGTGTTATACCACCATTCAACAAGAGGCAACCATTTGACCCATTGTGTCTGTTTATCAGATATAAAGCAACGAAGATATCCTTCCAAACATTTGTTTACTATCTCAGTTTGCCCATCAAATTGAGGATGATAAGGTGAGCTATGAGCTAACTGAGTACCAAGACAAGAAAATAATTCTGTCCAAAAATTTCCAGTGAAAATGGGATCTCTGTCACTTACAATAATCTTTGGGTTTCCATGTAACTTTTGAACTGTTTCCATAAATGCAGTAGAAACTGTACTGGCTTTAAATGGATGTGATAATGCACAAAAGTGTGCATACTTGGTAAGTCTGTCAACTACCACCATGATGACACTCTTTCCCTCAGACTTGGGTAAACCTGTGATAAAATCCATTGAAACCTCCTCCCAACGTTGGCTTGGAATGGATAAAGGTTGTAATAGACCCGGTGTCTTAATTGTTTCAACTTTATTTTGTTGGCAAACCAAACATTCCGCCACAAACTTTTGAATATCTGATTTAAGGCCATCCCAAAAAATTCCTTCTTAACCCTGTGGTAAGTTTTTAAAAATCCTGAGTGCCCTCCTAAGGGAGAAGTGTGCAATTCCATAAGAATCTTTTGTTTTAGCTGGGAATTCTTACAGAGGTATAAGCGATCTTTGTACCATAACGAATCATTTTGCCAGCTAAATGTATCAGAAATACTGGAATCTTGTTGTAAGTTTCGAATAAGTGCCCACACTTCTTCGTCATTCTTCCATTCCTCCCTTGCTTCGTTTATCCAATCTGGTTGGATAATAGAAATGGCACACAACAATGCTTCCACATCCTCATCCTTTCTTGAGAGTGCATCTACCACCACATTTTGCTTCCCTTTTTTGTAGATGATTTCAAAGTTATAACCCAACATCTTTGTGACCCACTTTTGTTGCTCTTCAGAGGATAATCTTTGTTCTAAAAAGTATTGAAGGCTATCATGATCCGTTTTTACCTTGAAGTGTCTTCCCATTAGGTAGGGTCGACATTTCTTAAGTGCATGGAGTATTGCCCACATTTCCTTCTCATAAATAGCTTTGCTTAAAAACTTTCCCTTGATTGGACGACTTTCAAAAGCAATGGGTCTTTCATCTTGCATTAGAACAACACCAATTCCATTTCTTGAAACATCACATTCCACAATAAAGGTTTTTGTGAAGTCCGGTGTAGCTAAGACCGGTGCTTCGCACATTGCCTCTTTAAGATGTTCAAAGGCCTTTGTTGCTTCCGGAGTCCATGAAAATGAATCTTTCTTCAATAATGTTGTTAGAGGTGCTGCTATTATCCCATAATTCTTAACAAACTTGCGATAATACCCTGTCAACACAAGAAATCCTCGCAGATGCTTTATGGATGTGGGGATTTTCCATTCCTTAATGGCTTTAATTTTGCTAGGGTCTACCTTAACTCCTTCATGAGATACAATATGACCCAAATATTCCACCTCCTGGACTCCAAAGAAACATTTGGATCTTTTTGCATATAATTGTTTCTCCTCCAATAGTTGTAGCACCCTGTCAACATGTTCAACATGATCCTTCCAAGACTTGCTGTAGATTAGTATATCATCAAAAAATACTAACACAAATTTTCTAAGGAATGTTTTGAAAATTGAATTCATCAAACCTTGAAATGTTGAAGGTGCATTGGTAAGGCCAAAAGGCATGACCAAAAATTCATAATGACCCTCATGAGTTCTAAATGTCGTTTTCGGAATGTCTTCAATTTTCATTCTGATTTGATGATATCCTGAACGAAGATCCAACTTGGTGAAGTAAATTGATCCATGCAATTCATCCAGTAATTCATCAATGACAGGAATGGGGAACTTATCTTTAATAGTGAGCTTGTTGAGCTCCCTATAATCCGGACACATGCGTCATGATCCATCCTTCTTGTGCACCAATACTACTGGAGTTGAGAAAGAATTTTGACTCGGTTGAATTATACCAGCCTCTAGCATTTCTGCAACCATACGTTCAATTTCACTTTTTTGGACATAGGGATATCTGTACGGCCTGATGTTTGGAGGAACATTTCCTGGAATCAGATGAATAGCATGATTATGATCACGCATAGGTGGGAGACCTTTGGGAGTCTCAAATACCTTGGAATGATTGTCCAGGACATTTTGGAGATCTGGAGAAATAGATGATTCCAATGTGGAAACATCTAGCGAACATAATTGTGCAATTACACCTCTTTGCTCCTTTTTTAGAAGCTTTGTCATGCCATTAGAGCTGATTATCTTTCCTGGTTTCCCTGCAATACCACTTAATTCAACTTCCTTTCCTTCCGTAGAAAATTTGATGAAAAGTTCTTGAAAATTAAAAGCTATTGTACCCAAGGATTGTAGCCATTGGACTCCTAATACAACATCAGCACCTCCCATTGGAATGGAAAGCATTGGGCTAGTCAATACATATTCTCCCATGGATAGCTTGATATTATGGCACTTTCCAGAGCAATTTGTTGTTCCTCCATTTGCAATCATCACTTGATACTCTGGTGCTGGATATAGGAAGCAATTCAATTCTTTTGCTACCCTACAATGAATAAAATTGTGGGTGCTTCCTGAATCAATCAACACTATTACCTTTTTCTTCTTGATTTGTCCTTCTATCTTGATGGTTTGAGGAGTGGTAATTCCCGCCAATGCATTACAAGATATGGTCGGATTTATTTGTTCTTCATCTAGGCTTTGTTCCTGGAGTATATCCTCTTCTTTTGACCTTTCTTGCTCCTTTTTTTCTCCCTCTTCACAATCTATGTAGAATAATTTCTTCTCAGCACACTTATGACCTTTTGTGTATTTGCTATCACAATTGTAACAAAGCCCTTTTGCTCTTTTTTCTTCCAATTGTTGTGGTGTCAACCTTGTAGGTTGTGGAAGACTAGGGGCAACAACACTTCCGTTTTATAGTTGTGAGTGGTATGCTTCCTAGTTGCCATAATTTTGCTTTCCATTTTTCTTGCTAACCTGAATGCCTTCTCTACTGAATCAGGTCCCAAAGACAAATATCATGTTGGATATTATCCTTTAAAGACCCTATGAACACATCAATCCTATGCTCCTCTGGAATATCTTTTACCCTTATGTTCAATTTTTGGAACTCCTCAATGTGCTCCATTATTGAACACTTTTGTTTGAGACTTATCAATTGGCTAAAAAAAGTATTGCTTTTTGTATCCTCATAATGTGCTGTCAATTCTTCCGTAAAAATTGCCCAAGTGATAAATTGTTTACGAGAACAAAGCCATTGATACCATACAAACTGATTTGGTTCCAAATATACAGTTGCCATACGTACCTTTTGTGCGTTTTGCACATTATTGAGATCGAAAAATTGCTCCATCTGTAATATCCATGTGGCGGGATCCTTGCCATCAAACTTCCTCATATCGATTTTTGGAATATGGTGATTCTTCGATCCAAAATTAGCGTCTATGGAATCATGATTAACATTTCTTTTGTTCTCATCATGAGTTTCCTTTACTACCTTTTCATCATTAGTAAGTATTTCTTGTAGAAAATTTGTCAAATCTGTCTTCAAATCTTCCATGCATGTCTTCAAATTTGTGTTCAAATCTATCTTCAAATTGTCCATCTTAGCTTCCATGCCATTCATCCTAGCTTCCACGCCATTTATCTTAGCTTCTGTTAACTTTTGTGAGTGTGACATTTGTTGCACTTGTTCTTGTAATTTTGATATATCATGTAGCATTTCTTCCTCTTCTTCATGAGTCATGCTAGAGCTTTCAGGTTCCTTACTAGGTGTTTGCATTTTCTTTCCTAGGGGCATCGGTTACCGATAATAATGCTCTACTATGCCCTTTGAATTTCTTCAAAATAAATTTTCAAACCAAGCTTAAGCAAAAATTTAAAAAAATCTACACACCTTTTTTCACTTTGTACGAGCTCGATATTGCCTCTGATGTATCTCTGTACTTTCCAATCATCTAGTTCTGAATTTGTGACCTGTAGTAGCTCTCTGTGTCTTCTTTCTAATGCCACCAGTCTGATTCAAATTGGATTCTCCAAGAAAGAGTTATTCACAATCTCCCAAGATGACCTGATTATAGACCTTTCTAGAAGAGCGAACTTGTATGAAGTGCCACGTGTACGATTTTTGATCTTCGGTTCTGAAAAAGATATACAAGAAGCTACAGTCTGTCCTCTTTCTGTACCTTCTTACGAAATTTCAATCTGATTCCTAGAGAGAAAGTTATGACGATTTTTCCCAGGTCACCTGTTTTGAATGTAATTCAGGAGTCTGCAAAAAGACCAACTTCCTCAGATCATATCTCTGCAAATATCACGCGAAAAGCTCTGAAATTCGGACCCAAGATTCAATGCGTTTCTTCTCAAATGGGTTTTTTTTGCGACTTCTGAAACGTCACAAAAAAAAGTTATAGCGAAAATGCCACAATGACCTGTTTGGAGCAGCGAAACCCTAGAATCCAAAGTTCCGATACCAAATGTTATGAAACCAGCTCAAGAAAAGATAGAAAAGATAGATCAACGCCTTAGAATTCAGCGTCTTCGAGGGGGCAACCTCCTTTATATTACATAAATGAACAATTCTTGGATGATTCAAATGACAAAACCTCCTTTCTATATATAGGAGGCTAAGGAGTCACAATATAATCTAGCCAACCTAACAATAATAATATAAAGCCACAAAAATAACAATAGAGGGATTCTATGGGGCACAGAAATAACAATATGGGGGTAATAGGGGCACAACAATATAAATAAGGGGTATAACTACAATAGTAATGGGGTAATCACTAGTATTATAGGGACCCAATAGATTGGTACAGAAAACCTCGTCTTCTCCATCATAGACACTAAGAGCAAACTCCACCCGAGTTCAGGCACCCATAGCACTGTTAGAAAAGGAGTACCAATGGCAAGTTGTCATGTCCCTTCTCAAATGAATTAGTCACGGGATGCAGCAACACAATTTTGGCAGCAATTTTGGTTTAGAAGGACCCCACACGCAGAAACTTAGGAACTATAGGCAGTTTAAATTATTTTTGGCAGCAAGTGGAATGTGGGGGCCACCACATGCATAATTCGAAATTGGCCAAGGAATACGTTGGAGGGAATTCGAGCTAGTGGATGGAGGGGCCCACATGAGGCTAAGGGGGCCCAAGGAGTTATAAAGAGAGATCAACTCTCATTTTGGATTCATTTTGATTATTTGACAAACAAACTCACTTTGTACACTCTGCTGTTTAGTGAGTCTACCGCTGTTTAGCCACGAGTCTTCCGCAGGGAAGATTCAACCTCTTCTCCGGGGGACCATCTGTGCCTGCTCTAGGGAGGCTGTTACACAGGAGTTTCCAGGGAGTCCGATACAGTCACACACTTCAGTCAACAACACAGGGAGGAATTGCGTATTCTTGGGCAGCCAGAGAACATGCAAGAGGGGTAGTGAGTCTACCACTGTTTAGCCACGAGTCTTCTGCAGGGAAGATTCAACCTCTTCTTCGGGGGACCATCCGTGCCCGCCCTAGGGAGGCTGTTACACAGGAGTTTCCAGGGAGTCCGGTACAGTCACACACTTCAGTCATCAACGCAAGGAGGAACTACGTATTCCTGGGCAGCCAGAGAACACGCAGGAGGGGTTAGAAATCAGCAAGGGGGATTCACAGCGTGCTGGGAGAGCCGGGAATAGACCAGCTAAGGGGATTCACAACTTGCTGGGAGAGTCGGGAGTTGAGGAGGCAACATAAAAAGGCAACTCTGCTAGAGTAGCAGCCAGCTAGACCAGCGCAACAGTTAGTTGAGATTCTGGACGAAGGTGCTGTGTAGAGGCCACTGTAGCAGCAAACTCGTGGTGCTGGGAGAGCAGTCATCGGACCAAGGGTCATCCGGGGAGCAAGGATTTAGTCAGTACAGGTGAACCCAATGTACTTGGGGTATTTTCAGAGGGCTTTGCAAGCTGTTTCCTGCAAGTCGAATTTGGCTGTAGCAGCTGGGGAGAGGCTCCAAGGAGGCTGAATATCCAAAGTCAAAACCAAAGAAATTCCCTTCTAGGTTTTGGCCAAGGAGTCCGGGGTTAAAAGGATATAGTTTTCTGGGCGGTTTTTGGGCACCTTTCAACGGGTCAAAGTTGGCAGATTAGTAGTTTGCTCGAACATCGCAATGAAAATGGTGCAACAGCTGAACGACCATCATCTCAGCTATTCCATCACCTGGGTTCAGTCCAGCTTGTACTTGAGACAAGCCCAGGTGCACCACTACATTTATATTGTACCCATTGCTCTCAGATTTTATAATACATGGCTCAACAGTTCCAAATTTTCAATGTTTTGTGGGTGTTCAATGCATGTTTTTAATTTTATGCTGCTGCACTGTTTATTTGTTTAGAATATCACTTAAATCCCTACATGGGAACATTATAGTGGTATCAGAGCCTAATTCTTGGCTCAGCTATAGGGTTGGTTTCCTATGAGAGGAGAAGATCGGGAGAACATTACTTACTGGAGGCAGAGGTACAGGAGCAGAGAAAGGGGGCTGGAAATTACACTAGACACGCAGGAAAGAGGGAAAACAATGGCCGGAGAGGAGGAAATGACAGAGCCCAAGAGTAGGGAGGAGATGGCTTTCGATAGCCTCTTGAGGGCTTTAAGTGACTTGGCCAAAGGGCAAAAAGACATGCTGGAGGAGATCAAATCACAGAGTCGAGACAGAGCCACACCTAGAGGGTTTCTGTGTGGAGAGACCTCCGGGGCTTCTCAGCCCTTCAATCATCCCTCACAAGCAGCGCAACGCCCTTCAGGGAGTGTGCCCACTAGGGCCACACTACCCTTCTTCGTGCCAATGGCACAGATCGAGCTAGCATGGGAGGAACAAACTCCCCAGATGGGGGATTACTTCAAAGAGTGGCAGACGATGGATGAAGATTTCAAAGAAGCCCTCTCCTTTAGAGATTACTGATGGCACTGCCAAGTGCACGACGAGGGCTTGGGTTGAAAAGATGGACAGATACTTTCAGCTCAACCTGATGACAGAACAGGAGGCCATTAAGATGGCAGTGCTGCACTTGGAGGGGGAAGCCCATGACTGGTGGTTTCACGACCTAACCACTTTGGGGCTTGCCTAGATAGTTTCATATGAGGACTTCACCAGGAGGGTGGTGGAGCGGTTTGATCAAAGGGATCCAGAGGCATCCTTCATGGCACTGACACAAGTGTGCCAGACAGGCAACCCGGAGCAGTGTTTTTCTGATTTAAAGCATGTGTCAGTGATGGTCCCGGATCTGTCCAAGGCCAGGAGGGTATACACCTTCATTGAGGGTTGCTTGAGCCTCTGCGTGGACTGGTGAAGTCACGCAGACCCTCTACATTGCAGGAGGTAGTGGTGTGCGCCAGAGATTTGCAGGGGGCCATCCCCAAGACTAGAGCGCCATTTCATGCACAGACCCCTTTCCCACAGAAAGGGCATGAAACTAGACCCTCGCCCTCGAGGACCACACAAGGGAGGGGGCAACTAGATGAGGAGACACAAAAGGACCTCAGAAGGAGGAAGCTATGCTTCACATGAAGGGAGCCCTGGGCACCAGGCCATAGGTGCACCGCGAGTAGAGCACACTACATTGAGGTCTTTTCTGACATTGACCAGGAGGACGAGGTGGAGCAAGATTGTGGTGGGACAGATGGAGAGAGTTCGGGGGACACAGGGCCACCACCATGACCACCTCCACAGGGAGGGGCGTCTCTTGCCTCATCAGGGAGAGTCCTTGCTTCTCTATGCGGGATCCCTAAGTTTTTGACACTTCGGATCAGAGGTACAGTACATGACAGAGGGTGTCAGTATTAGTGGACAGTGGGGCTACCCACAACTTCATAGATGCACAACTGGTCTAGAGGAGGGGCCTCACCATGATAGAGTTTGAGGTATTCTCCATCCTAGTGCCGGGTGACCTTACCATCCAGTGTACCCAATACGTACCCTCCTTGACAGTGGTCATGGGAAACTACTCGATGACATACCACTTCTTTGTGGTCGATGTGCCAGACACCAATGTGGTGATGGGTATCCAGTGGCTGTATTCCCTTGGGAGAGTTACGATTGATTGGAGGAAACCTGAGATGGAGTTCATGGGGCCAGACGAAAAACTGGTGGTTTTGAGAGGCATGCAGTCTTATCTGCCTCAGACAGTTTTGGCCCACAGGATGGAGGCAGATCTTTGACATGGGGACATCGCATGAGTAGTTGAGTTGAGGATCGCAAAGGCTGGGTGACAGGCACAGTCACCACCGATAGACAACCAAGCTCTTCTGGAGAGGTGCGTAGCAGTGTTTTGGGACATTCCACCAGGGCAGCCACCAGATAGAGGGTTTGAGCACACCATTGAGCTAGAGCCGGGCATACAGGCAGCCATCACTACTCCTTACAGACACCCCAAAGCCTATAAGGACAAGATCGAGAAAGCTATCCAGGAGCTGCTTGCTTTGGGTAACATCAGGCCTAGTTCCAGTCCTTTTGCTTCTTCCATAGTGCTGGTGAAGAAGAAGGATGGGACCTTCAGGATGTGCATAGACTACATAGCCCTTAACAGGAAGACCCTCAAGAACCGGTACCCCATTCCCCCTCATTGATGAGTTGATGGATGAGCTTAGAGGAGCCAAGTATTTCTTTAAGATCGATTTGCGTTCGGGGTACCACCAGATCAGAGTTCGGGATCGGGACATCCCGAAGACATCATTCCGGTGCTACTATGGGCACTTTGAGTTTCTGGTCATGCCGTTTGGGCTGACCAACGCTCCCGCCACATTCCAGTCTTGCATGAAACACACTTTCGGGGGCAGCTGAGGAGGTTCGTGCTAGTGTTCTTTGACAACATTCTGATCTATAGCCGGACATGGGAGGAGCACCTCCAACACTTGGAGGAGGTACTGCGTATTCTGGAGGAGCAATAGTTCTATGCCAAGCTCTCCAAATGTGAGTTTGGTTTGATAGAGATGCTTTATCTCGGGCATATCATTGGAGCAGATGGGGTGAAGGTTCATGAGGAGAAGATAAGGGCCATTCGGGATTGGCTAGTACCCCGAGACGTGACTACGCTGAGAGGCTTCTTGGGCATTTGCACTTACTATAGGAAGTTTGTCAAAGGGTTCTTGCCGCTGGTAGCACCCTTGACTGACTTGACCAAGACAGGGGCCTTCGCATGAACTGAGGGAGCACAAGCCGCTTTCGATCGCCTCAAGGAGGTGATGAGTAGTTGCCCTATCGTGGCACTCCTAGATTTTTCCCAGCCATTCATGGTGGAGTGTGATGCATCAGGGGTGGGAGTTGGAGCTGTTTTGTCACAACAGGGGCACCCCATAGCTTTGGAGAGTCGAAAGCTCCTACCACACGATCTGTCATATTCCATATATGACAAAGATACGCTGGCCATCATGCATGCATTGGCTAAGTTCCGCCAGTACTTGGTGGGCAACCGATTCCGAGTAAAGATTGATCACAAAAGTCTTCGACATTTCATGGGGAAGCAGGGCCTCAATGACAGGCAACAAAGATGGGTTAGCAAGGTGCAGGCCTACGACTTTGATATTGAGTATGTGTGACACAAACACAACGTGGTGGCCGATGCTCTATCCAGGGGATTGGTTGGGTTATCTCTTATGAGCATCTGCTAGGATTGGAAGGCTCAGCTGTTGGTTGAGTACTCCAAGGACAGGAAGACCTGTGAGGTGCTAGAGGGGACACATGTAGATGAGCGTTATCGTGTGATGGATGAGCTTTACAAGGGGCACATTTACTTAGTACCCAGCTCGTAGTTGAAGGAGAGGGTACTCCAGGCAGTTCACGATTCACCATTGTTCGGACACTAGGGGTTCTGGAAGACTTACATGGCTGTTCGGGAGAGATTCAAGTGGAAAGGCCTCAAGGAGGATGTGCTACAACACGTAAGGGAGTGTGAGGCTTGCCAGCGGAACAAGGGGGAGCTGACTCACCCTGCAGAGCTATTACAACCACTTCCCATTCCAGAGGGGAAATGCGAAAGTATCTCGATGGATTTCATCACTGGGCTCCCCACAGTACAGAGGAAATATTTCATATATGTGGTGGTCAACAGGCTAATCAAATTTGCCTATTTCTTTGCCATCCCCACTAGGTTCACAGCTGCCCAGGTAGAAGAGTTGTTCTTCCGGGAGGTTTTCCGACTGCATGGACTCCCCAAGAACATTGTTAGCGACAAAGACAACAAATTTATGGGTGGTTTTTGGAAGGAGCTCTTTAGGTTGGTTGGGACAGAGCTTACTCCTAGCACTAGTTACCACCCTTAGACGAATGACCAAACAGTGAGGGTCAACCAGTGGTTGGAGGGGTACCTGAGGAACTATGTGACGGGTCAGCAGAGGACGTGGATTCGGTGGTTTCACTTGGATGAGTTCTGCTACAACACCATGCACCACATGTCTATTGGTATGACTCCTTTCCGTGCCCTTTATGGTTATGATGCTTTAACTTTTGCTGATATTATTTTCGGAGACAACTGGGCCCCAAAGGCCAAAGACTGGGTCCAAGAGAGCCAAGATATCCTCAAAGTTCTCAATAATAATCTAGTGACAACCCAAAATCAGCAAAAACTGTATGTAGATTGACATAGGACAGAGAGGCACTTTGAGGAGGGGGAACTAGTATACCTCCAGTTGAAGCCTTACAGGCAGTCCACGCTGAAACAGAAGGGGGACGAGAAGCTACAACCACACTTCCATGGGCCCTACTAGGTGACCAGGCGGATTGGGGAGGTGGCCTATGAGCTAGCACTACCTCCGGGGCATAGGATCCACAACATGTTTCATGTCTCATGCCTGGAGAAGGTGCTGGGACAACAGGTGACTGTAGCAGCAGTTCTACCCCCATTGGATGATGAGGGCCATTTGGTGCTAGAACTAGAGGCCATATTGGAGAGCAGGGAGAGAAAACTGAGGAGCAGAATCATCAGGGAGTTCTTGGTACGCTGGAAGAACTTACCAGATGAGGATGCCACCTAGGAGGGTGAGCACATACTAGAGCACTCCACTTTGAGGTTGCTTGAGGGCAAACAACATTTGGGAGGGGAGGACTGTCATGTCCCTTCTCAAATGAATTAGTCATGGGATGCAGCAACACAATTTTGGCAGCAATTTTGGTTTAGGAGAAGGACCCCACACGCAGAAACTTAGGAACTATAGGCAGTTCAAATTATTTTTGGCAGCAAGTGGAATGTGGGGGCCACCACATGCATAATTTGAAATTGGCCAAGGAATACGTTGGAGGGAATTCGAGCTAGTGGATGGAGGGGCCCACATGAGGCTAAGGGGGCCCAAGGAGTTATAAAGAGAGATCAACTCTCATTTTGGGTTCATTCTGATTATTTGACAAACAAACTCACTTTGTACGCTCTGTTGTTTAGCGAGTCTACCCACTGTTTAGCTACGAGTCTTCTGCAGGGAAGATTCAACCTCTTCTTCTGGGGACCATCCGTGCCCGCCCTGTGGATGCTGTTACACAAGAGTTTCCAGGGTGTCCGGTACAGTCACACACTTCAGTCATCAGCGCAGGGAGGTACTGTGTATTCCTGGGCAACCAGAGAACACGCAGGAGGGGTTAGAAATCAACAAGGGGGATTCACAACGTGCTGGGAGAGCCGGGAATAGACCAACTGAGGGGATTCACAACTTGCTGGGAGAGCCTGGAGTTGAGAAAGCAACACAAAAAGGCAACTTTGCTGGAGTAGCAGCCAACTAGACCAGTGCAACAGTTAGTCGAGATTCTGGACGGAGGTGTTGCGTAGAGGCCATTGTAGCAACAAACTTGTGGTGCTGGGAGAGCAGTCATCCGTGGAGCAAGTATTTAGTTAGTATAGGTGAACCCAATGTACTTGGGGTATTTTCAGAGGGCTTTGCAGGTTGTTTCCTGCAAGTCGAATTTGGCTGTAGAAGCTGGGGAGAGGCTCCAAGGAGGCCAAAAATCCAAAGTCAAAACCAAAGAAATCCCCTTCTGGGTTTTTCTGGGTTTTGGCTAAGGAGTCCGGGGTTAAAAGGATATAATTTTGTGGGCGTTTTTTGGGCATCTTCCAGCAGGTCGAAGTTGGCAGATCAGCAGTTTGCTGGGACAGCGCAGTGCAAGTGGTGCAGCAGCTGAATGGCCATTATCTCAGCTATTCCATCACTTGGGTTTAGTCCAGCTTGTTCTTGAGACAAACCCAGGTGCACCACTACATTTATATTGTATCCATTGCTCTCAGATTCCATAATACATGGCTCAGCAGTTTTAAATTTTCAGTGTTTTGTGGGTGTTCAATGCATGTTTTTAATCTTATGTTGCTGCACTATTTATTTGTTCAGATTATCACTTAAATCCCTACTTGGGAACATTAAATAAGTGTTCCCAAGGCTTGATGTCTAGTCTAGGAAAGAATGTTCTAATGTGAACCCCTTTATTTAATGTTACGGAAAATAAAGTTACGAGGGTTTAGGAGAGTTAAAGTTATAAAGTGACTTATATGATATTAAAGTCATAAGGTGACTTTATAAGGTATTAAAGTCATAAAGTGACTTTAGAAACATAAAGTCATAAAAGTACCTTTTGAGTAATTAAAGAAAACAGGACTAAGGGGAAAGATGTGTCTCATGGGTCAATGAGAGATTAGATCTACACCTTTGATCTAATTGGCTAATATCTAATCTTAGCCATCAGATCTTTAGGGTTAGGTCTCTCTTCTTAATGAGAGAACAAAAGGGAAAAAGTAAAAGGGAAAAGACACTATTTACACATTTCTTCATGAGAGTTGGAGAAGAGAAGTAGAGGAGGCTGAGAGAAAAAAAGGAGGAACAGGAGATGAGAAGGTACAATAGTAAGGATAGCAGGTGCATCAACAAGATTTCCAAGGCAGAGATTGATACATATTTCGAGAGGCTCAATGCACTTATTGCTGGAGCCTGTGTATTGAAATTGAGGGTCTTACAGGCATTAAATGCTATCAGACACAGGCACAAATTCTGAGGAAATCTACGTGCATTTTTCGAGGCTGTCTGAGTGCAGATTTTCAGGCAGCTTGAGTAGAATTTTCTGGGTTTGTTGGTGCAGATTTTGAGGCAGCCTAGGTGAATTTTTCAAGGGCCTGTTAGCATAGATTTTAATTAGTTCTAGGCACAAATTTCTAGACTCGTTGAACATAAATTCGAGGTGCTTCTGGGGATGAATTTGATGGCAAACAATGCATAGATATCAAATCTTTCAGGCACAAAATTCAAGAAGAAATTTCAGCACATTCTCTGAGGAAATTCTGGGCACAAATTTCAAGGGAGATAAGTGAATTTAATGCTGTTATTTTCATGCTGTGAATTCCCTGATAAATAAGTCAGTGTTAAAACTTGTGTGGCTGTTAGTATTTTTCTCAGCAAAAATTAAAAGTGTAGAGTAGATTCATGTGTTTCCAGTTTTGAAATATTTTCATGTTTATAACAATTATTGGGCTGGGCATTAAACTGATGTGATTTCATCTAAAAGTGGAAACCAGGTTGGGAACTTGGGACTACGATTTTCTACGTGGTATCAGAGTTGTGGTGAATAGACTTGCTGAGAAACAATAAATATCAACCATAGTTTTAAAACCCGGAACCGGCCATTGAATCAGTCGCCTATATAAATGTGATTCGAACTGGAACCAGATAAACTAGATTCAATAAAGGAATTGAAAAAAATACATAAAATAATTATTTTTTAATGTAAAAACTTATTTTTAATATTACATACCATTAGATGAAAAATATGGAAAGTCTTCTCATGTGTATACCATGTAATGGTGCATATATCAAAATGGCACCGGGCGTAATACATATCAATGATATCATCCACAAAAAAATATAACCAATGAGGCTCTAAATGGCCTCTAAAGTCCAAAAACAATGTTAAAACTCAAGCTACTAGGCCACTAGTCTACTACAAATCATTGATCAACACGATCACTCATCAATCTCATCACCACTACTAGACATGGAATCATCGGGAGGAGTTACATAAACATCATCTAACTTAGAGTCTGAGGACTCCTCACACAACTCTCTGGCTTCAATAACAGTACTAGGCCTAGTAGAATAGAAGCATGAGTTGGCCCGAGTTGCATGACTATTGCTCCCCTCACCAATACCATTTGCCATGCTTGGTCTTGGTGGTTCGCTTCCTCCAACTACTGGATCAACTACTAGATATGCATTAGGATCAACACCCCCCAAGTCCATGGCATCAATATCAAAATCAAGATCAAACTTTGCTGGTTGAGTCTCCTCCACCCATTTTGAAGTTGGATCAGTGTCATCCGACACAATGGGATCTGTATCATGTCTTTTGTTCAACAACAAGTTGCGCCTTAGTTGAAGGTTGTATTGGACGAAGACAAGATCATTTAATCGTTTTGTTCCAAATGATTTCTCTTCTTTGTGTGAATCTGTTAAAAAACATACCAATTGCACTCACACCTAGAAGCACTGCACGTTTGACTGAGAACTCTAACTGCAAACTTTTGCAGTTGAGGACATTGGCTTCCAAACAACTCCCACGAATGTGCTACAAATACAAAGACAAAGACTAGAGTTAGTTCATTGTTCATTAGATGGTAAGTTTGAACAATTTGCAAATTACAACTTCAATTTTAAAATAATTGAACTTTACAGAAAAAACAAAAAAATTGGAATTGGTTACCTGGTTAATCCACATCTCTTGCAATCTTTGCCAGATTTTTGCCAAATGTCCCTGTGGTCCTAAAGAAAGCAGTGAGTTGTTGATGTATTTCCAATTGTTGCAACTTGTTAGGTACCATGCTCTCCAAGCACTTGTACATCCCATCTCCGATCTTGCCAATATGATCTTCTCTTAGCTTTAGCTTTATAATGATATTTTGGGTTCAAGAAATACCCGACTATATGTATAGGGTGATAGAGTTGATTGTTCCATCTATTATTAATGATCTCCCAAATAGGCCCATATTTACCTACTCTATCCTTGTAGGCTGCCCGTATCTATTCCTTTGCTTGATCTATAGCATCATAGATGTAGCCCGTGGCCAATTTCCCCCCATCCACCAACCGTAACACCTTAACAAGGGGCTCACCAATTTTCACAAGCTTTACTACTTTTCTCCAAAAAATGTTGTCAATAACTTTCTTTTTGGTGTCTTTTCCATTTGCGCTGCGAACCCATCGAGATGAATTCCAATCATCACTGGAAAACATTTTCTACAAGTTTTGTTGTTGGGAAGTGAGAGATCGCAAAGTGAAGAAGTGAGTTGCAAATCTCATGATGGCAAGCCTAACAAGCTCTCTGCCTCCAATGTTTTTCCTCATTAGGCTCAATACCCGTGATTGGTTGTAGATGTATTTTGTGATACTCTTGGCATGCTCTACATTGTTCTTTACCCACTCCACTTTTCCTTTGTCCTCAAGCATGAGGTCTATGCAATGTGCAGCACATGGGGTTCAAAATATGGTCACATATATGTCCTTTAACATCTTTCTAGCAAGAACATAGTTTGAGGCATTATAAGTTCAAAAGCTCAAATAATGGGTTGGCATCTTTCACCGTATCAGATGCATCAACTGATCTCAAAAACATGGTTCCTTGAGGGCAAGAGACAAGGAAATTTATATTTTGCGTCTTTTTCCATTAGTCCATCCATCTAACATGATGGAACAACCTGTTTTGGTCCTTGTCTTTTTAAATTCAGTCACATATTCTCCAATAGACACAATCTCTCTTTGCAAAAGAGTTCCCCTCAAGTCATGCATAGTGTTGAAGAATCTAGGGCATTCATAATTAGGGTGATCCTTCTTTTACTTTGATAACAATTGTGAAGTCTTTAAGCAATTTATCTTAGCTTGATGTGTACTTCATTATTAGCATGTATTTATTAACTTCATCAAACTACTATCAAAACAAAAGAGACAAGAACACAAGTGTTTTGGCTTTCTGCCAGGGCCAAAATCTCTCCCTTGGAGAGTAAAACCCATGCGTAAATTCTTCTTATAGAGATTCCATTGACAAATACCAAGACCATGACCCTTGACACACTCTGCCTCTCCAAGACCAAGACATCAATCCCTCACTTCTCTGATCATCATCTTCACTGCATCCCTGAATCTAATACTGCTACATTATTGAGATCCTCAATATTGCTTGATGAAATATTTTGACCTAAGATCATCATGCTGTTGACATCCCACAACCACTGCATCATCACTTGTTGTTCTAGGACCCTTGTTGATCTGCATCCTTGGAACAATGAGATCACTGAGATGATCTCATGTTATGTTCGAGGGGAAGTTCTGCATATATATATATATATATATATATATATATATATATATATCACAGAGATCTTCTCAGAACCCTCATCACAACTATTCATCGTATCAACCGAGGTACTAGATCTGAGTTTATTGTTGGACATAATCATGCCGAGATTGTCATACGCTTTCACTATGCATATCCATTAAGACTGTAACAGTGTTCTTAGAGTCTCACCCTTACGCTGATGTTGAGACAGAAGTGAATACAAAATTATTATGATTTCTGAGATTGTAATCAAGAACAACGTTCATCACTGTTAGCTAACAAGAGCACAGATGTATATGCCATGACTGCTATGCGAGATCCATCATCACTGTGTCTTTGTCCAAGATCCATCATTTTTCGTTTGAGATTCACCATCACTATGCTTTCGTCCGAGATTCATTATCACTGTCCCTTTGTCCAAGGTCCATCATAGTCATGCCTGCACTCAAACGAGATCTTCAACTTGCAACTCATTCGAAACCCAAGTCATGCCTTCCTGCACTCTATACCCATCGACATTTCAGAAGATAAATGCGAGTTCTATCTCTTGCCATTTGTGGATAACTCAAATGGGGTATTTATAGTGGTTTGCATCATCTCTTTGAGCCGACGTGAACCATGAATCGTTGTGTCTCTTACCCAAGCCGACATGACTTTCATTAATGTAATTAATTCATAATTTGAGCCGACATGTAGACTTCTTCATTGCTTTCGCTTGCAGACTTCTAGTGAAGGATTATGCTTGGTCTTTGGAGGGCTTCTTCACATCTTTGAGGGCTTGATTACATTTACATAAACTCATGAAGAGTTTCTATATCCATGACATGACTCTTTGACACATAAATAAATCCTAAAGACATCAAGAAGAAGTCTTTCACCTAGAGACACTTCTTGCTCATGAAACCCATGTAGCAAGATTACAAAAAATAATAAATTTTTTCCTTTTATTACATCAATTACAAAGATCATGTCATTATGAAGACCGAACCTAGTTACACTTTCTTCAATAGATAGTAGGGCCTTTGAAGCCCTTTCCTGCAGTGATAACAACATCCCACATACCTTGGTAGTAAGGTGAATGAGCAACATTAAAGGGGATATCTACATCATAACACCAAGTGACAGTGTATTCAAAAGCAACATCATTGCATTGCTTTTTCCAATGAGCATCCAAGGTGGGTTGACTTAGACTTGGTTAGGAGGCAGTGTCACTAGCAGTAGCAGAGGTAGAGGTGGAGGAAGGTGTGAAGTAACTCTTAATGTTCATCCCCTTTTTACCTTTGGTTTGGCCCTGAAGTTGAGAGTGAGACCTAAGAAGGGGAGGAACATAATAGAAGGGGTCATGGAGATTGGTGGAAGGGATAAAGGAGTCTTCAAGGTCAAAATCATCATACCCACTTGCTTCTCTCCTTGCCATAACTTCTACAAGTTCCTTCTTCATTGCAATAATTTCTGCAAGTTCCTTCTTCCTTGCAATTTCATCTTGTATAGCCTTTTCCCTAGCCTTTGGCTCTTGATACTTCTCAAACTTTTCAAGGGATTCTTTCCCAATACGCCTTATCACTTTATTTGGTGCATCACAGGGGGTTACTTGGCCTCTTATATCGGTCGAGTGTTGTTTCAACCTATAAAATACCCCCTTCTCCCACTCCCATTGGGTGGTTGCAATATTTGCACAACATTTTGCCATCAACAATATCAAAATGAACCCATGCAATGTCCTTGACTTTTGGGGCCATAATGGATGGTGAAATTTCAGATTTGGAAGGAAAGAGATCTGCAAATAAAATAGAAAAATGCAAAACCTATGGTCAACTACTATCCTTCTTCCTTGTTGTTTTTTAACATGAAAGTTGAAAGAGGGGAAAATATTAAAAACAAAGACAATAATGAAATCTGAATTTTTTTAGGGAAAGTCATACTTGGAAAGGTTGAAAATGAAAACCAGTTGATGAAGCCTCCTCCCAAAGATGCCAACTCCATTAGAAAGCTCCTCCAAGATGACAAAGAACCTCCAAAGTTGCGGTTGTTGCTCCAAAATTCAACGCTGTTGCAACACTGTCCAAGCTCTCAAATTATCACAAATACTAGAAATCAAATGTGTGAGGAAAATATGAGCTTTGACTTGCTTTTATAAGTTTAGAGCGGCAAATTTGGGGGGAAAGTTGCCCATGGTTTGCGAAAAGACACCCTGAAAAACCACCCGCGGGTCCCAACTTTCCATCAACCTCTGTGGCACCCGGACTGACCAGTTTGTGATGAAATCGGCCGAGCAAGATCGTTAGGTGCCAAACCAGCTGATTTGGCACCTAACCGACCTACGAATTGTGTTTTTGTGACCGATTTGATCTCGAGATTAGCTCACTGACTGGTTTGGCCGATTTTCGGTTTGAGCCTACTTGTTTTTAAAACTATGCTAACAACAAGTTTAAAGCAAGGTTGAGAGGGAGGAGAGTTTATCCATGGACAAATTTCCAACTTTGTGTTGTTGAGAAAGACAAATGGCAACAAGGTTGAGGGTAGAAGACATGTTAATTGGGGTTGAAAACTTCAGACCATGGAAGGAGAGGATGGTTTTGCTTCTTAAGGAGTTTGAGGTGTGGGAGATTGTTGAGAAGGTAGTAGTACCTCCCACTGGCCCAACATTGTCGACTGATTTCAGCAGGAGAAATGTCAAGGCTAAAAGACTTCTTTTAGATGCTGTTAAGGCCATCTCAATCCCCATGTCTTAGTGAAGAAGTATGCGTTTGTGATGTGGGAGTTGTTATCCACATTTTTTTTCAACAGTCCAAGAAAGAAATGTATGCGGGAGTCAAGAGATTTTTTCAAAGATCAAAGTCATCAACCAACATAAATATGTCATTGTAAACCCAATTTTTGCGAGTTTTATTGTAAATGATGCTAGTATGACCATTTAACAATGTAACAACAATTAGTTAAGCCTCTGATTTTGGCAAAGGATTTCATCTTAGGAAGTTTTTTAACCTCCCCAAATTATGTGTGTTTGTAAACACGCCTAATCAACAGAGTTTTTCTTCTAGCTATAACCCCAATGCTAGGGTGGAATTCGTTGACAAGGTCTTAGGTGTGTCCTAGTGTTTATCGAGTCTATTGTAAAAGTGTGTTTAAGAATATATTTAGTGCATGGTCCCTTGTAGTCAAACACCATGGCTAAATTATTTTATTATAAACACACTTGTTTCCATACTATATCATATTGTGTCGCAAAATTGGGTAAATTATTGAGGATCTTTGTCTAAAGGTGTTTTTCCCTTTCAAGTGTTGATATTGTAATAGTTTGATGTAAAAATATTTTAGTGCATGGTCCTTCGTAGTCAGACACCGTGGCTAAAGTATTTGAGGGTGGAAAAATTATTAAATCCTCTCTATAGTCAATTAATTTTTCTGACTAAATTAAATAAAAAATCCCAACTCAGAAAATTAATTAATTTAGAGTAAAAAATAATTATAGAAAAATTAATTTCTCTCCAAGTGGAAAATAATAAAAAAATTGTCGATCAAAGGGAAGTCAATTTTTGGAGGTCCTTGACTAAGGGAAAAATTGGATATTTTGAGAAAATTTGAACCCTTGGACTTTGGTGGTTAAGTCAAAGTCAATTTTTGAGGAAATTAATCCAAAATATTATTTTTTGGATTAATAAAAAATGGTTTTAAAGAAAAATTCGATTTTTACCTCAAAATTAAAAATTCGACGGTGGAGATTAAAAGATGATCAAGTTATTTTCGACGGTCAAGATTATCTTGAAGTGGATCAAGCCACTAGTTGTTATTTTCCACTTGGAGGGGTTTCTCTATATAAAGAAGCTATTCAGCTTATATTTTCTATCTTTGGATGAGGAAAACTTTGTAATGCTTGTATTGAGCTAGTGCTCTGTTGTGAACATTTTTTATCATAATAGAAAGACTTTGGGGTTCAGTTCATGGTGTTTTTCTATCTACTGATCTGTGGTATGTGTCAGCTATATGTTTATCTTATAATGTGCTAAATAAATGCTAATTGTTATTTCATTTGTCGGTGATAAGAACATTCTATTGGTACAAGTTATCTTAGGTGATTTGATTCACTATACGAATTAGTGGTGATTTCCCGGTGGCTCTACAAGATCGAGCATGATGCAGACAACAACATTGAGAAGTTCAAAGCTCGATTTGTGGCATGGGGGTTCTCACAGGCAGAGGGAGTTGATTATGCCAAGACCTTTACACCAGTGGCTCGATACACTTAGATTAGAGCAGTGATCTCCATTGTAGTAGAGATGGGTTGGAAGATCCACCAGATGGATGTGAAGGTCACTTTTCTCAATGGGATCATATAGGAGGAGGTATATATATAGTAGCCACAAGGCTTCGAGGTGCATGGGAGAGATTTTCTTGTATGTAGGTTGAATAAGGCCTTGTATGGGCTGAAGTAGGCACCTAGAGTGTGGTATTCATATATTGATTCCTACTTGCAACATATGGGTTTGAAGAAGAGTGACGTGTATCTTAACCTATACTATATTGTGGTTGTTGAGGATCCACTTATTTTTGTACAATATGTAGACTATTTGTTTATTATAGGAAAGGAGAAACTCATTGAGCACTACAATAGAGACCTTGCTTCAGAGTTCGAGGTGATCGATATAGGACTGATGTATTATTTTATAGGTTTGGAAGTTTGGCAAGAGGATGATCATATCTTCCTGCAACAGGGCAAGTACGCAGGGGACATACTAAGGAGATTTCATATGGAGGACTGTAGGCCCATGGCCATGCATATGATTACCAACTGGAAGAAGCTACATGCTTCCGATTTTGAGTTGGTAGATCCCTCTTTATATTGCCAGTTGATTGGTTCATTGATGTATTTGGTCATTGCCAAACCAATAATTTACTTTGCGTTCAACACATTGAGTCAGTTCATGGTGGAACATAGGAGGGTGCATTGGGTGGTTGCGAAACATGTGTTGAGATACCTGCAACGTATTTTGGATTATGGTCTGGACTATGTTTAGGGGGATGGAGTAAGACTGACTGGCTACACAATCTTAGATTTGGGTAGGATGTGTTGGTGATCGGAAGAGTAGTTCTGGGTGTTTTTTAAGGCTGGGTTTGGCAATAATGTCATGGTTCAATAGGAAGCGGTGGTTAGTAGCCCTGAGTTTAGTTGAGGCAGGGTATATGGCAGCTAGTTAGACCAATTGTGAGGCCATTTGGCTTTGCAAGATGTTGGGTGTTTTATTTGTTTTGGTGTTGCGGCCTACAATGATATACTGTGATAATCTAAGACGCATTAAACTCATGGAGAATCCAGTGTTTCATGCCAACTCAAAACACATAGGGATAGGGTGCCACTTCATCTGTGACTGCGTTTAGAGAGGAGAAATACAACTTGAGTATTTATCTACTAATGAGTTGGTGGCCGCCATTCTCACCAAGTCCTTGCAGAGGGTAAAGCATGTTTACTTCAAAGACAAGACGGGAGTGGTGAGAAACACTTTCCTTAGTAAGAGGGAGTGTTAGAAAATAAGTGCCAAGGACAAGTGTTCCTAAGGCTTGGTGTCTAGCCTAGAAAAGAGTGTCCTAATATGACACCCTTTAATTCAACTTTATTGAAAATAAAGTTATGAGACTACGAGAGTTTAATGTCACAAAGAGACTTTATATGATACTAAAGTCAGAAAGTGACTTTATAATATATTAAACTACTTAGGTATTAAAGTCATATTGTGACTTTAGAAACATAAAGTCATAAAGTACCTTTTGAGTAATTAATGAAAAGGGGACTAAGGGGAAAAGGTGTCTCATGGGTCAATGAGAGATTAGATCTCCACCCTTGATCTAATTGGCTAAGATCTAATCTCAACCATTAGATCTTAGGGTTAGGTCTCTCTTCTTAATGAGAGAACAAAAGGTAAAAAGGAAAGGGGAAAAGGCACCATTTGCACATTTCTTCATGAGAGTTGGAGAAGAGAAGCAAAGGAGGCTGAGAGAAAAAAAAGCGCAGGAAGAGAAGAGCATGTACAACAATAAGGACAATAGGTACATCAACAAGATTTCTAAGGTAGAGTCTGGCACAAATTTCGAGAGGCTCAACACATCTATTGATGGAACCTATGTACTGAAATCGAGGGTTTGACATGCATTAAATGTTGTCAGACAGAGGCACAAAGTTTGAGGAAGCTTGAGCACATTTTTCAAGGTCAAGTGAGTGCAATTTTTTATTCAACTTGAGCAAATTTTTTAGGGGTCTGTTAGCAAAAGTTTCGAGGTAGTTCTAGACAAAAATTTCTAGATTGTTTGAACAGAAATTCGGGGTGTTATCAAGGATGAATTTGAAGGCAATATGCATGAATATCAAAGCTGTGAGTCACAAAATTCAAGGAGAAAATTCAACACATTCTCTGAGGAAATTTTGGTCATGAATTTCAAGGGAGATAAGTGAATTTAATGTTATTATTTTCATGTTGTAAATTCTTTCATAAAGAAATAAAACAATCCCCTCATTGTTTTCCTCTCGGGGTTTACCAGGATCATTGGACCAAAAAGAGCATTGTGTTAAAATTTGGGTGGTTGTTAGTATTTTTCTTAGCAAAAATTAAAAATGTATAGTAGATTCATGTGTTTCCAGTTTTGAAATATATTCATGTTTATAACAACAACATATGACATGTTGGGTTGAGCATTAAGCTGTTGTGATTTCACCTAAAACTGGGAGTCGGGTTGGGACTACAATTTTCTACAAGCACATCCTTAATTTCTATCGTACCTCCTGACTCAAGTTGAATTATCACCGTTCCAACACCCTTTGCTGCATGTTTGGCATCATCGCATCATCACCAATCTCCACATCCAATTATGAGTCCACTTGGTCAAGTTGTCGAACTGTTCTGTGCTTCTATCATATGTTTGGCAGTGCCACTATCTAGTAGCCATGCACCAACTAGTAAGGTGCTTGAGGAGTAGGAAACTGTTGATTATCTAGGAAATTGATCTTCTATGATGATAATTACTTTTCAATGATTTCTTAACCAAGTTCACTTATGTCATATATATATCGTTAAGCAATTATACATAGAAAATCTCAACAACAATGCAATAATGATAGTAGGATCATAAGGAGACAACTAAGCACAAAAGAGAGACAAATTTTTCATCTGGGAAACCCAAACTTGGGAGAAAACCTAGCAATCTTTTCTAGGAGAAATGTCCAATTCAAGAAAAGTACAATTGAATTTTCATGTCAAACTTTGGAGCTTTCTAGGGCTAGACCAGTCAAACAACAACTCTCATTTAATGACAATAGTCCCTTTCTCTACCTCATTGGCCTCCCCACAAGTTTGAGCCATTTCAACCTTCTTTCCTCAATGTTTGAGACTTCTCAACTCCCTCTAAGCTTGTGGCCTAGCCTCAAAACAAGTTGTGACCTTCCTTTTTTATCTTCTGCTCACAAGGCTGAGGCTCTTGACCTCTGATGGGGCTTCCACCCTCTTGTTGTAGTGGCTACAACCACCCTCCAAAATTTCGGCCTGCGCCAATTTCGGAGCCTCCCTTGAAGAGCTTCACTCAATGACTGCACACACTCGGGTTCACTCTATGGGCTCGTGTGAGTCTTTACATCCGCCTTGCTTGTTCATTGCATTCAAGTTTCTGCATGCTGATGTCTAAGTCATGCTTGCGACCATGTTCTGGTTATGCTCAAAGTCTTCGCTTCATATGTGCTTGTTGTGTTCGCTATGAAAGCATCTGTCGCACTCACACACGGAGTCACATTCACTGTCGCGCAAGCGTTGTCTCGATCATGAACAATCAATCACGAGTGTCGCGCTTGTCACTTACACCGTCGGTCAATCATGTTGAACATGTGTGTCTGGATGGTTTGGGTCGTTTTGTCGTCAAGTCATGTGAGTGTGTGTTCGTATGATCACCTATGCATCTTTCAATTGTTCACACACTTAGTCATTTTGCTAAAGTTTTGATGACCAAACTCCACTCTGACACTCAGACCATCACCTCGCCGTCGACTCGATTGACTGTCAACCAGAACAACATAGAAGTACGAAGCTAGCCTATTCAAGCTGCGCTTCCTGCAAGCAATGCAATCAAATCTCATGCTGGCCACCCGGATAGTCGGACCCGGCGGTCACCCCAGACTGACTCCCTTCAAAATTTGCGCAGAGGCCACTGACCTCACTCGCTCAACTGACTGAGGAAATTGTGTAGACAGGCTGGACAGACACTAAGTGCCCGTCCCTATCTCCTTCAGAAAATTGCGCAGTTTTCCCAGTTAGTCATCCGGACAATCGACAAACTCTTCATCTGAGAAATTGCGTAGTATTCATGAGGAGGCCTTCCCTGCCCATCAGTCAGCGTAGCTCAGAAATGCGTAGAGATGATCAACAGGCCAGCCTCCCGGCCTTTGTGCATTTCCCCGCCAGCAGCTCCTAGCAGCAGACTGTCAGTTCCCTCTGGGAATTGTGCAGTTTTTGGCTGCAAGTGACCCTAGCAGCCAACTGGAAGTTCCCTCTGGGAATTGTGCAGTTCTGACTACCAATGACCCCAACAACCAACTGGCAGTTCCCTTTAGGAATTGCGCAGTTCTGACTACCAGTGACCCTAGCAGAAGACTGGCAGTTCCCTCTGGGAATTGCGCAGTTCTGGTTGTCAGGGTCTCGGGCAGTTCCCCAGGAAAACTGCGCAATCCTTGCCAAGTGACCCATCATGCAGCCCGAACCGCTCCTTTGGAAAATTGCACAAATCTGGATGTCCAAACCCTATTGACTGTTCGTTTCGAAAAATGCGCAGAGCATGCCTGCCTTGCCTTCCTGTAACCCAGACTGTCCCTCCCAAAATTTGCTCAATTTCGCCTCCCAGCCGAACCAGACCTCGCAAACAGTGACTGTCAACTCAGATTGCCCGTCTCCATCACTCATTGACTCTTGTGTAGTTTTCATCAGTAGTGCCCGAAGCCATCATCCCGCTTCATAACCGTGCTGCCTCTCCTGGTCACTTGCATCCGAAATGATCATGTGTCATGGTAGATTAGGGGGTTTCTGGATTTGATGTCGCCTCGTCATGAGTGACTGCAGGTATAGGTACACCAACAAACATGGCAAGACGATGAACGAGATGAACAAAGGGAGCACATGTAGAAGGACAGGTTCACCAACAGACGAACGAACGAAGCATGCGAAGCAAACGAAACGCGACGAACATGCACCTTCACGAACAAATGAGCCTGTCAAACCTTCCAGCATGCAAGCAATGAACAACATGCTAGATCCTCCTCAAGAGAACCAAGGACCATCAAGGACTCCGCGCACTTCGCCGTGCAGAGGTGAAGCTGTGATACTTCATGAAGACATCCGTCGCCCAACAACACTATTGCTCGACATGCAATGCAACAGCAACAATGTACCAACATAGTCATGTCGCCCACATCTCCACTATGGGCTATGTTGTCAATCAATGTGATGTAACGTGGAAGTCCAAGAGACCCACTTGTGAACACAGAGTCATGTAAGTCGAAAAGTCATGGAAGTCGAACAGTCATGAGGGTAGTTAAACAACCACAAGGGTCAATTTCACCCTTGCCTACAAATATCCTTGCATTTGTACATAGAAAGGACTTTTCACCTCAGCTCCTCCCACATAGCCAAGAGAGTCTGTAATCGTTTCTTTGAGGAGTAAGTAGTGGCTCCAATGCCTCGCTGACAGGGTTAGTGATGTATGGTGTAATGATGTGTCTTGGAACTTTCACTTAATTTAGAAGCCTCTCAACAGGCCAGCACGTTTCTACACATGTATTGTATTTTGTTGTAAGACTGATCTTTAACACTTGTAATGCATGTTGCTTTAACCTGTGTTCTACATCTGAATTGATTCATTTGTTTTAATGCATAATCTATTAATGGAAATGTGTTGTATATGCTGTTAACGTTGTTCCATCCGTGTCGACTGCTCTGTCGACCTTCAGACAGACCTTTCACATGAACCTTGCTGTAAAAACCATTGCACTCATTTGGAATGATCCGTGAGTGTTGTACGTGTTATCTTACCTTGTATGTTGTGACTGTCGTATCCGAGTGGACTGCTCTGCGCTGTGTATGTCTTTTGTATTGTGTGTTCCTAGTATAGTTGGTGTTGATCCCTTTCAACCTGGAACTCACCTTCACTCTCTTCCCCTCACAGTTAAAGAACCATTGACACAAGTACACTTACACTCACCAGGCACGCGAACCTCACTTCCCGAAGACAAAGCATGCCACTTTCCTGTGCTGACAAGCAAGAGTTGAGGCAAATCCTTAATACAGTGGCAACCGGGCCATCATACCAGATGGGACTCCCGCACCAAACGGTGTGAGGTCTAGTTGGGACTTCATATCGAGGTGATCCCTTGAATGTTGGGGGGTCCAACACCATCAACACCTCCATAGAAAAACAAGGCCTTGGTCCTTTTATAGCTTCAACCCTTTCACAGTTTCAAGGTATGCAGACTTGAGGCCTTTCAACCTCCTCCTAATGCACGAGCAAAGCCTTGACCCTCTCAAACTCTACCCAAAAGTCTTCTTATTCATATGTCTAATCAGAAGAATAGTAGATGATGATCCAAATAATCTCCAAGTGAAGGAGGTCGAGTGCCAATTTATATAGTTCTTATGGTGCCCAACGGGCACATCCTTTAGTTGGGTTGACCTGTACATTGGGGTCGATTTTTATCAATTTGAATTCAAATTTAATTTTAAATTTCCCTCCTTTTTCATGCACTGACTTGTAGTAGTTGGGAACATTGACTGCAACTTCCAGAAATCAACGCTCCCCGTTAGCTAGGGAGGTATTCACCTTGACTTCCTTAGATTTCCTCTCTGTTGAACAATTTCTCCATCCCACGAAAAGATTGAATGAGCTTGCTATGTTAATGTATCTATCCACTTCATGTCCTAACCTAGAATCATGTGGAAAGCATCCTACATCAACATCATGCAAAGGATCTAGTCATCTACTAGTCAAATCCCCTTTGCAAATGAATCTAGTCACCCACTAGCCAAAACCCTTTGGCAATATGGTCAAAATCTTATGACCGGGGTCAAACAAGACTAGTCCTGGGTCAGTAGCTCAACAAGTCATCACTTGGAGCAAGGTCAATACCTTTGACCAAAAAAATGGTGAAACACTAGGCCAATTACCATTCTTGCATGCCAATTGAATGGTAATACACTTGCTTGATGCTAAAGGCACTCACTCTATCCACTAGCTAAGCACCTCTTGGCAATATGGTCAGAATCTTTTGACCGGGGGAGTACTCGGGGCCTTGATGTTCTTGGACCATCCTCCCTAGCCACATTACATGGTCCCTGGTCAATACCCTTGTCCCAAGGAGAATGTTTGCCCTTGATGCCACAACATCAACACTGCCTCTAATTGAGGGAAGAATTCTTAATTACTCCAAGCTCATCCCTGAAGTATACAAGCTTCATCTTGAGACAAAGGATTTATGAGAATGTCAACATCCTGTTTGCCTGTAGAAATGTATAAAAGCCTCACTTTTTATACCATGTCTTGAATGTAGTGGTACTTGATCTCAATGTGCTTCGACCTATCATGGAAAAATTGAATTTTCAGAAAGCTTCACATAACTTTGATTGTCGCAATGTATCACAGTCATCTCCACACCTGATCAAACAATCCCGCGAGTAGTTTCCGGAGCCACACTACTTCATAACTTGCTAAACTAGTCGCAATATACTCAGCCTCTACAATGTTGAGTGCAACAGATGTCTACTTCTTGCTCATCCAGGATATCATTCCAGAAGCCGAATTGAAGCAACATTCTGATGCGCTCATCTTGTCTTTTGCACTCTCTGCTGAATCTGAATCTGTATATCTTTGCAACTGTACTTCATCATTTCATACATCCCTCAATCCATATCCAACTGTACCATGCTGGTACCTCAATCCATGTTGTGCCGCATGTTTCAGCTCAACCATAAACTAGCTAGCTTCCTTCACTGGATCCATCACCACAACTGCTTTCTGGTCACCCTGATTGGGTGTTCCCTTTGAAACAGATCGAGATGTGGCAATCCTGCTGCTCGTTCTGCCATTGTTGTTTCCTAGTCACTGAAGCATATCTGCTGTCTAGCATGGTCCATTGATAGAAGGCATATTGCATCTCGTCTTTGAGCATCTAGTCTGACAATCCCGATCCCATCGCATCCTTTTGGACGACTGGTCCTTCCACCAAATCTAAATTAGAGCCTCTAAACTTAAATTGGTCACTATGGGAGTGTCCATGGACTTGCAGTCCATCATCCCAAATATCTGAAGGATCTCAATAAAATGCTTCGCTTGACTAGGGAAGTAATCATCAATCCTAGATCCTCCATCTCGAACTTAGGGGGCAACTCCCTTTGCCACTGAAGTAGGGCTTGACTGCTCCCTCCATCATAGAAGCAAATCCTCCTTTCATTGCTGGTCCCTTAGTCACATGAGTCCTTCTACACCTGTCAGAAACAAGCTATATAATGACAAGATTATCCTTGTAGTAAAGGTTGGGATCGACGTTACACTGGATGAAAAACAAGACTCATGAGATATCCATCAATCTGAGAATACCATGCTCGAGGTTTGTACAAACCTTTCTTCAATCTCTAAACATGAGATTCCCTCTCATGTAGCTAAAAGCCCTGAGGTAGCCCTATGTACACTTCTTCTTCCTCAAATACTCCATTCAGGAAAGCGGTCTCTACATCCATCTGATGTAATTTCCAACCCATAACATAAGCAATAGAAATGATAATTTTAATAGAAGTGTACCTGGCAACTAGAGCAAATGTTTCCTCATAGTCCTCTTCGTCTTTCTTGGAGATCCCTCACAAATCTCTCTTTGTACTTATCTATGTTGCATGCATGATCTTGTATATCCACTTTGAAGTTGTCATTGACTTCCGTTCAAGTCTTGACACAATTTCCTCCATCATTGCATCCTTCAATCTTGCTGGCCTGTCTGCGCCCTCTGAATTAGGAGATCTTCTAGTCATTTAGCACAGTTTTAGATGTTAGTACAATTTCTCCCTCTTGAACAATATCACTCTAACTGAGTTTAAGCTTGATCTTGGGAGAATCCTCTTGCCGCAAACTTTGCTTTGTTCTTCTTGATGCTTCCATCTACTACCAGAGCCTTGGCAACCCTCGTGATGTGCCCGCAAACCTCATTATGAGGCCGTGGAAGAAACGCTTATAACTAAGCAAAAGATACAAAGGCAAGAGGTTGACTAGTAATAAATTTCAAGGAAGAAAGATACGAAGCACTTATCTTTTGATCTGAGGATTGTAGGGAATTATGAACTCCCTCTTGATCCTTGCCTTCTTGCAGAATTCATTGACATCCATCTGCAACTTGATCAAGCTAGAAATGCTCATCCTTGTCCTCATCATCAACTACTTTTTTTTGGATCTCTTCATGCTATCAGGGAGATTACACAGGCTTAGATCTCCCTTAGAAATTCTGCCTCAAAATATTTGCTAATTTGCCTCAAGTGACTTCAAAAGACAACTTCAAGATCTTGTTCCAAACTTCTACAAGAATGATGTCAAGATCTACAAGAACAACTTAAGGATCTGCTCCAAAAAGATGCCTCAAATTTGCCCTAAGTAGTGATTTGATTTGCGACAAAAAATGTTCTTGAGAACATGTTACAATTTGCCCCAGACAAGCTTGAAATAACCCAAAGAGTGATCTCAAGATGACCTCCGAAAGTGGCTTTAGCTCTACCCTAACCAAGGCCGAATTTACCTTAGAAACTTGCCCTAAGACAGGGCTGATTTAGGCATTAGGTAGTACGAATTTAGGCCTAAGTCAAATTCGTATAGAGCTTCAGAACAAGTATACAAATTTTCTTCAAATGGATGCCTTAAGTAGAACGAAAATCTGTCCAACAATGCTTCAAACAAAAGATAGAATTAGGCTTACCAAAATTGTCAATGAGGAGCTTGACCTGCTTGAGGTAGCTTCAAAACACTCACAACAATGTCCATATTAGATAAGTAATACTCCAAGGCTGCTCCAGATGTTTCAACCTTCTTCAGATATATCTTCTAGGGCTCGACCTGTTTAAGAGCACAAAATTTTTTCTTATGATTTGATGCTTGTCTTCATCAAAGAGGGAATAAGACCATGGCATTCTAGTGTCCTCCATAAAATCTTCCACGAGAATTAGTTTCATCAACCGATCCTTAATATATGTGCAAACAACAACCTTCAAGTGACACGAGCATGTGATACTTGAAATGGTATTTCACAAATACTGAAAACATCTTAAATTCATCAATATTTGTCACATCTAAGAAATGCCATTGCCACTCTGTAAGCAAAGGCATTGATTTGGCACAAGTCTAGGTGCTCTATAAGGTGCTAGGATGCCTCAAAAACATGCAATAAAACCCTAGATCTAGAGTTTGGAAGCTCCTAGATCTTATACAAGTATAAGCATCTCTCTCTTAAATCATGGATCTTAAGAACTAAGAGCTCGAGGCTTTCTCTCCCTCTGGTTCTAGCTTCCTTGTCTTCCATAGGGAAATAGTCGAGTTGTTGAATAGCCTCTATAAGAAAAACTTGGTTTCTTCAAGTCTATTTAATGGCTACTCTTTTACCTAGGATTTGATACCATGTTAATTTTCATTTAATGGCTACTCTTTTATCTAGGCTTTGATACCATGTTGATTTTCTAGGAGAATTCTAATCGTCTATTTTGATAATTACTTTCAAATGATTTCTTTACCAAGTTCATATATATATAAGCAATTATACATAGAAAATGTCAACACTAATGCAATAATGATAGTAGGATCATAAAGAGACGTCCGAGCACAAAAGAAACACAAATTTTTCACCTGGGAAGCCCAAACCCAAGAGAAAACCCAACAATCCTTTCTAGGAGAAATGTTTAGTTCAACAAAAGTACAATCTAATTTTCAAGTCAAACTGTGGAGCTTCCTCTATATATATATATATATATCATTAAGCAATTATACATAGAAAATCTCAACAGTAATGCAATAATGATAGTAGGATCATAAAGAGACAGCCGAGCAAAAAAGAGACACAAATTTTTCACCTGGGAAACCCAAACCCAGGAGAAAACCGAACAATCTTTTCTAGGAGAAATGTTCAGTTCAACAAAAGTACAATCTGATTTTCAAGTCAAACTGTGGAGCTTCATAGGGCTAGACTAGCCAAACAACAACTCTCATTTATTGACAGTAGTCCCTTTCTCTGCCTCGCTAGCCTCTCCACAGGTATGAGGAAACTCGACCTTCTCTGCTCAATGTCTGAGACTTCTTGGCTCCCTCTAAATTTGTGACATAACCTCAGAACAAGCCGTGGCCTTCCTTTTTCCTCTCCTGCTTACAAGACTGAGGCAGTCGACCTCCTTTAGGGCTTCGTCCCTTAATAGAAAAAGAAGGTCTCGGTTCTTTCAGGGCTTCGACTTGAGGCCTTTTGGCCTCCTCCTAATGCATAAGCAGAACGTCGACCCTCTCAAACTCTGCCCAAGAGTCTTCTTCTTCGTATGTTTGATCAAAAGAATAATAGATGATGATTCGAATTGTCTCCAAGTGAAGGAGGTCGAGTGCAAATTTATATAGTTCTTGTGGTGCCCAAGGGGCACATCCTTTATTTTGGCCAACATGTACGTTAGGGCCGACTTTGATAAGTTTGAATTCAAATTTAATTATAAAATTTTCCTCTTTTTTTCATGGGTTGACTTGTAGTAGTTGGGAATATCAACCGCAACCACCAAAAGCCAACATAAACAAGTGATAACTTTGTTTCAAACTTTCTGACAAACTCCTCTTGGGCTTCTACTGATGTAGCTACACTTGACTCCTCCTTTGATCCTCTCTGAACACTGTGAAGCATAGTGTCCTATCTTACGACATGAGAAACACTTGACCTTGGTCAAGTCCTTCTTCGCTTGACAAGGTTGGCGCTTCACTCTTGCTTGAACTTTTTTTTTGCTCTTTGCCATAGGAGCAATGTTCTTGCCATCTTCCTACTTGTTGATCTTGCCCTTTGACTGTAACCTAAATTCCTCTTATATGTAGTCATCACTTAGCCTACCGAATGTGGGTAGTTTATCTTGAGCATAGACTTCTCTGATGAACGAATCCAATGCCTTTGAGAACCTGTTCAATGCCACTTTTACTAGTTCAGACTTTAGAGTCCTTCACCTTTTCTCCCACTGTTTCATGCTGATCAAGAATCTGTATGATCGTCATCGGATAAATCATCACTAATTCAAACTTGGTCATCTACGGAGTTTGTGTTTGAAATGTTCAGAGGGGGGTGAATCAATATTTATTTCAATTGTTATATTAAGCCAGCTAAAATCTTTCACAATAGGAAACACAAGGTATACCATAAATAAAACAAAAATATCTTATATTAATATAGTTCAAATGGTAAGGACTCCAATCCTCAAATATTGGCTTCAACCATTACAAAAGCTCAATTCTTTCAAGGCTCCAACCTTGAATGAGGACTCCAATCCTCTCAATCTAATTCAGGCCCCAACCTGATCTATATATGAGGAATTTATTGAAAAATGTGTAACTAGGTTCGGTCTTCATAAATATGAAATGTACTTTTGATTCTTGTAAATTGTAAAATGAAAGAAAAATTATTATTATTGATTTTGGAGCATGTGCTTCATGTTCAAGGTCTTTTATTTTAAGGTCAAGCACCCATTGAATGCTCCTAGGGTTTGTCTAGGGTCAAGAAGTCAAAAGAGTCATTGTCATAAGTTGAAGACCCCTTTGGGCACATTGTAACTTGTAAAGAAAATTATTTTTGTCATTTAAAGAGTCAAAATACCCTCCAAGACCAAGTCGGCCTAAAAGGAAGAGCCACGTCCACCTTGAAGAGCCTATATATAGGAGGAAACTCGACCTCCTTGAGAGACATTCATCCATCACTCATTCTAGTTTAGGAGGAAGAAGAAAGCAACAAAGAAGGAAGAGGACAAATGAGACTTTTGTTTGGGCTATTTCTCTCTCATGTGTGCTAAGGAAGACTAGGGTTTCTGCAACAGATTTAGGGTTTCTATCTACAAGTTCTATCTTGTAGAAAATAAGGCAAGAATGTCAAGTGAAGGTCACCAAGGGTCATCCTCAAGCTCCAAAAGTAAGGGAAAGGCAAGCGAAGGTCAAAGGAAGGCTCAGAAGGAAGATCAAAGCTCACATGTATGGCAACAACCACTGCTTGGGGGGGCGAAATTTCAGATCTGCAGTGGAGGCCGAAATTATGCAGTTGAAGGTCAAAGAAGTGCTATTGGAAGAGATTTGACTGGATCAAGGTTAGCACATCATCCAGAGAGGTTGGTCTTGATCTTGGAGGGCATTGGGTTCAATCTTAAGGTCTTGGAATTCGTCAATTGAAGAATCTATAAGGAAGAGAAGACATTTGCGGGTTTTCCTCTCAAGTGTAGAAGTTTTGGCCCTGGCTTGCAACCTATATTCCGTGTTCTTGTGCTTCTTTTTGTTGGTAGCTGTTTGATGATACACACACATAATAATAAGTAACAAAGCTAATAAGTAAAAGGACCAGATCTTCAAATTGCATGGCATGCCCACTTCCATTGTGTCTTATTGTGACCTGATCTTCACCAGTAACTTTTGGCAGGAACTCTTCAAGCTACAAGGTACCCAACTCCAACTCATTACTTCCTATCATCCCCAAACTGATGGTCAAACTGAAGCAGTCAACAAATGTCTGGAGACCTACCTCAGGTGTTTCACTTCAGAAAAGCAACATCTATGGGTACAGTGGTTACCTCTAGCCGAATGGTGGTATAATACTAACTATCATGCCACCACCAAGATGACTTCATATGAAGCAGTTTATGGTCAACTCCCCCTTTCACTTACTTCTTATATCCCGGGATGCTCTAAGGTACAAGCAGTGGATCAACTCCTACAGAACCGTGCAACCATGCTTGCCCACCTCAAAGATAATCTCCATCAAGCTCAAAATCGCATGAAGCAACAGGCAGACCAACATCGTTCAGAGCACACATTCCAAGAAGGGGATCAGGTATTCTTGAGTCTGCAACCATATAAGCTAACATCACTCAAAGACAAGGGTTGTCCGAAATTATCTCCAAAATTCTACGGACCATATCAAATACTTCAGCGCATCGGAGAAGTAGCCTACAAGCTAGCCTTGCCACCCACTGCAAAAATCCATCTCGTCTTCCATGTCTCATGCCTCGAGAAAGTGGTTGGGAACAATTGCAGAATTCAGACCAATCTACCCGAATTGGATGAAGAAGGTTCAATCTGGCTCCAACGTGAACAGGGTCTTGACACGCGAGACGACACCTGCACGGCCGCACAATCAAGGAAGTCCTCGTCAAATGGAAAGACACCTCTCCAGAAGATGCAACCTAGGAACCAACAACTGTTCTTCAACAGTTTCCGCAGCTTCAGCCTTGAGGACAACGCTGTTTTTATGGGGGAGGGCATGTTAGGGTCCAACCCTAACCCCCTTATTTATGTAATAGGGTCGAGTCATAGTTATAGTTAGTTAAAGAGTCAATAAAGCCCATATTAATAATTGTAAGTGGTTGACACGCATTTAAAGAAGGGACCACAGTTAGTTGCAAATGGGCCATGGTATTAGATAGATGGTATTAATAAGAACCATGGTACTGAGCCATGGTATTGCATGTATGAATCCTATATAAAGGATATAGACTCTCCATTGAGGAGCGTCGTGTCTTATTTTGTAATCGAGCCCTGCTCTATTGGATGTTGCCCCCTCGAAGAGGCAAGTGAACATTGCTTTCCTTTTTGAATAATAAAATACATGCTGTTATTTCTCATTGTTCTGTGTTCTGGGTTATATTTCTTCGTATATTTGGTATTCTAGTATCTTCTCGCAGGTCAAGAGCATAACAAATTTGCAAACAATAGGTATAGAGATGGTATGATTATGCTACCCACATTGATTCGTAGTAGTACCTAGTGGGCTTAGGCGAAGACACACTCATATGAAGACAATCATGTTCCTCCATGTTTAGAGGAGAAGGAAAGAAGGTAAGATCTTTACTTATTTATATATAATAAAGGTTTGTAACAAGTCAGAATTATAAACACCATTCTAAGTTGGGAAACGACACACGAAATCATACCAATGGGAAGAAATCATCATGGAATGATGTTTGCCAGCACACAGAAAATGAAGTGTCTAAGGAGCAGAAACTAATATTCCACTCCAGCATGAATCTAAACCACAGGTATATGAGGGAGCATAAGAGAGAAGCAACCCTAGATTTGAGAAGTTGTAATAGGAACCTCGTTTATGCAGCGACAACACACTTGACAGAGTGTGAGTGTGTCTCCAAGGTAGTTACCTTGAATGGGAAACACCTCCTAACTTCAGAGATAAATGAATTGATTACTTTTACTTTCATCATGTTGGTTTTGATTGCCCCCTAATTTTGCTCGAGGTTTGTTAAGGTAAATCTTGATAAGGAATGATGTCTTTTGCTGTTGGTGGGGTTTTGATTACCTCACATTACAATCAAACTTTTATTCTAGGTTTATAAAGGTAAGCTTTTCATATGTTGGGTAATGCAAACTTTATATGGATGAGGTGGAAATGTAAGGGAATTTGCAGAAAGTAAGTATAGAGATGGTATGATTAGAGGTGGAAATGTAAGGGAATTTGCAGAAAGTAAGTATAGAGATGGTATGGTAAATCTTGATAAGGAATGATGTCTTTTGCTGTTGGTGGGGTTTTGATTACCTCACATTACAATCAAACTTTTATTCTAGGTTTATAAAGGTAAGCTTTTCATATGTTGGGTAATGCAAACTTTATATGGATGAGGTGTAAATGTAAGGGAATTTGCAGAAAGTAAGTATAGAGATGGTATGATTATGCTACCCACTTTGATATCTAGTAGTACCTAGAGGAGCTAGGCCAAGACACAATCATCTGAGAACAATTATGTTCCTCCATATTTAAAGTAGTCAAGAAGGTAAGATCTTTACTTATTTATATATAATAATGGTTCGTAACAAGTCATAATTATCAACACCATTCTAAGTTTGGAAATGACATGTGAAATCATACCAACTGGAGGAAATTATCATGGAGTGATGTTTGCCAGCACACACAAAATGAAGTGTCTAGGGAGAAAAAACTAATTTATCTCCTCCATATTTAAAGTAGTCAAGAAGGTAAGATTTTTACTTATTTATATATAATAATGGTTCGTAACAAGTCAGAATTATCAACACCATTCTAAGTTTGGAAATGACATGTGAAATCATACCAACTGGAGGAAATTATCATGGAGTGATGTTTGCCAGCACACACAAAATGAAGTGTCTAGGGAGAAAAAACTGATTTTCCACTGTAAGACGAATTTGAAACACATGTATATGAGGGAGCATAAGAGAGAAGCAACCCTGGATTTGAGAAGTTGTAATAGGAACCTCGTATATGCAACAACATCACACTCGATAGAGTGTCTCTAAGGTAGTTACCTTGAACAGGAAACACCTTGTTGATTTTGGGTAGCATCGAATGTGCTTTAGCTCCGAAATTTTGATTGGCTAGAATACATGAGATCTCCGAGACCCATAAATCGTTTGGGGAAATTCCACCTGGATGATGAGTTATTAAAATAATTAATATTTTTAATGGGTTCCGCAGTCTAAACTTACGAAAATAAAAATATTAATGGGTATTAATAAGAATATGGGTAAGAAACTTCTAAGTGATGAGGATCAAGTCTATTTTAATCCGAGCCGTTGATTACGGACTTAATCTCGACCGTAGGTTCATCAACAAGAAAAGTATAAGAGGAGGCTCAAGGGTTAGTTGGAGATACACTTGAGAGATCAGCTAGTTTGATTTTTTTGGGGTGCAGTGAAAGGGGTAGTAGCAGAGAGTTGGATCGGAAGTGAGTTCCGAGCCAACGAGTACCAGGCAGAGAGGCAGCAGTACCATCAGAGAGGCAGCGCAGAGGCCTACGCAACCCAGGAAGGGGCTCACACAGAGTTGACGCAGGCCAAGAGGGTTCTTGCAATGACAGTGTGAGATAATCAGTGGAAGTTCGAGATTTTGCTGGGAGTTCGATCTTCTGAAGCGGGAGCGTTGAAGTTGAAGCTGCTGCGAGCAAATTGATCCAACAGAGAAGTGATGCAGCCTCCCAGAGGCAAGACTCTGGCCCACACAGAACAGATTGTGCTAGAATTTTTGCAGTGCTTGTCGAAGTCAACCATTCAGCGGATTAGTTGTGACTTGGAGAACAAGGTAAACCCTCATATGTATTTCTTGTTGCCGAGCTTTACTTGAAAGGTAAGTCAGTGTGAGAGGCAACCTGTTGTACTCAGATTCTCCTTGCTTAATAATACAAACCCTCTATATGCTGCACTAGCTTTCTCGCATTGGGTTTTTTCGGGGACGTTTGTCCAAAAATAATAGTGTCCCTTGTGCATTTGTCTCGTTCTACTTTCAGTTCATGATTTGTATGTATGTGTAGTCCACAATAGTGTTTCCATCATTGTTTAAATAATTAAATAACTTGTTGAATGTAAAAACAAGTAGGAGATGATCAACCAATGATTGCAGTATGATTTCTGATGTGTAGATTTAGAAATTTTCACATGGTATCAGAGGATTGCAAATCATAGGAGAACGAAGACACTAGTCGGGAGATCCAGGGAATTTGCTGCAGAGAAGCAGCTGTCCCGAGTGAGCGTCGTTTCAGAGGCATAGGAGCAGCTGCAGGAGTGACGCAGAGTCAGAGGAGTGACATAGAGGTTCACTCAGTGCCTGCGTCAGCATTCCAAGCCTGTAGAGGGTGATGCAGTACCCGAGAGGAGCTCACGCAGTGACTGCGTCATCTATCTGGTCTAGTGCAAAGCTTGAGAGGCTCAATTCAGTCAGTTGCCGGGGCTAGAGAAGCAATGCAGATTCGATTAGTGGAGCTGGTGGGACGCTGTTGCTGTTGGTGTAGAACAGTGTCTGTGGAGACAAAGCTGAGGTAGAGGGAGTCACTGCCTTGACAGATTTCTAGCCAAAGAAATCTAGATCTGGGTTGCAGCAGCAAAGGAGGATTGGAGAGGAGTGATTTGACATTTGGCCGAAGGATTTCCGTGAAGGAAATCAAGACTCAGAGGGAGTCTAGAGGAGCTTGTTCCTTAGAGGATTTCTAGCGCTGAAGAAATCTAGATCCGAGTCTTGCTGGATTAACAACAGGAGAGGGAGAAGAGAACCAATCCTATATTTGTTGAGCAGAGATGGCAGTCAATGGACTGAGGGATCAGGACAGATTGGATGGAGCATCCAATTTTGTCATCTGGAAGGTCAGGATCCTGGCAGTCCTAGACAAGAATCGCATCAAGGATTATGCCTTGAAGGTAGTTGCTGTTCCATTCGACGCGGATCCGCTGCAGAAGTACGAGGAGGCCCAGGCGAAGGCTAAATGCATGATTCTAGACGGGGTCAAAGATCATGTGGTCCCACACATTGTTGAGAAGGACACAACAAGGGAGATGTGGGTAACCCTGACCACCTTATTCCAGGGGACCAGCGTTCAACGGAAGATGCTATTGGAGAATCAACTAAGGCAGTACCAGATGCAGAAGGGAGAAGAGATCGATCCCTTCCTTCTCATGTTGCAAGGGATTCGAGACCAGTTGACTTTCATGGGGTCTACACCAGATCTCGTATTCATGGTCAGGATTTCCCTGAATGCAGTCACCAAAGACTAAGAGACATTTGTACAAAGTATCTTGGGCATAACGACTCTCCATAGTTGGGAAGAGATGTGGGCAGCGCTTCGACAAGAAGAGATTAGGAGGTTGACCAAGGCATGGAGTAGCAGCAAAGGAGCCCGGGTGAAGAAGGAAGAGGAGGAGGATGCAACTCTTGCATCATCGAGACAAGAAGGGCAACAAAAGAGAAAGAAGAAGGATATTTCCAAGGTCAGATGCTTCAAGTGTGGGGAACTTGGACATTTTGCCACTCAGTGCCCCCAGAAGAAGGGCAAGGAGGAGGCTTCTGACTTGAAGGTTGCTCCAGCGAAAGCTGACAAGGAAGGCGAGGATGACGATTGTGCCATGAGTGCTCATGCGCCTTTGGAGAAGAGGTGGGGCGACATGGAGTTGTAGTCGAGAGGACTACATGACTGGGCAGGATCCTTGAGGTGCCCAAACTCTTGGATCACATACGACTACGGGAGCCCTTAACGATAGTAGCAAAATGACGGGTGTCGGTTGCAGCGAGGTGTGATGGAGCGACAATGGCAGAGCTAGAGTGCCAAAGTCTGAGGTAGCGCAACGACTGTTGTAGCAGTGCGAGAAGCATAAAGAAGTTTGCAACAACGTAGTAGCAGCAGAGGGTCAACAAAAATTAGCAGCAGAGGTAGCTTTAGCATCAGGAGGCATCCAGATTGACCAACATGTCACTTTTTGGGTGAAATTTCAATTTCTTACTTCTCAGCAACTAAGTTGCAGTGTAGCAGTTAGCAGTGGTAGTGCTATGGACAACATGATGCAGCATATTGAGAGGGACTTGTAGTACAAATGTAGCCGTGGCAGTGGCAGAGTCATGGGAAACAATACAGGAAGCAGCAGTGTAGTGGATGAAGGGCATCAGGCCAAGCATCAACAACACAAAGGACCGATGCAGTGGATCAATGTAGTACTTCTGTTAAGAAATGTTACTAGAGCACATTCCTCGCTAAGAGGGAGTGTTGATTTTGGGTAGCATCGAATGTGTTCTAGCTCCGAAATTTTGTGGAGGGGCTAGAATACATGAGATCTCCAAGACCCAGAAATCATTTGGAGAACTTCCACCCGGATGATGAGTTATTAAAATAATTAATATTTTTAATGGGTTACTAAGTCTCAACTTAGGAAAATAAAAATATTAATGGGTATTAATAAGAATATGGGTAAGAAACCTCTAAGTGAGAGGAGCAAGTCTGTTTTAATCTTAGCTATTGATTAGGGACTTAATCTCGGCTGTTGATTCATCAACATGAAAAGTATAAGAGGAGGCTTGAGGGTCAGTTGGAGATACACTTGAGAGATCAGTCAGTTCGATTTTTTTGGGGCGAGGTTTGCTGAGAAAATCGAACAAGTGATCTGTTGCAGTGAGAGGGGTAGTAGTAGAGAGTTGGATCGGAAGGGAGTTTTGAGCCAACGAGTACCAGGCAGAGACGCAACATAGAGGCCTACGCAGCCCAGGGAGGGGCTCACGCAGAGCTGACGTAGGCCAAGAGGGTTGTTGTAGTGGCAGTGCGAGATAATCAGTGGAAGTTCGAGATTTTGTTGGGAGTTCGATGTTCTGAGCTAGGAGGGATGAAGTCGAAGCTCCTGTGAGCAAATCGATCCAGTAGAGAAGTGACACCGTCTCTCAGAGGCAAGACGCTGAGCCGCACAAAGCAGATTGTGTTGGTATTTTCGCAGTGCTTGTCAGAGTCAGCGATTCAATGGATCACTTGTGACTTGGAGAACGAGGTAAAACCTCGTTTGTATTTCTTGCTGCCAAGATTTCTCTAAAAGGTTAGCTGGTGTGAGAGGCAACCAGTTGTACTCAGATTCTGCTTGCTTAATAATACAAACCCGCATTGGGTTTTTTTGGAGACATTTGTCCAAAAATAACGGTGTCCCTTTTGCATTTGTCTCGTTCTACTTTCAATTCATGATATGTATGTATGTGTAGTCTGCAATAGTGTTTTCATCGCTGTTTAAATAATTAAATAACTTGTTGAATGTAAAAACAAGTAGGAGATGATAAACCAGTGATTGCAGTAGGATTTCTGATGTGTAGATTCAGAAATTTTCACACACCTCCTATCAGAGATAAATGAATTGGTTACTATTAGTTTATTCATGTTGGTTTTGATTACACCCTAATTTTGTTCGAGGTTTGTTAAGGTAAATCTTGATAAGGAATGATGTCTTTTGCTGGTGGTGGGGTTTTGATTACCTCACATTACAATCAAACTTTTATTCTAGGTTTGTAAAGGTAATATCGTTTAGGAATGATGCCTCTTGCCCATCGCGGGTTTATGATTATTTCCCTACTATCAATAATTGAACTGGTTTAGATTACTTTCTGCATGTTGGCCTGGTATTGGTCTAATTTAAAGCCTTAATGTGACAAAAGTTGTAGGATTTGTCAAATTTTACAATTGGCCCGTTTCTTCAACTAATTGTATTTCTCTTGTACATGGTTCTCAAGGAACAGGACGGGGAAAAAGTCAAAATAATTTTGGTTCTTTTTTCAATATCAATAAATGCTTTTAAAGAAACATTTATGATTGGAACGATGGTTGTATAAATGGAAAATAGTATCACGGCAGCGTAATGGAATTGCCATCAGACTTGGCTTGAAATAAACATAGAACAGATTTGGAAGAAATACTTACATTCAATGTATTGCTTCAAGGGAAATGCTTTAACATTAACTATCATGGTGACTATGCAACAGTAAGAAGGAAGGGACTTGACATACTGTTAAATCTGCCTTGATCGAATGGCTAGTTGCACCGAGAGAAACAACGTGCATTATACAGCCTAGGTGTGGGTGGGGCTGGTCCCCCAATTCTTCATGTGTACACCTATGGGATGGTGAATTTAATCTAGATTGTGCATTGGGTGTAATGAATGTGGATACTAGCCCATGTAAATCTGATACACACATTGGTCTTCTTGGGGTTGAAACAACTCAAGGTGCTTATCAGGCTTGGATTTAAACGGGGGTGTGTTATTTTAACTGCACCCAAGACATCTTTCTGACATTGGTGTAGCAGGACATCTAAGATAAAAGGATTTTCCTTATAATAAATCCTTATAGAGATGCAATTGTGAATAATATGTACCAGTAGCAACAACAGATAGGTGTGTGTCATGTATCTGAACTCATAAAATTCCCCTTACAGGACATATGTAAATTAACCTCAGGAAAACATTATATAGCAATCATGTGGTGGAGATGGAAACATCCACTGATAAATTGCTTCTTGGAAAAGATAAATACACAGCTTGATCTACAAGGGCAGATAAAGGTATAGAGAAGACAAAATCAGTTGTAGTGTTTTGGAGATCATGGAACTGGGAAGGAACAGCATTAGCTGCTAAGATATGAAAGAGCATATGATTTGATCATGGAACTGGGAAGGAAGGAAGAGTATCAGCAGCTCAGATTGAAAGAGCATATGATTTGATCGTGGAACTGGGAAGGAAGTAAGGAAGCGCATCAGCAGCTCAGATATGAAAGAGCATATGATTTCTTTGTAACAAACTAATTAGAGTTTGTTCCAATGTTCCACAAAGTTTTTGGTACAAAGGAATGTGGAACTGGAGAAATGTGTGGGGACACTCCCTAAATTTCAGGGAGTATTATGTGGGACGCTGGGGTCCACTGGCACAGGGTATCTCTAAAATCATACAAAAATAAAACTGTAAGCATATGAAAACATAAAAGGTACTTCCAATGAAAAGTTTGATAAGGTAAGGCAACTTAGGATAGTGTGTTAGGATTTTTGTTTGACCTTCTACAAATTTTGTAATATTCCTTTTGGAATATTTAGCTACCAATCTGGAAATTATTCAGCTAAAAATATCCAGAAATGTATCAACATAACTTTGCTGGAAATATTAATAAAAATGCCATACGAATCCATGGAAAATTTCATGAAATGTTCTAACTTCTAGCACAATTTTGCACTAAAATACGACACGTATTGATTTTTAATGTACCTTGGACAAGTGGTTTCCCATGGGTTAGTCTCTACCTAGGGAAAAGTGTCCAAAATAATTCTTTAACTAAGTGTGACTATATAAAGTGAAAGTGACTTTATAAGTGGTAAAGTCAATGTGAAATTATAAAGTAAAAAGTGACTTTAGACATAAAGTACAATGTGGGTACTTTATTTAATGAGTGAGTTAAAATATAGAAAGTGAGAATTAAATGCACATTTATTCTCCTCCCTTGATCTAAATGAATATGAGCCATTAGATCTTAGGGTTGCCCAAAAGTCATTTAGGGAAACAAAAGGGGGAAAAGAAAATAGAGATTGCATTCATTCTTCATGAGTAGATTGGAGAAACGAGGTTGAGAGTTGGAGAAAAGTTTTGAAGGAGAAATTTGTTGCAACAAGCTGAAGGAATGATTTTTGGGCAAAGCTGGGCATGGAAATCAAGGCATAGAAGACAACAGAAGGTACAATACGAACAACATTGAATGCTATGAGTTGCACGACATTTGAGAGAAGTTAAACAAATATTTGAAAAAAAATCCGTACAATCGTACAACAGAATGGAAATCCGTATAGTCCATACAATACAATCGTATCCGTACAATGCATATTTTCAGCTTCAAGTGGGCATGAAAATCATGACAAAGTGGGCACAATTTTCAAGGAGTTTTGGGCTGAAGATATAAGTTGTATTTCACTGTTTTGTTTTTTCTGCAAATGTATTTTTCCTGAACTTGAAAGATAAATAAATTTGAAGAGCTCTCTAACAAGTTTTTCCTAGAGAAGATTGAAGGGGTTTTGCTTGGGTATAAGTTGACCAAAAATCCGTGTGTATTTTTATGTGTGTTGCTGGTCTGGTTATGTCCATATTTATTTTCAGCATGTGTTGACAGTCCCATGTGTTGTAATCTGAAAATTTCATTTCCAGAATTCTATATGTTGAATGTATGTTTATGGAAAAGGGCATTTAACTGAATGGGAGTGATAAGGTGAAATTAAAACTGGGTTGGGATTGCAGGAAACTTTTTTTTTGGTTATGAAATTTCAATAACATGAAATTGCAGATATAAACCCAGAAATCAAATGAAATGCTGCAACATGAGAAAATTCAACCTTAATATATTAAAATATGGTTCCGGAAACCTATTACAACTATAAGAAAATATCTGAATGGCTAAAGTTCGCTCCAAAATAAGCAATATGGCCTTCAATTTACTGCTGCAACACTAATGCTGGCATCCCAAAAACTGCGACAGGAAATGATGCCCAAATTGGAGATTTGAGTCACCAATTGATGTTGATAAAGCCCAATGAGATTTCTGAGTGAAACCTCCACAATAGTGAGTAGGGGTTTCGTCCAACACACCAAGAAACCCAAGGGTTTTGGTCCTAGGGCTCTCCGTGTTGAGAAATCTAGGGCAGCTAGATTAGGGTGATTTCTCTTACTTTGATAACTACTTGTGATGTTCTTTTACTTAACTTGTTGTACTTGTAGCTAGCTTCTTTTTTTCTTGATTATTATAGTGTTCTTATCATCAAACAACTGCCAAATTATGAAGATCAATAGAACGCAAGGACACATGATATATGCTGCTAGCTAGGGCCAAAACCTCTCCTTTTGAGAGGAAATTCCACGAGAATTCTTCTCTTCCTTATAGAATCTTCAAGTGATGAATTCCAAGATCTAAGACCCAAGACAAAAGACCCCTCCAAGACCAAGTCAACCTTACCTTTGTGAGTTTCTTCTTCACAAAATCAACCCAAGTCAAACTGTCCCAAAACTGCAACGACTTCACAAATTTGGACCTACAACTTTTGACTGTAATTTTTTGGCTGTACTGCAGAAACCCTAACTTGCACATGTGAGGAAAAGATGGTGAAATGGGCCTTCTCTCTCCTTCACTTGAGCTGCTTCTTCTTCCTTAGGTATTCGACTTCCAAAGTTGATCTTTTGACACATAAATTCGGCTCCTTGAGGTGGTTGCAATTTGGTCTTGCTGCAACAAAATTTGCCATAATATCTTTCACACGTGTGAGAGTATGTGGCCCAAAACAATCCTTAAAATTTTGTTCTATCTTCCTTTCGTTCTCCTCTTCTTCGCATTTCTTCTTGGTCTCTTTCTTGTTCTTTAACAAGTTTCTTGGATGATCCCAAATGAGGTCGAGTGCCTCTTATATATAGGCCTCTAGGGAGCCCTAATTAGGTTGAATTGACTTCTCTCGTAGGCCGACTTCTTGTTTGCTAGATCGACTTGGTCTTGGAGGGTCTTTAGACATAATTTTTACTCAACTAAATTCTTTTGATTTGATACATGATGCCTAATAGGTTCTTTTACATAGTAGTACAATGACTTTGACTTCTTTGACCATATGACAACTTCCTAGAAGCACACAATGGATGCTTAACCTAAAACAAATTTGACCTAGAGCATGAAACCCATGCTATAAAAATAATAATAATAAAATTTAGGACCATTCCTATCTTTGATTTATATTTCGCCTACTCTTGTGTATTGGATACCCTACCTCGTCTCAAAGAGTATTGGAATCAATCTCAGATGCTTACCCAATCCTCCATTCTTTCTTCATGACATGAAGACAAGAATGATGTGTCTATCTCTCCGTCTCAACTAGGGAGGATCTGCTCATTCCTATAAAAGGAATATACCCAATTTTCCTCTTAATTGGGGATTTGCTTTCCAACAACAACTATCTTCTCTTCGGTGGAGATCATGGTACTATCAACTGCTTGTAGGGCACCTCCTTTCTGCATCATTATGCCATGGATGAACTTCAACTTCTTCATTATGGAGCGATCATCTTCTAGAACTTCTTCGTAGGGCATAAACCATCTTCTACATCACTTCCCTTCAATGAAACATAGTGTTGAACCAATAGTCATGTCATCCTTCTCTTCATTAGGAGTGATCTTCTTTGTCATCATTTGGCTATCTTTCATATTGCTACCTCTTCCAAGTCATGTTTCTTCCAAGATTTTCCATCCGAGTCTATGTGTTCTAGTTGTAGTTGAATTTCTACAACACTCTTCCGGTAGCCCTATTTTCAACCCAACTAGGTGCTTGCTTTCAAAATCAAAAGTAAATCATTAAATCAAAATTACCTCTTAATGATGGCCCTTCTTCTTAATATTGACTGCTGCAACATCAACATCCTATATATAGTACAAATCAATCTCCAAGACATTTGTTGTGAAGGTTCTCCTTCTTCATCATACTTATTAGGGTCTTCATACCTTCTCCATGGAGATGTCATAGCTAATCCTTTTTGTTATCAGATGTTGATTACTTATCTCAAGTGACTGCATCTTTACGAATTGTTCTTTCAGCTTCATCATATATTGCTTCCTCAAGATCTCAATACACAGTTCCTTCATCATGGGAACCATGGTTTCCAACCACCTCATATTCTTCATGAGGTCATATAATGTTGATTTCATCTTGTCGTCATGTAGAAGAGTTCAAGGCACATTATATTTATGCCTTCATGTATCATACATAAGGAACAATCTCTTCTTCTTCAATCATGCTCATGAGATAGATCATTCTAACCATTTTATTTGCAATCAAGTGATGGCACGACTTTATCCATCTATCAAAGTTAACAAATATATGCATACCTCTTCCTTCATGTGATCATCTAGGCTTCTTTCAACAACTTCCCTTTCCTTGCTTGAAGATGAAAATGATTTAACTATCTTGTCACGCTGCATTTCTCAGTCACCATACCTTCATCCTTCTAAACTATGGATCCCACACAAGGTGGAATGTGATGCTTCTTCTAAGTAGAGGTGAACCTTTCCAACAAATATTCTTGTGGGGGATCTTGATGATCCTTTAAATGCTTCTTCTTGATGATGATAAGGTGTGATGATCTCTTTCTTCTTCCTATCTTGCTAGATGACTTGCTTTAACTATACAAACTGCTACTTTAGCTATCCTTTCATGCTTCTAATATGATGTCATTTCAATATTGCTAAAAGGCATCTTATCGTGACTATAATGCATTCTACCATGACATGCTTTCTTCTATAAATTGAAAATGAAATAAATGTATGTGAGAGACCTTTAATAATAGAGGTGTTTTACTTCTTCTTTCTTTGAATTCTATTCTTCTGGTTCTTGTACTTCTTTGGTCACATGGGCTTCATTTCTTTCTTTCCTTTTCTTGTTGCCCTTCTTGAGTTTACAACAATTCCTCTTGAAGTGCCCAAATTCATTACATTCGTAGCACTAAATTTTAGACATGTCAATTTTCTTTTGAAATTTCTTTCGAAGCTCAAACTTTCCAAACTTTCATTTCTTTCTTGTCATAGTTGCATATGCTTGTGTTTTCTCATTTGATCCACCATCATTTTTTGCTTTTAATCTGGTTTCTTCAATCTTATTTAATGACCACAGATTGCTGAATGGAGTGGCTTTCTTCGTTCCATAGATGCTTGATACAAAGTTGCCCCATTCATCTTGGAGTGCATTGAGTACTAGAGTGGTCATTTTTGGATCTGACGTAGTTTCTCCAAGTTCTTGTAGTTGATCTTTAATTTGATATACCTTCATGAGATATGAAGCTACCCCTTCTTCCTTTGAAACTTTCATCTTGTATAGTTTGGTTCTTAACAATATGATTTCCCCTGCAGTACTTACAGAAAACAACTCCACCAACTTGTCATAGATCTCTTTGGATGTCTTCAACTTTGCTACATAAGGGATGAGAGAGTCCTTGACTGACTCAATGAGGATTGTTTGAGCCCTTATTTCTCCTTTCATATACTACGATAGTGCTTGAGATTGTTCTTGTGGTGGTTTGGTGATTGAGCCCTTAACATATTCAATTACTTCATTTTCCATGAGAATTAATTCTATTCTCTTCCTCCATGCAAGGTAGTTTGTTGTCCCAGCAAGTTTATTGTTCTCCTTGTAGAATGAAGTCATTTGGTTTGAAGATTGAGACATAAATATAAAATACTTATTTGTCAAATGAAGATGCTCCTTTGATGATGATGCCTTCTACTAGATGTCTTTCTTGATGATGATTCTCCTCCTTCAAGAATGACAATGCTTCTTCTTCAATATAAGGAGAGATGTTCTTCTTCCTTCAAAGATGTTTGAGATGCGATCCTTTTTTTAATGAGAGGGAGATCACTTTTTGATGATGAAGTGCTCTTCTTGCTTCCTTTACATGATGATTGTAGAGTTTTGAGGCTTCCAAGAGTACTTTAAGTGTATAGAGTCCTTTGGTCTTTGAGGTCTTCTTTTTCTTTCAAGAGTTGTGATGGACAGTCCTCCTTGATGCTCTTCGTTCTTCTTGATGATTTGATTTCCTTGATGCTCTTCTTATGCTCGACCCTTATGTTTTCTTCAATTAGATGATCTTCAAGTTGCCTTTCTTTATCACCTTAGCTCTGATACCATGTTGAGAAATCTAGGGTAGCTTAGCTAGATTAGGGTGATTTCTCTTAATTTGATAACTGCTTGTGATGTTCTTTTACTTAACTTGATGAACTTGTAGTTAGCTTCTTTTTTACTTGATTATTATAGTGTTCTTATCATCAAACAACTACCAAACTATGAAGAACAAGAGGACACAAGATAGAGGCTGCTAGCCAAGGCCAAAACCCTTCCTTTTGAGAGGAAAACCCACAAGAATTCTTCTCTTTCTTATAGAATTTTCAAATGACAAATTCCAAGAGCTAAGACCCAAGACAAAAGACCCCTCCAAGACCAAGTCAACCTTACCTTTGATGAGCTTATTCTTCATAAAGTCAACCCAAGTCAAACTGTCCCAAAATTGCTGCAACTTCACAAATTCAGACGTAAACTTTTGATTGCAATTTTTTGGACATACTGTAGAAACCCTAGCTTGCACGTGTGAGAAAAAGATGGTGAAATAGGCCTTCTCTCTCCTTTGCTTGAACTGCTTCTTCTTCCTTAGGTGTTCGACTTCCAAAGTTGAACTTCTTGACATGTAAATTCAGCGCCTTGAGGTGGCTGCAATTTGGTTTGGGTGCAACACAATTTACCCTAATACCTTTCGCACGTGTGAGAGTGTGTGGCCCAAAACAATCCTTAAAATTTCGTTCTATCTTCCTTTCGTTCTCCTCTTCTTGGTCTAAAGAGTTTCTTGGATGATCCCAAATGAGGTCGAGTGCCTCTTATATATAGGCTTCTAGGGGCCCCTAATTAGGTTGACTTGACTTCTCTTGTAGGTCGACTTGTTGTTTGCTAGGCCGACTTGGTCTTGGAGGGTCTTTAGACATAGTTTTGACTCAACCAAATTCTTTTGATTTGATACATGATGCCTAATAGGGTCTTTTACATATTACAATGACTCTTTGACTTCTTTGACTCTATGACAACTTCCTAAAAGCACACAATGGATGCTTAACCTAAAACAAATTTGACCTAGAGAATGAAACCCATGCTATAAAAATAATAATAATAATTTTTTTTTACTCTTTACATCAAATACATAAAATCATGATTACATAAGACATTATGAAGATCGAACCTAGTTACATTTTCCAACACTCTGAACCTGAAAACCAAGTTCTTAAAAGAACTCTCCAAGAAAACACTCCAATTCAAGATGCCCCCAATGATTTGCTCCTTTCTCGTTTAAATACATGGATCTCTCTCCAACCTTTTAGAAGTACTTTTATTTTATTATTTTATTTTCATTCTAGAAGCTCCTCCCTTTAATTTGATCTAAGTGACTCTTTTTATGTTATTTTAAGTCATTTTTAATCCCGAAAAATGATCAATCTGCCTCTACGATTTCTCCAGCCACTCAAAGTCACTTTTCATCATTCCATCCTCTAGATCTCTGCATTTTGGTTCCAACGAGCTATTACACTAAGGTGTTTTTCCAAATAATTCACTCCAAGTAACACCTTTAGTGTATTTAATTAAAATATGCTTGATAATAACCTTGTTTTACGGGAATCGTTGGAATGCAAATGGACCAAGAAAGAACTATGCAAAATTGACCTCGATGATGAAATATAGTGAGCTAACCTCATTGGACCCCATAAAACTCCTCCAAAACCCTGGAAATACACCCTCGCCGCACCACAAGGGAAACCAAAAATGGGGACATTACAAATTTCAAGTCAAATTTCAGGGGGAATGCCTAGGCATCCAGGTTTTCAAGTGTGGGGGCAACGAGGCTACCCCCAAACATGTGAAACATCCGACATTTTGGGTGAAATGTTTTCTGAGTTTTGGTTTTTAAGGGATGTTGCAACACATTTTGCATGGAGTTCCATTGTCTCAGGAGCATAAGGTGTACATCCCCAAACCTTGAGGAGCATGTCTCTGTAACACTAGATTCAGAGTTTCCAGGTACATGTCATATAATTATATTTTAGTGAAGGTGGAATTGGTGCAGAAAATTTCTTAAATAAGCCTTGATAATTTATGCCTATGGCTATTCTCCAATAACAATTATAAATTCCAATTTCCCAATGAAACTTATTGTAAACCTTGATAATTTGTGTTTGGCTATTTTACAGCAAACATCCAAAAGGAGGATATGCCAAATTCATAATCAAGTCACAACACTAGCAGAAATGAAATGATATTATATTGTACTAGTTTTGATTTATATATAGGTCAGTGGGACTAATGATGTTAATTGTGTTATTTTGTGTTAGGCATGCAAGTACATTTGCTTTATAGTCTTTGCGATTTTCAATAACGTGCAGTGAAAAGAAAACATTTAGACTTACATGGACTGTTGAAGACAACAAACAAATATGCAAACTGTGTTACTGGACAAATTGTCAAACAGAGAAGGGTATACTTTAGTACATGCAATGCTGAAATATCTCGTGAAAATTCAAATAAGAGCAAAATTATAAGAATGTCTTGTACATGTATTGCAATGATGTTCCACTTGGTTAATTTTCAAAAAATACTAGAATTCCCTATAAGTTAGGACTTGTTTCTAGAATTTAGGAATCAGTCCCTAAAAATTAGGACGAGTTAGGATGCAGTTAACTGATATCTGGAATTTGAAGGTCGAGTTCTTGATTTTCTAGTGTGAGTTGATTGAGGAAAACATAAGTGATTGAGTTTCAAGTGGTTGACTTGAAATAGGACGAGTTGTATGAGCAGTTAACTCATGCTAACTAAATCAATCACAAAATCATTCCTTAATTAGAAATTCACTAATTATGGCCATCAGAATTTCTCTAAAAAAGGAGCGAAGGCACATTGTTGATCATTTTTTTGGTTAGACCAAGCAAGAGGAAGCACAAGTTTGTGCGTGGAACTTGTGAGAGGAAGAGTGTGCAAGAGAAGATTGTGTACAGATTGGCAGAGGGCAACAGAGATCAACAATCTTGGAAGGGTTTCAAGCCTGGTTCAAGGCAGGAAAATTAGGTTGTTTTCAGATTGAAACAATTATTTTGTAAGAGATCAATTGCCCATTTTTTTTATCAATAAAATTTTCAATAACAAGCAAAGGGTTTTCTCAGTTGGGTTCCCTAGACAATTCTGTGTTTTTGAATTGTGTGACTGCTTTTATTTCTGTTCTTATTCAGCTGCATCTAGTAGAGAATTTGTGTGTTTATGTGAGAAGAAATTTTATTTCAGATTGCTCATTTTAGCAGATCAGAATTTCGTTGATTTTCTGCATGGTATAAGAGGAAGTACAAAATTAGGCCACCACTGGTTGTGGCATCCTATCATAAGTGCGATTCATCACAGGAAAAGGGGTATCTGAAGTAATGAAGCCACAACCTCTAGAGGTGTCTATCCGAGAAATTGGAGTAGGTTGAGTTGGAGGAGTTTGTTGGCAGATTGTAAGGGCTAATCAGTGCACCAACCGAGGTATTTTAGATGCAAAAAGGTGGTCTCTTTCTGAGGTATGTGGTTGCTGTTTTTTGCTAGGTGATAGTCTAGTTTGTGACAGTGTTTGTTGGGCAACTTCAGTGCAGGTTGAGGGGATGTTAGAAGTTGCCTTAGTGTGACCTAAGTACAGTCTTGTTACTGTTAGTGGGCAAATTGATTGTGGAGTCCTAGATCTGTCCTCTTTGAAGGAATAAAGAAGACTGTATGTAGGCAGTTTTTGAAGTCCTTATGACAGTGATCTTGGAGCAGCCAAGATACTGTGTGAAGGCAACTGAGTTCGGTTGACAAAAGACGTTGTGATCGGTATTTCCAATGGGCGAGTATGCAGTGGGTAGATGGACTTATCTGCTGTGAGAAGCCAGCCTTGTTGAAGACCTCAAGTACAGTGTTCATGGAAGGAGTCATGGGCTGTTAGGAGGCAGATTCGAATGGGAGCCCTAGTTCAGCTGATGAAAGGAGCCATATGGTTGATAAGAGGGCAGTTCCAGAAATCCCTAAGAGCAGTGATGATGGAGCAGCCATATCAGTGGTAGTGGGCAGTTTGTTGAAGACCCTAAGAGCTGACGATCTTGGAGGAGCAGGAAAGTAGCTATTGGGCAGATTTGAATGAGACCAAAAATGGGATGACCGTTCAACAAAGCAATTCACAGACTATAAACAAGATGAAGCTGGTATACAGAACTTACTTCTTAAAATCTCGCAGCTTTCTGGAAATAAAAGTCTGACTCTCTAGTTATTTTCCTCAGGGAACATGCACGAGTCTTACACGACCTCTCTCCACGGGTCTTTACTCCAGCGCCTTACAGTTCAACCTCTTTTGGAAAATCAGAAACTATACTCAGACGTGCAGAACTGTCCTCAGACAGACGACCCAGTAGGCTTCGATATTAATAAAAAGCAAGAACAAAATACAAAGCTTATTACAATAGAATCGTCTCAGAGTTCATTACAACACACATGCTCTCAATTGAACGATGCCTGAACTCATGAGAACTTCTTCTTAAATAGACCTAAAACGAATCTAAATTTAGCTAAGACATGACATAAAGTAGAAATAATTGAGGGTCCTGTCGGTATCTTTTTCCACCGATGGTATCTACTGAATCTTTCTTTTGTACAATAGATTCTTGTCACAACATGTGACCAACACTGTCACATTGCTGACAAGAGATTCTTTTACCAGGGTCCCATAGGACTCCTAGTTTCCCATAAATCTTCTTCGGACGATCCGGCAGATGGTTCGTACTCATCGATGAGCTGTTGATGGTATCTATTCATAAGTCGGTCATACTGTTCCTCGATTCCTTCATTTGGATCTTGTGCATCTGTCATTTCTTCTTTTTCTTTTGGCGACTTTGTCATACGGCGAGATGCTGCAGATGACGATTCTCCCTTTATGATATTTGTTCTGATCTTGTGAAGTCCTGGCTGTTGTGGTGTATGCATCAATTCTTGTTTTTCCCACTTGTTTAGAAAAGGAAGAGCACTTATTTCAATATCCAGGAAATAATCTTTAAAAGCATTGCTTGTTGCAGGTGATCTTTGTACTGCCAATTCTACACCATCTAATGATTCCCATTTGAATATCTGAAACATATTGGTTGAGCTCTCTATAGCGTGTTGAATCCATAACTTGCAGTTTTCACTCAAACAGTCTCTATGTTGCCATCCTAACTCAAAAATCATTGACGTGCATATCCTTTTGGATATCATCAAGCTAATAATGTGGATAACGTTATTGTTCTAATTTGGAGATAAAACTGAGATGGTGATTAATGCCTTCTGATTAATTGCAAATTTTAAGGCTTTTGGCTGTCCTTGTAGACTATCCATTTTGTTAAGAATTTGAATTTTCTCTACCAGTCTCAAATTTCCGAACTCGTGGAACCATTCAGCATGCTGTTTGATTAACTCTTGATTGTTACCAGTTTCAAAATTACCAATCCTTTCATCACTGAATATTTGAGAAAAAGGATTTGGTTCTATGCTGTCTCTAATTCTTAAACTATGAAAATCCCACTGATAAGCATATGTCTTCAAATACTGTAAGGATCTTTGTATGCACTGGGATACTCTGGTAACTTGGATTTTTCTGCATTTTCTTTCTTGAATTCTCCAATCTGCAAAATTCTCAAAAATTTCATACTGAGGGAAAGTATTAGTATTTGCATAATTCTCATCAATCCTTTGAAGGAAAGAGGATTCTAGTTCTTCAAGTATATCTGGAATTCTTAAAGAAAGCAGATATTTTATCATTTCCTCTTTTATGGGAATTTCTTCTAGATCCAAAATCTTGGCACCTGTGAAAACACTGAGGGCAAAATCAACACTTCCTATGATCTAATAATAATTCAAAATTCTGAGTGTCCAAATCATTTCTTGTGTGTAGACACTAGACCATAAATCAGATAAGCTTCTGAAGAAAAGCTTAACCTTCATATTTGGTAAAGAAAAGACTTTTACCAAGTTTTCATCAAGGCCTAAAGATATGCCCAAATTCTTTGACTGCCATGCTTGGCATCTTCTGATCCACCAATTTCTCCTTAGTCTAAAACCGACCACTTTCTTGATTTCATCTGTCACAACACTTGCATAATTTTCTAAGATTCTAAATCTATCTACAAAAGTGGCAAAACTATCATCTGTAGAGCTTTTACCCGGAATCTCAAAAACTGAATATTTACAGGTTATGAACATTTTCCTCATGTCTCTGGTTAGAACGTCTATCAAGAAATTTGAGTTGCCTGGTATCCACTCAACTTCAATCTCAAATCGCTGAAACCAGATTTGCCAAGCCAAAATTCTGCCTTTTGCAAGTTGTCTTGAAATCTTTGCTGACAAAAAATATTTAAAATTTTTGGAGTCTGTTCTGATTAAAAATTTAACCGGGGTTAGATATACCTCAAACCGCTGAATTCCGTTGAAGATAGCTAACGTTTCCTTTTCAGCTATGAAGTAGTTTTTCTGACTTGCTGTAAACTCCCCAGAAGCATATCCACACAAATTTTCTTCAATCTCTCCTTTACTATTTCTTCTTTGCTCTAAAAGTACAGCTGACCAAAAATCAAGTGACGCATCAGTTTGTAAAATTAATAAACCATCACCTGGTGGTTGAAGCTTTGGTAGATGCTGACATTCTTCTTTGAGTTTCTTCACTGCTTCAGTAGCTTCATCTGACCATCCTCCATTGCTATATCTTCTTATAGGAGCTATCTTTTCTGAGAGATTTGGGATGTATTTGTGCAAGTAATTCAGAACTCCGATAAATCTTTGAATTGCTTTTTTTTCCTTCAGTTCATCAGGAAACTGTGTTAATTTTGTTAGCACATGGGGCTGCATTTCAATAGAACCATTTGCAACATTTATCCCCAGAAAATCAATGCTATCCTGAAATAAGGACATCTTAGTTCTTGACAAGACAATGCCATGATTTTTAACTTCTTCAAGAAAAATCTCTAGATGTTTCAAATGAGTATGTACATCTGGACTATGAATCAAAATATCATCTATATATGTGACTATGAAATCATATTTAGCAAAAATATAATCCATTCTTCTTTGGAAGAAGGCAGGAGCGTTCTTCAAACTGAATGGAACAACTTTCCACTGATAGAATCCTGCTGGACATATGAACGCTGTTTTATGTCTGTCCTCTGGTTGAATTTGTATCTGATAGTAACCTGACTTCATATCAAATTTACTGAACACCTTACTATGCTGAATTTTTTGCATAATCACTTCTGGTCTTGGAAATGGGTAATTAAAATTCTGAGTAATGGCATTAAGAGGTTTATAGTTTATAACTATCCGTGGTTTACCTCTTACTATCTCAGAATGATTTCTAACTAAAAATGCAGAACATGCATAGTGGGATTCACTAGATACTATAAGCTGCATCTTTAGTAATTCTTGAATTTGATTCCTCATTTCTTGTTCATCCGCTGGTGTACAAGGAATCACTTTTCCTTTTACTCCATTGTCATGTAAGGTGACTATTTCCTGCATCGGACTCTCAGTTTCCCAAAACTGCTGTGGGTTGTCCGAACAACTTTTTAGAAGTCTCTGGTAGATATCTCTCTGTTCTGTAGACCAATTTTCTTCAATGCATGCTGATTGTTTATTTATCTTTTCTGCTCTAGCTTCATAAATTTGTAGGACTTCTTGCCAGTCATTTGAATCTTTAGTCGGCCTTCTGGTTCCTACTTTCTTTTGGCTATTCTCTCGCCTAGCTTCAGAATTTGCAATACTTAGCTTGGGCACATATATAGCCTTTTTCTTCAAATTTATTATCAGTTTATCTTGGCTGATGGTTACTGGGAGCACAGAGTTTATAAATGGCATGCCTAACATCAAACTTGCTGAAGGGTAATAGTGTTGAATTGCTGAAATTTTTACAATACTCCCCCAACTTTTAAAGAAATATTGTCTACATAGTGTGTGAGCTGGACAGATCCTCCAATTGTTTCTGAAACTAGTATATTCTTTAATGGTTTCCAGAGTGGTTTGAACAAAGATGGTCTAGCTAGATTATTTGATCCTCCAGTGTCTACAAATGCATCTACTGAAATCCATTCATTTCTGACTTGTACTTCCACTGGGATATAAATCAAGCTTTCTGTTTTGACAATCTTTTTCAGCAATGTGTTTTGTTCATTTCTTGTAATCTCTGGCAGAGGTATACTAGTGGTGCAATTTTCTTTTCGAATGGACATGAATTTAATTGAGGCAAAGATGATGCAATTTGTTTACCTTTATTTGGTCTTTCTGATATTTCCGCTTCTTCTGATTCTTCTTCTGAATTGGATTCTTGCTCTGAATCATCTTCTTTCTCACTAGATGACGCAACAGTTGAAGAACTTTCGATTTCACTATAGTGCTGTTCACTAGAAAAATCATCATCAGAACAATTCAAATAAATATTCATTTTCTGTACAGGCTCTTCATCTTCATTATCTGAAACTTTTGTAAGAATATATACATCAGAAATCTCTTCATCCGATTCTACTACAGACCAATCATCTTGAAATTCTTCAATATCTATAGAAGCTTTGAGTTTACTAGATGATTTCTGAGGACACTTTCTGGCAAAATGTCCTTCCTTTTTACAAATGAAACAACAATTGTTGTTCCTTGGAGCAGTTCTCTTTTTCAAATATCTGAATTTTTTGAAAGGTCTCTTCGGGTTCGATACTCTTTTGGGTTTGTATCTACCATACCTTTTGTATTTCTTCTTCTTTGATTTAAAAGGCGTCCATGGTAGTACAGTTTTGCAGACATCTGAGCTTGGGGTGATGTCATGTGCCTTCTTCTGCCAACATAAATATTTGACTTTTTCTGACACTCTAAACAGAAGATCAACCCAATAAACTTGTTCTAAACTCTTCATTTGAACCTCAAGATATTTCATTATCAGATCTCCTAAGTTTCCTGGTAATTTTGATAAATAAGAAACTTTTTTAGCAATGTCGTTGAACAGATTAGTTTTAAAGACTCTAGCCATAAAATCTTTACTGAATTGATCTAAATATTTTAGATCTTTTAGTTCCATACGGCTAAGGTCAGTCAATAGCTGTTTCTTTTCATCTTTTGGTTTTGGCATAAACTGAGTTTTCAACAACATTTCTAATGTAGCTAAACCAGCTTCCATGACCGCTACTCTTTCTGCTTCTGTTCCTCCCATCCACCAATCAAACACAATTCCTGCCATCCTCTTTTCTGCTAGAATCATGATAGACACATTGTCTAATCTTGTTGTGACCTGCATTTGATATAAGGCTCCTATCCAGATTCTAATAGACTCACCAGGATTGGATGAGTTATCTAGATCTAGAATGTAACCACTAGAATTTGTAGCAAACAGATCTTCTTCGATTCTAGGATACTTAACAGCTTCTTTCAGGATGTGAGCTTTATTTTGATTTTTTATTGATGGCATAATAAAGGATGGAAACTTTATTGCAGCTTGTTCTAAAGTCATGACTTCCTTCTTAGATTCAAAAGGTTTTTCTGCCTTGAACGTTCTAGAAGATCCACTGGTTAATTTTCCAGTGTCTCTGGAAGTCCCTTCTCCATCACTTGTTTCTGGTGCTTCTTCTTCTAAATCCCAGTAATTTGGGGCTGTCATATCTACATGAAATTTAGGGATTTTCTTGGCCTTTTTCTTCATTTTTCTTTTTCTTCTCTCCTCTCTTTCTCTCTTTTCTTCCTGTTGCTCTTCATACAACAATTTTAGATTTGCATTTATCAATTCTGCTTGTTGTCCTAAATTATCTAGAACATCTTCGGCATGGGAACACCAAGTAGTCAAATAATTTCCTACTTGATATACCTGCTCTAAGTCATTGGGATCTTGAGAGTCATGTTCTAGCAAAGGTGCACAGTCTGCTCTTGTAGTGGGCTGTTTTGACAATGATGAAGAGACACAAAATTTTGTTTTTGGTGGCCATTTTCCCCCTCTAACAAATCTTTTGTTAGCATACTTATATTCTTCCATAGGCGGAAAAGTATGTACATAAGTTCTAAACATTTTATTTACAGCGAAAAATGGTTTTTCTTCAGGTATATACAAATTGTTTTTCAGACCAGGGTGTACTTGTGGAAGTAGACGGCTGTTCTTCTGGTATGGTTAACTATCTGTAAAAGGACTTTCTTCCACTTTGGACTGGGCTTTCTACTGGTAATACATGTTTCTCTGGCAATACTATTGGCTTAGGAATTCTTGGGTAAATAGACTGATTTGGAATAATACTTACCCCTCCATCTTCAAGAGCCAATCTTTTAATTTTGCTGCTGACATTATCTGAAGCCAAAGACTTATATTGGATGTACCAGTGATCGGGTAGTGTTTCCTTATCATAATGCACACCTTCAATCTGTGCGTTTCCTATCCCGACTGTCACACAGTCTTTCAACACCGGCTGTTTTAGTTTAGGATGTACTGTATTTGTTAACTGAAACAAAGTTTGTTACAGACAAGTTCAAACTTTGTTTCAGTTAACAAATACAGTACATCCTAAACTAAAAAAGCCGGTGTTGAAAGACTGTGTGACAGTCGGGATAGGAAACGCACAGATTGAAGGTGTGCATTATGATAAGGAAACACTACCCGATCACTGGTACATCCAATATAAGTCTTTGGCTTCAGATAATGTCAGCAGCAAAATTAAAAGATTGGCTCTTAAAGATGGAGGGGTAAAAATTATTCCAAATCAGTCTATTTACCCAAGAATTCCTAAGCCAATAGTATTGCCAGAGAAACATGTATTACCAGTAGAAAGCCCAGTCCAAAGTGGAAGAAAGTCCTTTTACAGACAGTTAACCATACCAAAAGAACAACCGTCTACTTCCACAAGTACACCCCGGTCTGAAAAACAATTGTATATACCTGAAGAAAAACCATTTTTAGCTGTAAATAAAATGTTTAGAACTTATGTACATACTTTTCCACCTATGGAAGAATATAAGTATGCTAACAAAAGATTTGTTAGAGGGGGAAAATGGCCACCAAAAACAAAATTGTGTCTCTTCATCATTGTCAAAACAGCCCACTACAAGAGCAAACTGTGCACCTTTGCTAGAACATGACTCTCAAGATCCCAATGACTTAGAGCAGGTATATCAAGTAGGAAATTATTTGACTACTTGGTGTTCCCATGCCGAAGATATTCTAGATAATTTAGGACAACAAGCAAAATTGATAAATGCAAATCTAAAATTGTTGTATGAAGAGCAACAGGAAGAAAAGAGAGAAAGAGAGGAGAGAAGAAAAAGAATAATGAAGAAAAAGGCCAAGAAAATCCCTAAATTTCATGTAGATATGACAGCCCCAAATTACTAGGATTTAGAAGAAGAAGCACCAGAGACAAGTGATGGAGAAGGGACTTCCAGAGACACTGGAAAATTAACCAGTGGATCTTCTAGAACGTTCAAGGCAGAAAAACCTTTTGAATATAAGAAGGAAGTCATGACTTTAGAACAAGTTGCAATAAAGTTTCCATCCTTTATAATGCCATCAATAAAAAATCAAAATAAAGCTCACATCCTGAAAGAAGCTGTTAAGTATCCTAGAATCGAAGAAGATCTGTTTACTACAAATTCTAGTGGTTACATTCTAGATCTAGATAACTCATCCAATCCTGGTGAGTCTATTAGAATCTGGATAGGAGCCTTATATCAAATGCAGGTCACAACAAGATTAGACAATGTGTCTATCATGATTCTAGCAGAAAAGAGGATCGCAGGAATTGTGTTTGATTGGTGGATGGGAGGAACAGAAGCAGAAAGAATAGCGGTCATGGAAGCTGGTTTAGCTACATTAGAAATGTTGTTGAAAACTTAGTTTATGCAAGAACCAAAAGATGGAAAGAAACAGCTATTGACTGACCTTAGCCGTATGGAACTAAAAGATCTAAAATATTTAGATCAATTCAGTAAAGATTTTATGGCTAGAGTCTTTAAAGCTAATCTGTTCAATGACATTGCTCAAAAAGTTTCTTATTTATCAAAATTACCAGGAAACTTAGGAGATCTGATAATGAAAGATCTTGAGGTTCAAATGAAGAGTTTAGAACAAGTTTATTGGGTTGATTTTTGTTTAGAGTGTCAAAAAAAGTCAAATATTTACGTTCGCAGAAGAAGGCACATGACATCACCCCAAGCTCAGATGTCTGCAAAACTGTACTACCATGGACGCCTTTTAAATCAAAGAAGAAGAAATACAAAAGGTATGGTAGATACAAACCCAAAAGAGTATCGAACCCGAAGAGACCTTTCAAAAAATTCAGATATTTGAAAAAAAGAACTGCTCCAAGGAACAACAATTGTTGTATCATTTGTGAAAAGGGAGGACATTTTGCCAGAAAGTGTCCTCAAAAATCATCTAGTAAACTCAAAGCTTGTATAGATATTGAAGAATTTCAAGATGATTGGTCTGTAGTAGAATCAGATGAAGAGATTTCTGATGTATATATTCTTACAGAAGTTTCAGATAATGAAGATGAAGAGCCTGTACAGAAAATGAATATTTGTTTGAATTGTTCTGATGATGATTTTTCTAGTGAACAACACTATAGTGAAATTGAAAGTTCTTCAACTGTTGCGTCATCAAGTGAGACAGAAGATGATTCAGAGCAAGGATCCAATTCAGAAGAAGAAGCAGAAATATCAGAAAGACCAAATAAAGGTAAACAAATTGCATCATCTTTGCCTCAATTAAATTCTTTATGTCCATTCGAAAAGAAAATTGCACCATCAACTAGTATACCTCTGCCAGAGATTACAAGAAATGAACAAAACACATTGCTGAAAAAGATTGTCAAAACAGAAAGCTTGATTTATATCCCAGTGGAAGTACAAGTCATATATGGATGGATTTCAGTAGATGCATTTGTAGACACTGGAGGATCAAATAATCTAGCTAGACCATCTTTGTTCAAACCACTCTGGAAACCATTAAAGAATATACTAGTTTCAGAAACAATTGGAGGATCTGTCCAGCTCACACACTATGTAGACAATATTTCTTTAAAAGTTGGGGGGAGTATTGTAAAAATTTCAGCAATTCAACATTATGACCCTTCAGCAAGTTTGATGTTAGGCATGCCATTTATAAACTCTGTGCTCCCAGTAACCATCAGCCAAGATAAACTGATAATAAATTTGAAGAAAACGGCTATATCTGTGCCCAGGCTAAGTATTGCAAATTCTGAAGCTAGGCGAGAGAATAGCCAAAAGAAAGTAGGAACCAGAAAGCCGACTAAAGATTCAAATCACTGGCAAGAAGTCCAACAGATTTATGAAGCTAGAGCAGAAAAGATAAATAAACAATCAGCATGCATTGAAGAAAATTGGTCTACAAAACAGAGAGATATCTACCATAGACTTCTAAAAAGCTGTTCGGACAACCCACAACAGTTTTGGGAAACTGAGAGTCCGATGCAGGAAATAGTCACCTTACATGACAATGGAGTAAAAGGAAAAGTGATTCCTTGTACACCAGCTGATGAACAAGAAATGAGGAATCAAATTCAAGAATTACTAAAGATGCAGCTTATAGTATCTAGTGAATCCCACTATGCATGTTCTGCATTTTTAGTTAGAAATCATTCTGAGATAGTAAGAGGTAAACCACGGATGGTTATAAACTATAAACCTCTTAATGCCATTACTCAGAATATTAATTGCCAAGACCAGAAGTGATTATGCAAAAAATTCAGCATAGTAAGGTGTTCAGTAAATTTGATATGAAGTCAGGTTACTATCAGATACAGATTCAACCAGAGGACAGACATAAAACAACTTTCATATGTCCAGCAGGATTCTATCAGTGGAAAGTTGTTCCATTCGGTTTGAAGAACGCTCCTGCCTTCTTCCAAAGAAGAATGGATTATATTTTTGCTAAATATGATTTCATAGTCACATATATAGATGATATTTTGATTCATAGTCCAGATGTACATACTCATTTGAAACATCTAGAGATTTTTCTTGAAGAAGTTAAAAATCATGGCATTGTCTTGTCAAGAACTAAGATGTCCTTATTTCAGGATAACATTGATTTTCTGGGGATAAATGTTGCAAATGGTTCTATTCAAATGCAGCCCCATGTGCTAACAAAATTGACACAGTTTCCTGATGAACTGAAGGACAAAAAGGCAATTCAAAGATTTATTGGAGTTCTGAATTACTTGCACAAATACATCCCAAATCTCTTAGAAAAGATAGCTCCTATAAGAAGATATAGCAATGGAGGATGGTCAGATGAAGCTACTGAGGCAGTGAAGAAACTCAAAGAAGAATGTCAGCATATACCAAAGCTTCAACCACCAGGTGATGGTTTATTAATTTTACAAACTGATGCGTCACTTGATTTTTGGTCAGCGGTACTTTTAGAGCAAAGAAGAAATAGTAAAGGAGAGATTGAAAAAAATTTGTGTGGATATGCTTCTGGGGAGTTTACAGCAAGTCAGAAAAACTACTTCATAGCTGAAAAGGAAACGTTAGCTATCTTCAACGGAATTCAGCGGTTTGAGGTATATCTAACCCCGGTTAAATTTTTAATCTGAACAGACTCCAAAAATTTTAAATATTTTTTGTCAGCAAAGATTTCAAGACAACTTGCAAAAGGCAGAATTTTGGCTTAGCAAATCTGGTTTCAACAATTTGAGTTTGAAGTTGAGTGGATACCAGGCAACTCAAATTTCTTGATAAGACGTTCTAACCAGAGACATGAGTAAAATGTTCATAACCTGTAAATATTCAGTTTTTGAGATTCCGAGTAAAAGCTCTATAGATGATAGTTTTGCCACTTTTGTAGATAGATTTAGAATCTTAGAAAATTATGCAAGTGCTGTGACAGATGAAATCAAGAAAGTGGTCGATTTTAGACTAAGGAGAAATTGGTGGATCAGAAGATGCCAAGCATGGCAGTCAAAGAATTTGGGCATATCTTTAGGCCTTGATGAAAACTTGGTAAAAGTCTTTTCTTTACCAAATATGAAGGTTAAGCTTTTCTTCAGAAGCTTATCTGATTTATGGTCTAGTGTCTACACACAAGAAATGATCTGGACACTCAGAATTTTGAATTATTATCAGATCATAGGAAGTGTTGATTTTGCCCTTAGTCTTTTCACAGGTGCCAAGATTTTGGATCTAGAAGAAATTCCCATAAAAGAGGAAATGATAAAATATTTGCTTTCTTTAAGAATTCCAGATATATTTGAAGAACTAAAATCCTCTTTCCTTCAAAGGATTGATGAGAATTATGCAAATACTGATACTTTCCCTCAGTATGAAATTTTTGAGAATTTTGCAGATTGGAGAATCCAAGAAGGAAAATGCAGAAAAATCCAAGTTACCAGAGTATCCCAGTGCATACAAAGATCCTTACAGTATTTGAAGACATATGCTTATCAGTGGGATTTTCATAGTTTAAGAATTAGAGACAGCATAGAACCAAATCCTTTTTCTCAAGTATTCAGTCATGAAAGGATTGGTAATTCTGAAACTGGTAACAATCAAGAGTTAATCAAACAGCATGCTGAATGGTTCCACGAGTTTGGAAATTTGAGATTGGTAGAGAAAATTCAAATTCTTAACAAAATGGATAGTCTACAAGGACAACTAAAAGCCTTGAAATTTGCAATTAATCAAAAGGCATTAATCACCATCTCAGTTTTATCTCCAAATTGGAACAATAATGCCATCCACATTATTAGCTTGATGATATCGAAAAGGATATGCACGTCAATGATTTTTGAGTTAGGATGGCAACATATAGAGACTGTTTGAGTGAAAACTGCAGGTTATGGATTCAACACGCTATAGAGAGCTCAACCAATATGTTTCAGATATTCAAATGGGAATCATTAGATGGTGTAGAATTGGCAGTACAAAGATCACCTGCAACAAGCAATGCTTTTAAAGATTCTTTCCTGGATATTGAAATAAGTGCTCTTCCTTTTCTAAACAAGTGGGAAAAACAAGAATTGATGCATACACCACAACATCCAGGACTTCACAAGATCAAAACAAATATCAGAAAGGGAGAATCTTCATCTGCAGCATCTCGCCGTATGACAAAGTCGCCAAAAGAAAAAGAAGAAATGACAGATGCACAAGATCCAAATGAAGGAATCGAGGAACAATATGACCGAGTTATGAATAGATACCATCAACAGCTCATCGATGAGTACGAACCATCTGCCGGATCGTCCGAAGAAGATTTATGGGAAACTAGGAGTCCGATGGGACCCTGGTAAAAGAATCTCTTGTCAGCAATGTGACAGTGTTGGTCACATGTTGTGACAAGAATCTATTGTACAAAAGAAAGATTGAGTAGACACCGTCAGTGGAAAAAGATACCGACAGGACCCTCAATTATTTCTACTTTATGTCATGTCTTAGCTAAGTTTAGATTCGTTTTAGGTCTATTTAAGAAGAAGTTCTCATGAGTTCAGGCATCGTTCAATTGAGAGCATGTGTGTTGTAATGAACTCTGAGATGATTCTATTGTAATAAGCTTTGTATTATGTTCTTGCTTTTTATTAATATCGAAGCCTACTGGGCCGTCTGTCTGAGGACAGTTCTGCACGTCTGAGGATAGTTTCTGATTTTCCGAAAGAGGTTGAACTGTAAGGCGCTGGAGTAAAGACCCGTGGAGAGAGGTCGTGTAAGACTCGTGCATGTTCCCTGAGGAGAAGAACTAGAGAGTCAGACTTTTATTTCCAGAAAGCTGTGAGATTTTAAGAAGTAAGTTCTGTATACCAGCTTCATCTTGTTTATAGTCTGTGAATTGCTTTGTTGAACGGTCATCCCATTTTTGGTATAGGTACAATCTTGAGCGGCAAAGCAATAAGTTTTCAGGGTAGAGAAGTGATGATTGAGCGAGAGCAGGATATAGCTCTCAAGATGGAGCCTCAGCGAGTATCTCAATTTGAGTCTAAGCTAGTTGGCAATTGGGTCAACCAGCAGGATGATGAGGAGCAGAGCTTGGGGCGAGTGGAGGCAGCCACTCAGTCAGAGACTTCCAGTATAGGAAGAATTTGAGGCAAGTGGGCAGAGGATTTGGTTAAGGGAGATCAAAAGTGTGTTGAGTCTTTCAGAATCAAGAAGCAGACACCAAGATAGTCAAGGTACAGGGCACTTATGACTAAAGTGGTGGACTCGTAGAGTATGGTGAGGTGAGGTTCAGAGGGAGCAGCTCCAACAACAGAGAGCTTGGTAGAGTTGAAGACATATCCAGGTGGACGAGGTTCTTCCAGGAACACCTTCCTTACTAAGAGGGAGTGTTGAAAATAGTAGTGAGAAGTTCATTCCTTGATTTGTGCCTTAATTCAAGGAGTCAAATTCGAGTTTCTTCTTTGTGATACTCAATTTCCTAAAAATTAGGAGATTCCCTATAATTTAGGAATCAGTGCCTAAAAATTAGGATGAGTTAGGATGCAGTTAACTGATCTCCTGAAATTGAAGGTTGAGTTCTTGATTTTCTAGTGTGAGTTGATTGAGGAAAACATAAGTGATTGAGTTTCAAGTGGTTGACTTGAAATAGGATGAGTTGTATGAGCAGTTAACTCATGTTAACTCAATCAATCACAAAATCATTCCTTAATTAGAAATTCACTAATTATAGCCATCAGAATTGCTATAAAGAAGGAGCAAAGGCACATTGTTGGTCATTGTTTTGGTGAGACCAAGCAATAGGAAGCACAAGTTTGTGTGTGGAACTTGTGAGAGGAAGAGTGTGCAAGAGAAGATTGTGTATAGATTGGTAGAGGGCAACAAAGATCAACAATCTTGCAAGAGTTTCAAGCCTAGCTCAAGGCAGGAAAACTAGGTTGTTTTCAGATTGAAGCAATTATTTTGTAAGAGATCAATTGCTTATTTTTTTCTATCAATAAAATTTTCAATAACAAGCAAAGGGTTTTCTCAGTTAGGTTCCCTAGACAATTCTGTGTTTTTGAATTGTGTGATTGTGCTTTTATTTTTGTTCCTATTCCACTACATCTAGTAGAGAAAATCTGTGTTTATGTGAGAATACATTTTATTTCAGATTTCTCATATTAACAGATCAAAATTTCGTGGATTTTCTACAAAATCTGCATACAACCTTTTATTAGAACGTTGCAGTTTTTATTTTAGAAGCAAAGCAATTGTGTATTTTATGTTGTTGTTTAAAGAAGTTTTCTGGCTTAGTCATCACTCTTAAGAAGTTCCACCCTTGAATTCTTGCCATTGCCATGAATGAAATCAACATACTGTACCACAAATTTAGGCATCATATACACTTGGTTGCTAATGTGAATCTTATGAGTCTAGAGTCTGAGTACAAGTATGCATTGATCTCAGTGTTTTAAAAATTGGTTGAGTTGGAACAGGAACTGGCCAGTTTGATTGGTTCATCCCTTGGGGACCTTGAATTGTCTTGTGAATTGGTTTGACCAGTTCAAATCAATGTTGTAAACATCATGTTGGTGAACAAATAATCATGGGTTGGGAACAACTTATCAGCAATATTGGGGAAAATATGGACAAACTGAAAAAAATACAAAAACATTCATTTTTTTTCAAATTTTTAATCATATGAAGAAACAAGAATGTCGATTGGACATATTTCCACATAAATATGAATTTAAAACTTATATATAAGATGTCCAGTGACACATCACACATCAATACGAATTACGTCTTGAGTTTTGACTAATGAGCATCAAAATATCATCAAAATAATCATGAATATATCTCTTTCTTAGGAGGCTCTCTAGTGAAATCAGATAAATATAGTGATTCTCTCTACCCCCCCCCCCCCCCCCTTTACGGGAAAAGGTAATGGCTCTGGTAATGGCTCTTCCTCAAGATGAAGGTGGCCTTGGGGTTGGCGGTGGACTCTAATGTTCTCTAAAAGAACAAGGAGAAGCTAGATGTTGATGTCCTCTCAATCAAATAACATGTAGACTTTGACATCCTACTCTAGTACTATTTCTAAGTCCAATTCATAGTGTTTGTAAAGGTGGTGGTGCACTCCCAATGTTACCTCCTACAAGGTCTACTCTAGAACATTTTCTTGCTCGACCCCGATCTCCCACCACCGCCCTTTGTGCATCCTCCTATAACCAATCAGGGGTTGAGTCCACAATAGGCCTCTCATTTGTCTCCCTCCATGCAACAATGGTGTCAATTCCATTCAATGAAGTGACCTCCAAGTTAGGTGTTTTTAGACATTGCCTCATTCAGAATTGGAGATTGTATTAGACACAAACCATGTCATTAAGGAACTCCGATTCCAACCTATATTAGGGTAAAAAATTAGAGATTATAATACATAATTTAGTGGGTGATGGGACATAAAATCTAATTTATAATGAAATTTTAATTTGAAAATCTTAACCTGTTGTGCTTCTTGATTTGTAGTTTTCAAACACACTCCAATTGCATGCTTTCTTGCTAAATAGCTACATGTTTGGCTAAGTACTGGAATGACAAGTTTGATGACCAAGCATCTACCACAAATAAGAGAAACATAAAAGAAGACATTGGAATTTGGAAAAAATGAAGTTTACCTACTAATATTGTCTTGTCCTAAAGAACCATGTCAAAGCCAAATGTTCTAGCAACCATTTTATATATATCCTTTTCTCTAGAGCTAAGTTGCAGGAAACGTGGCCCTAGGGGTCGTTTCCCCAGGGGAAACGAAACGAAACGCTTTTCCCCGTATCGTACGACCTGGAAATGCGTTTCCGGCCGTACGGCCACGTTTCCGTTTCCGAAACGGAAACGTGGCCGTACGGCCGGAAACGCATTTCCAGGCCGTACGGGCCACGTTTCCCCAAAAAAACCGTTGTTTTTTAATTTGTTTTTATATTTTTTTAGGGTTTCCAGGATGTTCTAGAATTTAGGGATATGCAATTCATGGTAATGTTAAATTCTTAAAGTAAAAGTGATATTCTCCTTTATTTTTCATTTTCATCCTTTTACTTAAATTTTTAACATTACCATGAAATGACTCAGGATGTTTGAGAGTGGTTTCGCCCTCATTGGATTTCATATGGAGAAAGTAGAATTTTAGATCTCACTCAAAATCCAGCAGACTTGTTTGTTTTTCAGGATTTCAGGATTGGAGGGATTGCAATGTTTCCATTGGATTTTATAATGTACTAGGGTATGGAACTTGTATTTAATCAAGAGAACCAAGCCCTCTATGCAGGGGAAACTCCCAATAATCAAGATCATGTAGGGTACTAGGGTATGAAACGTGTATTTAATCAAGTCAGCACTAAGGTCGTTCGTCTATGTAGGAGGAGACTCCCAATACAATAGTGGTCCTTCTAAAGAATGGGATGTGGATGCAGAAAATCTTGATTTGGATCTCTCTCTTGCAGCCTTATAGTCTTTATTGTACTTGCAGCCTCATATATTAATATAAATAAAGGCTGATTTTGAGATTTGGATATATAATAAAGGTTGCTTTTGGATATTCCGATATTTTTATTTTCATTATGTGATCATTCATGAGTAAATGTGATGTAAATTAAATCGTAATGTTTAAGTGTAATAAATTATAATGTATCATTTATGCTTTATGATTGCACATATATATATATATATATTCGCATTTCCCCGTTTCCAAAATTTGGGGAGGTCGCGTTTCGTATCGCTTCCCGTTTCGAAAACTTGTACACGTTTCCCCGTTTCGTGCAACTTAGCTCTAGAGATCTCTGCAAATTTTCGTGGACTTGGCACTATTATTTGAAGACATGATAGGAATCCATCCATAACCTTGACATCAAATGTAAAGCGACAGGAGTAAGAGAATGTAGAATTGAGGTAAATCTTTACAACATGAATGGTGAGATGGAGTGTATTGTTGCATCATTGATCAATCACCTTCGATATCAATAATTGTTTTTCATATCTGTCATCCCGCTTTTCCTCATAGTAAGCATGGATGGATTCTTTGGCCCTATGCATTGCTTCATGAGAGTATCCCATTGTAGGCTTGTCTCCATCAACCAAGCAAAGACCTTACCAAATGTTCACTAATGGCACACACCTTCATCACTCCCACACAAAAACCCTCTTGGTATGATATTAAATTATATATGGCTTGCCCCTCCTGTTTAGTACTAAATTATAAAGGTCGCCAGACATTTAAAAAGAACATTCTCTCCACCTCTCACGTCCAAGTTAGGAGAGATAGAAGAGAAATGAAACCAACGACAAAAAATTGATTGCAGGATGCACCAACTCATTATTTATGAATTGTCTCATCAAGCTAAGCACAAATGTATGATTATATAAAAATTTTGTTATGCTCTGATCCAATTCAATAATATCCTTGATATAAGCAGTTTTTCCCATACCCTCTAAAACTAAGTTGCACGAAACGGGGAAACGGGTACGAGTTTCCGAAACGGGAAGCGATACGAAACGCGACCTCCCCAAATTTTGGAAACGAGGAAACGCGAATATATATATATATATATATATTTAAAATATTTAAATATATATATAGATATATATATTGAAAATATTTAAATATATATATATATATATATATATGTGCAATCATAAAGCATAAATGATACATTATAATTTATTACACTTAAACATTACGATTTAATTTACATCACATTTACTCATGAATGATCACATAATGAAAATAAAAATATCGGAATATCCAAAAGCAACCTTTATTATATATCCAAATCTCAAAATCAGCCTTTATTTATATTAAAATATGAGGCTGCAAGTACAATAAAGACTATAAGGCTGCAAGAGAGAGATCCAAATCAAGATTTTTTGCATCCACATCCCATTCTTTAGAAGGACCACTATTGTATTGGGAGTTTCCTCCTACATAGTCGAACGACCTTAGTGCTGACTTGATTAAATACACGTTTCATACCCTAGTACCCTACATGATCTTGATTATTGGGAGTTTCCCCTGCATAGAGGGCTTGGTTCTCTTGATTAAATACAAGTTCCATACCCTAGTACATGATAAAATCCAATGGAAACATTGCAATCCCTCCAATCCTGAAATCCTGAAAAACAAACAAGTCTGCTGGATTTTGAGTGAAATCTAAAATTCTACTTTCTCCATATGAAATCCAATGAGGGCGAAACCACTCTCAAACATCCTGAGTCATTTCATGGTAATGTTAAAAATTTAAGTAAAAGGATGAAAATGAAAAATAAAGGAGAATATCACTTTTACTTTAAGAATTTAACATTACCATGAATTGCATATCCCTAAATTCTAGAACATCCTGGAAACCCTAAAAAAATTTAAAAACAAATTTAAAAAAAAAATTAAAAAACAACTGTTTTTTTGGGGAAACGTGGCCCGTACGGCTTGGAAACGCGTTTCCGGCCGTACGGCCACGTTTCCGTTTCAGGAAACGTGGCCGTACGGCCGGAAACGCGTTTCCAGGCCGTACGGTACGGGGAAACGCGTTTTGTTTCGTTTCCCCTGGGGAAACGACCCCTAAGGCCACGTTTCCTGCAACTTAGCTCTAAAATCAAATCAATGCAGTGTGTGGCACAAGAATTTCAAAACAAGGTTGGATACCTTAGCATAAACAATTTGCTAATAGTCACTTGATTATAAGCATTATCCATTATGATTTGGATAACATTTTGCAAATTTATCTCTTGGATGAACGCATTCAACAACTCACATAATAATGTCACATGTTTAACATGTGTGGATACATCAACAAATCTAATAAACATTGTCCCACTAGGACAATTAACCAAGAAATTAAGAAGGGCCTTGCCCTTCTAATTAGTCCAACTATTTGTCATTACAATGTGTCTTGTGACTTCCCATGATCATTTAAGTTTCTCCAATCTGCAAGTGTAATGAAGCTTTGCATTTTTTGGGATAGGCCTTCATAACTTGTCATAGGTAGGGGCCTATCAATCCAAGCCAACAATAGCAACAACATCAAACATAGATTGATAGAGTGTGTTTTTCTTAGTAATGTCACTCCATAGAAAACATCTACCCACAAGCTTGTGTTTTTCTTACTCTTACTCCTATTTTAACCATTGGCCTAGTAGAAGGTTGTGTGCTAGTTGTGATTCTCGGAACAAGAAAAGCTAAGGTTGTTGAGGGCATTAGGGAAGGCGAGACCAAGGCAAATCTCCCACTTCTTGCCAAGTTTCCACCTTAGATCTTGCAACTCCTCTCAATGCAAGCTCAATTCTCACAGCCTCCCTCATCTCTCTTTTTACCCATTTCTTGAAGTGATATATTGGAAATATGAATGAATTCTAAGGTTGCATTTGAACAATTTTATTTGATGATTATAGGTTGGACAAGAACTTTTGCATAGGTTGTGTTAAACATGCATGAAGTTGTATAAAAACCTTTATATTTTGCAATTCACTTTAATAAAAATAAATATTAAAGTGAAGACTTTTAATTTTAAGTTACTAAAAATCTAATGAAGTGTATTTTTTTTGTTTGTTTATCAAGTGGTCTGAGTTCTCTAGGGATTACATCAGGCTTGCCTTGGGCTTGAGAAATTGCGACCCAGGGGCATCTAAGCCGTCAAAATCATCCGGGGATCGCAGTGGGCCTGGGTTATCTCTTGGATGAACGCATTCAACAACTCACATAATAATGTCACATGTTTAACATGTGTGGATACATCAACAAATCTAATAAACATTGTCCCACTAGGACAATTAACCAAGAAATTAAGAAGGGCCTTGCCCTTCTAATTAGTCCAACCATTTGTCATTATAATGTGTCTTGTGACTTCCCATGATCATTTAAGTTTCTCCAATCTGCAAGTGTAGTGAAGCTTTGCATTTTTTGGGATAGGCCTTCATAACTTGTCATAGGTAGGGGCCTATCAATCCAAGCCAACAATAGCAACAACATCAAACATAGATTGATAGAGTGTGTTTTTCTTAGTAATGTCACTCCATAGAAAACATCTACCCACAAGCTTGTGTTTTTCTTACTCTTACTCCTTTTATTTTAACCATTGGCCTAGTAAAAGGTTGTGTGCTAGTTGTGATTCTCGGAACAAGAAAAGCTAAGGTTGTTGAGGGCATTAGGGAAGGTGAGACCAAGGCAAATCTCCCACTTCTTGCCAAGTTGCCACCTTAGATCTTGCAACTCCTCTCAATGCAAGCTCAATTCTCACAGCCTCCCTCATCTCTCTTTTTACCCATTTCTTGAAGTGATATATTGGAAATATGAATGAATTCTAAGGTTGCATTTGAACAATTTTATTTGATGATTATAGGTTGGACAAGAACTTTTGCATAGGTTGTGTTAAACATGCATGAAGTTGTATAAAAACCTTTATATTTTGCAATTCACTTTAATAAAAATAAATATTAAAGTGAAGACTTTTAATTTTAAGTTACTAAAAATCTAATGAAGTGTATTTTTTTGTTTGTTTATCAAGTGGTCTGAGTTCTCTAGAGATTACATCAGGCTTGCCTTGGGCTTGAGAAATTGCGACCCAGGGGCATCTAAGCCGTCAAAATCACCCGGGGATCGCAGTGGGCCTGGGCTACACAAACCTTAACATGACTGGATTTTTGCCCATAGAATTTCAAACCGGTGACCTTCACATCAAAGAGTGACTTAACAATATACCCTATCATTGTATATTCTATCCCCCGTGGGCATTAATAAAATGTAATTTAATTACACTAGTGATTTAAATAAATCTCCATCATTGACCGCTAGTGAGATTGGGATTTTATGTCAACTGTTGATTTCAATGGTTGATTAGGGTTGTGGAGACTTTGTCATCAAATTCAAAATTATAAAGGAAGACAGAAGTGAAAGGAAAAGACAGTGAAAAGATACAGTTACTCAACTACATAGAGTGTTAGAGGTTTTGCTTATGTGCAAGCCAGGAGAGAAGGAAAATCAAGAGTGTAGTAAGGAAATATATCTCAACAAATTCATGGAGGCTGCACCATGCCGCAGGGAAAGAAGTCATATGATTTGGGCATAGGAGAGAAGTCAGTTGTATGATCTAGCAACGAACTCGACTGTATGATTTTTGGGAGGAGGTTGCAGGACGGTCAGGTTTTTGTTGTGGGATTTCTTTTTCAGTGGGCAAGTTTTCCCAATGTGGGAAGCCATTGTAAGTTTGGAAGAGTTTGACTGAAAAGCTAATTTGGAGGGCAAAAAAATTGGTTGTGTAGTTGGAAATTTATTTTGCTTCCATTGATTTATTTTTCTAGCAATTGTGTGATAATTCTATAGTATGAAATTTTTGTTTAAAATTATATTTTAGCTTGTAATTTTACTAGAGATCAAAAGGAAATTATTCACCTAGGGATTGGAGAAAATTTTAACATGGTATCAGAGCTGGGTCTTTGATTGAATCCTCCAAGTATTACAACAATAGATCTATTAGATCTGAAAGGCAACAATTATTTTTTTTACTAGGTGTTTGAAGGAAATAACATAGTTGCAGGGTAGTTATTTAGATTTGAAAAGATGGCAACAACACGTTTTAGATTTGAGGATAGATTGGATGGAGGCACAAATTTATTGACATGGAAAGTTAGGGTTACGTCGTTGTTGGAGGGAAATGATTTTCGAAATATTATTGGGCATACAGTTACATTGCCGACAAATACACAATGGTTGGCACCCATGAAAAGGAAGAGACTAAAGCCAAGCATGTGATCTCGGATGTGGTGAAGGATCACTTGATTCCTCACATTTCCAAGAAGAGTATGGCCAAAGCGATGTTCGATGTCTTGATGAGCCTCTACCAAGGTGAGAACATTAATAGGAAGATGATCTTGAGAAAGAAGGTCAAATCCATTGAGATGTCCAAATTTGACACAATCACTAGTTACGTCGTGGAAATCACTCAAATTTGTGATCAACTTACAATAGTCAAGGAAAAAGGTGGAGGACTTTGAGCTAGTTAAGATGGCGTTGAATGGTTTTTGATGTTGCGGGGAACCATTTATCCAGGGCGTTGTGCTCGCGGGAAGCTTGCTGCAAATAAAAAATCAGATTCAAAATGCAAGATTGCTGCAAATAAAAAATCAGATCTAAACAAATGGTAGATATTCCATTGAAAATGGGCAAGAAGAGGGAAAACAGATGAACATTGCAAAACCTATCAAAAATTCCAAAAACGAACAAAAACCATGTTGAATTTGTTCCACATACCTGCAAATATGGAAACAACTTATGTGAATCAATCCTCACTCCACAATAAACTGTTGATGGCAGATGAAAACACTTTCTTGCCTTTAGCTCAAGGAAAAGTGGAGATCTCCTCACTCTATTTTGGAAATAAGTTAAAAAATTCAAATTTCCCAATTTTCATTAAAAAGTCGTGATTTTTTCAATTCACTGTGAAATTTTATACGGCAGAAAATATTATGAATTTTTGTAGGTGATATTATCAGTGGCTAAGACACAATATGATGTCCATGATAACATCGCAATCTTTGCAACACTGATTCAAACTCTCAATGTTAATTTTAATTTTATATATGTTTTACTATAATGGTTCATAAACTTGACTTGTTGGCCGATTCTGAACCAAGAGCTGACCTTCGACTGATTTGTAGTTCGAATCTCGATGCAACAAATATAAGCATCATATGCATCTGTTTGTTCATGAGTTTCCAAGTCTGAAGTTTTCTGAGAATACAGCAATGATCTTGTATTCCTTATGGGCTTAGTTACATGAAATTCCTTCTGCATCGTTTGCTCCATGCTAATATTTGTAGTCAATGTTCTGACACACATAGAGTTGCCTCCAAAGTGAGCAGTGTACATTCTGGTGACTCAGTAGGACTAGGTTTCATTTGGTCGAGAAATTATTAAACTTGACCTAACTTCTTGTCGCAGCTGATCATATGGTAGCAGCTGTGAGGCAGAAACTAGGAATGCTGAAGCTGCCGAGTAGTTTGCCTTAATTTGGTCTACATTGGCTGTTGTTGTTTTGGTTGGGTAGTTTGCTGTAGAACTTTAGTTTTTGTTTGGTCAATAATTTATGAGTTTCAAATTGGTTGTTTCCCATAAGACTATTATTTGTTTGGTCAATAAATTATTAAACTTGATCCAACTTCTGGTCACAGCTAATCATATTGTAGCAGCTGTAAACCAGAATCTAGTGAATGCTGAATCTGACCAGTAGGCATTATATATTCTCTTCATCCTTGATTCAGTTTTTGGTTGCATTTCTGTTACCGTTTTTCTTTGACGATAAAGGAACATGTGTGCTTTTCGGCAATACAGGATTAGAAACGGAAGAATGCAATTGTATGATATTTACCATATATGCACATTTTTTTAGAACGAGTGTTAATTGCATGTGACTAAAGATCTGTGACAGCTACTTTAATACTGAATTCTAGCTTCCCTAGCATTTCATGCTTCAATTTTTATTTATTATTGCATATTTAACTTAAAATATTTAACTCCACTGATGATCATTCTCAGTACGGCAGCCACATTATGATTTCAGCTGATGTGTGGGTTGCCATAAATGAGGTTTTCATGAGTAGTTTCCCATAATCTGGTCTATATTGGCTGCTGTTGTTTTTCAGGGAACTTCTTCAGGATACGCAGTGCATTTGGTTTTGGAGCCCGGCAGCTAGCACGTATCCTTGAATGCCCAAATGAAAGTATTATTTCAGAAATTGATCAATTTTTTATGAATACGTGGGATCGGCACGGGCATGGGCAGCGACCTGATGCTCCTAGTCCTGATTTATGGCATCTTCAACCAGCTCGACTGGATTCAGGTGATAATATGAATGACAACAAGGGCCATGGGACCTTCCACAATGATGATGAAGAAAACAGTAGGAAGCCTCCTGGACAGGCACAAATTATATCGGACCATATGTCTTCGTTGAGTATACAGGGTGATGGGATCAAAGGTGTTCAGGGTCATCCAGGTTCATTGACTGGGCTTTTGACCCATCCTGCTGAAAATAATAGCTTAGCTATTCCTTTGGATCAAGAATCTCTTGCAACCACGTCTGGGTTGTCTACTGTTTCAAGAGGTGGTGCCTCCAAAAGTAGAAGCAACAAAATTCGTCATCAGCAGACAAGTGCATGGGCATTGGACAAATCATCGAAGCATATTGGTGAAATTGGAAGTTTGGAAAAAAGTCAGAGGGGTTTTAAGGGAGATTCATCTGGAGGTGAATCTGAAGAAAAACTAAGATTCCATTTTGCAAGACCTCATTCCAGTCCTGAGCTTACAAGTGCGCCCAATGAAACTACTAGCCGAGGAAGGAGAAGTCGAGGTGAAATCATAGAAGCTCCAAAAAATCAGGTTGCTTCTTCAAGGCTAGATCATAATGCTGTAGACCGGAGAAGAAAGAACACGAGTTCCAATCCATCTAGTTCTTATACATCCAAACCAATGCTAGCAAGTGAGTCTTTGGCTTTAAGGCGAAGCTCATCCCAGGAGAATATTGGTACTGACAATTTCAATGAGACTTCAAATTATTCAGATAGCTTATCTTCAACTAAACTGAGTCAGGATGCTAGCCTCTCTGTTCAAAGAGAAGAGGTTACACAAGCTGATGAAATAATGGAAACAGTGGTTCCTTCTCATCATGAGGGGCAAGATCCAATTAATTTTATGGATTTCCAAAGGCCACAGTTTGTAAACAGGCAGACACCACAAATTCATTTACCAGTGAATTTTGCTTCTTTTCAGCTACCTGTACCAATTGGACCCCCTCTTTTAGCTTCAGTGGCATATGCTCCAGCGAATCTTTCAGCCATGGGTCATACCAGCCTCCCGTTGGCTGACACAAATTGGGGAACTGGTGGACAACTGGCGTCCTATTCATCTCAGCAGTTTCCTCAAAGTCCTGCTCCTTCTCCAGTGCCACGCTATGTACCAAACCTTGGGATGGGTAATCATGCACACTTAGAAGATCCAGTTACATCTGATAAATTAGGCGCATCAGGATCATATCATGAAGATGAGGAAGTACAATATGATTCTAGCTTCTGGCAGAAAGTGGAGGAACATGACACTCTTCTTGGATCTGCTGGGGGATTGGATATGAAGGGTTCAAGGGGTTATCATGTGGGTCAATCTGAACCACATTTGGCAGACCATGAAAGGCCTACTTCTCCATTGGGCCCTCCAAGTGCATCTCCAGCTCCTTATGCTAGAGGTCAGAAGAAGTTTGTTAGGGATATCAGAGGGCTTCCTCTGGAAGGGCAAACAGATTTAACTGCGCATTACAGTCCAGTCAGGTTTATGGATGACAATGGAGTAGATCCCAATCTCAAGGCAGTGCCTACAAGTAGTTATGATAGTAGTTCCACTAGAGTCAGTGAAAGTACATGCACTGGGGCAGCTGGAAAGGTTTCAAAGATGCCCAACGAAAAAAGAGGCAGAGGAAGGGGTAACAACAATATAGAGTTTTCAAATTCAAAGCAGAGAGAAACATTTTTATCCTCCTACAGGAAATCAAATAGTGGTTGGCATGGTGAACCAACTGTGGATTGCCCAATCATCGGAGATGAACCTGGTAACCAGAAATTGCATTCATTCGGAGCTGCTAATGCAGATTCTTTGAATCATGGAGACCATTTTTCATCATCTCTGCATGGAAACAGATCATCCATACCACCACCAGCTTCTGAATCAACGTTGCCTGCCCGTATGTCAGTGAGAAACATGGGGCCAATTTCTTCAGCACTGCCACATGTTCAACCGACCTCAATGTCTGGCTATGACTCTGGGTCAGCTATCTCTTCTGATTCAGTTATACCTGGTGGTAATTTATCTCCTGTTATTATGGGCCAAGGTCCCAGACAAAGGGCAATGGATAATGGTGGAGTGCTTCCCTTAACATTTTATCCCACTGGGCCTCCTTTTCCAATTGTAGTATACAATATTCCTACAGATGGGGTTAGCAGTGGAGATTTGTCAAGTACATTTGATAGTATGGGTTCTACTGATGATTCTATTGATAATCAGGTGGATCAACCTGAGCCCTCTCTTGATACTTCTTCAAGCTATGATTTTGGGGAATGTTCAGAGCAGGCAGATATTTTCTCTGGTTCAAATATGGACCCGAGAGATGAGGTGAATTCTGATATTCTTCACGGTGACTTTGCTAGTCATTTGCAAAATCTGCAATTTGGGCGCTATTGTCAAAATCCACACTTACATCGCCCTGTGTTTAATAACTTTAATCAACCTCCACCACTGTTAATCCATCCCATGGTCATGCAAGGCTACTCCCCATGGGATGGTCCTGGAAGACCGTTACCTGCTCCCACGAGCATGCTCACCCACCTTGTAAGCTGCTATGGGCATAGGTTTGTTCCTTTGACAGCTTTTCAGCCCAATTCTCAGTATTTCAGTGGGCCCAATGGATTACACCGTGGTGGCACTGGAACTTATCTTCCAAATCCTGTAAGTAGTATAACTTTTCTGGTCAATTAGTTTTTATGCATCTTTCTTTGTTTTCTTGAACACAGTTTTTGATTGAATATGATTTTTGTTGTTAGAGGCAAGCGCCTTACAGAGACAGACAGTCATCAGGAAGCAGAGGGAACCGGGGTAACTTTGGTCAAGATCGTAATGACCATGGAGATCGGGATGCAAGTTGGGTATATATACCCAAAAATAGGGGCAGTGGACGTGGTCAAAATAAATATGATGGCCGCAACCAAAATGATAAGTCAAATTCAAGGGTTGAGAGGAACTCTGAAGGGAAGGGTGGGGAGAGAGGATACAATTCCTATAGACATGACAATATTCGGAGGGGCTCAAATCAAGTGCAGCATGCTCCTTTTGCACCTGGAAATTCGTCAATAAATACAGGTAATGCCATGCCACATGGATCTGGGGGAATGCCATATGGAGTGTACCCTCTGCAGACCATGAATACCAATGGTAATGTTCCATCAATTCCAGGAAATGGGCCTGCTGTTCCTTCTGTTGTCATGCTTTATCCATATGATCATAATATGGGTTTTACCCCTGAACCACTGGAATTTGGGTCACTTGGACCTGTACAGCTTGGAGGGTCACAGGACGGACGATTCAGTGACGGTGCTGCAAGACTGAATGATGGACACTATTATGAACAAAAGCATAACTCTTACCAAACCAACTTATCTCCTGGACACTCACCATCGGATCAACCTTCATCGCCTAAGCAACACCAAAGGTGAAGGTTGAGCTTTAGTCCTTGGGTGGAGTTTTTCTTGCTCATTTTAATATGGCACTTCCAAGGAGTTTATATTCCTTCAATATTTATAGAAATCTTGTTCTTATGAAATGAATCTGGCATGATATATTGGCTGCATTTAACAGGGACCTTTGATTATTTTTGCCAGATCATCTACACAACGAAGTTATCAGTTAAAAGAAGAAGATTTTCCACCACTGTCCTTTCGAAATCAGTCAGGCAGAGGAGGATCTAATAGCTTCAACATGGGAAACAACTCTAATAGTAGTAGTTCTCATTACCCGGCATTCTTGGTTACTCCTTCTTCATAGGCTTGTAGAAGTGCCACATTTCTTTTATTAATAGAAATATTTTAGAAAGCTTGTTGTACATTTAAGTAAATTTCTTTTATTTGCCTCAATAGTTTGTCAATTATTCAATGTTACTTTGTATGCTAACAAATTTAACCTGGTGACATTGCCTATTATTTTCCAAGGGCATAGCGCAGCAGGAACATTTATTTTGTACTTAAGGTGTGCCTTGAAAGAGGCACTTCGAGATTCTCTAGTATTTTGCGAGGTCTGCTTAGCAATTTTACATTTCTTTTTAAACACTGTAGCATATTCTTCAAGAAAGAAAAAATAATCTCATCTTTTCGAATAATGTTAGCTTAGTTATACCGACACCATTATTGTTATGGAATGCTATTTTAATGAATTGTATCCTTGTTGATATTACGATGAAGTTGGCCCGTTTTATACGAGTGCCCATTTTTGTTTTCCAGAGGCTGCTTAAAGAAAGGATTCTTATTAAGATGTCTCTTTCTGCTCTGGTTGTCACTGTGTTGTTGATGTGCATAATTTTATTACGGGCCAGATGATGAGCAAAGTATCATATGTATGCTCATATGACAAGTAACATACTGGGCTTGAGGTTTAAAGAGAGGATTCAAATTCAAATATGAAGAAACTATAATTGCTCCTTGGAGTTTTAAATGTTTGAAACTTGATACTGTCACTGTATGATTATAGTGGTACGCTCGACAAAATGTTTTCCAGTAACTTGCACAAAGATGATATTATAAGGAGTGCACAAATTTGGATTCTTCAAGCAGACCTGTATGCGCTCCTGAAAAGACAAAGTAATTTGAATTGATGGGATTGAGAGGTTGGTAAGGTTTGGCTACAAGGAGTTTGCAGGTGTTTAAAATATATTATAATTATTTTTCTTGTCATCATTTCAGTTGAGTGCTCAAAGGATGGTTTTTGGATTATTCAAGCAGAACTTTATGCACTCCTAAAAGGACAAATTATGATGAATTAATGGGATTGAGAGGCTGGTGAACTTTGGCTAAAATATATATTTCCTGTGACCATTTCAGTTTCTCCTTATTAACTGTTAATGTTAACTTGTTTAAGCTTGAATTATGTCATCATGCACCACATTATACTCATTAGATTGTTAATAATCACATGGATTGTGACTCTTTTGTTTGTGTGCATGATTGAGAAGGTCAAGCATGGTATGCGTAAATGCACACCTCAAAAGTGACTGTGCTCTCTTGAAACTGATTGGGAAATACTCTTAGAAACTATTTGGTGGCATTATTGTCAACATATAACAAAAGGCCGGAGGAGTGGGAATGATAAGTATGTACATGGTTGACTAAATGATGAGAACAAACTGGAGAGCAAATGCTACTTGATGACTCCCAATATCTGCCCTAAATGTTGAGTTCTTGTGTGTTCTACTTGCCTTCTTAGAAGGTGAATGTCGAGACCAGGTCCTGGAAAAGAAAGTCTTATAGAAGTCTAGTCCTCAAGTATGTATCTCCTACAATTTTAGAAGGCTTGAATGGCCCCCTCTATCGAGATTCGAAACTAGAAGGGAGGAATATGTTGTTTAGTCTCCAACCCCTTTGTCTCATCGTTCCTTTATGCCTTGAAGAAAGGAAGGCATGACTCGAGGAAAAGCACATCGTTTATCTCCCTTCATAGAGTCGGATTCTCTATGTTTGGTTGGTTACTGGAGATGGGAAATCATACAACCGAGAATTGTACTAGCCAGATGGATGAAGAGTGAGATCGTTTGTAAGGGAGAGGGCTGACCAGGGAGAGGCACTATAGGGAGGTCGAGGAGGTATAGCGATAGGGAGGGAGAAAGAGAAGGTGAGCGGGCCACTTCTTTCTGTCTGTTCTCACTAAGGATGGAAGGGGGCGATTGCCCCACGGGTTCAGTTGATTCTTGTAGAACGAATAAGGAAGGTCGTTGACTTACGTCAAAGAAAGACAGAACTTAATCTTGGTCCCTGCTTTCCTCCCTCCCAAATCCTCATGGCACTTCTGTTACATCATTAAACTAATATGTCTTGTAGAGACGTGATTGACTGAAATGCTTGCTTGAGTCAGCTAGCTGAGTGGAACTGCACCACTTTGAGTGCAGGCCTTGAAAAGTAAGTGAATATCGTGTTGAAATGAAATGAGCAGAAGCAATTGTTCACCCTGGTCTCCCTATTGATATAAGTCGAAGCGTGGATATTTATTTATTAAGTTGCCTGATTGGTTGGTAGTGGGGAATAACCCGCTTGATTCAGCCCATCCCTATCATGTGGACAGGTTTTTTGGTGAAAGAAAGCAGGGTGGGGCTTGCCTGTAGATTTTCTATATTATGGAGTCAAATGGCTGTACCAGGTCGCAGAAGCAAGTTGGAACCTGCAACCATTAGACAAAACCTCATATGAATGTTGGTTAGCACATACAAGGGAATGATAACAAACTGCCATCTTTTGCAATCATGGTGGTACCCAATGCCCTAGTACACTGCTGGTCGAGTAATTGTCAACATACAAAAAAAAGACCGGAAGGGTGGGAATGGTAGCATGTATATTTGTTGGATTGACAAATCATTGCTCTCTAAATATTTACAAATTTCTAGTGTAGTAATTGGTTCTTCTAAGTAATAAGAAACAAGTTGGACAGGAAATGCTGGCTGATGACTCCATAATTGACGACTCCTTGTGTGTTCCACTTGCCTTTTGACAAGGTGAGTGGCCACACCAGGCTGCATAAGCGAGTTGGACCCCACTACTATTAGTTGAAATGTCATAAAGAGTCCGGTTGGCACGATGAAATGATAATAAGCTGCCACCATCTACAACCATGTTGGCACCCAATGTGATAACACTACGGGACGAGTAGTTCTCAATATACAAGAATGACCGGAGGGATAGGTTTGACTCAAGAATTGGGAACCTTTCCCCCACATAGTTTTTTAGTGGCTCAATAGAGTCTGGGCATCTGAAGATTAATCATTCTTTATGTTTAACAAATTTGGGGTTAAGATGGATCAAATTGGTTTTAGATATTTAAGTTAATGTAAATATGTTTGAGAGTTGAATTCAGGGAAAAAATAAACTAAACTTCAGAATTAAAACAATTGTCCAGTTTATTAACCGAAATATTTAATGGGAAAGAAATTCTTCTCATGAATGGGGAAATCCTTAGCACAATTACATTCACGAGGCTTTGCAAGGGGAATGTCATTCCCTTGCCATGTCGTTAAAGTTGTCACCAGATCTTCAAGATCAAATTTTTCATTCTCACTATATTTTGAGTAATAATAGATGCAAGAATTAATAAGAAGGGGGAGCATGTGAAAAAATATATAATAGAGATTTAACATGTACAGGGTAGATTCACGTGGCCTTCATCCACTTGGCCACGTTTGCTTCAAAAGGAATCATTCTGCTATCGTCCCTTCCAATAGCTTGGATGGTCTAACATTAAGTTCATAAATATTGGAAAATAAATATTATCCCACCTTCAAAACATGTTATAAAGGGAAGATTCACAAGGGTTTGCCTTCATCCACTTGGCCATGCTTGCTTCAAAAGGAATCATTCTGCTATCATCCCTTCCAAGAGCTTGGATGGTCTAACATTAAGTTCATAATTATTGGAAAATAAATATTATCCCACCTTCAAAACATGTTATAAAGGGGAGTGCAGGAACTTATTAATATTAAAAAATTACCATTTGCTAAGGGATCTTGGTGTGTGACATTGTGTGATACCTATTTGTGTATATTTGTATCCCTTGCAATAACAATACTGGCATCGAGAAAAGTTGTGAGCCCCTTCATTACTCTTCAATTGCTGGTTGTTTTTATTGGAAATTACAGAGCAAAAATTCCGTCTTTTTTGATGAATGCCTACATTGTCTTTACACCCGGTTCATGGTGTATTCTTTCCTGGTTAGTGCTCCACAATGTCAAGTTGTACATTTTATATCTTTTATTTTTGCGCACCAAAATGCCTAGGTATTTGATTAGATCCATCATTTATGGGGTGGAATATATGTCGAAACTGAAGTTTTGTATGCTAAGCACCCCACTAATAGTGCTATTGTTGTTTTTGTGCTGATTGTGATGCATTACTACTGGTGCAATGTGCAACATGTATAGCCCCAAGTTTAAAATTACATGGTGAATGATTCATATAATGTATTTTATAAAAAATGGAAACTTATATGTTTTAATTGCAAGATCCAATGTCATAGAATGAAAGCCCTTGTTCTGAAAAGTCCTGTAGCTATCTACCCAATGAGTATGCTAACTAGCTTGGCATGTGCCTAACAAATTACTCTACTAATAGAGCAATCCAACATAACAATCTAAACAACCAAATTTTTAAAAAAGTTGCCCTACGTAGAGTGTCTTTGAGCCCTTGTTTTCCTTGTCCTCAAAACATGTGTCCATCTTTGATTGTGCTATGGGGAGGTTAATTGTTGTGAATTTCAATGTCAAATTTGGATTGCACTGAGCTACTTTCTTTTTTCAATGCATTAGAGTTGAAAATGGAAGACATAGGGGATAGGGGAATCTCTAGAGAGAGGTTAAATAAACTAGCAAGATTGTTGAGAAATCTAAGGCATCACTAGATAGGTGATTTCTCTACTACGATAATTGCTTGTGAGCGTCTCTTTGATTCTTGATTATGATATTCTCTTTCTTATGTTATTATTGTGTTCTTTTCATCAAGACAATTACTAATTCATGAACAATAAAGAGACGAGACACATTATATAGGTTGTCAGCCAGGGCCGAAACCTCTCACTCTTTGAGAGGAAAACCCAAACAAATTATTCTTATAGAACCTTCATTTGACAAACACCAAGACCATGACAAAGACCTTTGACACTAGAGCCCTTCCAAGACCAAGTCACAAGCCTCCTCGTCAACCTTAGATCAACACTGCTCTTCCTCTTCCTCTCCTCGATTTCATTTCAAAATTTCGGCCTCTTCTTGTAGGTTTGCCAACCTTTTGCTTCACAATAGAAACCCTAGATCAACCTTTTGATCTTTGAATAGTCTCCTTTTGGAGGGAGACTCCTTTTTCTTCTACTCTGCTTCCTTCAGCGAAGTCTTCACCCAATCTAGTTCACTTTTATACCACTGTAATCTTCGGCCTCCCTTTGCCAACTTCGGATCTGCAATCTTTGCATGTGTGAGGGTAGACTAGCCCAAAAATAGTCCACAACGATGACACTATTTTCGTTATCCTTTCTTCTTCCTTTGTTGATGTTAAGGCTCCTTCTAGAGTGATTATCGCACTTGGTTATCTCAGATTTTCTTGAATGATTTGTTGTTTTCCAAATAACGCCGAGCACTGCTATATATAGTGGTTTGTCCATGACTTTTAGGTCTACATGATCATTGGAGTAGGCCGACTTCATCTTTCTAGAATAATCCCTTTCATTGTAGGTCGACTTGAGAGAGGACTAGTGACAAGGTCTTGGAGAGTGAATTACAAAAACAAAATACATGACAATGACTCTCTAGACTTTTATGACTAGATGAAAAAATCCCTAAGGGCTCACAATGGGAGCCTTCACTAAAAATAAAATATCTTGCTCATGAAACCCATGATGCAAACATTACAATAATTTATTTTTCTTCTTTACATCTTTTAAATAAATTCACAATTACATGTCATTATGAAGACCAAACTTAGTTACACTTTTCAACACTTCGTCTTAACTAGGGAGGTATTCATAATGGTATTTGGACATTCTCAATCTGATGAATTACTCATAAGAAGAATCAGATTGGTAACCCATCTGTATAACATCATATGAACCAACATTGTCACATAGCAAAGCCTTGACTAACAGTTCTATCTCTCTACAAGATCTGAGCTCAACGCTGGCGAGAACGATGATTCATAGACACCTTTATCATTGTCTCTCTCAAAACATACCCCACCCAGGTTCTCAGGGTGTGTTCCACTAGGACTATTCTTATCTTGGATTCCCAGTTCTCAAAGAATATCGGTCTTCTACGACTACTCTTATTTTGGATGCCTTAACTCATCTTCAAAGAGCATCAAATGCCAAATGTTTACCCAATTCACCATTTTGTCTTCCCAAGTGAAGACAAGAATGATGTCTCTATCTCTTCCTCTTAATTAGGGAGGACGTATCTATTCCAATAAGGAATGTACTCATTCCTACAAAAGGAATGTACCTAAGCTCCCTCTTGGCTTAGGGATTTTCCAAGTTTCTTTCAAGTAAGAAACTTGTTTCCAGGCTCCCTCTTAATTAGGGACCTACAACAACTCCTTAGGTGGAGATGAATAGGCAATCAACTGCTTGAAGAGCTCCTTTACTTGATGTTGTTGTCACTTGCTGCTAAACATGTTTTCAGCTCTCAAAAGGGTGAGAAATAGCAGAAAAGTTTGCAGCCATTTACCAAACCATGAAATGACTCAGAGCTAAATCGACCCCTCTATTGGATAGTGCTCAAAATAAGCTTTCCAGTGGGATGCAAAAGTCCAAAAATGGACTTCTGGAACAGAAGTTAGAGCAGATTGAAGCTGCCATTTGAAAGCCAGAAAACAAAGAGAAAAAGACCAAGGGTAAGGCTCATCAAAAATCACAATCGGAGCTTATTGAAGCACAATCGGGGAAGACAGTGAAATCTGTGATCAACGATTGCCAATATCGCGGATCAGAGTTTCAAGGAACACTCTATCGACGATCGGAGGTCTTGGTAGCGACAAATGAGTAGGCAATCGAAGGTTTGGGGGGAATTGACATATCGAAGATCGCAAGCACTGGAGGGTACAACCAAATACGACGTCATGAAATCACCGAAGGTCGATAACATTAAAACTCGCTGAGATTCGGGCCTCTAGTGTTAAAACGTCGGATAGGATCGATTGCGATTAACAAAAAAAATTAGCTGCAAAACCAGAGAAGGACGGGCCTTTTCTCTCTCCTCCAACACGCGACGTGGCGGAATACCATTGGTCTCGATGAATCTATATGACCACTGACGTCAACATGATGTGGTGGCACGGAGGACATGCGGCACGCAGATCTGACATTTTCAAGGGTCCAAAGAGGGCATATTCGGGTGACACGTGTCACCACTCACAAGGTGACACGTGGCAGAGGATGACATCACATCGGAGATCACAAATTGACGTTCGCAAGTTGAGACATGCTGTTATATTAAAGTTGAAGCCTCGATTGTGATTCGTCGATAAAAGGAAACGAAGTAAACTTCGAAACGGGAACTATAAACTCAAAACGAGAACTCTATCAAAAAAACCCCAAAAAAATATGAAAAATAGTGCTAAAAACGAAAAGTGTTCACGCTGAAATAACACTTCTCTTTTTAAGTGTAAATTTTCAACTTGTTTTAAAAATGAAAACCATTTTTTTTTATGCAAAAACCACAATTTGAGTATATTTTGGTTTTATATTTTAAATGTTTTTAATTTTAATTGAAGAATTTTTGGGTATCTTTTGTAATTTTTTTTTTTTTTTGGTTATAATTCCAAATTTTAAGATTTTTTTTTTGTAATTCCAATTTCTTTTATGGTTTACCAGATAATTCTTTTTTTTACATTTTTTTTGGAAATATATATATTTTTATTATTTATTTCTTTATATTTTTTTTTAGTTTTTTAATTCATATCTTGTATAAGTTAATTTTTTTGCCGTAGTCTACCAAAGGAATTCCCTGAAAAGTTATGGGAATTTCGGGGTATATTTAGAGAAAATCCGGCAAGGATAGTTACAACTGTTAAACTTCAAAATTTTAGGTGTCCTTGAGGTTTTTGATAGTGCTGAATCCATTTCCACCATCAAAAACACGATTCAAACACTGTCTCTACATGATTTTTGAAAGTTTTTTGCTCAGATTCCGGTCACTTTTTGTCGTCCGGGCAATTCCTTCGCCTCGTTAGACGACTCCAATTTTTTTTATTTTTATTTTTATTTTTTATTTCTTTTGTTAATTTTTTTCTATTTTTATTTTATATATATATATATATTATGTCCTGTTATTTTTTTGAAACTTTTTTTGTTTTGTTTTTTTTTTCATTGTTTTAATTTTTAATTTTATGTTTTTATTAGTCTTTTGAAATTTTAATGTTTTTGGGAGCCATGATAAAATCTTTTATGCCATTATTTCAAAAAATGAATAATATATATTGGTTTAAAAATACTAATAGTTGTTTATTTTTAAAAATCGTAAATTATATATTTGTTTAAAAAATTTAAATGTTTGTTTTTTAAATAGTAAATATATTTTAAAAAAATTAAATGGTTTTTTTAAATGGAAAACATATATTGTTTTTTTTATTTTTATTTTTTTATTAAATTTAAATTTAAAAAATATATATATTTCTTTAAATTTAATTATTATTATTATTATTTTTTAATTTGAGTATATTTTGGTTTTTTAGGTTTTTTTTAATGTTTTTAATTTTAATTTTAATAGTTTTTTGTTGTGTATTTTTTTTTTTTTTTTTTTTTTTTTTTTAATTTTCTATTTTAATCTTCTTCTTTTTTAGCTTTTTGTTAATTTTTTTTTATTTAATTTTGTAGTTTTTTAAATTTGTTTTTGTTTTTGTTTTGTTTTGTTTTGTGTTTTTTTCTAAATTTTTTATGGTTTACCATATAATTTTTTTTACATTTTTTAATGTTTTTTTGCCTTTTTATTTTATTTTATTTTTATTTATTTTTTTAATTTTTTTTTTTTTTATATTTGTTTTTTTAAGTAATCAACATTTAAAAAAAGAAAAATAAGACAACTAGAAAATTTGTTAAGTAGTCATGATTTCAAAAAAAAGGACAATTTTTTTTTAAAGTGTCAAAAAATGTGACATTTAAAAAAACATATTCACACTTAATACACTAAAAAATTTAAAGTATAAAAAATAAGCTCTATAAAAAAAGGTTGATGTTGTATCAACACGTTTGAAAATTAGCATGAAAATCACTAATATTTAAAAATAATTATTATATTTGATACAAATAAAATTTAAAATGTCAAAAATATGCTCCGAAAAAAAAAGGTGTATTATGCATCATCACTTTTCAAAATCGGTTAATTTTTTTGCTACCTCAATGAAAAGCCTAATCGTATCAGTTCCCATTTCAAAGTTTACATTGTTAGGGCCTTCGATGCAGGGGTTAGCCGGTCACATAAGCTGCCAAAGATCCAAGGGCTTAATGTAAAGGCAATCAATGATCACAAGTTTCAGGAGGATGCACCAAAGGACATTGAAAGGAAGTCGTTGATTTGCCGACCTCCGATATTTAGCTGAGCCCCAGGTCACAGCGAGATCTATGAGCTCTGATACACTTGTATTCACTGCTTCACAGGGCATATATGGCTCCGATAAGCATAGTACAGAGCTTTGAAGGCTAATGGGTCGACAACTGAAGTATTAAATGAAGGGATGGTGCAGCGGCAAATCAATATGGGGGGACTCATGAAGATTAATGGTTCAACATGGATCTCCACTTAATCGTAAATATAAAGCATTGCCCCGTTAAACTCTGGTTCTGCTCTGTGACAAGCAAACATAGTTGATCACTATCAGCTACAGAGAGTGGGGAAGTTGGGAAATTAAGATGAAAGCGACGGGAATGATCGAGCATCAAGAAAGGCACATCATGGCAGAGTCGTGGCCTGATTAGGGGCCTTCACAGGTACCACAGGACGATAACTTCCTCAATCATCTTTTCATTTTCCTTTTCTTTTCATTATTTTGTAATTTTTGTTTCTTTTTCAAGAAAGGAATCAAATCCTTGGAAATCATTTTGGGCAGTAGAGCTATCGCAGGCCGAGGCAACTAGTCCATCGGATCGCTGGCCCTTGGCTGAGATATTTTGTAACTGTAAATTCAGAGCTTCCCCTCTTCTTATAAATAGGGGGGAGAAACACTTAATATAGGTTCCATAATTCTGCACTTGCGGTGGTCCAAATTATTTGGTTCCAATTTGGTTCTAATTGCTTGTTCATGAGGGACTTGAGTTGTAGATTGCTGAATGTAAATGGACTGGTGAATGAGACTCATTTTGAGGATTAATGAAACTCTTTGGTGATTCCAATCATGGCAATGCACAATATGTTTTCCCCTCTGTAATCTCATTCCATATATGTTTTTCTTTCTCTAAAATAGTGTGATGAAGCTGCCAGTTTCTCCCTTGTTCATGATTGTATATTTGTTACCAAGTAGCAACAGTACCTGTGTTAGCTACAAATTTACTTAAGTCCCTGCAATATGCACATATTTGCTTGAGATTTTGGATACAAATGTGCCCATGAGTATATGGCTTGAAACCTTGACTAGCATTCCACTCCTGTCGCTCTTTCATCTCCTCCCTCTTCCATATTTTTGCTGGAACATTGTGGCTTAGGATTCTGCATTGTAATCAGCCCTACGCACCAATTTCCCTCCTCTCTTTCCTCCTCTTCACTTTACTGCAACGTTAATATTAAGCTTCCTGTTGTTGTGTGTTGGCCACCAGAACCAGACATTCCTCTTTAAGGTTGGCCCGATTTCCCCCCTGAACACTTGGATCCATGTATTGGCTTGAGTTTACCTTCATGAAGGTTTGATTGAACCAAGCCCCCATTTTATTATCGTTTTCAAACTACGTGACAATTGGAGTGCAACCAAAAGCCCCTCTTGAAAATATTCCATGCACTCCTCTACCTAAGATGACCTAGGTACTGGTCTACAATCAACCCAAAGGCCTTCTCTAGGAAGCTTTCTATGTCACCCGAAGCACTTGTGCTACGGGTGCTGTTAAAAACGACAACATCTTTCTAGCTCTGTTGCCAGGGAACAAATTATAATATTTTTCCTTGGTACGACAAATGTTTACATTCCCTCTGTTAAGTGAGCAAGGGAAGTGTGGGTTGAAGATCTCTCACCTTGACGACTCCACTTTTTCAATCTTACAGTAAACATCTTGGCGACTCCATTGTCCATATCTCTGTTTGATCATCCTAGCTTTCAAGCAGCCTCATACTCACTTTGATGATAAAGGAGCAGAAAACTTTCCCTACCTTTGAACCCAAAATCAACCACCTAGGAAGGTTTTCAAAATGACCATTCCTGCATTCCTGGCCAACCAATTTGCGCCATTGGATTTTTCTTCTATTGCTGGTTATCCCAATCATGTCCCTCCATTTCATGAATGGAATACCTATTTGCCCAAATTCAGTGGGAACACAGATAGAAGGCCTGACCAACACCTCAAAGATTTTGATGAATGCATGGAACAACAGGGCATTATTTTTGAAGATGCACAAATGAAATTGTTCATCTACTCTTCAGAAGACGATTTTAGAATATGGTGCAGAGTAATACATCGTGGCAGCATATCTTTATTAAAATGTTTTCATATATCATTTCATCATTATTGCAAAAGATTATATTCGTTATAAGAAGAATTTCGGCGTAAATCACTGTTGGCTGCTCGAATGGTTTATTTATTAAACAGTCGAGTACCACATTAAATTGTCAACCCGGGAAAGTCCTTTTGTCTCAAAGGTGACCTCGTACTGTATGCACTTAATTCTAAAAGTATTAAAAGCTGTAGTATAAATAAATCTACTTTTTATCAAACCCTTACTCTGTGTTACAACAATTATGATCTATTGCAGAAATGAAATAAAAACAATGAACTAAAGGTAACAAATCTGCTGAAAGAAATGATGGTTGTTTTGTAACAGAGGATCAGGACCCTATCCTCAGAGTAAGGATGTTCAGCACCTGCCCTTGTGATCAATTTGCCAATGCACACTACAATCCCTAATCACCGGTGACACACTCTTTTACAGTGCCAATTGATTAAGAAGACAGAGTATCAGCAAAGGGAAATATCAGAAGCAATGCCACACAGAAGTCACACGCACACTCAAAAGAAAAGAAATGGGTGAATCTTGTGAAGAAGGTGGGCCCTGTCCCTCTCACAAGATTCCCCAGGACACATATACTAAGTAAAAATGCTTAGAACAATGTTTTATTCATCTGCCAAAATGTCAAGTTACAATAAAGGTTTAGACTTGCTCTGTAATACAGTACCCTTGTTACCCCCCTTCCCTAATGTAGATGTCTCCTCTTTATAGAGGAGACATCTATTACAATAGATTGTCGTTACCCGTTTAGTTGACCCTTTTGTACAAAAATAAGAAATGTTGTTACAACAGTATGTAATTTTATCATATCGGATCCTTTTGCTGTTGCACAACTGACAGATTTCGACCGTCCCTTTGAGATCCTCGTACAATCCTTGGTTGTTCCACCATTGTTGCTGATCTGGTGAATCTTAAATGTTCCCGTAAAGCTCTCGTGCTGCTCCTGGTGTTCCAATATCTGCGACTGTGTTTTGTCAATTTTGGACAGTCGTTGATCATGCTATATCATCATCTACAACGTATTGTTCTGTCCGCTTTAGACGGTTACTGCTCCTGCTGGGCAATTGTTGTTCTAGATGTCTCGGCCATTTGCAAAATGAGGATTTACCCGGTTCAGTCAGTTGTTGTTTCTGGTATGGCAGCAACTGCGCAGTTGCTGTTTCTGGTGTTCCAGAAACTGTGAATTATAATTCTGCAGGCTTTAAACAACTTAGTCAACTTCCAAGGATTAATTATAAAGATAACATGAATATGTGTTGAATAATTAAACTTATAGTAATGAGGAGAGTTACTTCATACCTTTGGAATAATCATGTCAAAATGTTGTCAAGGCTTTCAACTTATGGGCTAAAGAGGGTAATATAATAACAAAATACAAGGTCAATAGTAGACAATATGGAGTCCTAGCATCCCCCCAGCTGAAATGGTTGCATGTCCTCATGCAACGTTTATTCTGAATCGGAGTCGGAATACTGGGATGAAGAGTGTAAGTTGTTGATACAGTAGCTAAAGAAGGTGTTGTCCATCTTATTTCTGAACCCACAGACATTCTGTATTTGCTGCCATACTGCCACCTCCTCCTTTTTGGTCAGTTTGTAATGAGCCTTGTACTGCTGACCAGGTATCCACAAGAGCGGAAAATGAAAACAATACCCAATCCACTTTTTAGCACACTGTTCCATACATCTGACATAATGGGGTATTCGTGACATTGCTACTGGAAGATTGAGGGGATTGTAAGGATGATATTCCTGTCTCTCTTTCGGACAATGCTCCCAAAATAAATTGTTTGCTTTGATGGCCAGATCTCCCTTTGTTTTCACATAATGCTGGCAGTCCTGTAAGACTGTTGTTTGTAGTTGCCTCATATGATCAAGCATGCCAGGTTTAGTCAGATTCTGTTGATGTTGTGCAATAAAGAGGGCTGCATTCCGTGGTTCACTTCAAATCCAGAGGAGACAATTCTGCTCATTATGTGTCGCAGACATAAAAGCATTTTTCCAGGTGAGTTGGTTGGCAAGGAAAGAGATGAAATCCCTTATTTGGATATTGCCAGCGATGGGGAGTATATTCATCACTCTATCTTCAGGCATAGCCTCATTGTGAAGATAGAGTTCACAGAGCAAATTTTGATCATTATTTGGTGCTTCTGTGAATGTTTCAATAAATTGATCAGGTCTAGCAACTTGATAAGGTCTTCCATCTTTGATTGCCTTTATTTGTAAGAACGCTAAGCGTTCTCTTAAAAATGCTGCATAGTTGAAAGAGGGTTTTCTTGTAGCCAGTACCCTCTGGACCAAGTCAAAGATATTGGACAGCCTTTCTTTTAATTTCCTGTTTTCTTTGCGTTGAGCTCGGAACTGTTCAAGTGCATCCCAATTTTTGTATGCATAGCTGAACCAGGTTGACTTTTGCTGTTGGAATGCTTTCCCTTGTGAAAGCTCATATTCTGTTCTCCATGTATCCTTTAGTTCTTGAAAACTAAAGGTCTCAGTATGAGCATTGCTGACACTGGGAGATTCAGTCTGTGTAAAGGCATCAGTAAAGGATTTCTGTTCTGTAATGGTTCGGGTAGGCCGGGGTGGTTTTATATCCTCCTCTACAATTCTTGAGGGGCCTGCTGGTTCTTGTGTAGCAGCAGGTTGTTCTGTTTCTTGTTTTGCCATTCTTAGAGGGCCTGCTGGTTCTTGTGTAACAGCAGGTTTTTCTGTTTTGACTACAACAGGGGGAGTTTGTGAGCTGGTTCCAGTCATCAGAACTTCGACTATCTTGTATCCTGCTTGAGTGTAAAGCTCACCACACTCACTGCACATATATTCATTGTATTGGCTCTTTTCGGCTGCAGAGGCTACCCGTGCTAAGGTGTGCAGATTGAATTCATTTTGATAAGATTCCTTAACCATTATTATCTCCTGTTGATAATCCTTAATTTGAGACTTTAAAAACTCAATTTCTTCCTGCAGGGAGGCTAAAGTGGGCGGGGCTTGTGTATCTGCAGATTCAAGTGGAGGCGGGGGTTGTTGTTCATCATCAATTTGATCATTGGCGTCCCCAACAGGTGGTTCTTGTGTATCACCTATTGGGTCAGTGGCTGGTTCTTGTGTATCAGCCACATGCAGGTCATTATCTTCTTGTTCCCCAACAGGTGGTTCTTGTGTATCACCTGTCGGGTCAGTGGCTGGTTCTTGTGTAACAGCCACTTGCCCAATATCATCTTGGGTGTCTATTTTGGATTTTTCGGCAGCTGGTTCTTGTGTAGCAGCTGCCTCTTTTGAAGAAAATAATGTCACAAAACTGTCAATTCTCTGCATTTCAGCCGCAGAGGGTGAGGGAGATGAATGCTCAGGGCTTGTTAGGATGCAGGATTTTAGGATGATGGGTGGAGAACTAGGGGTAATGGTTTCAGTTGCTACAGACGATCCTGTTCGTCGTCTTGGTAAGGAGACAGGAAAATCAGTGATTTTTCTCTTGCCACTCCTTTCTTTTAAAATAGGAGAACTATCGGCAATAACAGCTTCTTTAAGTGAAGCCCTGGTTCTTCTTCTTTTTGGTGGGGTTACAATTTCCTGCTGCTTTTTCCTTTTGCGAAAGATGATGGGTTTATTATCATCGGAATCATCAGTGGAAATATGGAGTACAGGGGTGGATGGTTGAGCTTCATTGGGGGATGGGGTCCTCTGCAGGGGTGTTTCTGCTGCTGATTGTTGATTTTCAGCCGCCTGTTGGGAAATTTCTTGGGATATTTGCTCTGATTGTTGGGGAATTTCCTGGGGTATTTGCTCTGGTTGTTGGGGAATTTCCTGGGGTATTTGCTCTGGAGGATTAACGAGGGGGGGTGGGTGGTTTAGAGCAAAGCCTCTATTTATCAAAAGTTGGGCTAAGCGATGGTGTTTCAGGGAAAGGAGCTGATGCTTTGCATTTACAGTATAACGTGACATATTTTTTAGACAACCCAATAGATAATAAGGCATATTTATTAACTGACCATGCCTCAAATGATTAAACAAAACGAAGTCGTGTTGGTAAATTACATGATAACGACCTTCGCATGTCAAATATTTCTTAACGAACTCCGCGACCTTTGGCCATGGTGGTGGCAGTGACCGAAGTGCGACCCCTCTGCCTTTGGCTTCAACATGTTCGCCTGGTAGGAGAAAGTTTTGTTGTGCATTCAGAATAAGATGTTTTCTACTAAACCAGTGCGTACCATTGGTTGGTAACCCGGAGACTTGGGCTATAGCTTCTTCTGTCACCGGAATTTGCACTCCCTGGACGATGGAAAATCCTTCTCTTAAGTTGCATGCGAACTCTAGAACTTGTTGTGAGTTAAAATCCGGCAGTCTTCTGAAATATTCTACCCATCCTGCTTGAAGAAAAATCTGATAGGCTTCCGGGTAGAGTTCCAGCAATGCTGTTGAACCAGGTTCATACGTAATTAGATTTCCTCCCATATTTGCTAGTTCAGACACAAACACAGTACAGAGCCGAGTAGCCGAGATCGAGACAGAGTAAACCGTTGCAAATGAGGTTATGACACGGTACAGTAGAGTCGAGGTGAGTTAGATACTACCGGGAGAATTAGGGGCTGTGGTGGTTGACGTGTTTTGTTATTATAACAATATTTTGGTAATCCCCCCAAATCTACGACCAAATGATCTGATTGGTAGTACAATGATTTTGGTAGTCGTATCAACATCTCCACATTAACTATAATTTAATACCCACACTTAAACATGCCTACCTTTATATTTACCTTTAGTTGTTTGCGTCATAAAGTCTTATCTTGTCTTTTGCTGGATCAATAATAATTAAAAAGGGTCTAAACTTATAAAAATACGGGCGGTCTTTATTATTGGCAGGAAGTGGTAATGGGGAAATGTAATTATCGGGGTGCATGACTGGTTCCTTTGATGATGAATGATGTGTTCCATTAGAATAATGGTTCATTTTTTGGGAACACAAATAAGGAGGTTGATAAAAAAAATGAAAAAGATTGGTGTTAAGCATTAGAATATAGTGTTTCGGCAACGGGGAATGGTGTTGCAACGGAAAGTGGTGTTGCAGCAACAGGAAAATGGTGTTGCAACGGGAAGTGGTGTTGCAGCAATGGGAAAATGGTGTTGCAACGGGAAGTGGTGTTGCAGCAACAGGAAGTGGAAAGTGGTGTTGCAGCAACAGGAAAATGATGTTGCAACGGGAAGTGGTGTTGCAGCAACAAGAAGTGGAAAGTGGTGTTGCAGCAACAGGAAAATGATGTTGCAACGGGAAGTGGTGTTGCAGCAACAGGAACTGGTGTTGCAGCAACGGGAAAATGGTGTTGCAGCAACAGGAAAATGGGAGAGAAACGATTTATGATCTGAAAGATGTTCCCAGGCTGCAAAGTGATTCTTTTGGAATTTTCGTTCTCAGTGATCCTCCGAAACTAAAATCTGCAAAATAATTAATTGTAACATGGCAACACTTGACAGGGATTATTAGTTTGAAAAAGAATCTAATCTAAAAATAAATACATAAATAGGAAATTAAGTGCATTGAGGGATAGCAGACTCCCCCAAAAAGGCATAGTGTATCTCTGTCATGCAAGTGGCTTTGAAATCTTCCTTAGAAATAGGCCGTTGATACAAACGGAGTCGATACCCATTCACTAATAATGGTGTTCTGCTATCATCAATCATTAGGAGTCTGATTGTTCCATTTGGAAAAATAACATCTACTTCATAAGGTCCTAGCCACCTTGTTCTTAATTTCCCTTGAAAGTTTTCAAAACGAGAGTCGTATAGTAAGGCCCAGTTACCTTTTTGGAACTGCTTATGGTTAATAATTTTGTCATGCCACCTAGTTCTTTGCTGTTGTATCATGGTTGTCTGATGGATGGCATCCAATCTTTTTTCATCCAATTCCTGAAGCTGCTGCAACCTGGCTGTTTGTGCATCTATCAAATCAAGGTTAACAGCTAAAGCAGTCCTTAAGGTTTTAATCTCAAATTCCACAAGAAAAACAACATTTTTACCATATACTAATTCATAGGGTGAAAAACCGGTAGTATTTCTCCAAGTGGTTCTGTAAGCCCATAATGTCTCAGGAAACCTTTGAAACCAATCCCTCCTATTCTCTTTGACTGTCTTTGTTAAAATGGCTTCTATGACTTTGTTTGTACTTTCTACTTGCCCATTTGCTTGGGGGTGATAAGGTGTAGTCATCTTATGCTTAATGTGATATTTCTGGAGCATATATTTGAAGCCATGAGAATTAAAAGGAGGTCCTCCATCTGTGACTAGCTCTCTAGGCAAACCAAACCTAACAAAGATTTCTTCAAATAAAAAATTTAACACAGATTCTTCATTAGCTTTGATAAGTGCCTTAGCTTCTACCCACTTAGTCATATAATCTGTGCAAACCAGTATATAAACTCTTTGATTGGATGGAGGATTGATGGGACCTATAAAATCTAGCGCCCATCTTTCAAAAGGTTCAAGTATTACCTGGGGATTAAGAGGCATTTCATCCCTATGATTAGGCTGGCCCATTCTCTGACAGCTATCACAAGCCTTGACATATTTCCTTGCATCCTTAAAAAGTGAGGGCCAATAGTAACCCATTCTGAGAACTTTATGTGCTGTCCTTTTGTCTGCAAAATGCCCTCCACAAGGGCCATCGTGGCAAGCCTTTAGTATATCATAAATTTCATCTTCTCTGATGCATCTTCAAATTTCCTGATCAAGTCCTGTATGAAAGAGACACCCACTTATCCAGTTGTACCTAGCACTTTGCTGAACGATCTTCCTTTTCTCTCTGTGCGATAGATGTGATGGTAGTTTTCCTGCAACTAAATAATTGGCAATGTCTGCATACCAAGGTGAGTGAGCAGATACTGCAAATAAATATTCATCAGGAAAAGAATCATCTACTGGAATGTTTTCATCAATCTTTAATCGAGAAAGAAAATCAGCAACTACATTTTCTTTACCTGGCCGATCTACAATTGTGATATCAAATTCTTGTAATAATAATAACCATCTGGTAACTCAAGCATTTGTAACTGATTTGTTCATTAAATATTTAATGGCCGAGTGATCAGTGTGCACAAAAGTAGTATAGCCGGTAATGTAATGTCGAAACTTGTTAATAGCATAAATGACTGCTAAGAATTCTTTCTCGGTGACTGTATAATTAAGTTCAGCAGGGGTCATATTTTTACTAATAAAATAGATTGCATAGGGAAGATTGTTCTCTTCTTGACCCAAGACAGCTCCTATTGTAGAGTCTGAAGCATCAGAGGATATATGAAAGGGCAGTGCCCAATCAGGTCCTCTTAAAATGGGAGCTGTAGACAATTGATGTTTGAGTTCATTAAATTCTTTTTGACAATCATCAGTCCACTTAAATTTTAGCATTTTTCATAAGTAACACAAACAAGGGAGAAGCTATTTTAGAAAAATCTTTGATAAATCTTCTATAATATCCAGCATGTCCTAAAAAACTTCTTACATCAGTTTGTGTTTTTGGGATAGGCAAAGTCTGAATTACTTGTACCTTAGCTGGATCAACTTGAATTCCTAGGAATGAAATGAAGTGTCCTAAAAAAATACCTTGATTCATCATCATATGACATTTTTCAGTACTTAAGGAAGATGTGCTTCTATACACCTTTTAAGTACTTTTTCAAGATTTTGTAAGGCATCTTCAAAAGTCACACCATAAAGAGTAAAGTCATCCATAAATATCTCTAAGGAATCATTATGCATATCAGAAAAAATTCCTATCACTGCCCTTTGAAATGTTGCTGGGGCATTACATAGTCTAAATGGAAGAACTTTATAGGCAAAAGTTCCCCAGGGGCTAGTAAAAGTGGTCTTGTCTTGATCTTGGGGTGCAATCTTGATCTAATTATAACCACTAAACCCATCCAAAAAGGAAAAGAATCTCTTGCCTGCCAAATTATCTAGTACCTGATCAATAAATGGTAAGGGAAAATGATCTTTCTGAGTAGCCTTATTCAGAGCTCTATAGTCCACACATACTCTCCATTTTCCATTTTTCTTAGGTACTATCACTAATGGTGAAACCCATTCGCTATCAAATATAGGATATATGAATCCTGCATTCAACAGTTTTTGAAGTTCCTCTTTCACAATTTCCCTTAGATTGGGATTCATTCGTCGTTGGGGTTGGCAGACTGGGCGGGATCCTTCTTTAATATAAATTCGGTGAGTACATAATTCTTGAAGAAATTCCCTTCATATCTGTGTAATCCCATGAAAATGCTTGTTTATTTTCGTGGAGTAACTTCATTAACTGTTGTGTTTCAGCATCTGTTAGGTTAGGGTTTATATTTAATGTTTTGCCAGGCTCGATTTCGACTGCTATACTTTTGGAGGGAGTGTCAGCTAATGTGCAAGACAAGTTTTTAGTTTTAAGATTCTGCTGTGATTCAGATTCCAAGATTGCAGTCAAGTGGTCATGTAATTCAGAGTTAACCGAAGAAGGTTCAGAAATAAAACTACTAATTAATTCATCTTCGGTCGAATTTTTAAAAGTTAGGGCTTGTCCGACAGTCAAAATGGGTTGAATTTCATCATCCTCATAATCTAACCATACTGAATTGTCATTGTTAATCATAGGTGTGGCATGAGGGTACAGAGTAAGCTGCTTGGTTTCAGATCCATTAGAGATTGTCATTGATCCTGACCTACAGCTGATGAAGGCATCTGCTGTAGCCAGCCAAGGTCTTCCTAAAATCAATGGATGACCCCCCAACTTATTTTTGGTCTGTAATACGACAAAATCAGCTGGGTAGTTCCAAGATTCTACTGAAATTATCAGGTCTTCAATGACTCCTTCTAGTTTAATTGTGGAGCGGTCAGCCAGTTCTAGAATGGTTGGGGTTTCCCTAATAAATTTTTTTAACTGCAATAAGTGTTGTTTCAAGTGTCATGATGTTTATTGCAGCACCGAGATCTACCAGAACTCTAGAAACAAAGGTTTTACCAACCTGGACTGTAACTGTAGGGTGACCAGGGTCACCATACAGGGGGGTTTTTTTCTGACATGAGAGCAACTAGATCACCCATCACATGAACTGTGAGGGGGTCTTTAGCTTTTCTTCCAGGTTTCTTAATACAAATATCTTTAATAGTTCTAGCATAAATCGGTACATCTCTTAATGCTTGTAAAAGTGGAATTTTAACATACAAATTCTGTAATTCTCCTAACAAATTAAAAGCAGGTGGCTCAAGAGTTTTGGTAAGAGCCAAACGTTCAGGGAATGGTGGCTCTGCTGCTTCAGCAGTCTTTTTATAAGATGTTTCAACTGTTTCGACATTATTATTAGAGGATGATTCAACTGTTTCAGCATTAGATGATTTTTCTTTTCCGATTTCTTCTTTATCTGAATCAGAAGTGATGTCATCAATAATGGCTTCCAGTATTCTTCCTGAGCGTAAATGAATGTCATTGCATTGCAGAGGGGAAACTAGTTGGTTTTGAACATCAACTACTTGCAGAGCTTTATTATTATTCGGGTTGGGGTTAGGTTGTACAGGGAGCTGAGGTCTTATTATCTGATTATTAGGTGGGGCATTTGATGGTAAGGAAAGAGTTTGTTGATATTGAGGTAATTGGTTTGGAAATGGGATCTGTGGAGCTGTCCAACTTGGGTTCCATTGATAGGGTTGCTGAAAAGCCCAGGGATTCCACATTGTGGGATCAACAAAAGGAGGATTCAGTTGCTGCATGGGTGGGAAATTCATCTGATTGAAGGGTGGATACTGCATTTGATTGAAGGTTGGGTAATTTGCTTGAAAAGGAGGATGATTATTCCAACGACTAAATGGCATGTTAGAATTCATACCTTGTCCTCGTGGTTGCCATTGTCTTCTCTATGTGAGGAGGTACACTGCTTCAGCTTCCTCTTCGGTTGGCTGCAGTGCTGCTTTTATTCCTGGTAGAGAAGGGCATTGTTGGGTCTCATGGTCCTTTTCACAGATAGTGCAAATTGGTACCTTGTCCAGGGGACATTCCCTTAGTGGGTGTTTCTCCCTGCATTTAGAGCAGAAAATAGCTAGAGCGGCTTCTGCTTCTGCCTGCTTCTTTTTAACCTGCAAGGTATCAATTTGTGAAGCAAAAGAGCTTAACATTTCAGTTTTAAATTCTTCAATTAAGTTACCTATTTCGGCCCGTGTTGCTCCTCCACTTGCTGATTTCTGGACTCTTGAATACGTATTGTCCTTGCTCCTTGGTCTGCTTGCTGCTCCTCTTGAACATCTTTTACAGAGATCAATAATCTCATCATAGGATTCCTTAGATATGTCTCCTTTCCCAAGCATGTTTAACATATCTAAGCAATCATCCCGTACCCCTCTTAGCAGTGTTGATTTAAGAATATCCTTACTCATCTCAGGATGATCAGATCGCTGTAAGTTATATTGTAATCTTTCCACAAAGTCTTCTAGACTTTCGTCCTCTTTCTGAGTCATCTTGAATAATTCCTCCTTTCTTTCTCTTGTTCGACAATAGTCTTGGTATTTAGCCAAAAATTTCTCCTTCATCTGATCCCATGTTGTAATCACATGAGCTCCCAGGCTCATGAACCATCTTAATGCATTCCCTTTTAATGTAGCTGGAAACAATTTTAATTTGAGCAGAGTTAATATAGTCATAGCTTCTACACAGTATATCGAATTCAAAAAGAAATTCATCAGGATCTTCTGTGGATAACCCATGGAAGTTGGGTAATGCTGAAAGAGGGATATTCTTCATAGGAGTTGCACCTCTGGGGAGGTCTCCAATGGGGAATTCCAGGGTAGAGAGAGAATTTTCTCCCCTTCCCTCTATTCTGCGTCCTCCACTAAAAAGTCCTTCATTGTTATCCTCCATTGGTTGTTTCCCTGATGCGCTTGCTCGGTCTTCAGAGTTTTCTGTTGGGATTTCAATGTCCTACATTGGTTCCTCCACCTTAACTTCCTCTATTGGTTGTTTTGTTGGTCGTTCGTCTTCTTCCTCCGGTTCCTCAGTGTATTCTGATGGTTCTAGAACCCTCTCTGGCCCCACTACTTCCTCTGTCTGAAAATCAGTCTGAGAAGAGTGTTGGATCTGTGGCCTCCGAGAGCTTATCCTCTGGGATGTTTCAGATTTTGAAATAATATCGTCAATAAAAGTTTTTCTTCCTCCTCCTTTGCCTTTGCCGCCTGAATGGTTAACCTTCTTGCGTCCTCTCATGCATCCTGCCTTTCTAAAAGAAAGAAAAATATGTTAATACCTTTAAAATTTTCAGTCGCCTTCCCCGGCAACGACGCCAAAATGTTGGCTGCTCGAATGGTTTATTTATTAAACAGTCGAGTACCACATTAAATTTTCAACTCGGGAAAGTACTTTTATCTCAAAGGTGACCTCGTACTGTATGCACTTAATTCTAAAAGTATTAAAAGCTGTAGTATAAATAAATCTACTTTTTATCAAACCCTTACTCTGTGTTACAACAGTTATGATCTATTGCAGAAATGAAATAAAAACAATGAACTAAAGGTAACAAATCTGCTGAAAGAAATGATGGTTGTCTTGTAACAGAGGATCAGGACCCTATCCTCAGGGTAAGGATGTTCAGCACCTGCCCCTGTGATCAATTTGCCAATGCACATTGCAATCCCTAATCACCGGTGACACACTCTTTTACAACGCCAATTGATTAAGAGAACAGAGTATCAGCAAAGGGAAATATCAGAAGCAATGCCACACAGAAGTCACACGCACACTCAACAGACAAGAACTGGGTGAATCTTGTGAAGAAGGTGGGCCCTGTCCCTCTCACAAGATTCCCCAGGACACAGATACTAAGTAAAAATGCTTAGAACAATGCTTTATTCATTTGCCAAAATGTCAAGTTACAATAAAGGTTTAGACTTGCTCTGTAATACAGGTACCTTGTTACCCCCTTCCCTAATGTAGATGTCTCCTCTTTATAGAGGAGACATCTATTACAATAGATTTTCGTTACCCGTTTAGTTGACCCTTTTGTACAAAAATAAGAAATGTTGTTACAACAGTATGTAATTTTATCATATCGGATCCTTTTGCTGTTGCACAGCTGACAGATTTCGACCGTCCCTTTGAGATCCTCGTACAATCCTTGGTTGTTCCACCATTATTGCTGATCTGGTGAATCTTAATTGTTCCCGTAAAGCTCTCGTGCTGCTCCTGGTGTTCCAATATCTGCGACTGTGTTTTGTCAATTTTGGACAATGGCTGATCATGCTATATCAACATCTACAATGTATTGTTCTGGCCGCTTCAGACGGTTACTGCTCCTGCTGGGCAATTGTTGTTCCAGATGTCTCGGCCATTTGCAAAATGAGGATTTACTCGGTTTAGTCAGTTGCTTTTTCTCGTATGGCAGCGACTGCGCAGTTGCTGTTTCTGGTGTTCCAGCAACTGTGAATTATAATTCTGCAGGCTTTAAACAACTTAGTCAACTTCCAAGGATTAATTATAAAGATAACATGAATATGTGTTGAATAATTAAACTTATAGTAATGAGGAGAGTTACTTCATACCTTTGGAATAATCAGGTCAAAATTTTATCAAGGCTTTCAACTTATGGGCTAAAGAGGGTAATATAATAACAAAATACAAGGTCAAAAGTAGACAATATGGAGTCCTAACAATCACATGTAGAAAACCTTTGTCGACGTGTTTCGAACCAACTAGTGTGGTTCATTGTCAAGACAAGTTGAGTCAGATCATGGTTGCATATTAAATAGAGATAGTAGATCGTCCAAACGGCTAGGTTGACTAGGTTGACCATCAACGGCTATATAGAAAAACGGCCAGATAATATTATAAAGTTAAAAATTAAAATAATATTATAATTATAGTAATTAAATTATTATATATTCGAATGTAATACCATTTTATTTTAGTCAAAAGTAATAAAATCTAATTTTATAATTATAGTAATTAAATTTTCTTCCTAATAAATAACTAAAAATATTATAATATATTATATATTCGAAAGTAATTCCATTTTATTTTATTCATACATTATTCTTTGGTTATTAATAAATTTAATTCCCTATATACTAGGGATAAGTAAAGGGGTTTTTAGAAAGTTTTTCTTTGGTTATTAAATTAATTTATTAATTCCCCAGGGACAAGAATGTTATTCTATTTTATTATATATTATTCTATGGTTGTTAGATTAACTTATTTAATTAATTATTTAAATCACTAGGGATAGGTAAAGGGGGTTTTTTAGGATTGATTAAGTGGAAATAATAAACTATTAAAGAATATCGATTAAATTTTTATTTATTTATTTATAAATATAAATATTTATTTTAGAGAAAGATTTCGGCGAAAATCACATGGAATCTCATTTGTCAACGCATTTCGAACCAACCAGTGTGGTTCATCGTCAGGACAAGTTATTTATTTATTTATTTATTTATTATGGTTGTTAAATTAACTTATTTAATTAATTATTTAAATCACTAGGGATAAGTAAAGGGGGTTTTTTTAATAAATTTGATTTAATGGAAAAAATAAACTATTAAGGAATATTGGTTAAATTTTTATTTATTTATATCTTTCAAGAAAAAATAAATAGAATGAGCGACACATTTTAAAAAAACAAGAAGGTCAAGAACAGGACCAATAGTGAACCACAGAGCCAAAGGAGAAACCCTAGGAGGACGGAAAAGACATGGCTGAAAGGAGAAGGATCCGTATGGAGAGTCAAGTGATGTAGAGCCACACCAATCCCAATCATGGGAAGTTGCACAAGAAGAGGAGGCCCACCAGGAGCTCAGCAAAGAGGCTCCAGTTTACAATGCACGTCCTCCACATGGAGAACATGATCAAGAATCTCCTCCGATTTATGATTCATATCATTCAAAGGAGGATGAGACGGTTGAGGATTGTCAAATGAATCCGTTTACCAGCATGTGGGGAGAAGGCTTCCAACAACCAATTTTGCTCAAAAAATCTAAAGCTGAGGAGCCGAACCATATTTGCGACTGCCATGGCCAAGAAGATATTGGTCAACAAACATTGCATGAAAAAAAGGCACCTGCAAATCTTTCTTGTCAGTTCTGTGACCCTATAGTTGACTACATGACGACATTCTTAAGTCAACAACAGAGGTTGTTCCCAGAGAATGTATCAAGTTTTTTGGTTGAATATTTTTCATGGTGCATGCTTGTTTTGATTTATTTCAGCAGCATGGAGGTGTTAGGTCCATCACCCAAATGTTGGTCTGGATCCATTGGAGGGTTGAACTCACTTACGTGAATTGAGCCCTATGCATAAGTAGGAGTTGTACATAAATAAACTCACTTGCTGAGCATTTACTTTCTAGTTGATAGAATTTATTTTTCTGCATTTTAGTTTGATGAGGAAAGGACTCCCTGCAAATAAAGTTTCATGGAGATTTTATGGTTGTACAAGTTCATTATATTTTTAACTCCATGCCCAATGGTGAAGGCCACTAGTCTGTAGGTTCTCATCACCTTGCTAGCAAGGCATTGTCCCCAGTTGGAGCCAATGTTGTCACTCGTTGCTAAACATGTTTTCAGCTGTCAAAAGGGTGAAAAAGAACAAAAAATTTTGCAACCATCTCACACACCGCAGAATCACTCAAAGTTAAACCGACCCCTCCATTGGATAGTTCTCAGAATGAGATTTCCAACGATATGTGAAAGGAACATAAGTTAGAGCAGATTGAAGCTGCCATTTGAAAGCCAGAAAACAAAGAGAAAAAGACCAAGGGTAAGACTCATCGCAGATCGCAATCGGAGCTTACTGAAGCAGCAGCAGGGGAAGACAGTGAAATTTGCGATCAACGATCGCCGATATCGCAAATCACAAATCGGAGTTTCAAGGCACAATCTATTGGCAATCAGAGGTCTTGGCAACGACGAATGAGTAGGAAATCAGAGGTTTGGGGGGAATTGACATATCGACGATTGCAAGTACTAGAGGGTACAACCAAATACGACGTCATGAAACTGCCAAAGGCTGATAACATTAAAAATCGCTGAGATTTAGGCCTCTAGTGTTAAAACGCCGGAGAGGGCCGATTGCGATTAATAAAGGAAATCAACTGCAAAACCAGAGAAGGACGAGCCTTTTCTCTCTCCTCCAATAGGCCACGTGGTGGAATACCATTGGTCCCGATGAATCCACATGGCAGCTGACGTCAGCATGATGTGGTGGTACGGAGGACACGTGGCACAAAGATCTGGCATTTTCAAGGGTCCAAAGAGGGTATATCTGGGTGACACATGTCACCACTCTCAAGCTGACACGTGGCAGAGGATGACGTCACATCAGAGATTGCAAATCGACGTTTGTAGGTTGAGGCACGTTGTTATATTAAAGTTGAAGTCCCGATTACGATCCGTCGATAAAATGGGCTCCAATGCAGGGGTTAGCTGCGGTCACATAAGGTGTCGAAGATCTAAGGGCTTAACGTAAAGGCGATTGACGATCGCAAGTTTCAGGAGGATGCACCAAAGGAAATTGAAAGGAAATCGCCGATTTTCCAACCTCCGATATTTGGCTGAGCCCCAGGTCACAGCCCGTGGTCCTATGATGCAGAAACATTGAAAGGGGCTAAACCGTAGGGGGCTAAAGGAGATCGGCGTTCGCAATTTATAAAGCATGTTTAGTTTTAAAGCCCTCGATCTCTGAGCTCCGATACACTTGTATTAACTGCTTCACAGGGCATATATGGCTCCGATAAGCGTAGTACAGAGCTTTGAAGGTGGATGGGTCGACAACTGAAGTATTAAATGAAGGCATGGTGCAACGACAAATTAGTATGGGGGGCCTCAGGAATATTAATGGCTTAGCATGGATCTCCACTCAATCGTAAATGTAAAGGACTGCCCCAAAAAACTCTGCTTCTGCTCTGTGACAAGCAAACATAGTTGATCACTATCAACTACAAAGAGTGGGGAAGTTGGGCAATTAAGATGAAAGCGATGGGAATTGACCGAGCAGCAGGAAAGGCACATCATGGCAGAGACGTGGCCTGATCAGGGGCCTTCACAGGAACCGCAGGACGATAACTTCCTCCATCATCTTTCTGTTTTCCTTTTCTTTTCATTATTATGTAATTTCTGTTTGTTTTCAAGAAAGAGCTAAAATCCTTGGAAATCATTTTGGGCAGCAGAGCTATCGCATGCCGAGGCAGCTAGTACATTGGATAGCTAGCCCTTGGCTGAGATATTTTTTAACTGTAAATTTAGAGCTCCCCCTCTTGTTTTTTTTTTTTGTGTAAATAAGCTTTTGTATTAACAAGTGTAACATATAGTACAAAACTTCTGCCGAAGCAGATTACTGGTTGCATAGCAGGCCTTTCTCGAAAGCAACAGAGTGAAATAGGAAGAGAGAACTATAGTAGACATATAGAACCTAGTGTTGCCGAGGAGTACACCACGCAGGGTGACTTGGGCCAAAAAAAATGGCTATCACAGAGCTGGAAAGATAGTAACAGAAAAATATAACAAAGTCCAACAAAGGGACATGGAAGACTAATCAGAGTTGTTGGGGGGGTCAGGGGCTGCATGCGCCTCACTGTGCCTGGAAGCCTTAGCCTGGTGAACGCACGACGGACCTCCCTTCTGCGGATCAGCGGGCTTGCTGTCCTGCTCAATAACTTTCCGGAGGAGTTTGATCAGAACAGAGAGCTTTTTGCTAATTGAATCCATCTCCTGATGCAATGCGCAGAGTTTAAACTCGCTGCTCTGGACCACTGCCATGTGGTCCTTCGTCATCGTGGCTGCAAACTGCTGGAGCGTGCGAAGCTGGTCCGCCTGTTCCCCCTGAACGTCCATTGCCTTTGCCAAGATGGTCTTCATGCGCCATGATTCTGCCTGAGTAAGGACGAATTGGGTTGCTCTAGTGCAAGGCTTTCCAGGGTCATGCAACCAGTCGACTTCTTGGCAGAGTTGATGATCAAAGAGCTTGGCTTCCTCTTCCTGTGCAGATGCCTCCAAATCTATGATTTTCCGCTTATTCCTCTGAGATGTTCGTCGCTCGAACAAATCTCGGGCCGTCTGCAAATCTCTGTTTGCCGACTGGTTTCGGCTGCTCTCGCCCACCATGAGAAACCTTTCGTGACTGATACTCTCCTGAACACTAATGCAGAGATGGAGTCTCTGCTTCCTGAGCACATAAAACATGATGCTCCAAGAGAGTGCAGGAGCAATTATATAGAAATTGGCGGGGAGGTTTCGGGTAGGGGAGTGGATCGCGGCGTGATCATTGCCTGTCCGATCACCATAAATGTAGTTGTGCAAAAAATTGGAGGGGCTTTTCATTGATTGGGAATGTTTGCCTTCGCCACCTCCTGCTCGGTCTTGAGTGTGCCACGTGTCCCTCTGTCCAGCGCTTCTGTGGCGGCCTATGTCATCCTGGATCATGAACCTGTAAAAATCCCTGTAACCTGCTATGCTCATTAATGCCCTCAACCGGCTTGTCCTGCGGTAGTTGTTAGGAGTTGATGGCACCAGTCCCGTCGGCCTATCCATATACTTATGAAAATTTGTTAATCGGATTGTTGACCTGCCCTTTCCGCAGCCGATAAATCTAATCGAGCGAGTTGAGAGCATCGGTCTTCTAAATGATGATTTTCCACCATCTGCCAACAGTTGTCGACCATTTCAGCTGGGTGTTCGATCCCGTGGTTAGCCAAGTGGTCGGCGACCGAGTTTGCCTTTCTCCTTACCGCTTGGAAGATGAAGCCTTTCATTCCTCCAAGCAGTTTCCCGATACTGTCTTTGACCATGGACAGGCGCCAATGCTTAGTTACTTTGCTTATTAGAGTGCCCCCGTATATTTTCTTTGCCACTGCTATGGCAATCTCAGAGTCGCCCTCAATTACTGCGTTTTCTGTTTGGTTTCTATGGAGGATTTTTAACCCCTTTTCCATTGCTGCGAATTCCATTTCGTTATTGGTACCCTCACCCAGCGCTTTGCTGTATATATGGAGAATTTCGCCTGACTGGTTTCGGATGATGCCTCCTATACCAGCTGGGCCCGGGTTACCTTTCGAGGCCCCGTCGAAATTTAACTTCAGAAAACCTTCAGGGGGCCGAGTCCATCCTTTTAGTGTATTGTTGATGTTCTGCTGTTTGGCCTGGGGGACGAGACTTTGGTCGGTGCAAATGTTGAAGGCATTTAGGATTCTCTGGTCCTCCGGCGAGATTCGGCTGGCTGGGTCGGCTTTACTTTTTACCAGGATTAATTGGCGGATGTTCTGAAATAAGGTAATTCTCAAATGCTCAATATTCCTGTGTTCGCTTTGAAAAATCTTTCTGTTTCTTTCTTTCCACAATGTCCATGTAATAAAACCTGGTAGCACTTTCCATATATTGTTGATTTGAGAATTTTCTGAATAATTGCTTGGCCAATTGTTAATGGTGTTATGGATGGAGTCCAAGTCTCTGCTGTTTTGCTTCATGATAGCTTCTACTCTTGCCAAATGTGGTTTGCCCACTCGCAGGTATTGAATAAGTGGTTCATGGTTTCTGCCTCTTGGTTGCACATAGGGAAAAAAGAAGGACCTTCAAAGCCCTTTTTCTGCAGGTTTTCCCAAGTGAGGGTCTTTCGCCGCATGAGAAGCCATAGAAAAGTTTGAATTTTTGGCCAAAAGAGGGGATCCCAAACCTTGTTGAACCATGATGCGTCCTCCCCCTGCTCTGAGAATTCCATCTGCCTTCTGGCTTCTTTAAGGGTGAAGTTGCCATTGCCCTTCAGCCCCCATCTCAGCTTGTCCTCATCTGTGGTTATTCTGATTTTTCGTTTGTTTAAGATTAGGAGCAGATTTTGAAGGTTATTATTTTCTTCATTAGGGCTTTCTGCGTCTGGGAGGGACCATTCTCTCCATTCCTGGTCCTGGCTATCGGGGTTCCAGTATTGATGAACGGAGTGCTTTCCCCTGTTCTGACAGTTAATTTTGTACGCTTCAAGATCTGGGTTTTCAAGCTTTGGGTGCTGTTGCCAGGAGTCTTCCCAAAAGAGGGCAGATTTCCCATTACGGATCTCCCAAAAACTGTGTTCTTGAATTAGATTTCTGTTCTTTTTTGCCAAATTCCAAATTGGGGAACCTTCTGGCAATTCCTGAAGTCTTATGAGGTCCTGGTCTCTGCAGTTAGGAGTGTATTTCTCCTTCCAATGTCTGGCCCAGGGGAGGTTGGTCTCCTTCAGCCAACGCCACCACAGCTTCGCTCCACCAGTTTTGTTGCTAATGTCGGGGTCAATTAGGTTTAAACCTCCAGCTAGTTTCGATTTACAGACCTTATCCCAGGCCACGAGAGCCCATTTCCTCTTCTCTGCGCTGCCACTCCATAAAAAGGATCTTTGAATGGATCGGATTTTCTGCACGATGGCTTTAGGCGCCGGGAGGATAGAAAGCATATACTGAGGGATGGCCTGCAGAATGGCTTTAGTTAAAACTAGGCGTCCCGCAAAATTAAGAGCCCTGTGTGTCCAATGTTTGCATCTTTTTTCCATGTTTTCTATGAGCCTTTCCCAATGAGACTTTTGCCATGGCTTGGTGGTGAGCGGGGCTCCCAGGTACTTCGAGGGTAGAGAACCTTTTCGAAAGCCTAGGATGCTGGTAAGATGGTTCTGAATTGAAACATGAGTATTAAAGAAAAAATAGTCGATTTGGAGTGGTTTATGTCCATACCTGATGCCATGCTGAATAGAGATAAGATGGATTTGAAAGCCTTGGCATCTTTGACAGTTGGAGAGCCATGCAGCATAGTATCATCGGCAAACTGCTGGTGAGTAGTTGCAGGGGTGGAGGGGAGAGGGCGCAATCCATTAATTTTCCCTTCCGCTTTGGCTCTGTGAATATATCTGCTAAGCCCTTCCATGAGGATCACAAAAAGGAAGGGGGACAGTGGGTCTCCTTGCCTTATGCCACGGGAAGGAGAGAAGGGGGCCGAGGGGGATCCATTAACCAAAATAGAGAAATTTGTTGACTTGATAAGAGCGAGAATCCATTTGATCCACCGAATGTCGAAACCAAAAGCACTTAAGGTGGCCTCCAGGTAATTCCAATTCACTTTGTCGAAAGCTTTTGAAAGGTCGAGCTGAATCATCATACCAGGGATTTTTCTGGATTGCAAAGTATGTATCATCTCCTGAGCCAAGAGGATGTTGTCCAAAATTTGTCTGCCTTCCACGAAGCCTGATTACTCCTCCAAGATGATGTCAGGGAGGATTGGTTTAAGTCTGTTAGCGATGACCTTAGAGATGATTTTATAAATCACGTTGCACAGAGCTATGGGGCGAAACTTTTCCGGAGTTCGGGCTTCCTCTTCTTTGGGGATTAGGGCTATGAAAGTAGATTTTAGGGCTTTAAGAATTGAGCCAGATCGTCTTGAATCTTCAACTACTTCCCAGACCTCTGTTTTGACTGTTTGCCAACAAGCTTTGTAGAAGTTTATATTAAAACCATATGGTCCCGGTGCTTTATCATTTGGCATGTCTTTAACAGCGTCCTCCACCTCCTCCATTGAGATATTTCTTAACAAAGAGGCATTTTGTGCTGGAGTAATGATTTGGGGTATGGCCTGTATTATTTCCTCTCTGGCTTCCTATCGATCTTCTTGAGATTCCTGGGCAATTTGCTTAAAGTGACTAGTAAGCAAAGTTGAGATCTCATTGTGGTTTTGAATAACTTCTCCAGATGCATTGGTAAGCTTAAGGATTTTATTAGCCCCCCTGTAATCCATCGTCGATCTATGGAAGAACTTTGTGTTTTGCTCTCCCTCCTTCAACCATTGGATGCGAGATTTTTGCTTCCAAAGGATTTCTTCCTGTTGGCAGCGGAGCTGCCATTTCTGCATTAGGATCTTTTCCTGTTCATTTGAGTCCTCCCTGTTAATCCCCGAAGCCCAATCTTTATGAATTTGACTTAGTCGGTCTTCTATATTGTGCTTTTCCTGGAAAATATTACCAAACTCGGTTGCATTCCAATCCTTGATTTTGTGTTTGATGTGCTTTAGTTTGGACTGGAGTTTAAACATTTTGGTCCCCCTTATATTCCTGGGCTCTTCCCACCATTTTTTCAACAGATCTGGAAAATTTGGGTGAGTTAGCCAGAATTTCTCAAATCTGAAAGGCCTGTTTTTGGGGGTCTCTAGAAAGGCAGCTTCCAGGGCGATGGGCCAGTGGTCTGATCCCCCACTGGGGAGGATATCAGAGTCAACTGTTGTTCCTTCCAGTAAGATGTTTTCTGAGATCAAAAAATGGTCAAGGCGAGAGGCTATCCTATTTTCTCCTCCTCTTCGGTTGTTCCAAGTGTAGAGCCCATTTTTTGGGGGGATGTCGACCAGTTGGGCGGATTCCATGAAGTCAACAAAGAGTTCTGAGTCTTTATTCAGTCGCCTAAGGCCTCCTTTTTTTTCCAGGAGGGAGGTAATCATGTTGAAATCCCCTCCCATTATGATCTTTGAATGTTGGTATCTTAGCTTTAACTTCATTAGCGAGTTCAGGAAAGAAATTTTATCTTCTAAACGCTGTGGCCCATAGACATTTATACAGAGGTAGGTTTCAGAATTACCTGTTAATTGAAATTCTGTGGCAATGTATGATCTGGTAGCTTCCATAGAGGTGATTTCGATTACTCTGGAGTCCCAGAGGGTTGCAATGCCTCCTTCCCATCCTTGACTGGCTATGTCTATATATTTGATAGTTTTTCCTAGCTTTTTGGTGATGTTCTCCAGCTGATTAGTGGCACACTTTGTTTCCTGAATGAGCATAATGTCTGGCTTTTCCTGTTGTAACTTCCTCTTGAGAAGTCTTTGTTTGACTTGGCTGTTGAGCCCTCTTGTATTCCAGGAGATGATTTTCATTAATAATGATGAGGTTATTGGTAGGACGGGAAGGCGTGTAAAGCCTTCATTTTGCCTGAATTGATCATTAGGATACCCAAATCATGAAGAACCTCTCCATTTGTCCTTCGGCCTCTTCTCTTGTTTTGCTTCCGTCCTAATGAATGAAGAAAAAGGCTTTTAGATTGGTTACCTGTGCCTTTCATGATTCCTAATCTTTTCTTTTGCTTATCTAGCTCCGCTTGTTGTCTTGCTATGAAGAGGTCGCTGATCTTCTTTATTTCTTCCTCCGGGATATTTTCCAGCCCTTGTGTTCTCCAGTGCTTTTCCATGTCTGGCAGATTTACCCCTTCTTTTTCTAGAACTTCATTGAGTTCCAGATCTTCGCTTCCCCCATCGCTGGTTAGCATGTCTGTGTCTTCATCTCGTTCATCTGCTACTTCATGCGTTTGTACTTCTGTATTTTCAGTGGTTTCCTCTGCATCCGTTGATCTGTGGTCTATCCTATTTTTTTGAGGAGCTTTTGGTAGCTTTGTCTTTTTATTGTTACCTTCCGAGTCTGCTTCTGAGTCCAGAATGCTGAAGGGGTTGAGGGTTTTGCTGGGATCTATCACTGCTTTGTTTATTCTTTTCCTGTAGGCCCTTTGTCTTGATTTTGGCTTTTTAAAAACCTCCTGGCTCTTGGCTAGTTGCTCGAGCTTGGCATCTTCCACTGGTTTGTTTAATGGGCATTCCCTGACAAGGTGACCATGTTCATGGCATTTCCTACACCGGAAGGGGATCTGTTCATAGTCGATGGCTTGAAAGTAATCTTCATCTCTGAACTCTAGCCACAGTCCTTCATGTAAGGCACCTGAGACATCCATTTCGACGCAGATCCTGGCACAGGAAGTGTACTTCCTTTGCATCGTTGCCTCCGAGGCTTTAATGAAGGTGCCAAGTCGGTCTCCTATGAGCTTTAGGGTCGCTAGGCCCCAGTAATCGATAGGTAATGAGAAGAGGCGGATCCACACAGGGACTTGGGTGAAGGTTTCCTTTTCAGGCACGAAGTTTTCCTTCCAAGGCCTCATGTAGAGGCCTGCTGATGAAAGGAAGTAAGGCCCTCCATCGAAGACCCTATCTTTGTCTTCTAGGTTAGAAAAGACAACAGTAAAAAAACCTTTAGCTCCAAGATGTAGTTTGACATCACCTTTTGGTCGCCAGTGCTGCTTGATCCATTGGCAGAGAGCTCTTTCTGTTGGCCACAGTCCCATAAACTTACATATGATTGCATGCTCCATCATGTGGTCTCTGTAGGCCTGAATGTCTGGATCTGAGAAGACCACACGGAGGGCTTCCTTCTTTTTGGGTTTGCAGACTCCTTGTAGGGTATTTTTGGGGCTGAGGTTGGAAGCTTCCGTTTTATCCTCATTTTCTATAGGGCATTTTCCCTCCCTATGTTCCTTTTCTTCATCTGACGGAGCGATTATTGGATCTGAGCTGTTTTGGCCTGCTTTCGGTTTGTTCCCGTGCTTCTCCTGTCTGTCACTGACTTTTACTGGCATCTCTGATCCGTGATTTGGATCTTTCTGCCACTGGGTTGCTCTTCCATTGCTTGTCCCAGAGCTGTCTTTTCGGGCTTCATACCCAGAGATATTGAAACCTTCATGTGCTGTGTTTCTGCATGACTATTTGCCTGTAAGTTGGGGTCCCAGTGGACCCCCCGTCTGCCATTTGTCGGGCCAGTACACGGCCTCTGAGAAGAAGATCAACTAATCGGTCTTTGTGCGCTGCCAGAACTGTTGGTGAACCTGTTCAGATCAGTGATAAACCCTAGGTGCAGGGTTTTCCTCGCAGAGCTCCAATGTGAAAAATCAAGACCTTCGAGCTCCCCCTCTTGTTATAAATAGGGGGAAGAAACAATTAATATAGGTTCCATACTTCTGCACCCACAGTGGTCCAAATTCTTTGGTTCCATTTTGGTTCTAATTGCTTGTTCATGAGGGACTTGAGTTGTAGATTGCTGAATGTAAATGGACTAGTGAATGGGACTCATTTTGAGGATTAATGAAACTCTTTGGTGATTCCAATCATGGCAATGCGCAGTATGTTTTCCCCTCTGTAATCTCATTCCATATATGTTTTTTTTTCTCTCTAAAATAGTGTGATGAAGTTGTCGGTTTCTCCCTTGTTCATGATTGTATATTTGTTACCAAGTAGCAACAGTACCTATGTTAGCTACATATTTACTTAAGTACCTGTAATATGCACATATTTTCTTGAGCTTTTGGATACAAATGTGCCCATGAGTATATGGCCTGAAACCCTGACTAGCGCTCCACTCCTGTCGCTCTTTCATCTCCTCCCTCTTCCATATTTATGCTGGAACATTGTGGCTTAGGATTTTGCATTGCAATCAGCCCTACACACCGATTTCCCTCCTCTCTTTCCTCCTCTTCACTTTATTGCAACGTTAATATTACGTTGTTTGTTGTTGTGTGTCGACCACCAGAACTAGACATTCCTCATTAAGGTTGGCCTGATTTCCCCCTGAACACTTGGATCCATGTATTGGCTTGAGTTTACCTTCATAAATGTTGATTGAACCAAGCCCCCCTTTTATTATAGTTTTCAAACTATGTGACAATTGGAGTGCAACTGAAAGCCCCTCTTGAAAATATTCTATGCACTCCTCGATGTCCTAGGCGCTGGTCTACAATCAACCTAGAGGTTGTCTCTAGGAAGCTTTCTATGTCTCCCAAAGCACTTTTGCTACGGGTGTCGTTAAAAGCGACAACAGATGTCATGAATTTCTTCTTCGTTATGGAGTCTTCATCTTTTGGGATTTCTTCATAAGGCATAGACCATCCATCACTTTCATCCATGAGTCAGTCATGTCATTATTCCTTCCATCAAAAAGCGATCCACTAGTCTACATCTAGCTTTGCTTCATGTCTTGCTACCTTATTCATACTATTTTCTTTGGAAGGATCTTCCATCCTTCTACATGGTTCTCTTGGAAGACATTCATAGTTCTTCCCTTGGTAGCCTTGCATAAGCCCATCTAGATATTTGTTCAAAAATAAAGGAATGAACATTAAAAACATTACCTTTGTGATAGTATTTCATCATGAAATCTTCTAGTTTGCATCAACATCCTGCATACATATCGACACATCTCCCAAAGATATATATTTTCAAGGGTCTCTTTTCTTTTTCGGACTCCATCAGAGTCTTCATATCTTCCATTGAGATATCCTAGTCAAATCTTCTGTTCTTTCAAATGTTGATTGCCTTTACCATTGTTGCATATTCCACGTTCTCTTCCTTCCTTTCTTCACACATTTTATTCCTAGGAGCTTCCAATCAGAGTTCCTCAATTGTAGTCAACAACCTCATACTTCACATGAGGACATACTATGTTGATTTCATCTAGTGAATGTGTGACTCATGCATTCTTGCATTCCTTTGAGGGATGATATCCTTTCTTTTGATCATGCTCTTAATATAGACCATTGGTTCATGATATATGCAACCACATGACATGACTTCCACAACATCAAATGTCAGCACACATACCTCATTTTTCCTTTGTGTCATCCAAACTTCTTGCAGCAACTTCCTTTGAATGAAAGAGCTTCAATCCCTTGATCTGCTTCACTTTTATGTCATCATACCATCATCCCATGAATTATTCACTTTGGAATTCCTGATGAAATACTTGCTTCCCCTCATGATCGGTGAACCTTTCAATGAATGAATCCATCAAAGAATCTTGAGGATCTAACATATCCCTATCCAGCAAATGTTTTCTTTTGACGAATGTATGAAGAGCCTTGTCCTAGATGACTTCTACCTTGTTACCATAAGTGTCACTTGAGGTTTCAATGAGGTTTCCAAGAGCTATATCATTCATAGTTGACTGCCATAGATTTTGTTCCAGACATCCTTCATGTTACCTATGGAGATGTCACGAGCTCTTCTAATGCATCTACCATGATGTCAATTTTTAATATGATGCATCCTATCTTATTTACAATGCTTCCTATATTTATAGCTAAATTTACATAATTAAAGAGAACTAAGTGGAAGAGATTATCTCAGTCATAGTACAGATCTCTCACTTCCTCCTTCTTAAGCTTCTTTGCCTCAGGTTCTTCCACTTCTTCGGTAATATGGGCTTCTTTCTTATTTCTCTTGTTATTATCCTTCTTAAGTTTAGGAAAATCTCTTTTATAGTGCCCATATTCTTGACATCCATAGCATTGAATCTTAGCCATGTTCTTCTTCTTTTTCTGAGGACGAAATTTACCAAACTTTCCTTTTCTCATAGTAGCATATGCTTGATTTTGCTCATTTGATCCTACATCAGTTTTTTCCTTTAGCTTGGTTTCTTCAATCTTGCATACTTACCATAGATCCTGGAAAGGAGTGGCTTCTTTCTTCCCATAAATACTTGAAGTGAAGTTGCCTCATTCCTCTGGTAGTGCATTTAATACTATAATGGTCATTTCTCTGTCAAACGTTATTTCACCCAGATCTTGAAGTTCATCTCTTATTTATGAAATCCTCATGAAGTATGAAGCTATTCCTTCTTGCTTTGACATCTTCAATTTGTAGGTTTCTTTCCTGAGTGATATAACCTCTCCTGCAGTACTCACGGAAAACAACTCAACCAATTTGTTATATATATCTTTTGAAATGCTTAATTTTGATACAGATGGGATGAGGGAATCCTTGATGGATTCTATGAGAATCCTTTGGGCCCTCACTTCCCTTTTTATTTACCTAGAAAGTGCTTGAGCATATTCTTTAGGAGGTTGGGTTATTGACCCTTTGATGTGTTCCATGACTTCATTCTCAATAAGGTTTAGATTTGTTCTTTTCTTCCATGCAAGAAAATTTGAAGCCCCAACTAATTTTTTGCTCTCCTTGCAAAAAGACATTTTGATAGATTTAGATGAAGTCATAAATATACTTACTTGAGTAGATGTTGCTTTCTCCACTTGCTTCCTCCTTTAACTTGATAGTGATATAGATAGTAGAAGACTACTTCTTGATAGTTTCTTTCTACAAGAGTAATCCTTGATCCCTTTGGGAGAGAGATCACTTTGATGGATTTCTTCAAAGGTTAAAGCTTTTCTTTAATGAGAGAGAGCTTGCTTCACAAACCCTTTTTAAGATGATGACAATGTACTTAAATCTAGCCTTCTAGTCTTTGAAAAATATTATACACCTTAGATAATGGTTGAGTGATGATCTCGAAAATGCTTCTAGGGTTTTTGGTCTTTTTCTGCTTCCTCCTTGATGACGATTCCAAGACTTTTGCTTAAGTGATTTTTTCAATCTAGGGTTTTGGTATGATGTAGATCTTGAACTTTCTCTTTGGTATTCTTTGACTCGCCTTGATCCCTCTCTTGAAACTTGATCCTTGTGTGTCTCTTTGATTAGATGACCCTTCTTGACTTTGTCACCTTAGGTCTGATACCATATTGAAAAATCTAGGGCATCAATAGACAGGTGATTTATCTACTATGATAATTGCTTGTGAGTGTCTTTTTTCTTTTTGATTATGATATTCTCTTTCTTATGTTATTATTGTGTTCTTTTCATCAAGACAATTACCAATTCATGAACAGTATAGAGACAAGAGACGCAGTGTATCGGCTGTCAGCTAGGGCCAAAACCTGTCACTCTTTGAGAGGAAAACCCAAACAAATTTTTCTTATAGAACCTTCAATTTATGAACACCAAGACCATGACAAAGACCCTTGACACTAGAGCCCTTCCAAGACCAAGTCACGAGCCTACTCTTCAACCTTGGATCCACTGTACTCTTCCTCTTCCTCTTCTCGGCTCCCTTTCAGAATTTTGGGCTCTTCTTGTAGGTTTGCAACCCTTTTTCTTCACAAAAGAAACACTAGATCAACCTTTTGATCGTTGAATAGTCTCCTTTTTGAGGGAGAATCCTTTATATTCTACTCGTCTTCCTTCAACAAAGTCTTCATCCAATCTATATCACTTTTATACGACTGCAATCTTTGACCTCCCTTTTCCATCTTCGAATCTGCAATCTTCACACGTGTGAGGGTAGACTAGCCCAAAAACAATCCACAACGATGACACTATCTTCACTATCCTTTCTTCTTCCTTCGTTGATGTTAAGGCTCCTTCTAGAGTGATTTTCACACTTGGTTATCTCAAATTTCCTTGACCAAATTGTTGTTTTCCAAATAAGGCCGAGCAATTCTATATATAGTGGTTTGTCCATGACTATTAAGCCGACATGATCACTAGAGTAGGCTGACTTCATCTTTCTAGAATAATACCTTTCATTGTAGGCTGACTTGAGAGAGGACTAGTGACAACGCTTTGGAGGGTGAATTACAAAAACAAATTTGACTTTTACAATGTGTAACATGCCTTCAATACATGACAATGACTCTTTAGACTTTTATGACTAGATGACAAAATCCCTAAGGGCTCACAATGGGAGCCTTCACTAAAAATAAAATCTCTTGCTCATGAAACCCATGATGCAAGCATTACAATAATTTCATTTTTATTCTTTACATATTTTACATAAAATCACAATTACATGTCATTATGAAGATCGAACCTAGTTACACTTTTCAACAAATACAAGCCACCAAAGAAACTACAAATTTTAAACAAATATCCAATTCTAAATACTTTCTTTTTATAACACGCTTAAATGCCTTGAATGCGTGTTGTAGGCCTTATATTTTCCTTAATTGAGTAGCAATATGAACAACATGCTTGCCTTACTCTTAAATTTCCACTAAAATCTTTTCTCCCAACACCTCTTGTCATAATTTCCATTGGAGAGTCATGGATACCATGTACCCCTCATTTGCACCATTTCACATTTTTGTTGACCTCCACCAACTCCCACTTTGCACACCAATTTTTCCTACAATGCAAGGGATATCCTAAACCAAATGTAAGTCGGTGTGAGCATTGAGGTCCACTAATAATATTTTCTTCATTACATTGAAGCGGCTAGCACAGATTCCTAACGCTAAACCAAAGGCCAAACCACAAAGTCCACAGGTGGGAGGGAAGGAAGACACCACACTTACAATGCACCCTTCAATCCAAATAAGATAACATGTGGAGGAAAACTAGATCATGATGATCACATTAATTAGAGGCACTGAAATATGGTAGCACTAGGGAGTGTAACCTATTGATAGCCATAACTCAGTCATTGTAATATTTCGAAGTTGACGTTTCTACCCCCTTGAACCTTTTTCTTAGTTTACCTTCATTCATGGATGCTCCCATATTCACAAGTTGATTTACTTTTTTATCGTGCTCACATTTGAATGAAATAAATTTATTCAAAGTGATGGACTAAGTCCATCTTTCTTTGCATGAAATGAGATGGGCAAGGCTTTTGAGGAATAATGCACCGTAACCTTGTTCTTTAAGAAAATGTAACCCTTAAAGGGTTGCAAATGCTTCAACATTGTCATTAAAGGGAATGTGTAGAGTCCAAGCAAACTTTGTTTCTATATTTCCTTTGAGATGGAGTACGATACCCCTCACATTTCTCATACTTGAGATTATATACAATTAACTATAAATATAAATAAATAGTATTTATAAATAAATAGTTAGGATGAAAGGAAAATATTCAATCATAAATATGGTCACCATAGTTATTAATGTTAAAATTTCGATCACAGTAGTCAACATAGTCTATCATGATTAATGATAATAAACTATTATTAAACATATTAACATAGTCAACAAAAGGCAACCATAATAAATTGTTGCAAAACTATGATCAAATATAGTGAAATATATTATAATATGATTACACCCATAAGAGTTATAGTAGTTCTATTAATTTTTGGAAAGGAAAACCTCATGGTTGAACCCTTGGGCACACACTTACATTTTGTGGATGATACCCAATGTAAACCTATTAATATTGATTATAGTGCTTGCACTAGTAGGGACATCAAGTAAGGCATGCAATAGAGGCAACTAGTCAAGGGGATAAACCTTTGTATCTACTATATGAATCTCAAAAAATTAACCACTTGAGCTAGCCCTTTGAGTTTTATAATGTATATGTTAAGTACGTCTTAGGTTACATTTTCAAAATGTGTTTTTTTTCCCTTTTTTTTGTTTCTCTGGGTTAGAAATGTACGAGTTGTTTACATATTTAAAGAAAATGTTGCGACTAAAATGCAAATAATTCGACTTTGAATTCTAAAAGTATTCTTAGAGGCAATGTAATTAATATTTTTTTAATCATACTTAAAAGTTCTAATTATTTTTAGAAGCAAAATAAATTATTCTATCAAAAAGATATGCAATGCAAATTTATAGTAACTCTTTAAAAAAATTTCAAGGAAACTCAAGGGATGCTTGCACACATTCATGTATGTCATTCACTGTGAACCCACGAGAGTATTTTAGTTCTCCCACTTAGGGGGACTCAGAGTAAGCATCTATTAACATAGGACAATCAACTTACAATTATATAAGAAATACAGAAAAAATAAAACAATCACTCAAACCATAATAACACAAGATATGACTCGGGAAACCATTTTGGGAGAAAACCCAACTGGAAGGTGAGGTTGCTCTGCTATCTCTTTCTCTGAATGAAAATGGATGCAAGTACAAAGAAGTGAGTCATGTGGTTTGTCGGCTACTGCAATGCACAAACCCTCTTTGTTTTCTCTCTCCCTATCCACTCTCGACTGTTTATCTATGGAACAAAATGCACTGAATAGAATGGATCATCTTTTCCTCATAGTGGCTCGGTTATAACATAGCCCAATAGCCTACTAGTGGTTAAGTTTGACTCCTTCAACTCTTAACTAGAGTTACAATATTGACTCTTTTAGGATTTTCTTCATCATGATGACATGGCTAACCCCTTTTCCTTGAATAATGAGGGTTGACGTGACATCATCACAAATCGTGGTGTTCAGAAAAGGAAGTTTGACCTTCAGATGACAACTTTTGCATACAAACTCCAACTGAGGTAGTTTTTGCACTGATGGAAATAAACTTATGTGTAGAATAATGCTAGGGGAAACAACACTTAAGTGGCAAAATTTTAACCCCTAAAATGTCATTTGATGCCTCAAATTTCTTTCTTAAGGTTTGAAACCCCAATTTTCCAAACTGGGACCCACAAATAAAAATGATCCTATGAGAAAATTCCTCCAATTTTTCCACTCTGAAAGCATCAAGAAGGATGACAAATAATATAATTATCCAATGAAAATCACACCTCCCTGTTTTTGGAGGCTTTTGGTCCCCAAAACCTTCTATTGAATGAGGTGAGGAAATTTTTCCTCCAATTTCTCTCGGGTGTACCATTTAGCTTTTCCTGATAGCTGTCCTTTCAAACCAATTTACTAAAGGTCATGTTTCCCCTTTCTTGTAATTTTGGATGTTTTCTACAAAAATATATCTTCTGTCATCTCTGCTTGAGAATTTGGTGCTAAATCCTGTACAAAAGGTGCACCTTATTCCTCTTCTTGATTTAGCATGAAAGGTTCATAGAGTTTTAGATTTTCTGAATTCACCACTAAGAAAATGTGCATGTGTGGTGGTAGACTGATTCTATAACCATTATCTCCTACCTTCTCCAGTATCTAAAAGGAACCATATCACAGAGTTTTTATTTTCTTACTAAGTCCCTGTAGCCTCTCCTTCAATTGTAACCATACTCTGTCTCCCACCTTGAATGACTTCTTTGTCCTATGTTGATCATGCATGGCCTTGTATTTATCCTATGAATTTTGTAGTTTCTTTTGTACTTGTAGATATGTTTTCCTGATATTCTCCACAATTTTTTCTGCCCTTAAGGCATACCTTGTAAAATTCTCCCTCACTTCTTGTTTCCCAAAAATAATATCCAAAGTTGAAGGTGGAAAATATCCAAAACAAATTTCAAATTGGCACCTACTAGTAGAAGTGTGCATTTCTCTGTTATAATAGTGTTATGTGTATAATAGATTTTCATCCTAGGTCTTTGGATGCCTTTGATTGTATCCCCTCAAAAATTTCACCAAAGTCTCGTTGACTACTTCTGTTTACCTATCTGCTAGTGGATGGAATGTTGTAGACCTCTTTAACTTCGTATCCATCTTCTATCATAATGTAGTCCAAAATGCATTGGGAAATCTTGTGTGCTTATCTGAAACAATGCTCCTTGGTATTGCAAAGTGCATCTAAATCTATCCAAAGAAAAAGTTTGTTGTTTCATGCTAGTTGATGGTCTTTAACAAGCCATTAGAACATGCATCTTGTTGAACCTGTAAACTACCATGAATAGGTAGTCATGTCTCTTCCCAGTTGTTGTTATACTCCCACAAAGTCCATGGAAATGATTTCCCAAGGACATGCATGTACAAACAAGAGATGATATATACCCTGCTTCTTGTTGCTAGGATTGCTGGTACAATAAAGCATGCATCCTCTTATGAACTTAACTATATCTTCTTGCACCCTGGGCCAATACACATACCTCTACAAGTTGTGCATTGTCTTCCCTACACCAAAATACCATGCAACCTCGGAGGTGTAAGCTTCTTTGATCATTTGTAGTCGTTCACTTTTAGGAACACATAACTTTTCTAACTGGTAGAGTCACCCATTTCAGAGGTGGTAGTAATCTGTCTTGTCACCATTGTGCATATGGATCTTGCTTTTCAATTGATAAGACACCTCTTTGAAGTTATCATCCTTCGTGTATGCCTCTTTGTATGCATTATGGGTGAAAGGCTCTATGTGCATAAGAGTTTCGAAAGCCGTGATCTTTAATGTGGGTGGACTTGAAAGCATGTCACCCAACTTGTTTGTGTTGACCATATTGTACTTAATCACTAATTGAAACTGTTGTAGAAAGCCTGTTGAAATTTGGTACCTGAGGACAGGTGGTTCCCTAAGGCTTTGATCTTTGGCCTAGGGAAAAGTGTCCCAAAAGAATTTAATTTTTCTCCTAAAGTGACCTTATAATTTTTATAAAGTCAAATCTAATTTAAAAGTGACTTTAAGTGATAAAGTTACTAAAGTCTAATTTTAAAGTGACTTTATTAAAGTCAATGTATCATTAGGAAGGAAAAGTGACTTGGAAATAAATGATTAAGTGGGTCTTTATTAAAGTGGGGTGAATTAAAAAATAGAAAGTGAGATTTAAATGAGCATTTAATCTCAGCCCTAGATCTCAATCTATTTCAGCCATTGGATTTAGGGATCACCCAAAAGTCACCTTGGGTTATATTAAAGGAGGAAAATGTCATTTATTCTTTCATGAGCAGATTGAGAGAAGGAGAGGAAGAGAGCAAGGGAGATTTCTAGACAGGGAGGAGAAGGAGACAACAGCTTGGCACACATTCGAAGGTGGTAGTTTAGCAAATCCGTACAACTGAGTTAGCACACGGTGAAAGGTAGATTTTGGCACGATTTTCTAGAAATTCGTATCACTGTTTGCACAAAAATCGAGGAGCAATTTGCTGGCACATTTTCCAAGGAAATCTGTACAGCGTATTGATGTTTTTCTGCATGCAAATCGAGGTCCATACAACGTATTTTTTTTGCAGGTCGTACAGCAGCATTTAAGGCTGAAAGTGGGCACGAAAATCGAGGAGGCCGTACAGCATTTATTGTTGTTCTGTTTTGCTGTTTGCTAGTATTTTCCAGCTGGCTGTGAGGTACGGAAAACGAGATAAGTTGTAAAATTTGCTTGCTGAATATTTCTCACTGTAAAAGCATTTTTCAGAAATAAGAAAGAGCTCTTGAACTGGTTTTCCCCAAGAGTTGTAGGGGGTTTTTCCAGGGTCACATTGACAAAAAATCACTGTGTTCAAATGTGTTAAATGGCTGTTTGTACCTGCTGATTTTTATTTCTGCATTTTCCCGCATTGTGTAAAATTTCTAGAATTTGTGTTTTCAGCAAAAAATTATTTTTTTCAGTTGTTGAATGTATGGATATGGGAAAGGGCATTTAACTATATGGGAGAAATAAGGTGAAACCGAAAACCGGGGTGGGAAATGAGAAATTCTTACATGGTATCAGAGGTTGAGTGCTGAAGTGCAGTTTGGGACAGCAAGGAGGAAAATTACAACCTGCTGATTTTTCACTCAGAAAATTCCAGCAAGCTGATTTTTCACAAACATCAGTTTTTATCTTTACTACAGCAGTGCTATTTTTCAGTTTCAGGACAGCAGGATGTCATTGGGATTGAGGGTGGAGGATAGGTTGGATGGGCATACAAACTACAGCGTTTGGAAGGAGAGAATGCAGAGTGTCTTTGAGGAGGCAGAAGTCTGGGACATCATGGTGCATACCACACAAAACCTTGTTGTTGTGCCTACTGATGCTACTCAGTTGGCTGAGTATAATAAAAAGAACAACAAGGGTAAGAGACTGATTCTAGACGGAGTCAAAGACCGTTACATTCCTCATGTGAGAGGAAAGAGAAATGCCCATGAGATGTGGACAACATTGTCCAATCTCTACCAGAGTACCAATGAGAACCGGAAAATGGTCCTGAAGGAGAAGTTGAAGACTATTAAGATGGGTAATGATAGTGTAGCTGGATATCTCACAAAGATTACTAATGTGAGAGATGAGTTGGCAGTAGTTGGAGAGGACATTCCACCCACTGAGTTGGTGCGGATTGCAGTGAATGGCCTCCCCCGTTCATGGATGAACTTTGCTGATGCGGTTTGTGCACGTGAGACCCTTCCCACATGGGAGAGGTTTTGGGATGATTGCATTCAGACAGAGATCAGGAAAGGTCAGCTTGGGGCAGCCAAGCCAGTTGAGCATGATGAGGATGTAGCAGTGTCGGTAGGAGGCAAGAAAGGCAAAGGGAAGAAGTAGGCTTCCACAAGCAATGGTGGGGGCAAAGGCAAAGGTAAAGGTAAACAGGGTAACACACGGAAGGACTATTCCAAGGTGAAGTGTTGGAATTGTCAAAAGATGGGACACTATGCAGTTGTGTGTCCAGAGAAGAAGAAGAAGAATGGGAAGAACCAGAACGTGGCAGCTTCAGCAGAGGTTGAGGACTTTGCAGTTCGTTTTGACCGAGAGTTTGGGTTCACTGCGTATGAGTCCTCTAGTGCAGGATCACCTGCCACACAGGTTCAGAGGGAGCATGCTTTTCCCTCGATTAGCGGAGCATCTTCGAGTATCTGGTATGTGGACAGTGGGGCTTCACGTCACATGACAGGAGTCCGTGAGTACTTCTCAGAGCTTTTAGAGAGTGGCACTAATATAGAGGTAGTACTCAGTGATGACAGAGTTGTTAGAGCAGTCGGGGTGGGGACACTGACATTTCAGAGGGAGTCCAAACCTCCCTTGAAGGTGTCAGATGTTCTTTATGTGCCAGGGATGAGGAAGAACCTCATATCCATCTCAGCTTTGGAGGACAGAGGATATGAGGTACTGTTCAGGGGAGGACAGGTGTTGATGTATCCCAGGGGCACTCCAGCTGATTCAGTTAGAGTGATAGGTGTACGCCATGCAGAGGTGTACAAGTTTGAATTCCAGTCCCTTGTGGCATTGAGCAGTAGTACCGACAGCAGAGCTAGCAGTTTTGAGCTGTGTGAGATTTGGCACCGCAGGATGGGACATATGTATCATGGAGCCTTGAGGACCTTGCGGGAGATCACTATAGGTGTGCCAGATTTCAGTATTGATCACTTTGATACTTGCAGAGGATGTGCGATGGGCAAGTTTGCCAAATCCCGTTTTCCCAGCAGTGATAGCAGAGGGATTGGGATACTTGATTTGATTCATTCCGATGTGAGCGGTTGGATGTCTCATGTTTCCTTGAGTGGATATGAGTACTATGTTTTATTCATTGATGATCACTCCAGGAGGACCTGGATTTATTTCTTGAAGACCAAGAGTGAGGTCTTCAAGCGGTTTCAGGAGTTCAGAGCTCTTGTGGAGACACAGACAGGTCGGAAGATCAAGTCCCTGAGGTCGGACAATGGGGGAGAGTACACCCTTGGAGAGTTTGTTGACTATTGTGCGGAGGCAGGCATTAGGAGGGAGCTCACTGTTCCTTACAACCCCCAGGAGAATGGGGTTGTGGAGAGGAAGAACAGATCCATCGTAGGGGCTGCCAAAACCATGTTACATGATCAGGGGTTGCCATTGTTCTTGTGGGTAGAGGCCTGCAACACAACTGTTTATTTGTAGAACAGGAGTCTGCATCATGCCTTGGGGCACATGACTCCGGAGGAGGATTTTTCTGGGAAGAAGCCCGATATTGGTCATCTTCGTATCTTTGGATGCATTACATACTTCTACATACCCAAGGAGAAGAGGACCAAACTAGAGCCCACCGCAGAGAAGGGTATCTTTGTGGGCTACAGTGAGACCTCAAAGGCCTTTTGGATTTACATTCCTGCACAGAGGAAAGTTGTTGTCAGGCGGGATGTGAAGTTCGAGGAGGATAGGGCCTTTACGAGGTCACGGGAGTTAGAGTATCTGGATCAGCCAGACCCTCAACATCAGTTGAGTCAGTCGCAGGGATCAGGAGGATCTGGAGGTACATCTATGAGGATGTCAGGTCCGTCAGTGAGCAGTGGCTCTCCGAGCCAGAGGGGTGGTGCTCCGGGCAGCATGCAGAGCAGTTCACAGAGTCGTTCACTAGGGAGTCCATTGATGGACAGTTCACACGGTACCTCAGCTTCTATAGGTTCAGGTGCAGGAAGGAAGACAACAGACAGACAGTCAGGAGTTCAGGCTCCTGATGATGATGGGGAGGAGGAGTTTCATTCTCCTATGGGAGAAGTGTGCTAAGGGAAGAGGAAGCTCAAGTGGCTTCAAGACACCTTGAGAGATGCCACATCTGTTGCTGAGCCTAAGAGGCCGGTCAAAGAGAGTAGACCACTTGAGAGGTTTTGTAGCTATATGGTAATGGCTATCAGCATCCTTGACTCAGAGCCTTCTAGCTATGAGGAGGCAACTAGCCAGCAGGTCTGGAGAGAGGCCATGTAGGAGGAGTATTCTTCTATCATGAAGAATGATGTTTGGGAGGTAGTGCCGAGGCCTGAGGGCAAATCCGTGGTTACTTCCAGATGGCTTTACAAGGTAAAGCATGCTGTAGATGGTAGCATTGAGAAATTCAAAGCGAGGTTTGTGGCTACAGGGTTCTCCCAAGTAGAGGGAGTTGATTATGAGGAGACCTTCGCTCCCGTGGCTCGATATACTTCGATCCGCTCCATTATATTGATAGCAGCAGAGATGGGTTGGAAGATCCACCAGATGGATGTGAAGACTGCATTTCTCAATGGCTTCATACAGGAGGAGGTGTACATTCAGCAGCCACAGGGCTTTGAGGTGCATGGGAAGGAGTCCCATGTGTGCAGACTGAAGAAGGCCCTTTATGGCCTGAAGCAAGCTCCCAGAGCTTGGTACTCCAAGATAGATACATACTTGCAGGGGATGGATTTCACAAAGGGTGAGGCAGATCCGAACCTTTACTTTATTGTGATAGGTGAGGAGCCTCTCATTCTGGTGTTGTATGTGGATGACTTGTTCATTACAGGTGCAGAGAGACTCATAGAGCACTACAAGGGAGATCTTGCGGCGGAGTTTGAGATGAATGACATCGGCTTGATGCATTACTTTTTGGGTTTGGAGATGTGGCAGGAGGAGGGGCATTTCTTCCTGGGGCAGGGGAAGTATATTGTGGACATCCTTAGCAGATTCCACATGGAGGATTGTAGACCCATGTTGACACCGATGATCACCAATTGGAAGAAGCTTCATGCTTCAGATTCCGAGTTGGTGGATCCCACATTGTACAGACAACTGATTGGTTCCTTGATGTATTTGGTCAACACTAGACCAGATATTTGTTTTGCAGTCAACACGATGAGTCAGTTTATGTGTGAGCCTAGGAAGGTTCACTGGGTGGCTGCAAAACACATTTTGCGGTACTTGCAGGGCACAGTGGATTATGGTCTGGACTACAGGCAGTGGGATGGAGTGAGATTGGCAGGTTATACTGATTCTGATTGGGCAGGTTGTGCTTATGATAGGAAGAGCACTTCAGGGTGCTGTTTTGGGTTGGGTTCGGCAGTAGTGTCATGGTTCAGCCGGAAGCAGCAGTCAGTAGCATTGAGTTCAGCGGAAGCAGAGTATATGGCAGCCAGTCTAGCTAGTTGTGAGGCCATCTCGCTTCGTAAGATGTTGTTTGGCTTATTTGGTCAGCGTTGAGACCTTCAGTGATTTACTGTGATAATCAGAGTTGCATTAAACTCATGGAGAATCCAGTATTTCATGACAGGGGAAAGAATATCGGGATCAAATATCATTTCATCAGAGACTGTGTTCAGAAAGGCGCTGTGAAGCTTGAGTATATTCCCACTGATGAGCAGGTTGCAGATATTCTTACCAAAACCTTACCACGAGGCAAGCATGACTACTTCAGAGACAAGATGGCTGTGGTGAGGAACACATTCCTCGGTAAGAGGGAGTGTTGAAATTTGGTACCGGAGGACAGGTGGTTCCCTAAAGCTTTGATCTTTGGCCTAGGGAAAAGTGTCCAAAAAGAATTTAATTTTTCTCCTAAAGTGACTTTATAATTTTTATAAAGTCAAATCTAATTTAAAAGTGACTTTAAGTGATAAAGTTACTAAAGTCTAATTTTAAAGTGACTTTATTAAGTCAATGTAAAATTAGAAAGGAAAAGTGACTTTGGAAATAAATGACTAAGTGGGTCTTTATTAAAGTGGGGTGAATTAAAAAATAGAAAGTGAGATTTAAATGAGCATTTAATCTCAGCCCTAGATCTCAATCTATTTCAGCCATTGGATTTAGGGATCACCCAAAAGTCACTTAGGGTTAGATTAAAGGAGGAAAATGAGGAAAAGGTCATTTATTCTTTCATGAGCAGATTGAGAGAAGGGGAGGAAGAGAGCAAGGGAGATTTCTGGACAAGGAGGAGAAGGAGACAGCAGCTTGGCACACATTCCAAGGCAGCAGTTTAGCAAATCCGTACAGCTGAGTTAGCACATAGTGAAAGGAAGATTTTGGCACGATTTTCTAGAAATCCGACAGCTGTTTGCACAGAAATCGAGGAGAAGTTTGCACAGAAATCGAGGAGCAGTTTGCTGGCACATTTTCCAAGGAAATTCGTACGACATATTGTTGTTTTTCTGCACGCAAATTGAGGTCCATACAACATATTTATTGCAGGCAGTACAACAGCATTTAAGGCTGAAAGTGGGCACAAAAATCGAGGAGGCCATACAACATTTATTGCTGTCCTGTTTTGCTATTTGCTAGTATTTTCTAGTTGGCTGTGAGGCACGGAAAACGAGATAAGTTGTAAAATTTGCTTGCCGATTTTTTGCTGAATATTTCTCACTGTAAAAACATTTTTCAGAAATAAGAAAGAGCTCTCGAACTGGTTTTCCCCAAGAGTTGTAGGGGGTTTTTCCACGGTCACATTGACCAAAAATCACTGTGTTCAAATGTGTTAAATGGCTGTTTGCACCTGCTGGTTTTTATTTCTGCATTTTCCAGCATTCTGTAAAATTTCCAGAACTTGTGTTTTCAGCAAAAATTTATTTTTTCAGTTGTTGAATGTATGGATATGGGAAAGGGCATTTAACTATATGGGAGAAATAAGGTGAAACTGAAAACCGGGGTGGGAAATGAGAAATTCTTACAAAGCCTATCCACTTGTAAGGCATCCTCTGTTATAGCTTACTCTAAGCCTTCATGTATTGTAGTTTCTGATGATATGTATGGATTATTTTCTTCTTTCCCATCAAATATTGTTTCTAATTCTTCAACTTGCCCCAGGGCATAAAAATCCCTGACGTAGATAGGGTAGTTGAGAACTACCCCATGAGATGCTTCAAAATGGTAGCATACAAGCCTTTCTCCCTACATCAAGACCACTCCCATATCATACCCACTCACATTTGTCTCCACTTAAAAAGGTTGTAGTAAGTTTGGTAGTGTAAGAATTGGTGCTTGACTGGTATTATTCTTTAACTCCTTAAAGGGTCTTTGCTGACCTTTTACCCACATGAAACTCTTACCACTCATTGTTATGACATGGAGTGGTATTTCTACTACCAGAAACAAGGCTATGAATTTATTTAGGTACTGTGTTTCACCATAAAAAATCTTGAAGTCAAAAATATTGGTAGGCACCTGCCACTTCATGATGACATTGGTCTTGGAAGGATCTATCTTCAACTCTCCTCCACCTATCACATACCCCAGATACACCTAACACTATTTTTCAAACTCACACTTGTTGATATTTTCTAGCAGTTGGTGCTTCTTTAATGTCTCTAGACCTTGTATGAATTGTGAGATTAAATATCATCCAAAGAGAATATAACAAATGAATCTATAAAAGGGAAAATTATATAATTTATTAACCTCATAAATGTAGTTGGTGCATTTCACAAGTCAAATGGCTTGCCTAACCATTCATACAAACGTTGCATAGTTTTGAAGGTGGTATTCCAAGTATCTTCTTCACTAACTCGAACTTGGTGAAATCTAGACTTTAAGTCCAACTTGATGAAGTATTTGACTCACTGTAACTCATCCAAAAAATCATCTATCCTGGGTAGGGTGTACCTTTTCTTGAGCGTAATTTATTTAATTCCCTGTAATTAATACACATCTGTCAAGTCCCATCCTTATTTGGCACAATGATGATGGGTGACCCACATGGTGAGGTACTTCGTCAAATGACACATTGTTCCAGTAGCAGTTGCAATTGATTTTTCGCCTCACTTTCATCTATAACAAGCTGCATGTACAACCTAATGTTTCAAAATGAGGAGTTCAAAAAAATCTAGATCTCGTGCTCCACTTCTCTCTTGGGAAACACTTTAGACGCTTGGAACACACTCTTGTGTGCCTATATCAGTTATTATAGTTGTTGTTTTTGTAGGCTTAGAAAACCCATCCATGGATGACCTTTTTTCAATGACTCTTCTACAAGCTAGTTTTCTCTTAAAAATTGCCAGGAATACTTCTTGGTAGAACTAATAAGTTTCTTGGCTTAGTTAGCACTTACCGACAAAATGTTGGACTTGTCCTTGTGGACGTTGATGGTGAAGTAATTTCCATCCTTTATGAGGTGGTATTGGTTGGATCCTTGCATGAAGATTACATCCTGCATGTACATGTAGGGTATTTCAAACACTGCTCCACATACATAAAGGGGAACTACATATAGTCCTTCATCATTAAAATCAACATTGATAGCAAATATGATTTTTCACTATTTGGATACCGCTTATTCCAGATCATTATTTACCCATCCCGATGAATATTGGATTGGATGATTATTAACTTACAATTCTAATTTGTTGATGGGTTGTGCTGCAATGAGATTTTCCTTTGATCCAGAGTTGAACAAAGCATCAATATTTGTCTTCTTGTACTATATCTTTATATGGAATATTTTGATATTTTCATTCTCTTCCTATTGTTGAAGGATACTTAGATTCACCCCTTTTGCACTGATCTATAGATAATATTCTCATCTACATCTGAGTTGATTTCCACATGATTACTTGAATCCATGGCCATGGGATTTTTCTTGTTAGCATCTTTATTTTGTTCTTCGGGTTGAAATATCAATGCAACTTCTGACACTTCTCCTCTGTATGACTGTTAATGTTATAGTGGTTGTTGGGATGTTTGCATTGGTGTGATATGGTTATTGTCTTTTTTTCCATTCCCCCTTTCCACTTCTTCTTCCCCTCATGGAAGATTCCTGCTTCCATTTATGCTTTGACCTACTTGATTGTCCTTTATTTTGGACTATGCTCTCTAGGTATTGTGCCTATATACAAACCTCATCCACCAATTTGGGTTTGAACAACATCACTTTATTTAGTAGATCACTGTGTAGACCCCCTAGATACTTAATGAGTACATCTCAGTCTTTGAGGAGATACCCAACATTATGACTATATTTATAAATTTTGTGGTTTACCCCTGTACAATCTTTCCTTTGTATTTACTTGAGGTAATTCCACTGGATCCACTAGTCCTCTACATATCCAATAGGGTAAGATTGTGACTTAATAAGGGCTTTGAAATCTCCCCACTTAGTTCTCGAAGGATATCCCTCCAACCTCAAGGTCTTGATGTGGATTTTTCACCAGGTCAGAGCATGGCCCTCTAATTCTAGTCGAGCAAACCAATATTTTGTTCCTTCTCTATATGATGAACACTAAAATAAAATTCTAATTGCAAAAACCAATGATTTAACTTCATTGTGTCGATCTCACTTTGATACAACTTGATGTTAACCTTCACTTCAGTTTTGAATAGGCACTATGAATGGTTCACGACACTCGAACTAGGTTGATCATTTTCAAGTTCTTTCTTAGACTCCCACTTTGTTTCCTTTCGATTTATTGATTTACCCTTCGGTTCAACCTCTTTATTAGAACCTCCATCTTCTCCGAATAGTTTGAGCTTATTGGTCGGGGCTTCCATGAGGAGGCTCACATTATAGTTTATATCTACAACTTGTGCTTCAAACCGCACACACATCTTCTTTGCAGGATCTTGAGGCTCATTCACAAATTCATCGGCCATTACTGGGGTTTTATGACTTTTGTCTCAACTAATCTAGATCCCCTACAACTCTGCACAATATACCCAAAGAAACCTGCTTCGATAATAATATGACCCGTAAGTTGTCATGGATATTTCACTAGGAAGTTCATCATAACAAATCTACTAAAATATATTAGAAAATTTGAAATCTACTCTATGAGGGTTTATTACTCATCAGATTTCTGGATATATTAATTATAATTATGTAGGAAACATAGGGCACATAGAATAATCACTCGCAAACCATAATAACACAATATATGACATGGTAAACCCTTTTGGGAGTAAAGCCAACTGGAAGGTGAGGTTGTTTTGCTCTCTTTTTCTTTGAACAGAAATGGATGCAAGTACATAGAAGTGAGACCTGTGGGCCGTGAGTTGTTATAGTGCATAAACCCTCTTTGTTTTCTCTCTCTGTATCCTCTCTTGGCTACTTTGCTCATTTATGGAACAAAATGAACTCGAATATAATAGAACCCCTTTTCCTCATAGTGACTCGATTAACACAACCCTTTATCCTATTAGTGGTTAACACTAAGTCCTTCAACTCTTAACTAGAGTTACAATATTAACTCTTCTAGAGTCTTCTTTGTCATGATAATGTGACTAGCCCTCTTTCCATGAATAGTGGGGGCGAACGTGGCATCCTCACAAATCATGGTGGTCAAATCAAGAGGGTCAACCTCCGAATGACATATTTTTTGCATACAAGCTCCTATTGAAGTGATTCTTGCATTGTTGGAAAGGTATGTGTGTACATCCACCAGGAAAAATGGTCATGTGATCTAATTCCTCCACCTTTTCCACTCTAAAAGCATCAAGATGGATGACAAATAATATAATTATCCAATACAAATCATGGGATGAGGGAAGTAGAAGATGAAAATGGGCTATGCATCTCAAGTAAAAGTGTAAGGACCTACAGTCCTTGAACGTGCTCCCGGCTTGAAGTGCGATGAAAAACGAAGAAGTGTGAGCTCAGAACTACAACGCGACGGAGTTATGTTATAATGCGAAGTGCGTAGGAGGAGAGCGAGCTGTTTTATAGCGTGGGGAGCATGAACACTCAAGCCACGGCCGACCAACAAATGTAGCAAGACCGACTTGACTTATGGGTTTTTGGATGATGGCCAACGAGATGTTTGAAGTGTCTGCAATAAAGTTTGAGGGCGTGGGCAGGTCGGCTGGGTAGCCACGACATTGCCTTGCCACTCGTATATATTGGTGATGCACAGAGCTCATTTGGACATCGCATCACCGCTCAATGAACTCACTCATGAAGAAGAAGGTGCAGATCTAGTGCGTGGACGCAGCAAGAGGTAAAGATGCAGAACTTGGGTGATGCGCCTATTCTTGGGAAGGCCGCACGGAGGTAGTGCATATCTTGGTTTTGGGTGGGGGCGCGGGTAGAGGTCACCCGCCGGTTGGAGAAGGGCGTGCACGGGCGTGGCGCCCGGTTGTGCGAGGGAGCGCTCGACGAAGGTGTGGGCGCCCGGTTTGTGCAATGACTTGGCACGGGTTCTTGGGTGACTTGGGTGAGCGCTCGCCCGTCGTGCAAGTGTGCACGGTGAGACATTTGGTGAAGCCGGTTGTGCAAAGAGGGTGTCTTGGTGACTTGGTGGAGTCACCCGCCCGTTGTGCACAAAGACAAGGTTCGGTTGTGAAGTGCGGAAGGCAGCTCGTGTGAGGGCGCGCCCGCTCGCCTTGGGCAAGGAAATCTTGGTTGTTGCACGGAGGTGTGACAAGGTTGTAAATTTGGCTAAGTATGAAACTTAGTGTTTCCAAGTATACTTGTAAAGCTTTGTAATATTGAAAGACTGTATAATATATTATTCGGGCAGACTCATTGTTCAGGGAGTTGCCCCTCCCTTTATATTGTGCAATTGTGTTCTTGTTTATAATTGCTAATGTTAATGAATGTGTATGGGTGTTCATTGGTATAAAGGAAACATTAATAATACTTGGTTGCGAAACACAAACTAAGTAGGATAAGTGGTTAGGCGTAGTCCACGAACATAAGTATTGGTGAAAAGAAAGTGTTTGGTGGTGCCGCACTTCGCCAAGCATGGTTGAAAGACTACCGCCGACTTGGGGGCGTGACAGTTGGTATCAGAGCTAGTCTGAAGACTTGGAGGAGTCTTGTAGGAAGCTGGGTGAAGCAAGTGTGCACACACTTGACAGTTGGTGACAGTGAAGCAGGTACTTGCAGGTGAAGGAAGTTGTTTCACATACAAGTGGAACAAGGGCTAGTTCAGGTTGCAGGCATCTTGGTGAAGCTGTTGGATGGTCGAAACTAGATCGCAAAGAAGAAGGAAGCTGTTAGTAATGGCAGCTGAATCTCAGGCTGGGTCTAGTCACGGTGCGAAGGATGCTACTATGGCATTCATTGAAAAAGTGTTGGAGAAGATGGAGGACTTAGAAGCTTTCTGGACTAAAACGTGGACTTGATCGAGAGAGATCAAGAGGCCAATTCGAAGATGAAGGAAGAGCTCGATGAACTTCGGACTCAACATGAGTACACTGATCTTATGTGTACACAACTTGAAGTAAGGGTCAAGGAGGTTGAAGAGGCAAGAGACTGAGGTCTTGCAGAGATCGTGGACTTGCAAAAATCTCTTGATGAAGCCAGAGATGAGATCGCGGTGTTGAAGAAGGCTGTGAGGCATAACTCAGGTGGAGGAGTGCCTCATGTGAAAGTCAAGGAACAGGAATCTTAGGATGGTACAAGGAGTGCAAAGAATCTTGGCAACTTTCTATGGGACATGGAGCAATACTTGGAACGATTGGGTCTATCTAATGATGAGACGAAAGTAAAGGTAGCTGCTCAGTTCTTGACAAAGGATGCTAAGATGTGGTGGCGAAGGAGGATGGATCAGATTGCCAATCGCAGTGCTGGTGACACTTCATGGGATGAGATGAAGAAAGCTTTGTAGACCCATTTCAATCCTCAAGATGAAACGTGGGAAGCAAGGATGAAGATAAAGTTCATAAAGCAGACAGGGAACCTACAGACATACCAGCGGGAGTTTGCAAGTGCGGTTCTGGAACTTCATGACATGGCGGAGAGGGACAAGGTGTTCAACTTCATTATTGGGTTGAAGCCTTGGGCACGCAATGAAGTGATGAGGCAGAAGATTAAAACACTTGAGGAAGCTTTTGCTACTGTCGACAGGTTGGTGGACCATTATGATGAGACTTCTGATGATAGAAAGAATAAGTCCGATAAGCCGAAAGAAAAGAAGAAAGAGGATGCTTCGAAATCGAATGCTAAGTCGAAGATGAAGAAAGCCTTGAAGTGTTGTATATGTGCTGAACCACACACGGTGAAGAATTGCCCTTCTAGACCGAAAGTGGCTGCGATTGCACAATCTAATACGAAGAATGAAGAAGCTTCTGTGGGGATGATGCAGATACTTGGTGGTGGTGCTGCTACAGAGGTGGTCTCTCGGAGGGATCCTGAGAGGAACAATTTGGAGTATGTTCGGATGAAGATTGGGAGTGCTGATATACTCACTATGGTGGATAGTGGGGCTACTCACAACTTCATGGGTGAAGATACTGCGAGAAGAATTGGGCTGAAATTTGTACCGGTGAAGGCACATATGAAGACAATCAATTCTCCTCCTAATAGTGTTCTTGGTGTAGCTGAAAAAGTGGACACAACACTAGGTGAGTGGACAGGGAAGGTCGACTTCACTATAGTGCGGATAGATGACTACAAAGTTGTGCTGGGAATGGAATTCTTGAAACAATTCGATGCTATGATTGTTCCACATTTGAAGAGGCTGTACATTTACGATGGAAGGGAGGATGTACCCATTGGTGTACCAACCATTGGAGTGACAAAGACTGATTGTAAGTTGGCAATAATGCAAATGGAGGATGAGAAGCGGATGGAAGATATGAGTAAGCGGTTGTCTATGGTTGAGACGAAGCTTACCGAGCAGTCATTGGTCATCATGACACTTTCTGATAGTATCTTGGATTTGTCAAGAAGGCTAGAAGTGGTCGAGGATGATGATGATGATGATGAGGCGAATGTCCGGGAGGAGGATCGGGTCACTTATCTACAAAGGATGGAGATAGAAAATCCTGACAGATGGATTGAGATGATTAGTGAGGGTGAGCCTTCAAGCTCTACTCCCTCCACATCTTCTTAGATGGAAAAGAAGATGGGACTCATTGTTAGTTGCTCAAGGCAGTGAGTCCTTAAAACATGTTGAGTAGGTATGGCAGATGGTGTAGGGATGGCTTGGAATCAAGCATCATGACATGTTGCAGATGGGATGGAGTTTCCATGGACCTGAGCATGGGTGAGATTCTTGGTGAGTCCGGATGTGGCAGAATCCGAGATGGACTGGTGAAGGCATAAGGATGGACATTCTTATGATTTGAGCGTGACAGTTGGACTGATCCCTCGACTAGTTCAAGTCATGAGGGCTAGCAGTGTACCAGAGAAATGTTGACACCAGGCAGGCAGGAAGGATGATAGTTCACAGGATGGGACGACACATGATGGAGATGGAAGTTCTACATATGTTGCAGGGATGTTTGCAGTGTATGGAGGAGTCGATATCATGGACCAAGGATGAGACAGATATTGATGTTGATCTTGGTGGATGGCTACCAGGATGGTATGTTGTTGAGGACGACAACGACTTCAAGTGGAGGAGGATGTAAGGACCTACAGTCCTTGAACGCACTCTCGGCTTGAAGTGTGATGACAAACGAAGAAGTGCGAGCTCAGAACTACAACGCGACAAAGTTATGTTATAATGCGAAGTGCGTAGGAGGAGAGCGAGCTGTTTTATAGTGTGGGGAGCATGAATGCTCAACCCACGGCCGACCAACAAATGTAGCAAGGCCAAATTGACTTGTGGGCGTTTGGATGATGGCTGACGAGATGTTTAGAAGTGTTTGTGATAAAGTTTGAGGGCGTGGGCAGGTTGGCTGGGTAGCCACGACCTTGCCTTGCCACTCGTATATATTGGTGATGCACGGAGCTCATTTGGACATCGCATCATCGCTCAACGAACTCGCTCATGAAGAAGAAGGTGCAGATCTAGTGCGTGGACGCAGCAAGAGGTAAAGGTACAGAACTTGGGTGATGCGCCCGTTCTTGGGCAAGGCCGCATGGAGGTAGCGCGTATCTTGGTGTTGGGTGAGGGCGCGGGTAGAGGTCGCCCGCCGGTTGGAGAAGGGCGTGCACAGGTGTGGCACCCGGTTATGCGAGGGAGCGCCCGACCAAGGTGTGGGCGCCCGGTTTGTGCGACGACTTGGCACGGGTTCTTGGGTGACTCGGGTGAGCGCCCGCCTGTCGTGCAAGTGTGCACGGTGAGACATTTGGTGAAGCCGGTTGTGCGAAGAGGGTGTCTTGGTGACTTGGTGGAGTCACCCGCTCGTCGTGCACGAAGACAAGGTTCGGTTGTGAAGTGCAGAAGTTAGCTCGTGTGAGGGTGCGCCCGCCCGCCTTGGGCAAGAAAATCTTGGTTGTCACACGGAGGTGTGATAAGGTTGTAAATTTGGCTAAGTATGAAACTTGGTGTTTCCAAGTATACTTGTAAAGCTTTGTAATATTGAAATACTATGTAATATATTATTCGGGCAGACTCATTGTTCAGGGAGTTGCCCCTCCCTTTATACTGTGCAATTGTGTACTCGTTTATAATTGTTGATGTTAATGAATGTGTATGGGTGTTCATTGGTATAAAGGAAACATTAATACTACTTGGTTGCGAAACACAAACTAAGTAGGATAAGTGGTTAGGCGTAGTCCATGAACATAAGTATTGGTGAAAAGAAAGTGTTTGGTGGTGCCGCACCTCGCCAAGCGCGATTGAAAGACTACCGCCGGCCTAGGGGCGTGACAAAAAGGGTGGTTGATGTGATGTCTGTAGTCGATGCTTGTCATTTGTTTCATGACATAACATTATTGAATTCAATTTGAACATTTGAAGTGATAGATATGTGGCAATAGGGATATGAGAATTTATGTAGGAGTTTCTCCCACACTTTTGATGGCACTAAAGAGACAATAAAAAGATAATAAGAAATGCTTATGATTATTATAAGAAAATGATATACTTACAAAAAAACCAAAAACATAGTATATAGTTAATAAATTTTCGAATCCTATTATTCTTATTCTCAGGCATACCAAACTTCAATCCGATTTCACCAGCCAATAACCCAAATTTCCTATGCTACAATGTCACCTCATCTAGTTACAACCTATCTTCACCCAATTACGAGCCCACCTCACCGTTCATATAGTCTCACATCACCTTCATGTAGCCAAACATCTCTAATGCAAAACCCAACTTCTCTCACATACATCTCGATTTCCTTGACATACACAATGAATTTCCAAAAAAGACGATTATGAATCACATTATCCCATACGCAGAAAACATCTCCTTAAACATTATAATCTTCAACTGCAATATAGAGTGAATTTTAGCTGAAACATAGATATGAACAATCGAATCTCATATGTAGAATATTCTCAATTATTATTTGTTATAATGGATGAATACTTTTGCCTCAACGACATATTCATTCCATCATTTATTGGATAATGTGATCCATCAATAATATACTTGAAATAGTGCCATTTATTATGTCACTGCCCTTTGAGCAGTGATATCTAGTATCGGCGGAGGGCTATTATTTTTGCCCGTGCAATGATTTTTTTTTTGGTTTCCAAAGCTAAGAATTGATTTTTCTAATGTTTTTGAGGCTGATGTAAGCCCACCACCGACACCATGGCTCTAACGGCCGAGGCTAGACGTTAGCCTCTGTCCTAATGGATGTCATGGCATAAGTATTGCTGGTACAGGTGGAGGGTGGCAATATTAAAAATGACGAGATTTTTTATTTGGGATATGGTCAGACGTGAGGATTGCACATTATTTAGTGGCTTCGATATTGGTGAAAAGGGTGGCATATAACGCGTTGTTAAATGTTGCTTGTATATGTGTAATGGACTATGGTTCAACACTTTTAACCGGAGGACAGAGGGGCTGGTGATATGGTAACACATTTATTGATGGTACAGGTGTATTGCAATATGTTTTAGCGCATAGAGTAGTAACAAGTTTAAACAGAATGGCCTCTGTTCTATTTAGAATATGGTTCAGCGCTTTCAACAAGAGGATAGAGGGGCAGGCGATCCAGTAACACATTTATTGCTGGTACAGGTGTATTGGAATATGGTTCGGCGCTTTGAACCGAAGGATAGAGTGATAATAAGTTTAAACATAGTGGCATATAATGGTAGGCTTTGCATCTTGTCAATTTCTTTTCTCGGAGCATCCTCGACATTGAATTCACATTCAATTGCCACTGTTGTATTCGCTATCAGATCTAATTAAATTGCCTTGAGTTTTCAATTGTTTTTATGTTCGTTAAGCCCTCGTATCTCCCTCTGCACAATGTCCTTTAGAGGCTGTGAGATAAACAATGATTCTTTAATGTGCGGAATTAAATACTTAAAAGAATCTAAAAATAAAACTTTAAAAATAAAACTTTAATGTCGAATAATTACTTATTGTAAAGAATCGTAAAAACTGGATGCCCAAGAATACTTACCTCTAGCCATTTATGCTACTCCAGTGTTTTCACTACGCTTGAGGTAGCCGATAGTCTCACAGAACTTTGGATGGATAAAAGAGAGAAACAAGTGACTGGTTGTAAAAACCCGCACCCAATTTGATTGTACAAAAAAACAACGTTAATTATGAACACGGCAAGGTAAGTGATAAGAGTCTCTGGCTATTAACATTTCAAATGCAACGGAACAAAATCATAGTCAATGTTGTAGTATTGGAACGCAAGGCTGCATTTACAAATCTCTTTGGTCAAACTCGATTTCACAATGGGTATTTAGCAAATCCACTATAAAATCCCAGCCACAAGCTACGCGGCACACTTGCAGTACCAGTCCAACTCAGATTTTTATATTCTATAGTTAGGCAAAAAACACTCTGCCAGAAAAGCCCATAAAACAATGAAGGTTCTAATCACACATAGGCAGCTTCGTATTGACTTAGTACACTGCTGGAAAGTTATTGAAATGACCCTGAAACCATTTAAGGACGCGTGCATGAAAAACAAACATCAGCAAGTTGTCCACAATCGAACAACATCAAGGATCATGCCTAAGAAAAATACGCCAAAGCAAATCGCAGAACTGTTATGAGGAGAGATAAATGCCCAAACAGAGAGCACTCCCGTTCATCAAGCTATGAAACGTAATGGAGACAAGAAAAAAATCACTACAGAAAATCTGAAGGCACTTCCAAGCTCTGCTCTCTCAACTTGATGGTGTAAAACTGAAGGGGATTGAGATGCAAGCTTGGGGACCAAACAGAAATATATATAGCCAAGCTTCCATCAAGCTTCTATTGGCTATGTGTTAGGTGTTCCACAGATCATGGTAGACAACTCTAGATGGAGTAATGGACCACTTCAGAAGCTCCCAACAAGAAATTAATTAACTGCAGTTGATTTCTGTAATTTAAGGAAATTACTGCAGTTGGTTTCCAGAAATTAAGGAAATAACTACAGTTCACTTTCGTAATTGTAGGCAGCAGTTGGGAAAACTTAATGGAGCTTAACATTCTCCCACTTGGTCCATACTTCCAAACTTAATGTCTCATCTTAAAACCCATTGATAATCTGTATTAAGTAATAGATATATGAATCATGGCGATAAGTCCTCTAATGACGAGTATTATCTTCCATGTATTACTATGTATTTATTCTTATTATAATTTATGTGGCAACAATTTCTTAATGAATAAACCTTATGTTTATTCCTGGTCCTACACAAATGAGTTTTCTCAAATTAAATTAAGGTGCACATAAATATGAGAAAACATCACAATAATTAAGAATTTAATTAAAATAACATTGTCCATACAATGAGAAACTACATAATGGAACCAAGTCCCATATTCATTACATGATCCTTGAATTTAAATGGTGGCATGTCTTTAATCAAAGGATCGGTGATCATCAACTCAGTGCTGACGTGCTCAATGACCACTTTATTTTCTTTAACACGTTCCCTTATAGCTAAATACTTAATGTTGATGTGTTTATTTCCACTCCCACTTTTGTTGTTTTTAGCCATAAAAATAGCAGCTGAATTGTCGCAATATATTCTCAATGGCTTAGAGATAGAATCCATAATTCTAAGCCCAGAAATGAAACTCTTAAGCCATACACCATGTAAAGTAGCCTCAAAATAGGAGACGAACTCGGCTTACATAGTGGAAGTGGCAATCAAGGTCTGCTTGGCACTCCTCCATGATACAGCTCCACCAGCCATCATAAAAATGTATCCTGATGTTGATTTGCATGAATCAACACATCCAGCAAAGTCAGAATCTGAGTAGCCAATTACTTCCAAAGTGTTCATCTGTCTATACATAAGCATGTAGTCTTTGGTTCCTTGAAGGTGCCTCATTACTTTCTTTGCAGCTCTCCAGTGGTCTAAACCTGCATCACTTTGATATCATCCCAACATTCCCACAACAAATGCAATGTCAGGTCTTGTGCAGACTTGAACATACATTAGGCTTCCGACAGCAGAAGCATATGGAATGTTCTTCATTTGTTCCCTTTCAAAGTTGTTCTTTGGGAATTGGTTCAAATTGAACCTATCACCCTTCACAATGGGAGCTACACTTGGTGAACAATCCTTCATCCGAAATCTCTCTAAAATTTTATTAATATAGGTTTACTGAGATAGACCTAAGATGCCTCGAACTCTGTCTCTATGGATCTTAATGCCAATGACATAAGATGCCTCACCCATATCCTTCATATCAAAATTTTTAGAGAGGAATTGTTTCACCTTATGTAACAAACCCTTATCATTGGTTGCTAGCAAAATGTCATCCACATATAAAACAAGAACACAAATTTTACTCCCACTAACTTTCAGATATATACATTGATCCATAATGTTTTCTACAAAACTGAAAGAAGAAATTACATTATGGAATTTCAAATACCATTGGCGGGATGCTTGTTTTAAACCGTATAATGACTTCTTGAGCTTGCAAACCAATTGTTCACCATTACTAGAGGGGAATCCTTCAGGTTGTTTCATGTAAACCTCTTCCTCTAGATCTCCATTGAGAAAAGCCGTTTTCACATCCATTTGTTGCAACTCCAAGTCAAAATGGGCTACTAATGCCATAATAACGCGCAAGGAATCTTTCTTAGATACAGGAGGGAAAGTCTCCGTGTAGTCGATTCCTTCTTTCTGAGTGAATCCCTTAGCAACAAGTCTTGCCTTGTATCTCTCAATGTTGCCCAATGAGTTTTTCTTTGTCTTAAAGACCCATTTACATCCAATGGCTTTTGCACCATTAGGAAACTCAACAAGATCCCAGACTTCGTTACTCTTTATAGAATTCATCTCTTCCTTCATGGCATTGTACCATAGTTCTGATTCTTTGCAACTCATGGCTTGTGAAAAGGACTCGGGATCATTTTCGGCTCCAATGTTGTAGTTAGATTCTTGCAGATACACAACATAATCATCAGGAATCGCTGATCTCTTTAGTCTAGTAGATCTTCTTAATGTTGTACCATCATCTTCTGGAGAAGTATGTGGTTCAACTTGTTGTTCAAAAGTTCTTGGCAACTCTTGAACTACCTAATCTACTGGAATGTCGTCAACAACTTGTGGAACTTCAACAATTGGTTTTTCAACACAGTTTGTACTTGAGGGGTGCTATGAACAATAACCAATCCATGACTTGAGGTGGAAGGTTGAGATTCTAAATGATCCTTCTTAGAAACTATGTTCCTCGTTTGATCGCTCCCACTGATCAAGTCATTTTCAAGAAACTTTGCAAATCTTGATTCCACAATCCTAGTGCTATGAGACGGACAATAAAATTTGTAACCTTTAGACCTTTCAGCATATCCAATGAAATACCCACTAATGGTCCTTGGGTCGAGCTTCTTCTCTTGTGGATTATATATTCTCACTTCAGATGGGCATCCCCAAACGCGCATATGTCGCAAACTCGGTTTCGAACCTTTCCATAATTCAAATGGCGTTTTAGGAACAGCCTTGGTTGGAACTCGGTTTAATATATACACTATCGTCTTAAGTGCTTCAGTCCACAAGGATTTAGGAAGATTGGAGCTACTAAGCATACTCCGCACCATGTCCAATAATGTTCGGTTTCTTCTTTCTGCTACACTATTCTGGTCGGGTGAACCAGGCATGGTGTATTGGGCAACAATCCCATGCTCTTGAAGAAATTTAGCAAATGGTCCAGGTGCTTGTCCATCTTCTGTGTATCTACCATAATATTCTCCACCTCTATTTGATCTCACGATCTTAATTTGTTTGCCGCATGGTTTCTCTACTTCAGCGTTAAAGATCTTAAAGGCATCTAATGCTTCGCTATTTTTATGAAGCATGTAGAGATACATATATTGTGAGTAATTATCTATAAAAGAGATGAAGTATCTCTGACCATGTGAGTCCATGTTTGGACTACATATATCAGTATGTATGATCTCTAATATGTCCGAACTCCTATTGGCACCTTTCCTTGACTTGTTGGTCTGCTTTCCCTTTATGCAGTCCACACAAGTCTCAAAATCAGTGAAATCCAGAGTATTAAGTACCCCTTCATTTACCAATCTTTTAATTCTTTCTATGGAGATATGACCTAGTCTCTGGAGCCATAATTTAGAGGAATCTTCATTAATAACACATCTTTTAGTGCCAGTGTGAACATGCATTGAATCATAAGTGACATTGTTTTGTAAATTAATGCAGTAAAGACCATTAGACAAAATACCATTCCCAACATAATCAGATTTATAAAATAGATTGAAAGATTTTTCTGAAAAGTTAATGGAATATCCAAAAGGTACAAGCCTTGAGACTGAAATCAAGTTTCTAGAAAAACTAGGAACATAAAAGGTCTTTTCTAATTCTAAAACAAAGCCACTACTTAAAGTTAAATAACATGTTCCTATAGCTTTCACATGCGAGCTCATCTTGTTTCCTGATAAGATGCTTTGCTCACTTCCCACTAGCTTCCTTAGGTTTTGCAAACCCTGCAAGGAATTCGAAATGTGAATTGTTGATCCAGAATCAATCCACCACATGTTAATATTGACGTTAACCATATTAGATTCATAACAAACAAACGAGATTAAATTACCTTTATCCGCAAGCCATTTCTAAAATTTGGCGCATTCCTTCTTCATGTGTCCCTTCTTTTTACAGAAGAAACACTTGGAATCTTTCTTGATATCAGCTTGGGGAGGTACTTTACCTTTCCCTTTCCGATTGGCTTGAGATTTGCCCTTTCCACGCGTTGCCAGCATTGCACTTTCTCCCAGTTCCGTCACCAGTCTCTCTTCCTCTTGAACACACATGGTCATGAGTTCATTAATTGACCATTTATCCTTATGTGTGTTGTATGAGATTTTGAAAGGTCCGTATTAGTGCAGAAGAGTGTTTAGGATATAGTGCACCAGGAAAGACTCCGATATTTCAACCTCGAGTTTCTTCAATTGAGCCACAGTGTCCCTCATCTGCATGATGTGCTTGCGCACACCTTTCACATTGGTGAGCCTTAGGGATGAGAACTTCATGATTAGGGTGCTTGCTAGTGCCTTGTCTGAAGTGACGAATTGATCATCAATGGCCTTCAACAAGTCTCGGACCTTTTCATGCTAATCAACGGAACCACGAATACCAACTGAAATTTTAGTCTTAATGAACATCATGCTTAGGCGATTGGATCGCTCCCATCGTTCATAAAGCGTGACGTCCGCTGCAGTGCTAGTATTAGTGAGTGGCGGTGGTTCATCTTTCTTAATAGCATAGTCTATGTCCATCCACCCCAAATGAATGAGAACCCCCCCCTTCCAGACCTTATAGTTATCTCCCTTAAGTTCAGGGATATCACAACGAATTTCAGAGAAATTTGCAAGTTGTACAACTGCATCAAAATTAAAAAATCACATGCTTATGTTAAAATTGAGGCTTAAATAAAATTTCATGTTTTACCAATGTAAATCATGCTCAAAATTGAATCTAATGACATAAAAATTGCGGGCTAAATTTTCAATTCAAGCAGATTCAATTATTCATAGTTTTGAACTTTATGATAAAACTATTAATTCATAACTCCTGTGGGTAAGTTATGAAATTTTATCCTAATTAATTACATAAATATAATAAAAATTCATGTGAGATAAAATTTATTATATTTAGTATAGTTAATTACAATTTAATGTCTAAATAATCTTTATGTGATCCTAACCAATCATAATATATAATTTTATTTAATTACAGATGCTGTCGCTATTCTCTAATTAATTAAAATTATATGGATCACTAGACATTATTTCTTACATAAATTGCATAAACACAACTATACACAATACTTCACATTTCATGCTAAGTGAAATGGCGTATACATAGTTTAATATGAAGCAATTTAAAAAATATGAAAAGCGGAAACAATTACCGCACTTACGAAACACTTAAAAATTTACTTATAAAATTATAAACAAATCTTAACCAGAGTAAAAATAATGTTTTGTGAAAGGAATAAGTCAAAATGATATTTTAAATAAACTCCATATTAATTCGTACTAATATAACCAGAACTATAAGTGAGTGACATAGTATGAGTAAAAACTTCAATAAATATCAGTATTACTGTAAATTACGGCAATAATTCCTCACAAGATAAAATAAAATTAAAGAACTGTTGTAAATTTGCACACATCAAGGCAGAGATAAATTAAGGCTCTTATACCAAATGTGAGATAAACAATGATCCTTTAATATGCTGAATTAAATACTTAAAAGAATCTAAAAATAAAACTTTAATGCCGAATAATTACTTATTGTAAAGAATCGTAAAAACTGGATGCCCAAGAATACTTACCTCCAGCCATTGATGCTACTCCAGTGTTTTCACTATGCTTGAGGCAGCCGATAGTCTCGCAGAACTTTGGATGGATAAAAGAGAGAAACAAGTGACTGGTTGTAAAACCCGCACCCAATTTGATTGTACAAAAAAAACAATGTTAATTATGAACACCACAAGGTAAGTGATAAGAGTCTCTGGCTATTAACATTTCAAATGCAACGGAACATAATCATAGTCAATGCTGTAGTATTGGAACGCAAGGCTGCATTTACAAATCTCTTTGGTCAAACTCGATTTCACAATGGGTATTTAGCAAATCCACTATAAAATCCAAGCCACAAGCTACGCGACACACTTGTAGTACCAGTCCAACTCAGATTTTTATATTTTACAGTTAGGCAAAAAACACTCCGCCAGAAAAGCCCATAAAACAATAAAGGTTCTAATCACACATAGGCAGCTTCGTATTGACTTAGTACACTGCTGGAAAGTTATTGAAATGACCCTGAAACCATTTAAGGACGCGTGCATGAAAAACAAACATCAGCAAGTTGTCCACAATCGAACAACATCAAGGATCATGCCTAAGAAAAATACGCCAAAGCAAATCCTAGAACTATTATGAGGAGAGATAAATGCCCAAACAGAGAGCATTCTTGTTCAAGCTATGAAACGTAATGGAGACCCAAAAAAAAAAAATCACTACAGAAAATCTGAAGGCACTTCCAGGCTCTGCTCTCTCAACTTGATGGTGTAAAACTGAAGGGGATTGAGATGCAAGCCTATGTTACCAGAAACGAGAAACCGGAAACGAAACGAGAAACGACAACGGGACAAGAAACGAAGTTTGGAGGTTTCACATTCAAGAAACGAGGAGAGAGAAAAAAAAAACAAGAAAAATGTGAAAAACATAAAACAAAGCACACATCATCCGCATTCTCCAATAATGTGGTTCATACATAGTTGCCCATAGGCTTTAGTTGCTCACATAGACCATTCTAGAATATTCATAGTGAGAAACAAAGCTTGTGTTGCTTATATAGTTCATTCTCAAATACCCATGTTTGATCCTCTAATAGTGAAGAAACCTTTGACATTGAACTCAAGCTTGATTTGACCTTTCCATTTCCATTTGATTTGGACCTAGTGAGAGTGGGATTTTTTTGAATGCCATATCCCTAGAAATTTCCTGATGAGTACATGATCTCACATATCATGTGTATATTCTCCCATATTATTTGAGCGGACCTCAAATTTGGGCTATATTGTAGTATTTGGTAAGCAACTACTAGGATGTAGTTTCCCTAGTGGGTAATAGGATGGTGAAGATTAAATTGAGCTCCATTGGGATTGGGGAATTCAGCGAAAAGTAGAGAATTGTTTAGAACTATTACTACCTTCAACTATCTTATTATACAAAGAAGTGTTGCTCCCTCCATTGACATTTTGAATAGAAAAAAGGAAGACTTTATTGTTAACTCATTATAATAAAAATTAATCTTTATAATAATAAAAATAATATATAATGTAACTGTGTGCATTTAAATTTATAGTTTTGTATAAAAAAACAACTTTTAAATATTAAATACAATAAAACCATAAAAGAAACCCTACACTAAATACACTTTTAAATAAAACTAACACAAAAATTAAGAAAAATTAATTAAAACATTAAAAAACATAACATAACAAAAACATGACATAACAATAGACAACACATCCCAATAATATAATTTTAACAAACAAAATCTCTAAATAGACAATTTTGTTTAAGAAAATTTAGACTAAGTACAATAGACCATGAAACCGCTTCTAAAAACTATCTACAAAACCAACCTTCATTTTTTTAAATTGGGCTCAACATTACAATAAAACCAACATTAGCAACATTTCTCGGAAAACCAATCTTTTGTTTTTTTATTCTGCTCAACGTCCAATTGAAATGAGACCAGCGTGACAATTGAAATGAGACCAGTGTTACAAAGGAACCAGAACAACGTTTCTCAGAAAACGATGTCAAAAACAATTCGTTTCAGGAGAAACCGGTTTCTGTATTGAAAAACGAAAACGACCGTACAAAACGGCGTTTCCTCCGTAGCGTTTTTGGTAACATAGATGCAAGCTTGGGGACCAAATAGAAATATGTATAGCCAAGCTTCCATCAGGCTTCTGTTGGCTATGTGTCAGGTGTTTCATAGATCATGGTAGACAATTCCAGATGGAGTAATGGACCACTTCAGAAGCTCCCAACAAGAAATTAATTAACTGCAGTTGATTTCCGTAATTTAAGGAAATTACTGCAGTTGATTTCCAGAAATTAAATAAATAACTGCAGTTCACTTTCGTAATTGTAAACAGCAGTTGGGAAAACTTAATATAGCTTAATGGAGGCTTCGTTTGTGCTTCTTTTTATTCGAGTGAGTAGTGTCTGTGGATTGCTCTGCGACGACGCAAAATATTTCTTGGAGCTCCAAAGCGTCCTCGGCATTGAATTCACGCTCTTTTCTATTTGCTATCAGATGTCATTCAATTTCCTTTGGTTTTCAATTATGTTTGTGTTCGTTGAGCCCTTGTATTGAGTTTCTATTCATTGAGCCCTTGTCCCTCCCACTACACAATGTGGTTATTGGTATAGAGGCTTGGTGTTTAAGCATTAGGGACTCAGGTGAGCAGTGTCTACTGTGGCTAGAGCTGAAAATTTCTTCGTTTTGTTGTGTCAGTGCCTAAAAGAAATTTAGGTGTGTCGTGGTTTGGAGAAAGCCAGGGTATTCTCTAGAGCTGTCTGGTGACTGTGCAAGAAACAAGAAATAGAGGCGACAAAGTTTTGCAAGGTTTTTTTTTTCTATTTATTTTTCATGTTCTTTTGAAATTTTTTGGTTGCTATTTTGAAATTTTTGCTGCTTGATTCTTAACTGGATTATGCTGTAGGTTCTTGGTCGTGGTTGCAACAACTGGTGGGTGTTTTGTTAAGCAGTCAGAGTGTGGCAATTATAGTAGTTTTTTGGTCGAAAAGGTTAGTTGTTCTAATCGCTTGTTTTGTCTAATGCCTTGTTTTCCATAAATTGTTGTTCGAATCGATTGTTCTTTGTTATTTTCAATTACCTGTTGCATGTGGTTTCTTTTATCTGAATTTACATACTTGTATATTTTTATTTGCACTAGGCATTCTTAGCGAAAACGGTGCCAGTGGCCTATCCAGGTTAACGTGATAATAATCCTATCCTACGAGCGCTATAGTCCTTGTAGGAAAAGAATGAGATTCTGGGTTCTCAATTCAGCTGCTCCCCTATGTTACCAGAAATGAGAAACGGGAAACGGAACGGAAAACGAGAACGGTACGAGAAAAGGTTTGGAGGTTTCGCATATAAGAAACGAGGAGAGAGAAAAACACCATATTAAAGGTGAACAATATAAACAAAGCATTAATCATAAACCTGTAATGTTCCTGCTCATGAAATTGTAAAAAAACAATTGTAAATACTAATTTAGTTTTAAGAAGGAAGTGATAATTTTGTAGATCAAAAAATTTAGCCATCATTAATTCCAAGAAAATAGAAAACATTGATAAGAATAAGAGATTTGAAATATAAATAATTAAATTTGTTCTTTTGAATATATATGTATCTCTAAAGTCACTTCCAACAATTCATATCAAAATGCAAGTAAACCTAATAATCTAGATTTGAAGCTCATTTTCTGGAATAGTTGTTGAGCTTGAGCCAATTCCAAAAGAATTATTTTGGTCAATAAACTTCATGGTATCATCAAGCATGTCTTCAGCATTGTCTTGTAGCACCTCAAGTGGAAGCTCATCATTTTCGTCATCTTGTGAACCACCATAATCCCACATTCTCGTGGGTCCAGTTTTGTATTCTAGTTGTTGTCGAGATAACAAACGTAGATTTGAGTGTACAAACACCAAATCTTGTGCCATTTTTGTGCCTAGGCGATTCCTCTTCGTTGAATGGATGAAAGCATATTCACTCCAATTTCTTTCACATGCAGAGGAACTAGTCACCTGTATAATAAAATTAAAATTATGTTAGTCATAGTCAATCAATAAATCTTATAAGATAAATAATCCAAAATGAGCTTTAGAATTAATTGTTTAAACAATAAATCAATACATTAAAGGTATTTGTTATTAAGAATACCTGTGAAAGCAAACGGATAGCCAAACGATGAAGCAAGGGGGTCCCTGTACCATATTGTATCCAGAAGTCGATGGGTCCAAGTTGTTGTCTGTTGTATGCACAATCTTCATTTGCAAAGTGGTCTTCTGATCTCAAATACTTTCCTAGCTCAAACCGTAAAGCAGTGCGATCCTGACGATCGTAACACCTACTTATAAAAGTGTTCCAGTTTTGCATAACCTCTACATCTGACGATGGTTTCTTATGAAACCATTTAGGATTGAGTAAAAATGCAATTGAATGAAGAGGGCTATGAAGCATTTTCCACCTTGTCAGACTAAGTTCCCACACTTCATTTCTGGTGTCTTTGTCAATCCTAGAATTTTCATCTTCCATTATGTCATGAATCTTCTCTCTCATTTGATCCATGCTCTCAAAGACATCCCCTAAGCATGGTTGATCACTATCAAATATGCGAAGGGTGGAAACAATAGGTGTAATAAAGGTGACAATATCCTCCACTCTCCTCCAAAAATTCTCTGAAGAAAGACCAATAATGATGTCCTCAACTTTTAGGCCATCCCCAGTATGAAAACCCTTCCACCTTTGCCAATCCATTGATACCACCATCTCTCTCAAAGATTGATGCATTTTAATAAGGCGTTGAAGCATAATGAAAGCAGATGCAAATCTAGTCTCGGCACATCGAAGAAGCTGAAGTTTTGCATATTTCCTATAAATTGCTATGGATGCTGCATGATTAATAATAAAGTGTTGTAGCATCTTTGCTTCAGTTATAGTTTTATCAACCCATGCAATGTTATTAATATCTTTCAGGAGCAAATTCAAGCAATGCACAGAGCAAGGAGTCCAAAAAATTGTTGGATATTCATCCTCAATCAACCCACCAGCAAGGATATTGTTTGAGGCAGTATCTGTAACAATTTGGACCACGTTTTCTCTACCAACCTCCTCTATTGCCTCTTTGAGGAGACCTGTTAGATATGGACCATCATTTGTCTTTCCTGTAGTATCATAGGATTTTAAAAACAAAACTCCTTTTGGGCTCGAAACCAAAATATTGATAAGGGGACGATGGTTAACATCTGTCCAACCATCTGAGACAATGGAGACCCCAGATTCCTTCCAACTATCTCTAATGTCTTGAAGTCTAGCTTCAACCCGAGCCCTCTCTTCAGATAACACGGTTGTCCTCATGTTTTCATAACTAGGAGGCTTGTAACCTTTAGGAGCATTGCTAACTAGATCCCTTACCATTTCTTTCCAATAAGGAGACCTACAAACATTAAAAGATATGCCATTTGCAAAAAAAAATCGTCCAATGGATGCATCGAGATTTCCCCTTCCTTTTACATCCCATAAGTTTTGAAGGTGAGAAACAGAAACTTGATGTTGAGAATAAAAGTGTGGACCACCAATTGTCAATCCACTAGGATTGTTGTTAGCTTGAACTAAACCTTCAACAATTTTTCTCAGCTTTTCAAGTTCATTAAATTGCTTAATTAGAGAAGCTTTTTTCATATAATCTACAACCTTGCTCGTCGCTGTTTTCGGTCTATGATTATAGAAGCAACACAGTGTTGTACCCACTTTATCATGTGCGCAGAGAGAGCTTAGTAACAAAACCAGATCATCACGTGAACAAAGCTAACTCAATGGTATGTCGTGGGCATTAGGGAAGTGATTTAAATTAAAAAATAAAGTACATGTCACATAATCTCTTTATTTTTGCAATTAATTGTTATATTAAAATATAAAAAATTGTCAAATTAACTAAAAAAATAGCTATAGGACATTAATGTTGAGATGTTGAGAGGGCTAAAAATATTTATGTCGTTCTACATGCTTATATATATTGGATTTATACAAAAGTTAGACATGAAAGATGAGAGGACCAAAATTTTTTTATTGGACAATACATAATCATATATATTGGATTTATAAAATTCTTTTTCATATAGTAGGATTTGAGAGTAAAAATTAATTATATGAATTTGAGGTTCAATGAATTCTAGTGAATCGATGAAAAAGATTCAATGCACTTACTGCGAGGTACGTGTGATAAAATTTAGTATTGGTTTAATATGGTTGTACAATATTTATTTTTTTAATCCAATTTTTTTTATTAAATGAAAATTTAATATTTAATATTATGATATAAGGCGTTATATTTGAGAATATATTATATTTAATAATAAATTTTATCATTAATGGATATATGAAAAAACTCTCCATAGAGTGTGTAAATTAAATGTATTATAATTTGAATTTTTCTACTCATTCAAAATAATTGGGAGGGAAATTAAAATTTTGATCTCAAATTTAAGAAAATTATATTGAAGACATGTGATTGTAATTGTTAAATATAAATTTTATAATTTAATTGTAATAGGAGCATTTTACATTAATTATTTTATTTTGTTTTTACATTTTGTCTTATATTTTTCTTTTGCACTTTGACATTGTCAAAATTCTTGCATACCATAGCTTGCCAAACTATGGGTATATCTTTATTCATCTTGAATTTAGCAATAAGACTTAAAGTCTAAACATTAAGACATTAGACTATAAGTTTCTATAAAAATAATATTAAGCTTAAAAATACTACTTTCCTAGTGCTTTGGTGCTATATAAATCCTTTTTGTTTTCTCTTTTTTGAGTTGCATGCCAATGCATGAATTGATTTGTTTGGAGCCAAAAGTAGTTATATTACAACATACATAGTGGTTGCACTTGTTGCATGTTGCTGACAAATTTTTATGCAACTCAGATCAAACATGTAGTTTCATTTTTTCTTGTAATGTTAGAGTGTATATCGTAAACAATTTTACAAGAATAGATATGGATAAAGGAACATATTAGTGCACTTTGTTGTCTCATTGTTGTTTGTTTGAATGTTCATTGTGCTCTTTTGTGTTCTGGTTATTTATATCATGCTTGTACTACATTTATGCGCTTATTGATTCATGCACTTATTTTGAAATGATGCTACATCATTGGTTGAATTCTGTTAGATCGTTGCATATTTATTATTGATAGTTGTTAGCTTTAAATATTGGCACATCAAATTTATTGGGCATTTTAGAAAAAAGTTTGACATAACCATTCACTGTGTTTATTAGGTGTGTTTTCTCTTCGAGAGAATAGAAGTGATATATTATCTTGGTTTACCTCATGTGTGTAGACATATAATATATCTATATTGCAATGTGGAGCAATTAGTAACACTCTTTTTAATGCATTGAGTTAAAGTCAAGCAAGCTATATGCAATATACTATTATTGTCAATGTTTCTTGTCATTATTTTGTCTTAGTTACTTTGAAGCATGCCATTACTTGTGTGGCGTTGTTATTTTGTTTTGAAATGATGATAGCTAGAGATAAATTGGCTTGAAAGCACTATGTTAATGAATATACTCTTAGTGAGAGCCTAGGTCTTCCCGACCATAATGAGAATCTTATGAATTTTATAATAGATAAAGACTTTTTTTTCCCAATGTTTCTATATTTGAAATATGCTTAGGTTAACAAATATTATATTGGTAGATTATAGTGTGTTTTGGACACTTGTGCATTTAAGAATTTACTTTTATCTTTTTCTTGTGTTCTTTGTGACAAAGCAAACTATTCACAATTGTGCTACTTTGAAAAAGAAAAAGAAAAAAAGAAGTGGGAGGCAAAGGAAAGAGCAAGGAGAGAAGAGTACACTTTGTATAGCAAATTTCATAATATGCTCCAATAATACTTCTTGATTTAATAATCAAAGTATTTTGTGTTTCTTCAACTATAATAAAAAATTACATTGGACAATTTGCATATTTGCTCATTGCCACTTATGGCAACAAAAAACGCTTTTGCGATACATGAATCATGTTTTGAAGAAATTGATTACAGATTATATAGATTCCATTTATATAGGTTGAAACATTTCTACTACTACCCACGAGACTGTATTTTTGACTCATTTGTTGTTCTACTTCACTTCCGTTATACATCAGTTGAAATACGACAAGGAATTGTAAATCACTTTCACCATTGCTTACATTATGAACATGATGTTGCTATACAATCACTGCATACTGAATTGACTTCTGAATACCTTCAAGATCTCCATCGAGTTACTGATGTTGATACATATTTGCAAGGATTGGCTACACCTGCTTCTAATTCTAATGCTTCAACAATTAGCTTGTGGGGAGATGCTTTTTGCATCAAATGGTTTTCTAATTGGTTGTCAATACCAGTCAATGTTTGGTTATTTACAAGTGGAAAACCATATCTCTGCTTCAACCAATATATCCATGGCTATCAATTTAATATTTTATTGCATAACCAAAATCTTGCATGTGGCCACTTTGAACCACTTCTTCAATATTGCACAATGAACATTGTATCACCAAATTCTATATCAATTGCTCCATGAATTCCTGCACATTATTCCTCTTCTGTACAACATGACATGGTGTCCATTAAACAAATGTTGTTAGAAAAAGGATTCTTGATTCATGATCACATTGTCGATGATTGTCATGACTCACTGTTCAATTCTATTTGCATAGTTGCACCTTGGTTTGACATGTTTTCCATCAGAAAAACAATTGCACAAACCTTCTATAATTTCTATAGTCAGAATGATGTTAGAACTATCAAATACTTGCAAAAGAACCTTGATACCAAAACGATTGAACAAGATAAATGTGTAAACAATTGGAAAATTTATATTATCAACCTATCAATGCCATATGACAATGGACACATAGAGGGAAATCATTTCTTGATCCAATGGATATGTGAAATACTTGATATTAACATGTATGTTTGGGTCCAAGTATCAGAGATATTTCTTTACGATTCTACTCATCAAACGTTGCCTCAATTTTATTTTATCTTATGAATTTGCCCATATCCACATCACTTGCACACTTTTATGCAATTTCGCAAATTAGTAGCGTTTGTAGTGTTAATGATTCACATAACATAGATACACGTCTCCAAAAAATATTGGGAACAATGAATTTTAATGCCATTTCAAGTCTTACACCCAAGCAACATTTACACATAAAATGCAATGTTGTTGCACCATGTAGCCAACCAGACAAGGGTTTCATTGACAATAAAACATCGACGAGCAGGAAATATGTAAGATTGTATAAACATTGCACATTAAAACGATAGCCTCTTTCTTCATTATTTAGTGACCACCAAGGGAAGGCAATGCTTGTTCTTCCTTTCAACAAATGCAATAAGAATTCTTCCTTTCAACAAATGCAATAAGCATCCTAGTCGATTGAATCATTTGAAACATGAAATATGTGCATATGGTGCTTTGCAATTGCAAGAACAAAAAAAACATTTGCAATTGATTAAATCAATTGAGGCACATTCGCGGTCCATACAAGACACACCTACCCATGTATGTTGTGTTTGTGATAGATTGCATTTTGAGAAAGATATGTAGCTTTTGTGCAATAAAACATTGGAAACTTTTCATGCACTCACAACTACAACTGAGGCAAAGCCAATCAAAGCCAATGAACAAATTTGCAAATTTTGCAATACAACAATAATCAATGGAAAATTGCCTAAATTTTCATCGTCTTTACATATCTGCCAGAACAAAAAATTAATTTTAGTTGCAGAGTTGACAACTTTGGAAGAGAGGTTAGTGGCACCAAGAATGACCTTTGCACAAATACCACAACTTGGCTACAAAAGATCGCAGATAGAACTAATAGGCACAATCATAAATGTTCCTTCCAATTTGAATCAAATTCAAAGAACTCTACCTAGAAGTATTGATGATGGCATGACAATTGTGATAATGTTTAAAAGAAAAATAGAATGCAAGAATGCATATTTGTCTGGAAATGTTCGAAAAAAAAATAATGGTTTCCTTACGCGACTTGTGCAATACATCTCTTTACAAAAATGAATAGATAATGATAAACAATGAGTGGCAAGATCATTTCAATCAACATAAACAAAATCATGAGAGCGTTAGCCCAAAATTTCATGAAGCAGAATCATTATGTCTTAGCAATGATTTAGAATCGAAATCCGAAACACTTGTGCATGGTTACTCAGAAGCACACTTAATCCATGATATTGATGCAAAAATATTGCAAATTCCACCTTCCAAAGGATACAAGCCATTGGGTATCTTCCAGGACAAGTTCTCTAAAGAGCTTAATTTCCCAACATTGTTTTATGGCTCTAGTCGGCCTATTTTTGTGGTCAATCGCCTCTCATATAAACAAATTGCACAATGGGAAGTATTGCACAAGTATGAATACTTCTCAACACATGTTACAAACATATATTTTTAAGGAAATTCATATATTGATAGACCATGTTTCCAGTTCAACTTGGATTTCAATTTGCAAAGGAGAGCTAAGAGGGAAAAAAGTAGTAGCTAGAGATGTCAAGTATCAAAACAACCTTAATTTTTTTTTGCAATCACCAATTGCATATCAATGTATAAAAAGCATTCACACCTCTCCTGACTACTTTGAAAACATATGAAAAGACATATTTGCAATGATACATCAACTCGGTCCACCAAATTTTTTTGTTACATTCACTAGTGCTGAGCACATTTGGGAACCATTGATAGATGCATTGAAGACACAAACTTGTACTAGTTCAACAAACCAACTTAATGATACTTCGAATGAATGCATAGACAAGTTGATCAGAAGTCGCCCAGTTATTTGTAGTTGTTATTATAGAGAAAGAATCTTAGCCACGCGCACTTTGATCACGAAAAAAATGAACTATTTGGGCAAGTGGAAGACTATTTTTATCACAAAGTTCCAGAGCAGAGGAATTGAACATGACCATGGATTGCTTTGGATTAAAGATGCACCAATATATCAACATTCTCTTGAAATTGATGTTATTTCTTTCATTGATAGCTATTTGACTTGTAATTCAACAATATATTCAGATCAAATGATTCAAATACAAACTCATCATCACACAAAAACTTGCAAAAAAAACAAACATTCTAATTGTAGGTTTTGTTTTCCTTTTCCACCAATGCATGAAACTTGTCTCTTGCAACCTTCATGCAATAGTGATAATAACAATCAAGAAATGAAAAAAAAAACTTTCTTCTCTCTTACATAACAAGGTGTACCCAAAAGACATGATATTTGATACCTTTTTGGCCAATCTTGGTATTACGAACAAAGAATATATATTGCTCCTTCATTCTTACATTGTTTGGCCCATTGTACTATTGAAAATAAATCCATGCAATATTTGGATAAATTCATTTGCAAAAAAAAATCCCTCAATCGTGGCAGGCAAACAAATATGCACAAATGTATATTAGATTCCTATGATGTTGCAACATATTGTAGTTCCTATATTACAAAAATGGACCGCACAATGACATCTACCTTTAAACGAATTCAGGAAGATTGCTTGTCTAACAATAGAGGAAACTATCTGTAAACTTAGAAATGCATTATTGAATTTGCAAGAAATGTCAAGTACACAAGCTATTCACATTATACTCTCATTGCCTTTGTACTCATCATCGAGAAAACTGATTTTTATTAACACTACTCCAGCTTAAAAACGATCATATGTGCTTAAAAGGCATGGTCTCTTGAAACATGAACATGACAAATTTGAAGGTATTTTGTGCAAGTCAATCATTGATAAATATGTGGCCCAACCCATTGAACTTGAAATAGTTTACCTAGTAGAATATGCTTCTTACTATTTAGTTGGGAAAAACAGAACCAAAAAAAACACACGTGTTATACGATTCGTTCGATACAATGAACAAAAGGAATCTGAAAACCATTATAGATTGAAAATGAGGCTTTCTCTTCCATATAGAGAATTTGAATGCACTCTTAAAAATGGCAATGTGACCTGGACCGAAGCATTCTTGTCTCAAAAGAACATTGTTTTTTCCACCAAAAAACATTTTTTCCATTCAATATCTCCATGGGGTGACATTGACCTTGCTTCTACTGCAATTTCATCCAAAGATGAAGAAGCACTTGTACTCAACCTCCCATCAAAAAATGACATAAAAACTTGTTTCCATGAAGAATATGATATTCAACATGATCTATTGAAAAAAATTCAATCTAGAAACATGGATATTGCAAGTGCAAAAAAAAATGAATATATCAAGAATCCTTTTGTTTTGAGCACAACATCATATCATGAACTTAAGAGAAAACTAAACAAATAACAACAATGCATATTGAAACAAATAGTGTTATGAAAAAAAAACAACCTAGGCAAACGAATTTACTTCTTTATCACTAGAGGTGCAGGCACAAGAAAAACATTCACTGCAAAAGCACTTTATCATGCTTTGATGCACTACTATAACAAAGAGCTAGAAAGTGACCCCCTTAAGAGAAAAGGCCTGACACTTTCATTCACTGGCAAGGCTGCATATATTGCAAATGGTGTCACAGTGCATTCGAATTTGCACCTATCACTGTCATCTTTTAACATGATGCCATTGAGTTCTAATACACTTGATATGTTAAGCAAGGAATGTGTAGGCCTTAGACTTTTTATCATAGATGAAGCATCACTGATTGGTTCTCAATTGCTATATAACATTGAAAAACGTCTTCATGAAATCATGCACACACCAACCACACCATTTGGAAACCTTGACATAATATTTTGTGGTGATCTATGCCAAGCACAACCTGTTCATGATCAATGGATATTTGGGCATTTAGGTCTTAAAGCAACTAGTATTCCTTACAACTTTTGGAAAGACAATTTCATTGCTTTTGAGCTAAAACAAGTGACGCGACAAGAAAACAAAGAATTTGTGTTTGTATTAAATAGACTTAGAACTTGTTCACATACTATCAACGATATTGAATATTTGAACAAGCATTGTTATAGATGCCCACCAAATGATCCGACATTTCCATACTTGTTTTACTTGAACAAGGATGTGCAAAAACACAATGAAAAAATGTTATGCCTCGTCGACGCAAAAACTATAACATTGAGTGCAAATGACAAAAGAGTTAGATCATTAAACATAGATAGCTACACCAACACCAAAGTGCAATTTCCAACTATCATTTTGCTAAAAGAGAATATGCTCATTGAATTGATTGGTGGAAATTATGATATTAAAGATGGCTTGGTCAACAGAACTGAAGGAATTTTCAGAGCATCCACAACAACTGAGAATGGTGCAATTTTGATTTAATTTCTTGATCTAACAGTTGGCAACATCCAATGAAAAAAATTGAAACATTTGTTCACAAATTACATAATGTCTAATTGGACACCTATCACCAGAGTCTGTAGACATGTCCAATAAAAGAAAAACCATAGTTACACAAGAGAACAATTCCCTGTTCAACTAGCATGTGCATGAACCATACGTAGATCATAGGGCTTAACAATTGATAGATTGGAATTTGACCCAAAAGGAGTTAGGAAACACGGACTTTTCTACAAAACACTTTCACGTGTAAAAATAATTGAATCCTTGTATGTAATAAACAAAATAGAACAAAGAAACTTCAATCTCTCTAGCAAAGTTGTTATTGAGCTACAAAGACTTAGAGAAAATGATCCCTTACAACTTCAATACAGTTTATAGTCAACGAAGACAAATGGCTACTTCAAAATATGTTCATTGAACACACGAAGCCTCTCATTGCATTTTGAAGATATTATCTTTGACTATGATCTGATGAATGCTAATATTCTTTGTTTCTAAGAAACAAAAACAAGTGTGCCTCCACCAAATCCAATGTTTGCAGAAAAATATAATCACATACAACTATTGCATTTGCATGCCATTTTGACATGTTACACAAAAAACCCCACAATTCAGAATGTCTTCATGTACAAAACAAATCATATTAAATCAATAATTGCTCTATTTATTTTCCCAAAAAGTGTTATTGCGATTGCAAATGTCTATTGTACACCAAATGCAACAACTGGCGAAATAATTGATTTGGTCAAATAAATTTTAAAACAAGTGCCAACACACTATCAAATCGCTATTGTTGGTGACTTCAATCTAGACATGCTACATAATAGTTATGGACAAAAAAACTATGGTCATTTATGCAACAAAACAATTTCAAATTACAAACAACAACTGATTATGGCTCAATGCTTGACCACATTTGGACAATTATTGCAAATAGATCTGTCTCCTTTGATGTTTTTGATGCTTATTGGATAGACCATTGCACTATCTGCCTCACCGTACCTTCAGTGTACACTTGAACTAGAATTCCTATGTTGATTTGACTAAAGGCAAATGTCCAATGCTCATGTCTGTTGTCAAATATTTGACACTCAAAAAACAAGGATAACATCATATGCATCATACCTAGAGAATCAAACATCTAGTTAACCCATATTTCAATTTAATTTACATGTGGAACTTGTACAAATGCCTAAACATTGATACAAATAACACCTTTTCAAAAGACTGTCTATGTGTCTTGTTGTTTAGTCTTTATCGATATTTACCACAACTATATCAATATCTACACCGCTCTTTAAAATGTACATTGTTTTTTAAATTGGCTATTGTATATAATTGCTCATTTAATTCTTTAATATATTGAACAACAATGTAAATAATTGTTCTTCCAATACTTTTTTCCTCCTCTTGTGGTTGTTGTGTCTAAAACACACTATGCAGTGGATTTCAAATACCTCATTTATTAGGCATGTTTTCTCTTGGAGAGAATAGAAGTGATATATTATCTTGGTTTACTTGATGTGTGTAAACATATAATATATCTATATTGCAATGTGGAGCAATTAGTAACACTCTTTTTAATGCATTGAGTTAAAGTCAGGGAAGCTATATGTAATATATTATTATTGTCAATGTTTCTTGTTATTATTTTGCCTTAATTAGTTTGAAGCATGCCATTACTTGTGTGACATTGTTATTTTGTTATGAAATGACAATAGCTAGAGATCAATTGGCTTGAAAGCACTATGTTAATGAACATACTCTCAATGAGAGCCTAGGTCTTCCTGGCCATAATGAGAATATTATGAATTTTATAATAGTTAAAGACCTTTTTTTCCATTATTTCTATATTTGTAATATGCTTGGCTTAACAAATATTATATTGGTAAATAATAGTTTGTACCAACAATAGAAATAGAAATGTACCAATAGTTAAATCAACCACAACGTACCAACAACTAGGACTAGCAAAAATTTTGTACATCAGTTTACTACCACTATGGGGATTTGATATAATGTTATGAATATTGTTTATGAAATTGTTCTTGTAATTGATTCTTATGAATTACTACAAAATTATTTTACTATAATAATTATTGTTTTTTTTCCAACAACCAATATTTTATTACATATTACAACGCACTTCAAATCCTTTCTTAGTACAAACAAATCGCTTGTTTCTCATTGTATTGTTTTTCTTTTCGATCTTTTGGCTTTTGGTTCTTTCTTCTCCATATTTGTCTACCTCCAAAATTCATGGCCTCTAACAAATTTGGTTATTTTGAAATAGATACATATTTACCTTACATGCATCACAAGTACCTATATCCAATGTACAACTGTGCTCTGCCTTTATTGTTGTTTCAATCTTAACAATCAATAAAAAAAACATAAAAAAATGTTCAATTGAATGTTATGTTAATTCATTTACAAGTTGCCAAATTCTTTACAACTTTGGGAACAAAAAAATCGGTAAAACAAATGATTTGATCTCACAAATCTTTTTTCTTTTTACACTATTTTTTGGATTCTTTTTTCGTTTATTCTTATACAATTATGTCAGATTTTAAGTTATTCCTTTGGAACTAATGTCAACAAGTCATTGACATGTTTCATAGTACCATGGAAAACAATAAGCCTAGTCTCTAGCTGCCAGATGCACAAATGACAAAAGAGCAAGATTCAAAGAGGTGAGATTGCTTACTCTATTTAGAAACATGCAATTTTCCCGACAATTGGTTCTTTATTTCAAATGTGAATTTATGAACATTAACTGTTTTTTTTTTAATTACACAGATTAAAAACTATGCAAAACATTCCTTGCTCAATTATACAATTATGCACAGGTGCACACACACATGCTTTTGCAGGTGATGTCCTTGTAGTGTATGGACCAGGGCAAACCAGAAATCAAAATTCACCAGTCAAAAAGCATTTAGTGCATGCAGATATTGTAGACAAAAGCGGTCAACTAAAAATTACAGTCAATATAAGTAATAGTCTTATAGACAAATTCCGTGACAAGATTTGTCCTGGCAAAAGTATCTGTATTACAAAATTTGCAGTGAGAAGCAAAAGGGACTATGAGAGAGGAGATGTAAAACGTTGTATAGTCTTAACTCAAAAAATTTAAGTGAAAATAGTGTCCCAAGTTTGTAACAATCGTAGGCTAGCTCTAGATACAACAATAAAAAATCTTCTTATGTCAAATGAGACATATCCAGTTGGTTCTGTTGCAGCTGTTGTTATAGCATGCCACCAAAACAAAAGATAGTTTGAGCTCAACATCAAAGATGGTGAGACTAACCATGATACAACTATTGTAAGTCATATCTTACATGAAAACGTCTCCAAATTCTATTGCACATTGATCAATAATTATTGCTATGATTTTTCTTTCATTGTCAAATGACACAAAAAAATTATGTTTTCATATTTGCAATATTCGATAACTCTAATACTCAAAACTTTGCATTCAATGACAATTGCAATTGAACGAAACTTACAAAGAAGACTTCTTGGAAATAAAGCATGAACTTGCATCTAAAAACAAAGCACTTTATCTATTCAAGAATATTGTCAGAAATGGACCAAAAGGATGCCAAATGCTATGATTTGCAGCAACAACTTTCATTGATGTTCTTAATGGTAGTTGTGCAAAAGAAAATTTGTTGTCGTTCATTAAATCAACAACACAAATATTTAATTGCTTTTACATTTTGCATTCTATGGACATCTAGTCTTCTGTTCAAAATCCTTATATTTTGTCTATCAAATCATATCAAACCTTAATAATTAAAGTCATTTTTGAAACAGGTGCAAGGGACACTCAAAGCAAAGAATGTTTTCTCACCACCTTATGAGAAAATTTGTGCTCAATGTTCAGATCCCATGCTTCCAAATTCAATGAATTGCATGTTATATAAATAAAATACAACAACTACATATCATACGACTATCGATTGCATACTAGAGACATGTGACAACAAAATAGATTGCAAATTGCAAATGCCGCAACTCCAACAACTCTGTCCAATAATTGCTAACTCAAGTTTCCAAGAATATATGGAAAAGATATCATCCACAATGTTCAATCTGTGAAAGTTGTCTGTTCATGGCATTTTCACTTTGACAATCAATAACATAATTGTTGACATCAAGCTACTTTGAAAAAACTTTTGTTCAATTGCGATTTCTTTGGCTTGACTCCTCTTAATGTATGTGTCTTCCTATAACAATGTATCATTGATAAATTCATTTATTTATTGAATACTTTGAATAACTTAAATCTTGTATTAGCGTTTTTTTTATTGCACTAATATTTATCTCTTGCTCATTGTCATATATTAACTTGGACAAACCTATATTTTGTTGCAATGCCACTTGGAAAAACTTTGTCAATTGCAGAAGAACTTTGCCAGTACTAGTGACAATGACATGCATATTCATTGCACAATGTTGTTCTTGTACAAATTTGTACCAAATATGTTTTTGTTTAGCAAACAAATGCGAGAGGAGACAATGTTTTTTTCCCTATGCACTAAAGTAACGAATCTTATAGCTACATTGTTACTTTTTTTTTGTCTCCTTGTAGAAAAATGTAATATGATATGGCTAGAATTATTGCTATTGACAAATGCTCAATCTATTTACTCTCATGTGTTAATTCATATTGTTCGTGCGTCAACATCCAATGGATTTGTTTATTCTGTCTTTTGGTACAATCTTTTTATTTTATATCTGAGTTATGTGCACAAATGCGAAGATTAAAACTATAATGAATTTTTGGTTTTTAAATGCCTCAATTTTATTGTGGATCACGAGACGCCTTTGTAACCTTGTTTCGAGAATCGTTGCTATCTTTTTGTGCAGGAATAGTTTATACTGTGTTTACTTACCACTTGAAATTTGCAGGTTATGCATTAGTTAGACTTCAACAAATTCACATATATATGTTGCCTTATCCTTTTCATAAAAGTTAAATTTGAATACAACGTTGTACAAGATTGTTTGAAAAGTGAATATAAATCTAAAACTCATGTGCTGTAGCTTTTGTAAACAAGCCTGCTAAAAATACTTTGTGAACTTTTGTATTGTTACAAGAATCCTTGCTTTAATAATATTTTCTTTGTTTGTCAGTTCATATATTTTCCAGAACTTGTAGTCTTATGAGGTTTTGATTGGGCTTGTTTTTAAATCTAGAAACACACACACAAGATTCTTAAGTCGACTATAGTTATATTTTGCACAAAAGAATTTGCTTTCCATAACTTAGCATATGTTTTTTTTGCACCAGAGAAATTTTTTTCCAAATATAAAATCTGCTACTTTCTCAAACAAAGAGACAATTACAAAAAAACCAAAAACAAAATGCTAATTTTTTGTGAGAAATAAATTTGGCCAAGTCACATAATTTTAGTAGTCTAATTTTAATCTTGAATTGAAAATAAAATCTTCTTTATTTCAGAATTCCAAAATTTGGCAAACTTCCCATGTTAACGACAATTTTAACTTTCCATGTTGAGAATCATTAGTTTGAGAATTAATATAGCATTTTACGGTTGTTAATCAATTTTATTAAGTTTTAAATTTTATTACTTCGTGATCAAGATAATAATCAATAAGAGTGTAGATGGGTAGTGTGGATGGTTAAAGTCCCTTTCCTAAGTCATTAGCTTTGTATCACAAGGCATGGGTTTAATCCTCCTCAGATACATCTAGGTCAAACTCCATTAGTAGAGTCGATTAGGCATGAGGCCTTTTTGGGTGGGCCTCCCTATGGGCATTATTACGAAAAAAAATGGAAAAAGAAAGAATAAAACTAACAGTTATATGAATTTTTATGCGGAGTTTGTGTTTTTTCCATTAGAGTTATGGATTGAATAATCAAAAGAAGTCACCCTTTTCAATAATATGTAATTAAAACTATTATATGAATTTTTATGTTGAGTTTGTGTTTTTTCCATTAGAGTTATGAATTGGATAATCAAAGGAAGTTACCCTTTGCAATAATATGTAATTAAAGTAAACCAACCTAGATTCATCTTAAACTAGGGTCTATCAAGCATTGTGAGGGATCAAGTCCAGAGTTAAAATGGATCTAAGCTAGTACTCTTGCATTCCATAGTGGATTTTCTCAAGCCTTTAATTAGGTTTCATCGTAAAAAATATGCAATACCATGAGCTTGTAACTACCATCAATAGACACATCAAATGACATTTTAATAGTAATTATTATTATTATTTTTTAATTTTAATTTAATTTTAAATAATTTGGCCAAGTCAACATAACATTACATTACACAACGTTTTACAACATCACTATCATACTACATTGCTGAGCACCCTTTTGTCTTATCATTGATTTAAGAGGAAGAACACTTTGAAACTATAGCATCACTATCATACTACATTGTTAAGCACCCTTTTGTCTTATCATTGATTTAAGAGGAAGAACACTTTGAAAATATAGTGTATTTTTAATGTTGACTAGATGTTGACAAAAATAATTGAAAATAAATGAAAAATGTGTGTTTCTATGTTTTTTTCATGTAAATTTTGCATCCAGTGAGTATTCCAGCATGGTAAATAATTGAAAAAAAAAACAACACTTCATGTATTTTTAATTTTTTTTGCAGTGGGTCTATGTAGAGTGAGTGAGTACTCACTCAATGTATTTTCAATTCTTTTCAGCGTGGATATACTAAAAAATATGTAATAGGTATTTGTTTAATGAAAAATTATATTTTGCATCTAACAAATGCCTACAATTGACATTTGAGTAAACCTATAAGGAAATGGCCAAAAAAATTAATTTCTCCAAAATTTTCAATTCTTTTCAGCGTGGATATACTAAAAAATATGTAATAGGTATTTGTTTATAATTTTGCATCTAATAAATGCCTACAATTGACATTTGAGTAAACCTATAAGGAAATGGCCAAAAAAAAAATTTCTCCAAAAATATTTATCACTGATATGAGATTATATTAAATTTTAAAAGTATATATATATATTTTTTTATGTTGCGGAGGCCAATTTTTATCTTAAATTTCCCTAATAATCCATTATTTTGCTTAAAAATAAATGAAAAACTAATGCAATTTTCTTTCACCAAACTATACTATTTACTCATGTCATTCCTGTGCTTAACCTGCATGAATCTGGTGAATCTGTCAGTTCTCGGCCTTGCCTCGCATTCATTGTAGTTGTTCAGAGTATTTCCCCTTCATAGTCCCCAGTAAATAAGTTTGATTGTGTTACGATCTTTATGGGATTGTGAAGGCATCTGATAGAGATAGTTGTTTTCTTCTTGGACTTTCACAGTCCAACGGTTTTTTGTTTGTTTGGAAGTTCGGGTTTTTAGTTCACCTGTTCATTTCGATGTACAGCGTGGTCTTCCTTTTTTTTTAGGTCTCCACGTTTTTTAATATTTTTTGAGTTCTGCGTTTTTTCTTAAAACTTTTTCTGTTTAGAATATATGTTTTAGAAATTGTTTTAGTGTGATTTTTTAGATTTTTTGTTATTGAAATTTGATAGAAAATTTTGAAGTAAAATCTTAATTTGTGTTATTAAATTGATTTTTTTATTGTATATGAATTTAACACTTTAAAAAATCTCTAAAACATTTCAATTATATAGAAATTACCAATCAATTTCAATAAACTTTACCAGATTTAATTTTTCAGAAAGTCCACTGAAAAACTTCCAAAAATCTTACTAAACTTATATGCTTTATAGTTTTAAAAACCCATACATACATAAGCTCTAATTTGGATACACTGCCATGTGCAAAAAAATTGTGGCCGTTCCTAAAGAATTTGATGCTTTATCGTTGACCGACATACTTTTGTGTGTCAATTTTATATTTGTGCAATGGTACATGTGTAAGATAATGGAGCATTTATTTATTTTTTCTCAACAAAACTTTTAAGTTTTCAAAACTATTTTAAATTGTAATATCATGATTAATTAAAGTGCTGTACATGTAATACATGATTAATTCAAATTGATGGTACATACAATATGGTAGGTATTGGATTTTGTGTATTCCAAATACAGGTTAAGGGATCTCAACCTTTCTATTGTCTAATAAAATAGAATATTTAATGATAAATAAAAAATAACTATTACATTATTTTTGTTGAAGGAATAAAAGCAGTACATAGAATGGTGTGAATAAAATCTTTGTTTTTATAAAAAAAAAAAAAAAAAATGCAGGCTTATAAGGTTTATTACATTATTTTTGTTGAAGGAATAAAAGCAGTACATAGAATGGTGTGAATAAAATCTTTGTTTTTATAAAAAAAAAAAATTAAATGCATGTTAGAGGGATAGTAAAGTTATATCCATAAAACTGATCTTGTTGATAGAGTTTTAGCCTTTTGTCATTATACAGTTTAGTGGGATTAATGAGATTATTTGGGAGTTTATATAGTGTGTTTCTATTTTTTCTTTTTAATAGTAAATTAGTGAGTAGTGATTGATATTTGCATAAATTTTTCGTAATATTAAATATAAAAAATAAAGTTGTAATAGTTGGATGTGATATGGTGTGCTTTAGTATATTATTATGGTTATTGTATTCTTTGTAAATTAATGTGGGTTTTGAATTGATTACATGTATAATTTCTTGAAATGAAAATTGCGTTTTCTGTGAAGGTTTATGGAAGAATGTGTTTTATGTATAATTTATATGAATATTATTTTTCTTTACAAAATTATGTAGTAAATTATTTAGGTCATAATTTTATATTGTTGACATCGTAATGTTCTTTTGCAACACTATGATCTCATTCATTTTCATAGCACTTTGTATTGGTAATATGAAATAAAGAATTGATTAATTTTCATGTTTTTGTACCTTTGTAATTTGTGATTGTCTAATAATTCATTGATGGGTAGTTAGGTTTCGACATTTATTCATTTAATTAATTAAGTATAAACACATCAATAGACCGTATTTTATGCAAAAATATATTTATGAAAATATAAAGAAAAACACAAATAAACTCTATTAGCAACAAATTAGTACAACCCCATAAGAATAATGTAATTAAGAATGGACACTAATAAACCTAATTTTATACCCCCTCACACACACTTTTATGTAATATATGATGTGATGAAATTTTGTATTTACTTTGTAATGCATATTTCATGATTTTTCATATCTCAATATGCATGAGTTATGTTGATATAAAGTAACTAATACAAGCTCGTTGATGTCATATTTTCATTTATTTTGTTGTTGTAGGAGAAATGTCAAAAATAAATTCATTCTAAACGTAACACATGTAGCTAAGGAAGACACAGGGTTGTCTCAAATTTGTTAGGCATAATGGCATTTCCTTAACTATATTGTATTTCAAATTTGTTTTGATTTTTTTATAATATAAAAAATTTACAATTGATTATGAATTTTTTATAAGGTGTTTACATACCAAAAAGGGCCATTAGAAACTTTGATTGGGATTGGACTAAATATGGGTTGTGAGTACATGATGGAGTATAACCTCAAGGATTATAGCTCAATTGGTCTTAATTCCAAACATGTATACTCTACGTTGAAGTTCGAGAGATCACAAGTTCGACTCTCTCACTCGGGGTTAGATCCCCGTTGGAAGGGTTAAGAGTTACCCTGCTTACCATCCATGGATCATGAAGAAGTATTCAATGAGTTTTCTATGGAGTATCCTTCCAAAAAAAGGGAAGAAGTATATGATACACTATCAAAGGGTACTAGAGAAGCTTGTAAGTAGTTATGCAATTAAAATCCAGAATTGAAGACTCCTGAAGAGAGCGAGGAGCGATGGAGGGAAGGCGCGGGTTTCGATCGTGGGTTTGGTTAGAGCCGGGACCTGACTGAATAGGGCATGGGCCACAGCTGGGCGCGAGGACCGGAGGAAGTAAACAACGCATACAGGTTTCTGAAGCAGTCAGTCAAGGCGGAACGGGCAGATGTAGGTAACCCTCTTGGGATCGGGCGGTCAGCAGGGAACAAGGGTTAAAACCCTTATTGTCAATAGCGCGGGCGTCAACACATTTCCGTCTTTCACTGTAATCCGCCATAGAAACCATGGTAAATCCCAAGGAGCTCGTGGATTTGGAACCGGTTGCGGAAGACATTTTGTCTGTTTGGGGCAAAGACCCGATCGCTAAAAACATTGAAAGGTATTTCGGAGAGTCGGGGTCATGCAGAACGGGTGCCCTTTCGCCAGAATCACTTAGGATTCAACAATCGTTTTATCAATTGACCACAGGGTTTCCAGAGAACGAGTTTCTACAGCAAGGGCATTTTGACGCTCCGCATCTCTCCTATCCGAGCGAAGGTACTCTACATGCCAATCCCGGCCATCTGAGCCATGGTAGCAGAGGAAACCCGACCCTCGAAGAGCCGGTTCTATCGGGGGGTCTCGAAGACATTGTTAATTTCATCACAAGTTCAGAGCGGCCGGGTGAGAAAAAGACCGGCAGAGTTTCGGCGATAATAAGGGCTTCAATAGGGAAAGATTTTATTACCCCAAAAGGGTATGCTGGTAGGCCGGATAAAGCGAAAGCAGGTTCCACAGTGCCTCAAAAGGGAACCCTTACAGAGTCCCTGGATGTACAGGTAACTATTCCCTCCTCTGATTTTACTTTTCAAGAGTCCGAGTTTCCTCTGCTCTCTCAAGCAACTATTCCCCTAAACCCTAGTTCACAAAGGGGTGAAACAGAAAAAGAGGCCCGGGAGGAGATTTTATGTGGGAGAAAAAGGGGCGAAAAGCGAAAGAAAAACAGGCCTATTGGTGAACAGGAGCTGGAAGGTAACTTGGTTCTAGGAATGGAGGTGAGTATAGAAGCATCTCTGGAGGTGGCGGACTGCACAGTAGTGGGAAGGGCTAGAGGGAAGAAGTTCACCTCTAGTTTCCTGCAAGAGTGGGGAAAAAAGAACTGGTCGACAGAAGAAGGAAGGATTTTCAAAGCTACAACCCTGGCGAAAGGATGGTTTCTATTCAGGTTCGAGAGTAAAGAGGCGGTCGACTGGGTTATTGCTAGAAATTGGGTGATTGGGAATATCCCAATCCTATTAAAGAAATGGACACCTTTGTTCGACGCAAGACGGGAAAGAACAGATGTATACCCTGTGTGGGTAAGGGCTCCAGGATTGCCCTTTTTCCTATGGACGGAAGCGGTTTTCAAAGCCATAGGGAATAGACTGGGAACATATCTGGAAGCTGACATGTCCTTCCTTCAATCTGGGGACCAAGCCATGGCACGAATCCTTGTCAGCTTAAACCCCGGCAATTGTCTTGCAAAGAGCATCAACCTGCAATACAAGGATATGGTTTTTGAGCAGGTATTAGATTACGAATATCTGCCCTTCAGGTGCCATAGGTGTCATGAGTACGGGCACCTGGCTAAGGTTTGTCCCCTAGGAAGGCGAAGGAGAAGACATCCAAAGGACCCGGCACAGTGGGAGAATTTTAATAGCCCTTTCCACCGCTTCCAAGGTCAGAACCTCTCTTCGGAGAGTAATGGAGTCGACGCGGAGTTAAAAGCCTAAACGGAAATGCCGACGACGGAACATAACCAGCTGGATCATCAAGTCACCCCGCGGGAGAAAGAAATTGACCCGGAGAAGGAATCTGCAATGGAACAGCCAGCCGAAGGGCCACTGCAACCTGCTGATGAAACAATGGGTATGTGAGCTGTTTCATATATTCCTTCGTCTCAAAATTCTGAACCTATGGATGTCTGTATGGATCTTCCACCATCGCAAAATTTTATATCTTTAAATATAAAAGGAAATACTTCAAATTGTAAAGAATTTAAAGATGTTCTTGGTGTAGATGATATCTCAGCCGCCCTCCCCACCCTGGATCTGAACAATGAAGGTGCTTCCTTTGAACTTGGGCCTCCGGAACCCCCACCCTCTTGCCCTTATAATCTTCGTTCCCATGACCCAAAGCCAACCATTCCGGTCTCTGTAGGCGGTATTGGCTCTCTCCCCTCCCAAAGCATATCCAGGAAAAAAAGAGGTAGGAAATCCAATTTATCCATGGCACAGATTAAAGCTAAATTTGATGTAGCAGATGGGAAACAGCAATCTATCCCTGGGGCACTTAGAGCAGCGCAACCCCCTGAAGAGGTTATCAAATGATCTTGTCGTCATGGAACTGTAGGGGGTTAGCCAGTAAGCCCAAAAAACTGGTCCTTAGGGAGATGTTCCTTAACTCAAAATCTGATATCCTTTTCCTCCAAGAGACTTTAGGCAGAGGGATAGAGGTGGAGGCTGCCTTAAATGCCCTGATGCCTGGATGGAGGTTCATAGCCATAGATTCAGAAGGTCGCTCTGGAGGTTTGGCTATTGGCTACAAGGAGGGAAGGATAAAGGTCAGAAACTTGTGGGGAATGAAACAGGCCATGGGAATGGAAATTCAATCCACAGAATTCTCCTTTCCTCTCACCATTTGCAATGTGTATGGGCCCTGCCAGGAAAGGGTACCTTTCTGGAATGATCTAATGTCAAAATCCTTTTTAAAGAACTCAAATTTGGTGCTGGGAGGGGATTTAAATTTCTCTATAGGGAGGGCGGAGGCATGGGGTCCCTCAGCTAGAGAAGATCCCCTGTCTGATTTCTTCCTAAATATGTTCTCGTCCAATAACCTCCTGGATATAAATTTACTTAAGTTGAAGCCTACCTGGAGGAATAGGAGAACTGGGGAGGCTAGAGTGGCAAAAAGGCTTGACCGGTTTCTCATAAATGAGGAGCTGGCTGTTAAAATCCCTATGTTTAGACAATGGATTGAAGAAGGAGGGCTATCTGATCACTTTCCTATTTTCTTAGAAGTCTCATCCCCTCCTCTAAAGCCCCCTGCCCCTTTTAAGTTTAACTCTTCTTGGCTCAAAGAGGATTCCTTCTCCAATCTTTTCAAGCAAACTTGGAAGCACCAGGAAGAAAATGCTCCAGAGGATAAAGGGTTCTGGTTCATGGAAAATCTCAAAAACCTGAAGAAAGCTACTATAAGCTGGGCAAAGGATAGGAAGGAAGCTCAGAAAGAGGAACTCACAAAGATTAGTGAAGAACTTAAAAAGCTGGAAAGTATGGAGGGGGAGGGCTACCTGACACAGGCTTCAAAAGAAAACATTCTCCATCTTGAGAAGCTCAAATCTAAGCTTCTCATGGACATTGAAGAAGAATGGCGATTAAAGAGTAGGGCACTTTGGCTAAAAGCTGGTGATGAAAATACCAGGTTCTTTCATAATTACGCCAAAGGTAGAAAATCCGAAAATACTATTTGGGGATTAAAAGATGAAGAAGGTAGGGAAGTGCAGACTTTTCGAGCTCTGTCAGTCTTAGGCCAGAAACACTTCCAAAACCTTTTTGCAGATCCAGGAGCAACTACTATAGCGGAGGTTATAAGGACAGCTCAATGTTTCCCAAGATTCTTGGAGGAAGAGGAAGCGGAGGACCTTATGAGTGAGGTTACCAAGGAGGAAGTGGAAGCCACAATCAAGTCCATGGCAAAAGAGAAAAGCCCTGGACCAGATGGTTGGTCCATTGATCTGTTTCTCCACTTTTTTGAAACTATAGGATCAGAAATTACAGAAGTGGTGGAGGAGGCCAGGAAAAAAGGTGAAATCTATAGTCCCTTCAACGCCACGTTTATAGCCCTTATCCCAAAGAAGGAATTTCCGGAAATTTTTGAAGACTTCAGGCCTATCTCGTTATGTAACAGTATATACAAAATCATAGCAAAAGTGATAGCAAACAGAATCAAACCTGTTTTGTCAACGCAAATTTCAATGGAACAATTTAGGTTCTTATCGGGAAGACAAATTCATGAAGCCATCGGTGTAGCTCAGGAAGTCTTGCACAGTGTGAAGCAGAAGAATAAGAAGGGTGCTGTTATAAAAATCGATTTATCAAAAGCTTATGACAGGGTAAATTGGTTATACCTCAGGATGTTGTTAACTCACCTTGGGTTCAAGCCTGATTTTATCAGTTGGATAATGGGCTGCATTTCAAATGTTAGCTATGCAATTCTCGTTAATGGAGCAGCCACCCCTTTCTTTAAAGGGCATAGGGGGCTGAGGCAGGGTTGCCCTTTGTCCCCCCTGCTCTTTCTTCTAGTTGCGGAAGGTCTCAGCCAGTTGATCCACAAGGCCAGAAGAGAGGGGAAGGTAAAAGGTATTGAGGTAGCTACAAATCTTTTTATCTCTCATCTCCTTTTTGTTGATGATATCCTGATATTCACTAATTCTGAGCTCCCTGAAATAAAAGAACTAAATTCTATTCTAGAGTTGTTTATGAAAGCAACAGGCATGCAGATAAATCATAGGAAATCCCAGCTGATTATGACAGGGCTGGAAGTTCAGGAGAGAAGTAGGATACAAGCGGTCTTGCCTTTCCAGCCTAGTCCCTTGGACCTCCCTTTCAAATATTTGGGCTTTTGGCTTAAGCCAAATGCATATAAGAAGGAGGATTGGAACTGGCTGATTGCAAAACTAGAATCCAGAATTTCTCATTGGAGTTTTAAATGGCTCTCTAGAGCTGGCCGTTTGACTCTGATCAAGTCCGTGCTTCTGGCAATCCCTGTGTATTGGGCTGCCCTAACTTGGGTCCCCAAAGGGATTTTGGAAAAGATTAGAAGACTCTGCAGTAGATTTCTATGGGATGGATCCAAGGAAAACCACGTGCTCCCATGGGTGGGATGGGACAAAGTGGCCAGGCCCAAAGATTGGGGAGGCTGGGGGATTAAAAATCTTCCTGATTTCAGTTGTTCCTTGGCAGCAAAGTCGGGCTGGAGGTTGATAAAGATGGAAAATCTATGGACCAAAGTGATAATGAGGAAATATATAGACCCGATGCCTCTGGAGGATTGGATAAGGAACCCTGTCAAGAATCAGCAGAATGAATCCGTGATTTGGAAGGCTACTGTAACTTCTTTCAAGGTTATAGAACAAGGTCTGGCATGGAAGATAGGGAATGGCAGATCTCTGAAGATTGGGAAAGACCTGTGGCTCGGCTGCAATGAAAACTTCGCCCTCTCACCTGACCTTATTAGACACTTAGAATATAAAAACATTTTCACTCTAGATCAGGTGGAAAAGGTGGGACAGTCGAGTATTTGGAGTCAGGCATGGAAAGATGGTGAGGATCTGCAGCTTGATCAGAGGTGGTGGAATGATTGGTCTTCCTTCACTCAAGAACTTGTTCGCTCAAATGTCAGAATTTCAGACTCTCCAGACAGCCTGATCTGGGCTCACGGAGAAATAGGTGATTACTCCCCCAAAGAAGGATACAAGTTTATCCAATCTAGGAAAGGATGGGCAAATCCAGAGTGGTGGGCCAAACATATCTGGAAGCTAAAATGCCCTGCTAAGGCTAGACTCTTTCTCTGGTGTCTCCTTAGAAGGAAAGTTCCTACTTGGGACATCATCCAGGTTAGATTCATGAATGGTCCGGGAAGGTGCTCCCTCTGTAAAGCAGCAGAGGATTCTATAACCCATCTTTTTGTTCAATGTTCGGAAACTGTAAAAATCTGGAGGGAGGTTGAAAAGCTGATGAACAAAAAGTTTCTATGGGGAAATGGGAATCTGGATGAGGCCTGGTCATCCTGGTGGCAGCACTATCCGGAGGGGAACCTTAGGAATCCCCCACCCATTATTTGCTGGGGGGTCCGTCTTACTAGAAACAGATCTATTTTTCAAGATAAGGATACTCAGGCCTCCACCATAGCTACGCAAGCAGTATCCATATATGCTTCCATCCCAGAACCTGAAGAAAAAGGACCTCAAAACCATGCCAATATTGTCCAAATCAAAGAAGGTATTACTTGGGCGTTCTTTGATGGTGCTTCTCAAAATAACTCAGCAGGTGCAGGTATTGTTATTCATATCAATGCTCATCACTCCCTCAAAGCTTCTATCGGTCTGGGGTCTGGTACAAATAACTTCGCCGAACTTTCAGCCTTAAGACTGCTCCTATGTTGGCTCATCCAAAGGAACACCTTCACTATTCAGATCTTTGGAGACTCTCTCAACGTTATTAACTGGGTCAATGGAAAAAGTTCTTGCAAAAATCTTTTATTGGAACCCATGCTTCAGGAAATACAGGTTTTAAAAGCATCCTTTAACACCTTCTCCATATGCCATATCTACAGGGACAGCAATGAAGTCGCGGACAAGCTTTCTAAGGAAGGTTTGCAGCAAGTTCTGGGAGGATGGAAAATAGATGAAGTCTGTCAAGGACAGACAGTTACATCAGCTGTGCCACCTTATAATTAACTTATCAGCTGCTGTTTTTTGCTTTATTTTATCAGCCTTTATATATTTTTATGCATAGACTTTGTCACACAGACTCTTTACTTTTCAAAACTCGGTTACATATATTCTTTTTGTGGGCTGTTTTCCTCACTGTTGAGGAGGCTCAAAGGTTGATCGGATTGACTGTATACTCTGCTGTTTTGTTTTCTGTCTTCCAAGACGAGTTTCATCATGGGTTAGCTGTTGCTACAGCTGTCTTTGATTGCAAATCAGCTCTGTTTTCTGTGTTTTTATAAACAGAAAGGAGACTCTTTGTTTTTTGTATGCTTGGTTCAGCAAGCGGCTACTTACGGAAATGCTCAGCATCTGCAATGTAACTTTTTATTCTCTTAATAAAAAGTTCGCTTTTTCTTCGGAAAAAAAAGTAGTTATGCAATTTTCCTTCCCCTATTTTAGAAGATTAGAATGCAGAAACTTATCATTGTATACAAACTTTAGCATGATGCATATAACTTAAGCAAGAAGGCTTCAAGATGATGGATATTGTTCATGAAAAAATGACTACTAAGACAACCTTATCAATCTTCACAAATGGGAAATAATTAAATAACAAAGACATTAATAAAAACATACAAATATATACTTAACTAACAAAGATATATTAATAAAAATATCGATAATCCCAAATATCGTAAAAATTATTATATTTCTTCTGTCTTGATGATGGACAACATATTGTTGGTCTAAACTGCTAACAACAACATTTCATACACAGTGAATCCAAAATCCCAAAAACCCAAACTATCACATTATGAAAATCTTAAACATAATAAATAAATAAACACCTACACACAAACACACACATATTGATGAAGATATTCACAATTTTGTGAAGGGGTTTCTTATTGGTAAATAATACATTAATGTTTCCTATTCTTTTGTACTTTTCTTACAACATGCTATTTTGTTAATTAAATGTACATGATTTATGGAATTGCAATTAAAAAAAATTGAGTTATTAACTTTATTCATTTAATTACAAAACACAATATACTTATGTGTTGATTAAATCAAAATGTAAAAATTGCATTATTATAATATGATTTGGTTTTCAAATTATTATTTAATTTTTACGAAAAAAGAACAAAAAATTAGGTAGTCCACTGTGGGTTGTCACGAAAAATAACTAGTTATGTTTTTTTAATTGTATGATCCATTGTGGCATGTTATGAAAAAGAACTAATGTTGTTTTCGTTATTGTATGGTTTCATTCTCATATATTTGTTGTATGCCCTAATGTTTGTAACTAAATAACACATTGCTGCTTCTTACATTGACATGAACACCATTGCTCCAGACTTTAAAGTGCACTTTGGTGTGCCCATGGTGAATACCAACACTATTGTAGTGTAGCATTATGGTTCCCACAACCACTATGAAGTTGTGACAATGCATATGCATCTATAACATTTTGATGTCTCGATATATATTGCTTTGATGTGTACTCTTTGATAGTGCCTTAGTGTCCTTTGTTACACATGGAATCAACACACACTTCTATATAGTGCATAGATTTCCCTAAACATATAGTGCCACACCAATGATGAAAAAACCTTTGGAAAATCTTCCCTACAAAACATTTCTAGTTGTAAGTAAACCTTCAAAAGGAACTTGTGGTAACAATAAGTGAAGGTTTTATAGAAGTTTTTTTTTTTTAGAATTTTGGCCATTCTTGGAACATTAAGAACATTTCATAAACTTTGTTTTCTGTGTAATGCAATGAACTTGGTAATCGCTTCCTTGTCCATTACTCCAAGTTGTCAAATAATATAGTGGTTGAGATCCTAGATGTAGGCATCTATTAAAATTTCCATCATATGCATTTTCATTGTTGTTGTTGTTTCTCCCAATAGTTAACATGATAAAATTCATCCTTGATTAAGACTTTATCTTTCATCCCAAGCAATGGGTTTTGTGGCACTAAGATTACATCTATGTTTGTATAAATTCTCCCACTAAGGCAAATCTTCTCCACACATGCATAACTTTACAAACACAACATGTTGTTTATCCTTACACTACTTTAGTTCATAAAAGAGTCTAATTAAGCCAATCGTCTAGTCATAAGACATCCACTTGACCATCATAGGGTGAAATATCTACCTTGGTCTCCACATTATGAGAAGATCTCATAGTTGGTAGTGGGTTCCCTAGAGAACTACTCAGATATTGTACCAACTTACTTTCTAAAGGTTACATTATCTAACTAGAGCCTGTAAATTGTTACAAAGGTTAGCGAGATTTGTAACAAATAATATATGTTCAAAAGTTAACCATCCAAGGACTTGAATTTTGTATAAATGTTAGTGATTTCAGTCTTAAGCAATCCAATGCCATTCAAAACAAAATCATCCATTTCTTGATGTGTTCGAGAGCAATCCTCGCCATAAACTATGCATTAAATTAACAAGTTCCAAACATGAAACTTTGATACCACCGTGATTTGAGATAAGGTGTGCCCAAAAAAATTAAGTGAATCCATGATTACAATTAATGGAATATTGTTACACAAATACTTTAGGATATGAAAATTTATTTTTTAAGCAATGAACATTATAGAAAGCGATTTCATAAAATAACACATGTTAATGGCACAATTCATTAACAATGATGAATGTACACCAAGATTGTGAACAGCATGAAGCATATACCAACTATCAAGCATATCATTGGAAACCAAGTAATATCAACTCCAATAGGTAATGATTTAAGGAAAAATAGGTTTTTAGATGGTTATGTTATAATAGAAGCGATAGTGTATACTTGAGGAGAATTTGGGAATGATACTAAGGGGGGGTCACCCTTATAAGTGCTAATGAGCAAGGAGTATTTCAAGATTCCAAGTCATAATCCTACAAAAGAGGGGAACTCTTGGTGTGCCCATAAGAGTGGAATTATATTTTCTAAGTTGATAGAGAATTATGGTTCATAATATGCTAATGATTGACTTTGATGACCTTCCAGTCATGTGGAAAATCATGGTTTAAGACATCGAAGAGGAAACAACCTTTGTGGCATACATGTAACTGCACCCTAATCGAATGCTATATTCCAATGGTGCATCAAAGAATTCCATTTTTATCACGACAATCATGCTTGCAAGCTCAACAAGGATATTTTGGTAGAGGCCATTAGGTTGGGATGGATTGTCATTGTACACCTATAGGTTGGTTATAAAAAGGGCGAGTTGGAGAGAGCCCGACTTCTACCACACATTTTGGACAATGATTACACCGATGTTCCCTAATCTATAATGCAAGGATGAATAACAATGTTTCTAATAGATATTGAGATTTGGAATGTGACCAGAGATGGGACTATGGTTTAAGAGTTTAAATTGAATGTAATGAGGCAAGAATTAGAAGAGTTGATTTCCCCCGGTGTAGATAACAAATACTTTATTTGAGATGGACATGTTTGTAAATTGTCAAGTGTTGATGTAACATCAGTGGATTGAGCTAAATTATCAACGATGTTATAGCTATGAGTTGCCCTTGTGTGAGGGTTATAAGTAGTATGCTATAAAGGAGCCTTTGGTGTCGAGGGGGAGGGTAGCGTCACCACTATGACATGGACTTATCAAAGGAAAATTTATTGGAAATTGAGTGGCATCTACGATGATTGAAGGGAAGTTGAGAGGCATACCATACTGGTGGTTGTGAGTTTATAGATGTATTCCTATGACATTCGTGAAAATGTCTCTATATGCCTAATCTCTAGGGTGAGCTTGACCTAGTGGTTGTCGTAATGGGATAATATACCTATGGATAGGTTGTCAAAAGACCCATTAAATGGGTGTACTTCAATTGCAAATAGAGGGATAAATAACAACTTACATTATCCTAAGACTAAAATACATTTTTAAAAGTTAATATGAGAATGAATGAGGGACATACCCAATTATGGATATTTGTCCAATGTGCCCAATGGATCCCAATTGACCTTGCAATGGTTCCACTAATTCACCACCAAATTGCACAATCATACGTAAATCGATACTTTTCTCATTCTTTCATAAAATGATAAATATAAACTTACATGGTTAAAGTATTAATATAATAATATCAAGCTAACTTAGACCCACAAAATCGCATTAAAGATGCAAAAGACATGCATAAACACATAAGTGGGGAAAGAAGAATAGATCCATATTTATTGAAAAGAGTTACAATTATGATGATTATATTTAGATTCATCATTGTACTCCTAGCTCCAAGACCCAAAATCCTCGTCCCTAGTCCTAATTCCACCTCTATCAAACAAGCACGATATGAAACCATATTATTGCAGGATAAACAAATGAATGGCTAATAGTCCTCACTTAGGATCAAACCACAATAATGTTGATGCCCAACACTCAACAATGGTATCCCACTAAATACCAAGGATTCTTGCCATAAATCACCAACTTAAAGTAAATTAACCTTTGCTCCTTATCTTTGGCTCCCATACTTATAGATTCTTGATGAGATAATAATAGGTTGCATTTCATGCACAAATTTGAAGGTATGAGCTTGCATTGCTTTCATGTGAGTATTTTGGCTTTCATAAACTAGTTGATATTGAACTTCCTCATGATTTCTAAAGCTTTTGGGGACAATTATTTATTTTTCATTGAGAAACCATGACCAATATCTCTTATGCAGGGAAAAACATGACTACTCACCCTTATTCCTAGGAAAAGTGTGACTGTAATATCCTTTTTATAATTAAGTGTTTTGAGATAAAAAATTTCACCCTCTGATAATATATTTTGGTATTCTATATCTATCCTAGCTTATGATGTCAAATAAATCTACAAAAACTAGTATTGATCAGGAAGGTAAACGACCCAACCCTAGTTGAATAGTTACAACTCCTTGTTGTAGGAATGGTTTTGTAGTACTATTGGTTGCGGTGGTGGAGGAAAATTTTGGGGTGGAAGTATTGTGCCCTAAGGTATTAGTGGACCTTGTTTGGACCTACTTTCCTTCATCCTTCTATAATCCATTATTTGGGGCAAATGATGAGAGTAGTGGCCATACTCAACACATAATGGATAAGGGAATTTTGTGTGTAAGTTGCCACGTTTTTCCCTTGATTTCGCTAGTTGTTATTACTTTGTTTTGGTTTTGTTTTACAACATTAACATGGCCCCCAGTTTTAGTTTTTTCTAGGGGTTTCTCCCCATCTTTTGGCTCCCTATTTTTTGTTCCCCCCCGCCACCAATTTTACCATTGCTTTGCAATATAACAGAGTTAACCATATTCAACTATTCAAATGCTTAAACTCATGAAGGTTGTATAAAATTGATCTAACGTGATTTTTAGCCTATGGTGGTGCAACATTATTGAGTGGGGCAATTGGGAAATGATTAGTATGAGTTACCTTGTTGTGGGTTTCCATATGAGCTATAGGATGTTGAGGCCCCTCCACTGCAATTTGACTATTTCAGGAGGGTCCATGAACATGTGATGAGACTTGCATACATAGTGGCATGTGGTTCCTAGGATTCATTGATATGTATCCCCCAACCATCGGGGGGGAGTGAAATATGCTACCAGAGAGAGATGATGTTCCAATAGTAGTTTGATATGAAGGGGATTTATCATAATGGTCATCATATTGACTAATGCCATATGAGGATCGGGACCTACCATATGGCTTTGAATGGGTGATGGATTTAATCAATCCAACAATAGAAAAGGATGTACTAGGGTTTTATTGACCACAAGGTTGAGGATGAGGGGCATCAGGGATCACTATGCAAAAGTATGTTGATTAGTGTAAAATGAGGCAAAGTGTTAGGCTTTAAGTATAGCTTCTTTCTCACTTTGAAGCATGATTGTCACAACAACATCTTTGGCATTAAGGGGTAAAAGGGATTTTAGGAATGATTCCAAATGGGGTTTGTCCTTAATTTCAATTTTGCATAAGCTAACTTGTTGCTTCAATTGATGGATGTGGTCCATAGTGTGAGTGGAATTTTTTTGGATAAATTATATTAAGATCTTAAAACCAATGAAATGGTGAATCAAAAGTTGGAAAAACATGAGAAAGGCTTTTGCTAGTGACTTAAAGGTTACATGGGAATCATTTTTTTTTTATGTATGCACCATTTTATGGTAAGATTTATTAAGGTTCATTAAAAGAGCCTTAATTGGATAAAATCATATGTGATGCTATTATATGAGCACTAAAGGTGAAAATCTAAGTTGTGATTGGTTGAGTCTCCCCTTGGTTTTCCCTCAAACTTGGTGATGTGAAAATATATCTTGATTGACATGGGTGGCCAAGCAACATTATGTAAGATGGGGCCATAAGTTAACTTTGTCAAATATAGAAGATTCAATGATGCCATATATGGGATATGTGGTGGTGTTGCATCTACCATTGAGAGACGACAATGGCAATGAGTTCTTAAATTTGGGGAAGAGATTGTGATGGTATTACTAGGTGATCCTAACAAGGTTGAGCTAAGAAGGGTTGATCCTAGAAATGTATTTTTCAAAGGTGAATGCAAGGGGGAAGGTCAAATTGGTAATGAAATAGGACCAATAACACCTCCCAATGCTGGTGAGAGGCCTTTCCGGTGTCAAGAATGCTAGGGTGTCGAAGTATCCCTTATGGTTCTCAACTTGCAGTGAATAATGTATTTTTGAGTGAAAGGGAATAAATCCTAATTTAGTAAATTAACTTAGCCTAATCAAATCAAAGAAGAAATGACCACCAAAATAGGAGTGTTTGAAATTTTTGAAAGTAGAGTGTTTTCATAGGATGGTATCCTTCAACATAATTATGTGAAACGATAACCATTAAAAATTTTCATACTAGAAGACCTAACATCCTCTGTCTCAAATGTAAATGGGCCTTCCAATTGTTTGAACAATGAGGCATGAACCCATATGAAGAAAACCAGTGAAGGTTAGAATGGATTAGTTATCTTGAGGGGAAATGGAGGCATGTCTTAAAAAGGATGGAAAATTTTCCTAATAGCCATTCAACATTTGATTCAATTGCAGTTGCACCCCATGAGTTCCACCTATGTATATGCCCTAAAGTGTGGTCACTAAGGTACATTTGTCTAGTGCGGGTAGGATACTCTTAGATTTTTTTTATTAATCATAGGTTGTGAGACCTCACAATAGCTAGGTGGCTTAGAAGGCTCATAGGACATTGGACCAAAGGTTTGGCCCCTTCATGGTTATCTCCTTACCATTAGTTTTCTACACAATGGGATGAAGTATTTAAAGCACCCTATAAAGTCAGTTTCTAAGTTTCAAATGAAATATGATCAAGGTGTATTTTTTTATGCTTATACCCAAGAGCATAACCTATACTAGAAGATTTCGTTTATGGCCTCTCAATGGAGGATTTTAGTAGGTTATTTTAGAGTTAATTTTTAAAGTTTGGATTTGAGGTCATGAATCCATTCATTCACTTAAGGGTGTAGTGAAAGATATTTTGAACTCTTTGATTTTTTTTAGTCTCCTATATTACTTTCAGGTAGATGGAGGAGAGAAAATTCAAATAAGGGGAGCTTCAATCTATTTAATGTGTGAGTAAAAAATGTGTGGAAGTGTGAGATATGAAAAATATTTCTGAATGAAATTGGAGTATGTGGATATCATGTGATTTATTAACTCCTTATAATTAAGCTCTAAATGTGGTTTGCAACCTTGCAAAATATTTAAAACTGGTGTTAGATTTGTCAAAATGTAGACATATGGGGTCCTTTCAAATATTTTAACTTCCTAAGTGTTTAGTATTGCAACTACTTTGAAAAAATGAAACTATCAAGGGTTGCAAAGTTATGGATTAGCATGGTCCTTTCAATCATTTAAAATCCCTAGAATTTTGAATTACAAACAAAAATAAAAGATATGCACACATGTGGGTGCACTACTCCAACTAATTAAGTTCTTAAATGTGTTGTTGTAAATTGCAAGTGAGATGAAGAGGCTTTCACACCTTTCTAGTCTACCAAGATCACTTGAAAGTGTGAGGTAGAAAGCATACAAGGATAAGAAAACTTGCTTCTAGTCTTGAAATATGACTTCTGATTAAAAAAATAAAAATCTAAATACAAATATGTGGGCTTTAATTAGCCATTGATGTGGCAAGGAAAGGAAAAGAAAGGAAAAGAAAGATGGGTTCCTTTAACTCCCTACTGATCTAAGTTTTCTAACTAATTTTATTGAAAATCCATCTTTAAATTTCATCCTTGAAAATTAGCCATATTTAAAGTTTGTGTGCTTTAATTACCCATCCACATGGCAAGAAAAAGAAAGCTTGGTTCCCTTGCCTCCCTACCAATCTAAGTTTTCTAATTAATTTGCAAGGATGAACTTTATATATGAAATTTTGGCAGGCTTACACAATGCAAGAAATTAAGCCCTATCACTTAACTAAAAATTGGAAGTGAAAATTTCGAAGAAAAAAAACTCATGTAAAGGGGGATTCACGTCATTTTGTAAATAAATAGTTGTGTGAATCACACTAATTCGTAATGCATTGATCGTGGGATTTGGCATCAATTCTTATGAATTCCAGACAAGGCAAATTAATAAAAAATTCCAATGAGACTTAGAGCCGAGCCAAGAAAGTATCCACTGAGCCGAGACAGCTAGTGCTTTTAATGGAACAGGCGGGAAATGTACTTTTTAGCCACGTAGCTTCAATTTCGGGGATGGCTCCTGGGCCATGAATGGAACAGTTGGTTTACATGTGGCTTCCTGGTCCCTTCATATGAGACGTATCGGGTCTCGAACCAACCCAAAGCAAACTCCTATCTGTCCTCTGTCCTAGGTCGCATATAGTCGTGTTTTATCTCAGAAATCAAAATTTTGGTTTCAGTTTTTTCTGTCTCACTTCCCCGCGCACCTCTGCGCTTCTGTTGAGGGTCTTATCTATAAGGTCTATCTTGCATCATGGACAAGCTGGTCAAGTTTCTGCACATATTTTTTGTAGTTCTATCTCTATTTCTCGGAACCTGAACGTTCTTCCACCATCTCTCGGATTTTTGATGTTTTTCATCAGTTTTTGCGTTTTAATCCTGCTTATAACGTTTTCAGCCACTATCAACCAATTTCTATCCATACCTTATTAGACTGTTTTGAGGGTGAGAGTCAGTATTTTTGTGGAAGGATCTTTGCTAATCGAAGTGCGTGCGGGCGATGGGTTCTTGGGGTGGCTGGGTCTTCTTGCGGTTTCTTCATGGTTTAGAGGTAAGCAGGATCTGCTCCCATTTCAGTGAAATCCAGAGTAGTTTCAGAATTTAAAACAAAAGGAAAAATATGTTCTGTTTCTTGCTTATTATTACTTTTTCCATATCTGAGTGGAAGTTTAGGGATCAGTATATGTCTCTAAGTTGTTTTAACAGCCTCTTAGAGGATATAAAAGCTTTATTAATCAAGCATGCATCGTTTTTGAATCCTATCTTTAAGATATCAAAAGTTTGTGTTATATCCAGGCCATGTTTAGATTTTAGATTCAGAATTGGGAATTGGTGGTGCAAATTCAATGGATGTTACTATTGCTGCATAATTTTTTAAAGTTAATCCTGAATTTTTAGTTCTCTTTCTTTTCAAAGGTTTTAATCATCCTCCTCATCTAAGACATCTAATGGCCGAACCTTCTGCTTTGTCCCCTCTAGTTTTCCCAGGGTCGGTAATTTCCAAACTTTAGTTTTCCGGGACCTAGAGGGACCTGTGACATAGGCTAAAGTTTGATATTTCTTGGAATCTATCAATATTCGTCGTTGTTTTCTTCATATCAGCCTGCATCTTATCTTTTTCTGACGCTTACGTCATTATCTTTTTAAAGTCTATCAGTTGAAGTACACTTTAACTGGTCTTTTTCTAGAATGGCTGAGTACATCTCTTAGATATTGTCAGTATTCAGGTTATGGGAATTTTTTTCATATAACTTGGCCATCCCCTCCCTTATCTGGAATGTACTTGGATCTGACTGTTTCCATTTATTGCTGGCCGCTACCTTGTAATCTGCTCTTTGAACTTGCTTGCATCACCTGTCAGCACGACTGACGTTTCCTTTTGTTTTTATCAGTCTCATGGAGATTTTATCGGATGTGTCTGCCACGTCCGCTATGGTGCGGGCCACCATTGAAGCGGAATCGATCCATGGGGGATCCAATCTTCCGTGTGACTGGCAGTCCACTCTGGCGAAGTTATTAATTCCTCCTTCCGCCCAGCCGGCTCATGAGCAGAAAGGTGGTGGACATGAATTCACGCGACATAAACATAACCAGCGTCCCATTAAGACTATTCCGCCACCCTCGTCTATCAACCTGGATAGTGTTTTTCTCTCGGATCGAATTGCCAGTCTTCAAAGTCGAGCACTTGTAGGTTGTTGGCATTTTCTGGAAATGGATGATGCCCAGATGAGAATTTGGCTTGGTACTAAATGGAATTCCTTACTGGGATACATTCCCACGATAGTCAAACTCATGAAGGATTGGTATAGCTTTCACTTCTTAAGTGCTGAAGACTTGGAAGTTATTCGGACTCTTCCATGGGTACACGACAAAAGCTTCTTAGCCCTTCATAAATGGTATATAGGATATAACCCTCTGTTGAATACTCCGTCAAACAATCTTATATGGGTGAAGTTACCTGGTCTACCCATAGAATTATGGATGAAGGAGACGCTGACAGACATAGGAAATGCTATAGGGAAATTTGTCTTTGTGGACCCGAAGTGCCTCGGGGCAAAGGACAAAAGAGTGGCATGGATTCTAATTGAAAAGGAATATAGAGGAGGATTTCCTGAACATATTGATCTTTTTTGGGGAGATTTAAATATTCAACAGAGACTTGATTTCTGGGGGGTCCCTTTTCAGTGCTCTGCTTGCCACAAAACTGAGCACTTAAAAAGAAATTTTCCTCGTCATCATGCTAAATTTTGCACAAAACTCTCGAACCAAGAGCAGAGAGGGGTTGTGGGCATAAGGGCTCAACATATTGGGAAGTCCACTCCTTCAGGTATGTCTATTTTATCCTCCCCTCATGGTTCATCTCCCTATTTTTCTAGAAGCCTATCTATGAAGGCTGGACCCTCTGCTTTTTTTCCCCGAAAATCAATATCTCCTCATGAGAATTTTTTTGTGCATCAATCGTCTCCTAGGAATCAATATCTGAATAAAGTTCTCTCATCTGACAAAATTCTCCGAAGGTCTGTTACTCCATCTGGGAGAGAGGAAATTCTTCATTCCAATCCTTATCCCCCCGAGCCCTCTGTTGATAAAGAAATTCGGTCCCCCTTACCTATTCCTCCCCCTTATTTTGATATTCCTTCTTCTTCTCACATCACTTTCATCCCCTCATCCTCCCCATCTCCTGTAAAAGTTCAATCTATAGCTAAAGGGAAAGCGCCTTACATCACAGTCACTCCTCAAAATTCGCCAATCTCATCCCCTATAAACTCTTTTGGAAGTGATTTGGACTTAATTCTGAGGACAAAATCACTTGAACTGCATCCCCTCACTATTCACAAACTTGATAAGCCTTCTTCTCCCCTTATTAGTCCAACATAGGCAAGGAACATTACCATAAGAAGAAAGCAAAACAAAGGTAGTAGGCATTTCTGAGGTAGGAAGGATAATTCCTGAATAGAACTCCGAGACCTCTCCCTCATAGACGTTCCTATTATTGACCTTGTTGTAAATTGGCCTCTTAGAGCAAGCCAGCCCAAGGAAAAGCCTTCATGACTCACATCCTTTCTATGAATATTAGAGGTCTAGGGGCGGACCATAAATTCTTGACCCTAAAGGATCTGTTTTCTTCATCTCAGTCCAAGATTCTCCTCATTCAGGAGACCATGCATGGAGTTCCTGAATCCATATCATATTTTAGGCGCATGTTTCCTTCGTGGCACATTGTTGCAACAGAGGCAAATGGTCAATCAGGGGGTTTAGTTGTTCTATGGGATCCAGTTTGGATAACGGCAAGGGAATTTAGATGTTTTTCCAGCATCCTGCTTCTTACAAATTTTCGGGGTATTTCTTGCTCCTTCCATATTCTGAATGTCTACGCTCCATATAAGGATCGGTTTTCCTTCTGGAACCGCCTCCTGGCATCAAAATTATTGGAAATTGATTCAATGATGATAGCTGGTGATCTGAATTGCACTTTGAGTTTAGATGAAGTCTGGGGTAGAGGCAGGAAGAATGATCCCTTGGCTGGAACCATAAAAGATGCTTTGCTCCAGCATAATTTTGTTGATGTCTGTCCCCCCCAGATGGACCCTACATGGGATAATGGTAGAACTGATGTTGCATATCTTGCAAAAAGATTAGATCGTTTTCTAATCCATGACAGTTTATTGGATCGACTGGGTTTACCAATCTTGAACATTATAAAGTGCTTCATCTCTAACCACAGACCTATCTCCCTTCAATGGAGAAATCAGGGATTCAGGAAAGGCATTCCTTTCAAATTTAACAGAGTCTGGCTGGAGGATGCAGAATTTAATGAACTTATTCAGAAATCTTGGCATAGTTCCTCTCCTCAGGACCAATCTTCTCCCTCCCAGTCCTTCTTGGGTATGCTTGTATCTCTTAGGAAGTGTGTAAAAGATTGGCAATCCAGAAAGAGACTCTTGAACAGGAAAGCTCTTGATGACATACAAAAGGAGTTGGACAGGACAGCTGAGGATTTCATTGATAATATCATTACTCTAGAGTTGCACTACCATATAAAGGAGCTGGAAAGGAAAAAACACAGTCTACTTGCCATAGAAGAAGCTACCTGGAGATTGAAAAGTCGAGCAATTTGGTTAAAAGAAGGTGATAGGAACACCAAATTTTTTCATAGATTTGCAAACTCCAGGCATGAAATTAATGCTATTTGGGAGATAAAAGATGAGGAGGGTAATCTAGTTCACTCTCAAGAAGACATCACCAAAGAGGCAGTAATTTTTTTTGAAAAATCATACAAAAGAAATGGGGACTGTGGGATAGAGGATATTCTCTGGGGAATTGATTTATTCCCATCTATGTTTGATGAGGAACAAAATGATCGTCTCTTCCAACCTGTCACCGAGGAGGAACTCTTAATGGTAATGAAGTCCTTTAAAAAAGACGAGTCTGGGGCCCGATGGATGGACGATTGAGTTTTTCATTCATTTCTTTGATCTGATAAAGAATGAATTACTGGGTATGGTAGAGGAATCAAGAACCAAGGGAAAAATTCATCAGCACATCACATCTACTTACATAGCCCTCATTCCTAAAAAGAAGGAAGTCTCCTCTTTCTTGGATTATAGACCTATATCTCTGTGTAATACCATTTATAAAATCATATCCAAAATCATAGCGGGCAGAATTCGGGGTACTCTATCCAAATTCTTGACTCAGGAACAACATGGGTTTCTTCAGGGAAGGAACATCTTGGAGGCGGTTGCAAACACACAGGAAAGCCTGCACTCTCTACATACAAAAAAAATTGAGGCGGCCATTCTGAAAATTGACCTCAAGAAGGCCTATGACTGCCTTGACTGGGGTTTTTTAAGATGTCTTCTTATAAAAATTGGCCTAAATTCTCAATGTACAAATTGGATAATGGCCTGTGTTGAAAATTAATTATGCTATCATCATCAATGGACTGCCATCTACTTTTTTCTCAGCTGCTAGGGGTGTGAGACAGGGGTGTCTATATCCCCTCTTCTGTTTATTCTAGCAATGGATTCCTTAAGTCTTCATATCAAAAGAGCTGTCATGGAAAAAAGATGTCACCCTCTGATGATCAGCAGGGGAAATTTCATCTCTCATAACTTATTTGTGGACGATATCTTGATTTTTGGAATGCTCTGTCGGCTCACTTGGAACTGTTTACATGAAATTTTGGAAAAATTCCAAAGAGCTACAGGCCTCCTTATAAATGATAGAAAATCTTCCTTCTATCATGGGGAAGTTAATATGGAATTTATAGAGTATCTGGTTCAACTGTACAAGATTGAAGTGAAGTCCATCAATGATGGCATGAAATATCTGGGTTTTCATCTAAAACCTACGGGCTATTCAAAATCTGACTGGCTATGGATTTCAGACCGATATTTCAAAAGGATAACTAGATGGGAATACAAGTGTCTCTCTATGGCAGGAAAGCAGTTTTAGCACAATCAGTGCTGACCCAACTATCAGTGTTTTTGGCCCATATTTTTTACATTCCGGCGAGTGTAATTCTTTTGTTGCATAGAATGATAACAAATTTTATATGGGGAGGAAATAAGGAGAAAAGCAAATATCATTTGTCAAAACTATCAGACCTTACCCTTCCAAAGAAGCATGGGGGATGGGGAATCACGGATCTCCGGATCTTCGGGATGGCCTTGCTATGCAAGTCTCTATGGAGAGGCATTTTTGGGGATAGCATATGGAGCAGATCCATTAGGAAGAAGTATATGGCTAGCAGAGATATCTCTTTTTGGTATAGGAAGGGGACGACAGGGTCTCCTCAAGGCTCAGCCATCTAAATGAGTTTTCATAAAATTGAATCATTTTTCCTCCAAAACCTTGCCTGGAGCTTTCAAACAGGTAATAAGGTATTCATAGGTCTTGACTCTATATCGGGTGGGGGAGATGATATTAATATATCACGGCAATTAATAGAGTTCTTCCATCGGAAAGGGATTTTTACCTGGAATCAGGTCATTGCAGAATGGCAGGGCCCTTTCCCCATTTGGAGAAATGCTTCGACTTTGGGCTTAAAATGTTTTTTAGCACAACAGTGGACACAGATTCAGTGGATATTAAGGAACAAGGGCATATGTTGAGCTGAAGAAGAGGATGTCTTCATCTGGAAGGGAAACAGTGAAAAGGACAATGCAAGTGTAAAAGATATCTATTCAACCCTTATCAGGTTTCACTATTCTCAATCAGTTAACATTTTTCCTTTATCATTATGGAAAACTGGGAGCCCTCATAAAATCATCATTTTCTCGTGTTTAGTTTTCCATAACAAAAATCTTACTTGGGAAAACTTGCAAAAGAGGAACTGGTCCAGCCCTGGAATATGTTTAATATGTAAAGCAAAGGGAGAAAATAACTTACACATGTTCCTGCAATGTATTCACACCCTTCATCTTTGGAGGAGCCTTGCTTCCTTTTTTGGTTTTAATTTTGTTCTGCATTCTTCACTAAAGAAGCACTTGATTGGTGGAGTAATTAGAAAGCAATCTGGAGACCTATTACACAACTAGTTTTTTGGTCAATCTGGAAACAGAGGAATAACACTTTGTTCCAAAACATAAAGGAAGTTTTTAGGTCTGTTTTTGAGAACATTATCACTCTTTATAACTCTATTCCTCCCAAGATTTCACAACATAAAAAGGAAAAATCAAAGGAGCAAACGACAAGTCACATGAACTTTCCAAGAGCCTATTTTGATGGGGCGACACAAAATGGTATATGTGCTTGTGGGGTCTACATAGCCATGGAAGAATATCAACAATTTTCCATCCACTGGAATGGGGGAAAAGGAAAAAACAATAAAGCCAAGGTAATGGCTCTATCAGGGCTTCTTTACTTCAGCTTATTCCTAAATATTCGGTCCCTGCAGATCTATGGTGACTTTAAAATCATAATAGATCATGTCATAGCCAAGAGTTTTATAAAAAATCAACACCTTTCAGGTTGGCTGAACAAAATTGACACACTCTGGAGGAGGAGGAAGGATTATACTATACATCATGTCAACAGATCTCAAAATACTCAAGCAGATGATTTGTCGAAGAAAGGGCTCCTAACTCAAATGTACAAATGGAAAATGGACATAAAAATGGAAGCCGAAACGTACTCTATTCAGGATTTTTTTCTACTTGGCACATAATTTTACTTGTTCATATCAATTTCCCAGGTATGTTCCCTGCAACTATTTTTTCTTGCTCATATTGCATACTTTCTCCCAGTTGGCAGATGACGCTCCCAAAAGGGGTTTTTCCTATCTAGGCAATCTATTTGGAAAAAGTTTTGTTTTTCCTCAGGTATACCGCACATATACATCTTTTCTTTTTCTGGTACCTTTTGGTATAATAGGCTTTCAGACATTTTTGCACTACACTGTTCCCCTACAGTCTGTACTGTCAAGGAATTTCTCTCATTTCAGTCTATAAAGATGTATTGGGCATTATCTGATTTTAATACAATCAAGCTTTTTTCGTATTGAAAAAAAAGGTGAACTAGTGGTTAGAAAACCAATTGGACATGTCAATCTATTTGGTTTTTTTGTCAATTAGATAAGAAAAAATAATCTTTATATCATGTAAGGTTTCCACACTAATGACAAATAATTGATTAGAGTGTTAGTCAATAACATATATACCATTGCAAAACATAAGACAGAAAGGAAAGAAAGGAATGTAAACCATGAAAATTACACCAAAACAAAAAGGGAAGTGATGATAGAGAATGAATGAAAGTAGGTGGACTCTCCCTTCCTCCTTGGGAGAGTGTTTTTTGTGTTCCTTGGAAGCTCTTCTTTTTGTAGCGCAGAAGTGTGTATGTGAGCTCCTCATGAGAGGACACAAAATATTAATTAGTGGCTATGTTTTTTCTAAATGATCGCTTAAGGCTTACAGAGCTTTAAGAACCATTTAGATAGCATAACCTTGTTTTCTCTTCTCTTCTCAAATGTTGGCCCGTGGTTTCTTTTATAGGATGTTTTCAAGCTCCATAAAAATTAGTTTCCAATGTGAATGAACCAAGTTTGAATAGTAATTTCCCATGCATTAAATGACTTCGAACTACCCAAAGATTCATCATAAAATATAAGAGAGAGAACAAATTAAAATTAAGGAATTGAAATATCAAAATTTCTTGTTTAGACAATTATTTTAATATGAGTTTAGTTTCAGAATGAAATCTACAAGCTTCATTTAGTTGTCTTGATTTTGGATTTCATGAAATAAAGCATGATTGTCAATATCAATATGAACACATATAATATCATTGTATGGAGTACATCTTAAAAGGAAGTGATATTCCTCTTCAATTTCCTTTAGGTTGCACAATTTATATATTCTTTTTTCATAATAAGTTTTTGGAAAAGTTCCATCTATCAAATTTTCTATGTAACTCATGTGAGTTAGTTCTTAGTTTAGTTATCATCACTTGTTTATTGAGGCTCGGAACCTTAAAGGATAAGAAGGATGTTCAAGTTTAGTATTTATGACATTTTTGCTTAACTTATAACTATTTGTACGACCCTCCAACTCATAGGCAAGAATGAGATTGTTGGTACTTTTCCAACTCCAGTTAACAATTAGCTCATGAAGCGCTCTAATCAACAATTTACTCATGAAAAGTGAGCATTCCATGAGTGGTATTTATATCCAAGTGTAGAGTATCACATCTTCTCCTCTTGTCCACTCAATCAAACTCAACTGGCATATTGATGTCCTTTTCATAATAACACAACTTTCATTTGTCTTTGACATTTTATTCACTCCATAGCTATTTAAACACTTCATTTTATATTTTCAATTATATGTTTTCATCATTAGAGGATTACATTACCTTGAATATCCCAAAGTTATAATATTTTAGTAAAAAAAAAATCCAACCTCTATTTGGTCAATGATAGGATTATAGAGCAATGATGGGAAGCTTCTATTATTCATCCTTTTTAACTTGTATTTGTGTAAAATATAACATTTTATAGGTTCATGTTTGATAAGGAATATACCAACTTTACAAAGAAAATGAAATAGAGAATATTAACTTATTTTTAAAATTATATAGTATTGGATTTTTCTTAATAATTATTATTTCAAACTTTGTATATAGCCACATCAAGTAAACTATAATATACACTTTCATTTTAAACTATTTTATTTAACCATTTAATCACTAATCTAATATACAAATTCTAAATCTTGTACAATTGTACTATGTTACTAAAATCCCACCTCATTTCAACACCTTTCCCACCTTTCCCATCACACATTGTAACCAAACCTCCATTTTCATTTCACAAATGTCAATATGTCCATGTAATCTATTGGATTTATTATTGAACTCTATACCTCACACAAACGAGAAAATGTCAATACAATTATTAATTGGCTTCATAAAAAACTAATTTTTGGATTTATCACTAAGTAATGCCTACCTTTGTAAATATTTTTATCTTTCTATTTAATCATATCTTTGCATAATGTGGTTAATCTTGCACACAATGTAGTTAAGTTTGCATATTCATTTCACAATTAATAATTTATTCAAGCTTATGAGTTATTTCAACATTTTTTTATGAACATTATTAGGCATTCAACTAGTTTTGCATAAATAGGTGTCCAATTTGAAATTCCATTGGTTCAGCATATTAGTCTATACCAATTTTATGAGAGGCACCATTCATGAATGTGGGGAAGCAACCCTTGAGTTTTCCTATAATATTCTCCAAATATGTGTGTGTGTGTGTGTTTGTGTGTTTGTGTGTGTGTTGGTTTTTATGAATTATTGGGAGGTGGTCCTACATGCCAAGAGGACTCCTAAGTCGACCTAGAAGAATTATGGAAATTAAAATAAAATAATATTTATTTTGGGCATGATATAAGCTCAAGAATTCTAGTCGACCCCACCATGAGACGGTGTGTCCTTTGGTAAAATTTACCCATTCGACTTGTATATTTATAGATGATGTGACATTTCAATTTGATCACTCGATCATCATCATCTCTCTTCTATAACAACCACACATGGGAGTAGATAGATGACAAATTTGATTGAAGTTTGGACTTGGATTTTTGGCACAGATTTCCAATCAATTTGGAATTGTAAACCTTGTTGAAGAATAATTTATCCTAGAAGAAAAATTGTTGGGTGTTTTTTTATGGATAAATCCCTCTTATGGACAAGAGTGATCTCCTTAGGCCTAGAAATCGGACCTAGATCAAAACAAGCAGGAATGTGAGCAACAATGGGATGAGAGCTTTGTACCTTATTAACAATTTTCATATTCCTAAGAAGATAAGGATAGGGATTTGCAGTACATGTTCTTCTCTTAAATAAAAAAGGCATAAATGTGAAGGGGTGGAAAGAGGTAAGCATTCATAACATTAATTTTTAAAACTGTATAGTCATCAACTATGAAAACATATTTATCAATGACTTTATTTTATGTTGTGTAGATTCTATTGTCAAAGTGCTTCAAGAGCATCGTGAACAAAAAACAAGTGAAAGGAAAAAGTTGTAAGAGCATCAAAAAAAGTGTTATGATAATCCAAATAAATATTTGGGTTTGATAATTGATGGTATGGACCATAAGAAAACACTTCTACCACATTTTGTTCGCACACCCAAAAATTTACATGAAGAAAAGTTTATTCAGTATCACTTGGTCAGTTGTATGGTCTTCAATATACTTCACAACTCAAAATATTCATAATGATGCAAATATGACAATAACCATAATTCATGATGTGCTTTCTCTTTGGTCTAGTAATCTTCCTGAAGTTTTGTATCTACAATTGGACAACACTTGTCGTGAAAAAAAATCATATTGTTTTTGGATATCTAAACATGCTTGTTGAATTGAGAATTTTTCAGAAGCTAAAGGTTGGTTTCCTTCTTGTTGGGAACACTCATGACCATATTGATCAGATGTTCAATCATTTTTTAGTCACATTGAGGAGGAAGGATGTTGGGAGCTTGCCATCATTAATTGAGTGTATTAACAAATCATACATGCCAGAGCCTATTTTTTATGTGTTGGAAGAAATTGTTGACATGCGAAGGTTTATTTTGGGATCGCATGGTGAGAAGAAATGCATTGAACAAATTAATGACATTAGCTTCCAACGTCAATTTCGTAACAAAAAAATTGATGCGAAAACACTAATGTGGGGCAAGAAGTATTCAACTACTGCAAAATGGGCGTCATCATCAGGTTTGGCATTTTTGAAGTTCATTCTAGATCACCCAATATTTGTGTCAAATACATTGTTATTACAATCAGTTGTTGAGGTTCATAATGCACGCAGGCAAAATAGAGATATAAATTATTCTGATTGCCTGTAAGAAATTAAAAAATGTATTAGATATACATATGAGTACTTTGATACTGCTTATTCAGTTTAGTGGGAGTCTTTTTTCAATAATCAAAGTGATATCATTTCAAGAACAACAAATGAATATATACCTTTGAAAAATCCATTTATTTGGCCACAAAATGTGTCAAATGAACATGAGGAAAGAAATATTGTTGAACAACAACAATCTCAAGCTATTATTAATTCTTCACAGGTAGAGGAAAGAGAAATGTATATTGGTTCCAGAAGATCTCATGCACAACGTGAAGCCATGGAAGACCTTTACAGGGGTTTAGTACAAGATATTAAGGAGGGTTGCATGATCACCGTGCTAGTAGATGGAGATCCCAATGGCTATCTATTCTGGGATGCTAAGGTTATAAATGTCATTACAGAAAAATGAAGATGTTGCAGGTGTTGAAGTACATGGGTATGCCATAAATACACACCCATTCAATGGTGTGTACAAGCCAGAGATGGTAGTTTATAAAAAAGTTGTCAAAAAGAGAAAAAGAAAGGGTACAAATATAAATCGTCGCCGCACATAGCTCTTAAAATTGGAGGATGTTGACATACTTGTTTAATGTAGAATTTCCTGCAAATTATCTACAAATATACCTCTGAGATCTATGTAGAAAATCTGACTGTAGATTAACTCGATAATGAAATATACCAAAGAAAAATACTATAATCTACTTCTACAATCAAACTTGCGGAAGCTTAATAGATTTGAGCAAGATCAAGCAGAATACATATAACTAGAAGAAGAATCAATGCACATGAAACACAGAAGAATACTTAGGGGAAAGCATCAGCTAAAAGCCACGCTATCTGTATTATCATACAAGGTGGAAATATCTTAGAATTACACAAAACCTTAGCTCTCACAGCTAGTCAGCTCTCAGTGGAATCCTCCTGGATGCTCACAGGAAAACATGGCTTCTCACAAACCTTCTCCTCTGCCCTCCAAGCCTCCTATTTCCTTACATTGTTTCTCCTGGGTGATCCTACTGTTACCAAGTGTAACACTGATCACTCACTCTGATCTCACACCCTGTAAAACCACACAATCCTCAAGGAACCTTATTCCTTCTGCATGGATGAGTTTCCTTTACAGGAAAACTCATGCAACTGATAGTACATTGTCCATGTCTTTAATCTCAACTGGGTCTTCTCTGAATATACATGCATGAGTTATTTATGAGAGAATCTTCAGTTATCTGGAGTACACTAGTTTGAGGCATGCATGCATTAACTGACTGATCTCACAATTAGTTCCTCAAACAGTTTGGAACTAATTTAACTAGACATAACTCAGTTAACTGAGCTAACTAATTACAACTCAATTATAACTCATCCTTATCTCCTTAATTTAAGGGATAAATTTTGCATGACTGCACAAAGACTTCTAGCTTGAATTTCTCCAACTAATTAATCCAAGATGAATTAATTAATTATTTTTCAAGTAGCTAGTCAGATTAAATTTGAATTTTAATTCAAGGACAAATTAAAATTGGAATTTCTGGATTCTATTTTTATCATTTCTTGTTGTTATTTTCAACATTTATGAATTCAATTTAACAAAGAGAGGAACTCTTCACTTCAAGACGATAGAGATTCTGAAGAGGTTGTTACCAAAAGAAACAATGTTGAGATGGGAGTTTGATGAAACCAGTTGTAGATCCAGAAGAATTTTGAAACCTGAAATGGTGGCCATGGTTGTGGACTCAGATGGCGCATTAGTTGATGAAAGAGAAGAATATGGAACATCTTCATTTGCATCCAGTCATTCATCTGAATATGTAAATTATGATGGTGTGCAAGAAAATATGAGTGATTTTGAATAATTGTCTAAGACGGTTGATATAAATGGTGTTTGCATCGTATCTTGAAATAAAATTTTTGATTTCCCTATGATGTTAAATGAAGTTACGAGTCATTTTTATGTTTGTTGGATTATATGTTTTAATTATGATGAGTTTTATTGTTTAGAATATCTACAATGCAACAATAACTTAGAGATATAATTTATGTTTCATTCAATCTACAAGTATTGACATTTTGATTAATTTAGTCATGTAATTTGCTCATAATTTCATGGTTTAAATATGTTGAAAACTTAGAGTTTTTTAATTCTATTGTTGAAAATTTTCCATTTTTTTATCTTTAATGTTATGGTTGAAAACAATTAGAATTTTAGTGATCTTTAGTGTCATGTTATTATATGTTTAACAACATGGATGAAAATTGATGAAATTTTAATGTGTTTCGGATCCCATTATTTTATCTTTATCGTCATTACTAAAAATGTTGAAATTATACCTGGGAAAGAAAACTATTATTCTACCAAAAGAATTAGTGTGCTTTGTCCCTCAAAAACACTTGTTTTTTGCACACAAAAAATCGGTTTTACTTCCTTTTTTTAAATATGTTGAAAATTAACCCTAAAAAAAAAACATCACTCCAGTATAGACACTTTTCATTTTTAGCATCTTTTTTCATGTTTTTTTGGGGTTTTTTGGCTATAGTTCCCGTTTTGAGTTTATAGGTTCCATTTCAAAGTTTACATTGTTTGAAGGAAGGCCAAATATGAAATGATGGATGACTTTTCGATGATGACATGACTGGCTCATGGATGAAAGTGATGGATGGTTTGTGCTCTCTAAAGAAGTCCCAAACATGAAGACTCCTAGATAACGAAAAGAAGTTCATGACATCGTGAGGAGGAGTTATTCAAGCAGTTGGTTGTCCCATCATCTCCACCTGAGGAGTTGTTGTAGGTCCCTAATTAAGAGGGATCCTGGAAACAAGTTTATTACTTGGTAGAAACTTGGAAGAAAAAATTCCTAAGCCAAGAGGGGGCTTAGGTACATTCCTTCCATAGGAATGAGTACATTCCTTCCATAGGAATGAGTACATTCCTTCCATAGGAATGAGTACATTCCTTTATTGGAATGAATATTCCCTCCTTAATCAAGAGGGAGAGATAGACACATCATTCTTGTCTTCACTTGGGAAGACATAATGGAGGATTGGGTAAAGTTATGGCATCCGATGCTCTTTGAAGATGAGTTAGGGAATCCAAGATAATATTAGTCATAAAGGACCAATATTCTTTCAGGATTAGGAATCCAAGATAAAAGTAGTCCTGGTGAAACACACCCTGAGAACCTGGGTGGGGTATGTTCCGAGAGAGATAATGATGAGGGTGTGTATACATCATTGGTCTCTCCAACATTGTGCTTAGATCTCATGGAGAGATAGAGTTAATATTCAAGGCGTTGCTATGTAAAAATGTTGGTTGATATGATTCTATACAGATGGGTTACCAATGATCTGACTCTTCTTACGAGAAATTCTTCAGATTGAGAATGACAAGGTACCATTATGAATACCTCCCTAGTTAAGAGGGAGTGTTGAAAAGTGTAACTAGGTTCAGTCTTCATAATGAAATGTGTAATTGTGATTTTATGTAATTGATGAAAAGAAGAAAAATAAAATTATTATTGTAATGCTTGTCTCATGAGTTTCATGAGCAAGGAATTTTATTTTGAGTAGTGGCTCCCATTGTGAGCCTTTAGGTTTTGTCATCTAGTCATAAAATTCAAATTGATTCAATGTCATGTATGAATGACCCTTCTTGCGTATGTTACATTTTGTATGACTCATTGAATAGGTATGAAATCCCTCCAAGACAAGCACAAGACCTCTCCTTCAAGTCAGCTACAAGATGGAATAAATAATCTACACAAAGAGACATGGCAGCCCACCCTCTCTCAAGTCGGCTTATTATAGGCTCCAAACACTATAAATAGGGAAGCTCAACATCATCTTAGGAATATATTTTTGGTCATCATCAAGTATGAAGTAAGAGGTACAAAGCTCACTAAGGAAGCCCATTATCAAGCGAAGGAGGGAAGAGCATAAACCAAGATCTTTTCGGGTATATTTTTGGGTCAATTTCCTCTACACATGTGAGGTAGCAAGAGATGAGTTGCAACAGAAGGAGCCTATAAGAATAACAATCCTCTTGGGTAGCCAAGTTGGAAGAAGTTCAAGTCAAGAAGGAATCCAAGTCAAGCTAGAAGAAGACCTATCCAAAGCAAAGAAAATTAAGGCATAAGATAAGGTCTTGTTCATGAGATAGGGTTTCTGAATTAGGATTGCATACCTAATTCAAGGAGGCCAAAGGTTTGAAGTAGAAGGAGGTCAAAGTGGAAGAAGAGCTGAGAAAAAGGAAGGAGCAGACGGTTTACTATCTTTGTCTTAGGATCTCATCAAAATAACTTGTGTCTTGGTCTTGGAGTGGCAAATAGGTCAAGGGTATTGGTCTTGGTATTCGTCAATTGGAATATCTAAAAGAAGAAGAATTTTTTCAGGTTTTCCTCTCAAGTGGGAGAGTTTTTTGCCCTGGTTGATAGCCTATATTATGTGTCTCTTGTCTCTTTATGGTTTATGCGTTGCTAACAGTTTGATGAAGAATAACACTATAATAATATAATCTAAAAGAAGATCCTAATCTGAGTAAAATTCATTCACAAGCAGTTATTGATAGAAAAGAAAACACTTAACCCTGATGCCTTAGATTTCTCAACAAAAAAAAAAAAAAAAAAAAAAAAAAAAAAAAAAAAAAAAAAAAAACTATGCTTGATATAGGATTCATTTTTACACAAGCTTGAAATAGAGAAAAAACTATGCTTGAGATAGGTTTCATTCTTACACAAGCTTGAAACAAAGAAAAATCTATGCTTGAGATATTTTCATTTTTACACAAGCTTGAAAGAGAGAGAAAAATATGCTTGATATAGGTTTCATTTTTACACAAGCTTGAAAGAGAGAAAAAACTATGATTGGGATAGGTTACCATGCCCCCAACATGACTTGCGAAGACTAATGGATTAATTCCAACAATATGACTAGAGGAACATGCCCCCCAAACTGTATGAAGGGAGATATGTTTCATTTTTTAATGAGCTTGACACGGGAAAGGAACTATGCTCATACACCTTGTTTCATTTTTTAACAAGCTTGACATAAAAAGGAACTACACTCATGATGACTTGTTTCATTTTTTAAAGAACTTGACACAGAAAAGTAAGTATGCTCATAAGGTTTGCCTCGATCATGGCTTCCAATAGGACAAATATCTGGAAGGAATACATGTTAAGGGACATACCTTGATCATGGCTTCCAAGAGGACAAATATCTGGAAGGAATACATGTTAAGGGACATACCTTGATCATGGCTTCCAAGAGGTATTTAACATGAGGTAAAAAATGCTCTAGAAAGAATTCATGTCAATAGACTTAATAGGGTTAGGAAGATAAAACTCCATTATCCCCATTGAAGGGTTCACCATGTCAGCTACTGTATATGGGTCAAAAGAAGTAGAGTATACAATGGGAGGTTATTTTTCATTGGAAAGTGAAGGCATGGGTCAGGTTACCGCATAATTAACCTATGGCAGGGGACCAGATACCACTTGTGTATAGCGAATGCTTAGGGAGGTCGGATGGTTTGTAGTTAGATCAAGACCAAAAAATGAAAGCTGGTCAATGATCACAATGTTTCGATTATGAGGAAATACATCACTCAAAAGAGTGTGGACATGACAACTCTCATGGCATAAACATAGTCTCTCCCAAGGATCAAATTAAAATCCAAGGGGCCTTGGACTGCCATGACATCAATAGAGACAATTAATCCTTCCAAGGTAATGGCCAGCTAAGGAAAGATCCCTAAAGGTTAACTAAATCTTCTCTTAAAAGCCAACAGATTATGAGTAACAGAAACAAGATAAGGGGAACCTATAGCTTGCCACGTAGTCAAGGATATAATGCTAACAAAAGCACATTCATCTATAATAGTGCAACATATGCTCTTATTACAAGCATGCACAATGATTTGGAAAGGTACGCAAGAAGGGAGACGAGGCTCTATCAATCTATTCCAATCAAGGTAAATGACCTCAATACTTGGAGGGAGTTCTTTGGGAACAAGAGAAGTACACCCTAATATGGTGGAATCTAATACTACAATTGAACCTGAAGTAACAAGAAAAGTGTGAGTGGTATCAACTTCACTCTCTAAGGGGAGAGTGGGATCGACAAATGAGTGAATTGGATCAACCACTTCAACTTTACTCTTCAAGGGAATGGTGGGATCGACCAATGATGGAGTCATAACAACCACTTCATCAATTGATGGTGGGTTGGGGGAGAAATTATGGTAACCAGTTGGACTTTTCTGCTGAGAAATAACAAGATTATATAACAAATTTGAGGCCCTCATCCATACGAGGGAAAAGATGAGGTCGATGACTCCCTTCACATATCCTATAAGGAAAATTAAATTTATCCTTTTCCCCTGGAACCTTATAATCACTATTTAATGGACCAACAACGATTTGATGAGAATATTTAGACCACACTTCTAATACTATGGGAATATCAGGAGAGTTTTTAAGAAGGTGGTCACCCTTACAAATATTACAAGAGAATTTGGGCTTAAGATGTCTGTTGGAAGGTTACTCAACATTATCAACACTCATAGAAATGGTGGTTGGTTCCCTCCTTTCTTATTTGATTCTTCTTATTCTTCTTATCTTCCTGGCTACTAGCATTAAAACTTTCACCAGGCGGGGAAGAAGAAAGGGGAGAAGACACAGTGGGAAAAGAAGGAAAAGGTTCAACATGAGGTTGGTGTTGTTGAGGTGGATAACTTGTTTGATGAGAAACATGGTTGTTAGGGATAAACAACATTGAAAACAACCATACTAGTAAACCTATCATGAATCCAGGAAGGGACAATGTAGCCATATAAAGAGGACCAATATTTCCAATGCAAAGAAAAAGACCAAGATCCCCGTTAAAATGGGTTCCCTAATTGGAAAAATGTAGAACTGTTACCATCAAACTCAACCTAAGATATTTTAAATAGAAACAAAAACAACAATGCTTGGGGGGACATTTAATAGTTGGATATATCTGCAAGGGCATGGAAATGAACCCGAAATTGCCTTGAGAGGTTTCTCAAAGCAAGGGTAGTCCTCCCAAGTGATCCCTAAGTGTTTTACAACACCATTTGTAATATGTGAAAATCCACACCACTAAGACCAATCAAGCAAGATAGATTACTCCGTTGGTCCCAATGTGACCTCGTGCTTAAATCCTGTGTGAGAGGAGCTTCCCAGACAACGTGATGCAATAAATGGATTTTCACTCCCTAACTCAAGATTCTAATGTTTGTTTTGTAGCCTTGGAGAGTTTAAACTCACTACCTATTCCAAGTCCCTACACCTAATCTAATGTAGGTGTGCTACCAAATAAATGTAAAAATGTTGAATCAATTTTATTAAGCGTTAATTTTATGGTTGTTTTTTACACAATAGAAATATGGAGTTGAAACCAATGATATTTTTACATGACTCAAAATTTCAAGTGCAATGAAATGAAATGAAAGATTTTATTTCGATGAATTCTAGATATAGTAAGGTGTAATAGGTTTTAAGAAAATAAACAAGTGTAACATCCAATGAAAGAAACGTGAACCACTCTTTGAATGCAAATCAAAGAAACGGTAGGATACTCCACCCATAAACTAGAATGCAAGATTTTTCCTTTTTTTTGTTGCTTTACAAATGCACTAAAAAAACCTCAAATGCAATTTTTGCTTCCTTACTTTCAAACAAGATGAAAGAATTCAATGATGATGCAGAAAATCATGAAGTAAAAAGATGCAAACAAAACATGCACTTCCAACACATACTCAAACAAAATGGTGAAAAAGCACAAAAATACTCTTGATCTATAAAGTTAAGATTGTGTAATGACAACAAACAAACTCAAAAACCTATAATGAACATATAAAAAATAGATTTGAGCTAAATCCTGGATTTTTTTTTTACTTTTCTAATAGTGTCGTAGGCTGCAAGTATATTACAGTGTAATAGTTACACAGTGTCGTAAGTATGAATCCACCCAAGTGCGATAGTGTCACTTTGGTTCTAAAAAGGAAAGTACGACAGTGCGAAAAAAATAAAAAAATAAAAATAAATAAAAAAATGAAAATATAAATATAAATATATAATAAAATAAATAATAATAAATTAAAATTAAAATTAAAAAATTAAAAATTATATATATATATATATATATATATAGTTTATAGATCTAAAAAGGATCCAAGGTTTGAGAGTTAGATTTGGCTAGTGAGCGACTCAAAAATCATGAAAACTTAAGAAAGCAAGGATTCAAACAACTAGAATGAATCTGAAGAACGTACTCAGATCTTTCACACTCTTCTGGCTTACACAACGGCTTCCACGCCTCACAACAGCCTTGGTGTCCCTTCGATCTTTTGGCGAACTTCCTACGAACTTCGAACGAAAGCTCAACACAACTACTATCACATCGGACTTTGTAAATCACAGAGATACTCGATTGCGAAAAATCATGAAAACTTAAGAAAGCAAGGATTCAAACAACTAGAATGAATCTGAAGAACCTACTCAGGTCTTTCACACTCTTCTGGCTTACACAACGGCTTCCACGTCTCACAACAGCCTTGGTGTCCCTTCGATGTTTTGGCGAACTTCCTGCGAACTTCGGACGAAAGCTCAACACAACTACTATCACAGCAGACTTTGTAAATCACAGAGATACTCGATTGCGGAAATATGGTGTACTCATTTTATTTCAAAAACTCAAAGTATTATATCTATATATATATTTATATTATATATCTAAAAAGGATCCAAGGTTTGAGAGTTAGATTTGGCTAGTGAGCGGCTCAAAAATCATGAAAACTTAAGAAAGCAAGGATTCAAACAACTAGAATGAATCTGAAGAACCTACTCAGATCTTTCACACTCTTCTGGCTTACACAACGGATTCCATGCCTCACAACAGCCTTGGTGTCCCTTCGATCTTTTGGCGAACTTCCTGCGAACTTCGGACGAAAGCTCAACAGAACTACTATCACAGCAGACTTTTTAAATCACAGAGATACTCGATTGCAGAAATATGGTGTACTCATTTTATTTCAGAAACTCAAAGTATTACAGAGAGAGAATTTCTTTACAGAGATTGACTGTCGTCGCTTTTACTGGACTATATACCATTCATAAAGAACAAGTAACACCGGAGGCTACCTGGCGATAGATAGACTCTGCCTCAAAAATCTATGACAGATTTCTATAAACTGAAAGACTCTTACTAATGGTTCAGCCACTTTAGGTTCTCACCAGTGTCGAGCACACTGATGCGCAGGCTTCCAAACCACCTAAGGACTTGAGTGAATCTTTCGTGGTGCAAGCAGATCAGACCCTCAGGTCCGCAGATGCAGAGCAGGAAAATACACTCGACTCAAAACTCACACAAGACTCAAGACTCTCTAAAACTCCGATGCCAAACAAATGAGCCTTACCCTCCTTATATAGGAAGAGAGGGGGGACAAACATCATTGTTGGTCGGGACAAAGAAAAGACTTAAAGCAAAAGGAATCATTGCTTTCCAGCCTTTATCAAAGCGACGTCCGCACAAAGATTCGGGTCTATAACATGGACCGAATAATTGCTTTCGAGTAACGCTAAGATATTATCTGTAAAGTAGATTCTTGTACTTAAAGTAAATCTGACAGATATCATGACTTCCTACACAGTGGATGCTTTTGTACTAAATCCCACGAGAAAAGACTTAAAGGGGAATATTACACTGTGGAGGCTTTTGAACAGTGAAGCCCACAGGAAAACTGGTCACAATTCAGCCCTTGTGACTGGTTCACATTAAAATATCTTGAGATCCGGAAACCGGTCCCGCTTATATTGCATAGTGTCCCATGCTTTGGTGTAGATCCGCCGAACAATGATGGGCTTCCCCAGCACGATTTGATGTTGTACTTTGGTAAGGATGAGCCATTCCATGTGCTCTCTCATATATTCTTCAAGAGAATTATTATATGGGGCGGTTTGATAAGTTGTCCATTCAGTACTGGCCATTTCTTTTACAGTATGATAGACTAGGTGATTACATTCTTTGTTACATTGCATAATACAGGTTTTACCCATATTTTTACAATATTTTTCATGTTCTACAGGATCCATGGCTGTCCTGTTCATTCCATAGTCTTTCCACCAATCCCTGAACCATTCACATTGCTGATAACCTTGGTAGTGGCCAACTGTGCTGAACTTGATTCTGGTATAATGAGTTTCTGTTTGATCATCAATGTTTAAAAATTGCCACCAGAGTTTCTTGTAATCTGCAAAATCATAAACAGTGTCAGGAAACATGATATGGGGATCATTTTTGGGCCATCTGGCTACTGGGTGAACTTTGCCATGACCAGGCTCTCTCCATAAATCTCTGGTTCTATAAATACAGACATGTCTTTCATATATTCCTGTGTTTTTCCCTCCATGATACCAGATAGTAGCAATATCATGAAAATTTTGTTCTAATGCTATTCTTGCTACTTCAGCATTCCTTCTAGCTTTATCAATAACCATGTCGTGTACCCATTTTCTTCATTTTGGGTAGACTTTTCTTTCTGGCACATAATACTGGAGATCTGTATGAGGTTGTAGATTAGCATCCAATACTTTGGTATTACGGAGCTGCCATGTCGGTTTCCAGTTTCTTTTGTAAGTCTCCCATTCTAATTCATCTGGCACAGTCTTCAAAACTTCTTGTCTCTGATTATTATCCCATTCAGTGATAATAATCATAACATGATCTTCCTTTTGTTCAATATACTCCCTGCTAAGGAAGTCAGGAAGGCTGTTATCTTTTCCCTTGATATGCTCTACTGAAAAATCAAAATTTGCAAAGAGTGCCTGCCATCTGGCAAACTTTGCTTCTCCATCTTTCTTGATATCTTTAGATAAAACTTTCTGCATAGCTGAGGCATCTGTCCTGAGAAGAAAAGGCTTGTTTATCAGATAAACTTCAAATTTGTTAATACAATTCCATGTTGCTTTTACCTCCCTTTCTATGACAGAGTAGTTTTGTTCTGTTGAATTCCAGATCCCTGAAGCAAATTGAACTATCTGTTCTTCCTTTCCAATTCTTTGTTTTAAGAATCCACCCCATCCAACATTGCTTGCATCAAACTCAACTATCTTAAAAGCTTGATCATCAGCTACATGTAGTATAGGTAAAGATTTTACCTTGGCTTTGATTTCTTGGACTGCTCTAGTGTGGAGGTCCGACCATTCAGGGGGATTTTTACCAAGTCGTTTGTTGAGCACGTTCCTATCACTGGTGCAATCCTGGTAGAAATTGCTAACATAGTTTAGGCACCCAAGAAACCTCTGTAGCTGTGTTTTGTCTTTAAGCACATCTGGGAATTTATCTGCAAATTCGATGGCATGCTATTGTAGAGAAATTTGCCCATTGCAAATTGTGTGTCCCAAATTTTTTTATAGAAGTCTGGAACAATTCTATCTTCTTCTTGCTCAGTACTAGCCCATTCTTTTGAACTAATTTCAAGAAAATATTGACATGTTTGAAATGGTCATCAATATTCTTGGAAAAAAATTATAACATCGTCAATATAAACAATTAGCCAATCAAAGTATGGCTTGAAGATATCATCCATGACTTTCTGGAACTTTGAGGGAGCATTCTTGAGGCCGAAGAGCATGGCATTCCATTCATAATGCCCTACTGGAATACTAAAAGCGGTTTTAAATTTATCTGCTTCATCAATGGCAACCTGCCAAAATCCTGCCTTTAGATCAAATTTAGAAAATACCTTGGCACCTGCAATTCTTCTGATCCAATCTCCCTTGTGCGGAATTGGGTATGTATCATCAACCAGAACTGAATTTAGAGGCTTGTAATTTATGACAAGTCTAGGAATTCCTCTAATTTGTTTAGCTCTTTTATTCACATAGAATCCATAGCAGTTCCAGGGGCTATTGGATTCTCTGATCAGTCTTCTGTCAAGCAACTGTTGTATTTCTTTCTAACCAAGATCTCTATATTCTTTGCTCATTGGTATGGCCCTGCTTTTACAGGGTTTTCCAGTATATCCTTCTCTATAGGGCAGCTTGATAGTATGCTGCTTCGTATGCTAGAAAGCATTTGGTTCTTCTGAACAACATGTTTCTTCTAATCTTTCTTTTAGATCCTGGATCTTTCTTTTGACTTGGGGAAATTTTAGTTGTTCTTCAATTCTTAATGTGTCTTTCAGATCTTTGAGATCTGACAATAGAGATTCTATGTTTTCCAGTTTTTGCATGGCTTAGACCATTTTCGAAACTCTTGGGCTTGAAACATAAGGAAGTTCAATTTTCTTTCTTCTCCCTTTTGATGTAGGGATAGAAATGAAGTAGCTGACTCTTCCTCCTTTTATCCTGACTGAGCCATGAGGCTCTATTGCAGCTAGAAAGACATTTCCTAATATGCAGTCAACAGGAATATCTGCAATAGCAAACTTCACATATACACAATGTGTATCAAAACATAATGAGGCTCTAGGAATCTCATATTGGAGTTTCTTGTTTCCAAGACCTACTACCTCTCTTTCAGCTGAAACCCAATACTTGGCTGAAACATTCTTTATGTTAAGGATGTTAATGTCTGCACTAGAATCTAATAATGCAGTCATATGAAAAATTTGCCCTTGGATACAGACTTTTACCTTAACATGGTGTTGTTGATAGGTGATTGTGAACAATCTCATATCCTTCAATCCAAAATGTGGATCTTGCATTCCTTCAACAACTTGCACTTCTTGATGATATGCAGTAGGATTCTGGGAATCCTCTTCTTTTTTCTCACCTGCAAGGTTTTTCCCTTTTTGTATTTCTGCAATTTGAGTTTTAATTGCAGAGATTTCTGCTTTAAGATGGTGAATTTCACCACTTACTTCTCCCAGAGTCAGTGACCTTACTTTTCCTGGCTTTTGATGATGCATTTGAAATGATTTAGTATTTCTTTCATAAGATGCATCAATAAATAAAGGCTTCTTACCTGATTCTTTGGAAGCTTTGGTTTTGAGCTGGTCAGTGAATGCTTCAATCAGGCGATTCTTCATGTCTCCTTCCTCCATTGCCCTTATTTGAGATAAAATCTTCAATTCTGCTTCTTCTTCAGTAGATGCCATGAGAACCTTTTCTTTTGGAGGCTTAGGCCTTTCTTCTTCACTGGAGCTAGTGTAATATTCAGAATCTTCTTCATATAAAGCATGGCAAGCACACTCATCTGAATATGGACATGAACATTCTAACGAATCTGATTCATAGTACTGGCCCATATTAGCGTGCAATTCTCCTTCTTCTTCTGATGTAGAAAAAGAATCAAGAGAAGATCCTTCTAGTTGGTGCTATTGGGTTGTATCTCTGATGGAAAGATTTGGGCATCTCTCTGTAAGATGTGTCTTGGATTTGCATCTAAGACAAAAGATAGGTCCTGAATGTTCTTGCTTGGAATTCTGAGCATAAACAATTGTTTTCTTCCCTTTATTGAGCTTTGATTCTTCTCCTTGGGGACATCTGGATGTTGTATGTCCATTCTGGCCACACAACCAACAAGTAATTTTGTTCCATTTTTCTTGTTTGGTTGAGTGCAAATGAATATCAGAGGGGTTGTAATAATGAGTCTTTGGAACATATCTGTAATGTCTCTTCTTCTTATATCTCTTATTTTTGTCCTTTGCAGGATATCTCCTTTTATCCTTTGGGTAATTTCTTTTATTTTTGTAGAAAGTCTCTCTAAATTCTCTTTTGGCTCTCTTTCTGGACTTTCCTTTCTTAACCAGGGGGTCATCTATTGTGAGTCCATACTTACTGCAGATGGACTTTTTATCTGGTAATCTTGATAACTTTACCAGAGACTTGTTAACCTTTGAACTAGTACAAAGACTCACCAATGTCTTTGTAATATGAGAGTATATCTCTCCCCATGTGTAAGATTCAAACAGTAACTGGAAAATTTCTTGCATTCTGATATAATCAACAAATCTAGAAGGTAAAGCAGCAAGGTATACATGTTTCCACAACAAGTTCTTGGAGTCTTTTACCTCATAGATCCGTTGCATCCAGTCTCTATGGAAATCATCAAACTGTGACATTTTATGGCACTTGAGGTTCATGAGAATAACCTCATGTTTATTGGCTATCTCTGTCTCACTTCCACACCAATGCTCCAGAATCATTGATGTTAATGCGCCAATCATGTTGCTGATGACAATGCCATCTGGATTGTGAATAACGTCTCCTTTCTCATCCTTGAGAACTTCTGCTTCCATGGTTTCAATGAGTTTAGGAGAAGACTTAGTCTCCCACCATCTGAGGGGAGTACCTGTAAAACATTGAATGATGGTTCTGCAAGCATCTATTTCAGACTTACCTCTGAGACACATGAGCTTATATTCAGTGTACATTAAATCTATCATTTGGCGTATTTGGCCAATGCTCATGTTATCAATGTTCCATTCTCTGTGAGAATCAGGGAAAAAAAGTATGGGCTTCAAGCATTTTCCCTTTCCCTTTAATATCAGGGGCAGAGTATCTAGAAAATCTATGTTCCAAGGGTTCATAGATTGGAAGAATCTGTATCTCTGATGTTTTCTGCTCTATTTCTGCATCTGCCTCTGTTTCCTTAAATAAGGAAGCAATACTAATATGTTCTGATTCTTCAGTTCCTGATGATGAGGCAATTTCCTTAGGAAACAATAGAGGGAATTTCTGGACATTTCTCACAGGATTTTCAATTTTGATATTTCTTTTTACCAGAAAACAATTTGGAACTGGCTTTTCAATTTTTTACAACTGTATCCTTTCAACTTTTGTTGTTAAGCCAGTAAGGAGAGTCTTAGTTGTACCTATGTGTCCAACTAATTTTTCTCCTACTTCTTCTATCTTGCTTATTGATTCTTTGGTATAAGAGCGAGTCATGCTGGAATCAAATTGCATATTATTCAAGCAATTATTTACACTATTCAATGAAGACTGTACAACATCTATTTGCTTCTTTGCATCTTTTGTTTTTGCTACATTCATCTCTAGGCCTTTGATAGCAGTATTGGTCCAATTTAATTGTTCACTGGCTTTTTGGATTCTCCCGTCAATGCCTAAAGCATTGTCATCCTTTTGGACCAGAGGAATGGCTTTGGCTGCATTTGTATTTTCTCCTAAAATAATTCCTTTGTAAGGAGGAAATGTAGTAGGAGTTTCTACTTTTGATCCATCAAGTGCAGTCCATCCATGTTTATCAATTGTAGAGCTGGAGGTTGTTCCCGTGAAAACATTTATAGGAGCAACATTATCTTTCCATGAATAGAAAGATATCCAAGTGTTATTTGCTTCCATATAATGTTTCCAGTCAGTTGCATACTGTTTCTTTTGTTCAGGGGTGTATGCTTGGTCAAACTCTATGCCTGAGGATTTGTATACAAATCCCAATTCAGCATATCCTTCATCCATTTAGTACTAATTTCTGACTTCAAGCATCCATTCATAAGTGAAAAGAACTTATGCATTTCCATAACTGCAGGCTTTTTACAGTCAGAAGGAATTTGTTTAAATCTGCATTCTGGAATTAATTGTGATTGTTCAAGTTTTCCTAGCCCATATCTTGGCTTTGCAGGTCTCATCAAACAAGTCATCTCTGTGAACCTAGGATCTTCTTCTTCAACTGTATGTATCATAAGGACATGGTCTGAATCTGGCTCTGGCTCATGTGGGAAGGGAATGTCAGAGTATTTGGGATTCGGACATGAATTGATAGAAGTAGAAGGTGGAGCAATACCAGTTCGTGGATTATGATGCAGATGAACATTTTGTTCAGCTAATGTAAGCAGATTTATGGTATTTTCACAGTCTAGACATTTTACTTCTAAGGAATAATAATTTACAAGCTGAGCTAATTCATATAACTGGTTATGTCTACAGGAAGACAAGGATGAACAGGCAGTATCCACAGTGGAAGGATCTCTGTAGTATTTTGAAGATTTACAAGCAGCATCAATTCTACGACGGTCAATGGTGGATCTTCGGGGAAAAGAAATGATTGCACTAGAAACATTTTCAGAAATATTTGCAGAGGTGATATTTCTTGGTATATGAGGCCTAGAATGATTTACGACCCAATGTTCTGGAAACTGCAAGTCTTCCCATTTGATTAACAGATGTTCAACCTTTTGGTTCTTGGGATTTGTTTTGACAACAACACTGGACTTGGAGTCTCTACTGGGCGTATGACGGATAGCAGGCCACAAAGTATTTGTGTGACGGAAACAGGCTTTGGTCTGTATAGCTATATTATTTCTCTTTTTCTTCATATCAAACCCCATTGTTTGGATCTGCAACTGCATGATTTCTTTAATGGTTTCATCATAAACGTACACAGAGAAATTTGGGAAGCAGTCAAAGTAGACTGGACCATCAGACAGCGGGGCCACAATTCCGCCAATAATGGAATCTGTATACTTATTGTGCGTCATGTCTCTTACAGTAGCAAGCACAAAAGTATGTAATCCTTTATGGATTAAAGGATTGATTCCAACCCGAATGCAAGTAATTTGTCTTTAGCTTCTTTGCTTCTGCTTGTAAGGCTTTGGGATTAAGCAGAGATATAGTTTGGATACTGTCGGAGTTTTCCTGAACTTGATTGACAGATTCCTTAATACTTATTCTAGAAGCAGCAATTAAATGAAAAGGAGCTAAGTCACTATAGACTTCTGAAGGGGTCATAGCGGGCAATTCCCACCGGGCAGAGGGCTGAGTTTCTTCATAAGTGAGTTCAACAGAGTTGAGAGCTCTACTTGAACTACTAGCAAACATTTCTTTAAGGGGATTTTCCTCAGCTTGAGAATCTCTCTCTTCAAGTTCTCGGAAAGAAACAGATTTCCTGAAAGATTCCATTTTGAATAAGAGTACTTAAGATTTTTAGAGTACCAACCTCAAGAACCAGACGTTACTAGCTCTGATACCAATTTTATGCAGGGGCTCCTGTCACGAGCTTGCAACTTGTTGTGCCTCTTCGTTAGTGTTGATGGCCAACTCTTGATGAACCAGTGGTGAACCTACTTAGATCTTTCACACTCTTCTGGCTTACACAACGGCTTCCACGCCTCACAACAGCCTTGGTGTCCCTTCGATCTTTTGGTGAACTTCCTGCGAACTTCGGACGAAAGCTCAACACAACTACTATCACAACAGACTTTTTAAATCACAGAGATACTCGATTGTGGAAATATGGTGTACTCATTTTATGCAGAAACTCAAAGTATTACAGAGAGAGAATTTCTTTACAGAGATTGACTGTCGTCGCTTTTACTGGACTATATACCGTTCGTAAAGAACAAGTAACACCGGAGGCTACCTGGCGATAGACAGACTCTGCCTCAGAAATCTATAGCAGATTTCTATAAACTAAAAGACTCTTATTAATGGTTCAGCCACTTTAGGTTCTCACCAGTGCCGAGCACACTGATGCGCAGGCTTCCAAACCACGTAAGGACTTGAGTGAATATTTCGTGGTGCAAGCAGATCAGACCCTCAGGTCCGCAGATGCAGAGCAGGAAAATACATTTAATATAAAATATCATTTATTTAAATTTATATAAATTAAATATACTAATTTAAACAAACAAACAAAAATTCTTTTAAATATTTTCACAAGATTTCCAAAACAATGAAATAATTAATACTTTTTTTTGTTAGTTTGTGTGAGTCCTTAGATGATTGCACAACTAATTGTAGATTTTCCCACTGTAGATCACCTGGTAATGCAATGTACTAAAGCAAAACACTTGATCTACTTCTACAAACAATTGAGCGAAAGCTTAATCGAACATGAGCAACATCAAGCATGAATAGATATAACTGAGAATGAGAAGTAATCAACCATAAAACAGAAGATATAACACTGGGGAAAGCACCAACCTAAAACCCCAACTCTGTATTATCATACAAATGGAAATCTTGTTCAAGTTACAAAAAGAATCAGTTGTCAAGCTATCCTGCTCTCTCTGCAATCAAACAATATTGCTCACAGACTTAATAGACATAGAATATATCTTCATCAAGCCCTCCAAGCCTCCTATTCCCTTGTGCAATTTTGATTGGGGTCCAATGATATCACATGTGTGAATTGGCCTCATCACACTCACTGTAACCTCAGGTCCAGCTGCGCAATCCTCAAGGAATAATATTTCTGTTGCATGCAAGGAATATTCACCAAGGAATATCCTAGCAACTGATAGTACATTGTCCCTCCATCTGATCTCAACTGGATCTCTGAATGAACTAACATGCATTAGTTATCCATGAGTGAATCTTCAGTTATCTGAAATACAGTAGTTACATGCATGCAAGCATTAACTAACTGAACTCTCATTAATTTAACAAATTGTTAAATTAATTTAACTAGACTTGACTCAGTTAACTGAGCCAACTAATTACAACTCAATACTACAACTCACTCTTATCTCTTTAACTGATGGATAAATCCCTCAATCAAAGGAGAAACTGTTGCATGTCCTCACATAGACTTCAAGTTCATAATTCCTTAACTAATTAACTCAAGATGAATTAATTAATCAATTTACAAACTATTGTTAATATCAAATTCGAAATTTACTTCCTATGTTTAGTCCAGGGACTGACTAAAATAAGAAGGGATCCCGAAATGCTATTTTTAGAAAAGCTATTTTTAGCACTTTCACTTTTCACCCATTGTATCTAAGATCTCCAATGGTTGAACTGCTATTTATAGCAGTGCTATTTTTAGCAGTGCTATTTTTAGCATCTTCTATTTTTAGCATTTCTTGTTGCACATTTCAACACTTCCTGTTAACAAGAAAGGGATTATCAGTAACCCTGATCCTGTCTATGTGGAACTCCAACTTGCATTTTGACAATGCCTTAGTTAAAATATCTGCATCCTGCTCCTCGGTCGAAACATACTGCAACATCATGATCCTCTTGGCCACACAGTCCCGTAGATGACGGTAATGGATATCTATATGCTTGGACCTATCATGAAACACTGGATTCTCAGAGAGTTTTATGCAACTTTGGTTATCACAGTATATCAGTGTAGGATCCATCATCTGACCAAACAATCCCCCTAGAATCTTCCGCATCCAAATGGCCTCGCATGTTGCCTGACTAGCAACCATGTATTCAACCTCTGCTGAGCTAAGTGCAATTAATCTCTATTTCCCGCTATACCAAGAAACTGCAGCTGAACCAACGTTGAAGATTCCTCCAGAAGTGCTCTTCCAGTCTGATGGATTACTAGCCCAATCTGCATCTATGAAGCCTTGCAGCTTCACTCCCTCTGTCCGTCTGTACCATAATATGTACTATGTAGTGCCTCTGAGATATCTCAGCACATGCTTCGCTACCTTCCAAAACAGCTTGGTAGGCTAAACCATAACTTGACTCAGTTGGTTCACCGCAAAGCATAAGTCGGGTCGTGTGTTCACCAAATACATAAGTGAACCCACCGGCTACCGATAAATAGTAGTAGCTACTACCTCACTTGAAGTAGCATCCTCCTTCCTCTAGTTCCCAACTAGAGTAGTTTCCATGGGTTTGTACTTCTCCATGTGAAAGCGCCTGAGTATCTCATTGGCATACTTCACTTGAGACACAAATATTTTCCCATATTTCTACCACACTTCCATGCCTAGAAAGTAGTGCATGAGGCCCATGTCCTTCATCTCAAACTCTCTTGCAAGGTCCTCCTTGCAAGATTTGATCAGCTGATCATCACCTATCAAAATCAGATCATCGACATAAAGTACAATAATCAATGGCTTACCTTCTACCATGATGTGGTAAAGGTTTGCATTTGCTTCACTCTTGGTGAAGCCCAAACCAGTGAAATAGTTGTTGATCCTAGTATACCAAGCATGGGTTGCTTGCTTCAGCCCATATAGTGCTCCTTTGAGTCAGAAAACATGCGACTCGCGATCGAAGGTCTCAAATCCTTCGGGATTCTCAATATATACCTCTTCCTCAATCTTCCCATTGAGGAACATCGTCTTCACATCCATTTGATAGGATCTTCCAACCCATCTGAGCTGATAGAGCTAGCATCGATCTAATAGATGAGTACCTTGCTACGGGAGCAAAGGTCTCATCGTAGTCGATCCCCTCAACCTGTGAGAAACCTTGGCTAACAAATCTTGCGTTGTGTTTCTCAACACTGCCATCAGCTGCCTGCTTTACCTTGTAAAGCCATCGAGAACTAACCATTGACTTGTCCCCAGGTCTAGGGACAACATCCCACACACTGTTCCATATGATAGAATCGTACTCTTCTACCATTACATCAACCCAGACTGGTTACTGCACTACCTCCTGAAAAGAAGAAAGTTCGGTCGCTACACACTCCCCAACCAAGGCCATGTAGCCAGTGTATCTCTCAGGAGATCTCCTCTATCTGTGCTGAGAGGATGGCTGCCCCACATTCTCTCTCGCATCTAGCATCAATCTGTCAGCTTCCCGCGAGTGTTTTTGCCCATCTCTGGAAGACTCTCCAAGAGTGGTGTTCTCCACTACTAGATCCTCTGCATGTGGCTGATCCAAATCATCAGGAGGCTCCTCCTCCTTTGGAACTAAAAGATCCTCATCACCATGCAACTTGAGCTCCCTCTCAAGTGACACTCGCATAGCTCTCTGCGCGTCGAACTTCAGATCCCTGCGCACTACGGTCCTCTGACTGGCAAGTAGAAACACATGACAGTTTTGGGGTGTATCTATGTACCCCACAAGTATCCCCAACTCAGTTGTTGGGTCTAGCTTCTTTCGAGCATCTTTGGTCACATGACAGAAAACTGGTGATTCAAAGATTCGGAAGTGACTCACATCTGGTCGCTTCCCCAAAAAAGCCTCCATAGGTGTCTTCATCCCCAAGATATGATGAGGACTTCTGTTTTGAAGGTACACTGTTGTATTGTATGCCTCAGCCCACAGATGAAGTGATAGGCCTTGGTCATGTAACATCGCTTGAGCTGCTCCCACAATAGATCTGTTCTTCCTTTTGGCCACCCCATTCAATTGTGGGTTATGAGGTGTTGTCAGTTCTCGTTTAATTCCTTCTGTAGCACAGAAGTCTTTAAACTACTGGGAAACATACTCTCCACCATTGTCGCTACGCAAGGCTTTTACTTTCTTTCCAGATTCTTTCTCTGCCAAGGCTTTAAACTCACAAAACCTCAAGAAGGTTTGATCCTTATTTTGCTTGAAGTAGATCCAACATCTACGAGAAAAATCATCAATAAAAATAACATAGTACCTTTTCTTAGCAGTGGAGGCTATAGAGAATGGTCCACATACATCTGAGTGAACTCGCTCCAGGATTGCTCCAGCTCTACTATCCCAATCCTGAATGGAAGCTTTTGCATACTTAACCAGGGTGCATCCTTTGCATGTGTCTGTTTGCTCCAGTTTTTCCTTGGGTAAGCCAGTAGAAATTTGCTGCATGATCTTCAAGGCCCCAAGATGCAAGTGGCCCAATCTCCTATGCCACAACTCGCCAACATCTTGGCTTTGCACCACCTTTGCTTTGGAACTCAATGCAGCACAGTCATCTACCTCCATCTTGTAGAGATTCTTTACTCGAATCCCAATTCGCTTGGTCTGTCCAGTGCCGATATGCCTCAGGAAAACTTTTCCTTTACTAAAGACTACATCATAGCCTTTATCTTCTAGCATAGCAACAAACACAAGATTCTTTTTCAAACCTGGTACATATTTAACAGTAGATAGGGTGAGAGGAGCACCATGCTCCCTCTGAAACACAACTGTACCTTCACTAGAGAAACAATACTTTCCATCATCACCCATCTCGATCCGCATCTGGAGATCCTTCTCCTCCAATGTACTGAAAAGATTCTTGTCACCCAACATATTGAAAGAAGCTCCACTGTCCAGGTACCAAACACATCCCACCATGGATGAAACCATGCATGCGATAAGCGAGAAATCCAACTCAAATTGTGAGGCTAATGCATCACCATCAGATCCCTTGGAGGAACCCTTCTTGGATTTCTTTAGTGGACAATTCATTGCATAATGGCCCACTTCATGACAATGAAAGCATCGCATTTTCGACTTGTCAACCTTCTTCCCACCATGATAAGATTTGGATTGGGACGCCTTCCCTTTCCCTTTCTTAGCTTTACTCACTAAAGCTATATTTTCTTCATCATCTTGTTTTGATGAAGATCCATCCCGGGTGCTTCGCCTTATGTCCTCTTGCATCAGATCTGACCAAAGTCGTTCCCAATCTGACAGTTTCTCTCTTCCATTAACCAAGTCCTAGTAGCTATGCCAGCATGTAGGAAGACCGAGGAGTGCAAGACTCACCATGTCATCATCAGCAGTTACGATCCCTACGCTTCCAAGTTCATCCCTGCAGGTGGTGAGCTTGTTCAGGAACGTAGATATTGTGTCGCCCTTTTCACACTTGATCTTTTGAAGTTTATCTTTCAGCGCTAACTTCCTTTGATCGTTGCTATTCTGATAAAGATCTTTCAATGTTTTCCACATCGAAAATGGAGTCTCCTTCCCATGGATGCTCAAGACAATGTGATCTCGAACTCCCTCCAGGATGATTCTCCTAGCTCTAACCACACACTTTTTCCATTCCACCAGTTGAGTAGCATCATTCAGCTTCTAGACTTCTTAATAAATGAAGTCCTTTAGGCCGTTATCTTCTAATACTACCTCCATGCGATCCTTCCAAGATATATAATTCGAACTGCCATCAAGGGCATATTCGAGTCTTAAACCACTGAACACCATTGGTGAAATAGATGTGATAAGAACTCAATTCAATATTCAGAAACCAAACTTTGAACTTCTCCTACTTGTATACTGTTCTTCCTTGATCACCTTTGCTCTGATACCATGTAGATTTTCCCACTGTAGATCACTTGGTAATGCAATGTACTAAAGCAAAACACTTGATCTACTTCTACAAACAATTGAGTGGAAGCTTAATCGAACATGAGCAACATCAAGCATGAACAGATATAACTGAGAATGAGAAGTAGTCAACCATAACACAAAAGATATAACATTGGGGAAAGCACCAGCCTAAAACCCCAACTCTGTATTATCTTACAAGTGGAAATCTTGTTCAAGTTACAAAAAGAATCAACTCTCAAGCTATCCTTCTCTCTCTGCAATCAAACAATACTGCTCACAGACTCAATAGACATAGAATATATCTTCCTCAAGCCCTCCAAGCCTCCTATTTCCTTGCACAGTTTTGATTGGGGTCCAATGATATCACATGTGTGAATTGGCCTCATCACACTCACTGTAACCTCAGGTCCAACTGCGCAATCCTCAAGGAATAATATTCCTTCTACATGCAAGGAATATTCACCAAGGAATATCCTAGCAACTGATAGTACACTGTCCCTCCATCTGATCTCAACTGGGTCTCTGACTGAACTGACATGCATGAGTTATCCATGAGTGAATCTTCAGTTATCTGAAATACAGTAGTTACATGCATGCAAGCATTAACTAACTGAACTCTCATTAATTTAACAAACTGTTAAATTAATCTAACTGGACTTGACTCAGTTAACTGAGCCAACTAATTACAACTCAATATTACAACTCACTCTTATCTCTTTAACTGATGGATAAATCCCTCAATCAAAGGAGAAACTGTTGCATGTCCTCACATAGACTTCAAGTTCATAATTCCTTAACTAATTAACTCAAGATGAATTAATTAATCAATTTACAAACTGTTGTTAATATCAAATTCGAATTTTACTTCCTATGTTTAGTCCAGGGACTGACTAAAATAAGAAGGGATCCCGAAATGTTATTTTTAGAAAAGTTATTTTTAGCACTTTCACTTTTCACCCATTGTAGCTAAGATCTCCAATGGTTGAACTGCTATTTATAGCCTGGCTATTTATAGCAGTGCTATTTTTAGCATTTCTTGTTGCACATTTCAATACTAATTTGTCATTTGAGTAGCTGTGACTTAGGGGCATCTAAGCCATCAAAATCACCCAAGGATCGCAATTGGCCTATGACACACCAACCCTTAGCATGCTTGGATTGTTGCCCATAGAGTTTCAAACTGATGACGTTTACACTACAGAGTACCTTAATTGAGCACCCTGTCACTGTCTATTCTACACCCAGTAGACAATAATTAATAGTATTTGTAATTTACCAATAAATATAATATCTTTATACTTTAAAATATAAAATTAATAAGGAAAAAATAATATTAATATAAAACATCATCTTAACATAAAAATACATTAACAAAAAGCAAAAGTAAATTTATAAAAGATTTAAGAGGGATCAAATCTCTCTAAATGCAAACCTTTGCTGGGGTGCTCAAGAGATTTGATTCCTCTCTACTCTTGGCAGACCTCTAGTTGAAATGAATCTCTGTTGTTTTTTAACAAAACACTAATAAAATGTTTCATCTATAATTTATTTATTTATTTATTTTCACTAGTCTTATATAATATATACATAGTTGACAATACCCTGAGGGTTAGTTCAATTCGTTGAGTCCTTGTCGTTAAAGTACCTTTGCTATTGAGAGGTTATGGGTTTAATTCTCTTGACACCCTCGAGGTTAGGCTTTGTGGTTGAGTCGGCAGGGAGCAATCCCTTCGAGTGGATCTGCTTGGTACAAATATTTTGTGGGCATAACGGTCACTAATCTCATGGGTCCGTGAATTCCCCCCCTCCCACACACACACACATAGTTGACATTGAAATATTTTATTTACGAGTTACATTATCCACATTAAAATGTCAATGTACATGCCTCCTCATATTAGGAAGTGGAAAAAATATCTATAGGATATAATGTCTCTCTCTCTAAACACACATTGAATTATTTTTATTATTAATATTTTTTTTAAATGTTACATGTAAAATCCATATTAAACACTAAATGAATTACAAACTTCCTCATACCTTAATTAGAAAAAAAATTATTAATGCAATATAAGAGATCTCTCTCTAAATATTTAAGCCGATAGGATTTTTATGGTGAGGTCCTTCCTCACGACATTGTAGAAAATTCGTCAGCCTAACGAATATGCTTTTTTTAGGCACGTGTCAAATATTGTGAGTTTATGCTTCTAAGCCCAACAAATTAGCTATCCATTGTCGTATTCTCTTTGATGGCCAAGTGTGTGGGGCATATCAGAATGTTGAACTATCGGGGGATTCATATGTTATCGCATCCCAAACTTATGATGTTGCTCGACTCCCATTTCTCTGATACCCCATCCAAAAGCCATGTGCCACTTCATAAAACTATTGGATTTTGTTTAAAAATATTGAAGTTTTTTTTAACGCACTGCCATACCCAAGTTCCGATACCTCTCCTATGGATGGACCCGATGACATTTTTCACCACATTTTAAAGCCGATATTAGATCTGTTGGCCATCGGGTTTCTGGGTTTCAACCTGTGTAATATCTTCAATGCATACCAAAGTCTGGATACCCAGACCAACGTGGGTCTTGGTGTGAGGTAGATGAGTGTAGAGGGAGTAATAAACAGAGGTGTCGTAAGCCCTAAAAGTGCAAAACTAGATCCTTGGTGTTCCCAACCTATTCCCTATGTGCAGCGTCCATCCCAAGAACATGTCGCTGATGATGCATAACGACAGGTGCCCACCATCTTCTTGAGTGATGTGGCGGATGAGGTGCTCAAAATGAGGTTCCAGGTGCTTTGAGGCTTCATACAAAGATGGTAAGGGAGGGAGTCCATGTTTTCGATGTGAGGAGGAAGACCATGAGCATCGTTGGAGAAGCGCAGGTCCGCCAGGCAGATATGCAGAGCAGGGCCAACAGATTCGATCTTGGGTCACAGGCTTCGGATGTTTAGAAGCGTATTGGCTATGGTGATGGAAAATCTGATTCTTTTAACGCTCCCATTCCTCGTCTTTTAATAGTTTTCTTGATCATCTTCCAGTATATGGAATATATGCCAAACCGATTAGGCATCATACAAAGCAGGTGGATTTTGGTAGTGCTTACCACTCAATCCCTCCCAAAAGTGAATTTTAAACTAAAATTGAATATTGGTTCAAGGTTTTACTAACTAATTTATATGGCCGCAATGTAAGCATCTGTGCTTTTTCCCGCATCTACTACCTTAATAGAGCGAGTCATGTTGTTTCTGTTGTGAGAGTTTTTATGTATTCCCAAATATTGACAAGCATTACGATGGTTTTGGATTGGTGGATTAACAAGTTGGAAATATTGCACCTACTGCTTTGTAAAGCTTGCACCTCCTACTCAATGATTCACTTAATCGGCTCCGCCCAACCATCAGGTTTTTTCAAACGGATGTGCTCGGAGTTTCTAATAGGCCCAGACCCTATCCCACTTTGTGTTTGATTTAAATCCAATACCAGATCCACCACACCAGAACTCTTGTTATGACCCTCGTTTAAATCTCTGATACTGCCTCAGACCCGATTTCTTTCAAAACTTCAATTTATTATAGCTCAAATCCTCCCTCTATCGGATTTTTAACAGTCATCGTAATTTTTGGTTATATATCCATTCAAATTTTTCAATAGTCATACTCCTCCTATATGTCGTGCACTTTCCATCTGTCATGCTTTGGTTTTCGCCCAAATTTTGGCATATCAGAATGTTGAACTATCAGAGGATTCATATGTTATCGCAGCCCAAACTTATGATGTTGCTCGACTTCCATTTCTCCGATACCCCATCCAAAATCCATGTGCCACTTCATAAAACTATCAAATTTTGTTAAAAAATATCGAAGTTTTTTTTAACGCACTGCCATACCAAAGTTCTGATACCTCTCCTTTGGATGGACCCAATGACATTTTTCACCACATTTTAAAGCCGACATCAGATCCGTTGGCCATCGGGTTTTTAGGTTTCCACCTCTGTAATATCTCCAATGCTTACAAATTTCTGATACTCGGACTGACGTGGGTCTTGGTGTGAGGTAGATGAGTGCACAAGGAGTGATAGCTGGAGGTGTCGTAAGCCCCAGAAGTGCATAAATGAATCCTTTGTATTCCCAACCTGTTCCCTACATTTAGCATCCACCCCAAGATCATGTCAGTGATGATGCACATTGGTAGGTGCCTGTCATCTTCTTGAGTGATGTGGTAGATGAGGCACTAGAAATGGGGTTCCAGGTGCTCTGAGGCTTCATACAAATGGAGGAAAATATGGTAAGGGAGGGAGTCCATGTTTTCGGTGTGAGGAGGAAGACTGTGAGCATCGCTGGAGAAGGGCAGGTCCGCCAAGCAAATATGCAGAGTGGGGCCAACAGATTCGATCTTGGGTCGCAAGCTTCGGATGTTAAGAGGTGTATTGGCTATGGTGATGGAAAATACAGTTCTTTTAATGCTCTCGTTCCTTGTCTTTTAATAGTTTCTTAATCATCTTCCAGTATATGGAATATATGCCAAACCAGTTAGGTGTCATACAAAGCAGGTGGAATTTGGTAGTGCTTACCACTCAATCCCTCCCAAAAGCGAATCTATACTAAATTTGAATACTAGTTCAAGGTTTTACTCACTAATTTATATGGCCACAATGTAAGCATCTACGCTTTTTTCCCGCATCTACTGCCTTAATAGAGCGATTCATTTTGTTTATGTTGTGAGAGTTTTTATGTATTCCCAAATATTAACAAGCATTGCGATGGTTTTGTATTAGTGGATTGACAAGCTGGAAATATTGCACCTACCGCTCTGTAAAACTTGCACCTCCTGCTCAATTATTCACTTATTTGGCTTCGCCCAACCATCGAGGTTTTTCAAATGGATGTGCTCGGAGTTTCCAATAGTCCCGGACCTGATCCCACTTTATGTTTGATTTAAATCCGATATCATATTTAAATCCGCCACATTGAAACTCTTGTTATGACCTAGTTTGACAGTCATCATAATTTTTTGTTATATATCCATTCAAAATCTCCTCGCATTCACCCAGGTCCTATGGATATATGTGCCAACGAATCCACCAATAGCACAGTCTCTAACGATTATTGCACGAATTCTTACTCACCAGGCAGATCCCAAGTGAATAAGGTTGAGCATTATCGGGTAGTGGCGAGCCCCCCAAAAGCGATTCAAAAGATTTCTCGGGCTGACATAAAGACCAACTATCGACATACTCCTCAGATCTCTTCGAACAACCTTCAGTATTATCAATATCCAATTTTGAGCTAATATCCAAAGCAGTACCTTCGTTGGTCTTAGATTCCTCGGTCATCGATGACGACAGCTCAACCAAGCGCACATCAGAATCATCACTCTCGGGCATTCTGAGGACGTTACTACCTTCAGAAGAGCGATCGAATAATAAATTCGTCAACTTCGACGGAAGATACAAAGGATTTCCCTATTTGGAATTCTCTTGAGAGAATACCAGAGATGGGGGAAAGCTTGTGCACAAACTCATAATCATATCGTGAATTCACGCAACTGCTAAGTGATTTAATAATGGTTCTCCAATGCTAGATCCCCCATGGCGGCCTTGTTATTTAATTCGACGCTTCATGCCCTGAGGAAGAAGATGAATAAAAGTACGCTGTTGCAGCGACAATCCAAAGGAGGAAGACATTTTATGATAACGAAAGGCATGGAGATAGTGCTACATGTACCTCTAACTAGAAAAACACACAACAAATTTCCCAATTAAGGCCGCACTAACTACATCACTTCACTTCCACCTAATAGAAGACAGTGCACCAACGGGGTATCCAACAGAGAAAGAGAGGGATTCGCTACCATAATCGATTGATGGCGGTTCCACGCAATTGGAAACAAAAGTTAATGCACTAGAGCGTGAACTAGCCAAAATGTACATATGGTTCGCTTGTTGGCAAAGAAGCCATTTGTAGGGTGACAGAAAGAGGCATGAGCACTGCCAATAGGATTAGATAGTCGTGTTAATTATTTTGTCAACAAAACTATAGAGTGGTGTTTCAAGATTCGGCATAATGATAATCTATGATAGCTTAGGGATTGCCTAACTGGGAAGATAAACACATGCTAGCGAACTCAAGTCTCACAACTGGGTGCGGTGCGTGACATGATCCGCAACGCTCTTACACGTGGTCACCACATTGGCATCTTTGCCATATTTTGTTTCGTTTTTCAGGAAGGAATAAGATAAGTTGGTGATCTTTGTCATATTTTGTTTCGTTTTTCACGAAGTAATAAGGTAATTTGGCTATCTAGATCATATTTTGTTTCTTTCACAAATGTGATTTATTCAGACAACCATTTTTTTATTATCTAAATTGGAATTTTACCAATTAGGGATGTTGTATAAAACTATACTTTAGTTGAATTTCTTTTGAATATATAAATTTTATTTTTAATAAAATTTAATATTAATTAATATAAAAATTATTTTAAAAAGTCTTAGTCTAATTTGCGTGTAAATTTGCTCTGAAAATCATAGAAATTTGGGTAATATTTTGATAAAACCTGGCAAGGATTTTTGTAAGTTTAGGTTAGAGCTAGCAGACTTCAAGATTTTGGGTGCCTTAGAGGTTTTTGACGGTGATAAATCCACTTCCACCATCAAAACCATGATTCAAAAACTGCTACTACGAGATTTCTTGAATTTTTTTCGCTGGGTTCCTGCCACTTTTGACCATCGGAGCAATTCCTCGGATTCCATGGACGACGCCAAAAACTGTAATTTAAAAAAATTATAAAAAAATATAATTATTTATTATTTTTCCTTTTAGACTAATAGTAATAATTAATAATTTAATTTAAATAATAAAAAGAGTTATAAGCCAAAATTATATAAATTCCATTAATATAACTAATTCATTATTAAAAATAAATAAATATTTTAATATAGTTATTAAGAAAGTATTTTTCATCAAAATTATAATTTAAATGTAAAATATTTACTTATATTCTTTTAATATTTAATAAATATATTTTGAATTTATATAAATTTAAATTTATTTATAAAACATTATCCATTTTAAAATATTTATGGTGTGTAAATATTTAAATTATTATATTACATATTAAAATATAAGCAAGACAATAAATTTATATCCATACAATTAAGCAGGTAATAAAATAAATTCATTTCTCCACATCACAAATGAGTAGTTAAGTCACATACAAGAAGCAACTTGTATTCAAGATAAGATAATGTTAGTGATGTCTTTATAAGATTGTTTATTTTTTAGGTTTAGAAATATTAAATTAATATTATATTAAAAAAAAATTAATTGTGTGCGCTCACAACTTAGTATGCTAGAGATGTTGTAATATTTAATATTTTGGCTTAGTCATGATAAAATAATCTAAAATAAAATAAACAACATAAAATTCTCCAATTTATAGTTGTTTTCCATGGTATTCTTAGCCCAGGGTTTTTTCTCATGGTATTCTTCTTTAATATGACTTATTTAAAAGTTTAATTAAATCAGTCTAGATCCATCTTAATTCCAGATCTACCAAGTGCCAAAAAGGATCAAACTCAAACCCTTTTTAATGTGAAAAAAATGAAAAGAAATTTAAATTAAAACCTCTCAATTTTATCAAGACTAACATTACTTTGATTGCCAATTGAGCTACTCCTAAAACTTAAAAACTGTATAATTTATTTATAATTATTAAAATATTTTGTTTTTTTGGTGAAACAAAAAATGGCTTTTTAATCATTTATAGATCTTGATGGTAAATTACATAAAGGTTTGTAAGGAGGTGTGCAGGGGGAATTTGGTCATTTTTGTTGTAGACTATATTTTCAATGTGAAGACAAACATTCAGGATGATTGGAGTGTTGTGTACACCAAAGTCGTTCACATCCGACAACAGGAATTTATTCATTCTTGATGCATCGCCTTTGAAGTCACACGTGCATGTATTCATGGTACTTTCATTTGGCTACACCACATCATTCAAGTTTTTGTAATTTTTGGCGGTGCTCTCTCGGGACTAGCCTATGAAGAAAAAACACAAACATTGCTCAACGACTATACTTACATCAAATAACTTAGAGCAAATGACCAATTATGGATGAATCCAAGACTTTTATGAATCAAATCTTCGACAATCATTAGTATTAATGAAATAATTTAGAATATTGAAAACCATAAATTCACTGCATTTCACCATTAATTGACACAATGTATATCCACATGGGCTTTGATACACGTCAGCTTTAACGAAGATTTTTATTTGAGAAATCAGATGCTTGTCCTACTAAGACCTGCAATATCGTTTACCTCCGGACGGTCCCGATTAATTTTATCAGAACATATTTAATATAAAATTGCATCTGCCCTTAATCAAAGATTTTGGAATGAGAGCTCCCCTTAGATCCGTCGAGCTCTGATTGCGATATGTCTTGCGGACCCGATTGCCTTTATTATAACAACTTCAATGTAATATCGCATCCACCATATCGCAACTTTTGAATCCTTGTCACTTTGAAACCTCCGATTGCGATACATGTTGCAGACCCGACTACTCCATCATAACACACCTTAGATCATACTTGTCGACAAAATGTAGAAACCCAATAACATTTTTGGCTTGCCTCTTAACCAACAACTGCAACCAAAACCATCTAATGCCATAAGAACGACCTTTAAAAAATTTTCGTAAATAAAGATTCATAAAATAATATAAAGCAGGCAAGTAAAATAACTCTGCAATTGTTGCATAAATACTTTCCCATGAAATGTGAATGTCGATATTTGTTTTAGAAAGAAAGCATGCCCAATATTCATTTCAATGGCATGCTCTATGTATTTATCTATCATTTCTCATATATTGTGTGGGCTCGATACTATTTAAGACAAGAATTTCTCTAGTCAAATTTTCCTTATTCTAAAGCTTTTTCTATATCATTTAAATTCCTTTAAACAATTAAGGCTTTGTATACCCTAGTTGTTGCTACTTGTTCTAAAATTTTCTTGATTAATAAGTCCTTCCAGCTGCTACCTGTTCTCAAAGCTTTGTTGATTAATGTATCAGTATGGATTTTTCCAAATAACTCAGTATACAATGCAATGAAGTGCTTAGTTTACACACATTTCATTTATCATAGAACTTCTACACACTTTTATACTTCAAAAAAAAATAATAATAATAATAATAAAATAATAATAATAATAATTTTTTTTTCTCCATAATAATTTGGGAACTTGTTTATCCATTGCGTAAACACATTCTTGGCATGTTGTTGGTTGTAGAAATAAAATCAAAACTCACCAAATATGTGGTCCATTTCAATACTACATCGTTCCGTTCAACCCGCACCTGGCTTATCATTTCATGTCGTAATTACGTGGGAAGGACTTGCTCAAATACATGGCAGTTAAATTTCTTATCGGATTCACTTGTTAAATGGATATCAAAGTTTTTTGGAATTGTCGTCGTAAAAATATCGATAAATATCAGTGGACACGATCATATTATAAATCACAATTAAATTCCAAATCTGGTCCAACCTATCGAAGTTACAACTTTCAGAATTATTAAAAAGCTCGATATAATGAATGGATGCGATATGGATCATAAAGCGGATTTAAATTCTGTATCGGGTTTGGGGGGTGAACCGAGTATATCGGAAAAGTTTCGATGGGAGAACTTTTGATATATGGCATGGTATGATGTGCCCATTGAAGATCAGGAGTATAACGATATCAGATTTTTTGGAGACATACCATATAGAAAAATCTGATAAATGGGATTCTCTGATTTGGGACAAAGAGAAAAATACATAACAAATGAGTCTAGTGAAGGTGGACTTAACTATGGTTGTGCCAACAACACGACTCCTTAAACCTTTGAAATTTATTTTGGAAAGGTTTTAATCACCATTTTTCTTAAAATGACTTTTTAGGACATTCCAATATAATACCTTTGCGTCAAGGCTTTAAAGTTAAACCTAAACTTTATCTCTCTTTTTAATTAAGTTCTTTTGGGATCTTAAAACTAAGATTTCCTTATCTTATTACTAATTTTTACATTATAGCCTAAATTTTAAAACGGTCCATATTCTTTATTAATTCTATTATTAACTATACTACGGGGTTGCTGAGTCGTACACCACATATGTAACATTTTACTCCAATGTTTCTTTTACTTACTTCCCTATCACCCACTGCTCCTATTGATGTTGCTTTACACCTCTTGGTGCAAATGCTAGTTTATTTATGACCCACATTAAACTTCTTTGCATCGAGGCTTTAAAGTTAAACCTAAACTTTATCTCTCTTTTTAATTGAGTTCTTTTGGGATCTTAAAACTAAGATTTCCTTATCTTATTACTAATTTTTCATTATAGCCTAAATTTTAAAACGACCCTTATTTTTTATTAATTCTATTATTAACTATACTGTGGGGTTGCTGCTAAAATTTGGTACCAGAGGACAGGTGGTTCCCTTAGGCTTTGATCTTTGGCCTAGGGAAAAGTGTCAAAAAGAATTTAATTTTTCTCCTAAAGTAACTTTATAATTTTTATAGCCCACGGGGCTTTGGATTGACGGTGAATGGGTGCGCTGTTAAGGCACTCCTTGCGATAGGTCACCGGTTCAAATCCCCCGTGGGTACTTAGGTTAGTCTTAAACTAAAAAAAAAAAAAAAAAAAAAAAAAAAAAAAAAAAAAAAAAACTTTATAATTTTTATAAAATTAAATCTAATTTAAAAGTGACTTTAAGTGATAAAGTTATTAAGTCTAATTTTAAAGTGACTTTTATAAAGTCAATGAAAAATTAGAAAGGAAAAGTGACTTTGGAAATAAATGACTAAGTGGGTCTTTATTAAAATGGGGTGAATTAAAAAATAAAAAGTGAGATTTGAATGAGCATTTAATCTCAGCCTTAGATCTCAATTTATTTCAGCCATTGGATTTAGGGATCACCCAAAAGTCACTTGGGGTTAGATTAAAGAAGGAAAAGGTCATTCATTCTTTCATGAACAGATTGGGAGAAGGAGAGCAAGAGAGCAAGAGAGATTTCTAAGCAGGGAGGAGAAGGAGACAACAGCTTGGCACACATTCCAAAGCAGCAGTTGAGCAGATTTGTACAACTAGTTCAGCACACAGTGAAAGGCAGATTTTGGCACAATTTTCGAGGAGTGGTTTGCACAAAAATCGAGGAGCAGTTTGCTGATTTTTCTGCACGCAAAATGAGGGCCGTACAACAACATTTAATGCTGAAAGTGGGCACAAAAATCGAGGAGGCCGTACAACATTTATTGCTGTCCTGTTTGCTGTAATTTCCAGTTTGCTGTGAGGCATGGGAAAAGAGATAAGCTGTAAATTTGCTTGCTGATTTTTTGCTGAATATTTCTCACTATGAAAAAGGCATTTTCAGAAATAAAGAAGAGCTCTCGAACTGGTTTTCCCCAAGAGTTGTAGGGGGTTTTTCCAGGGTCAAGTTAACCAAAAATCTCAGTGTTTAAATGTGTTTTAATGGCTGTTTATTACTGCTGATTTTTATTTCTGCAATTTTCACCATTCTGTAAAATTTCCAGAATTTGTGTTTTCAGCAAATTTATTTTTTCCAGCTTGTTAAATGTATGGTTATGGGAAAGGGCATTTAACTATATGGGAGAAATAAGGAGAAACTGAAAACCGTGGTGGGAAATGAGAAATTTCTACATGGTATCAGAGCTTGAGTGCTGAAGGACAGTTTGGGATAGCAAAAGGAAAAATTACAGCGGCTGATTTTTCACTCAGAAAATTCCAGCAAACTGATTTTTTCATAAACAACAGTTTTATCTTTACTACACCAGTGCTATTTTTCAGTTTTAAGACAACAGGATGTCATTGGGATTGAGGGTGGAGGATAGGCTGGATGGGCATACAAATTACAGCGTTTGAAAGGAGAGAATGCATAGTATCTTTGAGGAGGCAGAAGTCTGGGATATCATGGTGCATACCACACAGAACCCTGTTATTGTGCCTACTGATGCTACTCAGTTGACAGCTTATAATAAAAAGAACAACAAGGGTAAGAGGCTGATTCTAGACAGAATCAAAGACCATTGCATTCCTCATGTGAGAGGAAAGAGCAATGTCCATGAGATGTGGACAGCATTGTCCAATCTCTACCAGAGTACCAATGAGAACTGGAAGATGGTCCTGAAGGAGAAGCTGAAGAACATTAAGATGGGTAATGATAGTGCAGCTGGATATCTCACAAAGATTACTAATGTGAGAGATGAGTTGGCAGCGATTGGAGAGGCCATTCCACCCACTGAGTTGGTGCGGATTGTAGTGAATGGCCTCCCCCGTTCATGGTTGAACTTTGCTGATGGGGTTTGTGCACGTGAAACCCTTCCCACATGGGAGAGGTTTTGGGATGATTGCATTCAGACAAAGATCAGGAAAGGTCAGCTTGGAGCAGCCAAGCCAGTTGAGCAGGATGAGGATGTAGCACTGGTGGCAGGAGGCAAGCAAAGGGAAGAAGCAGGCTTCCATAAGCAGTGGTGGGGGCAAAGGCAAAGGTAAAGGTAGACAGGGGAACACACAGAAGGACTATTCCAAGGTGAAGTGTTGGAATTGTCAAAAGATGGGACACTATGCAGTTGTGTGTCCGGAAAAGAAGAAGAAGAAGGGGAAGAACCAGGATGTGGCAGCTTCAGCAGAGATTGAGGACTTTGCATGTCGTTTTAACCGGGAGTTTGCGTTCACTAAGTGTGAGTCCTCTAGTGCAGGATCACCTGCCACACAGGTTCAGAGGGAGCATTCTTTTCCCTCGATTAATGGAGCATCTTCAGGTATCTGGTATGTGGACAGTGGGGCTTCACGTCACATGCCAGGAGTCCGTGAGTACTTCTCAGAGCTTTTAGAGAGTAGCACTGATATAGAGGTAGTACTCGATGATGACAGAGTTGTTAGAGCAGTCGGGGTGGGGACACTGACATTTCAGAGGGAGTCCAAACCTCCCTTGAAAGTGTCAGATGTTCTTTATGTGCCAGGGATGAGGAAGAACCTCATATCTGTCTCAGCTTTGGAGGACAGGTGTTGATGTATCCCAGGGGCACTCCAGCTGATTTAGCTAGAGTGATAGGTGTACGCCATGCAAAGGTGTACAAGTTTGAATTCCAGCCCCTTTTGGCATTGAGCAGTAGTACCGACAGTAGAGCTAGCAGTTCTGAGCCGTGTGAGATTTGGCACCGTAGGATGGGACAGATGTATCATGGAGCCTTGAGGACATTGCGGGAGATCACTACAGGTGTGCCAGATTCCAGTACTGATCACTTTGATACTTGCAGAGGTTGTGTGACGGGCAAGTTTGCCAAATCCCCTTTTCCCAGCAGTGACAACAGAGCAACTGGGATACTTGATTTGATTCATTCCGATGTGAGCGGTCAGATGTCTCATGTTTCCTTGAGTGGATATGAGTACTATGTTTTATTCATTGATGATCACTCCAAGAGGACTTGGATTTATTTTTTGAAGACCAAGAGTGAGGTCTTCAAGCGGTTTCAGGAGTTCAGAGCTCTTGTGGAGACACAGACAGGTTGAAAGATCAAGTCCCTAAGGTCAGACAATGGAGGAGAGTACACCCTTGGAGAGTTTGTTGACTATTGTGCAGAGGCAGGCATTAGGAGGGAGTTCATTGTTCCTTACAACCCCTAATAGAATGAGGTTGCAGAGAGGAAGAACAGATCCATCATAGGGGCTGCCAAAGCCATGTTACATGATCAGGGATTGCCATTGTTCTTGTGGGCAGAGGCCTGCAACACAGTTGTTTACTTGCAGAACAAGAGTCTACATCGTGCCTTGGGGCACATGACTCCGGAGGAGGCTTTCTCTGGGAAGAAGCCTGATATTGGTCATCTTCATATCTTTGGATGCATTACATACTCCTATATACCAAAGGAGAAGAGGACCAAACTAGAGCCCGCCGCAGAGAAGGGTATCTTTGTGGGCTACAGTGAGACCTCAAAGGCCTTTTGGATTTACATTCCTGCACAGAGGAGAGTTGTTGTCAGACGGGATGTGAAGTTCGAGGAGGATAGGGCCTTTAGGAGGTCACAGGAGTTAGAGTATCTGGATCAGCCAGACCCTCAGCAGCAGTTGAGTCAGTTGCAGGGATCCAGTGGGCAGGGATCAGGAGGATCAGGAGGTACATCTATGAGGATGTCAGGTCCGTCAGTGAGCAGTGGCTCACTGAGCCAGAGGGGTGGTGCTCCGGGCAGCATGCAGAGTAGTTCACAGAGCAGTTCACCAGGGAGTCCACTGATGGACAGTTCACAGGGTACCTCAGCTTCTACAGGTTCAGGTGCAAGCAGGAGGACAACAGACAGACAGTCAGGAGTTCATGCTCATGATGATGATGAGGAGGAGGAGTTTCATTCTTCGGTGGGAGAAGCATGCTCAGGGAAGAGAAAACCCAAGTGGCTTCAGGACACCTTGAGAGATGCCACATCTGTTACTGAGCTGAAGAGGCCGGTCAGGGAGAGTAGACCACCTGAGAGGTTTTGTAGCTATATGGCGATGGTTACCAGCATCCTTGACTCTGAGCCTTCTAGCTATGAGGAGGCAGCTAGCCAGCAGGTCTGGAGAGAGGCCATGCAGGAGGAGTATTCTTCTATCATGAAGAATGATGTTTGGGAGGTGGTGCCGAGGCCTGAGGGCAAATCCGTGGTTACTTCCAGATGGCTTTACAAGGTAAAGCATGCTGCAGATCGCAGCATTGAGAAATTCAAAGCAAGGTTTGTGGCTAGAGGGTTCTCCCAGGTAGAGGGAGTTGATTATGAGGAGACCTTCACTCCCGTGGCTCGATATACTTCGATCCACTCCATTATATCGATAGCAGCAGAGATGGGTTGGAAGATCCACCAGATGGATGTGAAGACCACATTTCTCAATGGCTTCATACAGGAGGAGGTGTACATTGAGCAACCACAGGGCTTTGAGGTGCATGGGAAGGAGTCCCATGTGTGCAGACTGAAGAAGGCCCTTTATGGCCTGAAGCAAGCTCCCAGGGCTTGGTACTCCAGGATAGATACATATTTGCAGGGGATGGGTTTCACAAAGAGTGAGGCAGATCCGAACCTTTACTTTATTGTAATTGGTGAGGAGCCTCTCATTCTGGTGCTGTATGTGGATGACTTGGTCATTACAGGTGCAGAGGGACTCATAGAGCACTGCAAGAGAGATCTTGCGATGAAGTTTGAGATGAAGGACATCGGCTTGATGTATTACTTTTTGGGCTTGGAGGTGTGGCAGGAGGAGGGGCATTTTTTCCTGGGGCAGGGGAAGTATATTGTGGACATCCTTAGTAGATTCCACATGGAGGATTGTAGACCCATGTCGACACCGATGATCACCAACTAGAAGAAGCTTCATGCTTCAGATTCTGAGTTGGTGGATCCCACATTGTACAGGCAGCTGATTGGTTCCTTGATGTATTTGGTCAACACTAGACCAGATATCTGTTTTGCAGTCAACACGATGAGTCAGTTTATGTGTGAGCCTAGGAAGGTTCACTGGGTGGCTGCAAAACACATTTTGCGGTACTTGCAGGGGACAGTGGATTATGGTCTAGACTACAAGCAGGGAGATGGAGTGAGATTGACAGGATACATTGATTCTGATTGGGCAGGTTGTGCTTCTGATAGGAAGAGCACTTCAGGGTGTTGTTTTGGGTTGGGTTCAGCAGTAGTGTCATGGTTCAACCGGAAGCAGCAATCAGTAGCACTGAGTTCAGCGGAAGCAGAGTATATGGCAGCCAATCTAGCTAGTTGTGAGGCTATCTAGCTTCGCAAGATGTTGTTTGGCTTATTTGGTCAGTCGTTGAGACCTTTAGTGATTTACTGTGATAATTAGAGTTGCATTAAACTCACGGAGAATCCAGTATTTCATGACAGGTCAAAGCATATCGGGATCAGATATCATTTCATCAGAGACTATGTTTAGAAGGGAGCTATGAAGCTTAAGTATATTTCCACTGATGAGCAGGTTGCAGATATTCTTACCAAAGCCTTACCACGGGGCAAGCATGTCTACTTCAGAGACAAGATGGGTGTGGTGAGGAACACCTTCCTCGGTAGGAGGGAGTGTTGAAATTTGGTACCAGAGGACAGGTGGTTCCCTTAGGCTTTGATCTTTGGCCTAGGGAAAAGTGTCAAAAAGAATTTAATTTTTCTCCTAAAGTAACTTTATAATTTTTATAAAGTTAAATCTAATTTAAAAGTGACTTTAAGTGATAAAGTTATTAAGTCTAATTTTAAAGTGACTTTTATAAAGTCAATGAAAAATTAGAAAGGAAAAGTGACTTTGGAAATAAATGACTAAGTGGGTCTTTATTAAAGTGGGATGAATTAAAAAATAAAAAGTGAGATTTAAATGAGCATTTAATCTCAGCCTTAGATCTCAATCTATTTCAGCCATTGGATTTAGGGATCACCCAAAAGTCACTTGGGGTTAGATTAAAGGAGGAAAATGTCATTCATTCTTTCATGAGCAGATTGGGAGAATGAGAGCAAGAGAGATTTCTGAGCAGGGAGAAGAAGGAGACAACAGCTTGGCACACATTCCAAGGCAGTAGTTAAGAAGATTTGTACAGCTGGTTCAACACACAGTGAAAGGCAGATTTTAGCACGATTTTCGAGGAGTGGTTTGCACAAAAATCGAGGAGCAGTTTGCTGATTTTTCTGCACACAAAACGAGGGTCGTACAACATCATTTAATGCTAAAAGTGGGCACGAAAATTGAGGAGGCCGTACAACATTTATTGTTGTCTGTTTGCTGTAATTTCCAATTTGCTCTGAGGCATGGGAAAAGAGATAAGTTGTAAATTTGCTTGCTGATTTTTTTGCTGAATATTTCTCACTGTGAAAAATGCTTTTTCAGAAATAAAGAAGAGCTCTCGAACTGGTTTTCCCCAAGAGTTGTAGGGGGTTTTTCCAGGGTCAAGTTGACCAAAAATCTCAGTGTTTAAATTTGTTTTAATGGTTGTTTATTACTGTTGATTTTTATTTCTGCAATTTTCAGCGTTCTGTAAAATTTCCAGAATTTGTGTTTTCAGCAAATTTATTTTTTCCAGCTTGTTAAATGTATGGTTATGGGAAAGGGCATTTAACTATATGGAAGAAATAAGGAGAAACTAAAAACCGGGGTGGGAAATGAGAAATTTCTACAGTTGCTGAGTCGTACACCACATATGTAACATTTTACTCCAATGTTACTTTTACTTACTTCCATATCACCCATTGCTCTGATCGACATTTCTTTGCATCTTTTAGTGCGAATGCAAGGAATCACATATCTTCCTCATATATATATATATATATTTACTTTATATCTTTATATAAAGCTGATGTAAAATTACGGTAGAAATTGAATTATTTTATTTGAAATTGAAATATTTTATTTATGATTTATATTCTCCATATTAAAATGTTAATGTATGCCTCCTTATATTAGGAAGTGGAAAACATATGTCTATAGGATACAATCTCTTTCTACACATACACACTTTGAATCATTTTTACTATTAATATTTTTTTAAATGTTACATGTCAATTCCATGTTATACATCGAAGAAATTACAAATCTTTCTCATACCTTGATTCGGAAGAATTTATTAATGCAATAAGAAATCTCTCTCTAAATATTTGATTTATGATCCACATGAACTTTTTGCTATTAATATATTTTTATTTTAGATATTACATGTGAACTAAACATAGAATGAATCAAATATCAAATCATATTATTTTTACATGTCATGTGCCAACTCCATATTAAGTAGTAAATGACCTACATATCTCCCTCATATTAAAAAGTTTTGTTTATTATTATTATTATTATGAATTGCTTGATATCTCTATATAAAGTTGATGTAAAATTATGGTGTAAATCAAGATATAAATTTGAGAGGCATCTTACCCATCAAGTAAATTTTTTATGATTTGTTGCTTTTTGAAACCGCCCTTCACATGATGTTATATATATATGTCTCTCATTTAAATATTGTGTTGATATAAGTTTTCTTGTTTTAGCTTGATCATAAAATAAAATGAAACCAAGTAAAATCATACATATACACATTAAATAAGAAACATATTGAATCATGTTTGTTATTACAAAACTAGCCAATGATTTAGGAAAATTATGTATAGTCATTGTTTATATAATTTTAGAGCTTTTGCAAGTCATGTTGAATTATTCTACAAAAGCTCTCAATTAGCATGTTCAAAGCCATTAGTTGTAATGTATTTTGAAGAGGAGCAATTGATCTCAACTTTCAACATGATGAATTGGATTGAATATGAACCTTATAAATAATAAAACAAATTTGAACCCACCTTTACTTTTAAGTAGGGATTTAAGAGGATTTTAATAAAGCATAATAATATGCAAGGTATGACTTTTGAAGAAATTCATGATTGTTTAACAAATAAGAACAAATCTCTCTATCATGCATCCTAAAATTTGAAATGCCCAAACCTTAGCAGACATCTCAATATTTGAAAGACCCAAACCTAGTCATGTTTAGATTCACCTATGAATTTATGAAATGCACAATAGGCATGGTAATTGTCCATTTGAGATTTCCATTCCCAACTACTAAACATATCCATGTTATAAAGATTGGGATCTATCATTAACATACTAACATTAAACAAACAACATGAAAGCTCTCAAAATCAAATAAAAAATTGCTATGTGTTGAAATATGGCAACAGGAATATTCCAATTTAATTTGTCCTTGAATTAAAATCGAATTTAGTCTTAAAAACTACTTGGAAATTATTAATTAATTTATTTTAAATTAATTGGTTGGAGAAATTCAAGTTAGAAGTCTTTCTAAAGTCATGCAAGAATTATCTTTAAGGAGATAAGATTGAGTTATATTTGAGTTGTAATTAGTTAACTCAGTTTACTGAGTTAAGTCCAGTTAAATTAGTTCCAAACTGTTTGAGGAAAAAATAGTGAGTTAATAGTCAGTTGATGCATGCATGCACTCAACTAGTGCTACTCCAGTTAACTGAAGATTCCCTCATCAGAAACTCATGCATGTCTATTTTGAGAAAGACCCAGTTGAGATTAAAGTCAAGGACAATGTACTATTAGTTGCATGTGTTTTCTCATGGAGAAAACTCATGCATGAAGTCAAGGATTTATCCTCGAGGATTACACAATTTTGGAGGATTGATCATCCACTTGGTAATAGGAGAATCATCCACAAGGAACAACACAAGGAAATATGAGCTTGGAGAGCAGAGAGGAAGGCTGGAGAGAAGCCAAGATTGCCTGTAAGCATCTGTGAGGATTGTACTGAGAGCTGGCTAGCCGTGAGAGCTAAGGCTTTGTATAATTCCTATGTATTTCCACCATGTATGATAATACAATAGTGCGAGGTTTTTAGTTTAGGCTTTCCCCAGATTATTTTCATGTGTATTGTGCCATTGATTCTTCTTCTTCTGGTTATATTGTTTAGCTCGATCCTTAAGCTTCCGCAAATTGATAGTAGAAGTAGGTTATAGTATTTTGCTTTAATTTATATTGCATTATCGGGTTAACCTACACAGATTTTCTACATGGTATCAGAGCTAGATTTGTAGAAATAATTCTACATGGTATCGGAGTTGTGAACAATAAACTGAGAAGAGAATTCGAAGTTTGAAGTTCGGGGTTGCATGTGCAAATCAAATTCATATCATACTTCAAGGTTGGCCAATGGCGTTCTATGGCTTGAGACTCGAGTATGCCTTGGAAGGTAGCTTGAATTACATAGCATGGACAAATAGAATGGAGGTTGTATTAGAAGACAATGGCTTGAAGGAATTCATTGATCAAGAAATCCCAAAGCCAGCTTCAACTAATGCACAAGAGTTGGCTGAGTGGAAGAAGTGTGTGGCGAAGGCGAGACGGATCATCCTTGAGGGAGTTTGAGACCATATTGTCTCGAGTCTCCATGGGAAGGATACTCCATTTTCAATGTGGAAGACATTGAAGGACCTCTACCAGAACAATAGCGACCAGAGGAAATTGGTGCTTAAGGATAAGCTTCGAAGAATCAACATGGAGAAGGGCGATACTATTTCCACATATTTGGACAAGCTCACCACCTGCAGAGATGAGCTTGGCAGTGTGGGAATAACTACTGTCAATGATGATATGGTGAGCCTCACTCTCCTTGGCCTTCCAAAGAGTTGGAATAGCTACCAGGACTCTGTGAATGGAAGTGAGAAACTGTTGGATTGGGAACGACTGTGGTTGGATTTTATGCAGGAGGAGATCAGGAGGAGCACATGAGATGGTTCTTCATCCAAGAATGATGATGAAGAAAATCTAGCCTTAGCAAGTAAGGCAAGGAAAGGGAAGGGGAAGGATTCCCATTTCAAATCGAATTCTTCTCATGGAGAGAAGAAGGGTGACATGTCTAAAGTAAGATGCTTTAATTGTCACAAGATGGGACATTATGCGACTAATTTCCCATCAAAGAAGTCCAAGAAGGGATCCTCAGAAGGATCGGAAGGTGAGGCATTAGCCTCTCAGTTCGAAATGGACTTTACCCTCATCACATGCATGGTGTCATCGATGATGAGTTGTGTCTGGTATCTTGACAGTGGAGTCTCATTCCACATGACCGGTGATAAAAATTTATTCAGTGCCTTGGAGGAGAAAGACCTCAAGGTACGCATAGAGATGGGTGACGACGGAAGGTATATTGTTTTAGGAGTGGGCACGGTTGCTTTTCAGAGGGAACATGGAGCTCCTCTCACCTTGACAAATGTAATGTATGTGCCTAGACTGAAGAAGAACTTGGTATCGGTTGCGATGTTGCAGGACAAAGGCTACGATGTTATCTTTAGTAAAGGAAAGGCGTTCCTAAGACACATAGCCATAGGTTAGACCAAGAGGATAGGGATTCAGGTGAAGAATCTCTATAAACTAAAGGTAGATGATTGTGCAACATTGAGTACGAAAGTAGAATCGGTGCAAAGCCAAGACATTGGCAAGTTGTGGCACAGGCGGTTGGGCCATTATCATGGGGCTTTGAAGATAGTGAAGCAAATATCTACAGGACATCCAAAGGTAAACTTGAGCAAGTTGACACATGCAAAGGTTGTACCTTGGGAAAGTACACCAAGTCTTCTTTTCATGATCAAGACAGTCGAGTAGAGGCTATCTTATAGCGAGTTCATACTGATTTGTGTGGATCATTCTCGACGGCATCCACAACGAAGCAAAGGTATTATGTGATTTTCATTGATGACTATTCTCGTAAATGTTGGATTTATTTCATGAAGAAGAAGGACCAAACTTTCACAAAGTTTTGTGAGTTCAAAGCTTTGGTTGAGAAAGAGTCAGGGGAGAAGATCAGGGCCTTGAGAAGCGACAATGGTGGAGAATATATCTCTCAAGAGTTTAAGGACTTCTGTGCAGCGGAAGGAATTAAACAAGAGTTGACGACACCTCATAACCCACAGCAGAATGGGGTGGCCGAGAGGAAGAACATAACTATTGTAGGGGCAGCACGGACAATGCTGCACGACCAAGGCCTACCAATTCCGTTGTGGGTTGAGGCATGAAACACAATGGTCTATTTGCAGAATAGAAGCCTGCATCTCATACTTGGGATGAAGACACCATAGGAAGATTTCTCTGGTAAGAGACCAGATGTGGGTCACTTCAGGATCTTTGGCTCATCGGTATATTGCCATGTGACAAAGGATGCATGGAAGAAGCTTGAGCCGACAACAGAGTTAGGGATATTTGTGGGGTACATTGATACACCTCACAACTATCGGGTGTACTTGCCTACCAGTCGAAGGACAGTGGTTCGCAGAGATCTCAAGTTTGATGAGCAGAAGGCCATGCGAGTTTCCCTTGAGAGGGAGCTCCAACTACCGGGTGTGGAGGAACTGCTGGTTCCTAAGGAGGAGGAGCCTCAAACTGATGCAGAGCAGCCGCATGCAGAGGTTATAGGAGTGGAGACATCCACTCAAGCAGAGTCTTCCAGAGATGGACGGAAGCGCACAAGAGAAGATGACAGATTGTTGGAGGATGTGAGAGAGAATGTGGGAGCACCATCTTCTCAGCGCAGACAAAGGAGGTCACCTGAGAGGTACACTGGATACATGGCCCTTGCTGGGGAATGTGTTGAAACCGAGCCATCTTCCTTTGAGGAAGCAGTGTAGTAGCCGATTTAGGTTGATGCTATGGTGGAGGAGTATGACTCCATAGTTCGTAACAGTGTTTGGGATGTGGTTCCGAGATCGGAGAACAAGTCAGTTGTGAGTTCCCGTTGGCTTTACAAGGTAAAACAAGTTGCTGATGGTAGTGCGGAGAAGCATAAGGCAAGATTATTGCACGTGGCTTTTCATAGGTCGAGAGGATCATGTTGTTGTAGTATATTTCGACAGAGGAGCAAGATGCTGACATTTTGACAAAGGCATTGTCAAAGTGTAAATTCAAGTTCCATAGAGACAAGATCAGGGTGGCAGATAATCCCCTTCTTGTTGAGAGGGAGTATTGAAATATGGCAACAAGAATATTCCAATTTAATTTGTCCTTGAATTAAATTGTGAATTAAAATAGAATTTAGTCTTAACAGCTACTTGGAAATAATTAATTAATTAATTTAAATTAATTAGTTGGAGAAATTCAAGTTAGAAGTCTTTCTGAAGTCATGCGCTATCCCTTAAATTAAGGAGATAAGATTGAGTTATATTTGAGTTGTAATTAGTTAACTCAATTTACTAAGTTAAGTTAAGTTAAATTAGTTCCAAACTGTTTGAGGAACTAATAGTGAGTTAACAGTCAGTTGATGCATGCATGCACTCAACTAGTGCTACTCTAGTTAACTAAAGATTCCCTCATCAGAAACTCATGCATGTCTATTCTGAGAAATACCCAGTTGAAATTAAAGTCAAGGACAATGTACTATCAGTTGCATGTGTTTTCTCATAAAGAAAACTCATGCATGCAGTCAAGAATTTATCCTTGAGGATTGCACAGTTTTGGAGGATTGATCATCCACTTGGTAATAGGAGAATCATCCACAAGGAACACCACAAGGAAATAGGAGCTTGGAGGGCAGAGAGGAAGGCTGGAGAGAAGCCAAGATTACCTGTGAGCATCTGTGAGGATTGTACTAAGAGCTGGCTAGTTTGAGAGCTAAGGCTTTGTATAATTCATATGTATTTCAGCCATGTATGATAATACAATAGTGTGGGGTTTTTAGCTAAGGCTTTCCCCAAAGTATTTTCATGTGTATTGTGCCATTGATTCTTCTTATTCTGGTTATATTGTTCAGCTCGATCTTTAAGTTTCCGCAAATTGATAGTAGAAGTAGGTTATAGTATTCTGCTTTGATTTATATTGCATTATCGGGTTAACCTACGTAGATTTTCTACACTATGTCACTTTTATTATTTTTATTGAACAACTAAAAGACCAATCTAATTACTATATCCCCATTGATTTTTGAAATAAAATACAAATGGCCCATGGGTGAGCACATGAGTTTCGACCTCTGGTTTACAATGCATGGTGTGGGATTGCATGATGTGAGCTAGACAAAGACAATCATTTTCTAACATGCCCAAATACCATATCCAAGATAGTGAGTGCACAAATTGTGTTTATCTTAGAGTTTATAACCACCATCCAATATGTGCTTATCTCATAATTTCATCTTGTGCCTAACTTCTTTTATTTTCTCAAATCCAATTTGAAATTGCTTATATTTAAGATATAGAGTTATAAATATAATGTAATAGATATATCTCTATATCATGCATGTATACATATAGAAATATATATTTCTCTCTCACACATGTATAGACACACACATATAGACATATTATAAAGTTGTAAATATTTGATGTTAAAATATGGGTAAATATTAGTCAAATTTAACCATTGGTAAAAATTGAATTATTTTATTTATGGTTTACCTTGATTATATTAGTCAAATTTAATTATTGGTGAAAATTAAATTATTTTATTTATGATTTACATTTTTTATTATTATTATTTTCAAATTTATTAATGTAAGTATTATTTTATTATTTATAAATGTAAGATTTATGTATTCAAACTTTTGTGATCCATAATGAATTAAGCAAAGTCTTTCGGTAGAAATCACATAAGAGATTTTTTTTGGGCGACCCCTTTCCAATCAACAAGTGTGGTTCATCATCATGACCTATGAAGAGGCAAACCATGGCATAGGCTTAAACATAGAGCAATATAGAGACATAATTTCAAGTAATGACTATATTTAAACAATAATATTTAAATTATAATATTAATTTATTAATATATTAAAAACAAATATAAATATAACATTATTTCACTAGGTAATGGTTATCTTAAACGATTAATTTTCGAAAAATAATATTTAAATTAATTTATTATATCCAAATATTACTAATTTTTAAAAATAATATTAGTTAAACAAAATAATCATATTAATGTAAAATTAAAATATAAACTATAATTAATCCTACTAATCATTAATAACTTATAAAATACAACAAACAATTATTATGTTCAAATCAAATTGACAAAAAAAAACATACATAACTTGTGGGCACGGTTCATATAAAACTTCCACACACAAAAAGACAACCTACCTTGCTTAACTTGCGTCGAAAAATTAAACGCGGCAAAAATTCTTCCCTAAACTACAAACCAATCAACCCAAATGGGACAAAACAACGTTAAACGTTTCAGAATTTGTCAAACATCACACCTGCCACATTATGACCACCTGGTCTCAGCGTAAGCATGAGAAAAATACGGGCCAACCATCTACCCCAGGGATTGGATTATATTATCTTTCAATCATCTGAATTTTTATCTCATCACAGGCGCCCGCTGCTCTTCATGTTACTTTACATTCATCAGTAAAGAATTAGCTTCTTCACAAGGAAGGCCATGGCTCCTCCCATTGCTAAAATTTTAGCAACCTTAGTGGCAGCTTTGGCAATTCGTATATTTGCTTTACCAGGTCCTGTAATTGTTGGACGGACCCAATCCCAGGATGAGGACAGGAAAGAAGAAGATCAAGAGAACAATGAAGAGAAAGAAATACACGGGAAGATTGTTCCTGTCACACTTCAGTGGCGGAACATCACATGCACTTTATCAGACAAATCCAAGAAACTAGTAAGTTTCTTTATCAGATAAAGCCTGGAAACCAGTGAGTTTCTTCGAAGTTATGACGAATTTTACTCAATTATGACATTGGCCACAAACTGTTCCGTTAAGACAAACTTTAGGGTTTTCGAGTTTAAATAATCAACAATAGTCTGACCTGTATTTTTCTGTTTTGCGTTTATTTTCGGCTTCAAAAGATGTTCTAATTTTCATCTAGAACTTATTAACATAATGGCTGATTCAGCATCAGACACGTTAGGTTGGTTTGAGTGTCAAAGCCGTTCAGGGTTTAGTGTGGAAGTAACATGCCCAGTAATAGTTCGTTTAATTTCTTCATTTTGTATTTTGTGGTTTTGGGTGAAGTAAGTGCATCCAGAAACATGCCTTTTAGGGGTCGCATCAAAAAGCGCTGCACTAATGTGCAATGTTAAGCTGTTTTGAGTGTCGAAGCTCTTCACGATTTAGTGTGCCAATAATGTGCAAAGTAATCGTTTGCTTAATTAATTTATTTTGTATTTTGTGTTTTTTGGGTGGGAGGAAGTGCATGAAGAAACATGTCCTCTTGGGGTCACATCACAAAGCACCGAATTCCTTTAATTTAGGTGCAAGCTTTGAGGGGATCCTCCAAAATCGTCCGGGCTTGTTTCCGGCCTTATCTCTGTGATATTGATGCGGTATAGGCCCTCCAAAATCGTCCGGGCTTGTTTCCGGCCTTATCTCTGTGATATTGATGCCGTATAGGCCCTCCAAAATCGTCTGAGCTTGTTTCCGGCCTTATCCATGTGATATTAATGCCATATAGGGGGGCTTGTTTCGGGCCTTATCCCTGTGATATTAATGCCTTTTAGGTGAGTCAGATCACAGCGAGAGTGGATCCTTGGTGAACGGCTTAACAATCCATAAACTTCACCCGTAAACAAACGCTCCGTTGACAAATCTCATTTTTAAAATAATTTTTGATGTTTGGCACATAAATGCCATTTCATCTTAAGTTATGCTTGTTCATTTTGAGCATTAAAATTTCAACTGTGGAATTCAAACCTTAAACAGCGTCCATGGTGTCTGCAGGATGGAATGAGACTAAATTTCTCAATGTTCCACTGGGATCTGGAGTGAGACTAAATTTCTCAATGTTCCACTGGGATGCGTCCCCTAGGGGGGGTTCCATGCTCTAGGGGTGACGAGGTGCTTGGGAAACATTTCCCCACATACCCATTTTGGGGAAACTTGGGGAAATGTTTCCCTAGTGTGGTGGATGCATTGCCCCAAAAAGGGGCTTCTTGATGACTCCACCCATGTGCCCCTGCCCCCCTCTGCCCCAAAAATTTGGGGATGCCTGGGCACTTCCCCCTCTCTGGCTTTTTGTCCAACCCTTTCATACCGATCAAAGACCGATCAAAGACAGGGGATAGAGCTTTGAAGAGTTTGTGACCTTGATAATTAATGGTAAAATTATTTTTTAAAGTAAAAATTAACATTCTCCTTCATCTTACGTTTTCTAATAAATTTCTATCCTTTATATTACCTTTTACTTTAATTTTAGGAAAGGTAAGATGGATGAGAATGTCAAATTTTCCTTAAATATTTTACATTACCATTAATTGTTTCACGATGCTTTAGAGTGGTTCCAACTTTATCGGACATCATATGCAGAAAGTGGAATTTCATATTTCATTCAAAATTCAACAGATTTAACAGTTTTCAGGATTTTAGGATTGGCAGGATATTAGCGTTTCCATTGGACTGTACAATGATGAATTTATGTGGAATGGATTGATATTGTTGACATTTTATCATTATTGTTGGGATATTTGTATTAGAACTGATGATTTCTAAAATATGAGCAATTAATACATGCAACTCAGATCACATATACATATAAGGCTAGCATACTATCATGGCACTTTAGTACGTGAAGTGTTCTTGCTTTCACCTGCCATGCTTTATTTGGAGCTCGTGTCTTTATGTCAATGCACAAAGAGAGGAGCTATAATTGTAGAAGCAATGGCAATCTATTATACATTGGTGTATCTTACTCTTATTATTATTCACACAAATGCATTTATGCAGAAGCAAATGTGGCCACCCAAACGACCTAGGTGAAGGCCAAGAAAACAAACATATTGCCTCAGCAATGTTCAAGTCATTGTGAAGGGAGGCAGTTTAGCATCTACACTTTTTGATGGACAGATGCAGCAAACTAGAGTGAAAAGAGAATGTACTGCTCAAAGTTCTTTAACCCCTTGTTCATATAGGAACCCTTCCAAGTCCGACTTTCAGTATGATTTTCAAATACAACCATCTGTGCATGCCAGTCCGCAATCAATGTGAAATTATTATGAGATTTATATGCATCCATACTGTCATAATCTCAGTACATCGCACTCAAGTTCATCCACCAAAAGCTCAAAGGAGTCCTATTGTAAGCCAACAAGCACCCCCTGCTACATTCTTTACTGTGCCCTTGTTATATGGTCATTTGCCATTTATATCTATGCCTTACGTGGAACAGTTATCTTTGATGTTTGGTGCTCCAAGTGGATTTGTCAGACCAATTGTGCAACCTAAGATGGGTGGTCAAGTAGCTTGTTCATCCACAGTGCACACCACAAGTACAAAGTTTTAGTTTTTAGGGCTAGATCGTTCTCTGCTGAAGATAATTGCATTTTTAAACTTTTTCAACAATTTATATATTCACCCCATAAATCATATCACCATTAGCAATAATGCAGAGAGAACAATAACATCAACAATGGAATAGAACAGAAAGGAACAATAGAAGAAAAGCATACACAATAGAGACACCAAGATTTAGGTCAGAGACTAGGGCAAAACACCACGAGGGCGAAAACCCAACCAAATTCTTCTTCTTAGATATTTATCAAATGTTCAACTGAGATACAAAGTACAATTATCAAGAGACATAAGTCTCTCATCATCAATCACATTAGGCCACCTAGGGCCAATCCTGGATCATACTAGATCCTCATAAGCAGACAAGTCTATAAGGCCTGTCATAGGGCTGCCTCCATTTCACTGTCACAAGTAACATCAGTTTCTGTCAAGTATATCTAACATCACAATTGTAGGAGCATTGCATACATCATTTGACACGAGCATTGCCATATATATATCACTGTTGTCATTGTCACAAAGACACTCCCACATATCGCTGTCATCCCTGTCACATATCACTGTCATCATCATAAAAGTCACTGCCATCCAATACTGTCATAAGCACATGTCATTGCCCCAAACATCATTGTCACAAGTACAAGGATCTCTGCGCAAACATCATTGTCACAAGTACAAGGATCTCTGCGCAAACATCATTGTCATAAATACAATACTATCATACACATCACTGTCATATACATCACAACCCTGTCATATACAATACTATCTTACACATCTCTGCCATACTGTCTGTTACCACTCAAACTCGCAGGGTCCTAAAGGGAATCCCTAAAGTGCAAATGCTAGATCCAAGGCAACAAATGGAGGCTTAGCCCAGAGTCACCGATGAAGGATAGGTCAATGAAATGATGTGGAGTGACCCAAATTATCCTTTTCCTGGAAGAGTTCGAAGGATACAACTTGCTTTCTTTCTAAGCAAGGTATAATGTTTTCTAGGGAAAGGAAAGGAGAATTTGAGGGTTAGGTTTATAGGATATGACTTATGAAGGAATGTCCCAATCCCTAAAATCCTCATTGAAATTGGTATCCCGGATGGTTCTTGTAAAAAATTGTCTCTTTAAAGGAACGAGACCACATGGGACCAAGTGGACCCAGTCTAGGGTAGGGGAGAAGAGTAGCGCAATCAATGATATTCCCTAACCTGGACAAGGTATGGAAATGGATCAAAGAAAGAATATCCACTTGAAGGTTTGAATTGATCCAATAAGGTACTAGCCTTTGGGGATGCTAGGGCAAATTTTGATCTCGAAGCTAGGGCTTGGATTTTCTCACAACTCCACTATCGGAATGGCCTCAAATTTGGAGGACTCGAGGAAACACCAGGGCAGGAGACCCTAAGAGATCAAATTTTTTGGATGGGTAGTTTGTCGGGAAAACGATGCCCTAGGTGACCCAACTTGGCTAGACCTGGAGAAAGGTGAAAAAGATGTGATTTTAGGTGACCACCTCTTGGTAGATCAGTGCCTTAGTCTTGGGAGAATGGAGTCTATGATGAATATGAGTGAGGATCTTTGATTCCCAGTCAAGGAGGCCTCAAGACCACTTCGCTAGCCTTCTAGGTCAAGGAGAAGCAATCTTGCAACTTTTATACTTCGATGTGCAAAGGAGATGGCTTATCAAGGTCAATTCGTTGATAGAATTACCCCTAGGAGATTTCGTTCACATTACATGGCCCATACATTGAGAGATGCTATAATAGAGACAAAATTCCACAATTTTAAGCAGTAAATGCATGTTGCTCTTAGCCCTAGAAATAGCGAAAATCACAGTCCAATGTATATGACAAAGTAAAACAAGAATAACATTAGAAACATGTACTTACATGTAACAAAAAATATCCAACCATCCATAATTGACAAAAGAGAAGCTCCAAGATAAGATAGACCAATATCCACACATCAAAATTCATCCATAACGCTCCAATTCATCCTCTAGAAAAGGTGTGAAATTCTCAAGAGAGAGAAAAGATCCAATCCAAAGTGATGATGAACAAATGAACTCATCTCACTTGTATTTGTACACTAATTAGGAGTTTGAATTAGCCTACTTGGTGTACATGAGCCCCAAAATAAAATAATGTTCTAATAATCCAAGCTTTGGTGACAAGCCCACCAAACTAGCTCATAAATGAAAGAATAAGCCTCTCAAGAGGTTAAATAATAATCTATGCATGTCGTAGGGCCCTCTAAGAGGCCTAATGAGGTCCATGGGTGCCATAATGAAGAGTAGAGCCCTCAAAAGCAATGGACAAGGGGTTGGTCCCTTGTAATAACCTGTGGTGATCCAAATGACATGTGTGGGCACACAAGTGTCCTCATGGGTCTCCAAACAAATCAAAGATGCCTGTAGATCGCTTGCAAGGGCTAGGATGATGGTGTAGGTGATGCCACATCATCATGCAAGTCCTGGATCATCTGCCAAGTGTATGGTGCAAATCTGGGGCCAGCTGGGCATGATGGATCAGGTGCATCTTCCTCGTCCAATAAGTGAACCACGAGCAATCTCTGAATGGCTGTGGGGATCCATGGAGTGTTGTCTGCTGCTGTGGAGGCCCATGGCTCTCAATGCACACCCTACATGTGCCAATGTAGCCCTCTGGAGGATTAGGACCCCGTATAGGGAGACCAAACCCAAAATGGAGACCATCTGCAATCCTGCATAAGATCCAATGCGTCCCCTAGCCTTCCAGTACAACAAGTCATTAAAGAAATCGAGTAAATGAACTTACCAATCATGGACCACAGGTGGGGATTTCATAATGGCCCGCCCTTCCATAATGGGCTTTGGGATGTGTCAATGTCTCCTAAACTCTAAATGGGGTTAACCAATAATCCTATTAGGTGGTTTCTACTTTTAAAGGGGATAATATAGTCAAGGTACATCCTTCAAAAGGTGGTGGCATGTGACAGATAGTTGAATGAAGTAGGGGATGAGAAGGGGCAACCCTAGGTCACATGCTTTGGTACAAGGGTAGCTAACAAGAGGGAAGCCCACACTTGGGTTTATAATGTATAGGAGGGAGAAATTGTGGTACATGAGGTGCCTCCACCTTGATTTTTCCACCCTTCTTTATATGCCTTTTGCCTTTTTTATGATTTACTTTGATTAACTGCTCGGGGCTCAAGGGGTATGAGCATGATGTATAAGATATAACAGGAATACCCCCTTTTAAGGTAGGGCGGTTCATTGCCCACCAAGATTCAGGACAATCATGGGTTCTTATATGATGAAGGATGTTCATAAAACATGTAGGAACTAGGGTGACGGCCATGACGATGGGGTAGAGGTCATGTATTGGCTTTTGCCCATGTGCTAAATGTGTGCCCCGATCATCTTTTGCATTTTGTGGTACATTGTAATATCCCCAATTTTGATTTTCAGCATTAGAGATGAGTTTGGGGAGAGGACGCAATTCCAACACCGAGACTTAGGAGGAAAAGAGAATATTGCGGCTCTAGTGGAAAGTGGGGACCACAAGAAAGAGAAATTCGACCCAAGGAGGGAACTCGCACTCTTGGAAGAGAGAGGAAAGAGAAGGGAGTGCGAATTAAGAGGGAGAGAGAGAGTGGGGGCCATAAGGAGAGAAGGAGCCATGAATTATAAATAGAGCAAGAGGCACTCATTTTGGGCATTCATCATCTATCATTTTCAGAATTTGTCTTTTGACAAGAGCACGCTTGAGCAGTGAGCCAAGTCTGCATGTGCTGTTTAGCACACTTGGTGTTTCGGAGCGGAAATCTCAGCCTTTGCTTCGGTGGACTTCGAGTGCTAGCCCTAGGAGGGAGTTATACTTCATCTCAGTTCGCAGCAACAGTAGGGAGACGAGTTACAAAAGTTGTAAGTCGATTTTCAGCAGTAGGGGGAGGAACAACAACGCAGGGATTGCGCAGTCACAAAGTGGGGGACGAAGTAACAATACCACAGGGGATTGCGTAGTCACAGCTTGAGGCATAGAGTAACAACAACACCGGGGATTGCGCTGTCACAACTTGAGGCACGAAGTAACAACAATGCAGGGATTGCGTAGTGACAACTTGAGGCATTTCAGGAAGTTGGGGAGATAGGGTAGTTGAGGAGGAAATTAGGAGGGAAGGCTTGGGGAGTCTTCTAATAGGGTTTGCAAGTATTTTGGGAGCAAGAAACAACCGTTCCAACTACAGTTGCAAATTTCCAGTTTGGAGGAGGGCTAAGCTCTAGGAGGCCGAATTTGGAGGGTCCAGACCAGGGAAAACCTTTTCTAGTTTTTTCTGGGTTTTTGGCAAGGAGTACGCTCCTAATTATATAGAATTTTTTGAGCTGTTTTGATGGGGAAAATCAGAGCTTGAAGTTAGCTAGCAGTGCAGAATTGGAGGGCCAACTCAGTTTTCTGGAGAACAACAATTCTACAACAGTTGGGCTCTCTTGTATCGATCACCTGAGGCTTGTAGCTTGCCTTGTGCAAGCCCAGGTGCACCTCATCCATCTTATATTGTACTCCAGCTATTTTATTAATAAAAACATGCCAGTTTGGTGTTCGATGAGAAATTCCTGTTCATGTGTAAATCGCTGAATACATTTTGCTTTGAGATTTGTTGCATGTGAAGGCCTTGGGGAGAAAATGGTGGAGGATTGGATAAGCATATGTGATTTCCTTGAGGAGAGTATTCAAGAAAGGAATTGTACTGACACTCTTTGAGGATGAGACAAGTATCCAAGATAAGAGTGGTCAAAGAGACCGATATTCTTTGAAGATTAGAGGTTAAAAGTCCAAGATACGAGTAGTCCTAAAAGGACATACCTTGTGAACATCTGGATGGGGTATGTGCCTTGTAGAGGTAGTGTAGTATCACACGTAAAGCCTCCTAGCATAATGCTCTTGAATGAAGTAGAGCTTGTCTAGTTAGGCCTCAAAGACAATGCTAGTTATAATGTTGGTGCTTACTGTTGGCTTATCAATCTGACTCTTATGAGAACTCTTTAGTTTGAGAATGATGTTGCACCGGCTGTACAATTATGAATACCTCCCTAGTTAAGAGGGATTGTTGGAAATGTAACTAGTTTCAGTGTTCATAATTGTTACTGTACTCATTTCAATATGTATCTTATGTAACAAACAAAAATAAGAAAAGAGAAAGTTATTATTTTAAAGCTTGGGTTTTATGCTCATTATTGATGGTCTTCTAGGTAAAAACATGTTCTTCATGCTTCTAAGGTTTATTAGGTCATATGGTATATTTTCATGAATCAAGAGAGTCAACATCATGTTTATAAGACCCTTTCGGGCAAAATGTAAGTTGTAAAAGAATTTATTTTTTGTCTAGAAAATCATGGAAACCTCCAAAGTACAAGTTGCCCTAAAGAAGGAAATTCGACCCCTTGGAAAGTCTATATAAAGGAGTAGTTTCGACCTCATTTGTCACTCACTCACTCACAAGTTCGATCCCAATATGAGAAGTTCGATTTGTCGCTGGGAAGCAAGAAGAAAAGTGTTGAAGAATGTAATTAGGTTTGGTCTTCATAAAATGTATTTGAGTCACAATGAAATGTATTTATCAAAAGAATGAAAAAGATATTTATTATTATTATTATTATGACTTATTAAAGCATGGGTTTCATGCTTGGGTCAACATATTTTAGGTCAAAGTCCCCATTGAGGACTTCTAGGATTTATTCTGAGCCATTAGAGTCATTGTCTATTTAAAGAGACCTTTCTTGGGCTTTTGAATCATGTAAAAAGAATTAATATTGAGTCAAATATGCTATTTTTCCCCTCCACACCATGTCGGCCTCAAGGAGATCAAGTCGGCTTCAAGAAGGGCAATTCGACTTCACTAGAAGGCTATATATACGGAGCAATTCGAATTCATTTGGAGCATTCATTCACTTTCACACAAGTTCGATATCCAAAAGAAAGAGTTGGAAAAGTGCGAAGTAGGAAAGGAGGCTAAAAGGAGTGCAAAGTTGGGGAAAGAAGAAGAAAAAGAGAAAATCGAAATTTTGGGCCATCTATCTCTCTCTTGTGTGGATTCCTCTAGGAGATCGAAGTCTTTCTTGTCAAGTCGAAATCGCTGCTGTTGCTGTTGCTGCCATTTGTTGGGTAGAAGTGCTGCTGTCGCAAGGTTGAAGTTCGAGGTCGAAGTTGCTGGAAGAGGAGGTTGACTTGGTGGTTGGAGGAGGGTTGTGTCTAGGTTGAAGAATCTCAACAAAACTATTGAAGGAAGAGATTTTCACTGGGTTTTCCCCTAGATAGGGGTTTTGCCCTGGCAAAGTGCCTACATCTTGTGTTTTGTGTTTTTGTGATCTTCATACACACATAATTTTGTAATTTCTTGATGAAAGATAATATAATAAAGAAGTAAAATAAGCCAACATAATTCACAAGTAATTATCACGAAAGAGAAATCTAATCCTAACTCTACTAACGTTGATTTCTCAACATGGTATTAGAGCTAAGGTCAAGGAATATTGAGTATCACTCAGTTGGCTTGAAGGAAATGGGTACTCCCTCTATGATAAGTTATATGAAAATGGGATTCAATACTGCAGGAAGCTGGATCAAGAATATCTTCTACTACTTATTCAACAAGGTTAAAAGTCAAGGGTTCTTGGCTGCACTTATAGATGATAATGCATGGATTATTGACAGTGGAGCATCAAAGCATATGACAGGGAAGACTAAACAACTTCATACTATCAAAGAAACCATCTTCTCATGCAATGGAATTAGGAGACAACAAAAACTATGCTGTTAGAGGCCTGGGATCAACATCATTAAAGCTGGAGAATGGAGCTAAGGTGAAGGAGGAGGAAAAAGGCAATTTAAGGATCTATTGAAAAGGATCTAAGGAACCTCAAGAAGTTGATCAAAGGATCATATAAGGAGACCTTATAAGGAAAGAAGCTTACTATCTTCAAGGACAATGTCTAACACAATAAAAGGGAGAGAACAAATTAGAAGGAGCATCCAATTACAATGCTTGGAAGAAGAGGATAAATCTCATCCTCGAAAAGAATAAAGTCTTAGATCTAGTAAAAGGAAAAGTGAAGAAATCTACAAAGAAATCAAGAAGTCTAAAGGGCCAAGAAGGAAGATGGACCTATTCAAGATAGAATGCTACAATTATCACAATATGGGTCACTATAGAAGTGATTGTCCTAGGAATAAAAGAGGGACAGGGATCAAACAAACTTTGCCAAAGAATTTTCACCAAAGAAGAACAAGATGGAAGGACCCAAAGTCAAAAACCTATTTTCTAGGAACTCTTAGGGACTATATCCCTTGCATATCCTTCTATTCTAAGTTTTAAATTGCTTTCCTTCTGTTTTGATTTGTAGGTTTAACACATTTTGGAAAAACAATTTTGAATTGTTTTTATAAGGTTATAGGTATCCCTTGAGTTTGGAGGGATCCCTCACCAACTTCCAAAGATAAGTATCTTACTCTTTGTATTACGTTTTTCATTTTTGGTTTCCCTTACTTATCTAAGTTTGTTTGCATTAAATACTAATCACATTTCTATTCACATTTCCCTTGTTTAGGAAAAGCTTGCTGAATACTCAAGGATTATGGAAGAAGGCCTCTCAAGACAAAGTAGTGGAATTACAAGGTTTTTTAAGAAACAAAGGGTGTGTCTTAAACTATAAGTATTGTTTCTCTTCATGATAAAGGTATATTCATTCTTGATAAACTATTCTACATTACTAACATTGTTGTGTCTAACTCCCTTGAATCATAGAGATTCTTGATTGGGTTATTCACCATTAGATAAATCTATCCTCATATCATTGATTATTCTTGTGGAACACTAAAAAGGTAATGTGTAAAAACCCTAACTTAAGGATATGTCGATGTTAATGTATGAAACCCTAGCCTACTTAGGGTTGTTGATGAAGTCTAAGAGAATGCTATTCTTGATGTTTGAAGTTTTTGATGATGTCATGTTTGGGTTTTGGTATGGTTATGAGAAGCCTAACTTTTTAGGGTTGAATGGTGATATCTGAAATCCCAAACCATTGAAGTATTGATAAATTAGTGTTTGCTGTGTTATGTATTGAAACCCTAGATCATTAGGGTTTGGTAGGGTGTATAAGAAAAACCCTTATAATGTCCTAGGAACGAAATCTTAGGTATATGTGTGTTTGTCCAATCAAAAACCCTTGTATGATCAAGTTTGTTATATGTTTAACTTTAACATTTTGATATTTTTGTCATTGGGATTGACTAACACATGTTTGTGCATGATGATGGAATCTTAGATATATGTGTTGACCTTGTTGACCACTATGTGTCAATGACCCATAGCAGTACACCCGCTTTTTTCGCAAAAGGGATAGCGCTTGATCAATGTATTCGTGCCATACAACTATCATTACCAGCTTCACTTCCAAGATGTTATGTAAACCCTTTCTGCATGTGTATAATGTAAATGATCTCAACAGATCTGTGTCATGTATGTAACGACCTAGGTAAACCTACTTTTCTGGTGACGATTTACATTCTGGGAGGTTCTTTGTCTCATCGATCCATTATCGGATGGTCGGCAGAGTTTTCCTTCAGTCTTACCCCAAAGCTGGAATGGATTTTATCTCTAGGATCTTAGGTGAGTCCTAGTGTTCTAGATCGAGTCTAATTTAAAATGATTTGGGAATAATCCTAACTATTTGGTTAGCTTATTTTATTACAAATTGCTTGGTCTGTTGGATTATATTTGTGTCGCAGAAATGGGTAGTCTGTGAGGGTCTATTACAAATGGGTTTTCCCCCTTGTGATGTAAAAAATATGAAAATCATGATGTAAAGTGTTTTGAGGGTTGGAAAAATAATTTATCCCCTCATAGTTTAATTAATAAATTTTCTGGCAAAAAAAATCATGATGTATAGTGTTTTGAGGGTTGGAAAAATAATTTATCCCCTCATAGTTTAATTAATTAAATTTTCTGGCAAAAAATTAATTAAAATCCTAAGCCAAAAATTTAATTAATTCTAGGTCCTAGGTAAATTTAAATTTTCCAAAGGAAAAATTCGTTGGTCCTTAAAAATTAAATTTTAAGAGGTCCAGGGACTAAGGTAAATTAATTATTTTGATAAATTTTAAACCTTTGATCCCTGGGGTTAAGTCAAAGTCAAAATTTTGGGGAAATTAACTCAAAAATTTAATTTTTGAGTTAATTAAAATGCATTTAATTGAAAAATTCGAATTTCCCCAAATATTTAAATATTTCGACAGATGAGATTAAAAGAAATTTTAATCTTCATCAACGATCGAAATTGCTTTGACGAGGATCACTCGAACTAACCGTTGGAGGATTTATCTTTTAATAGGGAGTCATTTGTTAGTCGATCTATCTGACTTTCGAGTTGTGTGCTTAGCGAAAAGCTCTTGTGTAATCTTTTCCCTGGAGGGTAAGGTCTAGATCTCTGGGGGTTTATCCACATAATTTTGTAGGGACATTATTCAAAAAAATTTGCAGTCCAAGGGTTTAAAAAGTTTTAAATTTGGTAAATTTAATAAGGGTTTAATGGATAAATCTAAAGCAGAAGCATGTCATTTTAAAATAAGATTTTCTGGGAAATTATCTTAGGTTTTTGGCTACCATTTTTCTCTGTTTGCGTTTCTACATTTCTCCTCGCCCTCCTTGCTGCTGCGTGATCCCTTGATGTCGCTGTCAACCTGCAAACGCCATCAAACCTTGCTGTGTTCCCCTCTCTTCTCCTACCTGCGGCTCCCTCTTCCATTTCTCCCCGTGTTGCGTGCTCCCTCCATCCGTAGCCCATTTCCTTAGCTCCTGCGATCTTCCCCCTGCAACTCCTTTACTCCTCCAGTGTCTCACTGCTGCCATATGCATGCTGCCTTTCTCTTATCTCTCTGCTGTGTCCTCCTCTCCTCCCATCTCTTGCTGCCAAGACCTGCGTCGAGCTCCTCTTGCTGCCGTCGATGCTCAACTCCCACCATCGTCTAAGCTTAAACCTGCACGCAAAGCACTCAATGATTTGATTTTTCCCTTTTGTTTCATTTATGTGTTAGGGTTAACAATTCGACTTTTTTTATTTCATTTGTCTTGTTTATGCGTTAGGTTAGGTTTAGGTTTTATTTTTATTTATTTTTAGTTCTTTTTCTTTATTTCATTTGATTCTTTTTTTTTTAGTTTGGTTAACTTATTCCTTTTTTATTTCAAAATTTGATTTTTTATTTTTATTGTTTGTTTAGTCTAGGATTTGAGTTAGGTTTATTTTATTGTCTTTTAGATTCCTTTTTTTTTGTTGTGTTAATTTTTTTTTTTTTTGGTAATTTTTTATTTTTATTTATGATTTTGATTTCCTTTCCTTTTATTTTGATTTTTTATTTTTGATTTCGTATCAAAATTTATTTATTTATTATTATTTTTTTTATGATTTTGATTTCTTTTCCTTTTATTTTGATTTTTTATTTTTGGTTTCGTATCGAAAAAAAATAAAAATCTAAAAATTAAAAAATTTCATTTATGTGACTTTAAAATTCTTGAAAGAATTAAATCAAAAGAGGATTTGTGTTTTCACATTAAAATTTTTAATTTGGCCTATGTCCCATTAAACTTTTAATTTACTAATCTTTTTGATTTACTTTTGTCACATTAAAATTTAATTTCTTCATTTACGACATTAAATTGATTGCCTATGGGATAATTAACATTCAAATTTAAAGTTCCTTGGTGTCATTGGTGTTAAGTGTAAAATTTGATTTCTGTGGTATTGATTTCTCTATTGGCAAAGTGCGATTAATGTTATTTTTTGAAAATTATATTGGCTATAGGAGAAAGATAATTAATTCTAGATGTGGGTTATTGAAGAAAATCATTTTTAATCTAGAATCATTGCCTAGTATTTAATTTTCATAAGTCTTCATGGGATTTAATTGCTAGAATATATTGCAGTTTTGGGCATTTACATTTAATCGTTCATGATCGTCACTATTTGTCACATTTATAAATTGCTCTGGATAACTTGTTTTTACTTAGTCTATGGTTAATTGAGTATAAAGGCACTGGTCTATAATCATTTCTATCTTGTGGTTGTGTCTTGGTCGTGTTAGTGTTTGATCTATTCATCTCAGTTAACCAGGACTCATTTACATTCATCAAGTTGTCCATCTTTAAGTCTCTTAGAGCTTTTGTTCCATAGGCTATTCTCATTCATTCACCTTAGGGACTACCCCCCTTGACTTGTCTAGGAGAGACTCTAAACGGAGTGAGTAAGGATTAGAGTGACAACCCTTACTCTGTGCGTTGTCGCGGTGCCTAGACATTTTGTGCGACAACAGACCTAATTGTTGATGGTCATAAGTCCTAGGGTTTGGAACTAAGCCTTAGTCGAAGTTTGATTCTTTAGGATGATAGTGTTTGTGAATTCTAGGGTTTTGTAACTAAACCTTAGTAGAACTTCAATTCTCTAATATGTGATGACAAGTGTGATAATCTGAGATCTATGAAATATTGAATTTGCCCTGTGATTGGTTTTGATTGTTGAAGCTTAATGCCTCATGTATGAAATCTAGGATCTTGCACTAAATCCTAGGAGAAGTCTAACATATGAGTTCTAAAGTTGTTGGATGCATTGTAGAACTATATTTGTTTGAATTACTTCTAGGGTTTGCAATATTTTGTAGAAGGGTATGTCATATCTCTGGAAGAAATATTGAAGCCCTAGATATAATGAAGATTGTTAGTCTGTTTAAGTTGCTCAAAATTCTTGATGATGAAGGCTAAGGTTTATGACAAAACCTTAGCAAGAAGTTGAAGTATAAAAGTATGGGTTTCTTGTTTGTGAACCTGACTTAGTTTAGGTATTTGATGTCTAATGTCTAATGCTTCCATTATTGTATGACTATGAAATAGTTAACTTCATGCTTCTATAGATTTGGTTGTACTTGCTATCTAAGCTGTGTAGGTACACAATCTTCAATATGGTGAAGATGTTCGTAAGTAAAGTTAATATGATAAGCACGATGAAGAAAGTTATATGAATGATGATGATGGTCATGATACCTCTGATAAGAAGGATGGAAGCCATGAAAGATTCTCCGATGTCTTTGAAAAGAAGTTAATTTCCCTAAGTTAAGAGGGAGCTTGGATAAATAAATAAGTATATCTCCCAAGTTGAGAGGGAGGGCATACTATAGTCATGTTGGATATCTTAAAGAAGAAATTGGAGAATGCATTTTGAGGGGCTGCTAAAATAAGGAAAGCAAGATCTGTTTGCAGAATGTGTTGCTACATGTGAAGTAGGAAAGTAAGATGTATGATTGAGGAATCTTCTGTCAAGATTCATTTGAAAGTCCTGCTGTGATAAATTGAGAAGCAACATCAAGTTGTTTGAAATACCCCAGAGGTTTGTGTTTACTTATGTACATTTGAAAGTCTGTTATTGATTGGGGTTGTGTTTGTACAAGTAAATCTCTCAAAGGTTTGATAAGCATGTTGGTTACAAGAGAGAGATTTGTTACAAATCTGTTTGATCGGGGAGGATTTGCTACCGATTGGAATAATCAGGAGTGTTGAGGCTTTGTAAGTGAGACACATTGCCGAGGAGGACATCTAGCCGACACTATATGTTGATGCCTAGATAACAAAGTAGGGAGGGTGGAATTGGTCATAAAGCTTTGACCTCAGATACGCACCTAGATCCCTGGGTTGATGGTTAGCAAGTAAGCCTGATGGTACCTAGACTGGCTGAAACCTTTAGTCCATCTTAGTCTCACTCGGATAGATTGCCCTGGTGTCAGGAATCTAGTCCGTGGCACTGTGAGTGCCTAAACTGTTGAAGGACCTCGGATAGATTGCCCTGGTCAGGAATCTAGTCCATGGCATTACGATGCCTAAACTCTTCATAGTTCATATGTTTTGAGATCTTCCATGTACTTGTATATGCAAGTATGAATACCTCCCTAATTCAGAGGGATTGTTGAAGAATGTAACTAGGTTCGGTCTTCATAAATGAAATGTATTTATTATGAATGAAAAAGATATTTTATTATTATGAAAGAGCTCGAAAAGTGCGAAGTAGGAAAGGAGGCTAAAAGGTGTGCAAAGTTGGGCAAAGAGGAAGAAAAACAGAAAATCAAAATTTTGGGCTCTCTCTCTCGTGTGGATTCCTCTAGGAGATTGAAGTCTTTCTTGTCAAGTCGAAATTGTTGCTTTTGTTGCTGCTGCCATTTGCTAGGTTGAAGTGCTGCTGCAGCAAGGTCGAAGTTGCTGGAGGAGGAGGCTGACTTGGTGGTTGAAGGAGGTCTGTGTCTAGGTTGAAGAGTCTCAAGAAAGCTATTGAAGGAAGAGATTTTGACTGGGTTTTCCTCTAGATAGGGATTTTTCCCTGGCAGAGTGCCTACATCTTGTGTCTTGTGTTTTTGTGATCTTAATACACATATAATTTAGTAATTGCTTGATGAAAGATAATATAACAAAGAAGTAAAAGAAGCCAACATAATTCACAAGTAATTATTAAGAAAGAGAAATCTAACCCTAACTCTACTAGTATTGATTTCTCAACAAAAAGAAGAGTGAAGGTATAAAATGATAGAATCACGAAGAAAACTCGTTTTTGGGCTCTCTCTCTCACATGTGAAAAATTAGGGTTTCTGCAGCTTCCAGGAAGGACGAAATTGCAGGTACGAGTTGTAGTAGGACAAGTTTCAGTGTTAAGTTGTTGGGAGAGGGAATATTATGTCTTGACCTCATTGATCTTGGGAGGATTTGGCTTGCTCAAAGATTGATCTCTTGAAGAAGCTAGATTAGGGTTTTTGCAGTAGCTACAAGGCAGAGGTTGCACAACAAAGTTGTAGGGTCGAAGCCATGGTCGATGTTGCAACTAGAAGCTGGTTGATGCAGGATTGAGCTATGGTTATTTGATTCTATTGGAAGGGCTATATTGGTACTTGGAGGAGGACTTGGTTTAGGGTTTGGGTCTTTGTTGTTTCATTTGAAGCAGATTTTATAAGAAGAGAAGAGTTTTTCCGGGTTTTCCCCTTGGAGGGGTTTTTCCCTGGCTTGGAGCCTAATATCTGTGTCCATTGTCTTTATTGTTTTGACCTTGATATTTGTTTGATGAAAATATCTTATAAAGGAACACAAGAAAATAAATAATGTTCACAAGCAAGTATTAAGGAACAAGGAAAATCTGAATTAATAAGCTACCATACTACATTTTCCAACATGGAATCAGAGTGAAGGTGAACAAGAAGGCAACTAAAAGGGATCTTGTGGACACAAGAAGGGTTTGCTAAGGGGAATCATTTGCGGAAGGACACAAGGAAAGACGAAGAAGACTTATTGATCTAGGAGAAGGGTGACTACATCAAGCTCTCATCAAAGGAGGGCTTGAAGAAGAAGATTTCAAGAAGATTGTTGATCTCTCTTGGAAAGAGATTTATTCAAAGGCTCATTAGAAGTCATCCTTGAAGGATCTTGGTATCATTCATCACTCTTTGAAGCTGTTGCTGAAGGTATCATAGAAGATATCTTTCTAAGATATCATTGAAGTCACTTTTTAGATCTTGGAATCCTTGAGATAGTTGGAGACACCATCAGAGTAGAGAAGAATCTTGATTAACAAGTAAGTATCATATTGTTTCTCTATGTCTGAATCTAAAGGTCATATGGGTTCTTTCTGTAAGGAAAGCAATAAGCTCGTTGGATCAGAAAATTTCCTAGCATGGAAGAAAAGGATTGATCTAGCACTTACAAAACATGAAGTAATGGAATATATCCTCGGTGAAATAGCTAAAACTAGCAAAGACAAGACTCAAGAACTAGAAAAATACAAGAAAGGAAAAGTAAGGGCATAAAGGATCATTGTTGAATCCATTAAGGGTCATCTAGTTCGCTTTGTTGCAAATTTGAAGACTTCTAAGGCCATGTGTGCCAAGCTAGTAAACTTGTACCCTATAAGTACATCAGGACAAAAGCTGTCCTTGAGAAATAATCTATATAAGATGAAGAAATCAAAGGCTGAAGACATGGCCTCCTTTCTAATGGATATTTCTCAAATAAGAGATTAGTTTGCAGTGGCTCGGGGAGACAATTTTTGATTTTGAGATGACCAGCTATGTACTAAATGCTTTGCCACCATAATAGAACAATTTTGCAATGAGCATCTACTCTAAGAAAGATTCAACTCCTTTTGATGAGTTGGCTCAATGCATCTTGGAAGAAACTAGAATCAAGGCAAAGGATGATATCTAATCAAATGAATTGTCTGAAGCCTCCATTGTAAGGACCAAGAAGTTGAAGAAGGGAAAGTTTGGAAAGTCCAAGAAGAAGCAAGACTTGTCCAAGGTTTAATGCTTTGGATGCAATGGACATGGACACATTGAGAGGGACTATCCAAACAAGCAGAACAACAAGAGAAAGGAAAGAGCGGAGCTCATACAACTGAAGAAATGGGAGAACTTGAGAATAAGCCAAAGAAAGATGTTAAAGATATTTACTACTAAAGAAGGCATCCTCCCTATCAGGTTCTATGTGGTGATCTTTCCTTTAGAATAGCATGTATTGTTGTTTAGTTTTTGATTTTGCATAGCATCATAGATAGAAGCATGTAATAGTAGAAGATTTAGAGTCTACTTGATTGAGTTGCTTTGTACGAATCATCCAGTCTTTCAAGAATAAGAAGCTTGGGACCATTTTGTACAATGTTCATCCATACATTGGCTAACATTTTGTTAAAGGTAGTTATTTTGCTAAGGTGGATCATCAATGTCCAATAAGAGCCATCATTTTGGAAGGCTCTTGGAAGAAGCATTATGACAAGGATCGTGTATATTCCATATAATCTGGAAACAATACTCTTGAAGGATGAAGGAATGACGTTGGTCAGGTTGCAGTGTTTTAAGGAAAGAAATATGTTTCTCTTCAAGTATAAGATGCAATCTCATTTAAGGTCTAATGGCTAGATTATTGTATGAAAACATGGATACAAAGTAATTCTTGGGTAGGATTCATGCATACAAAATCCTGTAAAAGAAGGTTGATCATAAAATATGCTTGATAACTCTTCTATAGATGATGTTTACAAAGATGAATTTGACTTGCCCTAGAATTAATAAAAGATTAAGACTTTCTCGCTAGATTATATAGAATAGTGATCAACATCCAGTATAGTATCTGAAAAGAAAAATTGTAACTTGGTAATCAAGTTCGATCCTTGGGCACTCTAATGCATGAAGGAAATTTTGTGGGGAGATGACCATGACGATGTTGATGCTTGGTTGAGAAAGTCATCACGATAAGGTAAGTCTAATATGTTTGTTATTGGTTATCTGGTTAACATATTGTTTTGTTACCTGGAAGGATATTGTAGGAACGTGTGATGAAGGTTGAGGCAAGATCAACATATGATTTTGTCAATTATAAAGTCAAGATGTGCTCATCTTTGGATTAAAAAGGTAGTAGTGGGAGAAAAGTAAATGTATCATTAATGCTTTATGATTGGGAGAAGATGCAACTTAGCCTGAAGGTCAAGTTTGTACAACAACCAAAGATCACTTTCTTGAGGAAGCTATTTTCAACTTGAAGTTTGGAAAGGATCAATTTAATGCCTTCATAGATGAGGACAAGATGAAAGTGATGCGCAAGATAGATGACTTGGATCCTGTCACAAGATTGAAGAGTGAAGATGGATCCATGATACCTTGGAAGGAAGCAAGCTCGATTCAAGAGATGCGAAGGAAAGAGGGACCCATGTAGCTATGAAGAACAAGCAGCTGATACTCTTATGAAGACAAGTTATAAGGCTTGTGATGTTGACTTCCCAAATTGAAAGGAAGTTTGGAATCTCCTCTGGATTTGAGAAGGAGTAAAGGAGTCTCCTTGAATGGGTGCAAGGATCTATTCCTCAATCAAAAGGGAATAGGTATATCCTCTCTGGTTGAAAGGGAGTGGTGGTAAAATATTACATGTGCGTTGTCTTCTTCATGTGTCATGCACTTGACTAGGAATAACAACCGTAAGTCTAAGTGAAGGCCTTGGAGTGAGAATGGTGGAGGATTGGATAAGCATCTGTGGTTTCCTTGAGGATTGGATAAGCATATGTGGTTTCCTTGAGGATTGAGCATCCAAGTAAGGAAAGGTACCGACACACTCTTTGAGGATGAGACATGTATCCAAGATAAGAGTGGTCGAGGAGGACCAATATTCTAAGGATTAGAGGTTAAAAATCCAAGATTAGAATAGTTCTAAAAGGACATACCTTGTGAACATTCGGATGGGTTATGTGCCTTATAGAGGTAATGCGGTATCACATGTAAAGCCCCTTAGCATAATGCTCTTGAATGAAGTAGAGCTTGTCTAGTTAGGCCTCAAAGACAATGCTAGTTATAATGTTGGTGCTTATAGTTGGCTTATCTATCTGACTCTTCTTATGAGAACTCTTTAGTTTGAGAATGATGTTGTACTGGTTGTACAATTATGAATACCTCTCAAGTTAAGAGGGAGTGTTGGAAATGTAACTAGTTTCGGTGTTCATAATTGTTATTTTACTCATTACAATATGTATCTTATGTAACAATCAAAAAGAAGAAAATAAAAAGTTATTATTTTAAAGCATGGGTTTCATGCTCATTATTGATGGTCTTCTAGGTAAAATCATGCTCTTCATGCTTCTAGGGTTTGTTAGGTCATATGATATATTGTCATGAGTCAAGAGAGTCATCATCATGTTTATAAGACCCTTCTGGGCAAGATGTAACTTGTAAAATAATTTATTGTGTCTAGAAAGTCTTAGAAACCTCCAAAGTACAAATCGACGTAACAACTTCAAGTCAGCCTGAAGAAGGGAATTCGACCCCTTGGAAAGGCTATATGAAGGTGCAGTTTCGACCTCATCTGTCACTCACTCACTCACAAGTCCGATCACAAGAGAAGAAGTTCGATCTGTAGCTGGAAAGTAAGAAGAAAAGAAGAGTGAAGGTCTAGAAGGAGAAAAGAAGGAAGAAAACTTGCTTTTGGGCTTTATCTCTCACACATGCAAAAAATTAGGGTATTGCAGCTTTCGGGAAGGTCAAAATTGTAGGTCTAAGTTGCAGTAGGACGAGTTGTAGTACTAAGTCGCTAGGAGAGGGAAAATTTTGTCTTGACCTTGTTGACCTTGGGAGGATCTGTGTTGCTCAAAGAGGGATCTCTTGAAGACATTTGATTAGGGTTTCTGCAGTAGCTACGAGGTCGAGGTTGCAAGATGAAGTTGTAGGGTCAATGTTGTGGTCGAAGTTGCAACTAGTAGTTGGTTGATGCAAGATTGAGCTATGGTGATTTGATTCTATTGGAAGGGTTGACTTGGTACTTGGAGGAGGACTTGGTCTAGGGTTTGGGTCTTTTTTGTCTCATTTGAAGCAGATTCTATAAGAAGAGGAGTTTTTTCTAGGTTTTCCCCTTGGAGCCTAATATTTGTGTCCATTGTCTGTACTGTTTTGATCTTGATATTTGTTTAATGAAAATATCTAATAAATAAACACAATAAAATAAATAATTTTCACAAGCAAGTATTAAGGAACAAGGAAAATCTGAATTAATAAGTTGCGATACTGCATTTTCCAACTTGGAACTAGAGCGAAGGTGAACAAGAAGTCAACTGAAAAGGATCATCTTGTGGAAGCAAGAAGGGTTTGCTAAGGGGAATCATTTTAGAAGGACACAAGGAAAGAAGGAGAAGACCTATTGATCTAGAAGAAGGGTGACTACATCACACTCTCATCAAAGGAGGGCCTGAAGAAGAAGATTTCAAGAAGATTGTTGATCTCTCTTGGAAAGAGATCTATTCAAAGGCTCATTAGAAGACATCCTTGAAGGATCTTGGTATCATTCATCATTCTTTGAAGCTGTTGCTGAAGGTATCCTAGATGACATCTTTCTAGGATATCATTGAAGTCTCTTTTTAGATCTTGGAAGCCTTGAGATAGTTGGAGACATCATCATAGAAGAGAAGATTCTTAATTAACAAGTAAGTATCATATTGTTGCTCTATGTCTGAATCTAAAGGTCATATGGGTTCTTTCTGCAAGGAAAGCAATAAGATCGTTGGCTCAACAAATTTCCTAGCATGGAAGAAAAAGATTGATCTAGCACTTACAAAACATGAAGTAATGGAATATGCCCTTAGTGAAATAGCTAAACCTAGTAAAGACAAGACTCAAGAACTATCAAAATACAAGAAAGGAGAAGTAAGGGCACAAAGGATCATTGTTGAATCCATTAAGGATCATCTAGTTCCCTTTGTTGCTAATTTGAAGACTTCAAAGGTGTTAAAATTGGTAACTAAGGCCAAACTCCATGTGGGTCATCTTATTTATGGTAGCTGATATTTTTCTTGGATTCCTCTCTTCGAAAGGTGTAGGATTGATCTAAAGATCATCTGATTCTAACATGTATTTATGGATATATGAATTTATTTGTGTTATCTGACAATTTGTCAAGGTCGGCAGCATGCAAATTACCCCAGCTCAAACTTAACGTTGCATTACAAATAGAAGAAGTCTTCAAGTCATTTGACACACACTCATCTCTTGTGATCTCTCTCCACTCGTTTGGGTTTTGGTGGAAAGAGAGGTCTAAAGGAAAGAGCCCTAATCGCAATCATAAGGAGAAGCCCTATACGATGTCCTAAAGGTGCCCTAATCCGCTGTCAAGAGAGACTTATACACAACTCAAAGAGGAGACCTATCCGTAGTCTAAAAAGGCTCCTATACGATGTCAAGAAAAGGCTTAATATACAACCCAAAATGAAGCCCTAGCCGTAGTTTGTGAAGCCCTTATTCCGCAGCAAAGAAGACACTTATACGCAGTTGATGGAGAGTCTTAGCAGCTGTTAACAAAGCCTAGATTTGGCCGCAGTCAAGGAGGCATCATACGCAGGCCTAATCCACAGCAAGGGACGTTAGGGTCACTATCCATAGCCAGCAAGGGAACCCTAGCCGCAGCAAAGGAGGGACCTTAGCCGCAGCCAAAAGAAACCCCAACACAACAAGAAGCATAAAAGCATCATGGTCAGATTGCTGTAGGTGACAACACAATGATAGAGGTTGTTCCAGGTATGGGTTAAAGTCTGCCTTCAAGGAATGAGAGCCACAGTCATAAGGTGAGGCTGTGTGTTGAAGAAGTCTGCCCTCAGACTTAGATCAGATCTATGTAGGGCTAGTTTCATATGCAGATTGGGTGCTCATATATATTGATGCTGTTTTGAGGACATTTACTACAGTGTTGCTATGTGCTAGGCCACAAGCCATAGCATCATAGCAAGGGTTTCTTAGAGCTGCTCTCTTAGGACTATTTGGAGATTATGAAGGAAGTTTAGGACTACTTCAGGTGCCCTTATCAGATCAACAATTCATCACAATCAAGGGAGTTTAGGGCTGCATATTGTGCCCTAACCAGAATTGCAGGAGCAGCTAGCAATCAAAGGAATGTTGCATCAGTGTTATGTGAAGGGCCATTAGTTTGATGATCTCCTCAAAGGATTTGCTTCAACACTCTTTGTGATTGGATTCAGGGCTGCATCTTTGAACAGTCATCATTAGCAGAATGATGGACTTTCTACTGTTGTCATAAATATCAGTTTTGTATATTTGTACTATCTCTCTCTCTACTGAACTATTGAAGAATATAAGAAGAATTGATCAAGGGTTTCCCCACATTGGGGTTTTTCCCTGGCTGGTGCCACATCTTGTGTCCTCTTGTCTTGGCTTGTCTTCTACTGTTTATGTTTATGTTCTATCTGCACTTTACTATCATGCTGATGTGATTGCTAATCTGAATATTGGCATTGGGCTAATATGAAAAATTGAAGTAAATTGCTCGAAGCATAGAGCATACCAAAGTTTAACAAAAGGCCATGTATGACAAGCTAGTAAACTTGTACTTTATAAGTACATTAGGACAAAAGATGTCTTTGAGAAATAAGCTATATAAGATGAAGAAATCAAAGGATGAATACATGGCCTCCTTTCTAATGAAGATTTGTCAAATAAGAGATCAATTGCAGGGGCTCAATGAGACAATTTCTGATTCTGAGATGACCTTCCATGTACTAAATGCTTTGGCACCAGAATGGAGCAGTTTTGCAATGAGCATCTACTCTAAGAAAGATTCAACTCCTTTTGATGAGTTGTGGGCTTAATGCATCCTAGAAGAAACTAGAATCAAGGCAAAGGATGATATCGAATCAAATGAACAATCTCAAGCCTTCATTGCAAGGACCAAGAAACTGAAGAAGGGAAAGTTTGGAAAATCCAAGAAGTAGCAAGACATTTCTTAGGTTCAATGCTTTGGATGCAATAAATATGGACACTTTAAGAGGGATAGTCCAGACAGGCAGAACAACAAGAGAAAGGAAAGAAACGAAGCTCACACAACTAAAGAAATGGGAGAACATGAGAAGAAGCCAAGGAATGAAGATGTTAAAGATCTTTACTATTGAAGAAGGCATTCTTCCTATTAGGTTCTATGTGGTGATCTTTCCTTTAGAATAGGTAGAAGCATGTGATAGTAGAAGATTTAGAGTCTGCTTGATTGAGTTTCTTTGTAGGAATCATCTAGTCTTTCAAGAATAAGAAGCTTGGGACCATTTTGCATAATGTTCATCCATACATTGTCTAACATTATGTTAGAGGCAGTGATTTTGCTAAGGTGGATCATCAAGATCCTATAAGAGGCATCATTTTGAAAGGCTCTTGGAAGAAGCATTATGACAATGATAGTATATATTCCATATAAGATGGAAACAATACTCTTGAAGGATGTAAGAATGAAGTTGGTCAAGTTGCAGTCTTTTAAGGAAATAAATTTGTTTCTCTGTAAATATAAGATGCAAACACATTTAAGGTCTAAGATGTACACCTAAACGCGGGAAACATTTCCATCCCCACAAGGTATAGTCTTTATGGCACAACGCTAAGAGTACAGGTTGTCACCTATTCCCTATGCACTCTGTTTAAGCTCTCTCCTAGGCAAGGTAAGGCAGGTAGTCCCTAAAAGATGGAAAACTAAGAAAGAACTTGTTTTTTTTTTGTAAGCTTGGTAGAGCTACATCTTCATCATGTCCAATATATCAGCCCAATCAGGGCGGGGTAAACCAGTGACTTCACATCAAGGAGTGCCTTAATAGAGTACCTAATTACCGTCTATCCAAGATCCTGTGGACGTAAAATAATTCCTTTTTTTGTAACCTAGTGGAACTCAATAGCCTGCTTGACATGTATCTACCAATAAAGCTCTGGGGGGATAGGATATGTCCTCCTCCCCGTTGCACGAGTCACAACAGGGGGGATTTGAATCTTGGACTCTCATGTTTCAACGATTTCATATTTCTTAGATTAACCAATTGAGTTACCCGCTTGATACTAAGAAAGAACTTGTTGAAACAACAAGTCTAGGAGATCTAAGGGCAAGGAATCACTTCTTAGTAACTTGAATTAAGATTAGATGGCAACTTGAGTTATTAAATTGAGCAATGAGAGATAGATAGACTTAATTAGATCAATATGACACTTTGAGATGAAAAATAAGAGACCAGTGCCTTGATAATAATGCTCAGATAGATTAAAGAACTTGCACAATGATATATAATGCTTCAAGCTATAAGATAAGAAATAAGGATAAAATTTTAGTATGAGAAATCAATAGATCAAGATAACTAGATATATGATCAATAAAATCTTTTGAGAACAATTGCAAGGAAAAGAAACTTGTTCTTTCAAGTAAAAAAATAATATCTAAAAAAACAATAAACTTGAGATGACAAGTACAATGATGCAAATATTGCAATTATAGATTGAGCTCACAATTCCAATTACAATGATCAAATGATGGATGGATGCAAGATCTTGGTTTATTTTAATTAAATGCCTAAGCTAAAGTGAAAGCCTCCTTCTCAATTGTTTTGAAGCAAGTCTTAAACAATGATACCTACCAGGACTTCTAATGACCCAAGTGCCTCTGTTCCTGCAAGGGATTGCCCACAAGAGAACTGTAAAGTCACCTGTTTTAATCGTTGATTAAGGGTCAAGCTTCTGAAATCGAATATGAAGAAGGTGGTCCTAACTCTCTATTAACCAAGCTTATGCTTGGAGGTATTTTAGGAATGCAAAACTAGATTAGAATGATAATGCAAATGATGATGATATTAAATAGTTTCAAAGAGATACAATAATGGCAATACGCTTCAATGTAGGAAATGTAAAACCATCTATAAGCAAACTTATGAATATCACTTAGAACACAAGATTATAAGATTTCCGATAGTAAACCAATGAAGCACTTTAAGGTTACTTCAATGAAACAAAGACAAAAATATCAAATGCCTTTGGTTAGAATGCTTATTAAAATGTTCTTCACTTATATGATTTAACATAGAGACAATTGAGAATTAAATGATGTGCGCACAAGTGACAGATGAGATTGCTAATAGTTATTTAATGAGAATATGCAATAGACTAATGATTTCAATGAAATTCTAAACTAATCAAATGAGAGCAATAGAAAGGAGTTAGTATCTAAATCTAAACAAGAGAAACCAACAAAGGTTCCTCCCTTTTAAGTAAGGAGGGGGATACCGTGGGATTGAATGGCAAGCTGCCTTCAAGCAAGAAGATCTATTTTATTATCAATATTACAATGAGGAAGAAGCCCTTTAAGATAATGAGAAAAAGGCCCTTGCAACACTTGAGGAGATTACAAAGATAGTAACACTTCTACAACGACAATCACTCCTCAAGCTATCAAACACTAAAGAGGAAGGCACAAGGCAATGGATAGCAAGCTCCAATGAAGAACGACTTGCACCATACCTGAAGAAAACCCCACAGCCTTGATGGTTCAGACCTCAAAGCTCACGGTTCCACAAGAGAAAGGCTAGAAAAAGTTGCAAATTTTATATGGTGAATTAAAAATGTTTTCAAGCCCTTGAAATATTTTAAATCAATGTTAGAAACTCTCAAATTAATATGGCTTTAGATTAGAGATATTCGTCCTCCGTATCAGGCTCATGGTTTGGAGGAAAAGGCCTCTTAGGCCTGCAACTTCCTTTCAAAAATTTATGTGTCAAGATGAAACCTTGAAGGGCAAATCCCTAGCCACAAAATCGATGAGAAACCCTTCAAATAAAGGAGTTGAACCCCTGCAAACAACAAGTGTTAGTCCTTAAGCCAAATGAGCTAGGAGCAAACCTTAAAAACCTTGCGGCTAGGCCAAAAGGACTCCAAAAATCTTGCGGCTAACCCTCAAAGGGTAGCCTTCAACGATCAATCCAAATGGGCTAGTTACTAGCTTCAAAACAAGTGATTAAACCCTTTCAAATGATAATTATGAGCCTACAAACACCAAAGGTTAGTCTAATAGACTAGAAGCGGCAAGTACAAGACCTAGTAGGTTTGCGGCCAGGCTTAAAATGGCTAATGATGCTAGCGGCTAGCCAAAGGAAGGCATACAAATCAAAAATTGAGCCACGAATAGGTCTACAAATCTACAAAATTGAACCCAAGTTAGATCTTTGATGAGAAAATGGAGAAATAATGAACACAATTATTTACAATTTTTTTTTTAATTGTGAATCCGTTGCAAAAATTAAGTTTTGAAACGAGATAAGGGCCTCAAACTCGTGCGACCTCCTTAGAAAAAATTGTTGAAGAGATGAGAGGCCACAAAAGAGTAGATCAAACCCCTTGAGTGGCCTAGAAGAGGCCTAGATCCTTGCGGCCTTGAAGAAGAAGGCATAAGAGCTAGATGACCCTCAAGAAATGCTCCGTTGACCCTAAATACCCTAGCCGTCTAGGCTAGGTGAGGGCTAGAACCCTCACAAAATCAATTTCTCGTGATCTTGAGATATATCCACCTGCAAAACAAGTTAAAAGAGAAACTGTAGACGTCCTCTTCAGATCTACAAGAAAATCAAGCTAAAAACCCTAATAGCTATATATGAAAATAGATAAATATGTACAAGGGATAGAGAAAATGATTTACAAGAATAATTTACAAAATTACAATGATTATGGCTCTTGTAAGCAGATCCATTCAGTTAATGCACAAATAAATCAAAATAGTTGAGAGAAATAATTTTATAATTTATATGTGAGCAATAGCCAAGATCTTTGCAAAACAAATTGTTAGAAAAGTTTTGAAATTTAACAAAGTGGGCTCTTAAGCTTACTTGTCTTGGGAGTTGGTTGGTCCAACTGAAGACTTCCCCTCACACCCAAGATTTGAATACTATAGAGTCTCTACACACTTAAGAATCAAGATCAAGTTATTAAATCAATAGAGTCATAGATAACACAATATTTCTCAAAATCTAGAGATACTTGCTAGATAAGTTGAATTAGAATGCTTCTCTAAAACCCAATAACTATTGCAAGATACATGTGCAAATACTTAATCCAACAATTAACTTATAAAATTTAATTCAATAGGGTATTAAGAGCATGATTCAGAAAAATATTACCACATGATGCCGAAGAGGAACACCACCATGAATAAACCCAAAAGACTTCTTTATTATTCTAGAGAAAATATTACAGCAGTAGAGCTTGATTGAGAGCTCAAGTACAAATTTTTTCATTTTTCAAATGAGGAGGAAATAACTTCCTTATATAGAAAAAATGAGAGCATGAGACCCCTCCAAGTGGAAAAACGACTAGTTCCCTTAATCCATGGCTTGATCCTTGTCAAAATAATTCGATCCCTTGATTATTCTTGCACAGATCTCCACAAAAAATCGAATTCCTTGATTGCTGAGCTAGATGCACCAAGCTTTGACTTCTAGGTGGTTTTGGACCACTGGAGAATTTTCACAAAATAAAATTCTCGAAATTCCCTCATTCAAATAACCACATGGACCAAAAATTCGATTTCTCTTGAGGAAATAATTCTTTCTGGCCCAATGATTTTTTTTTAGGGACTTTCTGCCTTGGAAATGAGACCTTTCTCATATTTTTGACTTGATTCCTTTTTAGGAAAGGTCCTCAATGATTTTTAATATTTTTCCCAGTTGGAGAGAATTTAATTTTCTCTCATTTATTTTTTTTGACAAATTTCCAGTTAATTATTTTGACACTTTTCACTGGAAAACAAAATAAAAGACTCAAGAGGGGATTTACACATATTTTCCACCCTCAAAGTGTGTCTAGATAAAAATTATAGGAGTTGAGGTCTAAAATCAAGTACTCATACCCCCTATAACTTATATAGACAACACTTTTTTACATCAAATATTACATAGACATCCCATCAGAGGGGGAAAAATGACCTCTAGGCAACCAAATTTTGCGACACTTGACAGATGATCTAGTATGATAATATACATAGACTCGATAACACTAGAACTCTAGTATGGTAATAATAAATATACATAGACTCGATAACACTAGGACTCACCTAAGACCTTACCATCAATCCCCACTCTAGGTTTGGGGTATGTGTGGGAGAAAAATTCTGCCAATTATAAGGGTTAGAAAACGCGAATAACTGGCGGAGGGTAAAAAACTCCCTATAGTGAAACTCTTTGCTAAGAATCAAAGGCTTACCTAAATGTTTTACATTGCTTCATAGACATTCTAGAATCATTTTTACAATAAAGGCTCATACGGCTGCAGAATTTGGAACTACAATGACAATCTGGAAGCTGCATGATGATGAGGACTTTGAAATTTTTTCATTTTCTGACATGTACTTTGCATTTTGGGGTAGTTGGCATGTGTGTTCAACAAGCCTCATACAATATGTGAGGGGTAACAAGACCTATTATTCTATTGAATTTCTGGGACATAGTTAGGAGACTATGGGAAATGCTTTATATAGTTTTTCATTCAGGTTTAGATTGATATCTATGGTAAAGTGGTGCCTTAAGGATGTTTTCCAATTTTGCTGAGCCCTTTAGACTTGCAGATAGGAATAGGATGACATCCCAATTTCCTATGAGTTATCAGACCTCTTAGATTATAATAGAAAGGCTCTCAAAATCAATGTCGAAGTTGAAAATTAAGCTTGAATCTTCTCAAACAGTGGAAATACTTTGGTGGCCTTTGTTTATTTAAGATTTCTTTTTGTGATGTAGCTTTCATGCAATTATCAGATTGTAAAAGTTTCTAATTATAGTCCATGAATATACTTGAAAGAAGAATAATGAATGTTTTCTGGTGTTCTGCAGACGAGATTTCTGCTCACAAATGTCAGCGGTGAAGCAAAAGCAGGGCGACTTCTGGCAATAATGGGGCCATCGGGATCTGGAAAGACGACATTGCTAAATGTTCTAGCAGGCCAGCTTGCTGCATCACCTCGGTTACACCTCACGGGCCAACTATATGTCAATGGCAGTCCATTCTATATGGTTTCACCCAAGTGAGTTTCTGAAGTTGTCTTCTTTACTGAATGGACTTTACTGGTATGTCAAATTTGGCTTTAAATGCTGAACTATTATAGTGGTTTCTTTTTGCGCATTTTGTAGGATAGCTTTTGTAAGACAGGAGGACCTTTTCTTCTCTCAGTTAACAGTCCGAGAAACATTGTCTCTAGCTGTTGAGCTGCAGCTTTCTAAAGTATTAACTCCTGAAGATAGAGAAAAATATGTGAATGATCTTATCTTTCGCTTAGGCCTGGTAAGATTTTGTGACAAAGCTTGGCACATTGATTTGATTGCCATATATATTCTTCTTATTTGATCCCATGCATGTTTCTTTAAAACCAGACAGCATGTGTTAGTGATCTTGGAGGTCTACATAAAATGTTCTCAGTAAATTCCTTGAAGATTGAATTTAAGTAAAGAAACAGCATTATTGTAAAGACACATCATTATTACACCGGGCAGTTTTAACTTTTAATGAATTGAATGTGGAATACTTCCAATGATTGTTGCCCTTGTTCATCTGTTGCATTGTTGCTGAGATGGGCCTACATTATTTGTCAGCAGCTGGTTTCATCGCGCCTATTCACTCTAGCGATGATCATACATAGTGCATTCAACATAAGAAGTCGTCTATATATAACAACAGGAACAATGGGAGCTGGGTTTCTTAGTTGCCTATATATGTACCGACATAAGTTATCCTTGCGTTAAGCCTTTTCTAGATTTTTCAGAGTATCTATGCATGTAAACTTGTTTTTCCTGCATTATAAAAGATTCAATACTGACGCTGTATGAAGGTCTTTCAAGGAATTTACAAATTTGACCCAAGATGCTCTCCTCTAATTATTTTCGGATTGCATGCTCAGTGCTTTTATGCTTGTGTACATATTCAATTTGGAAAGCGGTACCTGCTCTATTCAGTGGGTGCGTGTTTGACATGTTGACAGTATCTTGGATTGCACATGGCTTACAATTCGTAAACTTTCTACTGTTGTGGGTTCTTTCTACGGCGTTTAAAGCTTTCTTCACATAAACATTTCAGTTTAATTTTTGAAAAATACTTCTTATATTCACATCGAGGAAAACAAAAAGTGGAAGGGTAATACAGTGGTACTTACATCTTACCTCAAAGTAACGTGAACAACAATAAAGTCCGAATAGGCACTGTTGCCACAAAATCTAGCAAGCCTAGTGCAATGCCTCACTAGGCAGATCTAGACCTTAGTGCAACAAGAAATCAGCGGTCACTGTCACCTCAATAGCTTTTTTTTAGCTATTTAGTGGTATTCAACCAGAAGGGAGGCTTCCGAAAAGATCACCTAAAACATGTTCATTGAGAATGTTTCAAGGTGATTGAATGAGGTATAAAGATTGGGATATAGTACCAGTGGAGCCTAGAAGGCCTAAGTAGTGTTCACCAAAGTTTAGGTACTCTATTCCTAGACCAATTATAGGCATAGTTTTAAAAACCGGGACGGACTTGGTGCACCTATCAAATTGGTTATTGAACCAGAATCGGAAAGGCCTAATTGGTCAGATCTCAATGAATCGGTCTTTAAAAAAATACATGAAATAATTAATTTTTAGTGATTTTTTAAAGATTTAAAACCATGATTCCAAACAATTAGAGACAAAATATGCAAAGTTTTCTCATCTATATACCATGTAAGGCTGAATATATCAAAATGGTACTGAGTGCAATACATATCAGCAACAAACTACATAATCAATGAGGCTCTAAATGGCCTCTAGAGTCCAAAAACAATACTACAAGCTATCGGGCTATTGGCCTATTACAAGTCTACATATCAGTGATCAAAATGGCAACATGTGCAATACATATCAGCAATAAAATACATAATCAATGAAGCTCTAAATGGCCTCTAGAATTCAAAAACGATGCTACAAGTTATTGTGCCATTGGGCTACTACAAGTCTACATACCAGTGATCAACATGATCACTCATCAAACTCATCACCACTACTAGAGATGGGATCATTGGTAGCAGCTACATAAACGTCATCTGGCTCAAATTTTGAGGTCTCCTCAGACTCCTTTGCAAGCTCAGTAGTAGTAGTAGCAGTAGCAAAGTTAGACCTAACAAAAGCATGAGTTGGTTGAGCTAGATGACTAGTGCTTCCTGTTACCCACCATTTTGTGGGTGATATCCCTAGGATTTTTTTTTCTCCAAGATGGTCCTCAACCGGCAACCAACAACCCCTTGCAGCCACCAACTAGCTCGTTGTGCCACTTCTTCACCACCTGAGCTAGCCATGTGGTCCTTCACCCATTTGCCATGATCGTATGTTTGAAGGTGGGCCTTTCGAACTTAAAGGTATGCCTTGTCATTTGGTAATTGAGTATTGTAGTTTTCTTATCATGGACACTCTTGGGCATAGATTAATGGGGGGATTCGACGGAAAGAATGGGCTAGGTCTGTGCTCTTTGCCCCTAGACCCCTTTTGGATGTTAACCTTGGATTCTAGTCCCGCGGGATCTCTTTTACTGACCCTTTGGCTTTAGGGATGGTGCTTCATGGGAAACCCTGATTTTGGTTGTGTGGTCCTGCTCCCTCATCCACATATATTTCCCCCTTTCCACTCATTATAACCCCATTCATCATTTTTTCCCACTTGGGCCCACATTCCTCCATTGGGTCCACGTAGGGCTAGCTTTCCCTTTCCTCTTGCCCACACCTTGGGTCAGGCCTGAAATGATGCCCCAGAGGTTGATGTAGCTAAAAAAAAAAGGTAAAAGAATAATTGGCCACATTCAACAGGAAAATGTACCACAAAATGCAAAAGATGGTCGGGACAAACACATTTACCACGCGGGCAAAAGCCAATACATGAGCTCTACCCCATCATCATGGCCATCACTCTGGTTCCTATAGGCCCTAGATGAGCCTCCTTTATCATTTAGGAACCCATGATTGTCCAAACCTCTGGTGGGTAATGAACTGCCCTACCTTAAAAGGGGTTATCCACTGCTATATCTCACACATCATGCTCTTACCCGTTTGAGCCCTGAGCAGTTAATTAAAGAAAAATCATAAAAGGCAAAAGGCATATAAAGAAGGGTGGAAAAATCAAGGTTGGGGCACCTCATGTACCACAATTGCTCTCTCCTATACATTATATACCTAAGTGTGGACTTCTCTTTTTCTAGCTACCCTTGTACCCCAACATGTGGCCCAGGGCTGCTCCTTTTCATTCCCTAATCCATTCATCTATTTCCCACATGTCACCACCTTTTAAAGGATGTACCTTGGACATATGATCCCTTTTAGAAGTAGAAACCACTTAATGGGATACTTGGTTAACCCCATTTGGACCCTGGAGACATTAGCACATGCCAAAGCCCATTATGGAGGGGCATGCCATTATGAAGTCCCCACCTGTTGTCCATGATTTATAATCTCTTTTACTCGATTTGCTTGATGACTTCTTGTATTGGAAGGCTAGGGGATGCATTGGATCTTATGCAGGATTGCAGATGGTCCCTATGTTGGGTTTGGTCTCTCTATACGAGGTCCTAACCCTCTAGAGGGCTACATTGGCACATGTAGGGTGTGTGTTGAGAGCCATGGGCCTCCACAACAGTAGACAACACTCCATGGATCCCCAAAGATGTTCATAGATTGCTCGAGATTCACCTATTGGACGAGGAAGATGCACATGGTTCACCTTTACCCAGCCAACCCCACAGTTGTACCATGCACTTGGCAGATGACCCATGACTTTTATGCTGATGTGGCATCACTTATACCATCATCTGAGCCCTTACAGATAGTCTACAGGCATCTTCGACTTACTTGGAGACCCATGAGGTCACTTGTGTGCCCTCACAACCATTGGGAGCATCATAGGTTTATTATGTGGAGAACAAGCGGCCAACCACTTGTCCATTTCTTTTGGAAGTCCAATTCATCATTTTGGCACTTATGGACTTCATTAGGCCTCTGAGAGAGCCCAACGACATGCATTATTGATTATTCAACCTCTTGGGAGGCTTGCTATTCTGCTTATGAGTTAGTTTGGTGGGCTTGTCACCAAAAGAGTGTTATTTGCACATTATTTTAGTTGATGGGCTAATGTAGGCTCAAATTAGGTAATTCGAACTCTTAATGAGTGTATAAATAGGAGAGACATGAATTCATTTTGGATCATCACTTGGATTAGATCATTCTCTCTCTTGAGAATTTCGCATTTCTTTCTTGGAGGATAAATTGGAGCATGCATGAATTTTGATGTTTGTCTTGGAGCTTCTTTGTTGGAAAATTTATTGATGGTTGGATATATTCTCTTACATGTAAGTATGATATTGATGCTATTTTCTTTTACTTTGTCACATACATTGATCATGAGATTTTCACTATTTTAGGGCTAATTTCTGCATGCATTTACTGCTTCATAATGGAATTATGTTTCTATATAGCATATCTCTATGTATGGGCCATGTTTTTTTAATAAATTGTCTCAGAGATCAAAGGTATCTTGATAAGGCATCTTCATTTGCAAACGAAGTATAAATGCTTTAAGGTTACTTTCCTTTTCTGCCTTAACATTGGACGAAGTTGCCCTTAGAGCCTTTTTGAGTTAGAAACGAGATCCTTCTTCACAATTCTTCCTGACTCCATATCCCCAAAAGGAATTAGGCACTAATCCACCATAAGGTGATCACCTCAAAACCTTTTTCTTCACCTTGTTTCCCCTCCTTTCTAGGTCTAGCCACGCTGGGCCACCTAGGGCATCACTTTCTTGACAAAGTAGCCATTGAAAAAGTTTGATCTCCTAGCCTCTACTGCGTAGGTGTGTCCTCAAGGTCTCCTCCAAATCTGAAGAAATTCTGACAATGGGAGTATGATCTATCACAAGCCCTAGCTATGAGATCAAACTTTGCCTTGGTGTTCCCTAGGCTAGTACCTCATAGGATCAATTTGACACCTCTAACTGAAAACTCTTGTTTTGATCGTTTCCCCTTCTTTATTTGAGTTAAGATCATTATTGGTTGCTAAACTCCCTCCCCTTAACCTACGTTGGGTCCGCTTGGTCCCGTGTGGTCCCATACCTTTGAAAAGTTGATTCTTCAAGAACCACTTGGGAAACCAAGTTCAATAAGGATTTTAAGGATTGGGAAACTCCTTTATAAGGCATCTTTCTTAAACCTAACCCTTGAATTCTCACCTCCTTCTCCTAGAAATCTTAGTACCTTGCTTGAAGAGCAAGCAAGCTCCATTCTTAACCTCCTTCTAGGAAAAGGATCATTAAGGTCACTTCACATCCATTTGTTGATTCATCCTTCACAAGTGACTTTCCATATACCGGGTCTCTTCCCATCGGTGAAAGTTTGAAAAGAGTAGGGAGTCTTAGCTGAGGTGACAGTGGGCTAAATCTCCATTGTTTCCCTTGATCTAGCAATTGTCCCTTTAGGAGTCCCTTTTAGCCCCCTTGCTAGTTTGAGCAGTAACACTTCCCATTAGTTGTTTTCCTTTGCAATTAAGCTATTGGTTCTGGTTCCACTAGCACTACCAGATCTACATTGGGATCAACTTCCCTAACTCCATGGCATCAATATCAAAATCAGGATCAAACTCAGTTGGTTGAGTCTCCTCCACCCATTTTGATGTTGGATTAATATCCTTCAACACGATGGGATTTAGATTAGGTCTTTTTTTCATCAACTGGTTGTGCCTTAGTTGAAGGTTGTATTGCATGAAGACGAGATCATTTAACTATTTTTGTTCCAAAAGGTTTCTCTTCTTCTTGTGAATCCGCTTAGAAATAGACCAATTGTGCTCACAACCAGAAGCACAACAAGTTTGGCTAAGGACTTTAACTACAAACTTTTGCAATTGAGGACATTGGCTACGAAATGACTCCCACCAATGTGCTGTAAAGACAATGACTTTAGTTGGTTCATTGTACAAAAATTTAGATTCTAAGTTTGGTTAAAAAAACAAGTACTTACAGTTTGAATTGTGAACAATTGAACTTAAAAAAAAGCAAATTGGAATTTCTTACCTAGTTGATCCACATCTCTTGGCATCTTTGCCAAAGGTACTTGAGGCCATAGTGAAAACAATGATCTCTCTATGTATTTCCAACTACTCAAACTCATTAGATGATAGGGGTCATGCACTCCAAACACTTATACAACCCGTCTTTGACCTTCCCAGTCTGATCTTCTCCTAGCTGAGCTATATAATGATACTTTGGGTTTAGGAAATAATCGGTTGCATGTATTGAATGATGGAGTTGATTGTTCCATATGTTGTCAATGATCTCTTAAATCGACCCATATTTACCTACTTTATCTTTATTGGTTGCCTGTATCTCCTGCTTTGTTGATCCATAACCTCATAGTTGTAGCCCATGGCCAAATTTTCCCAATCCAACACACATAACACCTTAACAAGAGGCTCACCAATTTTCACAACCTCTGTAGACTTTTTCCAAAAAGATTTGTCAAAAAATTTCTTTGAAAGTTCACAAAAGAGCAGGAGGTAGTGGTTGTGGTGATAGTGGGCTACACCTCATTGTTGTCCCTTAGTGTAATTTTTGCCTTGTTAGCTCCCCTCACAAGACCTACTAGATTTTGAGGCAACAGAAACCAAGGATCTAGGGTTTATAATGGAGTTTCATGGCTGAAATTATGTATAACCAACAAAAGGATGATGCTGTCAGCCTTAAAAGGTGAGGTTTAACATGTAGGAATGCTAGATTTTTCTCTAGTATATTTGTTAATGTATTTCCTACATTAAGAGCAATAAAACATCAAAGCATAAGTCATCTTTTTGGCAATATTTCACATAATACCCTAGCCCTAATCCTAAATATTTAGGAATTTGAAAGAAAAAAGACAAATTTATTAAAGGAGTTTTGATCAACACTACTATGATTAGTGTTTTGTTCTAAATTGGAAAATGGAGTCTTTTAGGGCAAAAATAATGCGAACGACCTTGTTGAAGTAAGGGGGGATGACTAGGGCATCCACTTTTAAACCCTAGCAATTTCCTTGTTTGGGGAGTGTTACCCACCACTTGTGGGTGACCCCATAGGAGACTTTTTCTCCTAGATTTGTCTTCATCCGACAACCAACACCCCGATAACCACTAGTGTAGCTGACATTGTGCTTGTTGACCGCTGCTCCCTGAGCCAGTCATATGTCCCCTCGCCCATCTGTCAAGAGCATATGTTTGAAGATGGGCCATCCAATCCTAAAGGTATATATTTCATTGTGCAATCAAGTGCTTATGCTTGTTTTTCTTGGGTACAACTAGGTATGGGTTATTGGGTAACTTGGAAGTGTTAGCTCTGCTACATAATCCAACATTTGAGGATCAAAAGTAGTCTTGATTGGGTTGTTTGCGCACAGAAGGATGCCCAAAAATGGATGCAAAGTGCCTCAAAAGCCTTCAAAATCCTCTTAAAACCTTCCACCGAATGAAAAAGTTGAAAGAGGAAAGCCCTCAGAGGGGCGGAAATACACTATCGGAAGCCTAAAAATGCTCCAAGACCATAAAAAACTCGAAAAAGCAGGCTTGGAGGTCCGAAATCATATCAGCCGTTGGATCTGGCCGATCAACGGTCCAGATCGCGTCGGCATATCGCAGTCGGAAGAGGCGGGCACTGGCAACGACAAAGGAGACTTCGCCGATATCGCATCGGCGTATCGCAAAGGAGGACTTACAATGGGGGCAAGGCCTTTTCAATGGTTTTGTTTGCGATGCGATAAGCCCGGACCTGACGACGCTATAAGTTATTCTTGATAAAATATCGGGTCCTCGGTGATATCGCTATCGGCGTTTTCAAATGGGCGGGGCCTTTACATATAGCATGCCTCCGATCCGATGGGTCGGATCCGACAACATTATGAGTGGTTCTTTATAAAATTTCAAGTTCGCGCAAGGGCCTTTTTCAATGTATTTCGTGCGTTTTCAATGTATAATGGAAATATAAAGGAAGCATGGGCGAGTGCCGATTGCAATGAAGCCCGGACCCGAAAGGGTTCGAGAACTAAAACATATATATTATCAGTTCTGGCGGAGGCATTTCTTTGTGTTTTTTCAGCGTTTTTATATATTTTCAAGAAACAGAGGATCGACCAGCTTGAGGTATGCATCGCAGCCCAAATGACGGACCCGATAAATGATTAAGCCATGAATGAACCTTTTGAAGTCCAAGTGAAGCATTAATGGGCGGGAATGAGCAGTTTGGCAGCGTTTCACTGTTTATAAGCAAAACAGTCATGATGGAGCCGTTTTAATGTTCAGCGGCTGCAATTAATTCACAGTATGGCCGAGAAGGAAGCAGGACACTGCTGATCAGTTCAGGGCACTCAAATGGTTATGGTTTCATTTGTATTTCACGCCACCTGCTCAAAGGAGGACCGCAGAGCACCAGAGAAGGTCAAGTCCATTTAAACACAGCCAGATTTGTATCAGAGGCTGATTTCTAAATGTAAATGCGGTTGGTGACCATTTATGGGCTCCTCCACGCATGGGTAGCAGAGATATTTTGTAATGTAACACCATATATACCCAGAGCAGAGATGTAATCGAGGGATGAGTGTTAGATGAAGGTGACTCTGTTGTAAGGTTCAACTTCTGGAGACTGTAACTACTTTTTAACCTGCAGCGTCTGGTCTTCATTTCCAGCTAATACAAGCTTCTTTTGCTGTTAATTGCTCACTTTCCACTTCTCTTTCTTGTTCGATGCTGTGCCTGTTTGCATTTGTTCTATTGCTGTGAATGTTTAGCATCAGAGGGGCTGTCATCCCACCTCTGTGTTAGGATTTAGCATGTATCATAGAACATGTGTGCAGGTTTCTGTTGTTTAATGCATAGAGAGCTGTCATCATGTCTGTGCATTAGAAACTAGATTTACAGACCTCTTAACTGGTTGCAGCCGGCCATCACAGGGTCCTGTGCATCTGCTGGTGTGGTCAGTCTTCTCCATTATCACCATATCCTCAAACTGTGAGTAATAGGTGGTTAAAAGCCTTGTAGTCTGGGGGTGTTCACCCATGTCTGGGGTCAATCATAGTAGAAGTGGATATCTGGCTTGAATATGCAGCATTTGTTTCATTCATCCATCATTTATCCACTATATTTGGTTGAATTTGTAATGTTCCCGAGCATCACCGATATGCAACCTAGGTGAGTTTCTTGGGGTGATAACAGGAAGAAGGAAGGGTTTCGACTGTACTCTTGTTCCCTCACCTTAAATGGGGGGTTAATCCACAACCCTAGTCATGTGGGATTTCCCCTACTGGCTTATAGCTTTAGGACGGGCACTACTTGGGAAACCCTGATTTTGGTAGCGCGGTCTTGTTTTCTCGTTCCACATTTTTCACTCCCCTCCACACATTATGTGCCCTATTTCACTATCTTCCCTCTGTGGGTCCACAAGGCTTTGGGACTCCCCCCTCCCCTTGCCCACATATCTGGATTGAGGCTGGGACAATGCCTCGGAGGTTGATGTTGCTAAAAAAAAGGATAAAAGCATATCATGGCCACGTACAAAAGGAAATAATACCACAAAATGCAAAATATGGTTGAGACAATAAAATTTAATAGGTGGGCAAAATCCAAACATGAGCTCTACCCCTTATCATCATGGCCATCACCCTAGTCCCTAGGGCCCCTAGGAGTTCCCCCTACATCGTTAAGGAACCCATACATGTCCCAACCCTTGGTGGGCGATGAACAACCCCACCTTAATGGGGTAATTACTACTATATCATACACAACATGCTCTCATCCCCTGGAGCCCCGAGCAATGCAATAAAATAAAATAAAAACCAATAAAAGGAAAAAGTGAATAAGGGTGGAAAAACAAAGGCTGGGGTAACTCATGCAGCACGATTGCTCCTTCCTACAACCATGCACCCAAATATGTGGGCATCCCTCATCCTTACCAACTTTGAGACCATGGCATTTGGCCTTGAGACCCTTGCGTCCCAATCCACCTCATCATTATCTACATGACACGTACCCCTTGAAGGATGTACCTTGGACATGTCCTGCCCTTTAGGGGTTGGGAACACCTAATAGGGTTGTTTATTAACCACTCCTATGTAGGGAGGTAACTCCATTACATGCTCAAAGCCCCAAATTTGGAAGGGAAACCCAATATAAAGTCTCATTTGTGCCCTTGACTAACAAGCTTAATTCACTTAGATACACTAATGAATTATTGTACTTGAAGGTGAGTAGACACATTATATCTTATGCGTCATTGGCAGGTGGTTTCATCATGGGCTAGGCAACTTAATTGGGGCCTTGTTACCCACCTCCTATGGGTGACCCCTATAGGAGAAAATTTCTCCTACATTTGTCTTCAATCGGCAGCCAACAACCCTTTGCAACCACCTGATAGCTATGATGTGCTACCATTCTCCACCACCCGAGCCAACTGTTGTGTACCCTCGCTCATTTGTCATGATCGTGTGTTTGAAGGTGGGCCATCCAACCCCGAAGGTATGATTTTTCATCATGTAATTGGGTGTTTATGCTTGCTTTTCTTGGGCACACTTGGGCATGGACTATTGGGTAAATTGGAAGAATGAAGGGCTTCAACTGTACTCTTGTTCCGTTACCTCAACTGGGGGGTTAATTCTGTATCTTAGTCCTATGGGATCTCCTTTATTGGCTATTTTCTCTAGGAGTGGCTCTATGTGGGAAACCTAGATTTTGGTTGCGGTCCCGCTTCTTGACACCATATATATCACTCCCCTCCACTCAATACAATCCTTTTTCACATATTCCCCATCTGGGTCCACATTTGTCCATTGGGTTAACAAGGTGTTAGCCTCCCCTTCCCCTTTGCCCACACCTTGGGTCAGGCCAGGAACGACGCCTCAGAGGTTAATGCAGCTAAAAAAATAAAAATAAAAGCATAATATTGCGACATATTTAATGGAAATGTACCACAAAACGCAAAAGATGGTCGGGACAATAAAATTTAGCACGTGGGTCAAAGCCAAACACAAGCTCTACCCGCTATCAATATGGCCATCACCCTGGTTCCTAGGGCCCCTATGAGTGCCCCTTGCATCATTAAGGAACCCATGAATGTCCCAACCCCGAGTGGGTGATAAACTGCCCCCCCATAAGGGGGTAATCACTGCTATATATTACACATCATGCTCTCATCCCTTTGAGCTTCGAGCAGTAAAATGACACCTGCCACTTGATGCGTATATCTTGGACTTGTCATTCCCTTAGAGGTTGGAACCACCTATTAGGGTCCTTCATCAACCTCTCTAGCCGAGGGAGGTAACACTACTACATGTCTAAAGCCCCAAATTTGGAAGAGAAACCCACTATCAAGTGAACATTTCTGCCCTTGATTAGCAAACTTATTTACTCAATTACACTAATGAATCTTGTATTAGAAGGTGAGGAGACACATTGGATCTTATACAGGATTGCAGGTGGGATTTCATCTTGGACTTGGCCTCCCTATACAGGATCTAGGCCTTCTAGAGGATCACAATGGTATTTGTAGGGTGAGCATTGAGAGCCATGGGCCTCCAACCATGCAGAGCATTGATTGCCACACCATGGGCTACTTCAGCACCACCACTTGCTTGCTCGTGCCCCAGTTATTCAGAGATGATGATACACTTGGACCACGTTTCCTAGCCGGCTACACATTGCACCTGACACTTGGCAGTTGATCCAGGGCCCAAAGGAGGTTATGTCTTTCCTAGGGAGACATGGGAGGGCATGTGTCATCTTCTAGCCCTCATTGATGGAGCATCAACTTGATTATGAGCCACTTAGAGACCCATGAGACCCATTTGGAGCCCATAAAGCCCAAATAGGGGTTTGGAGGTGTTTTGCAGCATATGGAGGGAACCCCCCTCTTCATCGTCGTTTTTGAGGTCCTCATTCTCATCCTTAGCACATGAGGCCTCAATGCTGCTCTTCTAGGCCTCCACATCAACCTTGTGTGGGCTTAAGAGGGCTAATTCGATTTATTTCTTGAGCTATCACGGTTGGCTTGTAACCATGGGTGGGTTACTTGACATTTTAGGCATGGGAGGGGCTTTATCTTTTATAATTTGAACTCTTAACTCTTGTATAAATAGGAGAGAGCTGGTCTTTCCCTATCATCACACTTTGGATTTTCGATATCTCTTCTTGATGGACGTGCAATTTGAGGATGAATTTGGACGAGTTGGATGAATTTTGATGTTTGGTTAATTTTGCTATCTCTCTTGGAGCTTCTTTTTGGCATGTTGATGGATGGATATGTTCTTCATTGTCTTGTAAATGCTATTTAATGCTGTATTTTTTATTTTGATTAATGTCTATTGCATGGAATATTGTATCATGGTTATAAATGTGCACTAATTGATGAAATATTGCATAGAAATTGTGACTATTGGGAAATTTTGCATGTATTACTCATCGACAATGAATGAACGAATGTTCCTTGAAACTCCATAAACTATTGCCATTGAAGTGTAAATATCTAGAAGTTGTTGTTGCTGCCATTAAGTGTAGCGAAATTTCTTCTAGGTCTCTTTGAAGAGCGAGTTGCCATATTAAGGTTATCTTTCACTTCAATTCTCCCAATTTCACCTTCTTTTCACCTCTTTTCCTCGTCCCTTTAAGGATAAGAAGGCCTCCCTAGGGCTCGGTGCGAAATCCATTAGAGGAAGGCGTTTTGAATTTCGCTTGGACAAAACTCTTCCTTCATGTCTCCTCTAGTGATCCTCAAGTTTTGGTGGATTTCCCACGGTGGAATCTCCGGAAATTTGATGTCCTAAGTATCACTCCAAGAGGGAACCTTAGAAGCTAATCCTTTAACTTGGGGATTTTTTTTAAGGCATTTGGTTTAGTATTCATTGGAGTAAATCATTAATTGTCTTTTCTCCTATCTACCTTGATGTTGGATGAGCTCATATCTTGCTAAATATCTCAACCCTAGGTCTTGTGTAGCCTTCTGTTCAAGGGTTTTTTCGTGGAAAGTCTTACTAGCTTTTGCCAAAGCTTGCACATTTATTTAACCTTTCCGCTGAATGAATTACTTTCCCTCACTTAAAACTACGATAGTTACATATCTATCACAAGTGAGTCATGCTGGGACTCCTCCCGTCAGTGAAAATCCGAGAAGAGTAGGGGACTTGGGCTATGGTGACAGTGGGCCTTTAGCCCAAGTGTTTTTGTGCCCTCTAGCTTTTTCCTCTTTACAAGGCTTTCTAGTTTGTGCAACAATATTTTTGGTGCCGTTGCCTGGGAGGAAGCAAGTCTGCCTCCTTGGTATAATATTTGAAGAGGTCATCCTTTTAACAACCATATACACCCTCTTCTGGTGACTCCATTTGAAGAACAAAGCCCTAGTTCTTCATTGAACTTCAAAATCAATGCTTGTAAGGTGAAGCAAGCATCTACCAAGGCATCATTAAATTCACCTTGGCGACTCCTGCATAATTGATATGTATAAATTCACAGGATGTCTTGCATTCATGGAGATTCCCCACCAGGATAAAAGGGCTCTATGAAGAATGCCATGGGTAAAGAGATCAAGATGGTACTGATTATCACAAGTCTCTTTTATTCAAACCATTGAACTTTGATGCATACCTCGATCCCATCTACTAATTACTTGACAAGCACCTAGAGTGGTTGTGTAAGTTTGATGGAAGTAATGTTACTAGTGCCCTAGACCATGTGCATGGTTTTACATGCGAAATTACTTTAATGTTCTACAATGAGCTTCTTGTATACAAGGAAGACATAGTGTTGGAATTACTGAGAGGGGGGTGAATCCGTATTTCACTTACAATTAGTTATTTTTTTTTCATAGAGCATTAATTATCATTAGCATCAGATAAATATAAATATTCATCAACAATAAACAACACGATTCAACAATGCACAATAATCAAAACAATAAATATAGATATTTTCTATGTTGCATGAGTTTCTGGAATGTCGGAACGTTGGGAACTTGGGTATGGGTGTTGGGAACGGCTAGAGGTTTCCCCAAAATTTACAGGAAATGGCTAATCGGGAGCGGTAATATTATATAATAAAGAAATTAAAAATATTTTTTTAATTATATAATTTATATAATAATCAAAATATTCAAATATTAAAATCATTTTAAATATATAGATAATAAATATATCATCTCTCTTATATATAAATATATTATTTGGGTGCCTCTCTCCTTGAGTCTCTCCCTTTTATATATATAAAATATTAAAATATCAAGTTCATTATGACACATGACGAGTCTTTGAAACAATCTGGCTTAAAAATACAAAAGAAGAGTTTTATATATGTTTCTCTAGTTATTCTTAAGAGAAAAAGTAAAGCAACTCTAATGTTTAAGCATTGACTGCCACATATAATTTGCACACACAATCTTATACATAAACAACAAAAGAAATACTCATCAGCATGACATCCCAGATATCGCCCTTACATCGAGGTGCCACACGCTTCTTTAAACCATCGAGAAATTGCTCCAGTTTCTCAATTAAGGATATCGGTGTTAAGGATGTCTTTGGCCTTTCTTCCTGTGAAGATTTCAACTTAGGCTCATGTTTTGTGGGCAGTTCAGTGTATTTCTCTACAGACTTTGTATTCCCCAACCCCAGGGAACGCCGAAACTCCAAAAAAAATAGTCTTCAAAGCTCCCGGAACTTTCCCAAGTTCCTATTGCAGCTCCCACTGAAAAGGGAACGTTCCCATACGGTTCCAAAGATCCCGGGAGTGCGGGAACCATTGGAACGGGTTTCCCAACTCTTGGGAGCGGTTCCCGTGTAACATAGGATATTTTTAGGTGGAAAACCCCCTCCGGGTAAAAAAAAACCCCAAATGCTTTTTAGTATTTGTCTTCAAAAATAATTACATCAAGTTTTCAACTCCAAATGAAAGAGACTCTAGAGCCCTGATTTATAGGCTCCAACCTGTAGGACGCTCCTACGTCCTGTTTACCAGCTGCAACCAGAAGGATGCTCCAATGTCTTGATATCAGGCTCCAACCTAACGAGTGGTCCAACATCTTATTTACCAACTGCAACTGGGAAGACGCTCTAATGCCCTAGATCTCAGGCTCCAACCTGACTGATGCTCCAACACCCTGTGCACCAACTACAACTGAACGGACGCTCCAATACCTTGTGCAGGCTAAAACCTGCCCTAGCACCACACTGTCTCCTTGAAGTGTTCTCAGGTACCAACCTGAAGGTGGCTCCAATCACTTGCCTCACACCACCCTGCCACCCTGATCAGCCGACAGACCAAGTTTCACAATTTTCAGACTGGATCCACATTAATATAAAGAAATTGTAATGAAAGTTCTGCTACTCTGCTCGGTATGTATATCACAGTCAAGTCCTGGGCAACCTCACTGCTCAACTTTGCTTAATATGGTCATTGCACAATCGTATCTCAAACCCAATCTTGCCTCTGCTCAATCACAGAGCCAAATTAAAACACTGCTATCTCTGACCATTCCGCAGTCTATCACTGTTCACTGCTACAACTGAAGATCATCATCAAGGTCACTAGCTGCCAATTATCACTATCCACTGTCATATAGGTACTATGCTATGTCAGTCAAGTACTTATCATATCATCCATACAATGTTATCAAGAAACTGTCATGTACATCTTGGGCACACTGTCATAATGGTTCTATCAACAAGATTTCTTTTATTCCTTCAATAAGGTCACTGCCCAAGTCAGTTTACTTCAGACACCCTTAATGATATCACATGCATATATCACAATCACATTGCCATATATATAATGAATCACTGTACGACTGAAACAGGATAGTCACATGGATGTCCTCACTATAGAAGTTGACATGTCTAGTAGGTCACTGCTGTCAATTGCAAGGTTCCTTGGATCAAATCTTAACCTTCATTAGATGGGTCACTACTACATGTCATATACTATTAGTAGTACACTATCTCGTTGTAACACTGTCTTACTATAATATCACTGCTGCAGTCAACTAAATTTAGGTCATCATCATATTCAACAGGATCACTGGACTGCTTATTTTGCACATGTCGGCTTATCGTTATGTGTGTGTGTGGGTGTCTATATATATATATAAGTGTTCAAAACAATGGTTCTATATAATAATAGTCAGAACGATCAAATTCTCGTACTGGAGTAGCTTTATTATATGTATACTGTTATTACTGTTATACTGTCAAGTCAAACTGCCATACCTTTTAGCTAAATCACAAAATGTTAGAAATCAATCATTGGCTTTGTGCATTTGATCCTCAATGAAGGCCACATGAGGCATGAAGATTCTTCACTGGTTCTGAAAAGGATAATCAATCCTTTGATGTCACAAAGATAGACTTTAGTACAGCAATTTCAAATTAGGCCCGATAAGCAGACCTTAAAATTTGATGCCCTATACCATAGTGTAGTCTTCAAAAATTATTCACTGTTTTCTCTTCAAGTCACTGTAAATTCACGCTGATTTGAGACAACTTTATTCACAGGTGATGATAGTTGAAACTTGACTTCACTGGTTTATACTGAAACCTTCTTCCAAAACTTTGAGCTAAACAAGTTCAGACTTCGGTTCTGCCTTTTAAGGTTGATGCTGAGGTCACTCTTCTGAGGAAACCCTAGGTAATTCAGACCGCAGTTTGTATTAAGTGGATGCTCAGGTAATCTGCCTAAAAGGAGAGCTCCTTTGCTGGGTGAGAAACCTTAATGATAGTCTAGATCTTGTAGCTAATTCACTGATCCATACAACTGAGATTCTTTTTGCAATTTCAGGACTCCTCAATACAGAGATGTGTAACATATTCTAGGAGAATTTAGGAAGGTGACCTGAACTATTTATAATCCTGTAATGTGAGATAATTGAAAGAGACGGAGCCTAAAATAAATAGGAGATAATTCATCTCGCTGGTCTGTAAAGATTCAAGAACATCCGAGTCCTACAAGAGATAATTAAAACCAAAAACCAGAACTAAGATTAACCATAACCCAACGAATCCCCAAGTCAATAGGACTACCATAGTTTTAAAACTCTGACTCTGACTTCGAGCCGGCTGAGGGTCGACTCTAACTCCGACTTTGACTCGGTATCGACTTGGCCTAGTTGATTTCGATGACTCGGCCTTTGTAAAAAATACATTAAATATTAATCTTTTTATGGAAAAACATTATTTTAAAGATTTTCATTCATGTTTCCAAACTCAAAGCATTAGAATATAAAGAGAAGACAACATACGATCAAAGTATGCTCATGAATATATCTATTATATCAAAACGACACCCAGTGCACTGTCCAATATATGTAATATATGGAGATCAAAACAAAAACACAACCAAGGAGGCTCTAAATGGCCTCTACACAACAAAACATCACTAGTCACTAGTCACTACTGCTAGAGAAGCCAACATCATCTGGCTTAGACTCTGAATCAGAGTCATACAGGAAACCCAAGGCTCCTCCTCCTCATCAAGATATCCAACTACAACTGTAGAAGTAGTAGCACTAGCAGGCGCAACAACTGCATGTTGAGATAGACGAACTATGCGCTTGCGTCGTGGTTGAGTAGAGGAAGTGCCTGCAACTAGAGGGCTTGGGGCTGGGCTTGGTACTAGTGGATTTGCATTTAACTGAACATTATGTTCAAGTTATGCCTCCATCTCTAAATCCAAATCAAGACCAATATCCTCATTAGGGTCAAACTCTGCTGGTTGACTCTGCACTACCCAATCTGATATTGGATCAATATCTTCCAACATAATGGGATTTGTATGAGGTCTTTTGTTTAACAATTGGTTGTGTCTTAGCCGGAGGTTGTATTGGACGTAGACTAGATCATATAACTGTTTTTGTTCCAAACGGTTTCTCTTCTTCGTGTGAATCCTCTCAAAGACAAACCAATTTCGCTCACACCCAAAAGCACTACAAGTTTGACTCAAATACAGATTGCAAACTTTGCAATTGAGGACAATGGCTACCAAATGCCTCCCACCATTGTGCTACAAAAAACATAGTTGTGTAATGAGTTAGCTCAACAAATTATATCCAACTTTCAAATTATAAACAATTTAACAAAATAAGCATTTGAAAATTGAACTTGTTTACCTGGCTCATCTGCTTCCCTTGCAATCCTTGCTAGGTTCTTGCCAAAGGTACCCGTGGCTCTACTGAAATAAGTGATCTATCGATGTATCTCTAGCTGGCCACTCTCCTTAGGGACCATGCTCTCAAGGGACTCAATCAATCCATCTCTAACCTCCCCAGTCAAAGCTTTTGCCTCCAGAGCTTTAGAATGATACCTTGGGTTCAGAGAAAACCCAGCTGCATGTATAGGGCGATGGAGTTGATTGTTCCATCTTTGATCAGTGATTTCCCAAATGGGCCCATACTTGGCCACTCTATCCTTGTATGCTACCTTTATTTGCTCCTTGCTTGATCCATAGCCTCCTAAATGAAGCCCATAAGCAATCTTTCCCCATCCACCAACCACAACACCTTAACTAGTGGCTCAACAACCTTCACAATTTTTGCTGCCTTTTTCCAAAATATTTCTTCATTAACTTTATTTTTCACATCTTTGCCATACTGTTTGCGAGCCCATTGACATTCATTCCATTTATCACTGGAAAACATCCTCTGCAAGTTTCTATGTTGGGAAAGCATAGATTGCAATGTCAAAAAATGAGTTGCAAATCTAGTGATGACAGGCCTAACAAGATCCTTGCCCCCTGTGTTTTTCCTCATCAGGTTCAAAATCCATGAGTGATTGTAGATATATTTTGTTATGCTTTTGGCATGCTCTACAGTGTTCTTGACCCAATCTATTTTACCAATATCTTCAAGCATGAGGTCTATGCAATGTGCAACTCATGGGGTCTAAAAGATGGTTTTGTGTTTTTCCTCTAACATTTGACCAGCAAGAACATAGTTAGAGACATTATCTGTGATGATCTGAACAACATTAGCCACCCCCACCTCTTCAACAACTTCATCCAAAAGCTGAAACAACAAGTGTTGGAATTTCTAAGTTTAACCCGTTAGAAATTCTTCCTGTACTATCTAATTTATTTCTTCCTACTTGTTCAATTACTTAACAAGTTATTTACTATGTAAATAGTGAAAATAAATACAAGTACAATATCAACACATACAAATCATCAAATGAAAGTAAACAAGCACACAAGTGACACTGTTGTTTTTGGACTAATGACCCTGGGAAAACCCAATGTGGGAAAACCGGTGCATCTATTCAAAGGGTTTTATTATTAGGCAGTTTCAGATTGGGTGCTAGAAATGGCTCACCCAACAGAGAATGCCCTCGATAGTAGTACCTCTCAGTTGGAGATAGATATTCCGGCTAAAACATCGGATGAACGATCCCACAACAACAATGCAGCTTCTGCTGCTCTGTATCACTCTGATAGGGACTGCGTCACCCTATCTGGCTCTACAGCTGCCAGTCTGTCCCACTAAAAATCTCCCAGCGCTGCCTCTAGGCCCTGCGTCAGCCTCTCTGGCCCAGTGGCAGCCTCTCTGGCCCAGCGTCAGCCTCTATGGGCTCTGCGTTAGCCTCTATGGGCTCTGTGTCAGCCTCTGGAGGCTCTGTGTCTCACACGCTAGCCCTCTCTAGCTCTGTGCGGCTCTTGGCTGCCTTTGCGTGGCCTTTGGATGCCTCTGCGTGGCCTCTAGTTGGCTCTGCGTCAACCTCTCCCGGCTTCTGCGCTGATCCTCCTGGTACTAACTCTGCCTCTCTGCTATGTATTCACTGCCCCTCAGCGGCAACTTAGTTCACTCACTCGATTTCCTCAGCACACCTTGCCCCAGAAAATCGAATTCTTGATCTCTCTTGGTGTGTCCTCCAACTGACCCTCAAGCCTCCTCTTATATTTTTCTTGTTGGTCCATCAACGATCGAGATTAAATCTCTAATCAACGGCTAAGATTAGATTTGGCTTGATCCATGACTTTTGGACCCTTCTAACCCAGTTTTATATTAATACCCATTAATATTTTATTTTTCCTAAGTTTAGACTTAGGAACTCCATTAAAAATATTCATTATTTTAATATCTCCCAAACCGGTTAGATTCTGCCCAAACTATTTCCGGGTCTTGGAGATCTCATGTGTTTTAGCCTCTCCACCAATTTTCATGGCTAGAGCACATTTGATGCTACCCCAAATCAACACTCCCTCTTAGCGAGGACTGTGCTCTAGTAATACTCCTCACTGAGTATCACCCTGATCATTCAACATCGGTCCTTGTGCTGATGCTAGGCCTCCTCGCCCAACATCCTCTGCACTGCTGCATCCTGTACTGCTGCCCATGGCCCTGCCATTGCCACTGCTTTATCTGTATGGCAGCTCCCTCTACATCCGTGCTGCTGCCCATGGCCCTGCCACTGCCACTGTTGCATCTGCATTGCATCCTCTCTCATCATGTTGCATCGTGTTGCCCATAACACTGCCACTGCTTACTGCTGCACTGCAACTTAGTTACTGAGAAGTAAGTCACTGCTCCTCCCAATTCTGACATCTCTGTCAAGCTAGAAACACTCCGGATGCTGAAGCTCCCTTTGTCGCTGACAAGTGCTCCCTCTACTGACCTCTGCGCTGCTGCAACAACTCCATGCATCTTGCACTGTTGCCTCATGATGCCCCTCATCGTCTGTAGTCTGTTTGACTACAGCTCGATGTCTCCCCACTTCCTCTCAAGTGGCGCATGAACACTCATGGCACAGTCATCATCTGTCTCCACTTCTTTTTCCGCCCTTGCTGGCGGTGCCTTGGTCTCAGAAGCCTCTCCGTTGCTCTTCTTCCTTGGACACTGGTTCGTATAGTGACCCAGTTACCCACAGTGGAAGCACTTGATTTTGGAGAGGTCCTTCTTCTGTTTCTCCTGCTTTCCCGTAGATGCTAGAGCAGCATCCTCCTCTTCCTCCTTCTTGATTCTGACCCCCTTACCGCTACTCTCTGCCTTGGTCAGCCGTCTGATCTCTTCTTGACAAAGAGTCGCCCACAGTGCCTCCCAATCCGGAAGGATCGACCTGCCCAATAAGCTCTGGACAAATACCTCCCAGTCTTCTGAGACTGCGTTCAATGCGGTCCTCACCAACATCTCCTCATTCGGCGTGGCCCCTATGGAAGTCAGCTGGTCCTCGATCTCTGTTAATCCCCCGAGGAAGATATCTATTTGCTCTCCCCTTTGCATCTGGTATGATTGCAACTGATTTTCTAGAAGCATCTTCCTCTGCCCGGAAGTATGCTGATACAACTTCTTCAAGGCATCCCACATCTCATTTGCCGTACCCTTCTTGGCAATATGTGGTGCCACATGATCCTTGACCCCATCAAGGATGATGCACTTAGCCCTGGCCATTGCTTCTTCGTACTCCTCATTTTCAACCGGGTCAACTGGGATCACTATCGTTTCAAGGCGAAGTGCCTGATGCAATGCCTGTCTAAAATGGACAAGATCCTAGCCTTCTAGACTACGAAGTTGGAAGCTCCGTCCAGTGTATCCTGATCTCTCAGCCCATTCATTGCCATTTCGCTGCTCCTCTTTCGAGTCTCTCAACTTCCCGTTTGGAAGTTCTCGGTTTGACTCCCTCTGAGCCTCGATTTCCCTCCTGGAAACCCCTTTGCCAATGTCGAGATACCCCACTCCGATCGTTTGTGCAACTGCACCACTGATCCGGATTTCTTAGCTAGAAATCCTCGACAGCAACTCCCTACTCTTTGGTCTTGCCCTGTTAGGTGTTGTTTTGACCACAGTATCCCACTAGCTTTGCTTCGTAACTTACCCACAACCTCCTATGCCTCAACAATCTAAAGGTCTGAACCACTAAGATCTGCGCAATCCTGGCACCGGCAAAATCTGCACGTCCTGGCCACAACGTCGATCCTTCCTGACTGAGAAAGATGACCGGGCACTGCGTAGGTCAAGTCTGCTCCTCTCTCCCTCTGCGTTGATCCTCCTCCTGTCTTGAACTGATGACACAAGCCCTCTGTGTCACCCCTTCCTTGTTGCTTTCTGCTAAGAACAACTTTTGTCACTCGGGACAATTCTTTTTGCTGCTACCGCTCTGCTCGGCTGATGCCTTAAGTTATCCTGTGATTTGCAACCACGCTCTGATACCATGTTGGAATTTCTAAGTTCAACCCATTAGAAATTCTTCCTATACTATCTGATTTATTTCTTCCTACTTGTTCAATTACTTAACAAGTTATTTACCATGTAAATACTGAAAATAAATACAAGTACAATATCAACACATACAGATCATCAACTGAAAGTAAACAAGCACACAAGTGACACCATTGTTTTTGGATTAATGTCCCCAGAAAAACACAATGCGGGAAAACCGTGCAGCTATTCAGAGGGTTTTATTATTATGCAGTTTCAAAATACAACCTGGGTGCTAGAAATGGCTCACCCAACAGAGAATGCCCTCAGCAGTAGTACCTCTCAGTCAGAGACAGATATTCCGGCTAAAACACCGGATGAATGATCCCACAGCAACAATGTAGCTTCTGCTGCTTTGCGTCACTCTAATAGGGACTGCGTCACCCTATCCAGCTCTCCAACTCCCAGTCCGTCCCACAAAAAATCTCCCAACACTGCCTCTAGGCTCTGCGTCAGCTTCTCTGGCCCAGTGTCAGCCTTTCTGGCCCAGCTTCAGCCTCTCTGGGTTCCGCGTCAGCCTCTGGAACCTCTACGTCTCACACGCTGGCCCTCTTTGGCTCTGCGTAGCTCCTGGCTGCCTCTGCGTCTGCGTAGCTCCTGGCTTTGCGTCACTCTAATAGGGACTGCGTCACCCTATCCATCTCTCCAACTCCCAGTCCGTCCCACAAAAAATCTCCCAGCACTGCCTCTAGGCTCTGCGTCAGCTTCTCTGGCCCAGTGTCAGCCTTTCTGGCCCAGCTTCAGCCTCTCTGGGTTCCGCGTCAGCCTCTGGAGCCTCTACGTCTCACACGCTGGCCCTCTTTGGCTCTGCGTAGCTCCTGGCTGCCTCTGCGGGGCCTCTAGCTGGCTCTGCGTCAACCTCTCCCAGCTTCTGTGCTGATCCTCCTGGTACTAACTCTGCCTCTCTGCTATGTATTCATTGCCCCTCAGCTGCAACTCAGATCATTCACTCGATTTCCTCGGCAAACCCTACCCCAGAAAATCGAATTCTTGATCTCTCTTGGTGTGTCCTCCAACTGACCCTCAATCCTCCTCTTATACTTTTCTTGTTGGTCCATCAACGGCCGAGATTAAATCTCTAATCAATGGCTAAGATTAGATTTGGCTTGATCCATGACTTTTGGACCCTTCTAACCTAGTTTTATATTAATACCCATTACTATTTTATTTTTCCTAAGTTTAGATTTAGCAACTCCATTAAAAATATTAATTATTTTAATATCTCCCAAACCAGTTAGATTCTGCCCAAACCATTTTGGGTCTTGGAGATCTCATGTGCTCTAGTCTCTCCACCAATTTTCGTGGCTAGAGCACATCCGATGCTACCCCAAATCAACAACAAGTGTGCATCTTTCACCTTATCAGATGCATCAACTGATTTTAGAAACATGATTCCTCGTGGGCAAAATATAAGAAAATTTATGATGGTACAGTTCCTTTGATTAATCCATCCATCTGACATGATGGTACATCCTGTTTTCGCCCATGAGCTTTGGAAAATTTTCAAACATTCATCAATGGACATAACCTCCTTTTGCAAAAGAGATCCCCTTAACTCATGCATAGTAGGGCCTTTGAAACCCTTTCCAACAAAAAATATGGCATCAAACATAGGTTCGTAATATGGTGAACGAGAAGCATTGAAGGCGATATCAACATCATACCACCATCTAGCTATGTAATTGCAAGCATTTTTTCTCAATTCTTTCTTCCAATGGTCATCTAAAGTAGGTTGCATTTGTCCTCTATTAGCTGGAGGACCATGTGCACTATTAGAGGGAGAGGAGGGTGTGACTGTGAAATAACTTTTGATGTCACCCTTCTTTTTAATTTTACCCTTGCCCTTTTCTTGAATAGACTCCAAAGAGGGAGGAACATAGCGAAATGGGTTGGATGCAAGGGATAGATGAAGAACCCTCATAATCAAAATTGGGGTTGGCAGCCATCATGTGTTTTATACTCCACTTCCTCCCTATTTCAGCCTCTATTTCTTTTGCCTAGCTTTTTCTTCCTCAAGCTTCTCAATTTTTTCTAGCAACTCCCTAATATCCTCAATTTGTTCTGCTGGTGCTGCACATGGAACAATTTGGCCTCTAATACTAGCGAAGTGTTGTTTCAGCCTATGAATGTCCCCTCTACCTCCCTTAATTTTTTTATGACAAAATTTGCAATGCATTTCATTATCAATCATCTCAGCATATGCCCAAGAAACATCTTTCATTCTAGGAGCCATTTTCTGATATTTGGACTTGGAAATGAAAGGACAAAAATCTGAAAATGAAAAGAAAAAAAATAACTCTTCAATGTTCATTTCTTTTAGAAAAATTACTCTTTTCAATTTCCAGAGTTGCAAAAAACAAAAAGCAAGGGCAAATTTGAGAAGTGAAAAAAAAACGTCTAGGCTCTAGCCTCCTCAATGCTACTCCAAAAACCAACTCCTCAATGCTGCTCCAATGATTGCCCAAGAAGCTCCTCACTGCTGCTCCAATGATTGCCCAAGAGGCTCCTCACTGCTGCTCCAAAAACCAACTCCAACTCTTCACAAACTCCTCACAAATGCTCACACAAATGCAATGAGATAGCTGTGAGGAAATGTGAGGGGGTTGGGTAACTTTTATAGGCTTGGGAGAGGGTATACGAAGTGACAAAAACCTAAACAAAAAAAATCGCTTTTGAAGTCCGTCTTGCCCTCCCTTTTTCGCCGTGGACCGGCTCAGCTTGGTTAAGATGGGCTCAACCGAGCTGGCCGGTCCGTTACCGAATTTTGGCCGAGTTGATGTCTGACTCGGTCAGTTCGGTAACAGACAGACCTTCAAACCGGTTTTTGTACCAAGCCAACCCGGGCAGGTGTCCGGCTTAGTCGACTAGGCCGAGTCCGATTCAGACCGACCTGGTTTTAAAACACTGAGGACTACCCAAACCCTTTTCGTTTGATGTGACAACTCTCCACAAGGGGGATGCATTTTTTTCCCAAAGCTCAATTAGCTTCAAAGATCATCATTTTTCAATACCATCAAAATAGATCTAAGGTCTCTTTTATCGGTTGTGGAGGGCTTCTAAGGAAGCAACAAATTCCTTTTTTTTGGAGAGCTTCTTAAGACATTTGAAATCCTAAAGTGGTGGATCTTTAATTTGAATTTCCTATTTAGAGGGATATTAGGATTTAAATTTAAATGTGTTGCAATGTGTAACTAGGTTCGGTCTTCATAATGTCTATTGTAATCATGATTTTATGTATTTGATGAAAAGAGAAAAATAAATTTATTATTTTCATTCTTGATGCATGGGTTTCTTGCTCTTGAATATCTATAGAAGGTTTTTCATTTTCTAAAATCCTACTAGATCTAATTTGAATATCATTAAGATCTAGAGGAACAATCATGTAAGTAGGAAATTGTTGTCCTTCTACCATATAACAATTCCGAGGGCTTTTATTATTGGGGTTTGGTAATGGTTGGGCTGGTAGTTGATTTGGCTTTTGTTGAAATGGAAGTAAAAGTTGAGGATTTTGACTCTGTTGTGGAGGTTGTTGTGAAAATGGCAATGAAAGGTGAGGGCTTTGATTTGGAAGTTGTGGTTGTTGATTTTGCTATTGATTTTGTGGGGGAGGATAACTCCGATAAGATGGAGGATATTGATAATATTGAGCAAATCTCCCATAATTTTGTACCCTTTGTGCCCATGGTTGAGATTGATACTGATTTTGAGGTTGAGGCCAAGGTTGTTTCCAAGAATTCCAGTTTGGTGGGGCTGAAAATTCATTGGATTGTTAAATCCTTGATTTTGTGGCCCTTGCCAAGGTCTTCTTGCAACAAAACAAAGAGTTTCTACAAAATTTGGGACTACTTCCTCTTGAAAGACAACCTTAAGACCTGGGATTGAAGGACAATCCTTGGTCTCATGACTTTTTGAACAAATCATACAAGTTTCTACAATTTTTGCATCTAAGGGGCATTCCCTTAGAGCATGTTTCTTTCTGCATTTTGGACAAAAGATGGCTAAAGCATCAGCTTCTGTTTTCTGCTTGTTTTGGATTTTGAGGGTGTCTAGCTACTCACTAAGGCTCCCTAAAATATCAGTTTTGAACTCATCAAGCATATTGCCAATTTTTGCCCTACTTACAGTTCTAGTTGCAGATTTGTTTGCTCTAATAAGAGAAGGATCTCTTGGTCCTTTCCCAGTTTTAGATTTCCCTCTTGAGAGATGGACACATAGTTCTGCTATGTCACTCAATGGAAGTTGAGAGATGTCTCCCTTCCCCATCATGTTTAGGATATCTATCCATTCATCTCTAATGGCCTTCAACAAAAGAGCTTTCAAGGTCTCTTCATCTAAATTGTTCATTTTTTCTCTTTTCAAATTGTAGTTAAACCTCTCAAGCAAATCCTCTAAGTTTTCATCTTCCTTTTGCATCATTTTGAATACCTCATCCTTATGATTGGTAGGCATACAGTAATCCAAGTATCTATCCAAAAATGCCTGCCTCATATCATTCCAAGTCCTAATGGATTGAGTGACTAATCCCATAAACCATTTCAGAGCAGCCCCTTTCAGTGTTGAAGGGAACAATTTGAGTTTTTGAGAGTCTTCTAGATAGTCATAAGTTCGGCATAAGACTTCAAACTCAAACAAAAATGTTTCAGGATCCTCACTTCTCAACCCATAAAAGTTTGGGAGGATAGATGGTGAAATGTTTTTCATTGTTGTATGTGTTTCCTCATCTACTATAGGGAATCCAAATGAGTTATCTCCTTCCCTATTTCCTCTACCTCCTCCATTGTTACCTCTACCTCCTCCATTGTTTCCTCTACCTCTACCTCTACCCCCTCCTCCAAATAGTGAAAATTCTCCATCTTGCTCTTCTTCTGCCATGATAGTTTCCTCAGAATCTTCTGGTTCTTCTATCAATGGCTGATGAGAGAGAGTTTCTATTTCTTCTTCTTCTCTAGGTATTCCTACTTCTTCAACTACAATAGGCTCCCCTATAGAGGTGAAAAAGGGTTCCTCTCCTAGATTTGGTTTAGTAGATGAAGTGGGAGAATCTTCTAATTGAGTTGCTGCCCCTTGAATTCCAGGAATCCTAAGGCTGGGAGTATGAGTCTGGGATGGAGGTGTGTCCTTTCTAATCCTTGGTGGAGTAGTTGGAGTTGTGAAAATCGAACTTCTGCCCCTAGCTATAAATCTACCCCTAGAATCTCTTTCTCTATGCATGTCATTTTTTGTTTTGTTGTTTTTGATTTTTTTTTAGTTGGAATAACAATTCTTTTTTTGATCCTCCAGATCACACAAAGTGCAAGAGGAGAGCATACTCGAGAAATTATTAATTTATTTTTTTATGAATGTAAGAGATAGGCTACCTAGTTACACTTCCTCGGCAACGATGCCAAAATGTTTAGTCAATTTAGTGTCTTAAATTGCTACATAAATTATCAATCCGGGTGTCGTAAATTAATGAAGTGTAGTGCACTATATGTAATAGATAACCCTTTCTTATCTCACTATTTTCAAGTTTATGTTGTTTTGGGGTTTTGTTCTTTTGACTCCTAGAGTTCTAAAATGTAATTGAAATCTTAATCTACTGCTGAAGTGAGAGTCTAAAAGTGTTTTTTAGGTCAAGTTTGGAAGTGGAGTTTTCCAAACAAGAAAATGAAGACAAAGCTTATTTTTTTGCTATTGTAATGGTTTCCAGAATATAGAGTTTAAAAGACTCTTAAAACTGCTATCTACAAAATTAAAACTTGAATGAGAAAATGGAAGTGTAGCTATCTATTTCAAACTGAGAATGAAGTACTGGAATCAAAACTACTTCTGCTGTCTATTCTACTTGAAAAATTAAAGTCTAATGAACTACTGCAATTAAACTAAAGGAAAAATTAAAACTGAAACTGACTCTAAACTAATGAACAACAAGTAATCTCATTTATAAACATAACACTTCGCCAATTAGTTTGAAGATCAATCATCAACGAAAGGGTCTGGAAATATTAGCTTATATCATGAGAAAATGGCATCAAACTATCTAACTCTAAACTAATGAACAACAAGTAATCTCATTTATAAACATAACACTTCGCCAATTAGTTTGAACATCAATTATCAACGAAAGGGTCTGGAAATATTAGCTTATATCATGAGAAAATGGCATCAAACTATCTAACTCTAAACTAATGAACAACAAGTAATCTCATTTATAAACATAACACTTAGCCAATTAGTTTGAAGATCAATCATCAACGAAAGGCTCTGGAAATATTTGCTTATAACATGAGTGACTATATTAAGAAAAAATGTACTGAACAACAAGAAAATCTCATTCATAAACTCCATATTTCACCAATTAGTTTGAGGGTAAACCATCAACAAAAGGTTACGGAAACAGGCACTTATGTAATGAGTGACTATCCTAAAAAGCATAAAACAACTTGAACTTAAAAACTGAAGAATAACAGAAGGAGTGAGTCTAAAGATGCTACTTAATACAATTTCAAAACTACAACTAAGAAGCTCAAGCATAAAAGAAATTAAAGAACTACTGTGATACTGAAATGCACTTATCAGGGTTAGTAAAAACAAGTGACAAAAGCTGCAATATATACAATGTTAGAACGATTATGGACATAAATGAAAACACAAGAAATATACAGCTGAACGAAAGAAAAACAACAAATGTAAATACATAGAAACAAAAAGGAACCTCAACCACGCAGGGGCCCTCTGCACGGCCTTGGACTAGCAACGCAAATTTACTTCACACGCTCAGGTAGCCATATAAGAAAATAGAGTTTTTGTATATAAAAACAGAGGACTGTATGTCTCTTGATTACAAACGGAAATCACACTACTTCAGCAGTAAAAACATTAACTAGTTCTGCGTTCCAAACGCTGGAATTTATAGGAGAAATTCATAACTGTTTCTAAGAGGAAAATCTTCTACAGCAGACACGTGAACAGGTCGTGCATCCGGGAATTTAGTCTCCGGTTGGCATAAACAGTAAATCTCTGAATATGGATGTTGGATATGGTTATGCAGGTGGCAAAACGAATCCTTAGCTTCAGGAACATGCCTCGGACTCATTTGCGTGCCAAAACAAAGTTCTAGCTGCTGTAGGACTTCTCCGTTGACTCCCCTTTGACTGGGGTCTTTCTCCTCGAATTTGATCAAACGAATAGGACTCTATCCATGTACTGACATTTCCTTAGCTACCCATGTGGCTCGTTCCTCTTCTCGACACCTGTAACCTACAAAAGTATGGAGATGGTTGTGGAATTTCCAGTTAGCTACGGAAAGTGGCTACATTCTATAGCTGAAAAACAAAACCCTATCCAAATAACACACATAATAATATAATTTGAAAATCACTAAAATGTACTCTTGGAATCAACATGCAATGACTTTTGATGGTTTAGGATGCACTGGCATGGGGAAACAGAGGAAGAAGGGTGAAGAAATTGCTTGAAAAAAAGAAGCAGTTTTAGGGCTCAACGGATTGGATAAGCATTTGTGGTTTCCTTGAGGATAGAACATCCAAGAAAGGAAAGGGATCAACACTCTTTGAGGATAAGACACGTATCCAAGATAAGAGTGGTCGAAGGGGACCGATATTCTTTGAGGATTCAGGAGTGGAAATCCAAGACAAGAATAGTCCTAAAAGGACATACCTTGTGGACATTCAGATGGGGTATGTGCCTTGTAGATGTAGTGTGGTATCACACGTAAAGCCTCCCAACAAAATGCTCTTGAATGAAGTAGAGCTTATCTAGTTTGGCCTCAAAGACAGTGTTGGTTGATCCTAATGTTGATGTTTATAGATGGCTTACCAATCCGACTCTTATGAGAAATTTTCAAAGGGATAATTGTCCTTGTGCCATTTGGACAATTATGAATACCTCTATAGTTAAGAGGAAGTGTTGGAAAATGTAACTAGTTTCGGTCTTCACAATTGTCATTTGACTCATGTCATGATGTAATTCTTATGTATCTATCAAAAGAAGAAAGAAAATGATGTAAAGAATAGAAAAAGAATTATTTGTGAAGCATGGGTTTCATGCTCAAGTTAGTTTTCACTAGGTCAAGCATTCATTTAATGCTCCTAGGGTTTACATGAGTCAAAGTGTCCTTGTCATATTGTAAAAGACCCTTTTGGCCATTTGTATTAAGAAAAGGAAAATTATTTTGTATATAAAAGTGTCTAGAAGGCTCCCAAGACCAAGTCGGCTAGCAAAGGGGATGTCAGCGTAAAGAGGGCTATTCGACCCTCTTGGAAGGCTATAAAAAGGTGAACCTTTGACCTCATTACATATACAACACGTATACACATCCTTGGATCGATCCTTGGAAGCCCTAGAAAGTTTGGAGGTTTGAAATATGTCTACTACAGTTCACAAGTGCAAGAAACCTAGGGTTTCCGGGCATACCTCAGGTCCGAAGGTTGCAATAACAGTTGCAAGTTCTTCTTGGGGAACCGAAAGGCTGGAAGAGCCTTGCTTTTGGAAGAATATTGTTTCGCTGCTCTTGTCTTGTTTTGAAGAAGGATGATTGGTGGTTGGCTTGGTTCTTGGTGTTAGCCTTGGGTCTTGGGTTTTGGTCTTGGAAGTCTCTTTTGAATTGATTCTATAAGAAGAGAAGTTCTTTTTGGGTTTTCCCCTTGGAGGGGTTTTGCCCTGGCTTGGAGCCTATATCTTGTGTTCATCTTTGTATGGTTGTGATCTTCATTGTTTTGGCATTTATTTGATGATAAGAACATAAGCATAATCAAGAAGAAGAACATAATGTCATAAATAACTGTCAAGTAAAGAAAGTCAAATCAAAATGAAAAATTTAAACTTATTTTGAATATTGCTGCCAGTGACACCATAGGGGGTGGTGTCCTATAACTTTTCTGTGTTACCTACAAAATCATTGCTAAAGTGGTGGATATGTGGGTGTGGTATGTGGCCAAGAATATTGGCTTTGTTCTGGGGCATTTTAACAATTTGATTTATTCAGTGCTTATAGTCATTCTTGATTTGGTAAAATAAATAATGTTTCATAGTAGTGACAAGTTCAATTCCCATGCATTAAACTGTAATATTTGGACCTAATTCTGCTAGGAGGATGTTGTGATTTAGGGTCTTATGCTGCTTGGTTGTAATTACCCGTGGTTGCACAGGTTTAGCAATGCACTAAAGTTTGCCCTCGGGTGAAATGAAACAAATGTCCTTCCAGATATGTTTGAACAATTCAATTGAAAAATGGCCACACATATTATAGGTAGAAAGAATTTAAAAATATATGTGGATACGGATACCAAGTATATCAGCTTCTGCATAGCTATTAAAATAATTAACAAGCTTTAAACATGTTCAAGAAACAAGCATTGAAACAAATAAAAAGGATGGGAACAACATCCCGGTGTAAAAGTTCTCTTGGAGGGCGGGTTGGGGTGTGGGGGGTAATGAAGTAAATCAACTGTCAAACTCTTGAATGTGTTTTCAGCCAACTGTATTATCGTTTTGATCCAGACCATGTTGTTGCTTGTTTAAAAATTATATTGCAAGTAATAACTTCTCAACCAGCATTCTGTGGTTTGTGGTATGACATTTCAGGACTAAGCATCCTCAATGCATCTTTTTTTTCCGTGACTTTGGCCATCTATTTTGGTGGCTAGAGAAATTTGCTTCAGTCACTCCAATTTCATTGACATACTTTTTTTTTGTCTTGCGAAAGGTAACTTGTGCAGACTCTGTTGTTGGTGATGCAAAAGTTCGGGGAATTAGTGGGGGAGAAAAGAAAAGGCTGTCAGTTGCTTGTGAGATGATTGCCAGCCCATCAGTGATTTTTGCAGATGAACCAACAACAGGTAAGCAGTAATTCTTGTAAATTTATTTTCCCTGTTGGGTGCGTGTATTTTAACCTGCTCCCTCTTATTTTTTGTTGGTTTTAAGCTGCAGACAGTCCATCTTTTCAATTTTATCATTTATGGTTATGGCTCCAATCTTATTTCAATTTTGATATCAAGATAATTAGACCCACTCGTGTTCATACTTTCTGCACCTTATTTTGGGGCCCATTTGATGCTTTCTGTTAACAGAATTCCGAGCTTTAGTTAAAATAAACTTGCATTGCCCATTACTTCATTTTGCAGCTGAGACTTAGTATGCCAAAGAGTAAAAGGAAGTTTTTGAGCATTACATCTACAAATTTTTCCTAGCCTTAAACGAAGGCAGTGAAAAGTCAAAATAACTAGTTCCTGTTCTTGTCATTGGGCTGAATTTTCTTACCATGAGTGATTTATAGGTTTAAAATATTATGTCAGAATAAAAGTATGGATTTATAATCTCCAAAACCACGATTCTCTTACTGTCAAAGATGGAATCCTGATCAACCATAGAAGTGTTGATTTTTCTAGATTTCACAAAACTAGAAAAACAATTTCCTTTCACAGATAACTACTACTATCTTCGCACAAAGTGTTTAGACACCGCGACAACGCTCAGAGTAAGGGTTGTAACTCTAATCCTTACTCACTCCATTTAGACTCCCTCCTAGACAAGTCAAAGGGGGTAGTCCCTAGGGGTAAATGAATGAAGGAAACCTGTGGAACACAGGCTCTAGGGGACTTAAGGATGAACAACTTGACGAATGCAAAACAAGTTTTGGTTAACCGAGATGGATAGATCAAACAATTAACGCAGATACAACCACAAGATAGAAATGATTTTAGACCAGTGCCTTAATATTCAATTAAGCATAAAGCAAATGAAAACAAGTTATCCAGAGAAATTTATAAATGTAATGGAAGTGACGATCATGAATGACTAAATGTAAAATGCTCAAAACTTTAACATGAAAGAGATTCTAGCAATTAAATACCATGAAGAACTATGAAACTTAAATGCCAAACAATATACGATCCTAGAGTTAAAATGATTCTCTTTAATGACCCAGATCTAGAAAAAATTATCTTTCTCCTATAGTCAATCTTTAGATATGATTCTAAAACATTAATCGCGCTTGACAATAGAGAAATCAATACCACAAAATTTTCCCCTTTTTTAATTTTCAAAGTCAAAAACACTTTAATACGAAAAGATACCAAGAAGGAATTTTAGGTTAACAATTTAATTATTCCTTAGGTGATCTTTTAATGTGTTAAGCTCATGAGAAAATTTAATGCAGTAAATGTTTAATTTCAATTTTTAATGTGACAAAAAATAAAAATCAAAAGACTTTAATAAATTAAATTTTTTAATGGGCCATAGGCCACATAAAAATTTAATTCTTTAAATGTGAAAGCATAGGTCCTTTGATTTAATTTACTCGCAATTTCAAAGTCACAAAAAATTTGATTTTTTTTTTTTAGTTCTTTAAATGTTTTTGAATGCTTTTAAATGTTTCAAAAAAAAAGGAAATCAAAACATAGATCAAAGTCATGGGTTAAAATAAAAATGTAAAAAAAAAAAAAATCAAATCAAGTTAAAATAAAACAAATCGAAAAGTAAAAAAAATAAAATTGAATTAATCGTGAAACCAAAACCTAACCTAACATAAAAAAAAAGAACAAACAAGAGAAATCAAAGTTTGAAACTAACCCTAATGCATACATACAAATGAAACCAAAGTCGAATTCTTTTTGAGTGTGCTGTGCAGGTTGAGAGAGAGGCGGCGTATGGAGTCAAGGAGCACGATTTCAACGGAATTGCCAGAGTGCAGGGTCGATGGAAGGGATATGGACGTGGGTCTTGGCAGTGGGAGATGGATTTGACGCAGGTCGAGAGGAGAGTAAGGTAGCGCGAGGAGAAGGGGCTCGAGCGAGGGAGAGGAGATGGATGCAGGCAACAACAGGTCGTCGAGGAAGCAAAGGGATGCGGGTTGAAGATGGAGGGCCGTGGTTTGGAAGCAGGTTTGTAGGTAAAGGAGATAAGGGAGCCGCATGGAGGAAATGAGGAGCTGTGAGGGAAATTCGAGGTTGAGGGAGGAGATTCTGTTGGGCAGAATGTAGTGATGGTAGCAGGTAGGGTTTTGAGGAGCTGCGACAGTGCAACAAATAAAGAAAATTTTGAAGTTTGCAAAAGATCGAAAACCCCAGGCAACAGAGAGAGTAAAATAAAAAATTTTAAGAAAGGAGAGAACGTAGCAGTAGAAATGGTAGCCCAGAAAACTTCAAAAATTTCCCCGAAATTTTTGATTAAAATGATATATTCTTTTGCTTCAGATTTTCCCTCGAAACACTTGTAAAATCCTCAGATCTAAAATTTTTAAACCCTCGGACTGTAAATTTTTTGAATAATATCCTTACAAAGTGATTTTGAGGCTAGATCTTACCCTCCAAGGGCTATATCTAGCTTCAAATAAAAATTCTCCTTCAGATTTGCAACTACACCACAATAAGAAAACACCCAAACGATATAATACAATGATGAAATTAAAACCCTAGAAAAACCCACGTTAGAAAAATACAATATTTACAAACTGAAGGATCTAAGTAGCCAGATCTATCATTATGCTGCATAGAAATTAAAAAATTTTAAATTTTGAATGGAGGTACTAGCTCGAAACCCTCATGCATCACAAAAAAATCTTATGATAAGCCCAGAGTTAATTTAGCTGGGCTCTTCAGGAAATACAGATCGGGAGTTGGCTGGTCCAACTGAAAACTTCCCCTAACGCCCGATAATCTATCTCAAGATTTCCTTGCAAAACTCGATCCAGCCATTAAAAATAGAGCGAGAAAATAATAATTAAATTCAGACAAATAGAGATACCTGCTATTACGTTCAAAATTTAGATTATTATTCAAACCTCAGTGACTGAGCAAGATACCTACACTTAGATCACTCTTCAGAAGCTATCATCAATGGCTTTAGAAAAAATTATGCATGAAATAAAACATCTTACAATATTCCCATGAAGAGTAACACCAACAGAATTTAACCCCAAAGTCTTTCTTTATTATCCAGAAAAAGATTACACCAGAGCTTCTTGCTAAGCACACAACTCAAAGATCGGATGGATCGACTGACAAATGACCTCCTATTTAAAGATAAATCCTCCAATGGCTAGTTCGAGTGATCCTCGTCAAAGTAATCTTGACCGTTGATGAAGATCAAAATTTCTTTTAATCTCATCTGTCGAAATATTTAATTTTTGAGGAAATTTGAAATTTTCATTTAAATGCATTTTAATTAACTCAAAAATTAAATTTTTGAGTTAATTTCCCCAAAAATTTGACTTTGACTTAACCCCAGGGATCAAAGGTTTAAAATTTATCAAAATAATTAATTTACCTTAGTCCCTGGACCTCTTAAAATTTAATTTTTAGGACTGACGAATTTTGCCTTTGGAGAATTTAAATTTACCTAGGACCTAGAATTAATTAAATTTTTGGCTTAGGATTTTAATTAATTTTGGGCCAGAAAATTTAATTAATTAACCTATGAGGGGATAAATTATTTTTCCAACCCTCAAGACACTTTACATCATGATTTTCATATTTTTTACATCATAAGGGGGAAAACCCATTTGTAATAAACCCTCACAGATTACCCATTTCTGCAACACAAGTATAATCCAACAGATCAAGTAATTTGTAATAAAATAATTTAACCAAATAGTTAGGATTATTCCTAAAATACTTTTACATAGACTCAATCTAGAACACTAGGACTCGCCTAAGATCCTAGTGACAAAATCCATTCCAGCTTTAGGGTAAGACTGGAGGGAAAAACTTTACCGATCATCCGAAAATGAATCGGTGAGACAAAAAACCTCCTAGAATGGAGATCGTCATTAGAAAGGTAGGTTTACCTAGGTCGTTACATACATGACACGGGTCTGTTGAGATTATTTACATTATACACATGCAGAATGGGTTTACATAACATCTTGGAAGTCAAGCTGATGATGATAACTGGACGACATGGACACATCGATCAAGCACTATCCCTTTTGCGAAAAAAGGGGGTGTACTGCTATGGGTCGTTGACACATAGTGGTCAACAACTTCTAATGATAAGTTAGCTTCAATAAGGTTTAATATCATTAAGTAGTTATACAAAGGAAAATTTTAACCATTAGACATAAAAGAGCAGTAGAAAATTATAATCAAACAATGAGACAAGAGACACAAAAATTAGGCCTGAGGACAAGGCAAACCCACAAGGGGAAAACCGATAAATATTTTCTTATGAGAGATACAGTTCAAAGTTCATCAATACATCAGAAACAACAACATCATGATAATATCCAAACCAGTAACCAAGTGTTGAAGAATCTAGGGCATGCATAATTACATTGATTCTTCATTACATGATAACAATTTGTGAAGTATTTAAACAATTTATCTTAGCTTGATGTTTACTTCATTATTAGCATGTGTATGTTAACTTCATCAAACTGCTATCAAAAACAAAAGAAACAAGAACACAAATGTTTTGGCTTTCTGCCAGGGCCAAAACCTCTCCCCCTTGGAGAGGAAAACCCATGCTAAATTGTTCTTATAGAGATTCCATTGACGAATACCAAGACCAAGACCCTTGACATAATCTGCCTCTCCAAGACTAAGCCATCAAATCCTCTTCCTCGAGCACTGCTGAGATCATCATCTTGCTGCTCCTCTAGCTAGGTCACTGCTGCACCATGTGCTTCATTATGATCTTCTTTACTGCTGTAGCCTTCATCGAGGTTATGATCTACAGGAACAAGATCATAATTAAAGTAGTATCATGACTGTACATTAATCTAGATTGAGATAATATTATACTATGATGAGATCCTTTCATCATCATGTTAGTCACCAAGACCTTGACACTGCTTCTTTTCATTATGGCGAGGCTGCTCCTTCTCCTTACATCGAAACTGATATCACTGAGCTACAAGATCAATATCCATCACTGCTCTTTGTAGCACATCAAGACATTATTACATTTAATCCGAATGTTGTGGTAACCAATGAGACTGTATGTCTCTTCTCACAGGTATGCCGAGGGATTTTGCCATCATGGAAACTTACCGAGATAGTATAGATCTACACAACTGTAGCAACTACCAACGTGATATTTATTGAGCCAAGACAGGCTGAGGATAGTCCATCTACTGTGTCCTCGTTCGAAGTTGGTTTTGCCTCATCTATAGGTATGTCAAGAATGAAACAGTGACATTACTTCATCATTTTCATATGCCCAGATCTCATACAACCCTTCTCTATTCATCTAAATCCATCTCCTTCAGATCATAGATATGCCGAGAAGGGATAGGCCTTGGTTCTGTTGCTCCTTGACTGCCGCTCCTTTCTCCTTGACTGCAGTTCCTTGTATGCGAAAATCTCAGAGGCATCGGAAATTATGTTGTGTCATTTTTGCTGACCCTTCATGGGTATTTATAGTGGTTAGCCTCCTATATTGAGCCGACATACATTCATGAACCAACGCGTCCTTTTATCAAGCTGACATAACTTTCATTTATGTATTTAATTCATATTTGGAGCCAACATGAAGTATTCTTCCTTGTTTTTGCTTGCAGACTTTGGTAGGTTTGTTTTTGAGGCAATGATCTTGGTCTTGGAGGGTTGTTACACAACTTTGAAGACTTGTACATATTTACATGAAATCATAAAGAGTTTCTATACACATGACATGACTCTTTGACATTTATAATAAATCCTAAAGACATCAAGAAAAAGTCTTTTACCTAGAGACACTTCTTGCTCATGAAACCCATGTAGCAAGATTACAAAATAAATTATTTCCTTTTATTACATCAAATACAAAGATCATGTCATTATGAAGACCGAACCTAGTTACACTTTCTTCAACACTCCCTCTAGTTACACTTTCTTCAACACTCCCTCTTAACTATGGAGGTATTCATAATGGTACTTGGTTATTCTCACTCTAAAGAATTTCTCATAAGAAGAATCGGATTTGCAATCCATCTGTTATAACATCATTTCAACCAACATTGTTTTCATTTAGCAAGGCCTTGACTAACAACTCTATGATAAGAGCACACAATGTTCGCGAGACCAATGACTGATAGACACACATCATCATTGTCTCTCTTAGGGTCATACCCACCTGGATGTTCTCCGAGTATGCCCTACTAGGACTATTCTTGTCTTGGGTTCCCAGCCCTCAAGAATATCGGTCCTCTTGCCCACTCTTGTCTTGGATGCCCTACCACATCCTCAAAGAGTGTCGAATGCCAGATGATTGCACAATCCTCCATTCTTTCTTCTGAACTGAAGACAAGAATGTCGTGTCTAACTCTCGCTCTTACCCAGGGATGAGTTCCAAGTTTCTCTTTACTTAGAAACTTGCTCGACTTCCTTTTCTCATAGGAACTTCCCAGAGCTCCCTCTTACCCAGGGACTCTATCATCAGTGCTTTATAGGGTCTTCCAGTTTACTGATGATCTAAGACTTTGATGTCATCAATTTCTTCATATGTAGGGTTCAGTCATCCATCACTTTCCTTCGTCATGTCATTCCTTCTTTCCCGGAAAGTATCCTCCTTGGATTTATATCTGGGGCTTCCTTCATAGGCTTGTTTGTCTTCACTTTCCTTCAACAGTGAATGCTCTGGATCACAAGATACATAGTTGTGACATCCTTCACAACTTTCCTTTCCTTGATCCTGCACACATACCCAGACTTTTCCTAGAGGTCAGACACCTAAAACACATTACACATTACCTCTTGGTGATGGTCTTCTTTCAGTGACATCTTCTTGTAGGTAGCAATCATCCTGCATACATGTTGACATATCTCCCAATGATATCTGTTGTCAAGGGTCCTCATCCTTTCAGACTTCCATCAGAGTCTTCGCAACTTTCCAGGAGATTTCTTGGTCAAGTCTTCTTGATCTTCTGGATGTTGATTGCCTTCATCAAGGTTGCATACTTCACGATCTCTTCCATCCTCATATCTTTCATTCCCAGGAGCTCTCATAGTTCTTCAATGGTCATCAACTACCTCATACTACATTATGAGGACATATTATGTTGATTTCATCTTAGTGTGACTTATGTCTTTCTGCATCCTTTCAGAGGAGGAGATTTATTCCCTTTTGATCATGCTTGATCCATTTTATTTGGAACCACATGACGTTACAATATCAAATGCAAATATAAATACAATCATACATACCTCATTTTCCTTCAAGTATTTTCCTACAGCTTCCTTGATTGAAAAGATCTTCAATCCCTTGGTCTGCTTCATTCTTCATGTCATTGAACCACCATCTCATGAGTTCCAAGAGTTGGAATTTTTGACGAGACATTTTCTGCCTTCCTGGACTAGGAGATCCTCCACTGAGATCTCTTATCAGAGATCCTTCAGGATCTAGTATATCCCCATCTGGCAAATGTTTCCTTGGATGACTTCTTCCTTTCCTTCAATGTATAACGAGATTCCCAAGAGCTATGTTCTTCATGATTCCATACAAGCTCTTGCTTCCATGATGCCACAATGCATCTTCTTACTATGTTCATATTTGCAGGGACTTCTGATAGGATCCTTTTGAGAGGGATACCATCTCATTCATAGTGGAGATCTATTACTCCCTCTTTCCCTTGATCCTTTTCTCAACTTCCTCCATCCTTCCAGTGATATGAGTTCCTCTTCCATAGTACTATTATGTCTTGTCAGCCTTCCTTTACTTATCAACACTTATTTTTGTCCTATCAACTTGCCTTTCTCTATTGCTTCATAGAGACCACAGATTGTTGATCAAGGTAACCTTCTTGTTCATGGACATTTGTTACCTTGCTTATTAATATCAATATCAATGATCATCATTTTTCCCAGATCTCATAACTGAGATCTCATGAAGATGTTTCATCATACCTTGGCACCTACTGCTCTTCATTTCAGAGAGTATATCCTTTTATGTTTTCTTTCTTATTTCATAGAACCTTAAGAGTTCTCATGACTTCAAAGGGGACCTTGATGTACTAACTTCACTCCTTCATGAGGATTCTGTCAATCCTACCGCAAGAACTTTCGATGACTTCTCCAACCCATAGATCTTCTTGCATTGATGAAGTCAATAAACCAGAACTTGATTATAGAATAAAAGATACTTACTTGATACGTGAAGACAAGATCTTCACCTTGATCATGTTGGCTGTTGTTGAAGCTGATATATTGACTGAAATCCTTAGATTGCCTTCCAACAAACTGCTGATACATATCTTGAGATCTGAAGACTGTTGACATCTGAAACCCTTGCAGTTGTAGACTAGTCTCTGATCTAGGGTTTGATCATGACTAGTGTTTGATTCAGCTGCTTTGATGTCTTGATTCTTGAATGTCTCTTTTCTGCCCTTATTTTTGATTGCTGAAACCACCCTCTGATACTATGTTGAAGAATTTAGGGCATGCATAATTACATTGATTCTTCATTACATGATAACAATTTGTGAAGTATTTAAATAACTTATCTTAGCTTGATGTTTACTTCATTATTAGCATGTGTATGTTAACTTCATCAAACTGCTATCAAAAACAAAAGAGACAAGAACATAAATGTTTTGGCTTTCTGCCAGGGCCAAAACCTCTCCCTCTTGGAGAGGAAACCCATGCTAAATTATTCTTATAGAGATTCCATTAATGAATACCAAGACCATGACCCTTGAAATAATCTGCCTCTCCAAGACCAAGCCATCAATCCTCTTCCTCGAGCACTATTGAGATCATCATCTTGTTGCTACTCCAGCTAGGTCACTGCTGCACCATGATTGCTTCATTAAGATCTTCTTTACTACTGTAGCCTTCATCGAGGTTATGATCTACAAGAACAAGATCATAACTGAAGTAGTATCATCACTGTACATTAATCTAGATTGAGATAATCTTATACTATGATGAGATCCTTTCATCATCATGTTTAGTCACCAAGACCTTGACATTGCTTCTTTTCATTATGGCGAGGCTGCTCCTTCTCATTACATCGAAACTGAGATCACTGATCTACAAGATCAATATCCATCACTGCTCTTTGTAGCACGTCAAGACTGTATCACATTTAATCTGAATGTTGTGGTAACCAATGAGACTGTATGTCTCTTCTCATAGGTATGTCGGGGGCTTTTGCCATCATGGAAACTTACCAAGATAGTATAGATCTACACCACTGTAGTTGCTACCAACGTGATCTTTATTGAGCCAAGATAGGCTGAGGATAGTCCATCTACTGTGTCCTCATTTGAAGTTGGTTTTGCCTCATCTATAGGTATGTCGAGAATGAAACAGTGACATTACTTCATCATTTTCATATGCCCAGATCTCATACAACCCTTCTCTATTCATCTGAATCCATCTCCTTCAGATCATAGATATGCCGAGAAGGGATAGGCCTTGGTTTTGTTGCTCCTTATACCCATCTGAGGGGGCAACTAAACCCTTAGACGTATTTAACTTAATGCGGATCTAACTGTAGCTTCTTGCTCCTTGACTGCGGCTCCTTTCTCCTTGACTGCAGCTCCTTGTATGCGAAAATCTCAGAGGCATCCGAAATTATGTTGTGTCATTTTTGCTAACCCTTCATGGGTATTTATAGTGGTTAGCCTGTTATATTGGGCCAACATACATTCATGAACCGACGTGTCCTTTTATCAAGCCGACATAACTTTCATTTATGTATTTAATTCATATTTGGAGCCGACATGAAGTATTCTTCCTTGTTTTCACTTGCAGACTTTGATAGGCTTGTTTTTGAGGCATTGATCTTGGTCTTGGAGGGTTGTTACACGACTTTGAAGACTTGTACATATTTACTTGAACTCATAAAGAGTTTCTATACACATGACATGACTCTTTGACATTTATAATAAATCCTAAAGACACCAAGAAGAAGTCTTTTACCTAGAGACACTTCTTGCTCATGAAACCCATGTAGCAAGATTACAAAAATAAATTATTTCCTTTTATTACATCAAATACAAAGATCATGTCATTATGAAGACCGAACCTACTTACACTTTCACCAACACCAAGAACAAGATCAAGTGCCAAGTCCTTCTTTCTGATTTTCGGCCACCTTCTTTTTCTTCTAACTCCGTTGGATCAGAGATAATCACATTGCAAGCTGATCTGCCAAATGTGGAGGAGAGGTCTCCTTTATATAGCCTTTGAAGATAGGAGGCCAAGTTAAGGTATTTAGCAATTATGTGAAAATCACGATCGGGATAAAATCGATGAGGGTCCGGAAAAGCAAAAAATCATAAAATTCGGGAGGAATTGGTAAAAATCGGCAAACCATTGGCAAAATTAAAAAAATACAAAAATATTCCTTTTTTTTTTCAATTTTTTTAGAATGTAAAGCATCCACGATTTTTGACAAATTTTACAATTTTTTTGGTGGTTTTTACAATTTTATCATGATTTTTTCACAATTTTCGGGCTACTTTTTGGCGATTTTTATGATTTTATTGCGATTTTTTTCATTTTGGAAAAAATTGTCGACAACATTAGTTGAATAAATCGCCACACGGAGAAAGCCACAATTTTCGCAACACTGGTATTTAGGAGGAAAAATTAAATTCTAAGCTTCTATTTCTTCACATGATAAAAATATTGACCATGGCTACCATATTTCCAACACTCCCTCTTAGCCAAGGAGGTACTTTTTATTCTCTCTCTCAAGATCAATCTCCCCAACCAAACCATAGGTCTCAAAGCCACAACCTAAAGGGGAGATCACAAGTATCATCGTAAGGAAGATACATAACATCCAATATATCCCATAAACCAAAACCCGATGGCATCCAAGTCTGTGTCCAACTGACCAATGGGATCAATCAATGAGGCCAAACCAATCATATGCACAGGGTACATCTCCTTGACCACAAACAAGGTCTCTCGGTCCATGACCTAAGGGAGGAATCCCTTTTCCAATCCCTGACTATATAATCTCATGGTCCATGACGTATGGGAGAGAACTCAAGATCATTCGCCTTGACCAATCCATAGGTCTCACAGCAACTGCCTAAGGGAGAGATCACAAACTCAGTGTCCCCGACCAAACTGGTCTCACAGTCATCATGACCTAAGGGATCATTCTATGCCTCAGAACCAATCTCCTCGACCAGATTCACTGGTCTCTCGGTCAACTGACCTAAGGGAGTGACAATCTTCTTGACCAATCCATTGGTCTCACAACTGCAGCCTAAGGAAGATTCATGATGCTATATAATCAATGCTCCCTCTCCAAGAGGAATTCTTAGCCATTCCAAAACATCAGGAACCTACTCATCAGTATGAAAGTAACCATGGTGGATTTTAGCACTTGATCAAACATCCAACAGACAACAACATCAAGCTATTCATTCAGTTTTAGCCGAGGCTTCTCACAGAAGCAAGCAACCATGGTTGAATCTAGCAGACAACAAGTGGCTTCTTACAAAAGCAAACGTCAATAACTTGCTCAACAACAGAAAAATATACCGTTGTCGAATCCAATAGATAATAATAGGTTGAACATCCAACTATTTATTAAGCTTCAGTTGTGGTTTATCACAAAAACAAGAAACCATGGTTGAATCCAACATGAAAGTGGCTTCTTACGGAAGGAAACATCAACAACTTGCTCAACAACAAAAAAATGTACCATGGTCAAATCCAGAAAACAATAATAGGTTGAACATCCAGCTATTTATTCAGCTTTAGTCGTGGCTTCTCATAGAAGCAATCATCAGAATATGCAACAGAAACATCTGTGTAATTTAGACCAACACAACACCCGAAAGTGTTCTTTCTTTCTTTAATACATCCAATCCAAATAGAGTCAGTAATTCCATGCACCAGGTGGCTCAATGAACCAATTAGAGAATCAATGAAGTCAACAATAGAGTCTCGCAACTGTTGAGATTGCAACAAGATGATGGAGCTTAGTGAAAAGAGTCGCCTTCACTAAGTGGGCCCGCAGGCTATTTTTGGCGCAAGTCTATTTTTAGACTATGTCTATTTTTAGACATATGGATCATGTCTATGTTTATGGATGATTGATCAAGTTGGGAAAAATAGATGGACTTCTATTTGGTGAAAGTGGTGAAAGTGTGAGTGATCACAGTGTGAGTGATCAAGTCTATTTTTAGACTGGCTGTCAAAAATAGAAAAGTCAAATATTATTATCTCACAATAATATTTGGACTATAAACTTAATCTTATTCTCTTGGAGCACTTCAGTTTGAGCTACGGAAGTGGCACATGCAGCTGTCAGAAGGAAATTCGTTTTTCTTATGAGTCAGTTGAGTTGTTGCATGCATGACTTCAGTTAGAACTCAAGTGAGTTGAGTTTAGTGGACTGGAGGTACAGTTGATGGAGTTGTGTTCAGTTTAACTTAGTTAAACTGGTTGTAGTTAGTCTAACTGCAGATAGACTAATGATGAGTTGTTAAACTAATTATTAACTCATAATACAACTAATGAATACATCAGTTAACTCAGTTGCATGTCAGTGCATGTTCAGTTCAACAGGGACAGGTGGTAGAGAATCAGATTGCTATCAGTTGTGACTATAGTTGTGCACCAGATCTTGCACAATCAAGGGATTGAGTATGCCAATGAGTTTGCTCACGTATTTGGCCCGCATTTTAGCCTTTGCTCACGTCCACAAAGAGTGAGTGACTATTTTGCAGGTGAAAATCGAGTTTGGGAAGCTATTCTCATCAGTTCTTGAGCAGTGGAGGCAGGCAAGCAGTGGAAGAGATTTGGAGATCAGATCTGAGCTGTATTGTGTGTAACAGAGGTGGAGATACTTGTGAGAAGTATTATGCTGTGTAATGTTACATGACTCAATCATTAATATACAGATAGTGTGGGGTTTTTAGCGAGATGCTTTCCCCGTGATACATACTGTGTTAATGTGTGAATGCTCTTGATGTTTTATTGTTATTGATGCTGCTATATTCTTGATCAACGTAGAGGAGCTTATGTATTGTGTATGTTTTCCGCATTAGTACATGATCAGGATAATCTCCATTGAATATGTGTTAAATTATTCAAAATTTCTACAACAACTTCATATTTTTCATCAAGCAAGTGTCCATGGACTCATAATCCATCATGCCACAACCTCAACAAGGATTTCACTAGGCTCATGCCACACTTTCAATCTTACAATTCTTCAATCAACTCCCTCTTACACCGAAGAGGTATTCAACCCTTATCATAGCAAAAAAGTCATAGGCTCATCTTTAGCAAATTTGGATCAACATCACTTTAACCATCTTCACATTGGAAGTCACAACTGACTTATTTACATCATGGATCAAAACATGCTTCAATCAAGTTGGTCTTGTCTGCTCCCTCTGAGTACAAAGTTCATCCAATCACAGATCTTCTTGTCACATTGTTCTTCCATCCATTTCCAATGATTGCCTGTCAAGACCGTGAAAACAAGTGTAAAAACAGTGAAGGAAATTTTATGTTGAGGGTACCTACCTGTGCCCTTGCGGTTGATGATGACTCCAACTCCCTGCTTCGGTTACCAAAAGACCGAATCCACCCAGCCAAACTGAGCAGAACCTGGCTGCTCAATCCAGTAAGCTTCTTAGTAGAAGCCGACTGTTCCCCCGTGCCCAGAACCTCAGAACAACTCAAGCTCTTCCTGTGGATGATTTCCGTACATGATGTTCCTCCTCCTTCCGATTTTCTTCCCTCCGTTCCCCCCTTCTAAATCTCTGATCCGTGGTTTTTATCCTGTTGCTTGGCGGTGGCTGCTCTTCCATCTGCAGCCCACCGCTCAGTTTGCTGGTGACACGCTCCTCTGTTACGTATTATCTCCCTTATCTCTTTTAAAGGTCACGTATATATGTCACATTATGTTTTATTAAAGTATTCATTTAATATAAACATAATGACTTTATACTTAGTGCCCCTTTTAATTTCTTATATATATTTTAAAAATTATTTTGTTAATTTATTAATATGATTTATTTATATTATTAATTTATTAATATAATTTTTATTAATAATCTGGAATATATAATTTATATAGTTCTCTTTTAATATTTACCCATACATTAAGCAATGTGGGTGTTGATGGATGAGTAGAACCTCTATCCAAAGAAGTGTCATGGTATTTAGTACTTATAGTTAATTTAGTATATATAAATACTAGTGCGGTGTATGCGGCACATGCATATGTAGCTATCATATGCATGCGTTGTATTCTTGCTATTATTCTTGCATTCTCTATATTTATAGATAGGTCGTTACATTGCCATAGCCATGTATTCTTCATTATGTACCTGCAATCCTCTAGGAGGCCATGGAAGAACAAATACAACCAAGCAAGATATACAAAGACAAGAGACTCATAATGAAACAACAAACAAGAAAGTACTTATCTCTTGAGAAAGTGTCAACTCCCTCTTGATCTTAGCCTTCTCAGATCCAGTCAACCTCGTCCACATCATCAAGGAGTTAACCTCGTTCACATCATCAAGGAGTCCACATCATCAAGGAATCCATATCATCATCAACATTAAGGAGTTGACCTTGCCCACATCATAAGTAACGATTAAAAATAAAAGAAATACAAGATACTTATCTTTTGAGAACATGTCAGCTCCCTCTTAATCTTTAGCCTTCTTACATCCAACCTATAAATCAACTTCATCATCAATATGTCAAATCTTCTTGGAACTATGGTTTCTTCTTCCAAGCAGAAGTAATCAATACATAAGCCCAAGGCTTTCTTAACCCTTTTTGTCCAGATAGGGTTAACAATCATTTGACTAGGATTTGCAATTTGTATAGCTAGGGCTTTGACTTCAAACCCTAATAATTCTTCAATCTCAATCTAGGGTTTACAAACCCTAGATGAGTAAGGCTTATCTTCATCATTCTTGTTTTCAGTATCAACATCCTTACATTCTTTTTCATCTTTATCATTTTCAACATTGACAATCCTAGGGTTTCACAAACCCTAGGGCTTTTCTTACCAGGTTTCGCAAATCCAGAACGTTCCAAGAATCTGGTCAAATATTCGTCCTTTCAAACCCTAGATGATGCAATCTCATTGAGTCATAAATCCGTAGCAATAATCTGATTAGACTTCAGGCTTAGAAGGGAAGCTTGCTTAGCAAATGGAGTAATCTTGACATCCTTACATTTAATGTCCTTGGCTACATACTTCAGATCACAAAGAATCCACTACATTACTTTTGCAATAAATTTCATCATCAAGGCTTATTCTCAAATATTCATGCCAGTACTTGGGAATTCTTTAGGAGAGACATTGGTCTTCAAGGTAGGTGACATTTTTAAACTTAGGAAACCTTCCAAAAAAAGGTTTCCGGCCTTGGTTCAATCATGAGATTCCAAAACAGTGTCTTGACACGAATTCTTTCATTCGCGGACTTGCAAATTGTTTGTCTATTAATGAGATACCGAGCCACCCATCATTGTTTTACTACTCTAAAGGTTAGAACAAAAACTCAAAAAAAGATTATTAGTAAAATTGCAATAATCCTGATCATGTTATTGAAGACTTATAGAGGAGCATTGCTTTCAAAAATATATAATAGATTTTCCAGGTAACACGGTCTTGAGTCCTTGGACTTATGAGTGTCGAACACCATAGATCTGAATCATCTGCTAACTTGTGACACAATGATGAACTCAAACTACTGGATACGTAGAGATAATGTCAGGTCTTGTCAAACTTAAATGGCTTGAATTTGTAGCTTCAATCCCAAACACTTTGTCATGAACATCATAGTTATAATGATCTCAGGTTTTGTTCCACAAATTCACAACTCAGACTATAATCATAGAGATGACAAACTTTAGACCTTATGAGGGAGCTCAGACTTGTCACCATGGATTTAGAAAGGCAAACTTCGATCCTTGACACAAGACTCAGATTACTAAATTCAGATTGACATCACAAAAACTTGGGTCACACAATTCACATAAATGATACCATAGGGTACGCATAAAAATAAAATTTCAGTCCTTAATTTCCTCAGGATCGAATCCTTATATCATTCAAATTTGTCTTATAGGGATAAGATTTGTCTTGGCCTCCTTCAAAATTATTGATAAGGACATGATCATTTCAAAAATATGAGTGAGTTCGAACTAGGATCATTAATTAGACGAGGCTCATATCTCCTCAGCATAAACTTCAGATCCCTTCCATAATAGACAGATTTGTTACTATCTCGCAAGACAAAGAGACAAATGACAAAACTTACCTTACTCAAATGGCACAAACTATTCGGTCCTTTCTTCCACAGAGACGAGTTTCAGAGGGCTAATAAAATTTGGATTTTTCTTAGACTCGGTTTTCTCACTAGTATTTGTAGAATAGCATCACTGAAACAATAGCGTCTGTGAAACTCAATTGTCACAGAGGTAAGAATTCCTTAGAACTCGCATTGATCACTCAAATTTGCACTATATGCAAGGCTATTGGAGTCTCAAATCTGCACTTATTGGAGCCTCAGATTCACATTGATTCCACAGAGAATGGGAGCCTTAGGTCCGCAAACTTCCACAGAAGATAAGTGTCTCAAGTCCGCAATTCTTCATAGAGAGTTGGAGCCATAGGTAGCTTGTGTAACAAAGATGTGATGGCCCAGGTCAAGACAGCAACTTGCATGAATGTAATAGAGAAGTTCACATATAAGAGTGTTGAGAAATCAAGAGGGCTATGAATTAGGGTTGATTTCTCTGTTAAGATAATTACTTGTGAATCTGTTGGCTTTATTATTATTATTATTATTATGTTCTCTTATTTCATCAAGCAATTACCAAAATATAAATAAAAAAGATTACAAGAAACAACGAACACAAGATATAGGCTCTCCAAGCCAAGGCCAAAACCCCGCAAGTGGGAAAACCATGAAAAATATCTTCTTATAGAATCAGATCAAAGTGAGAAATCCAAGACCGAAATCCAACCTCCAAGAAGCCAAGTCAAGCCCTCCAAATAGCATCAATCTCAGTCACAGTCACTTCTATCAATTTCAGCTTCATATGCCACAGGGAACCCATTCTTATCTTAGATTATTTGCCACAGGAAAATCTTGCATTTCTCTCAGACCTTTTGCCACAAAAAATTCGCAATTCTTCAGACCAATAGCCCAGGAAACTCACATGTCTTTTTCATAAAAGTGGCCTCTGAACTTCGCATGCCCTTGCCTCAGAACTTGTCACAAAAAAAGCATTGAATTGCTTGTCAAATTGGAGGAGGATGTATGCCAATATATAGTTGTTCTCATATGCGAAAAGTCACATCTATTGAGTGAGCCGACCTGTCATCTAAGAGGGTTGACTTGGCTTCTTGAGGTGAATTTACCCAAATTACATTTTCAAAAATTCTTTTTCCTTTTTCTTTACAAGGAGTCCAAATAGGACTTTCACTGTTTGACTCAACAAATCCTAGGAGCATGAAGAACATGCTTAACTAATGAAATAATAATAAAAAATCCATTTTTTTCTTCTTTTTGCTTTTTACATAAAATACGTAATGATACAAGTACAATAATAATTATGAAGACTGAACCTAATTCTGCTTTTTCAACACTCCCTCTTAATTAGGGAGGTGTTCATAATTACACAACCGGTACAAGGATACTCTCAAATTGAAATATTCTCATAAGAAGAGTCAGATTGATAAGCCATATTCAAGCATCAACATCATAACCAACATTGTCAATCTGCACAATAGCAAGGTCTTGACTAACAAGCTCTAACTCTCCACTAAATTAGTGCACAATGTTGGGAGGCATACATTTGGACACCACGAGAACTGCCTCTCAAGGCACATAACCCATCCGGATGTTCACCAAGTATGCCCTTAAAGGACTATTCTTATCTTGGATTCCCATTCCTCAAAGGATATCGGTCCTCTTCGACCACTCTTATCTTGGATACCCTGTCCAATCCTCAAATAGTGTCGGTCCACAAGACTACTTCTATCTTGGATTCCCAATCCTCAAGAAGTATCGGTCCCAGATGCTTATCCAATCCTCCATTCTCCCTACCAGTGCCTATTAGTCCTGGCCTAGTGCATGGCACATGCAGAATACTGTGTCCATCATCACTCCATCGCAACTAGGGAGGAGATCCTTACTCCCTCTCAACCAGGGAGACATAACCACAATCCTTAGTTGGTCTCATACTTCATCAACATATCAACTACTTGTTCTTCCATGGAGATATAGTTGTAGCTGCAGGGCTCCTTTCTCACATTACATTATACTAGGCTTCGACCTTTCTGGATGTCAAACATTTTACGAAGCCAAATTCTTTCACATTCTCTCTTCATGACAGGGTTTATCGGCTCCTAACATCATCACATCATATCAAACTTCGACCTTTCTGGATCTTGACAATCTTCATGCAACTTTTTCATCAAATGGTTCACTTATCATCTTCAAGGAGCCAAACTTTCTCACAGTTGCTAGCACATGCCTTCCATCCTTGCATAACAATATTCAGTCTTCATGCTCTTCCAAGCCATCATTAGTGTCATCCACTCAATCCATGTGCTCCCAAATCGAATCAAATAGCAGTTGGTATAATATCATCAATTAATTTATCTTTCCAGCCTCTTCACATACTTCTGCAATAAGTCTTTTCAAGAAGCCAAACCATATCCCAACATTATCAGAGTTTCCGAATCACAATAGCTTTTAGTCAAGATGTGGGATTCTTCAAAATCTTGTTGCTTTCTCCCTCTGAGGTCAACATTCCTTTGCATGGTCTATCTTCATATTACAATAGAGTTCTGCTTCATGCTCTTTAGCTTTCAATCATCAATCAATGTGTTCCTGAAACAAACCAATCAACAAGCTTCAATATCAGGGTCTTTACAGCTCCCTCTTTTCATCTGAGATAAATGGACTTCTTGTCCTCTAATCATGTAATATTTCTAAATGGAATTGACAGTAAATAACAAAAGCAAGTCATTTGAAACAACACACAAAATAGCAATTACACACATATAACTAGTCACACAATTAGTAGCACCAAATTTGCTTCTTGTATTAAATTATGGGCACAAGAGTACAATATTAATGAGGAGAAATGAACCTAGGCTTGCAACAAAAAGCTAAGGCAAAACCCAAGTGGTAGAATGGTTGTTCCAACTCCAAGGAAGAAGCCCACAAAATTCTGCGCCCACCCAGAAAATCTTTGTCACTACTTCAGGATGGAAATGAGGTTCTTTGTCGCCCCAATGCTGGGAATCCTTTGAAAATGCAGGTGGTGCCTCTACTAATTTTTCTCCACAAGACCCAGAAAGGAATTGATCCAAAACCTAGCCACTGAAAAATCCACAAAAAGAGCGAATTTACAGTCTCACTGGTTGAACACAGTACTTGGAAATGAGTTTCTGCTACTCCAATCTCTCATAAAAGCTCCCAAAATTCCTTGTAAAATTCCCCCCAAATCCCTCCTTGATTTCTCTAGCCCCTAGGCTCTCAAATTATGCTTTCTCTTGGTCACACTTGAGCCACTGCCACGAAGACTAAGCATGCCCTAGGAAGCAATTACCTAGCCAAGAAATCTCCCCTAATGGCTAACCTCCAACCCGCCCAAAATCTCCTGTAGATGATTCTCCAATTCAACCCTGAAATCCCCAACAAAAGGGCTACTCCACAGATGGTTCCCTCAAGAGGTGTGAATTCTTGCCCAGCCTCCCTGTGCCATGCAGAAGTGGAAGAAAACTCCTTTCCCTGCTATGAAATTGTTGAAGAATCAAGGGCAATTAGGTGTAGTGTGATTCTTCTTGACTTGATAACAATTTGTGAAGCACTTTTACAATTAACTTAGCTTGATCTTCTTCTTATTATTAGTGTGTGTGTTTCATCAAGCTGCTACCAAAAACATAAAGACAAGAACACAGATGTTGGCTCTCTCCCAGGGCCAAAACCTCTCTCTCTTAGAGAGGAAAACCATTTGGTAAGTTTCTCTTATTGAAGCTTCTTATTGATCAATGCCGAACCCTATACCCTTGACTAGGATGTCCTCCAAGCACAAGTCAAGTCCTTCCTCTGTTCTGCACTTTGTTCCTGGCACATAGACTTCCTCCTTCCGACACTTTGCTTCCCAGCACTTTGTTCTCCTTCTTTGATCTTTGTCTAGAGATAGACCTTGCTTATGTGAGCTTCTTGATGAGATATGCTTCCTCTTTACTTAGAGATGATCTTCGCTTATGAAGACACCCTTCCCTTGATCCAAGGAGTTTCTTCTTGAGATAGATCTGCAAACTGATGAACAACAACCCTAGTTTTTCCATGTGTGGTAGGAACCCTAGAGAATTAGGGTTCTTTTCCTTCGCTAGATAGAAAAGCTTCTTCGCTTTACTTGGGAGGCCTAGTTTCAAGCCCAAACAATACTAGCTTATGAACTGTTTGTCCCTATTGTCATATCCGCAGACTTGACCTTCCTTTCTTCGCACGTGTGACTGTTTCTAGCCCTAGAAACAATCCCCTTCACTTTGGTTCTCCTTCTCCTTCCTTCATTGCACTAGGAGACCTCTTCTTCATCATTCATTACCCTTTCTCTTGCCTCCTTTCTTCGCAGATTTCAGAGATGCTTGGTTGACATTGTAATGGAGTGGACAACCTCTATATATAGAGGACTATCCCTCCTTTTAGGCCGACTAGAAGACTGCAGGCCGACATGAATTTATTCCATTGTTTTGCTTCATTTGAAGGACGTTGTTGCATGGAGAGGACTTGGACTTTGCTTGGAGGCATTCCTTTGACCTTTATACTATTTTATTCATAGTGTAACATGCCTTCAAAGGGTCTTACATAAATACATTGACTCTTTGACTTCCTAGAAGCACTTAAACATGTGCTTGACCTAATTCAATGAGTATGAAACTCATTGACAAATATCATAAAAATAATCTTTTTTCTTGAATAAATACAAATATCAAAGATACATTTATGAACATTGAACCTAGTTACACTTTCTTCAACACTCCCTCTTAACTAGGGAGGTATTCATACAACATTACATGGTGTTTGGCTATGTTTCAATCTTGAAGAATTCACATAAGAGAAACTGGATTTGCAATCCATCTGTTATAACTTATAGCATCATAATAACCAACATTGTTTCCATAGCAAGGCCTTGACTAACAGCTCTGTCTCTCAATAGATCAGAGCACAATGCTGGCGAGACCAATGACTTATAGACACCTTAGTCATTTTCTCTCAAGGTACATACCCACCTGGGTGTTCACTGAGTATGACTTTCTAGGACTATTCTTGTCTTGGGTTCCCAACCCTCAAAGAATATCGGTCCACTTGCCTACTCTTGTCTTGGATGCCCTACACATCCTCAAAGAGTATCGGATTCTAGATGATTACCCAATCCTCCCGTTATTTCTTCCCAAGTGAAGACAAGAATGTTGTGTCTATTACTTCCTCTCAATCGAGGAAGACATGCCCAAGTATCCTCTGACAAGGTACTTGTCCAAGTTCCTTTGTAATTGGGAACTTGTTATAACTCCCTCTTAGCTAGGGACTTGTCCATTCATCAACAACTTCTTCTTCGTGGGTCCTTCAACTACTTGATCTTCTTCTTTCCTTCGATGTCATGAAGTCTTGGTTCGAACTTCCTTTTGGTAGGGCACCATCCATCAATCACTTTCCTTCCTGGTTTGTCATGTTATTGCTTCCTTTGTGGAAAGTGGTCTTCTTTTCATATATCAGGTTCTCTTGTCATCTGGTTACTCATTTGTCATCGTATTCATGCTTCGCAATACTCTTGTCATGGATGCTTCATTGAGCTTGCTTGCTCCCATGCTTTAATCTAATAGCCCTTCACGACTTCATCCTGATATTGCTTCAACATTGCTTTGCTTTTGCTAGATGGCTTCTTTATCACGACATCTTTGTAGAGTAGAATCAGTTATCTGCACCTTTCATATCTCCAAGGCCTTCACAGGTGTCAAGGGTCCATTGATCTTTTTCTTCCTTTGTCAGAGTTGTCATGCCTTCCTTCGGGAGATGTCCTCAAGGTATCTTGTGAGATAGTGATTCTTGGTGATCATGGTGTTCTTCACATGCTTGATCTCTTTCTTCACTTGCTTCTTCTTGAATAGATTGGTTGTTAATTTTTGGTATGTTCTATGCTAGAGCAATTTATTTAAATTTTCACAGTTAGCAATCACATCAGCATTAAGATAAATTGCAGATAGAACACAAATATAAATCGCAGAAGACAAGCCAAGACAAGAGGACACAAGATGTGGCGCTAGCCAAGGACAAACCCCACAATGTGTGGGGAAACCCTTGATCAATTTTTCTTTTATGTTCTTCAAAGTTCAGCAAAGAAAGAGAGAGAGAGATAATACATTTACAACAAAAGTCAACACTTTGACTTATCTAGATCTAGCATAGATCATTTCGTATAATGATGAGATCAGTTGAAGACATTCTGCGTTGAGTATATATATGCCTGAGTTATATATACTGCCTGCGTATATGTATCTGTATTTGTGTTGACATACATATGAACTGTGTGGCATATTGACCTATGTGGCATATTATCTTGCGTTCCATTATATATTACGTTGACTTACATATGATTCTGCATGGCATATTAACCTGCGTGTGGGTGCTTTAGCGTATCCAAACCTTCCATGGACTGCGTGTGGGATAACTGCTCCATTGATTGCGGTGCTCCCTTTGATAGCGTTGCTCAGCATGTTCTCTTGCTGCCTCATCATGTGACTGTGTTCACATATATTACCTGCATGTCAATATATATATGTGACAACTGTTATTATCAATGTCCCAACTTATGAGACTGCGTTGATTGTCCAGCGTTTTACAAACCAATGTCTGTCCAGCATTTACAACCCTAACTGTGTTGACTATCCAACGTTTACAATCCAGTAACTGTCCAGCATTTACAAACTAGCGTACAAACCACGTTTACAACCATGATTGTCCTTGCTGTATAGATTCTATAACTGTGTATGGTTTCCATTGCGTATAAATTCATCACTGTCCATGCTCAACGTATCTGTGTATGACCTATGAATGAGTGTACAATGTGTTGATTGCGAGGGATCAGTGTTCAAGACTACGTTGCTATTGCCTGCATATACATAATTATTTCCAGCGTAATTGCCAGGACAGTGTTATTAATAACAGCATGACAACGTTATACTCTCAATGTATAGCTGTGTAAGTCCTTTAGGGTTTCACCACTTCCTGAAAAGTGTATATAGATTAACAATGAATCATATTCCAGCGAATAGATTTCTTCTCGAATTAGGGCATCATTTGTAAGGCCAACGTATTACCCTTGGTGTCTCACTCCTCCAAAAACCCAAGACGTGGAGAGGAGGAGATCACTCAAGAATTTTGTTATGAAATGACGTCAAATCCTCATCTATTTATACCAAAAACGTATAGTTTGAATAGACATGATGTTTGGGCTTCTAGAGCCTACATAAGAGCTGGTCGGCTTGATAATAATTACATAAACAAAATAAATTCATATCTCCATAAATACTTATCAGAATCGGATGATCTTTGAATCAATTCTACACCTCTCAACGAGAGGGATCCAATAAAAATATCAGCTGCCATAAATAAGCCGACCCACATGGAGTTTGCCCCTAGTTGCCAATTTAACATTGGTCAACCACTTTCTGCTCCTTGTGAGAGCACTTCTTCATTGCTTGCTTCTAGGACTAGTTAGCATTTCTTCTTTACTTGCTTCTTAGTCAGCAATCTGATAATCCTTATGTGAGCATTTCCTTTTGTTGACCTTCATTGCGTTATAGTACATGCCGTCGAGTATGTCATTGGTCAGAAAGATTCTTTCCTACTTGATCATGTTATAGAACTATTCCCATGACTCAATAATATACAAATGATAACATGACTAAACTTTGATGCATACATACCTCATCTTCATTCTCCTTGTATCATCTTAGCTTCATTTGATTGTCCTTGGTGTGGCTCTTCTTTGCTTCATCTTAGCTTGCCTGCATATCATCTTTTTCTTGAATCCCATGAATGGGATTCCCAATGAGACATCTGCTTTGGTTTATGAACCTTCTTTTGAAGATTCCATCATAGGATCTTAAAGACCCTTGCCTTGCAAATGTTTCTTTCCTTTTGATGATGGAGGTCTTCTAAGATTCTTAATCATGATCAATTTTCTTTCATTGTGGATGAGGTCCTATTCTAGGTATGCTCCTTCTACATGAATATCTTGAGCTATGTCCATCATGCTCCTATATTCTAGAAGTGATTTCTAACCATGCATTTTGTTCTCATTTATAAATGCTCTTTCTACATGAGTATCTAGAACTCTATGTACTTCATGCTTCTAGATTCTAGAAGATGTTTCTAGCCATGCAATTTTTATTTTATTCCTACATGCTCCTATCCTACTCAAAACTTTGAAAGAAGACTTTAAGTAAAGAGTTTGACTTAGTCATAGTAGAGATCCGGAGGATCTTCCTTCTTTTGCTTCTTTTCTTCTTCTTTCACCTCTTGAGTCATGTGAGCTTCTTCCCTCTTTCTTTTGTTGTTGTTGTCCTTCTTAAGCTTAGGACAATTCCTTTTGTAGTGTCCATATTCTTGGCATCCATAGCATTGGATTTTGGACATATCTTTGTTGTTTGTTCTTCGTGGACCAAATTTGCCAAATTTTCCCTTTCTCTTGGCCATGGTAGCAAATGCTTGCTCCTTTGATCCCACATCTTCCTTGGCTTTGAGTTTGGTTTCCTCTATTTTGCATAGAGACCACATTTCACTTAGTGTGGTAGCTTCCTTCTTGGCATATATGCTAGATGTGAAGTTGCCCCAATCCTCAGGTAGAGCATTGAGTACTACAGTTGTCATTTCTTTGTCGGACATGACTTCCCCTAGCTCTTGAAGTTGATCTCTCATCTCAGAGATCTTCATGAAGTAGGGAGATTTGATATATTCATCTTGTATAATTCATTTCTTAGAGATATCACTTCTCCAACTGTGGTTACTGAGAATAGCTCTACTAGTTTATCATAGATTTCTTTTGATGTTTCAAATTTGGAGACATAAGGAATGACGGAGTCGTTGATAGATTCTATTAGAATCCTTTGAGCTCTTGTCTCATCCTTATTGTACTTGGCTAAGGTTTGGGTTTGTTCCTTAGCAGGGATAATGATATTCCCTTTAACATGTTCTAGAAGTTCATTCCCCTTGAGAAGTAAATCAGTCCTCTTCTTCCATGCAAGAAAGTTATTGGTACCTACCAATTTGTTGCTTTCCTTGCAAAAATACATTGATGTATATTTAGAAGGGGACATATACTTACTTGATATATTTTTAGATGTAGTGGATTTGCTTTCTCCTTGAAGACTTGATGGTTTGCCTTTCAAGTTGCCTTCTTCAAGTGGACTTGCTTGATGACTTGTAGATGACGTAGGTCCCTCTTTGATCTGCTCTTCTTTGTGAGTTCCTTTATGTAAGGCTCTTCTTCTTGCTTTGTAGTCTTCCTTGATGAATGATAGATGGTAGACCTTCTTGTCCTTGAAGTGATTGAGACTTCTTGGCTTGATGCTTCAACTTTGTAGATGCCCTTCCTTGATGAGTCACCTTATGAGTGTTTTTGAGATGCCCTTTCCTTGATGTGTCACCTTAGCTTTTATTCCATGTTGAAGAATCAAAGGCAATTAGGTGTAGTGTGATTGTTCTTGACTTGATAACAATTTGTGAAGCACTTTTACAATTAACTTAGCTTGATCTTCGTCTTATTAATAGTGTGTGTGTTTCATAAAACTGCTACAAAAACATAAAGACAAAAACACAGATGTTGGCTCTCTGCCAGAGCCAAAACCTCTCTCTCTTAGAGAGGAAAACCCTTTGGTAAGTTTCTCTTGTTGAAGCTTCTTATTAATCAATGCCAAACCCTAGACCCTTGACTAGGATTTCCTCCAAGCACAAGTCAAGTCCTTACTCTATTCTACACTATGTTCCCGGCACATAGACTTCCTCCTTCCGACACTTTGCTTCCCAGCACTTCGTCCTCCTTCTTTAATCTTTTTCTAGAGATAGACCTTGCTTATGTGAGCTTCTTGATGAGATATGCTTCCTCTTTACTTAGAGATGGTCTTCACTTATGAAGACACCATTCCCTTGATCCAATGAGGTTGTTCTTGAGATAGGTCTACAAACTAATGAACAACAACCCTAGTTTTGCCATGTGTGGTAGGAACCCTAGAGAATTAGGGTTATTTTCCTTCGCTTGAGAGATAAGCTTCTTCTCTTTACTTGGGAGGCCTTGGAGGCCTAGTTTCAAGCCCAAACAATACTAGTTTATGAATTGTTTGTCCTTGCTGCCATACCCACAAACTTGACCTTCCTTTCTTCGCACGTGTGACTGTTTCTAGCCCTAGAAATAGTCCCCTTCACTTCGGTTCTCCTTCTCCTTCCTTCGTTGCACTAGGATACCTCTTCTTCATCATTCGTTACCCTTTCTCTTGCCTCCTTTCTTCGCAGATTTCAGAGATGCTTGGTTGACGTTGTAATGGAGTGGACAACCTCTATATATAGAGGATTGTCCCTCCTTTTAGGCCGACTTGAAGGTTGACTAGAAGACTGTAGGCCGACATCAATTTATTCCATTGTTTTGCTTCATTTGGAGGACGTTGCTGCATGGAGAGGACTTGGACTTTGCTTGGAGGTATTCCTTTGACCTTTATACTATTTTATTCATAGTGTAACATGCCCTCAAAGGGTCTTACATAAATACATTGACTCTTTGACTTCCTAGAAGCACTTAAACATGTGCTTGACCTAATTCAAAGAGCAAGAAACTCATTGACAAATATCATAAAAATAATTTATCTTTTCTTGAATAAATACAAATATCAATGATATATTTATGAAGACCGAACCTAGTTACACTTTATTCAACAGAAATGACTCCCTAAGTGTCAAGTGACTCCCCTAGTGTGGCACTAGAAGTCCACCGAAGTAAGAGCTGAGATCTCCGCCCGGAAATCTCCTTGTGCTAAGCAACACTTCATTCACTTGGTTGAGAAAATCAAGTAAACAGTTGAGTTCAGAAGTGAAGTTGTCAAAAAGCCCCAAACAATGGCCCTCACCTTCTATTTAAGCTTATTGCCTCATTTTCCCCCTTGGTGGGGCCTTTTACCACTCAAACCAACAGGGGACCTAAAGGGGTTCCTAAGAGGGCAACTGCTAGGTTAAGGGCAACGGTGGAGGCTTAGCCCATTCTCACCACAGCTAAGTCTCCCTTCTCTTTATGGACTTTCACCAATGGGAGGAGTCCCAGTAATGTAGGGATCACTTGTAAAGTATATGTCAATGGATAGGTGAGAAGTGACCCTGAAACCCTTTCCCAAGGATGGAATGAAGAATGGAACTTGCTTGCTCTTTAAGCAAGGGACTTGGTCCACCAGGGTAAGGGGTGAGGATTGGAGGGTTGGGGGAGAAAGGATAAGTTTATAAACAAGGTTCTCAATCCCTATAATCCTTGGGAAACTTGGATTCCCAAATGGTCCTTGACAAATAATCTTTATTGAGAAGTGGGACCACACGGGGCCAAGTGGACCAACCCAGGTTCGGGGATGGAATGTAGCAACCAATGATGTTCCTATCCTGGACAAGGGGAGGGGGAAGGAACAAACAAGAATATTTACTTCAAAAGGTTGAATTGATCCTATTGAGTTCTAGCCCTGGGGATGCCTAGGAAAAATTCGATCTTAGAGCTAGGGCTTGGGATTTCCAGAGATTCCACTATTAGAATTGCCTCAAATTTGGAGGAGAGGGAGGATACCCACCAGCGCAGTAGCCTATAAGAGATCGAAGTTTTTCCTTGGGTCAATTCCTGGGAAATTGATGCCCTAGGTAACCTAATGGGGCTAGACCTAGGGAAAAAGGGTAAAAAGAGGGTTAAAATGATCACCCTTTTTGAGGGATTAGTGCCTAATTCACTTGGGGATATGGAGTCAAGGATGATGATGAGTAAGAACTTGGTTTCTTGATCAAGGAGGCCCATAAAGTCAGCTTCATCCAACGTTGAGAGAAAGAAAAGAAAAGTGACCTTAAAGCATTTATACTTCAAAGCAAACGATGCAAGCTTATTGAGACAGATAATCTCTAGGAAATTTCATTCATATAACATTGGCCCATACATTAAATTAGCTAAAACATGCCGAATTCCACATTTTGATTATGCAGCAACTAGCCCTAATTTTAGCAGTATGTAGCGACAAGAATAATAACATCAAAAATCACTTACAATGTTATAGAGTATATCCAGCCAATATTTCGTTCACAAGACAAAGATCCAAGACAAGATAAATAGCCCAAATCCATACGTCAAAATTCATCCATCTCCAGAAAATATCCTCCAAGGAAAAAGTGTGAAGTTCTCTATGATTAGAGAGATCCCAAATCTAGTGACGATACAAATGAATGTATCTAACAACAATATATAGCCTCCTAATGAGTTCGAATTAGCCTATGGGCCTACATTAGCCCCTAATGATAAAATAATGTTCAAATAATAACCCCTATTGGTGACAAGCCCAATATACTAGCTTACAAATGTAAAATTAAGCCTCACAAGGGCCAAATAATAATATGTGCATGTCGTAGGGCCGTCCAAAGGTTCAATAATATCTTGAAGTGCCATATTGAGGAATAAATTCCTCGGAATATGATGGACAAGGGGGTGGTCTCTTGTTTTCCAAGTAGTAGACCTGTGGTGCTCCCAGTGGGTCTGAGGGCACATCAGTGACCTGATGGGTATCCATATGAATCGGAGATGCCTGTATATCCTCTACAATGGTCCAAGTGGTAGAATGAATGCTGCCATGTCATCGTACAAGTGTTGGGACACCTTCCAAGAGTGCGGGGCTCCTGTGGGGGTTTGTTGGGCATAGTGGATCGCTAGTAGTCTCTAAACATCTATGAAGATCTATGGAGTGTTCTCTGTTGTTGTGGAGGACCATGGCTCTTTATGTACACCCTACATGTACCAATGTAGACCTCTGGGTTTAGGATCCCATATAGGGAGACCAAACCCAAATGGAAACCACATGTAATCCTGCGTAAGACCCAATGTGTCCCCTAGGCTTCCAATATAATCAGTCATTAAAATAATTAGGTAAATGAGCTTACAAATCATTGATAACAAAGTGGGCACTTCATAATGGCATGCCCTTCCGTAGTGGGCCTTGGCATGTGCTAGTGCCTCCAGGCTCCAAAGGGGGTTAGCCAAGTACTTATTAGGTGGTTTCAGCACTTAAAGGGGATAGTATGTCCAAGGTACATCCTTCTAATGGGGGTGGCAAGTGACAAATAAGTGAGATGGAATAGGGAATGAGAGGCGCAGTCCTGGGCCACATAGTGGGGCATAGAGGTAGCTAGATAAGGGGAAGCCCACACTTGGGTATGTAATGTATAGGAGGGAGCAATCGTGGTACATGAGGTGCCCTAACCTTGATTTTTCCACCCATCTTTATATAACTTTTGCCTTTTATGAATTTTCTTTAATTAACTACTCGGGGCTCAAGGACAACAACATGATGTGTAAGATATATTTGTGATTACCCCCTTTTAGGTAGGGCGGTTCATTGCCCTCCAGGGGTTGGGACAATCATTGGTTCCTGAATGATAGAGGAGGCTCATCTAGGGCCTATGGAACCAGGGTGATGGGCATGGATTTAATCAATGAATGAATTGAATTGATTTACAATGAGCAATGAAGCTCAATAAATAATACAAAAGTGCTTATAGAAATAGCAAGTTTTTACTAAGAAAATAGAAACAAGTTTCTAATAAGAAACTGCTAATAAGATCACATACGATCTTATCTACATAAATGAGCGTTAAACACTAAAATAGCATTATTTTATTACCCTCCCTTAATGCTCAATCTATTTACAACACCTATAGACCCTTTGAATTTTACAAACTTATCAAGACCAAGGGGCTTGGTGAAGATGTCTGCTGGCTGCTCCGTTGTGGGAACATACAGCAACTGAATGGATTCGTCTTCAACAAGCTGTCGAATGTAGTGACAATGGGTTTCCACATGCTTTGTTTGTTCATGGAAGACTGGATTCTTGGCGAGTTTGAGCACTCCCTGATTATCACAGAACAAGGGAGTAGGACCTGCCTGGGAAACATGCATATCCGCAAGCATATGTCGAAGCCAAACTGCCTCACAAGATGCCTTAACTGCTCCCTGATACTCTGCTTCTGTCGAGGAGAGAGCCACTGCCTGCTGCTTCTTACTAGTCCATGTGACAGCATCGGATCCCAGACTAAACACATACCTAGTTGTAGATTTACGGTCATCAACCGAACTTGCCCAGTTGGAATCTGTGTAACCACTGAGTGTAGGATCTGAACTCCGAGTGTACAGAAGTCCATAATCAGGAGTGCCACTCACATAACGCAGCACACGCTTCGCTTCTATCCAATGATCAGCCTTAGGAGCTGACATGAAGCGTGAAATGTAGCTCACTGCAAAATTGATATCAGGTCTAGTGGTAGTAAGGTAGATGAGGCTGCCCACTAATTGCCTAAATAAAGTTTCATCCACAAGTGGTGAGGATGACTGAGCTGAAAGTTTGAGCCCTGGTTCCATAGGAGTCGTGGCAGGTTTGCAATCCTGCATTCTGAACCTGTCCACAAGATTTCTGGCATACTTGGACTGAGAGAGAAAGATGTTGTTCTCAGTCAGCCAGACTTCAATCCCTAAATAGTAATGAGGAAGTCCCAAATTTGTCATATCAAAAGTGCTGCACAAATCCTGTTTGATCCCATGGATTAAAGGTGTTCAACTGCGAGTAATGATAAGGTCATCCACATAGACAACCACAAACAAATATCATCACCAGTATGTTTGATATACAGGTTTGCATCAGATGGACTCCATTGAAAGCCATGATCTGTTAGGTACTTATCAATTTTCATGTACCAAGCCCGAGGGGCTTGTTTCAGACCATAAAGTGCTTTGACTAATCTACAAACTTTCTATTCTTGACCGACAACCTTGAATCCTGGAGGCTGCGTCATGTAGACTTCTTCCTGTAAGTCACCATTCAGAAAAGCACTCTTTACATCCATTTGATGGACTTTCCAACTGAACTGAGCTGCTAAGGCAAGGATGAGCCGTATGGTACTCATCTTGGCTCTAGGAGCAAAGGTTTCTTCATAGTCTATGCCTTCCTTCTGTGAGAACCCTCGAGCAACAAGGCGAGCCTTATACTTGTCTAGGGTTCCGTCAACTTTGTATTTCACTTTATACACCCATTTGCAACTAATGGGCTTCTTCCCTGCAGGAAGATCAAAAAAGGTCCAAGTGTGATTCTTCTGAAGACTCTGGAATTCAGCTTCCATAGCCTGTTCCCACTCAGGTATACCCTTAGCCTCTGAATAGGTTTGAGGCTCAAAAACACTGTGTAGGTTAGCCATAAGAGCAAAATTTATTGTAGGCTGCTGTTTGCTCTTATTTCTGGAAGTTCTACCTTTAAGGAGCTCATTATGCCGGAGATCACCAATAGTTTTAACCCACCATTTAGGCCGAAGAGTAGAAGAACCAATATCTGGAGTAGGTGGAGGAGGCTTAGGAATAGCAGGAGCAGTGAGAGGAGGATTATTTTCCGGAGGGAACTTAGGTAGTGCATCATCAAATACTGATGCTGCATCATCCCTCCCATCAGGTGGACCTAACGGAAGAAGAACACTGTGAGGCTGATCCTCAGAACACTGCTCAGAAGGAGGGGACTGAAGGAACCCTATGTCTTCATCAAATACTACGTCCCGACTGAAAATAAGACGATCAGTGTCTAAATCTATGAGCCTATAGGCCTTGTGGGGATCACTGTACCCTGTCATCATGAGTTTCTGGCTTTTGGAATTCAACTTAGAGCGCTTAGCAGCTGGAATCCAAACATATGCAACCGAGCCAAACACTTTGAGGTGACTAATCTTAGGTTTACAGCTAGACCAAACCTCTTTTGGAGTCTTCCCCTTAACAGCCTGAGTAGGTGATCAGTTAAGAAGATAGACAGTAGTAAACATTGCTTCAACCCAAAATTTGTTTGGAACACTCCTGTGTTGTAACATGGAACGAGCCATTTCAACAACCGTACGGTTGAAACGTTCGACAACACTGTTCTGTTGAGGAGTGTAGGGTGTAGTTAACTGGCGTTTGATGCCATGGGTATCACAGAAGTTGGAGAAAGCAAAAGAACAAAATTCCCCCCCATTATCTGTCCTAAGAGTTATGATATTACAGCCAAACTCTTTTTCAACTAAGGACTTAAACTTCTCAAAGATACTAAATACATCAGAGTTATGTTTTAGAAAGTACACCCACATCTTTCTACTGAAATCATCTACAATAAGCAAAAATTATCTGCAACCAGTAATTGAAGATGTATTCATAGGACCACAAATATCAGCATGAATTAACTGGAGTACCTTAGATGCGTGCCAAGATTCTCCATCCTTGAATGAAGACCGACGTTGCTTGCCAACTTGACAGGCGCCGCACACTCCCAACTGCTGAGTCTGAATATCAGGTAACGTTGACAGAAGTCCCTCCCGAGATAGCTGAGAGAGATACTGAATGTTTAGATGCCCATATCTCTAATGCCACAGAGTGCTGATGGGAGAAACACGAGCTGCTAGAGCCACTTCTGGAGAATCACCAATGTCAAGAACCCTGTATAGGCCATGATCCTCTAGGCCAACAGCAACCGTAAGACGAGTTTCCCTGTCAATAATGGAGCACTTGTGTGCACTAAACACCACATCGAGCTTAGGAGAGTTCCTCATAATCTGGTTGACAGGCAGCAGATTAATTTCCATACCAGGAACATAGTACACATTCCAGAAGATGAGTGTGCGCCCATCAGACTGGATTTGAACTATACCTCTGCCAACTAGTGTACTCCTCACCTCCGCCGAATACCACGGAATCACTGAAAGATGAGAAGTCAGTAAACTAGTCACGCCTGTGAGAGAAATGACGTGATGCACCAAAATCAATGTACCAGGTAGAAGACGGGGCATGATCTGAGGACCTCTTAGCCATAAAGGCGTAAAAGGCAGATTCCTATTACTCGGAATGTTCTGCAATATTCGCTTTCTGATGAGACCCTCCTTGCTTCTTCTGTTCAGAAGCAATCCTCTGTCGGCAATATTTCTTCATGTGACCGAACTTGTGATAGTGATTACATTGCACATTTTTCTTCTTACTAGGATCAGAAGGCTGAGAAGAACCTTTCTGCTGAAAGGACTGAGAGAACTGATATTTGGCAGCAAAAGCATTTTCTGAGGAGGCTGATGAAGCACCACTACCAAACTGTTGTTTCCAACGATCCTGCTGCAAGAGTTTGGTGCATAACTCCAGAAACTTCAGATCAACATTAGTGGAGGTAATGTTGAGTGTTTCTATGAAGTGCTCATAAGGTTTTGGTAGACTTTTCAGAGTGATGACTACCATATATCCTTCCTCCATGGTCTGACCAATGGCTTCGAGCTGATCTCGAATGTCTTTAATCTTGTTGAGATGTTCCTGTAAAGACATGTTCGTCCATCATGATGGAGAACAACTGATTCTTTAGAAAGAAAGCTCTGCTCTTGTCGAATGTCTCGTGCAATTCCTTCAAATGTTGCTAGATTTCGGCAGTTGTCTTGTCGGAAGGAATCTGTGGTAACTGATGATCAATCACAGAGAGTTTGAGAATCATAACAGCCTCTCGATTTCGATCATCAAACTTATCTTGATCTGCACCAGGTGTACCAGGACTGAGCTCTTTTCACAAAACAAGCTGGTCAAGACGCCTATATTAAAAAATGGTCAACATTCTTTGTTTCCAGAAGTTATAATTGGTGCCATTAAAGCGCTGATTGCCTTCCAACATCAGGTTGGTTAACAAGGCCATTTGCACGTTTCCCAAGACACAGAAAACAACAAAGGAGGGCACGGATTTCAATGTAGATGCCAGCTGATCTAGACAAAATTTGTCTTCTACTGAAGGGAAACTCGTCCACTTTTCTGAATGTTATTTGGTCTACTCAACTCAGATCAATGACAAAGAAATTTGATCCCTGGTGCAAGAACAATTTTAGCCACACTTGGCACCAATGTTAACTCGATCTCTGCAAAATAATTCTGTGTCGTCAGATTTGACCTGCGGCTCCTTCAAATGAGTTGACTCTGCCTTTCCATGGTGTTCTCCTAAAACGTATTGGTGAACGCGTTGCTTTTTGGAGAAATGGATACGACTTGCCTACCTGAAATTAATGGACAATACTTAGCCAACTTGAGTTTTGCTTTAATTAATTTCCCTTCTGTATATTTTTCTTTGGCTTCAGTAATACATCACCGACAACTCCTTCCCATGTAATTTCAAATGGCCCAACATTCATTCCTCAACTGAAACCTATGTCTTTGTGACTCTAAATGTGCAAAAATGGCATTACCGACTATATCCTGAAGACATGTTACGTTCTGCCCAGAATAGTTGGCAACTCCCGCCGTGAGATTCGTTCTACCAATTCACTACAATCAGCCCCCTCTTATGATACACTCAACCATCAGTGCACAGGAATGGACGTGGCCCCCTCCATTGCCAGAACTCGACCGAAGACTTGGAAATTGATTTGGACTCAAGCTGTACCTTCAAACGCTTGCGGTGGCCACTCCTGAAGCGTCTGTTCTAGCAATGAGATGAAGGGAAACTGTATTTATCCAGCAAGCGTGACTCTCCCATTCTCAAACAACCGACGACAACGAACGAACAACAAAGGAAATCAAACAGAGCAGGCAGGGAGACTCTTTGTGGATATATCAAGGTATCGAATCCCCAATCTCGCTAGACACATAAACTATCAGAGATTTCTTTTTTGTGTACAATGGTGGCAGCGGGGTTGGCCAAAGGCGGTGCAATCTCTAGGATGAAGATTGATGACAGAAATGTGCCGCATTCCGCTGCTTCGTCGTCCTCTGTGAGATTCCCAATCTTGGAGGCGACGAATCGGTTTCCCCGTTCGAAAAAGGAGGAATTTGAGTAAAGACGAAAGAGTTTTATGTCAGTAACTTAAAAACCCTCAAAAGGCTCCCGTGGTGTTTGCCAAGGCCTGTCGAACTTCAGCAGAAAAAATGCCGCCCAGTAAAAAAAATTCAGACTCCTAGAGAGCAATTTCGAAATGAAGCACGCAAATTTTCAAACAATGAAAAATTATTTCAAAAAAATACTCGAGCTCTGATACCATAATCAATGAATGAATTGAATTGATTTACAATGAGCAATGAAGCTCAATAAATAATACAAAAGTATTTACAGACACAACAAGTTTCTACTAAGAAAATAGAAACAACAAATTTCTAATAATAAACTGCTAATAAGATCACATATGATCTTATCTACATAAATTAGCATTAAACACTAAAATAGCATTATTCTAATAGGATGGGGTAGAGCTCATGCAATGGCTTTTGCCCACGTGCTAATTATTTTGTCCCGACGATCTTTTGCATTTTGTGGTACAATTTCCTGTTAAATGTGGCCAATTATGCTTTTCACTTTACCTTTTAATTGCTTCAACCTCTGGGGCATTATTCTAGACCTGACCCAAGGTGGGGGCAAGGGGATAGGGAGGCTAGCCCTATGTGGACCCAGAATGGGAATGTGGACCTAGGATGGGAGAAAAGATGAACGAGGGTATAATGAGTGGAAAGGGAGTAATATATGCGGGTAAAGGAGCGGGACCACGCACCCAAAGTCGAGGTTTCCCAAGTAGTACCACCCTATAACCAAATGGTCAATAAAGGAGATCCCACAAGACTAATATCCAAGGGTAACAACGAAAAGAGATCAAGGGGACAAGAGCACAAACTAAGCCCACTCTTTCTGCCAAATCCATCCATCAATCCATACCCAGAAGTATCCATGATAAGTAAACCCAATACTCAATTACCAAATGACAAGACATACCTTTAAATTTGGGAGGTCCACCTTCAAACATACGATCAATACAAGTGGGTGAGGGACCACATGGCTAGCTCAGGTGGCAGAGAAATGGCACAACGAGCTAGTAGGAGGCATCAAGGGGCTGCTGGTTGTCGGTTGAGGCTCATCATGGAGAATTATTTTCTTCTGGGGATATCAACCACAAAGTGGTAGGTAACAGGGCCCAACCTCCACTCGCTCGAATTTCCCTTCCATTCTCTCTCTCCCCCAAGTGCGTACACTTCGAAGGGGTGTGTATGCCTTTTGGGTGGGCCCCACACCCACCAAAATTTAATTTTCTCCTTCTCCTACGTTAAATTGCCATAAATGCATGCTAATGCCAAAATTGTGTCAAAATTGATCCAACGTAGTGCTATATAACCAAAGATTAATTACTTACTGACAGGAGAGGTACGCATGCAAACTGCAATGACAACAATCTACTTGCACCTCTTACACCAAACCCTTTACCCTAGGTCGCCCTTCTTTCAATTACACCCTGAACTCGCTCATTTGCATGCGTCGAGGGGTAACGGGTCCTCAAACCATATTTCTACTCAATTGAACTAGGAAGAAGCCACGGGAGGGAGACTAGGAGCCTTTAACATTCAGGCCCTTGTTGCTTTAAGGATCAAATCCAACTAAGCCTTAGATCTTTTCACCACAGAACTGATTTTGAAAATATCGTGCCAGACCTTAGAAGAGGAGATCAAATTACTCAAACATTCTTTTCCAATCATTTCTTATAAACCATAGAGATTAGAAAATTCTTAGTGATTGCATTCTCTCTTGCTTGGGCTTGTCCTCACTTGAGCTCTGATACCATGTTAATTTTAGTTAACATGTCCTTTGCTTAGGTCAATTACATCAGTAATCCATATGAGCTCTAGTTTAATTCCATTTCTCTCATTAGCAATCATATACACTATTATCTCATTGACTGTAATTGAAGAAAGATGACAGATAACATGCGTAGAAGACAAGCCAAGACAAGAGAACACAGGAATTGGCTCAAGCCAGGGAAAAACCCCAAGATGGGGAAAACCCTCGATCAAATCTTCTTATTATTGATAACAAATGTTCAACAGAGAATGAGAGAGAAAATACAATTAATGACCAAGAAGCAGCCTCCCATAACAAATCTCCCATAACCTCCTCCTACCTAGGGAGGTATGCATAATAACAAGTACAAAGATCTCAAAACGTATGAACTATGAAGAGTTTAGGCACCGCAATGCCATGGACTAGATTCCTAACCAGGGCAATCTAACGAAGGTCCTCCAACAGTTTAAGAATTCACGGTGTCACGGACTAGATTCCTGTCCAGGGCAATCTATTCGGATGGGACTAAGATGGACTAAAGTTTCAACTTCTCTAGGTACCATCAAGCTTACTTGCTAACTATCAACCCAAGGATCTAGGTGTGTATTCGAGGTTAGAGCTCTATGACCAACGCCACCCGCCCTACTTTGGGATCTAGACATCAACACATAGTGTCGGCCTGATGTCCTCCCAGGCAATGTGTTTCACACACAAAGCCTCAACAAATCTCTTCCAAACTTTTATCATTATCAACAAGATCAACAATATCTACTAAACCAAGCATGTTTCTAAGAAATTCAAATTTCTTATTAGGAAGAGACTTGTTAGTATGTCAACTACTTGATCGTCGGTCGAGACATACTGTAGCTTCATGATCCTATCCTACACCAAGTTCGTAATGTAGTGGAACTTATTATTGATATGCTTCGTCCTAACATGAAACAAGGGAATCTTCAGACATCTTGATGCAACTTTGATTATCACAGTTTATCAAAGTAGGACCCAGAGGCTTCTTGAACAAATCTGTCAGAAGCTTCCTCAACCATACAACCTCCTCTCCTACTTCACATGCAACAACATATTCTACAACTAGATCCTGCTTTCCTTCTTTCAACAGTACCTCAAAGTGCATTCTCCAATTTCTTCTTTCAAAGTATGACCATAATATGCCCTCCCTCTCAACTTGGGAAGATTTCTTCTATCCAAGCTCCCTCTTAACTTAGGAAGATCAACTTCTGTCTATAACATTAGAGAATCTTTCATGGCTTCAATCCTTCTTATCAGAGTCATCATGACCATCACCATTCATATAACTTTCTTCGTCATGCTTATCAACTTACAAATATCTTCATTATCTTGAAGAATATGTACCTGCACAACTTAGATAGCAAGTAAAACCAAATTCATAGAAGCATGAAGTTAACCATATCATAAGCATATAGTAATGGAAGCATTAGACTAGATACCTAACCTTAGTTAGGTTCATAATTAGCAAGAGACACATACTTCAACTTCTTGTCCGGGTTTTGTTACAAACCCTAAATCACATCAATAGCTTAGACAAGATATCAATCTCATTATATCTAGGGTCGCAATATCTCTTTCAACGATATGACAAATTCTTTTATAACATATAGCAAACCCTAGAAACAATTCAAACAAGTATAATTCAATAATGCATCTAACAATTTTTTGAATTCATATGTTAGATTTCTACTAGGATTTAGTGCAAGATCCTAGATTTCATACATGAGCCATTAAGCTTCAACAATCAAAACCAATCACAACTCAATTTCAGATTTCAACAATCTTTCATAAATCTCAGATTATCACACTGTCATCATATATTAGAGAATTGAACTTCTACTAAGGTTTAGTTACAAAACCCTAGAATTCACAAACACTATCATCCTAGAGTATCAAACTTCGACTAGGGCTTAGTTCCAAACCCTAGGACTTATGACCATCAACAATTAGGTCAACACATATATCTAGGATTCCATCATCATGCACAAGCATATCATAACAACATATGTTAGTCAAACCCAATGACACAAACATATTCAAACATCTAACATATTTGATTAGATGGACAAACATATACCTAGGGTTTCATTCCTAGGACATTATCTAAAATAAGGGTCTTGCTCATAAACCCTACCAAACCTTAAAGATCTAGGGTTTCAACAACAAACCCTAATTTATCAATACTTCAAAGGTTTGGGATTTCATACATCACCATTCAACCCTAACAAGTTAGGGTTTTCATAACCATACCAAAACCCCAAACATGACATCATGAAAGCATCAAACATTTTCTTTAGACTTCATCAATAACCCTAAGTAGGCTAGGGTTTCACACATTATCATCGACATATCCTTAAGTTAGGGTTTTTACAAAGAACCTTTTTAGGGTTCCACAAAAATAATCAAAGATATGAGGAGGGTAGATTTATCTAATGATGAATCACCCAATTAAGAATCTTTATGATGCAAGAGAGCTAGACACAATAATGTTAGTAATATAGAATAGTTTATCAATAATGAATATACTTTTATCATGAAGAGAGCAAAACTTATAGTCTAAGGCATAAAAGAATATCGAATGAATTAATTAGAAATGAGCAAACAACTCAATGATAATACAAAGATATTTACAATAATAGAAACATCAGGTTTCTATGTAGAATATGGAAACAAACAGTTTCATCTAAGAAACTGCTAAAAGAATAAAAATAGCAACAGCTAAAAGACTGAGCATTAAATACTAAATATGAATATTCTAATACCCTCCCTTAATGCTCAATCTATTTACAACACCAATAGACCCTCGAAATTTTACAAATTTATCAGGACCAAGAGGCTTGGTGAAAATGTCGGCGGGCTGCTCTGTTGTGGGAACATATTGCAACTGAATTGAGCCATCTTCAACCAGCTGGCGAATGTAGTGGCAATGAGTTTCCACATGCTTTGTTCGTTCATGAAAGACTGGATTCTTGGCAAGTTTGAGCACTCCCTGATTATCACAAAACAAAGAAGTAGGCCCTGTCTGGAAAACATGCATATCTGCAAGCATACGACGAAGCCAAACTGCCTCACAGGATGCCTTAACTGCTCCCCGATACTCTGCTTCTGTTGAGGAGAGTGCCACTGCCTGTTGCTTCTTACTAGTCCAAGTAACAGCGCCAGATCCTAGACTAAATACATACCCAGCTGTAGATTTACGGTCATCAACCGAACCGGCCCAGTCAGAGTCAATGTAGCCACTGAGAATAGGATTGGAGCTGCGAGTATATAAGAGGCCATAATCAGAAGTACCACGCACATATCGTAGCACCCGCTTTGCTGCTATCCAATGATCAGCTTTAGGAGCTGACATAAAGCGAGAAATGTAGCTTACTGCAAAATTGATGTCAGGTCTGGTAGCAGTAAGATAGATGAGACTGCCCACTAATTGCCTGAATAAAGTTTCATCCACAAGGGGAGAGGATGACTGTGCTGAAAGTTTGAGCCCTGGTTCCATAGGAGTCGTGGCCGGTTTGCAATCCTGCATTCTGAACCGTTCCACAAGATTTTTGGCATACTTGGACTGAGAGAGAAAGATCTGATTTTCAGTCTGCCAAACTTCAACCCCGAGACAGTAATGAAGAAGTCCCAAGTCTGTCATCTCAAAAGTTCTGCATAGATCTTGTTTGATCCCATGGATCAAATGTGCAGAGCTGCCAGTAATGATAAGGTCATCCACATAGACAACCACAAACAAGATATCATCACCAGTATACTTGATATACAGGTTTGCATCAGATGGACTCCGCTGAAAATCCTGATCTGTCAGGTACTGATCAATTTTCATGTACCAAGCCCGAGGAGCTTGTTTCAATCCATAGATTGCTTTAGCTAACCGACACACTTTCTGTTCTTGACCAGGAACCTTAAATCCTGGGGGCTGCGTCATGTAGACTTCTTCTTGAAGATCACCATTTAGGAAAGCACTCTTTACATCCATCTGATGGACTTTCCAATTGAACTGAGCTGCTAGGGCAAGGACAAGCCTTATGGTACTCATCTTGGCTGTAGGAGCAAAAGTCTCCTCATAATCGATGCCTTCCTTCTGTGAGAACCCTCGAGCCACAAGACGAGCTTTATACTTGTCTATGGTTCCATCAGCTTTGTATTTCACTTTATACACCCATTTGCAGCCTATGGGTTTTTTTTCGGCAGGAAGATCAGAAAGTGTCCAGGTGTGATTCTTCTAAAGACTCTGGAATTCGGCTTCCATAGCCTGCTCCCACTCAGATGTACCCTTAGCCTCTAAATAGGTTTGAGGCTCAAAAATACTGTGGAGGTTAGCCATGAGAGCAAAATTGACTGTAGACTGTTGTCTGTTCTTATGTCTAGAAGTTCTACCTTCAAGGAGCTCATCATCCCGGAGATCACCAATGGTTTTAGCCCACCATTTAGGCCGAAGAGAAGAAGAACCAATATCAGGAGTAGAGGAACCAATATCAGGAGGAGATGGAGAAGACTCAAGAGCAATAGGGATAGCAAGGGGAGGGTTAGCTTCTGGAGAAAGCTTAGATAGAGTATTATCAAATACTGATGCTACATCATCCCTCCCATCAGGTGGACCGACCGGAAGAAGAACACTGTGAGACTGATCCTCAGAATGCTGCTCAGAAGACGAAGACTGAAAGAATCCTCTGTCTTCATCAAATACTACATCTCGACTGAAGCTAAGACGACCAGTGGCTATATCTATCAGCCTATAGGCCTTGTGATGATCACTGTAACCTGTCATCATGAGTTTCTGGCTTTTGGAATCCAATTTAGAGCGCTTAGCAGATGGAATCCAAACATATGCAACTGAGCCAAATACTTTGAGGTGACTGATCTTAGGCTTACGACCAGACCAAACTTCTTCAGGAGTCTTCCCTTTAACAGCCTGAGTAGGTGATCGGTTAAGAAGGTAAACAACAGTAAATACTGCTTCAGCCCAGAATTTGTTTGGAACACTCCTGTGTTGTAACATGGAACGAGCCATTTCAACAACCGTGCGGTTGCGACGCTCGACAACACTGTTCTGCTGGGGAGTGTAAGGGGTGGTTAATTGACGTTTGATGCCATGAATATCACAAAAGTTGGCAAAAGCTGAGGAACAAAATTCCCCACCATTGTCTGTCCTAAGGGTCATGATATTACAACCAGATTCTTTTTCAACTAAGGTTTTAAACTTCTGAAAGGTACTAAGAGCATCAGATTTATTTTTTAAAAAATACACCCACATCTTTCTACTGAAGTCATCTACAATAAGTAAAAAATATTTGCAAGCAGTGATAGAAGCTGTATTCATAGGACCACAAATATCAGCATGAAGTAACTGAAGTACCTTAGATGCTCGCCAAGATTCTCCATTTGTGAATGAAGACCGATGTTGCTTTCCTGCTTGACAGGCGCTGCATACCCCCAACTGCTGAGTCTGAATATCAGGTAATCCTGACACAAGTCCTTCCCGAGAGAGCTGAGAGAGATACTGCATATTTAGATGCCCATATCGCTGATGCCACAGAGTGCTGATGGGAGAGACACGTGCTGCTAGAGCCACTTCTGGAGAGTCACCGGTGTCAAGTAGCCTGTATAGACCATGGTCCTCTAGCCCAACAGCAACTGTTAGACTGGTCTCCCTGTCAATGATTGAGCACTTGTGTGCACTGAACACAACATCAAGTTGAGGAGAATTCCTCATAATCTGGCTAATAGATAGCAGATTAATCTCCATACCAGGAACATAGTATACATTCAGAAATATGAGTGTGCGTCCACCAGACTGAATTTGAACTGTACCCCTGCCAGCTACAGTATACTTTTCACCTCCACCAAAGACCACGGAATCACTGAACGGTGAGAAGTCAATAAACCAGTCACGCCTGTGAGAGAAGTGGCGTGATGCACCAGAATCAATGTACCATGCAGAGGAAGGAACATGTTCTGAAGACCTTTTAGCCATAAAGGCGTAAAAGGCAGAATCCGTCTGCTCGGAATGTTCTGCAACATTGGCTGTCTGATGTGGCCCTCCCTGTTTCTTCTGTTCAGAAGCAATCCTCTGTCGGCAATCTTTCTTCATGTGACCGAACCTGTGACAGTAATTACACTGCACACTTTTCTTCCTAGCAGGATCCAAAGACTGAGAAGAGCCTTTCTGCTGAAAGGACTGAGAGGACTGGTATTTTGCAGTAAATGCATTTTCTGAGGACACTGATGAAGCACCACTACCAAAATGCTGTTTCCACCGATCCTGCTGCAGAAGTTTGGTACATAAATCTGGAAACTTCAGATCAACATTTGTGGTCATAATGTTGAGAGTTTCTATGAAGTGTTCATAAGATTTTGGTAGACTTTTCAGAGTAATGACTACCATATCTTCTTCCTCCATGGTCCGACCAATGGCTTCGAGTTGATCTCGAATGTCTTTAATTTTGTTGAGATGTTCCTGTAAAGACGTATGTTCATCCATCATGATGGAGAACAACTGATTTTTGAGAAAAAATGCTCTGCTTTTGTCAGATGTCTCGTGCAGTTCTTTCAATTGTTGCCAGATTTCGGCAGCGGTCTTGCCAGAAAGAATCTGAGGTAACTGATCATCAGCGACAGAGAGCTTGAGAAGCATAACAGCTTCTCGATTTCGATCATCAAATTTATCTTGATCGGTACCAGTTGTACCGGGACGAGACTCTTTGCCCAAAATGAGCTGATCAAGACGCCTGTATTCAAAAATGGTCAGCATTCTTTGTTTCCAAATGTTATAGTTGCTGCCATTAAAGCGTTGATTTCCTTCTAACATCAGATTGGTGAGCGTGGCCATTTTCCCAAAGAAGACTGAAAAAAATAATATAGCTGTCTGCTTAAAATCCCTCTTTCAGAATGACTGTACCAAACCTTAACAAATTCTGATTTGAAAGAAAATAGGCTTTCACAATGACTCAGATCTGTACCAGATCAACACACCAGACCAAGAGGTCACATGTATCGATATACACGTTGATAATATATACGCTGTTCTGTTCAGATTATATATATATGCGTAGACTGAATGCGTGATATATTTATGAGGTTATATATGCGTGATATATATACGCTGAACTGGAGAAAGCCGTCACTATAATCTGAACTGATATATATGCGTGATAGCCGTCACTGGAACTGAAGAAAGGCGTCACGTGATATATATGCCGTCACGTGATATATATCTGAACTTGAACTGGAAAAAAAATGCCGTCACTGTAATGCCGTCACTGTAATGCCGTGCAGATGGTTATCACGTTAGTCTCACACACTGAAGATCCACAGTTCGAGTCTGAGCTTAGTTACTGTTTCCGTCGATGCCAAACTGTAATCTGAGAAATGCGTGATACCTTTTGAAACAAAAATGCCGTGACTGAAAAAATGCTTTACGTGGTGAAAACGGCACTGTAATCTTGATCTGTCGAATGAGCCAAAAATTCGTGAGCAAAAGGAAAACGATTTTCCGCTTCTCGATTTGGTTCCGCTTCCGGTTCTGATACACAGGCTCTCGATACTCGAACGCGATTTCCACTGACGCTTTTCCTTTACATATATAGTGACCCCGAGCCTTTTGTGTGAGATTCGAGTCACGATAGTGGCATCAATGGCCCCGAGAGCAGAGAAGAAACCCGCGGCTGGAAAAAACTGTGATGGGGAATTCGTTTTCAACAGAAAAGAAGCCTTTGAAGCCGGAGAATAAGCTATTAAGGGAAGGCGACAGAAAACGCAGAGGCTGGCTATTACAGCGAGGGTAAAAAACTGAATACGGGTTTTACACTGTTCCTTTCAAAGCAATTTTACGATTCCGAGCACTGCTACAAAATTCCTCATAAAGCGATAATGCAGGAGAAGAATCCCTTTCTGTATCGAGATTGACGACTGTAAGCTTTTATCACAGTGAGCAAAGCCGAGGCTAAGACTCAGTGAAGGCTACCTGGCTTACAGAGGGCTCGACCTTAGAAAGGAATGAAGGAACACAAGAGGTTAGGGTACGAAGAGGATAGCTAATCAAGGAATCTACAGATCCTGAGAGCAGTTTCGAAATGAACTACTGAATTTTTCAAACTATGAAAAATTATTTCAAAAAAAAAATTCCTGTGCTCTGATACCATAAAAGAATATCGAATGAATTAATTAGAAATGAGCAAACAGCTCAATGATAATACAAAGATATTTACAATAATAGAAACATCAGGTTTCTATGTAGAATATGGAAACAAACAGTTTCATCTAAGAAACTGCTAAAAGAATAAAAATAGCAACAGCTAAAAGACTGAGCATTAAATACTAAATATGAATATTCTAATAAGGCATACCTTTTGTTTCTTAACAAACTTTGTAATTCCAATGCTTTGCCTTGTGAGGCATGCTTCCATAATCCTTGAGTATTCAACAAGCCTTTCCTAAAACAAGGAAAATATGAATAGAAATGTGATTAGTATTTAATACAAACAAATGTAGATAAGTAAGGGAAACCAAAAATTAAAAGGTAATACAAGGAGTAAGATACTTATCTTTGGAAGTTGGTGAGGGCTCCCTCTAGACTCGAGGGATACCTATAACCTTATAAAAACAAAAAAATGTGTTTCCAAAATATGTTAACTTACAAATGCTAGAAATAATAAATGAAACAACTAAAGCTTAGAGCAGGGGACTTAGTAGTGTAAGTCCCTTATATCTGATTCTTCAACTTTATTCTTCTTTGGAGATTCTTCTTCAACAACATTAGCTTGGTTCCTGTTCCTTTTCTTATTCTTCGGATTGTTAGGATAGTCACTTTTATAGTGACCCATTTTATGACATTGGTAGCATTTTATTTTGGACATGTCTACTTTCCTTCTTGGCCCTTTTGACTTCTAGAAGTTTCCTTTCTTGTGATGAGTGGAGTAGGCATTTGAAACTTTCTCTTCTTCATTGTTGGCTACTAATGAGATTCTCATCTCTTCTTGGCTACAGGCATTCCATAATTCTTCGAATGATGGAGTTTATTTCCAACAATTGATTCCTGAAGTAAAAGCACTCCTAGTAGGTGGCAATCCCAATAATGCAGTAATCAATAGCTTTTTTCCTGGTACAAGCTCATCTATGGCTTGAAGGTCATCTCTAATTCTAGCTATCCTTTCAAAGAAGGAAGCCACAGTGTCATCTTTTTTCATTTTTGTGGTCCTTAGTTCATTCTTAAGACTTGCTACTTGACCAATGTTCTTGATAGTGAACGATTTTGATAAGGCTTCATACATTTCTTGAGCAGAGTGTATGTTCAAAATGTATGGGACAAGATTGTCTTTTATACCTTCTACCATTAGTGTCATAGCCAATATTTCTGACTCTCTAAACTTCACTTTATCTATGTCACTAGATCCTTCAGTAGGTTTCTTCACTTTTCCTCTAACCAAATCCAGGACTTTGTTCTTTTCAAGAATGAGATCAATTATTTTCTTCCATGACCTGTAATTTGATGCTTCTTCTAATTTGTTCTCTCCCTTTATTGTGTTAGACATTATCCTTGAAGGTAGTAAGCTTCTTTCCTTATAAGATCTCCTTATATGATCCCTTGCTCAACTTTTTGAGGTTTCTTAGACTCCTTTCAGTAGATCCTCAAACTGCCTTATTCCTTCTTCACCTTAGCTCTGATAGCATGTTAGAATATCATAAACGCAAAAATATTTTCTTTATATAGATAATTACTTGTGACTTTATGTTTTTCTTATGTTCCTCTTTTATCTTTTGTTCAATAAGCAACTATCAAAACAATAGCACAAAGATCATAGACACCAGATATAGGAAGACTGTTGAGATTTTCTGTTAATTAAATTTGGAAAAAGTCTCAAGAATGTGACAACAATAGGATTTGTTGCTAAATTAACTCCATTTTTTCTTGATGGGGAGTTATTGCATCCTATATTTGTTGCGAGTGAATTTATGATTCAGTTTTCTACTCCCAACTATAAAAATGTAAGCCCGTAGAGGATATGTGTTATGAGAAGGTGTGAGGAAAAAGAATTCCGGAGGTGCAAATCTGTTGTTGTAATCTCCTGTTGAATAATAAGATTGCCGATGCCTCTGTTTGGTGGACGTAGCCCAGATTGGTTGGGTGAACCACGTTAAAATCTCTGTGTTTTTCACGGTTGAATGTTGTGTGTCTTATTTGTTTTAAATTTCTGTTGTGTTAACTCTAACACTTGGTATCAGAGCGTTGTGTACGCTGCCTGCTTGCTGAGTATATGCTGTGTGGAGAGGAGCGCTGTGAATTGAGATCGCTAGACCTGTGACTGTGTTGAGCGAGTTGGACTCCGCTCAACTCAACTAAGGCTGTCGACTCAGCTCGGTGGCTTATGAAAATCGTGGTGATCCACTGGACATAATTCACTGCAAGGACAAACTGCATAGCACGTGTGCTAGAGGTTGAACTGCAAACTGCATAGCACGTGAGCTGGAAATTGAACTGCGTGGTCAGATTGAACTGTGTAGCACAGGAGCTGGAGGTTGAACTGCGTGGCCAGGTTAAATTGCATAGCACGTGAACTGCTGGAGGTTGGAACTGCGTGTCTGTGGCTGTTGATTGTCCACGCAGATCTATGCGAAGACCAGAGCTATGCAAAGCGCTGTTAATTGGTGAATTTGCAGCAGTGAAAGGTAGCTGCACGGTGTCCTCAAGTTTTTTTTCTTTTACATCGATTATTAAAATGCCGTTGAACCATTGAAAAAATCGATATTTGATTTGGAACGTTTTTGAAATGGGTCTTTAAAAAAAAACGATTTCAAATGGGTCTCCTTTTGTACATTAAAAAAAAAGTTCGATTTGAAGTTTTTTATAAAGCTATTACGAAATGCCTTTTTTACAAAACTAAAAAAAAACGATTTGTATTATATATGATATTATATCTATATCATATTTCGTTTTTTAAATGGTAATATGCCATGATATTATAAGGCAAAGGCATTTTATTGGTGAAGGACATTTTTAAATAAAAACTTCATTTATTAAAAGTTGCAATTGGAGATTTTGTGTGACACAACATGGCAAAAACTCAAAGTGCTTGATTTGAGATCGACAAGTTCAATGGCAAAAACAACTTCGAGATCTGGAAAGTGAAGATGCATGATCTACTCGTGCAACAAGGCATGGTGAAGGAATTGTTGGGAAAAGCCAAACAACCTTACACCATGACAGATGATGAATGGAGTGACCTGGATGAAAGAGCACTGAGCGACATTTGACTGTGTTTGGCGGATGATGTTTTGTTTAACATTGTGTCAGAGAAAATTGCTGCTGGTTTGTGGACAAAGCTTGAAAAGCTGTACATGATAGAATCCTTAACCAATAGGATTCTTCTGAAGCGACAGTTATACAGCTTGTGCATGAAGGAAGGTACGACGATAACTGATCATCTGAATACCTTTAATACTCTCCTGGTGCAGTTAGAAAGTATAGAAGTAAAATTTGAATCAGAAGATAAAGCTGTAACTTTATTATGCTCGTTGCCCGAGTCATGTGATCATTTTGTTACTTCTATAAGTCTTAGTTCATCAGAAACCCTTGAATTTGACGATGTTTTTGGAGCTCTGTTGTTCGAAGAAACAAGGAAGAGGTCAAATTCAGAAACCTCTAAATCAGAAGAAATGATGGTCAGAGGTCATTTTAAAGAAAGACGCTTCAGTAAGCACAACAACTCGCGTTCAAAATCGAAAGGGAAGAAGAGTAAGGTAAAGTGCTGGTTTTGTGGCAAATTGGGACATTTGAAGAAGGACTGTTGGAAGAGACAACAAACATCCAAAGAAGACTCTTCGACAAAGAAGAAAGAAGCAAACATGACAGATACAGGTTCGGCATCCATTTCAGGTATGAGTGATGAAGTGTTATCAGTTAGTTTGTCTAATCATGATCAACATTGGCTGTTAGATTCTGGTGCGTCAAATCACATGTGCATTCATAGAGAATGGTTTAAAACTTATAAATCAATCAATGATGGAGTAGTTTACATGGGAAATGATATCTCATGTAATATTGTGGGAATTGGAAGCATCCAGCTTAAAATGTTTGATGGGACAAATAAAATTCTAACTGATGTAAGACATGTACCTGAACTAAGAAAAAACCTCATTTCACTAGGAGTACTAGACACTAATGGATATAAAACCTTTATTCAAGGTGGAGTAATGAAAGTTTATAAAGGAATTTTACTAGTAATGAAAGCAAAGAAGGTTGGAAATCTTTTTCAGTTAGAAGGAAGAACAGAGTCAGATCATGCTTCTACAGTATCTGAAAACGACAATAATTCTATTCGTTTATGGCATCAAAGGTTGGGCCATATGAGCGAAAGAGGTTTAAAGATTTTATCTGATCGTAAGTTACTTTCTAGTTTAAAGTCTGTTAAGTTAGATTTCTGCAAACATTGTTTATTTGGGAAACAAAGCAAGTAGAAGTTTAAAACTGGAAAACATACTAGTAAGGGAATCCTTGATTATATCCATTCTGATGTTTGGGGTCCATCTCCTACAACCTCATATGGAGGATCGTCATATTTTATATCTTTTATTGATGATTTCTCTAGAAAAGTGTGTGTCGACATGTTAAAGAAGAAGTCTGATGTATTCACAGTTTTCAAACAGTTTAGAGCATTAGTTGAAAACATCACTGGAAGAACCATTAAATGTTTAAGAACTGACAATGGTGGTGAGTTTACTTCAAAGGAATTTGATAATTATTGCAAGGACGTTGGGATCGAAAGACATAAGACCATTGTATATACTGCTCAACAAAATGGAGTTGTTGAACGCATGAACAGGACTCTTTTAGAGAGAGCAAGAAGTATGCTTAGTAACGCCAATTTGCCGAAGGAATTGTGGACAGAAGCGGTTTCTATAGTTTGTTATTTGATAAATCGATCACCATCAACTGCAATAGGATGCAAAATTCCTCAAGAGGTATGGAAAGGTCATCCTTGTGATTATTCTAAACTGAAAGTTTTTGGTTGTGAAGCATATGCTCTAGTTTTGAAACATCAGCGTTCTAAATTAGATCCTAAATCAAAAAGATATATCTTTGTTGGATATGGTGATGGGACTAAGGGATACAGGTTGTGGGACCCTACTAGTCACAAGATCATCATTAACAAAGATGTTAAATTTAATGAATCTTCACTTGAAAATCCAGATGTAGATGATAAATTGAAACATGATAATGTATCTAAGCTTCAACACATTCAGTTTGAAACTAGTTCAAGTACTGATGATAGTCTAGATGAACAAGTTTTAGATTCATATCATGAACAAGTTTCAGATGTAGATCATGAACGTGTTTCAGATGCTGATCATGAAGAAGTTCCTACAGATAATAATCAGCAAATTGTGGAAGTACCAAAAACATCTTTAAGGAGGTTGACGAGAATCAAACGTCCTCCTAAAAGGTATGATGATTATGTTACTTCAGTTGCTTTAACCACTAATGATGATGAACCTTTGTGCTATCAAGAAACTGTAGAAGGTTCTAAAAGTGATAAGTGGAAAGAAGCTATGAAGGACGAGATGATGGCATTAGTCAAGAATGCCACATGGGATCTGGTAGAACTTTCTAAAGACAGAAAAACCGTGGGATGTAAATGGGTTTACAAATTGAAAAGGGGCGTTGATGATACAGAGGATAGGTACAAAGCAAGGCTGGTCGCAAAAGGTTTTTCTCAGAAAGCAGGAATTGATTTTCATGAGATATTTTTACCAGTTGTAAAAATTGTTTCAATTCGAATTGTGTTAGCATTAGTTGGTTTACTTGATTTAGAATTACAATGACTAGATGTTGAAACTGCATTTTTACATGGAGATTTAGATGAGGAGATTTACATGGAACAACCGGAAGGGTTTGTTCAAAATCGCAACAAGAAATTTGTCTACAAACTCAAGAAATCATTGTATGGTCTGAAGCAGTCGCCTCGACAATGGTACAAGAAATTTGATTCCTTCATGATGAGTCAAAACTATATAAGAAGTGAATATGATCATTGTGTTTACTTTAAGAAATTAAGTAATGGCATGTTCATTATCTTAGTGTTGTATGTTGACGATATGCTTTTAGCAAGCAAAAGCATAACAGAGATCAACAGGTTAAAGGCTGAAATGGCTAGGACATTTGATATGAAAGATCTAGGAGCAACAAGACAGATTTTGGGCATGGAGATTTTCAGAGACAGGAGCAATGGTAAGCTGTGGCTATCACAACAGAAGTATATTGAGAAAATACTCTTGAGGTTTGGTATGAACAATGTGAACCCTGTTTCAGTCCCTTTAGCTTCCCATTTTAAACTTCCTTCAAGTTTATGTCCTAATACAAATGAAGAAAAAGAATATATGTCTCGAATTCCATATGCCAATGTAGTAGGTTGTTTGATGTATGCAATGGTTTGTACTCGACCAGATATTTCACATGCAGTTGGGACTGTCAGCAGGTATATGGCAAATCCAGAAAAAGAACACTGGTCAGCAGTGAAATGGGTGCTTCGGTATCTGAGAGGCACAAGTGATTACTGTATCACTTATAACAGGAGTAGTGAATTTGTTTGCTGATATGTTGATTCTGATTTTGTAGGTGATTTGGATAAGAGAAGGTCAACTTCAGGGTATGTCTTTACTCTTGCAGGTGGAGCTATTAGCTAGATGTCAAAGCTACAGAACATTGTTGCTTTATCCACTACTGAAGCAGAATACATATCTTCTTCACATGCTTGCAAAGAAGCGGTTTGGTTGAAAGGTTTGTTTGGTGAGTTTGGTAGGTTACAGGACAACATCAAGTTATTTTGTGATAGTCAAAGTGCAATTCACTTGGCTAAAAATCCAGCCTATCATAGTAAATCAAAGCATATACCTATCAAGTACCATTTTGTAAGACAGGTTATCACTGAAAGGGGAGTCTCTCTTGAAAAAGTGCATACAAAGGAAAACTGTGCAGACATGTTCACGAAACCAGTTTTGTTAGAGAAGCTACGTTGGTGTTTGGCTTCTCTTGGCTTGCAGAAAAGATAAAATAATAATGGAACAGGGTATCAGGCTAATTGTTGTCAAGGTGGAGATTGTTGAGATTTTCTGTTAATTAAATTTGGAAAAAATCTCATGAATGTGACAACAATAGGATTTGTTGCTAAATTAACTCCATTTTTTCCTGATGGGGAGTTATTGCATCCTATATTTGTTGTGAGTGAATTTATGATTTAGTTTTATACTCCCAGCTATAAAAATGTAAGCCCGTAGAGGATATGTGTTATGAGAAGGTGTGAGGAAAAATAATTCCAGATGTGCAAATCTGTTGTTGTAATCTCCTGTTGAATAATAAGATTGCCGATGCCTCTGTTTGGTGGATGTAGCCCAGATTGGTTGGGTGAACCACGTTAAAATCTCTGTGTTTTTCATGGTTGAATGCTGTGTGTCTTATTTTTTTTAAATTTCTGCTATGTTAACTCTAACAAAGACAGCCAGGGAAAAACCCCTATCTAGGTGAAAACCCAATCAACAACTCTTCCTTAATAACTTCCTTGAGATAATCCAAGACTCTTGACCTAGACATAGACTTCCTCCACACCAAGTCATCCCTTTCTTCCTTCTTGCAGATGATAACCCTTCAACAACAACTTTGACTTGACAAGAGAGGCTTCGATCTCCTGGAGGAATCCACACGAGAGAGATATACATAGCCCAAAATTTCAATCTTTTTCTTCCTTCTTTTCCAACTTCACACCCCTTTTAGCCTCCTTTTCCAACTTCACAATTTTTCCAACTCTTTCTTCTCGGAAACCGAACTTTAGTGAGAGAGTGTGCTCCAAATGAATTCGAACTACTTCAATATATAGGCTTCTGGCGATGTCGAATTACCCAGTTTGAGGCCAACTTGATCTCCTTGAGGCCGACTTGGTGTGGAGGTGAGAAATACTTTATTTGACTCAATAATAAACCCTTTTACATCATTCAAATTCCCAAGAAGGGTCTCATAAAATGTACAATGACTCTAATGACTCAATATAAATCCTATGATCCTGTTGATGGTGCTAGACCCGCCAACATGACAGGGGATCTTCTCGGTAAGAAATCCCAACTAGACCTCAAAACGTTTGGAGTAGGAGTCCCAGCAGTAGGTAGTAAAGCAATGCCTTGACTGTGATGGCGCGCAGAGGTAAGTGTGATATCTTTGTCGGAAGTAAGTGTGTGACCTTGCAGCGAGTCATGTAAGATGCATGGGGGTTCTAACACAAGGAGGGGAAAAGGAAGTGTGTCCCTTACAATCCTATAATAGTACGCAACCTAAAAGGAACACACGAGCTGGAAAGAAGAATAGTACATAATCCAAAGTGATGGGTTAAACCAACAACACTATTTCAACAAGATTCATACAATCATATACAAAATAGTTCATACACGAATGTGTAAGTTAAATAACATACATTGTTAAAGCAACCAGAATAGTCCAACTATGTTAAGTTATGGTATGTTCTATGATTATAACAATTTACTTCTTTTTCTTATTATATTCCACCGATTAGCAATCACATGTACATAAAGTAAAGTGCAGATAGAACATTAAACGATCGACAGAAAACAAGCCAAGACAAGAGACACAAGATGTGGCGGCTAGCCAGGGACAAACCCCACAATGTGTGGGGAAACCCTTTGATCAAATCTTCTTTTATCTTCAATAATTCAGCAGAGAGAAATAGTACAATAAATCTGATTCATATCAGCAGTAGCAAACCCTAGATCAGTAGCATCAGCATTAGCAGCTTCATTATCAAACTAGGGCAGACCATATCTCACAAACCGACAGTCGGATTGACTTCATTCCACCACCAAAAGTTTCGGCTTCCAGAGGAGGTTCAGATGAACCTACAACGCAGTTCAGATGAGGAGATCTTCTAGGCCACGCAAGTCAATCTCTACTTCTGCAGTTGCAGCTTCAGTTTCAGCAGTTTTCAATTTCAAACTAGGGCAGTCGATATCTTGCAAACCGTTCGTCGGATTGATTTCATTCCACCACCAAAAGTTGCGGCTTTCAAAGGAGGTTCAGATGAACCTACAGCGCAGTTCCAAAGAGGAGATCTTCTAGGCCACGCAAGTCAATCTTTACTTCTGCAGTTGTAGCTTCAGTTTCAGCAGTTTCCGGCTTCAAACTAGGGCAGTCGATATCTTGCAAACCGTTCGTCGGATTGACTTCATTCCACCACCAAAAGTTGCGGCTTTCAAAGGAGGTTCAGATGAACCTACAACGCAGTTCCAAAGAGGAGATCTTCTAGGCCACGCAAGTCAATCTTTACTTCTGCAGTTGCAGCTTCAAATTCAACAGCTTCCGGCTTCACATGTGTGAGAGAGAGAGACCCATTTCAGCGCAGTAGAGAAGAGACTCATATCTGCGTAGTAGAGAGAGAGAGATGTGATGAGATGAGTGAGTCCAAATGAGGAAAAGTCCTCTTATATTTATACACAACGTTGGTGGGTGAATAGGTGCGACTGTTGGGCTTCTGAGCCTACATGAGTTGTAGGTCGGCTTGATAATAATTCCATAATCAAAATAAATTCATATCTCCATGAATACTTATCGGAATTGGATGATCTTTATATCAATCCTACACCTCTCGACGAGAGGAATCTAATAAAAATATTATTAGCCATGAATAAGATGACCCACATGAAGTTTTGCCCTGGTTTCCAATTTTAACAAACTACAATAACAACATATGCATGAAAATGTGTTGGCTCTGCTATATACATATAAAGTGAAAGTTCTATCCATACATACACCATTGACAGTGACTAGCCCCGATAGTGGAACATTACAGTCAACACCGCCTACTCCTCCAAAGAGATGTACTCTCTCTATGTTGTGGAGAAGCCAAGGCTTGTCACAATACTCTCCAAGCCTTGTCTAAGCAATGCCTAGCCAAAAGCTTGGCTCCCCAAAAACCTGTTCTATGAGTTATGAGGTTCTATATATAACAATGGGTGTGGTAACCCTTGACATTCCCCTTTGACTCTTGGACTACCCTCATGACTCTTCACATTACAATAGTGATTGTTCACATTCCACTAATGACACTTGGAATTTCACTTACAATACATTTACAATAATACAATTTCCACATATACCCATGTGGGACAAAATAGGCTTGAGTCAACCTGACAAGACAAACAACATCACTCAGGGTCTTGGGGAAAGACCAACTCGGTAACCTCCTTATGGTGATCTTTGGTGACGAACTGATACCAAGCTTGGTACTGCTCTATTGTGTCCTCGTACTATTTGATGGCATCTTTGTCGAAGTGGACAACTACCTCCATGGCTTCCGGGTATATGGTTCTGAAACCTCTATCCAACTCATCCTGAAGCATGTGCAACACTTTCCTGAGTGTGGTTGGACCATTGATGTACCTTTGCATGTTTTCTGCACTGAGCTGCAAGTCATCATTGGTGGCTTCGCGCATCAACTGCCCAATGTACCTCTCGACATCCAGCATGACTTGGTTCTTCCTCATGGCCTGGGTGAGGGTTCCGATGGAAGGGATCTTGTGCATTTGCACTATGACATCTAGACTCTTGAACAAATGTGCATAGGAAGCCTCAATGCTAGTGATGAGCGGAGGGACTGCTCATAATTCCGGATCTGCATCCAAATCCATGCTTTGTCTAGCTCAACCTGTGGCTTCATCTTCTTGTGCAAGTAAAGCGAGCTCCCTCGTACCTCATTGTCCATTCTTGCATGTGCGCAATAACAGTGTGAATTTCTTTGAGAGTTTGTGTTGTCTACGCGCACTGCTGCTGAAGACCGTATAGATGGACAACTTCTTTGTGCACGGTGACAAATCTGCTATACACTATCTACATGGTAGCTTCCAAAGTTGATATCTTTGCTAGTATTGCTTTCCTCACTTCTGCCATAGCGGATCTTGCGGACTACTCTGTTCTTTGCCTGGCCTCTTGCAAGTCCTTTGCCATCTGTTCATTTTCTGCTATCAAGAACTTGACTGTTGAACTCGTGGCTTCTGCATAAGCCTTAGAAGCCTCAGCCATGGCAACTGGATGTCTTCTAACATTTGGTACAATCACCCTTTCTTCTGTGTGCGCAAGTGATGTATGATCATCCGGGAGCTGCTTTCTTCGTGCTTATACAATCCTCTGCTGTGTCTCGTCAAATGCCAGATTGTACACATCTGTCTCCGGATCATCTTCAAGGAGAACAACTTCTCCTTGCTCGCTTGGGACTGGTTGTGGTTCTGGAGGTGGCAGAGACTGTGGTACGACCTCAGATGCCCTTGGCATGAGATCGATGTCTTGGTCCTCTAGCTCCTGTTTCGTCTCTATGTCTGTTGCCTCAACCAACTGCTCAACCTGCTAAGCAAGTTCCCAAACCTGCACCTGCTCACCCTGTTCATCATCTGCTGGCTGCTTTGTTGTCTCAACCTGTATCTACGCAGTTTGCTCTGTCAGTGTGCCTTGTCCTTCTTCTTGTTCTTATTTCTACCTTTCTTCATTCTCTCTCTTCCTGAGCTCTTTTTTTGCTTTCAACTTCTTCTCTGTCTCCTGCAATCTCCTTTTTGTCTCTTTCAATCTTTGTTTCTCCCTCTTTCTCTGCGCTACTCTCCTTCCGCGATGTCGCCTCTTTGCATCTATCTTCAAAGCTACTCTCTCAACAAGTGGATCTTCTTTGAACTTATAGCTTTGCTCAGCGTTTGCGCTTTTGGCAATCTTCCTCTTGCCTTTGTCTTGTGCCGGTTTGCTGCTCACTACTGTTGTTGTTGCTGCTTCTTGTAGTTTTGCTTCCTGCAGTGCTGCTTTCCATTTTACAGCCTGCTAACCTGTTCATTGAGCCTAGAGGAGTTATAGCAATAACTCCAAGGATCTTCCTCTAGCCAATGACATGCCCCGTGGACCCATGCAAAGTACACTTTCACATAGTGGTTCTTGCATATGCAATGTGGATCATACGGATTGAAACTCTTGGTGCCAAGTCCGAACTTCTTCAAGTCCTCTGTCTCAACATCTTCATCTTTCAAAGTACGGATCTCGTGCAACCCAATCCGCAAAGGAATAGTAGGCCATGGTGCCTTCTTCCTCTTGTGCAATGCTGCTAATAACCCTGTGGAGATGTGGTATGCAACCTCTTGCATGACCAACTTGTTCGTGGCAAACGTTGGTAACTCATGCGAAGGCTTCTCCGCACCAAACATCCTGATGAAGGTGCCACCGAGTGAGGCATACCAAACTGCAATGTTGAGTAATGTCTGCATCGCTTCCTGGGACATGAAAGGTGCGTCTTGTTCAAATATCATCTTATACAGTGGGGTGATGAAGTGGTTAGACAACCTCAGCATGACTCCTCGGTAGCTGCACTCAAAGAGCAACTTGCAATAAACATTCACAACTTCCTTTGATGGTGTCCATGTCCAACCCATGCTAAGGAACTACTGTTGGCACAGATTGCATCAAGCAGGTTGTAGACCTATAGAATCTTGCTTGTCCATCCTTAGGCGGATTCTGGGTATCTGATACATGCACTTTTAGCTTAAGAGCCAACATGTCCGACCAATTGAAAGGTCTTCCTTTACTTGCCAACTGATTTAACATAACAACCCAACTCTGCAGGAAGGTCTTTGTGCTCTCTTGGCCATACAAGCGACATGCAAAGATGACTAGTAGTTGGTAAGCCTTCCTAAGCAACTTCATCTTGTAGAACTAGTTTGGTGTCCTCCTGAACTTCGATGACTTTTTTACCCAACTCTTCAAGATATCTCTTGAGTTCACATTGTTGTTGGGAGTGAAGAACAGTGCATCCATGTAGTTCACTAGTTGCGGCAAGTGATACATTAGATGGTATTTTTCCATCCTGAAGGTGACAAGCTGTGTTCTACTGGTGGTGCTCAGTGTCATTGTCTCAGGATCAATATGTGAGACAACCCAGTGAATGATATCCGCACACGGGAAGGCGAGGTACCTGCATGCAACCCTGTACAAGCCTGGCTTGTGAATGTTGACATAGACCTGTCGATTTTCCGGATCTTCCTTGAAAGTGTCTGCAAATATGTCCTTTATTTCTTGCCGTGTGATCTTCATGTCCTTCTCTAAGAACAACTGCGTGTTTGCATAGATGGGCAAGTTTATTAGCACCTATTCAACCATGTCTCCAGTGCTGCTCTCTATAATGTCCTTTGATCCAGCTATCTTGGAAACCATGATGCCTGTACTGCTGAGACACTGCTAAACAACTGATGTAACTAGAGACAGAGTGGACACTCACTGCAAGTAAATGTCAGTTTAAAACACAATGCACTTAAAGAATTGATCATGCGACAAATTGGGTGACTGATGGGCAAGATTGCACAGTAGTGACTCTCGGGGTTGGGAGACTGTCAGCTAGAACTGCACATTACGCAGTCTTAGCTGCCAGTGAAACCTGCTGCTGACTGGAACTGTGCAGAGCACAATCTAGTGAGGTTGATTGTGGACTGGAACTGTGCAGTGTGCAGTTCAGTCCGGCTTGACTACTGGCTGGGATTGCGCATTTCGCAACCCCAGTGAGCAAGACTGGGCACTGACTCCCAGAACAACGCAGAGCATAACTAGAGGCCACTGACAGGCAGTCTCTACAATTCGTGGGGCCAAGGTAGAGCCTTGAGTTTAGGAATGTGCAAAGCATGCCGGTGAAAGTAAGATTTGAGCCAAGGCAGCGCAGATCTGCCTAAGGGTAACTTGAAAACGAGTAGATTTGAAACCACAAGCAAAGGATGGTGCAAACAGGAGTGAATGATCATGCATGCAATCAAAACCAATGCAGGAATCAATCAAACGGACAAACAACAATGCTGGTGGAGAGGGTTACCGCAATGACGACCGTTACTGTGAAAACAGTGTTATGCATGCGACACTTAAGAAAGACAATGCAAAACTTGAAACAACACTTCTACAAGTTAAAACAAACTAAAATGCCAGCGATCATTCAATAAAACATTCAAAACAACAATCACAAGCCAAGGAAATAAAAGCGACAGAAAAAGCAGGAAAAGACTTGAAAAACAAAACTTACCCAGAAAAGTTGTGCTAACTGTGCCGAAGGTTCCTAGATGCCTTGGGAATGCCAGAGCTCCAAGATTCGAATGTGTAGAATGAGCTATGGGGCGTCGTTTAAATAGATTTGGTAGATTTAGGGTTTATGACGCGCATGCCACAAATCTAGGAAAAAGCGACACTTGGCGGGAAGTTTCTAAAATCAACTTGCATGTAACTCCCAATGCTAAAAATAGATCCCTATTTTTAGGGATGCTTTTTGCTTTTTTCGGGAAAGGCTGCCATGCATGCATGGGAAGATTGCGCAGTTCTGGAGGGAACCAGGCAACTTGCCAACACATGCATCGGATAACAGCTGATGGAATGCTTCTGCGCAATTCCTGGGTTGAGTGGCTCTAACCGCCTCTCATGCTTTGCGTAATTTCCCAGCTGAAGACAAGTTGCCAGCTAGGTCTACACAATTCCTGAGCCAAAGCCCAATGTTTGGATGTTCTATGCAATTTCTCTGAGTAAGGTTGTTTGCCAGACTACTCTGCGCATTTCTAGAGAGCAGGGTTGATTGCCAAGCTGCTCTGTGCAATTCCTGAGAGCAAGGCTGGTTGCCCTCCAGGATTGCGCAGTTTGCCAAGACAACGCAAGAACCAGATGTGAACCAAGTCACGGGGTCAGCTTGTGGTTGGTCGACAAAAAACAAGTTAGCGAACACAAGTTGCAAAGTGAAAGATAACTTCAAATAAAACACAAGTACCTGAGTAGTGCAAGACATGCTGCTAAGATTTTGAGGAGGGAGGCTCCAAAACGAAGTGAAGGCAAAATTTTGGAGGGTGGTTGTAGTCGCTACAACAGAGTCCACAATGGGGACTTTGACTAATAAAAGATGACCCAAGCATGAAACCCATGCTTTAATAAGTCATTGTAATAATAATAATAAAATTATCTTTTTCATTCTTTTGATAAGTACGTTACATAATGACTCAAATACATTTATGAAGAACGAACCTAGTTACATTCTTCAACAGAAGTTGCACATGGTGTTGGGCAATAAGAGTTAGAAAGAGATCAGAGGACCAGGGCTAGTGCCATTCAAGATGGAGTTAGGACAGGTGATGCGAGTTCAGGACGTATTGTTTGTACTAGGACTCAGATATAGCGTGATGTCTATGTCATTGATCGAGCAGAAGAGGTTTGAGATGTTGTTTCAGGATGGGAAGGCTAGACTCAGGCCCAGAGGCTCTAGCTCTGCAATTGTTTTGATTGGAGATAAAGAGCATGGTCTATATAGGCTTCAGAGGAGTGGGTATAGGTTCCAGAGAAAAAGGTCCAAGTTCTAGAGGCTCGGAGGGAGTCAAGTTCTAAAGGGAGTTTGCAAGCTCAGAGGAACACTTTGCAACCCAAGAAGAGTGTGTGGTCAGTGGGGAGCAAGGGTGCTTCTACATCTGGCAAGAAGGAATAATGGAGAGAGTGGAAGACATTTCAGGAGAAGAAAAAGCAGGATGCTTCTAGTGACAGTGACACTTTCGAGAGAGGCGTAATCCATCCTTCAGGGATTGCTCCAGTTTTGGGCGCCAGGACTTGGGTGAGTGTTGCGAGTAGTGATGATGATGATGATGGGTTACTTCCTAAGTTCCTAGTCTTGGAAGTAACTCCCTTGCTAAGAGTGAGTGTTGATTTTTGGTAGCTTGGGAGGTACCCCAAACTCTAGGGTTCGAGGTTTGGAGGTTGGAGCGCCACAAAAGTCATTTGTGGGCTTGGAACCCAAGATGTGGGCTTGGAACCCAAGATGTGGGCTTTCCACCCAAGCTGGTGGGTGTGAATCCATGAGGAGTTTTGGACATGTGATGATTTGAGGTGATAGAGGATCTCGAGAGCAACCGAGAGCAAAAAAAATCACTCAAATCCAAGTTGTCTATTATGAGATATGAATTTTTATTGTAGTTGTGGGTTAATGTGGCACCTAAAGCAAGTCAGCTTGGTGTGTTGGAGTGCCACAAGTTGTTTGTTGACACCACATGATTTGATATAAATTAAGGAGAGATGAGAGGCATTTCTCAACATCCCATGTGCATTCAAGAATATAAAATATACCTATCTGAGGCAATGAAGCTACAGGACGAAGAGGACAAGAGTTTGGGATTGCTTTTATGGTTATTTGTCTCCCTTATAGGTCTGAGTTTGGAGCAGAGGTTGTTGCTTTGCATGAGGGCTGATTTGATGGTGTTTTGGGAATGTTCTTGTGGTGAATCTCTCCTAGAAGCAGGCCTCACTTGATTGGGACGCCTACAACCAGGTCACAGGCCTTGAGTACCCTGTTTAGGAGGCCTAGAAGCTACAACGGGGAGGCTGCAGTCTGTTATGCTTGAACATGAGGCTGTGTGGTTTGTTTTTGAGGCCTAGAAAAAGGCTAAAAGGCAGCGAATTGTAGGAGGGACTGCTTGAAGGGAGGTCGTAGTCAATAGAAGGTCTGACGGGTGTTGTAGCAGACTGTGTTTGTGCCCTAATCAGTGACCAAAATTGCAGAGAAGAAGACACCAGCACTTGGAGCATGCAAAGGTATGTAATTTGGTATATTTGTGTTGTTTGGATACTAGGTAGATGTAGGTTCTAAATAGGACAGATTTGGAGGACTATAACAACCAAGAGGTAGGGCTGATGTGGCATGTTAGAAGCCCTAACCAGTGGGAAAATGCTACAGTGGTGATTGGGTGCCTAGATTTGTGCAATAGCTCCTCTATTGCAGAGCAAAGGGTAGATCTTTGGAGCTCTAGTTGGATGATGTTTTGAGCAGATTTGAAGGACGTGTTTGTTGGTGTTGGATTGGGCATTAGTGGTCTGTTGGAGGGTAGCGTGAAAGTGCCCAAGTTGGAGCCCTAAGGGCAGTTCCTTGATGGACTAAGGGCTACTAGGAGTGGCAGTTGTTGTAGCTCAAGGTTTGGCCAGCCAAAAGAGAAGATTGATGGAGCCCATGTTCATCATTAGAGAAGCAAAATTTGATGGTGATAGGTGGGAACTGTCCTACCCTATGTTAGGCTTCATTGGAGCAACACAGGAAGACTATAGTGGGAAGAAGACCCTGAGTAGCTAAGGAGCAACAATGGGCTGTGAGCAGTTGAGAGTTCACAAAGAAAGTTGTGGACAACTCAACAGGAGTCTCAATGTGTTTATGTGTTGCTGGACAAACGATTAATGAGAGAGCAGATTGCATAGCCGAGATTTAGTGGCCAGATGGAGTTGGAGCATTGATAGAGGTTGGTGTTGCAGATTGGGAGCGAAGGACCCGTAGGTGTACAAGATAAGACAAAGAAGCTGTGATCGTCGACTACATCAGCTAGACCGTCAGATTACCTTGTATTTTGTATTCTTGTACTTGTAGATATTTGAGGGCCATTATCCCTGGTAAGGGAGCCCTAGACTGTTGTATTATTCAGTTGGATTAATATAACGAAGATTGGGTTATTGTACATATTTTTGCAGAAAGTTATTTATATTTTGTGCACTATTGGATTTACTATTGTTTATATTCCACTGCTCAAAGTAGACTTGTTGTGATACTTGGTTTGGTAGTGTCAATGACTTAAGATTCTATCCAGGACACTAGTATCATGGAAAAACAACACTTTATTGATAAATATGGAACAATTACAAAGCAATACTAATAGCACTTCCCCAAGCTCAAGCTTCCAACACTAGCTTCAAGAGAGAGGAGCATTACTATTTATAACAAAAGAGGGAGACAATCCCAATGAAGAGAAGAGTTACAAGTGTCCAAGGTGAAGATCCCAAGGCAAGATTAAATTGCTCCAAGTGTCCAAGACTAATTTCCAAAGAGAGCTCCATAGGTCCTCCTAGCTTCCATTCCTAGACCAAGAGGGTATGGAATTTGCACAAAGAAAGAGGAGAGAGAAGATAGAAGAATAGAGAGAAGAAGGGACAAAATTGCCCTGCGAACTTGAAATTTTTTTATAGGTGATTTGTCCATTGGGCAATGGGGTCTTTGTTCCCTGCTAGGTACGTCTGAGCAGGTAACAAGCTTCATTTGACCTTCTTTCAGTGGGTGCCAACATTCCTCCAAATATATTTTTAGCTGTCTTTTATCAATAAAGAAACTGTATTTTATCTTCTTTTTAAGTCATGTACACTTCAGTCATTTTTGTATGAAAATTGCTTCTTGTTTATAATTCAGGTTATTTACTATGTAATGTTGGTTTAGACTGCATTTATTTATCAGAATCTTCCTTAAGCCCTATTTTTAACTAAAAATTGCTATCAGCCTATGAGGTCTTCCTGAAATCCTTCCACATCTATACAGAAAAAGACAAGCACAGTAGTAATTTGCAAGATGACAAAAAATATAAATTAGTTGAGCTTTGAATTGGTAGAAAAACATAAAATAAACAAACACAATAATTACTTCTACAAAGGCTCAACAAGGAAGCAAAACTTATAAATAACAAAGCTGTTATTTTGATTGCTCACAACTACTTTATCATATAAAGCTTTAATATCAAAAGTGTAGCATTGTCACTTGTAAATTGTGACAAATAATAAGTATTAATCATGTAGCATGAAGCCCTCATGTAAAGTGTTCTTATGGATATAGTCGAGTCAGGTGTGGCAAAGCAGTCTATAATTATCTGCCTTGGGTTATTTTTACGCCACAAAGTTTTGACTATTGAGTTAAGCAGTATTTCCTGAGATTGTCCAGCTTATGACTTCTGTTATTCATCTAATCTTGTGTTAAATTATTGTCTATGTTTTGAATTCCTCAGTTATAGAGTATAGCAGTTCCACTACTTTGTAAGCTTTTTGATCCTATTTTCGTATCCATGGAGTCCTTTTATTGTTAAAATTGTTCATTATTTTCAGCCATTTGTGGCTTTTATGCATTCAGGTTTGGATGCTTTCCAGGCAGAGATGGTAATGGAGACACTTCGACAACTTGCTCAAGCAGGACATACAGTAGTATGTTCTATACATCAGCCTCGAGGTTCAATATATACAAAATTTGATGATCTAATCTTGTTATCAGAAGGGGCAGCTGTATATGCTGGTCCTGCTCAAGAGGAACCTTTGCTCTATTTTGCTGAACAGGGGTTTGTCATCTTCAACTCTCTTTTAATTATTTTGCATGTTCAAATGATATATTCTATTTGGAGTTTTTTATTATATGTTGTGTTTGTTCAAATGTAGATTATTTAGAAATACGATTTTTGACGGTCATAGCTATTGGGTTCCTTCATCCATACCCTGAAACCATGATTAAATTTCACATTAAAAAGGATTATTCTTTTTGCTGGCTAAAACACAAACAACAAAGATGGATCAAATCTTGTTGTGGGAATGAGACTTTTTAAATCTTCTATTCTTAGTTTAAAATAAAGCAAAGGAAGTGATACTTTTAGTTCTGATAGAGATGGTTGGAAGAAAATAATTAGCCTCAGATCATTGGGAAAGGATATTTTGATTATTTCCATTTGGTTTGCCTCATACTGATGAAAAGTCAACTGTCCTTGTTTAATGCTATTGCATTTCATTAGTTGGTATTTGTTGCCACAAAATCTAGCAGGCCTTGGAGAGAGACACCATACAAGTTATAGACTAGACCTATGAGCAACAATGGGGTAGTGGCCCACTATCAACATAGCCAAAAACCCCTGCTCTCTACAGACTTTCACCAATGGGAGGAGTCCTGGTAGGACAAAATCATTTATAATAGGTATTCTAGGATTAAAGTATGAAATGGTCTTGCTAGGAGGTCTTCAAGAAAAACACAATTTTGGTCCAAGGCTTCACAAGGAAGCGATTTGCTTGTTGTGAAGATACCTAGAAAAGGAGGCACAAGACCTAGGGTTTGATTGATTTGACAAGTGTTGGAGCAACTCAAGGTCAAGGAAATGAGAAAAGGTTTCTTGCAATGCATATTAGCTAATCTGAGGTTCGTGAAATCTTCAAGAAAGTCCTTAAGGTTGAGGGAAGAAAGTCTAGGGTTTGCGTACTATAATCACCCATGTTTTTTGTAGAAGAAATAATCCATACAAAAAGTAAATCTATACTAAATGTAAGTTATGAGAACATGATATGATGTCAGTTATGCAAAATAAATATGCAATGAACCTATGCTACCTTCTACCACTCAAACTAGTAGGGGTCCTAGGAGGAGTTAGAGCAACTACTAGGTCAAGTGGCAACAATGGAGCAATATCCCACTATCATCTCAGTTAGAGTTCCCTACTCTTTACGAACTTTCATCGATGGGAGGAGTCCCAGTGTTAGGGAAATCACTAGAAGAAATGTGTCAATTGTTAGTTTTTGTAGCATCAGATGTGTTCTTGACATGAAATTTGGTGGAGAGGCTAGAATACATGAGATCTCCAAGACCCAAAAATTGTTTCTGGAAATTCGACCTAGAAGTGACTTAATTAGATTATTAACCAATTTTTTTAATGTTTCCTAAGTCTAAACTTAGGAAAACTGGTTAATTAATCAGTATTAATTAAGGCAAGGTGACAATTATCTAGACACTCACAGAGATCGATTCGAAGATGATCCTAGCCATCGACTAAGTTTTAATCTTGGTCGTTGGTGCTCTAATAATGAATTATGAGAGGAATTCGATGGGCACTTGGAGAACACACTCGACAACACCAGAAATTCTATTTCCTTAGCAAATCGATTTCCAGAGTAGCAGTAGTCAGTTGTCGGAGAGCCAGAGATCGAAGCATTGAGTGAGGAGCAGGGAAAGTGAGTCCGGAGGAGATTTTCCAAATCTGGAGAGTTAGCTATAAGAGGGTCGAGTTTCCTCGGTGAGGTTGTGCAGAGGCAGCGCAGAGGCTTCAGAGGTAGTAGTTCGATTTGGCCAGACAAAGGCTCGATTTAGTTGCTAGAGGCCAGGAAGATTTCCGGAAGGGACCAGCGAGTCATTCTCAGAGGCTAGATTGGGCAAATGGCTTGATCAGTTGCAGTTCCTGGCAAAGCGTATTAGTGGTTGCGTAGGCTTGACGCAGACGCTGATGTAGGGGTTTCGTGGAGCCCATTTAGAGCCAGTTTTGGAGCTGGATCAGTGCCAGATGAGACAAAATTTGTCTTAGTAATTTTTGTGGCTAGTTTCTGTTGATTTGGGGTAGCATTGGATGTGCTCTAGCCACGAAAATTAGTGGAGAGGCTAAAGCACATGAAATCTCCAATACCCAGAAGTGGTTTGGGAAGAATCTAACTAGTTTGGGAGATATTAAAATAATTAATATTTTTAATTGAGTCCCTAAGTCTAAACTTAAGGAAAATAAAATATTAATGTGAATTAATATAAAACTGAGTTAGAATGGTCCAAAATTCATGGATTAAGGCAGATCTAATCTTAGTCGTTGATTAGGAATTTAATCTCGGTCGTTGAAATGTCAACGAGAAAAGTATAAGAGGAGGCTTGAGGGTCACTTGGAGAACACACCGAGTTGATCAAGAATTCGGTTTTCTGGGGCAGGGCTCGCTGAGGAAATCAAAAGAGTGATCAAAGTTGCAGCTGAGGGGTAGCGAATGCAGTAGCAGAGAGGCAGAGATAGTACCGGGAGCATTAGCGCAGAAGCTGGGAGAGGGTTGACGCAGAGGCAAATAGAGGCCACGTAGAGGTAACCAGGAGTTGCGTAGAGCCTAAGGAGGGCTAGCATGGGAAACGTAGAGGCTCCAGAGGCTGACGTTGGGCAGATGTTGGGCCAGAGAGGCTGACCCAGACCCTAGAGGTTGACGTTGGGAGATTTCGTGGGGAAGGTTGGGGCTGATATCTGTGTCTGACTAAGAGGTACTACTGCCAAGGGCATTCTTTGTTGGGTGAGCCATTTCTAGCACCTAGATTGTATTCTGAAACTACTTAATAATAAAACCCTGAGATAGTTGCACCGATTTTCTCGCGTTGGGTTTTCCTAGGGACATTAATCCAAAAAAAACGGTGTCACTTGTGTGCTTGTTTTTCCTTCAGTTGATGATCTATATGTGTTGAGACTGTACTTGTATTTATTTCCAATATTTATATGGTAAATAACTTGTTAATTAACAGAACAAGTAGGAAGAAATAAATCATAAAGTACAAGAAGGATTTCTAATAGTTAGATATAGAAATTCCAACATAGTATCAGAGGGTAGTTGCAGATCACAGGATAACTGAAAGCATTAGCTGAGTAGAGCGGCGGCAGCTGAAACAATTGTCCCAAGTGACAGAAGTTGTTCCTAGCGGAAAAGCAACAAGGAAGGGGTGACCTACTGCCTACGTCATCAGTTAGAGTCGGGAAGAGGATCAACGCAGTGGCAGAGAGGAGCAGACCTGACCTACGCAGTGCCCGATCATCTTTCTTAGTGAGGAAGGATTGACGCCCGTGGCCAGGAGGTGCGGATTTTCCTGGTGCCGTCATTGCACAGAACCTAGAGGCTCTAACCTTCAGTTTGTTGGGGCATAGGAGGCTGTGGGTAAGTTGCGGAGTGACGTTGGTGGTGTATTGTGGTTAGAACAATACCTAACAGGGCAAGACCAAGGAGGAGGGAGTTGTTGTCGAGAATTTCTAGCCAAGAAATCCAGATCAGTGATGCAGCTGCACTAACGATCGAAGTGGGGGCATCTCGACATTGGCAGAGGGGTTTTCAGGAGAGAAATCAAGGCTCAGAGGGAGTCACACTGAGAACTTCCAGGAGGGAAGTAGAGAGACTCAGAAGAGTCGAAAGAGGAGCAGCGAAATGACAGTGAATGGGGTAAGAGATCAGGATAGACTGGACGGAGCCTCAAACTTCGTAGTCTGGAAGACCAAGATCTTGTCTGTTCTAGATAGGAATCGTCTCAAGCACTTTGCCTTGAACACGATAGAAATCCCAGTTGACCCAGCTGAGAATGAAAAGTACCAGGAGGCATTGGCGAGGGCCAAGAACATCATCCTTGACGGGGTCAAGGACCATGTAGTACCACATATTGCCAAAAAGGACATGGAAAATGCGATGTGGGAGGCCCTGACGAAATTGTATCAACATACTTCCGTGCAGAGGAAGATGCTACTAAAAAATCAGCTGCGATCATACCAGATGTAGAAGGGAGAACAGATAGACACCTTCCTCAGTCGATTGAAGGAGATCCGGGATCAGCTGACTTCCATAGGGGCCACGCTAGATGAGGAGATAATGGTGAGGACCGCATTGAACGCAATCTCAAAGGATTGGGAGGTATTTGTCCAGAGCATACTGGGCAGGTCGACCCTTCCAGATTGGGAGGAACTGTGGGCGGCTTTTCATCAAGAAGAGATCAAAAGGCTAACCAAGGCAGGGAGTAGTGGCAATGGGGTCAGAATCAAGAAGGAGGAAGAGGAGGATGCTGCCCTAGCATCTAAGGGAAAGCAGGAGAAATGGAAGAAGAAGGACCTCTTCAAGGTCAAATGCTTCCACCGTGGGGAACTGGGTCACTATGCGAGCTAGTGTCCAAGGAAGAAGAGCAAGGGAGAGGGTTCTGAGACCAAGGTTGCGCTAGCAAGGGCAGAGAAAGAAGTGAAGATAGATGATGACTGTGCCATGAGTGCTCATACGCCACTTGAGAGGAAGTGGGGAGACATCGAGCTATAGTCAGACGGACTACAGGCGATGAGGGGCAGGATCCTTGAGGTACCCAACCTCTTGGATTATACCTTGCTACAGGAGCCCCGAAGAGGAGTAGCAGGATTGGCGAATGTTGGTAGAGAGGGAGCTACAGTGTAGAACTCCCAAGACAACGTGAGGCTGCAGTGCGAGATGCACATAGTTGTTGCAGCAGCGCAGAGGTCAGAGAGGGAGCACTTGTCAGTGACAGAGGGAGCTTCAGCATCGGGAGTGTTTCTAGCTTGATGGAGATGTTGGAGTTGGGAGATCTATTACTTACTTCTCAGTAACTGAGTTGCAGTGCAGCAGTTAGCAGTGGCAGTGCTATGGGCAACACGATGAGAGGGGTGGCAGTGCAGATGCAACAATGGCAGTGGCAGGGCCATGGGCAGTAGCACAGAGATAGAGGGAGCTGTCATACAGATGCAGCAATGGTAGTGGCAGGGCCATGGGTAGCAGTACATGATGCAACAGTGCAGACGATGTTGGGCAACAGGCCTAGCATCAGCACAAGGACCGATGCCAGATGATCAGGGTGATGCTCAGTGAGGAGTATTACTAGAGCATAGTCTTCTCTAAGAGGGAGTGTTGATTTGGGGTAGCATCGGATGTGCTCTAACCACAAAAAATGGTGGAAAGGCTAAAGCACATGAGATCTCCAATACCCAGAAATGGTTTGGGTAGAATCTAACTAGTTTGGGAGATATTAAAATAATTAATATTTTTAATGGAGTCCCCAAGTCTAAACTTAGGGAAAATAAAATATTAACGTGAATTAATATAAAACTGAGTTAGAATGGTCCAAAAGTCATGGATCAAGCCAGATCTAATCTTAGCCATTGATAGGGACTTAATCTCGGTCGTTGCATTGTCAATGAGAAAAGTATAAGAGGAGGCTTGAGGGTCATTTGGAGAACACACCGAGTTGATCAAGAATTCGATTTTTTGGGGCAGGTCTTGCTGAGGAAATCGAAGGAGTGATCAAAGTTGTAGCTGAGGGGCAGTGAATGCAGTAACAGAGAGGCAGAGATAGTACTGGGAGCATCAACACAAAAGCCGAGAGAGGGTTGACGCATAGCCAGCTAGAAACCAGGCAAAAGCAGCCAAAGGCCACGTAGAGGCAGCCAGGAGCTGCATAGAGCCTGAGGAGGGCCAACGTGGGAGACGTAGAGGCACCAGAGGTTGACGCAAACCCTAGAGGTTGACGTTGGGAGATTTCGTGGGGTAGATTGGGGCTGATATCTATCTCCGACTGAGAGGTACTACTGCCAAGGGCATTCTCTGTTGGGTGAGCCATTTCTGGCACCCAGATTGTATTCTGAAACTACTTAATAATAAAACCCTCAGATAGCTGCAACGTTTTTCCCGCATTGGGTTTTTCCTGAGACATTAGTCCAAAAATAACAGTGTCACTTGTGTGCTTGTTTTTTCTTTCAGTTGATGATCTGTATGTGTTGAGACTGTACTTGTATTTATTTTCAGTATTTACATGGTAAATAACTTGTTAATTAACAAAACAAGTAGGAAGAGATAAATCAGAAAGTACAGGAAGGATTTCTAACAGTTAGACTTAGAAATTCCAACATAAAATAATTAATATTTTTAATGGAGTCCCTAAGTCTAAAACTTAGGGAAAATAAAATATTAATGTGAATTAATATAAAACTGAGTTAGAATGGTCCAAAAGTCATGGATCAAGCCAGATCTAATCTTAGCCGTTGATTAGGGACATAATCTTGGCCTTTGAAATGTCAACGAGAAAGGTATAAGAGGAGGCTTGAGGGTCACTTGGAGAACACACCGAGTTGATCAAGAATTCGATTTTTTGGGGCAGGGCTTGCTAAAGAAATCGAAGGAGTGATCAGAGTTGCAGCTGAGGGGCAGTGAATGTAGTAGCAGAGAGGCAAAGATAGTAACGGGAGCATCAGCGTAGAAGCCGGGAGAGGGTTGATGCAGAGCCAGCTAGAGGCCACGCAGAAGCAGCCAGAGGCCACGCAGAGGCAGCCAGGTGAGGAGGGCCAACATGGGAAACGCAGAGGCTCGAGAGGCTGACGCAAAGCCCAGAGAGGTTGACGCTGGGCAGACGTTGGGCTAGAGAGGTTGACGTTGGGTAGATGTTGGGCCGGAGAGGTTGACACTAGGAGATTTCGTGGGGCAAATTGGGGCTGATATTTGTCTTCGACTGAGGGTACTACTGCCAAGGGCATTCTTTGTTGGGTGAGCCATTTCTGGCACCCAGATTGTATTCTAAAACTGCTTAATAATAAAACCCTTAGATAGTTGCACCGATTTTCCCGCATTAGGTTTTTCTGGGGGCAATAGTCCAACAATAACAATGTCACTTGTGTGCTTGTTTTTCCTTCAGTTGATGATCTGTATGTGTTGAGACTGTACTTGTATTTATTTCCAGTATTTACATGGTAAATAACTTGTTAATTAACAAAACAAGTAGGAAGAAATAAATCAAAAAGTACAGAAAGGATTTCTAACAGTGAGACTTAGAAATTCCAACAGTTTCTCCTGTAGTGGATTTCCAGTTTGTGCATCCAAATTGTACTCAAATTTTCACTGCTACATAATAATAAAACCCTCATCTGCTGCACTGGTTTTCCCGCATTGGGGTTTTCCAAGGACTTTTGTCCAAAAACAACGGTGTAAATTTTATTGTGTGTGTGCTAGTATTTTCTCAGTTCCAGCGCTATTATTTTCCGCAATTTTATTTGTGAATGTTGCAGTGTGATTAATTTGGTATTTGTTGTAGCAAATAAATTGTTAAATTAATGAACAATTAGAAGAATTAATTCTAGTTACTGCAATAGGATTTCAGTGGTGAAATTTTCACATGGTATCAAAGCATAAGTGATGAGCCGGAAGCTCGGAAATGAAGGAAAGAATTTTGCTGCTCATAAGGAGCACCAAGCCGAAATTCTTGAGGTAGCGCAGTTCATTGCCAAGTAGGCCGAGTTGTTTGGGGAAGTTTGATTTTTTCAGTGCAGGATATAGAAAAAGTTCGAATATCCCAGACCATTGATTCCAGTAGGCAGAGTGAGTAGCAGCAGCTCAGACTTTCATCGAGCAGATCTCTGATTGGACGAGGAGAGTTTTGCTACAGGTTGCAAAAGCAGAATCTGCATCGAGTGGAAGAGAAAAGCACACATAACAGAGGGAAAATTTTCCTCGGGAACTTCAAGTCTCAGAAGTTTGAATTTCCAGTTGCAGATTGGCAGTAGCAGCTAGTAGAGCCACGCATTCCATAAGGGAATGTGAATAGCAAAGCAACAACCAAGCACAGGGAAAGAGGGAGTGTTTGACTTGATTAGAGATGGCCACAGGTAGGATGAGAGATAATGATAGGTTGGAGGGTTCCTCCAACTATGTCATCTGGAAGGTCAGGATGTCCTTCCTGTTGGATTAATATGGCCTGAAGCTCTACGTAGACAGTGTTGTGGCATTTCCCTTGGATGCAGATCAGTTAAAAGAGTATAGGAAGGAAATGGCGAAGGCGAAGCAGTTGATCCTGGATAGAGTCCAGGACTATATAGGCTCACACATAGCTGACAAGGATACTACCAAAGAGATGTGGGATTGTCTTCGCCACGCTATATTAGGGCACTTCCAAGCAGATGTTCCTAGAGGAGAAACTGAGATGCATCAGGATGCAGAAAGGGGAAGGCATAGATCCCTTCCTCACCAGGATTCAAGAGGTCCAAGACCAGCTTGCAGTTGTTGGGGCAGTGCCTCAACCAATAGAGCTAGTGAGGTTGGCACTGAATAGTGTCTCTGAGGAGTGGCAAGTTTTTGTCCAAAGCATATTGGGCAGAGACAAGCTACCAAAATGGGACAGGATGTGATCAAACTTACAACAGGAGGAGTTGAGACGAGCTCTGTTAAAGAGCTCCATCAGTGGCAGCAGTAACAGCGGATCGAAGGTGGTGAATGAGGAGGAAAATGTGGCCCTCGCATCAAAGGGTCCCAATCAGGGCCAGGGGGAATAGAGAATAAAGAAGGACCTGTCAAAAGTCAAATGCTTCAGGTGTGGTGAGCTTGGTCACTACAACAAACATTGCCCTCTCAGGAAGAAGGACAAGTCGAAGATGCATCAGGATGCAGAAAGGGGAAGGCATAGATCCCTTCCTCACCAGGATTCAAGAGGTCTGAGACCAGCTTGCAGTTGTTGGGGCAGTGCCTCAACCAATAGAGCTAGTGAGGTTGGCACTGAATAGTGTCTCTGAGGAGTGGCAAGTTTTTGTCCAAAGCATATTGGGCAGAGACAAGCTACCAGAATGGGACAGGATGTGGTCAAACTTACAACAGGAAGAGTTGAGGCGAGCTTTGTTAAAGAGCTCCATCAGTGGCAGCAGTGACAGCAAATCGAAGGTGGTGAATGAGGAGGAAAATGTGGCCCTCACATCAAAGGGTCCCAATCAGGGCCGTTGGGGATAGAGAAGAAAGGACCTGTCAAAAGTCAAGTGCTTCAGGTGTGGTGAGCTTGGTCACTACAGCAAGCAGTGCCCTCTCAGGAAGAAGGACAAGTCGAAGAAGCAGGACCAACAGGCAGTGTCAGCCGAGATCAACAAGTTGACCTCCAAGTTAGAAGAAGACTTTGTGATGTTCGCAGATGTACCTTTAGGAGTGAGGTGGGGAGATTTGGTAATGTAGTCCCAAAGAACTATAGAGATTGGGCAGGGTCCTTGAGGAGTCCACCTCATGGATTAGTACCTTGCTACAGGGGCCCATATTATTCAATAGCATGAAGGATCAGTGGCAGTTGATGCAGTCGGTACCAGAGTGACAGTTGCAGACTAGTAGCAGTCAGATGCTAAGGAGAGCAGTGCAATGTTGATAGCAGAGCAGGTTACTCAGTGCAAAGTTGGCAGCAACGCAGATTCTTCAATGAAAGTGTAGATGCTAGTAGTAGTTAGAGACTCGAGAGGCATATGCATCATACTAAACACACTTGATTCAGTATTTTGGATGCTTTTCAGTTACAGATTTTGCAGTTGCAGCAACAACAGATGAGAGGGAGTTGCAATGCAGATGCAGAGTTGGCAGCAGTATGGCAGTGTCAGCGACAACATTGATGCAGCATCAGAGTTGCGCAGTAGTTGGTGGGCAGCAATAGCCAAACATCAGCAGCGTGACAAGAGATGATACAGAGAGAGAGTGTTGTGATAGGGTATGCAGCACTAGAACACATTCCTCGCTAAGAGGGAGTGTTAGTTTTTGTAGCATCGAATGTGTTCTAGCCACAAAATTTGGTGGAGAGGCTAGAATACATGAGATCTCCAAGACCCGAAAACCATTTCTGGAAATTCCACCTAAAAGTGACTTAATTAGATTATTAACCAATTTCTTTAATGTTTCCTGAGTCTAAACTTAGGAAAACTGGTTAATTAATTAGTATTAATTAAGTCAAGGTGAGAATCATCTAGAAACTCACATGGATCGATTCCAAGATGATCCTAGCCATCGATTAAGTTTTAATCTTGGTCGTTGGTGCTCCAATAGTGGATTATAAGAGGAAGTCGATGGGCACTTGGAGAACACACTCGAGAACACCAGAAATTTGATTTCCTTGGCAGATTGATTTCCAGAGTAGCAGCAATCAACTACCAGAGAGCCATAGCTAAAAGCAGTGAGTGAGGGGTAGGGATAGTGAGTTGGGAGAAGATTTTCCAGTTCTGAAGAGTAAGCTACAGGGGGGTCGAGTTTCCTCAGTGAGGTTGCGCAGAGGCAGTGTAGAAGCTTCAGAGAAAGCAGTTCAATTTGGCCAGACAAAGGGTCAATTCAGTTGTCGGAGGCTGGGAATATTTCTGGAAGGGACCAGCGAGTCATTCTCAGAGTTTGGATTCGGAAGATAGCTTGATCAGTTGCAGTTCCAGGCATAGCGTATTAGTGGTTGCATAGGGCTGACGCAAGGGTTTTGTGGAGCCCATTGAGAGCTAGATCAGTGCCATGTGAGACAAAATTTGTCTCACTAATTTTTGTGGCCAGTTTCTCCTATAGTAGATTGTCAGTTTGTGCATCTATATTGTACTCAGAGTTTCACTGCTACATAATTTTAAAATTAGGTTTTTCCAGGGACTTTTGTCCAAAAACAATGGTGTAAATTTTATTGTGTGTGTGCTAGTATTTTCTTAGTTCCAACGCTATTATTTTCCCGAGTTTTATTTGTGAAGGTTGCAGTGTGATTAATTTGGTATTTGTTGTAGCAAATAAATTGTTAAATTAATTAAAAATTAGAAGAATTAATTCTAGTTGCTGCAATAGGATTTCAATGGTTAAATTTTCACATCAATAGTGTAACGGTAGCCTATTCAAAGGAGAGTCTCTAATGATAGCGATTGTTTGCTTTGGAAGCAAGATAGATGGCTCTCCAAGAAGGGCTAGAAGGAAACTTAGACCTAGGTTTGATGGGGTTGCTTTGAAGTTCCCTAAGACAAAGAATCCTAGAAGAATATGGTTTCTAAGCAATCCTTGTGAAATTGGAGTGTCAAGGTTGCGGGACCACAAAGAAACCTAGTGGACCCAAATGAGGTCAAGGGTTCAGAGTGAAGCTTCAAACAATAGGACTTGACCAAGTGAGGGAGAAGAAAGTGATCGAGGTGATAAAATTCAACTTTAATGTTTAATGCAATGACCCTTGATGAAACCACTAACTAAAGGCAAATTGGGAAAATGGTTTTCGAGCTAGGGCTTGAGATCTCTCAAGATTCCACCGTCAGAATGGCCTCAAATTTGGAGGACCTCTTGAGGACCCACCAGCGCAGCTCTAGACCAAGATTCATCAACTTTTGATGGCTACAATAGAATTAGTATGATGCCCTAGGGATCACAAAAGGCAAAGGATCTTGTTTATGTCCACTCCAAATTTTACCTTGCATCTCGTAGGGGTCCAAAATATAGCAGTGGTCCTTCTAAAGAAGGGGGTTGGATCCAAAAAGTCATGATTTGGAGCTCACTCTCGCTGCCTTGAATATTGAGGACCAGGAGCCTAGAATTGGAATTGGCCAATCATCTTCCTTAGCACCACCATCCGCTGTTGAGCATGCTTCTGCTTCTATTTTTTATGAGGATTATGATGATGAAGATTAGTCTTTTGTCTTTATAGTACATGCCGCCTCATAGTCTTTATTGTACTTGCAGCCTCATATATATAATAAAGGTTGATTTTGGATTATCCGATATTGCGATTTTCATTATGTGATCATTCATGAGTAAATGTGATCTAAATTGAGACTTATAGTTTACTGTTTATGCGTTGACATTGGACAATTTAATCATAATGTTTAAACTTTAAATGTAATAAATTATAATGTATCATATATGCTTTATGATTGCACATAACGTTTCTCAAATGTCGTAACATATATATATATCAAGGTTGCACAAAACGGGGAAACGGGTACGAGTTTCCGAAACGGGAAGTGATACGAAACGCGACCTCCCCAAATTTTGGAAACGGGGAAACGCGATATATATATATATATATATATATATTAGGACATTTAAGAAATATGTGCAATCATAAAGCATATATGATACATTCTAATTTATTACATTATGATAAAATTGTCAGTGGTCAATGCATAAACTATAAGTATCTAAATTTACATCACATTTACTCATGCATAATCACATAATGAAAATAGAAATATCCAAAATCAGCCACGAGAAATTTCTAATTTTTTGTTTCATGCATGATTGGGAGTCTCCTCCTACATAGTCGAATGACCTTAGTGCTCTTGATTAAATACAAGTTTCATACCCTAGTACCCTACATTCTCTTGATTATTGGGAGTCTCCCCTACATAGAGGGCTTTGTTCTCTCGATTAAATACAAGTTCCATACCCTAGTACATGATAAAATCCAATGGAAACATTGCAATCCCCCCAATCCTGAAATCCTGAAAAACAGATAAGTCTGCTGGATTTTGAGTGAGATCTAAAATTCTACTTTCTCCATATGAAATCCAATGAGGGCGAAACCACTCTCAAACATCCTGAGTCATTTCATGGTAATGTTAAAAATTTAAGTAAAAGGATGAAAATGAAAAATAAAGGAGAATATCACTTTTACTTTAAGAATTTAACATTACCATGAACTGCATATCAACACTAGGGCAAAAGTTCACTTTTATAACTTTAGACAGGCATCTGGAAGCAACTAGAAGTCACTAGGTTAACGTGAGAATAGATTAGAAAACAAATAATAATAAAAAAAAATTAAAAAAAACACAAGTAAATGCTGAAACGTGGGTCGTATGGCCCTGAAACGCGTTTCAGGCCGTACTGGCCACGTTTCAGTTTCGTGAAACGTGGCAGTACGGCCTGAAACGCGTTTCAGGGCCGTACCAAACGCGTTTCAGCGTTTCGTACTCGTTTCCGTACGGAAACGCCCTCCTACCCCACGTTTCCTGCAACATAGATATATATATATATATATATATATTTATCGTGTTTTCCCATTTCCAAAATTTGGGGGGGTCACATTTCGTACCCATTTCCCCGTATCATGCAACTTAGTCTGGCTCCAACTAGGACATGATCTCTCAGAAGAGTGCACGAACGTACTCGAACGGGGAGGTCATGAGAACACCAACAATCTCTTGGGACCGCAAACCTGTTACCTACACATATCAAAGACCAAGCACACGGAGTAGCATTTTTTTGTGGTGTCTTATGATCACCCATGCTTAATATTAGGCCATAAAATAAAAAATAAATAAATTTCTATTTTAAATGCAATTTAATCTAAATGTGGTTATTCTAACATATGATGTTAGTTCTAATGAGAAAAATCAGCATGCAATGCATCCTACCCTAACATGCATATGGTACAAGGTCAAGTATCAAGGAATGCAGTGATACCACTGAATTTGACCGATTGTGGACAAAGTTCGTCGTCAAGTTTGGGAATGTAATAGTAATTCTCACCAACCTTCCTGTGAATCTTGACAAGTATAGGGCTTTTATCTACCAACACCACATCCCCAACCTTGTATTCCTTTTTGGGCTTCCATTTCTTGTTTTGCTTGTGATTGGGTCTCTTAAGGATATGGACCTCTCGAGAGGGAAGAATAAGGGTTGGTTCCTCGGTCTCGGGGATCTTGTAATAAGGTTGGGCCCTGGGTTTACCACGTGAGTAGGGTACATGGTTTCTCTATAAAGGGTAAAGGGAGTTCCATCAGACTGTGGAATGGTGACATAAGATAAGTCCATTTGGAGTTGACCACCCACAATAGCACCCCATTTCCTAGACAATAGCATTCCCCATACATCGGGAATATCTATGACCACAACATCCATGAGTAGTGATATATCAGGGTTCATAGCTAAAGAAACCTTTAGATATTTTATGAGGCTCTCTACTTCAACAGTTTAGGAGTTGAAACCACAGACCGCCTTTTATCTTCGGGTAATGCTAAGATTTAGTTGCTTCATGACTTTTAATGGGATGATATTTGAGGAAGCCCCTCAATCCAACATATAATTATGTAAGAGGAGGTCATTGATAGCTAATGTGAGCAAGAATGGCTCATGTCCCGAATTTGAATTAGAAAGGTGAATGTTCTACAATGTTATTGGTGTGTCATTTTCTTCTTCAAACCCAAGGGCCTTCTTAACTTGTCTTTGTTGTCATGGGAGCTTCACAATTTCCTTCGAGGGAACTTGCACAATCATCTTTCCTATAGTAGTATCTAGATCAACATCAAACTCAACCTCCTTACCCTTGAGTTTGTTTTTGGGCTCTCCCTTTAGAGGATTCCTTTTAGAATTTTCTTTCTTAGGGGGTTCTTAGGAATGGGCTGCTTAGGAGGTGACTCTTTCTTGTCAGGTTCCTTTAAGGTTGTGGAAGGGTCTCTATCATTCTTTCTTGAATATTGAATCCCTTTAAATCTCCCACTATCATGAGCACTAAGGATTGGCTCATTCTTCTCTTCCTTGATGGTCACTTCACTAATGGCAGGATGAGTGTATGTGCCACTTAACAAGATGTTGAAGGCTTGGGAATCCACAACATTAGATTGCTCGTCACCCTCCTTCACTTTCTTCTTCATCACTTTGTTCACTTTCCAAAGATGACTCTTGTTCCACAACATTATTTAGGGCCAATGTGTTAGGAACTTGAGATGAGCTTTGCTTGCCTTCATCATTTGTCTTCCTAGGAAAAGGCTTGTTTTTAGGAATGAAGCTTGATTTTTGAGCCTTTTCTAGGGTGGTGAACTTATTCATGTAAACTCTGTCCCTTGAGTTCATTTCCTCAGATAGCTTATCAACCTTCTTGAGGAGAACTAAAAGGGTTTCCTCATTTTGGTCTTTGGATTTACTTTTCTTGACCTCAACCTTAGCCTTAGGATGTTCATCTACATCCATTTTGGAAATTCTCAGGTTTTGTTCAACTTCCATAACTACTTCCTTGGCCTCAGTCGGGCTCTTAGGTTTCTTATCTCTCAATGCATATGTCAAATGACTGCTCGTTATGTGAGATGACTACCCACGGCCTTAATGAATTTATCAAGTATGTTAGCATCAGGGGGTCTCAAGTGGGTAGGGATATCCCTAACTACCCTATCAAAATTTTGGATGAATTCTTTGATGTCTTCCCTTCCCCTACTTATTTGATAAAACTTTTCAATGTTGAAAGTCCCCTGGGCATCAAATGACCATCTTTTCATAAAAACATCTTCAAATTGGCCAGATTTCTCTATGCATCTCAAAGGGAGACTAAGGTACCATTCTCTAGCTTGTCCTTCAAAAGACAAGGCAAATAGCATCATGATCCTATGTTCGTCGAATACTAACCTAGGAGAGATTGCCTAATAAAATTCTTCAACATGATCATGGGCACTTATGGTAGCATCACCCTTAAACTTGGGTAACCAATCATTGTATCTTTTGGGTAAAAGCTCAGGATTGTCACTTAAATTCAAAGGCCCAAAGACACTAGTTAAGTACCTCTTACTTCGTGGGATCTTGGGTTGATCTTGATTTTGGTTGGTGCTAGAATTTGTTGCCATCTTGGGGGTGAGATCACCAACCTTTTCAAATTCAGGAAGAAGGCTAGTTCTAACGAGTGATGTGTTGAAAATAGTGTAACTAGGTTCGGTCTTCATCCTGTAATAATGTAATTTTGTATCAAGATTTTTTTTTGTATTATTACTTGACCATGGGTTACGTGCTCAAGGAATGTTTATTTAGTAATGACTCACATTTAAGAGTCTTAAGATTGATTCATGAAAGAGAAAACAACCATGAGTTGTTACACTTGTAAATATATTCAATATTAGTCAAAGTGTCCTTCTAGACCATCAACGAAAACCACTGAAATGTACCCACCAAATTAAAGAAAGAAATCTGCTTGTATTTGAGAAGCCTCCCATGATGTCGGCATAGTAAAGGGGATCAAGTCGGCTTAGAGATGGATGAACAAGCCTATATATAGGCATCGATGGCACCTCCATATATCACATTCACTCTCATGCATTCATGTATCGAAGACGAAGAGAAGGAGACGAAGGAGAGGCAGCCACAGTTAATGAGGAAGTTTGTTCCCTCATTCGAAACCCTCATCAAGTTTGTTCACACTTGCGGAAGTCTGATCCGAGCTAGGGCATCCATGTATCCTGATGTTTTATTGGGTTAGAGATTCGATCTAGCTGCAAACTGAAGGGAAGATCCATTGTCAAGGAGATCGAAATTGTAGAAGGGCTAGAAGAGCCCTAATTCTCCTCGCACGTGTGTCCACAACCTGGAATAGACAGTCATGATTTCACTGCCCTAGAACAGTCACTGTTTCGGCATCTAAACTTGTAGATCAAGCTCAAGTCAAAGAGCTACATCATGTGTGACCAGTTTACATGGAAAGCGAAGGTGCAAGAAGGCTAGAGGAGGTTGCTCTCGACATCATTTGCTGACTGTCATCACAGACCTGATATACAGTGCGAAGTTGCAGAAAGAGATTCTCTGTTTGTGTATATTTTGGAAGGTTTATCATTTTGATGTTGAAGGCAATCTTGTGTCATTTGTTTGGGTTTTGGAATTCATCAATAAAGATTCTATAAGAAAGAGTTCAAGGGTTTTTCCTCTCAGGATTTGGAGAGGTTTTTGCCCTGGCTTGATGCCAATATCTTGTGTACTTGTGCATGATTGATCTTCTTGTGTTGATAACTAATTGATGATAACAATACATGTTAACAATATCAAACTAATCTGAAGGGAATAATATCACAAGCAGTTATCATTGTAAAGAGAAATCAAATAATTATATTGCCCTTAATTTCTCAACATGGTATCAGAGGGAGGTCCTGCAAAGGGCATGAAGAAGATCAACTCCCTCATGCAGCAGTTGGCAATCATTGGGTTATGTTTGACAAATTTCATTGGCCAAAAGATCAAGCAAGTATGGACCAGCCCAAAAAGGCAGAAGAATTTTTTCGCATTCTTCCTTTTAATTTTTTGGCATGGATGAAGATCAGATCCGCACCATGGAGAGGCATTAAGGCTTGACTGCATCTCGGTTGGGTATTAGGTGCATTCATGGCTAGATCTCAGTTGCATAAATATGGACGCAACACTAATCCAAGTTTTGGAGCAGTGATGTCATCTCGGATGGATAGAGCATAAACCTTAATCTCGGTACGCCTATGAATAGAAGGTGGGATGGCTGGAACAAAGGTATGTTCTTAGCATACCTGTAGGTACAGTCAAGCTAGATCACGGTTGATGGAGCAGAAGAAATCTCGGATAGATAAGTAGTCTCAGCATATAGATATTTTAGCTCTTGCGAAGGTACAATAATGAGGTATAGTAACAACAGTGATCCTACAGCTGTAATGAGAGTCTTGGCATAATGACAAGGATAAGTAATCTTGGATTCATGACAGAAGCAGTAACCATTACAGTCTCGGCCTAGATGAAAGGTAAGATCACTATTTCAGTGGATCTACTTCATATGCAATCAGTGTATATATGATATTAAGAATTTCAGAACCCTTATTGTTCTTAATGTCTCGGGTTAATAGAGATCACGATGATTCTAAAGATGCTATCTCAGTCATGTTGAAAAGAATTTCGGTAACCATTGGAGTATAAGCATAACGAGGAGCAGTGTCAAGGGATTCAAGCAGCGTTAAGGATTGCAATGTAGGCATGATAAAAAGGAAATAGTAATGACAGTGATTGCTACACTCTCGGCATAACAAAAGAAGTTGTAGTAACAATGATGATCATGATCCTGTTCTTGAAAGAACACGGTCTCGATGAAGATACAGAGATCACCTCTGTGGCAACCTCAAGGGACAGTCATGGTGCAACAGTGACCTAATTGCAATGCTAGAAGAGGTACTCTCTGAAATGCAGTAAAGAAGGTCATCTTCATGAGATCTCAATTGGGAGATCTGAGAAAGATGATAAGAAGACAATCATCTATTTTTCTTAATAAGCAAGATGTCAAGTGTCCTTGGGACAAGGAAGCTTCCTCATCTAACAACTTATGGTACCTGTGCAAAATGGAAAAAGGATAAGTTGTGGACAAAAGTGTTGAAGGTTAAAAGACTAAAGCATGAGAAGGGAAGTTTGGTCCTCAAACAAGACAATTTAGTATAGCTAAGATTCAGTGCTATGGGAAGATTATGGAGAAGAGTTCATATCATCTGAAGGATAGAGGAAGCTAAAGGAAAGAGGGAGTAATAGATCTCCAGTATGAATGAGATGGTATCCCTCTCAAAAGGATCTTATCAAAAGTCCTTGCAGATATGATCATAGTAAGAAGATGCATCGTGGCATCATATGGGAATCATGAAGGACATAGCTCTTGGGAATCTCATTGTACATTAAAGGAAAGGAAGAAGTCATCTAGGACAAAGGAAGCATTTGCCAGATGGGGATATACAAGATCTTGAAGATTCTCTGATGGAAACCTCAGTGGAGGATCCCCTAGTCAGGAAAGGCAGCAAGTGTTTCATCAGGAAATCCAACTTTTGGAATTCATGAGATGATGGTCCGATGACATGAGAAATGAAGCAGATCAAGGGATTGAAGATCTTTTCAATCAAGGAAGCTGCTGGAAGTAGCAAAGGTAAAATGAGGTGTGTATGCTTGTGTTTATATTTAATATTGTAATATCATGTCATATGGTTGCAGGTAACATAGATCAAGCATGATCAAAAGGAAAAATGATCTCCTCCTCTGAAAGGATGCAGAAGGACATAAGTCACATTAGATGAAATCAACATAATATCCTCATATGAAGTATGAGGTGGTTGACTACGATTGAAGAACTCTGATTGAAAGCTCCTGGGATGGAAGATGTGAGGATGGAAGAGATCATGAAGTATGCAACCATGATGAAGGCAATCAACATCTAGAGGATCAGGAAGACTTGACCAAGAAATCTCCTGGAAAGATGTGAAGACTCTGATGGAAGTCTGAAAAGATGAAGACCCTTGATAACAAATATCATTGGGAGATGTGTCAACATGTATGCAGGATATTGATACCTAGAAGAAGATGTCACTGGAAAAAGACCATCACTAAAATGTAATATGTGCTTTGTTTTTGGTATCTGACCTCTTGGAAAAGTCTGGGTATGTGTGCAGGGCCATGGTAAGAAGAGTTGTGAAGGATGTCACAACTATGTACCACGTGATCTAGTGCAATCACTGCTGAAAGAAAGGTGGAGCTAGATGGCCTTATGAAGGAAGCCCCAGATGCAGATCCAAGGAGGATACTTTCCAGAAAAGAAGGAATGACATCATAAAGGAAAGTGATGGATGACTGAACCCTACATATGAAGAAATTGATGACATCGAAGTCTTGGATCATTGGTCAACTAGAAGACCCTATAAAGTACTGATGATAGAGTCCCTAGGTAAGAGGAAGCTCTGGGAGGTTCCTATGAGTAAAGGAACTCGAGAAAGTTTCTGAGTGAAGCGAAACTTGGAACTCGTCCCTGGTTAATAGGGAGAGTTAGACATGTCATTCTTGTCTTCAGTTTGGAAGAAAGAATGGAGAATTGTGTAATCATCTGGCATCCGACACTCTTTGAGGATGTGGTAGGGCATCCAAGACAAGAGTTGGCAAGAGGACTGATATTGTTGAGGGTTGGGAACCCAAGATGAGAACAGTCCTAGTAGGGCATACTCAGAGAACACCGGGGTGGGTATGACCCTAAGAGAGACAATGATGATGCGTGTCTATCAGTCATTGGTCTCGCCAACATTGTGTGCTCTGATCTATTTGAGAGATAGAGCTGTTAGTCAAGGCCTTGCTATATGGAAACAATGTTGGTTGAAAATGATGCTATAACAGATGGATGACTAATCGGACTCTTTGCTTATGAGAACTCTTGTATTGTGAATGTCCATGTACCATGTATGTATGAATACCTCCCTAGTTAAGAGGGAGTGTTGAAAATAGTGTAACTAGGTTCGGTCTTCATCTTGTAATAATGTAATTTTGTATCAAGAATTGTTTTTGTATTATTACTTGAGCATGGGTTACATGCTCAAGGAATGTTTATTTAGTAATGACTCACATTTAAGAGTCTTAAGATTGAGTCATGAAAGAGAAAACAACCATGAGTTGTTACACTTGTAAATATATTCAATATTAGTCAAAGTGTCCTTCTAGACCATCAATGAAAACCACCGAAATGTACCCACCGAATTAAAGAAAGGAATCCGCTTGTATTCGAGAAGCCTCCCATGATGTCGGCTTAGTAAAGGGGATCAAGTCAGCTTAGAGATGGATGAACAAGCCTATATATAGGCATCGATGGCACCTCCATATATCACATTCACTCTCATGCATTCGTGTATCGAAGACGAAGAGAAGGAGACAAAGGAGAGGTAGCCGCAGTTAATGAGGAAGTTTGTTTCCTCATCTGAAACCCTCATCAAGTTTGTTCACACGTGTGGAAGTCTGATCCGAGCTAGGGCATCCATGTATCCTGATGCTTTATTGAGTTAGAGATTCGATCTAGTTGCAAACTGAAGGGAAGATCCATTGTCAAGGAGATCGACATTGTAGAAGGGCTAGAAGAGCCCTAATTATTCTCAGACGTGTGTCCACAATCTGGAATAGATAGTCATGATTCCGTTGCCCTAGAACAGTCACTCTTTCGGCATCTAAACTTGTAGATCAAGCTCAAGTCAAAGAGCTTCATCATGTGTGACCAATTTACATGGAAAGCGAAGGTGCAAGAAGGCTAGAGGCTGCTCTTGACATCATTTGCTGAGTGTCATCACAGACCTGATATACAGTGTGAAGTTGCAGAAAGAGATTCTTTGTTTGGGTACATTTCGGAAGGTTTGTCATTTTGATGTTGAAGGCAATCTTGTGTCATTTGTTTGGGTCTTGGAATTCATCAATAAAGATTCTATAAGAAAGAGTTCAAGGGTTTTTCCTCTCACGATTTGGAGAGGTTTTTGCCCTGGCTTGGTGCCAATATCTTGTGTACTTGTGCATGATTGATCTTCTTGTTTTGATAACTGATTGATGATAACAATACATGTTAACAATAGTTATTAGAATATTATATATAATAATATATAATAATAGGGTTATAAGGGGCTATAAAAAGAATTAATAAAAAAAATTATTTTAAGGATAAAGTTAACATATTATAACTACATGGTTTATAATATTATTTTATTAAAATACTAATTATTAATAATATTATTACCTAAAAAATTTTGAATTTATTTATAATATTAATAAGAATTTAATTCAATAATATTTTTATAAATTTAATTTCTTTAGTTAGATTCCCTTACCCTTCTTTATCAAATCCTAATTACTAATTTCTGCCTTTAGTCAAAGTAGTTGTTACTCCCAAATGGCTAGTTAGCTGTTGTCTACATCTATTTATTGCATTGCCTGGATCTGGTTCCTCATCTTGTCCTGAAGATGAACCACACTGGCTGGTTCGAAACGCGTCGACGAGATTATCTCTTATGTGATTTTTACTGAAAGATGTTGTTATAAATATCAAACTAATCTGAAGGAAATAATATCACAAGGAGTTATCATTGTAAAGAGAAATCAAATAATTATATTGCCCTTAATTTCACAACATGATGGAGTTCATTCTCCCCTTCTCGCAGCAATCCTAGTCAAAGGAGGAATGTTGTTGCCTTCAAGCAAACTCGGGCATTGGACAATGAATGGAGTCACTAGAGGAATACTTGAAATGTCATTTATGAATCAATTCCTCAATGATTCACTAGGGAGGTAGACCTGCTTCCTCCCTGGCAACGATGCCAAAATGTTAACGCTCAAACTAGCAGGGATCCTAGGAGGTGTTCCTATAGAGCAACTACTAGGTTGTGGCAACAATGGAGCAAAACCCCATTGTCATCTCAGCTAGAGCTCCCTGCGCTTTATGGACTTTCACCGATGGGAGTCCCGACATTAGGGAAATCACTAGAAGAAATGTGTCAATAGTGTAAGGGTGGTGATTTACAAGCCTATTCAAAGGAGAGACTCTAATGATAGTGATTGCTTGCTTTGGAAGCAAGATGGATGGCTCTCTAAGAAGGGCTAGAAGGAAAGTTAGACCTAGGTTTGAGGGGTATGTATTGATATGAAGTGCCCTAAGCCAAAGAATCCTAGAAGAATAAGGTTTCTAAGCGATCCTTGTGAAATTGGAGTGTCAAGGTTGTGGGACCACCAAGAAGCCCTAGTGGACCCAAACGAGGTCAAGGGTTTGGAGTGAAGTTTCAAACAATAGGGCTTGACCAAGTGAGGGAGAAGAAAGGGATCAAGGTGATAAAATCTGACTTTAACGATTAATGCATTGACCCTTGATGAAACCACTAACCAAAGGCAAGCTAGGAAAATGGGTTGCGAGCTAGAGCTTGAGATCTCTCGATATTACACTGTCGGAATGGCCTCAAATTTGGAGGACCTTGTGAGGACTCACTAGCGTAGCTCTAGACCAAGATTCATCAACTTTTGATAGCTACAATATAATTCATATGATGCCCTAGGGAGCCTACTAGGGTTAGGGCATCGAAAGAAAAGAAGGGAGGTGGGAATGCTTTTCATTTTTGTGATCACCTAGGACTAGACCAGTGCCTAGCCTATTGGGAGAATGGAGTCAATCTGATTCAATATTTGGAGATACTTATACCCAATCAAGGAGTTTTCCTGCAACCTCTCATGGCCTTAGCAGCAACTAGGTTACTAGGGAAATTTATACTTCTTTGATGTTGCAATTGATGACTTATCAAGGCAATAATGAATAATCATATGCCCCTAGGATATTTGTTCACTATACTTTGCATAAACATATGAAAAAGCCCTCTCAAAAAAAATAAAAAATTGTATTCCATTAAGGTCGCTACACCAGCTTCATGAGCGAAAATCTTCCATACAATATACAAGTGCAAAACATGAAAAATAAACCATGTAAAAGTCACTTACAAGTATAGCGAAGTTTTCCAATCACCAATAGAGACAAAAATTAAAGCTCCAAGAATAAAGACAAGTATTTCCAATGTTGAAACAGTACCCAGACTTACTTTTCCGATCCACTGAACTTCCTGCCCAATCTGCATCGATAAATCCACTCAACCTGATATCCTTCCCCTTGTTGTACAAGAGCCCATAATCTACTGTTCTCTGTAATACCTGAGAACGTGCTTGGCTGCTGCCCAGTGAGCCCTCTTTGGTTCCACCATGAACTAATTGAGGGTGTTGACAGCGTAGCAAATATCTGGCCTGGTATTGACTAGATACATCAGGGACCCTATGAGCTATCAGTATAGGGTGTGATCGACATCCTTGTCTTCTGATGCATCAATCTTCTTCCAGTTGGTGATCATTGGCGTAGCCATAGGTCTACAATCTCCCATCCCGAACCTTTTCAGGATTTCTGTAGCATTACATCCTTGCCCAAGGAAGATTTCTCCTTTCTGCTGCCAAACTTCCAACCCTAGGAAATAGTGCATTTGTCCCAGATCCTTCATATCAAGCTTTGTGGCTAGATTCTTCTTGCAGTCTTCAATGAGTCTGGATGATCCTGTTAGGAAGAGATCATCCACATATAATACTAAGATAAGTGGCTCGCTCTCTACGACTAGATAGTAGAGATTCGGATCCGCGTCACTCTTGACAAACCCCATCTTTTGCAAGTAGCCATCTATTCGACCATACCATGCTCTTGGTGCCTGCTTCAGCCCATACAAGGCTTTCTTCAGTCTGCATACATGAGACTTCTTCTCATGAGTTTCAAAGCCCTCTGGTTGTTCAATGTATACTTCTTCTATTACCTCATTCAGAAATGTCGTCTTGACATCTATTTGATGGATCTCCCATCCCATCTGGGCTGCAAGAGATATCACGGTCCTAATAGATGTATACCTGGCTACCGGGGCGAAGGTTTCCTCATAGTCAATCCCTTCCTTTTGAGCATACCCCTTAGCCACAAACTTGGCCTTGTATTTTTCAATACTGTCGTCCGCAGCATATTTGATCTTGTAGATCCATCTTGAACCTACCACAGATCTGTCTTGAGGCCTTGACACCACCTCCCAGACATCGTTTACCATTATGGAGTTATACTCCTCCACCATCGCATCTAACCTGAACTGATGCTGAGCTGCCTCCTTGAAGTTGGTAGGCTCTCCATCCTGAGCTACTAACACCTGATACCTGTCTGGTTGTTTTTGCTCCCTTTTACTGTTCCTTGGCTCTCCGATGAAGTACTTTGCATCACGCGGAATTTGACAAAGTTCCCTACTAGTTCTTCCTCTACCAACAGGTGCTTTTGTTCGCTTCTCTTCCTCATCCTGAGAATCTTCCTGATCTGAGGAAGGATTCTTCACTTCTGTTGGTTGAAGAGGCATGACCAATGGATCCTCTTTCGACTGCTCCTTGGAAGGCATTTCGCGAGATCTTCTGAAAGCTCTATCCTCCATGAACTTTACATCTCGTCGTACTACTACCTCCCTGCTCCCTGGAAGATAGATCCTGCATGCCTTAGCATTCTTGCTATATCTTGCCAGATACCCCTTTCCTGCAGTGTGATCCAGCTTCTTCCTCTTTTCTTCGGGTATGCAACAATATGCCAAACTCCCAAATATCCTAAAATGACTGACTTCAGGTGTCTTCCCAGTGAAGACTTTCTTTGGAGTAATCTTGCCCAATGCCTGATGAGGAGTCCTGTTCTAAATGTAGACAATTGTGTTGCATGCTTCCGCCCACAGGAATTTTGACATATCCTGATCATACAACATGGCCCTAGCTACTTCTACAATAGTCCTGTTTTTCCTTTCTGCCACCCCATTCTACTCCGGATTGTAGGGAGTTGTCCACTCTCTTCTGATGCCTTCCTTAGCACAATAATCAGTGAAGTCCTTATCGACATATTCTCCACCATTATTTGAGCACAAGACTTTTATTTTCTTACCTGTCAGATTCTCCACTAAAGCCTTGAACTCCTTGAATCGACAAAAAACCTCATCCTTGGTTTTCAGAAAATAGATCCAAGTTTTCCTCGAGTGGTCATCGAGGAAGGTAAGGAAATACTCGGCACTGCTGAGAGCTTTGATGGACATAGGTCCGCAGACATCTGAGTGTATCAATCCTAGTACACTCTTGGCCATGTGGTTGCTCCTAGGAAATGCCGCCTTGGCATACTTTCCTAGAGCGCATCCCCTGCATACATCATCTCGTTCCGTACTCAGATCCGTAACTCCTATTATAGTGCTCTTGAGAATTCTCAGAGCTCCATGGTGCAAATGAGCCATCCTTCTGTGCCATAGTTCATTCAGGGCTTTGCCCCCATGACTGCTTATTAGTGGCATTGGAGATTCTAGTTGTAGTCTATACAACCGATTACTTTTGATCCCGATTTGCACTTTCTTTTTCCAGCTTGGGTGTTTGACGTATACCTTTGCCTTGATGAAGTAGACATCATAGCCCTTGCCTTGTAGTTGTGACACGGAAATTAAGTTCATCACCAATCTTGGTACATGCAGTACATTTGTGGCACGGAACCGCTCTCCCAATTCTGTCTGAAAAACTATGGTACCCTTTCCTACTGGAGTACACTTTGCCTTGTTCCCCATGGTGATCTGAAAATCCATCTTCTCTTGTCGATATTCTGAGAAACACTCCCTGATTCCTATCATATGCCACGAGGCTCCATTGTCTATATACCATACTTTTGATGATGCAACGCTAGTCATGCATGCCACTTCTTCTTCCAACCTGGAAGCCAACAAAGAGAAATCGAAATCTCTCTCTCTTGTGCAATCTTCTGAAAATCTGCGAGAGTCCCCTGAGGTGGATGCCTTTGCATCGTGGTCTCGAACCATAACTAATTTTCCCTTTCTGTCTCTGATTACTTGCTCTGATACCATGTGAAAATTCTATCACTGCAGCAACTGATTTACTGATCCTACTTATTTCATCATAAGTTATTCATGAAATTACTTCAGCAAACATTAAAATAAATACTATTGCAGATATCACACTGTAATACATAAACAAACATATGCACACATTGACACAGTTATTTTGGACTAATGTCCCCGAGAAAACCCAATGTGGGAAAACCGGTGTAGCAAGGGAGGATTTTATTATTTAGCAATTTTCTAGTACAACAGGTTGCCAAACTGGCTTACCCACAGATAGACAAATTTCCAGCAGTTCTTCTGATCCAGCGTAGGCCCTACTGACCTCTGCGTCAGCCTACTGAGGCTCTGCGCTTTTGCGTCACTCCTGTAGTCTCTGCATGGATGACGCGGGCCCTTCTGGCTCTGCACAGTCTCTGATGCCTCTGCGTGGATGACGCAAGCCCTTCTGGCTCTGCGCAGTCTTTGCTGCCTCTGCGTGGCTTCCTCGAGCTCTGCGTCTGCCTCTTCTGCCTCTGCGCTGATCTCCCGTCTCTCTGTTACATACTTGCTGCCTCTTGACTGCGCTCCAGACCACTGGTTCAATTTCTCAGCAAACCCTGCTCCAGAAATTGAACTCACTGGTCTCCCTCAGTATGTTCTCCAAGTGCCCCTCAAGCCTCCTCTTATACTTTTCCTGTTGACATCTCAACGGTCAAGATTAAGTCCCTAATCAACGGCTAAGATTATATCTGGCTTGATCCATGTCTTTTGGACCATTTTAACACAGATTCATATTAATACACATTAATATTTTATTTTCCGTAAGTTTAGGCTTAGGGACTCCATTAAAAATATTAATTATTTTAATATCTCTTGATCTGTTTAGAATCTGCCCAAACCCTTTCTGGGTATTGGAGATCTTATGTGCCCCAACCTCTCCATCAAATTTCGTGGCTAGAGCACATCTAATGCTACCCCAAATCAACAGTATCGTGGTGAGTGATGTTCTTTCTTGTAACATATGAGATGAATTCTTCTATGTGATCAAGTACAAATAAAGGATTGCCATTGAATCTTGGGATGTCAGGAGATATCTTCGAAGGAACCGTTTTGTATGATCCTTACCAAATTCCTCTTCAACATCACCCTTAATATCTTCATCAATGCTTTCATCTTGGTGATCAAGAAAGGGTTCCTCCACTTGCTCATTGTTTTCTTCCCATGATGATTGCCGGGGGTAATATCTTCTTCAGGAGGGTTATGATCCTTTTCCTCAACACCAAAATTTTGAGAACAAAGAACTTCTCTTCTAATAGCTACACTCAAGCTTCTTTGGCCATTCTAAGTGGATTGGAATCTTGGTCCCTTATATCATAAGAGTTCACTAATGGACACTTCGATGGAGGGAATGCTTTTAGGTTTGCATTTGTCCTGTAGCCAACCTTAATGCTCCCTTGCGATGGATTTGAGCAATAGCCTTATGAGAGTATCCTGGTGGACCACCTTGACCTTTGAAATGTACAAGAAAAACCTAGCCACATGGTCGATTGCCAAGGATGGATCATTGTCAAACTAGGGAGCTTCATTTGTATTATCTACATCCTCGTGATTTGGATATCCAGGGATACTTGTGATATCAAAGGCGGGGACGCACTCATGGAGTAGCTTGAAAACCATTTCGTTAGGTTATACATATGAACTATATAGGAGTCGCCAGGGTGAATTTGAAATGCCTTAGCAGATGCTTGCTTCACCCCACAAGCATTGACTTTGAGGTTAAATGAAGAACAAGGGATTCGTTCTTCCAATGGAGTTGTCAAATAAGAATCTATATTGTCGTATGGGGACAAGACACACGCGTCATATCCCCGACAACGATGCCAAAAGTGTTGCCGCAAAATATAGCAGGCCTTGGAGAGGTAAGCCCCACAAGGTATAAACTAGACCTATGAGCAACAATGGGGTGGTGGCCCATTGTCACCACAGCCAAAACCCCCTACTCTTTACGGAATTTCACCGATGGGAGGAGTCTCGATAGGAAGAGATCACTTATAATAGGTATTCTAGGGTTAAAGTATGAAATGATCTCGCTAGGAAGTCTTCAAGAAAGACACAATTTGGGCCAAGGCTTCACAAGGAAGTGATTTGCTTTCTATGAAGATACCTAGAAAAGGAGGCACAAGACCTAGGGTTTGATTGATTTGACGAGTGTTGGAGCAACTCAAGGTTAAGGCAATGAGAAAAGGTTTCTTGCAATGTATATTAGCTAAGCCAAGGGTCATGAAACCTTCAAGAAATTCCTTAAGTTGAGGGAAGAAAGACTAGGGTTTTCCTCTTAGGACAAACAACTAGAGCAAGAGAATTTATGGATGAAATTGAAGTGGATGCCCACCAAATTGATAGGTTTTGTGGCAAACCCTAACTACTTGATGTTTAGACTCTCCAACCACCAAAATTCTTCCTCTAGAAATTCGCACCAAGCCCTAGTTCTCTTCTCTAGCCTTAAAAGGAATGAATTTAAGAGAAAGAAAAGATGGATAACATATGAGATTAATCACCAACAAATTGGACTAGTGCCTTGTCCCTTCGGAGAATGGAGTCAAGGATGATTCAGGATAGTCAAACTTGTTCCTAAAGACACCGAAATTTGATGCCCTAACAAGCAAATTTCAAGCATTTAGCCATTCAATGGAAAAATGGATTTTTATGGGAGAGCTCCAATGCGTTCACCACTAGGAATATTCAATACATGTTATACATGAGTAATGCATGCAATATTCATCTAGATAGCAATGTTGATTAATTTTCAACAAATTAGGGCACAATTTTGCATGACCTAGAATCAATAATTCCATACATTAGACAAAGAAAAACAAATCTCTAGTAAATTAGGGCACTTAGAAGACAACATGGAAAAATTCCTTCCATTATGCCAAAGAATATCTAAGTTTAACTCCAAATATCAAAATGCATCCAAATATTCTAGTTCATCCACAAGAGAGAAGTGTGAGTTCCTCTAGGAGGCCGAAATTCCAAGTGTGATGATAATGAGAGATCAAATGGGAGATCTCTAATATATATGTGCTCGATCATGTCCTAATTTAGCCTGCAAGCCCCTCTAATTATAAAATAGTGTGCAAGTAATGGTCTAGGTCAAAAGCCAACCTAGTAACTTTTGTAAATTTGGTTTTATCTCCACAAATGCTAGCCAAAATGTTGATGTCATGCTTGTGTGGGCTTCTTGAGGGTTGACATTGAGGCCTTTTGGTGCCATGACAAGTGTAGAGGCCTCTAAAATCAAGATCTAGGGGTTGGCCCCTATATCTCGGTGCAAATCATCTTGTGGACCCCAAATGTGGGTTTGGGGCACAAAACTAGGTCTCACAGGTCTCCAAGTGATGAATATGCCTGAATCTATTGCAATGTTGAGGGCACTGAAGATAGTGCTAGCCCTCCCATGTCTCAAGGCATGAGACAAACCTCATCTGGGCTTTGGATCAACTACCACACAATTTATATACTGCAAATACGACTGTGGGAAAACAGGTCCAGGTGCATCATCCCATGAATAATAAGGTAGATGCAGGAATGTTGTGGGTGTTGAAGGCACCTATGGCTATCAATGATGCTCTACATCTGCCCAGAGTTCCATGGCTCTGAACACATCACTTGTGGGTGTCAATATGTTCCTCTAGAGGACCTGGACCCTAGCTAAGTTGCCTAGACCTATAGATGGAACCACTTGCCAAGTACACACAATATCCAGTGTTGCAATTTTCATCATTAGGTACGCCAATCATCATTGCATGTAAGTGTACCAAACTTGAAATACATGAGCATATTGATACTCCATGTGTGGCTTCTCTTCCAAAATTGGTGTACTAGTCACTTAATGGTGTTACCTCCCTAGGTAGGAGTGATTAACGGATGACCCTATTAGGTGTTCCCAGCCCCCAGAGGTAAGTGACATGTCCTCAATCCACCCTTCAATCGATAGGTGCCATGTGAATAATGATGGAATGGAAGGGGAAAGAACTCCATGGCCAAGTGCCATGGTCAAAGGGACCAACTATGATGGAATACCTCATCCTGGGTGTATAGATGTGAGGAGGGAGCAATCGTGGATGCATGAGTTACCTCGGCCTTTGTTTTTCCACCCCTCTATATTGCCTTTTACTTTTTCTTGATTTTTTTTTGTATTATTACTCGTAGCTCGAGGAATGAGAGCTTGCTTTGTATGATGTATAACAGTTATTACCCCCTTTGGGATGGGGTAGTTCATCGCCCATCAAGGGTTGGGATATGCAAGGGTTCCTTGTCTTCTATGAGATAGGGCAACATTGGCCCAGGAACCGGGTGATGGCCATATGAGAGAGGTAGAGCTCATGCTTGGCTTTTTCCCACGTGCTAATTTGTAAGTGCGACCATATTTTGCATTTTTATTTTATTTTGTTTTTCTTGTGGCCATCATATTCTCTTTCTTTTTCTTTTAGCCTCATTAACCTGCCACGGTGCATTTCCAGGGCCTACCCAAGGTATGAAGATGTGTGGATGCCAACTCTTAATGAATCTATAGTCAGTTGACCCAAAGAAGGGAGGTGGAGTAGGGGCTCATAATATAAGATGGAAAGTGGTAAGAATGGAATAGAGATAGATGGGGCTACGCTATCTTAGTCGTGGCTTCCCAAGTAGTGCCCCTTCCTAAATCCATGGGCCATTAGGGGAGGTCCTACTAGACTAGGATAGAGAATTAGCCCCCCATTTAAGGTGAGGGAACAAGACTACAGCTAAGACCCTTCTTTCTTCCTAGTTACCTTATAATCCATGCCAAAATGCCCAAATACAAACAAGCGTAAGCACCCAGCTACAAAATGAATAAAGTACCTTTTGATTAGAAGCCCACCTTCCAACATGTGCGCTTGACAAATGGGTGAGGAAACATATGACTGATGCAAGTGGCGGAGATATGAGTGGCACGTTACATCGGCTACAAAGTGGCTCTCATGGGCTGCCGCCTGGAAGAGATGAATAGGAGAAAAAGTTCTCCTAGGGGTCACCCACTTTTGGTGGGTAACACTATTCTTTATTCTCCTAGTACTTGTTTAATGAATCCGTGTTTTCCTGCTTTAATTGTCTGGTGAGATTTAAAAATCTATTTAAGCTCTTCTTCCCTCATCGAAAGCATTTATTGTTTCTTCAATTGTGGTTGTACTATATGTACTTTGTCATCATCTCATTTGCTTAAACTTCTCCCGGTTGCAGTTAACTAACCTCTTTATTTTCCCCATCTCAACCTAGGCCTTTGCCTGTGTTACCTGTTCATATCTCTAGTTGTTGACAATTGTCCTAGATGGATTAATTGGCTGTGATGGACTTTACATTATAGTGCCGTTTGTTTTCCTGGAGTCTTGGGTTTACTTAATTGGAACTGTAATGTTCTACATGCTGTTGATTTCTCATCAAGGTGCAATATATGTTTTTAATTACACACACATATTTTGGTCCAGTTTCTCATTTGCTGCTCCCTTTTACTTTTCATCCTCTTGAAGCTATTGTGAAATATCATAATTGGTAGTCTGCTTTCTGCCACTATTAACTACTATATGGCTTAATTAGCTTTTGTTATGATCTTTGCATCTCTTTGCATCTTCCTGAGGTTATGCAATTTTTGCATTCAACAAGCAGCAGACATTTTGTCCACACCTTGTATCCATATTGGTAAAATTGAAATTAAAATGATTCATAACACCATACATGGCTCTTTTTTGTTTGCTAGGTTATGTGAGTTCCGAGATGGCTGGCACTCCTAACTTGTGGCTTGAGTAGCCGTGACCTAGGGGCATCTAAGCCGTCAAAATCACCTAGGGATCGCACCCCGCCTGGGCCACTCCAGCCCTCAGCATGGCCAGATTTTTTCCCATAGAGTTTCGAACCGGTGACCACATCACAGAGTGCCTTAACAGAACACCCTGTCACCATCTGCTCTATGCCCTGTGGGCATAACACCATACACAGTTAAAATGCATTTGGAACTTTAAGAATATTTGTAGTTTTGATAGTGAAGAAAGAAATGGCATGGGCAAGATGAGGGTTTACTAAAATGGAACAATAAGCTTTCACAGATATTTACATGTTTTGCAGCTTTTAATTCTACTTAGATGGTTGTAACAAACCTTTCCTGTTTTAATATCTTCCCTTCAAAAAGATGCAGCATACCATGTGGTTCACTGTTGAAAATGTTGTACATGAGTATGGGTTTTGGTGACAGGGCACTTACTGCAGCCTGAATATATTCCAGGTTTGTTTGTCAAGAGCATGTAAATCCAGCTGAATTCTTTGCAGACCTTATATCCATTGATTACAGCTCATCTGAAAGTGAACATTTATCTCGAAAAAGGATTGATGACATGTTAGAGGTATTTGCCAACAAGTTTTCAACAATGCCAGATCTAAAGGATGGAAACCTGGAATTTGGAATGGAAACTGATAAGGTAGCTATAAAATCAAGAAGGAAAGCTGTTACCCGCAAAGTTGGCTGGTGGAAGCAGTTTCGGCTATTATTGAAGCGTGCATGGATGCAGGTTGAATAACTATCTAAGTCAGCATTTTCTAAAATATATTTTCTCATTTTGCATTAGGTTAAATTTCTCAGCATTTGTTTACTAGTATCATACTTCACAATACTTAATTGCTTAAATTGTGGCATCTTGATTCTTGGTCATATGATCTTACGTTGCGAATAGATAAATCCAGGTTACTTCTTTCTGTGAATTTCAGAGCATCTCCTGTTGTAGCTACTGGATCACAGTTCAATTTATAATGCATTGATTCTGCTATTTACAATGATTAAATTTACATCATATTCGATGATACTAAACAATATTTCTATGTCATGACTCCTTTAGACGAAGATACTGTGCAGCATACTATTTACAAAGTCAAATTTACTATGCTGCCTCTGTGTTAGTGCTGTCAAATTCATTAGAAAAATATATAATTTCATGAAGTATGATGTGATTCTGAAAACAATCTCATATTCCTTTAAACTGTGAGTGGATATTGACATTTTAATCAAAGGTGCCACCTTTAGGCTACTCGAGATGGGCCTACAAATAAAGTGCGAGCAAGGATGAGTGTTGCTTCTGCCCTGATCTTTGGATCAATTTTTTGGCGAATGGGATTATCCCAAACATCCATACAGGATCGAATGGGACTCCTTCAGGTATTTTAATCCTCAAAATTGAACTTTCCAGATGTATAAATTTCAGAACTGATGAGTTTTTCATTTCAGTCAAAACGAGTTAATTTTACTCAATTTATGGGAAGTTGAAGAAATTTAAAGATATCAAATGGTAAAATGCACCTAAAGATGAAAATCTTCTTTAGTATAAAGGGCCAAAGCCATCGAGGATACTACCTTTCCAAGGTTTTTGTTTTAGTCCATAAAAGATGGTTGATTATTTATTTTTAATTTTGACTTTTACAATCATGACCTGATTGTCAAAGCAAGTTAGAGTTAGAGTTCATTTACTCAATTTAATTAATGAAGCTCATGAATGACCTGAAGGTGGCAGCTATCAACACAGCAATGGCAGCACTCACCAAGACTGTGGGTGTTTTCCCGAAGGAGCGTGCTATTGTTGATAGGGAGCGCGCAAAGGGTTCATATGCCCTGGGACCTTATCTTTTTGCTAAGTTGTTAGCTGAGATTCCTGTTGGAGCTGCTTTTCCTTTGGTCTTTGGTATAATTCTATATCCTATGGCACGTCTTCACCCAAGTTTATTGAGGTCAGTTCTTTTATTCATCCATCTTTTGCATCTTTTTGATCGACACTCATGTTATATCTAAAAATAATGTAAGACAGCCTCATATGCTCATATTTTTGGCTCTTTAGGACAGGAATTTGGCTGTAACCCCATGGTTAGATTGCTGTAAGTTTTGTTCCATGAAGTGATGTATGATGTATCATTTCTTAAAAAAGAAAGACTTCACTGTAATAGTAAAAGTAAATTATTTGCAATTAAAGAGTTTACTTGTTTGCATTCCAAATGATAATAAGTCATGAATTGAGGGTTACATGGTCTTTGCATTCGAGCTTTAGACAAACAGTATCATTTAGTTTCACGTGCTTGTAACAGGTTTGGGACATTCTCCAGTATTGTGACTGTGGAGTCATTTGCTGCATCAGCCATGGGCTTAACTGTGGGGGCCATGGTGCCTACAACGGAGGCAGCTATGGCTTTAGGGCCATCACTGATGACCGTTTTCATTGTCTTTGGAGGTTATTATGTTAACTCAGAGAACACTCCTACAGTTTTTAGATGGATCCCACGAATTTCTCTTATCAGATGGTAATTTTGTATTCAATTATATTTTTGTTCATTAAATGTTGCTGACAAATTTTGATGGATATGACACCTATTTTATGGGCTATGATTGAAGTCTCTGAACTTCTAGAAATGCAAATATCTTGTTCGATTATGTGATCCTCAGCATGAGACATCTTCATTTTTTTGAATTTTCTGCTATGGTAGGGCCTTTCAAGCTCTCTGTATCAATGAATTCAAAGGTCTGAAATTTGAGCAACAACAATCATTTGACCTGCAGACTGGTGAACAGGTGAGTTTTGCACCTCTGCGTTTTTTCTATGTAAGAAAGGGAAGAAATAAATGATAGTGGAGTTAAACACTGTTTAACTAGCTGATTTAGAAGCATTTTGGTCCTCATTTTGAAATGTGTAAGAGAATACTGTCTCTACTGTTTTTGATATATTCTAGGAAACTTTATATTGGTTACAGCATTGTGGCCCTGGTCTAATCAATCTTCCACAAAATATTAGTGAAAACTCCCTCACAGTTTTCATGTGAAATAACCTATGGGATGTTTGACAATAATCTGATCTGTTATTGCTACGTGGAAGTCAATAAATTCGATCAAAAAGAATAATATATCTGTTTACGTGAAGATAGGAACCAGATAAGGATATTTCCTGTACTCTGTCCTGAGCAGGAACAATTAAAAGTTTCGAATCAAATATCTTAAGCTACCTTCTGGCACATTTTATTCTGTCCTGTTTTCTGTACAGTTAGCCATTTATTTTTTTTATGAATGAGTTGCTACATTTCTTTCATTTGTCAAAGACAAGAAACTTAAGCAATTTGTCTTTTTAGAATACATTCACAACAGGATTGATGGCCAATCAAGAGAGAGGTTCATTTTTTCTATCATAGATCATAGCAAGTAGCTCGTAATTATTAGATTCATTGGAGATCCATCTTCATCCCAAAAGTTCTAGGGATTTTCCTTTTATACTAATAGGGAGATTTTGAATTTTTGCGAATGTTTGCCTCTCTGTGTAAGAACATTTATATATGATTTATGCTTAAATTGCTTTATTAATGAAAGACCCTGTGGGGTCTCAGATAGATGGCTTCATGATCAAGCTTATGGATTTTTGCTTCTAGTATCTCTGGAGTCCATGTATTACTAGACGATTATTCACACTAATATTTAATTAGTTAGAGTCTCGTTTAGATAAAATACATATTTCCAAGTGTAGATAATAACCTCATTAGTTTTCTGCGTTATTTTGTCACCTAAAATTCAATTACTCAGGCATACTGGAATATATTGTCTAAACAAACTTTTAATATTTTCCAAAGTATTCAGGGATTCTCCACTGATTGAAGCAAAATATTCTTACATTTTAATTCTAGTGTAAAGGGAATTCAGACATCAGAAAAGTGCTTTGATTGACAGTTATTTGGATTTTGTTAAAATCATTTCGTTAGCTAAGTTTATATTTTCATGTTTAACTTATCGTGGGATGAACAGTTCCTCATTATGCAAGAATGATTTAAATGCTATTCATGTTATACTGAACTTGTGTCATGAATATATTCGTTACACGTGCTTACATCAGACACACAATGACATGTAAACTAATATGTTCTGTTGTCGATGTTTGCAGGTGTTGGAGCGTCTATCCTTCAGTGGAAGTTCTGTAGGTGATGCACTTGTTCAAGAAGGCCGCATACTACTTTTTTGGTATTGGATGACGTATGCTCTTCTGAAAATGAAGAAGCCTAAATATCAACCTCTAGAGCTTCCAACCATACAAGTCCAGTCTACAGCAAAGTTGGAAGAGTTAAAGGATTAAAGCACATTGTTATTCAGAAATGTGAATATCCTAGCATCTACAGGGAGGACATGTAAATAAATAAGTTGTAAAATTTTAATTAGGAATATAGCCAATCCAGATCATATATTTACTCCCCTCTTTAACTTGGATAACATAATTGGAGTCTAATTTGTAATTTTATCCCAAGTCAGGTATAAACTTGTAGCTACTTGCATGTCTTCTAGGTAGCAGGTCCACTACTTACGGCATTTACATCATAACAAGGAGGAGTTTCTGTTAACCAAATGACTTATTATAGTTTTGTGGAGGTTATTCCTAAACTGCAGGCAATGATATTTTTCAAAAACTACTGAAAGGATAAACTTTTTCACTGCTTTACTGAATTTGTCGAAACATAATTAAAATGATTTGTTATTAAATCAGGGTTAGATAAAATTGCATGGTTCCACTTTCACCTTTCTCTTTTAAAAAAATGCATTTTGTATTGAAGGATTAACTCCTACTTGTGAATCAAGAATAATGTATAAATTATATGATAGATTTGTAATGATATAAATCAAGCATAGAAGTCTACTGAAAAATCAAAGATGAGGAGAAAATAGAAAAGTTAGAGATGAAGATGACATTGAGGAATTCATGAAGAGATTATTGTGGAGATATTTATACATTTGGTTGAAATAATTATCTAAATATGACACTAAACATTTAATTATAAGATAGATGTTATGATTATATAAACAGATCAATTGTACAATACAAATGTACGTGGAAATGGTGTAAGTAATATAATTTTTTCATTAGGGTGTTTCATGAGGGTGTCCCTTGCTTCTTATATGTTTGTGTGTGTTCAATGTTAGTTATTGAAACCAACAATTGGTAACAGAGCGTAAGTTGCTCATGCTCAAAATTGTTGAGACAACATTGCTGAAATTGTGACCTGCTATTTTTTGGTGTGGATGTCAGTCTGAGAGTTCTTTTGCATAAACCCTTTATTTAGAGAAAGGCTGACGAGTGGTCGAGTTGTCATTGTAGTTGAATATTCCTAGTCTGTCAATATTGTGATCAATCATGGCAACCCAGATGAGCAAAAGGACGGAGAGTTTTTCGCTGAGCTGAATGAGGTTCTTACAAGAGAGATTGCACAGCATCGATCTTCTGGTGTGGAGGTTCATGTCACGCCTATGCATACAACAATTATAATTTGTGATACAGAGCACCGGAATCTGTGGGAGCTCGTGGATTGGTGGCTCTTCATTGGACGTAGGTTTTGGACATCGCCATTAATTGTTTCCGTTAACTTGCTGGATTGGAGCAAAATATTGGGAGTCGAACTCCTGAAAGAGAAGAATTCCTATGCCGTCGATGTTGACTTGGTTGACGAGGAGGAGGATGAGAAGGCGAGGTTGCCTTATCAAGAGACCTAGCGAGGGAGCATGCATGCTACCATATATTTTTACCACGACATGCATCTCGAAAGGCGTCGTCGGGCTTAAGGGCTGGAGGCATGAACTGAGTTCGAAATGCGGTGTGGAGGCGTACCGGATTTCTGGGCGGAAAAATAATCTTCGTCCCTCAGAAATAAAATGTAAGGAAAGATCTTTCGTCCCAAGTAAATTTGGTACAACATTTTAAGAGGGATATTCTCTACATCTGTTGATGCATTGATCAGTGAAACCCTGGCAACATTGTTAAGGATATGTGGTTGTGACGTGCTAGGGAGCATCACCACCTTTGATGTTTACAATTTCAAGGCATTACTAGTGGAAATTCCAGTGGAAATTATTTCCATATTTTTGGTTCAGTTCTGTTCACCAGCAAAGCATGCTGTTTCCAACATGATACCCACTTGTAGTACATAGCTACAGGCTATTGAAAGCAGGATCGCTGATCAACCGAACCTTAGGTAATAGCGAACAAAAGGCACAATGATTAGACGCTGCAGAAGTTAATGTGTGTATCTCTCCCCTAATGAGCTTTGTTGGTAAGTCATCCACTCCCTGATATGCATACGGTTGATTAGAGGTGCCCAATTGTGTTGTATTTAGATTGTTATGAATGTGCTCAACTAAACCCAACATTTGAGTTGTGCTTTGGTCAAGGGTTCTGAGCTGGGTGGATTGTAGCAAGCAGCAAAATAGTGCAGCACATGAGAGAGAAATCGTAATGATTCCAGGAAGGCATGCGGCTTATTGGCATGTTCATTTGTTCATTGAATATTTGAGTTCCAGTCAGCAAAAAGTTTGAGTTTGGCCTATGTGATAGAATAAAAGCCAAGTTGATAACAGTTTTGAAGAATTATTTTTTTCAACCGAACCTTAGGTAATAGCGAAGAAAAGGCACAATGATTAGACGCTGCAGAAGTTAATGTGTGTATCTCTCCCTAATGAGCCTTGTTTGTAAGTCATCCACTCCCTGATATGCATACGGTTGAGTAGAGGTGCCCAATTGTGTTGTATTTAGATTGTTATGAATGTGCTCAACTAAACCCAGCATTTGAGTTGTGCTTTGGTCAAGGGTTCTGAGCTGGGTGGATTGTAGCAAGCAGCAAAATAGTGCAGCACATGCAAGCGAGAGAGAAATCGTAATGATTCCAGGAAGGCATGCGGCTTATTGGCATGTTCATTTGTTCATTGAATATTTGAGTTCCAGTCAGCAAAAAGTTTGAGTTTGGCCTATGTAATAGAATAAAAGCCAAGTTGATAACAGTTTTGAAGAATTATTTTTTTCATCGAAAGTTGTATGTTACAATTTTTTTCAAATAGATACTGTTAAGATGTTTACATCTTAACAGTCCAAGTTGGTGTTGAATTTAAAGTGCAGTCAAATAAAGTATCAAATTCAAGTCTAGATAAGCATATTGTTATTGAGTTGTAAATGGCAAAAACATTATGCAAACTTCATGATTTGAAAATGGTCAATGTTTGTAATGAAGTCTTGTGTAAGTCGAGTTTTTTTTATGAAGTCTAAGTCAAGTTTAGATGGAGAATAATTTTTGATTTAAAGAATTAAACGCAAAGCACATAGAGAATCTAGAACCAAACTAAATTCAAAGCCCAGTGAAAGTGGAGTTAAAGTCAAGAATTTATTGATGTTATGAATTCAATGAAGTCAATGCCAAAGTTAAAGTGGAGTAATGAAGCCTTGATAAAGGTCAAAGTCAAATCAAGTTTAAGTTATGTTAAATCATGACATTGGCGACTCAATTAAATTGTTAAACCATGGTCATAGGTTGTCTGGTTAGATCTTGATATCATTTCAACAAATAACATTTTTGTAGATATAGAAAGAAGATGTAAATTTCATGATAGAAGTTGAAAGCTTAAGAAGGTAGACATGAACAATAGAAGCAAAAGGCAATGGTATATTGAAGAGAAAAGAAATAAGGAAGAAGAGAATGATGAAGCAACCAAGAGAACGCAGAAAATGGATACGAAGATTGAAGCAATGGATGGATGAAGAGTGGAGAAGCAAAGTAAGAACAAAGGAATATTGTGCGTTAAAAAAGTGAATCACATCCTTAGGAAGCTAAATGGTTACTAAATAATGTTGTTTTGATGATTGAAGGAAAATGGTCTTAATGTTTGTAAGGGCTAGATTAGCTTGAAATGAAAATTTGAAATTGTATGTACCAAACTTAAATAGTCCAGAGGGTTAGCTCAAGTGGTTGAGTGTTGTGTGTTACAAGTCGAAGGTCATGAGGTCAAAGTCCTTGGGCTACCTGCCCTAGTGGATATTATTGGACTTTGCTTGATGTCCTTGTTTGTTAAAATTGGCAACTAGGGCCAAACTCCATGTGGGTCATCTTATTTATGGCAGCTGATATTTTTCTTGGATCCCTTTCATCGAGAGGTGTAGGATTGATTTAAAGATCATCTGATTCCGATAAGTATTCATGGAGTTATGAATTTATTTGTGTTATAAGACAATTCGTCAAGGTCGGTCAGCAACCAAATAAACCCCACATGTGCTCAACGTTTTAGTATAAAAGGAGATGACTTGAGAGTCATTTCATACACACTTCTCACTTGATTTCTCTCCACTTGTCTTGGGTTTTAGTGTGAGAAAAATCTAGGAGGAAGTAGCCCTAGACGTTAGAGGAAAGGAGGATGCCCTAGCCGCAGTCCAAAAGGATGCCCTAATCCCAATGAACAAAAGGTCTTGGCCACAACAAAGGAAGGATTGTTTCATGGATCTTTCGGAAGGCCGAGGTGTTGTAAGGGAGGCCGAGTTAGCTCCTTTGATGGCAGAGACAAGGGCAAGCTGTCTGGGGACAATGTGGAGGTGTTCTTAGGTGCCCAACTCTTGGTGAAGGGTAGTGCAGGCTGTTGTGGCTAAGCTACAAGCCCTATGAACTATTTGGAGGGCAACGTATGGTGGTTCCAAGTGGGATGTAGGTGGCAGTGGAGGTCTGTAGTAGGTCGCGGGCCTAGCCACTCCAAAGCAGGCCAGTGTGGAAGTGTTAGGGGCTGCCATATGCCCAGAACAACGGCATGTGAAGGCAGCAATCTACCTTGACTAGGCTACAATCATTTGGAGGTTGTTTGTATGAGTTGATAAGGATTGTTGTTAAGTACACATGCTCTAACCAGGGACAACAAACTTGGAGCAGCAAGTGTGGTGCGTTTGGGTCAATGTTGTGACTAGATTTAGATCAGTTCATGGTGCAGCCAATGTTCATGTGCAACTATGGTACTTGGTGTAGCAAGGTACAACAGTGCTAAACATTGGCACAACAAGCGTGGCAGCAAGGTGTAGTAGTGCTAAACATGGGGACAGCATGTGTGGCAGCAAGGTAAAGCAGTGCTAAACATTAGGACAAGCAATATAGCAACATGGTGCAACAATGGCACATGGGACAACAATGGTACATGATGCATTACATAGAGGTACAATATGAGGCAACACTGGTGACTGTAGCAAGATGTTGCAGTACAGGAAGGTGGAGCATAAGGTGCGGCTGTATGATGTGTGCCGCATGGTAATGAGGTCCAACATAGTGATGATGGGTGCAGCATGGTGCAGCACAGTAAGGTGGAGCATGATGACGAGGTGCAACACAATGATAGGTGATGGAGTCACCTTGGAGAATCAGTTGAAGCAGCATGTCGTCAATTAAGTTCAGCTACCTCATGTATCATCTACTTAGAGATGATCTATGCTCTTATTTATATAAGTCAGAGTGTTGACTTTTGATGTATATGTACTATCTCTCTCTCCCTGCTGAACTATTGAAGAACATATAAGAAGAATTGGTCAAGGGTTTCCCCACATTAGGGTTTGTCCCTGGCTAGCGCCACATATTGTGTCCTCTTGTCTTGGCTTGTTTTCTGCCATCTTTGTTTATGTTCTATTTGCAATTTACTATAATGCTGATGTGATTGCTAATCTAGAAAAGCTATTGAGCTAACTGTGAAAATTGAAATAAATTTCTCTAAGCATAGAACATACCTAAAATTAACACTGTTGAATTAGGTTGTCAAAACTCCAAATGGCTAATTTGCCCCAAGTATTGTCGTTGTAATGAGAGGAGTTGCTTAAGGGGTTTCCTTGGGATGTGTATTCCATCAAAAAAGAAAAGTGCATGAATCAAATGTTGATGTAAGCCTTGGTAGAAAAGCATAACCCCATAATTTGATTGTTGTATGGTTAGTGATCAACCAAAGCCACCGATGTAATGTATGGTTTGTGGTTAACTAAAACCATTTGATGCAATTGATGGTTCGTGATAAGCCAAAACCACTTGACAATTGTAATGGTTGTGGTGAATAGAAACCACTTGAGAATTGTAATGGTTGCGGTGAATAGAAACCACTTGAGAATTGTAATGGTTGAGGGTAATTCATAAAAGCTCAAAAGTTGTAATGGTTGAGGGTAAGTCAATAAAAACCTAGAGTGTGGTTGTGGGTAAGCCAAAAAGAACTCAAGATTATGATTAATGATGATATAGGGGGAGTACAAGTGTGTCTGATTGAACAATTGTTGTTAAACCATGTACAACAAAAAGATTCCTAGAGAATTAAAAGACGCAATGACTGGTGACCCATTTATTTCAATGGATGGTAGCTTTTTTATATGGACTTCAAAAAACACAATGTTTATATTTTGAAGGAAAAAAATGAACATTGAAGAAGACTAGGATGGAAAATGAAGAAGACCAAAGATGCATAAAATACAAAAGATGAAGACACGAAGAAGATCATAGAGGATATAAATGAAGACAATAGACATCAAAGGAAAAGATCATAAGAGATGAAATGGGACTAGTTCAAAAGACAATTGGAGAGACAAATGATGATTACATATTGAGATCACGAGTACTCATTAAAGGGGTGTATGAAGGATTAATTCCTACTTGTGAATCAAGAATAATGTCTAAATTAGATGATAAATTTGTAATGATGTGGACCAAGCATAAAAGTTTGAGGATGGAGAATGAAAACCAAAGATGTGTAGAACAAAAAATATGAAGACAAAGAAGATCACAAAAGATAAAATGAAGACATCGAACATCGAATGCAAAGATCATAGGAGATGAAAATGGGACTAGTTCAAAAGACAATTGAAAAGACAAAGGGTGATGATTACATATTGAGATCACAAGTACTCGTTAAGGGGGATAATGAAGGATTAACTCCTATTTGTGAATCAAGAATAATGTCTAAATTATATAATTCCATTTGTAATGATGTAGACCAAGCAAAAACATCTATAGAAGAATCAAAGACGAGGAGAAAGGAGAAAAGTTGGGGATGAAGATCACTTGATAAGATACGATAATTATATTTATGTCCAACTGTTGACCACTAAGTAGGTCAAAGGGACTGTTGAGTACAGTGATGTCCATACAATGCGGGAGAACCAAACGGTCTCCTATAGAAAATACAATGCATGAATATAAAAGGTACAATGCAGGAACATAATGCCCTAGCAGAGAAAATCCTGGAGCTAATGGATATGAGGATCAAACTCATCTCTCCTGACATCTGAGGTTGAATGAAGAACACTGAAGAAAACTCCACAAAGTATGTTGGGTTGATTAAGGGCCGGTGGAAAGTGCGGATTGTCCACTAAGTCGTTGTCTGGGGGAGTTTGCGCACTATTTAGGTCTGGAGGGCTTGGTCTATCTCCTAGGAACCTATCTGAGATGGATTTGTTGTTGAAATCTCGTGTGGCGAGGTGAGGTCCCACGGATCCTCACTGATCTAGAGTCTAGATATGAACTGGTATCAATCGGTCTCTTAGTGCCCCTGTCTGAAGGTAGTACCTTGAAAATGTCATGATCCTCTATGTTGGGTCTAGTCTGATGGGAGGTTGAAGAATATGCACTCGGAACTTGAGAGCCTCCTGCATATATAGGGCCAAACATCTCTGATCGGGATACCTGAAAAAGTCAGTGAGGGTGTGAGAATCTCTAAACAAGCAATGGAACCTTCCTCTGATCTCAAAGTAGACATGGCATCCAAAAATGAAGTGCACGTCAGTCTCCCCTTCTTGTAAATGACATACCTGGCAGATTTTGTCTGGTCTATCAATCTAGTGGTCCATCTCTACTCGAAGTCTATGAGAACCTACTTTGAATTGGCCTAGAGGAATGTGAAGAGCATGCGTCTAATTGTGAAACATATACTAGGGTTGAATAATGAGCATGTCTCTCAACTCCAAGAAGTGCCCATCTTTGGGTGCAACCCTCCCGAAGGATTGACCTAGGTGACCTAAACAAACCACTTGTAGGTGTCCTCCTTGATGATCTTGTTCAGCACATGTCTAGTGGGAAAAAGGTGACCAGGAGCATCTAAGGAATATTGGAAAGGAGGGAGATGATCCAACTGAATGCCCACTAACTCTAAGAGATCTAAAACTCTTGTAAACCAACATCTAGCCCGAACCGAGGGAGTAGAACGAGCAATAGTCTTAGAAGAGAAATATGCCAAGTAACGATATCGGTCCCTACTTTTTATTGAGTCTGCAAAGCCCCAAACATGATGCAAGAATGAGACCAAATTGAAGATTGTCTCAAGCCGAAAGGGATGAGCTCCAAACTCTGCAAGGATGATGTGCTAAGGTATTGTCTGTTTGCATCTAATGATGCGGTGGAGAAGAAGAATTTTGACTCTCAACTGAGTCCCAATCTGACTCAAGTAAATACGGTCCTCAAATCTCTTAGCCATATAGAACAGTGGGGCGAATCAAGGTGTCCAGGAGGCTCATCTTGGACAGGATGTCCTAGAAGTGATTTCGAAAGCATTGTCTCTCAAGAAGGGCTAAGGATCCATATCCTTTTTTGATTCGAGGCTGAAGCACTAGTCGCAAACTGAAGTTGGGACCTGAGAATTGCACCCTCAAGTAAATATATGTGTTGGTGATCTCAACGTCCTCCCCTCTGAATAGGAAGTGAAGGTTTGAATTTTTCTTCACCCCATTGAAGATCATAACATTGGTTTTGCGCAGGTTGATCGTCAATTGTCGAAGATCACAAAACAGAGCTAAGGTATCCAACTGCCTCTGTAATCCTTCTAGGGATGAGGAGAGGAGGACCATGTCATCAACGGAGAGTAGAATAGATATCAAAACCTAGTGAAGAAGGCAGCCATCAGTGTCCTGGATATGCTCGTGTAGAAATGCCCCCAACTCATCAATATAGATCCCAAACAAGGTAGGGGACAATGGAGATATATATGGAAAAATTATTGTGAATATAGTTATGCATTCAGTTTAACTAAACATCTAATTATAACATAGTTTTTATGATCGCCTGTTGTTGTGTAAAAGGGCCAAATGTACAATAGAAACACACATGAGAATGGTTTAATTAATATAATCACCATAGTTGTTATGATCACCCATTGTTATGTAAAGGGGCCAAATGTACAATAGAAACACACATGAGAATGGTTTAATTAATATAATTAAACCATTCATGTGTTTCATGAGTTTGTCTCTTGTTTCATATATGTATGTGTATGTTTGTTGCGGGCTATTGAAGTCAATATATATTTAATTAATACACAAAAAACAAAGGATCGTTTTACATCATTGTCATAGTGGAGACTTGTGAGCTTCCCCTCCCAAGATAGAGAAGAGCCAAATTTTCCTCTCTGGCAATCACTCAAAGTCCAACTCTTCTCTAAAAATGCATATTCTTGTATGATATTGAGTAGCTAAATCATACTTGTAAGATGATTATTAATTGAAGTGGAGCATAGAAACATCTCCATTAAAGGTTGCTCAACAACTCCTTTCCACGTGAAGGAGCTTCCCATGAATATGGTGTACCATATATTCATTCTTTCTTGCTTGTCTAACCATTTACTTGTCCCTAATGATGACCTCTTTTTTATGAAGGGGGGCAACAAAGAGTGTGGAGTATTCAACAATTATCCATGTTAGTATCTTTGCTCTACCTTGCATCCTCACAAGACTTGCTTAACGATTTTAGGTTTCTGCCCAATCACACGGCAACCATGATGAGCATTGTTAGGACATTTTGACCAACTCTTCAAGGAAATTTTGATGAAGGTTGCCATTAGATTTTCCTTTTTAGTATAAATAAGGTTATTAATCTAGTTTGTGTTGTAATGTGCTAAGTGCATGATGGATTAATTGAAAAGTAGGTGACAACATTTATTGTGTTAGGTTTTGATAGACTATTTTTAGGGATGATGTGTATTACACTAATCTTCGATTACAAGAGGGAATTTTTCTCACTTGTGAGTAGTCCTTTTTCATTATTTTTTTGCAGTATTTGCTCACTGTATTTTTAACTCCATTGGGTATTTGTTTTGTGGGTTCAAGTTTCTTTTTATTTTCATTGTGGGTTAGGGTATTTGTCCTTGCACAACCCATATCAAACCATGTGTGATCTAAGAGCGATGGAGCTTGTCCTTGGTCAGAGGATCATTGTTGATATCTACCCAACCAATCAACTTGGAATTAAAAAAATGAATGCTCTTTTTAGATATTTTAAAACTTTTATGTTATCTTGGCCTTACTATCCTAAGTAGCTCATCATATGTTCATCCTATCAAGAGTGAGAAACAAGCCCAAATCTTCCAATAAAATTCCTTGGTTTGATAGTTTCTAGGTGTATGTTTATGGTGTCTCATGACAATAAGCCTTCTATAACCAACTATTCATGTATATGGTCAAGGTATTATATTTTTCCAAGGATAATATTGTGAGGAAGCCCATAGGCACTTACATCACATACCTTGGTATAGACATGGAGTGAGGCTTGCAACATACCACCAACCTAGGTGATTGACCTTGATATCTTTTGTATGCAATGCAAAACACTTTAAGCTAGCCCGCCCACCAACCTATGCAGCCATATTACTGTTATTTTCAATTTGAATATTTTTTATCTAATTGTCCATCACAATTTTAAAACCTTCTACTCCATTGGTGATAACTTGGGAGTTCATCTCTAAAATTCAAATCCATGTTCAAGTAATTTTGTTATGAATATTCTTCATCTGCAAAGCTTCACTATTGCCAAAAGTTGATTGATTTACATATGAATTATATATTTTTTGTATTCCATATAAGATGATAGATTTTAGATTCATGTGGTTTGTTTTTGTATATAAAGAGTTCAGATTTTTCACCATCTTCGGGATAAATATTGAAGAAGGATGAGACACGCATAAGAATAAATAACTAAAAAGAAAAAAATCAATCAAACTTAAAAAGTCGACTAAGAAAAACTAAATAAATAAAACCTAAAATAACCTATATTATATATATATATATATATATATAAATATAACTTAAAAGGTCAACTAAGAAAACTAAATAAATAAAACCTAAAATAACCTATATATATATAATAATTGATGTAAATTATAAATTATATAATAATGATTTGATTAAAGAATAATTAATTAGTTAATAAGAATAATATAATATAGTAATGATAAGATGTATTAATAATGTTACCTATTAATATTAAGGTAAATTAATAAGTTACCTATTAATTAATTATATTATATTTAAATAATTAATTAGAGTAATTTAATATATTATAGCTATGATTAAGTTACCTATATAATGTTAATTATTACTATTAAGGTATATCATTATAAATAATGTTACTTTTTTTAATAGAACGATTATTTTTTCATAAAATTTAGATTATATGGCCATAATCGTTTACATCGGGTAAAACAAAACAAGACTCAGTGATTTCAGGAGCTTCCATGTTCCAATAGATCTAGAGTAGGTCTTGTTGCCTCTACGGGTTTTATAGACTAAAATTATACACTGATATCTTCCATATGATCTACAAAATTGGCCCAACAACAAAATGAACTTGCAGTACATAAAATAACTAAAACTTAGGCTGGCATGGAAGGTTTTGCTTCATCCTTGCCATCCATAAGACAAACTTTTCTTTGTTCGTTCCTTCAACTGTTGCGCGCACTCCAGTTGGATCTTGAACCTTCTTGGTGCCGAGGACATATTTCCCTGTCAAAAGCTCGTTGACCTCTATGAAAAGGTTGTCGCTAACAAACTTTGAGCTGTGAGACATCAATTATGCCTCAAGCATAATGAGCTTTCTCTCAACACTAGCCCCCAAGCTCTCAAATTTTTCTTTCATCAGAGCTTCCTTTGCTTCCCTATCGCTCTCTATCATATCTATTGGACAAGTCAAGAGATCAAGATGACCCATCAACAATTTGAAAAAGAAATATGCCACCCTCTTCCACCTTGTTGCTTCATCCTCCAAGGACTGGAAGCCTTCTATTTCCATCGCTACACAACTTACAAATAGACCAGAACTCAATAAGAGCTAAGAGAAACTAAGGGTGACAGGCCAAATCCTTGGAGTGACCATATATAGCCCCCCATCAACCGAGCACTCCCCGTCGCTCACCACTATCGTCATTAAATGTGAATCTCTATTGATCTCCATGACAATCTTAGACATGTCCTCTTCAAGGATCCAGACCAACATTCCTTCGGCTGAATTAATGAAGATCCAAAGCGAGAATAATTGTCATCCCGTCGGCATTAATATAACCTTGTGGGAACTCACATCACTAAGGATCAACTCCACCCATATGTGTGACGATTTGGATGAGACGTGCTTGGGGAACAGAGCATAATGCCCAGGCTTACCACGTATATGCATGAGGACTCCAAGTGTACCCGCATTAAATCCTAGAGCCATACCATTGTACATTCAGGAATTAAATTCCCGATGGTTTTGATCCCGTTTGCCACTAACCTTAAATAATCATTGATGCATGATCATAACTTATGGCACAAGGGTATGGTCTTTACTAATACCATTTAATTCCAATAGACCTATGCTTAGCTTCGGTCCTCGATTGGCCAAAATGTGCGCCACCTTATTAAGGTGTCTTAGGATATGATAGAAGGAGAATTCTTAAAAAAATCAAAAGAAGAATAATTATTTTCACTATAGTGGGAAATGTAGTATCAACTGATGTAGTGTACTTAGATAGCATTCTAATTACTATAATAAAATCTTCCAGGATTTTAAGCTTTTGTATACCTTGGTTCTTGGCGAGGTCGAAGTCTTTCCACAATGCGAGAAATTCAACTTTATTGTTCATCCATGTGCCTAGTTCCCATGTGTACTTGATCTCTTCATATTCATCGGGGAAATGCATCGCCCCTCCTACTCTTGTTGCCCCTGATAATGTTACTTATTAATATAAAGAATAAGCTCTAAAAATATTTTTATGGTTATGATTAAGGTATATTAATGATGATAAGTAATGTTCCAATTATTCTCAAGATTAATGTATAATAATAAGATTAATGCATATTAAAATTAAATTAGTAAATTAGAATTATAGGAATTCAAGCCAGGGAAAGAGAGTCATACTTGAGAGGAGACAAGATGTTCCTTGCAATTGGTTTCATCTAGTTCGAAGGATTGGCGATTCTTAGGTATGAATTTCAAATATGACCCTCTTTCCCTAATTTGAATTCATATAGTTGTAATTTACTAATTTAATTTTAACATACATTAATCTTAAAAATAATTGGAACATTAATTATCATAATTAATATACCTGATCATAACCAGAAAAATATTTTGACATTATTTTTAATATTAATAAATAACATTATTTTTAATTAAAATGCCTTAATATTAATAATTAACATTATATATTATAATTAATTACTTTAACTAACTATAATATATTAAATTATTCTAATTAATTAATTATTTAATATAATATAATTAATTAATATGTCACTTATTAATTTACCGTAACATTATTAATACACCTTATCATTACTGTAAATTGTATTCTTATTAACTAATTAATTATTCTTTACTCATATTATTAATCATTATTATATAATTTATAATTTATAATTTATAATTTATGGTGATATTATATTTAATAAAATATACTTTTATTAATACATATTTATTATATATATATATATATATATATATTATTTTTTTATTATTAGGTTATTTTAGGTTTTATTTTTTTAGGTTTTTTAGTCAACTTTTTAGGTTTGATTGATTTTTTTCTTTTTTTTTTTATTTATTCCTTTGTGTGCCTTAACTTTCTTCAATCTTTGTCCTAAAGATGGATTCAAAATATTGACAACTCTCGAATATCACTATGGAAAATCAGAACTCTTTATCAACATAGAAGATGAGTTAACTGAATAATATGCTCTGCTTGTTCTTCATCATGTTTTGGTCTATTGTATTTTTGTTGTTTGTGTTGGGTGTGTATTATTTCCAAAGTTTTTTTAGAAATGATGGCTTCCTAGTTTTCAAGTGAGGGCTATGCGAACAGATTCTTACTTGCTTAATACTCATTTGCCTCCTCCAACATGTCACATTATCTTAATTCTTTTGGTAGTCTAAGGTCATTGATGCTTATATTATCATGTGAAGTCTGTGGTTGTAGAATTTTTAGTGTTGCATAAAAAAAAAATTCATGTGCCTTCATTCTATTTGAAAAATTGGCATTCACCATTTGGCTAGCTACTTTGCAGTATCATCTTCAATGCATATTTTTTATTTTTCAATTTCTACATAATGTAATGATGTCACTATTAACTTGTATTCTCTAACCCTTCCATTTTCATCTTATATGAAAAAAGTTGCATTTAGCTTGATAGGTTTTATCACATTAATGTTTGATGGAATAGTCTCTAAAATAGGTACAAAACACATTGCAAGAATATTCAAAATACCTTGGTTTCGACCCATGGAGTAAATTGAATTAGATCATGTAAATGATGTAAATATACATACATACATGAACTATGTGTTAGGCTTGTCACAATGAACTCAAGCAATGTAAAATTGATGTTGGAATATAATATAAAAGGGTCCTAATTGGTTGTGAGAAGCATGAGAATGAGAATATTATGATTCTGCTAGAGGGGAAGATGAAAGGGGTTCAATGGGAGAGTGAATCCTTCGTTGCCAAATGTTAACCTTAGATTTATTTTCTTGTATCCATTTGGCTTTAATGGAGGCAACCATCTTCATTGATTCATAAAATAATCATTGAATGCATGTAAGGGGTTTGTTGGACAAGCCTTATGAAATTTTAATATTGTTGCAGTTATTGGTTATTATTCACCTATCTGAATTATATTATTTGCTTCTACAATTTATATGCGACAAACACTGAATAAAACATTATAGAAACTTCATGAAAACTAAATCACAGGAACTGAGAAAATATTTCATAGACACAAAATAATAGACATTTATATTTTTGGACAAATGTCCCTGGAAAAATCCCAAAGTGGGGAAAACCAGTTTTGTAAATGAGTATTTCTATTATTCTTCAACAATTCTGTAATTGAAAATTATCACAATTGTTTGTTGTAAATTAGCAAACCTTTGGAAAATTATTTTCTTCACTTCTTCTAGTCGATCTGGCCTCCTAGAAGAAGCTTGACCCCTCTGATTCAATTTGGCCCTCTAATGGAACCTTGAAATGATCCACATGTAAGGCCCTGGTTAACTCAACCTCTATTGATTTTTCAAATGGTCTTCTAAATAAATAATTACTTCTAATGATTAAATTCCTTTTCTTATTTTTATCCATCACTAAGCAATTACATAGAAGACCTCAACCATATAGCATATATGACAATAGAATCATGAAGATACAACCAGGAAAGGAACATAAGAGTTTACCCTAGGAAAACCCGCATGGGGGAAAAATCCAACAACCTTTTCCTTAGACAAATTATTTAGTTCAACAAGAGACACACCAAGACTTCCTAGTCATTCACAAAGTAAAATTGACCAACAAAATAAGCTTGGTCAAACCTAGTCCATCAGCCGCCTAGTCAAGTCATAATTCTGCCCCACAACCTCTGATTGATCTAATCTGCTAGGACAAAACGTCAAACTCATATTATGCTAGAGAAGTTTGGTCTAGTCTACTTTTGCTAACTTGTATTCTATCTATCATGGGCTACAGATTCGTCTTGCACTTTAGACTACAACTTCGCTTGGTACTAGAGAAGTATTGTGCTAGAGAAGTTCAGACTTGTTGTCTCTCCTAGAGATTTGATCCTCAAAGATTCGGTCCTTCCACAAAATGATACCTCAGGGATTCAATCCTTCAACATAATACTTCCACAAAGATTTTGTCCTCCAATAGATAGATTTGTCCTTCAACATAGAGATAGATTCGACCTTATTTCTTGTCTCTATCGTAGAAGATTTATGTTTTGATGAGAGGATCCAAATTGGTGCATTTGAAGGAGGTCGAGTGCCTTATATATACCTTTCTTGTCTGGTTGAATGGGTGTCATCCTTAACTGGGATGACTTGACTAGGAGGAGGGTTGACCTTGCTTCTTGGAAGCCAAAAATTCATTTTTTCTTCTTTTGAAAGGACATGAAGGACATGTCTTAAAATTTGTCTTTTGACACTTGTATGGAGAACATGCTTTACAAAATAAATCATGACCAAGAATATTAATTATGAAGACCAACCATAGTTATAAAATTCAACACTCCCTCTTGACTAGGGAGGTATTCATAATCACTATCTAGGTGTTCTCATGTTGACAAATTTTCTAAGAAAAGATTATAACAAATCCAATTACCATAATCTGGTCAAACATATTTGACACATGGTAAATCAAAAACATCAACAAGTTACCATAATTCAGGTCAGTACCTCAGACCAATGGTATATCCTCACCATAATTCGGGTCAGTACTTCATACCTATGGTATATCCTCACCATAATTTGGGTCAGTACTTCAGGCACATGGTACATCATTTAGCATCAAATAGTCACCATAATTTGAGTCAGTACGTAACACATGACAATCAAACTAGTATTGGTCCACCATCATTCGGGTCTATATATTTGACAAGGTGAATCTCCAAAGGCCACACTCTTTCTGAGTAATTCAGGGCTTAATGCTAAACAAACCTAATGCTATAGGACCATTCTTCCTCATTCTTTGTCAACATACTAGACACAGGAAGAATAATTGTCCTTTGTTGAACCATTTTCCCTAATTCAAGTCAATATAGTTGACAAAGCGAGAATGTAAGTGTTATGTTGGACCATTTTCCGTATTTTAGGTCAATATACTTAACGCAGGGATAATTTCAGTCCATGACGTTATCTCATCAACACTCCCTCTCACTGAGAGAGGCATTCTCAACAAGTCTAAGCTTGTCCTTGAAGTATATAGAATTCATCATGGGATAGAGGGTTTTCCAACAATTTTCGATATTGTAGAATAATATTGAAGCCACTCTTCTTCTTTCTATACCATATCTCAGTGTCGGATCTCATAGTGCTTTGACTTGTCATTATGGTCGTCACCTACACCTGGTCCTGATCAAGACAAGTTTGTAAGTAGCCTCTAAATCCATATTGCTTCAAAAATTTCCAACCAAGATGCAACATAATTGACCACTGAGTGGGACAAATGCCTACTTTGGGCTCATGTAATAAATCATAATGGAGCTCAAATTGAAGTGATATCCTCACAAGCTCTTTCTTTTTGTTGATTTTATTAGTGCAATTAGGGTTAGCACAATATTTCTAAAAGTTTGATAATTACTTTTGATGTTGATTTTCTTTTAGTTTATTCCAATATATTATTCAACAATTATACTTCAAAAATTCAACCGTAAAGAACAATAGAGCAATAGAGATCACAACACACAAGAGAAGACAAGATTTACCGTGGGAAAACCCACTACGGGGAAAAACATAGCAACCTTTAAATATAGAAATTATTCTTGTTCAATGAGAGACACACCTATACCTATGGTAGAACATGGTATTCTCCTCCAAGTCAAGTCACCCAATCTTATCCTGCACTTCAAAATTTCAATCTTCCTGCAACAACCATTTGCCCCAGAATTTTCGCCCCTACAACAGTTGCCCCAGTAACCTAGAAATTTCGCCCCCCTACAATAGTTTTCCTAGAAAAATGTGAACCACAGAGAGATAGATTACTTCAATTGTGCAAGTTGACAGAGAGAGAGAGGAGAGAGAAAACTTAGCCTTCTTTTCATCATTCCTATGGACCTTTGTTCACTTACCCAAAAATTGTCTTGTGTGTGAGAATGTGAATTTCCAAATGCAGGAGCTCAAGCTACCTTTATATAGTAGTTTGTATAGGGAGAATCATATGTGTCTCTTGGGCTAGGCCAAATTTACTTGGAGGGAAGCTGACTTGTCATTTTTTGAACCAAAATTTTCATTTCAAAAATTCAAATTTACATCTTTTAAAAGTCGCAAATGGACTTTGACTCAAAATATTTTTTTCTTTTGAATCAAGCATTTATAATTATTCCTTTCAATGATAAATACAATTACATCAAGTGACAAAATGTACATTATGAAGATCAACCATATTTACAAATTCAACATTGTCTTCATCGCTCTCTGCCTAATCTAAATCTGCAAATGTACTTCAATGTTTGAGACATATCTCAAACCATAACAAATTGTGCCATGCCCAACTATACCATGTTGGTACTTCAACACATGTTGAGTCATAATTCTTGGCTCAACTTGACCTACCTCCTTCACGGGATCCATCACCACAACTTCTTTCTGGTCACTCTGATTTGGTTCTCCTTCTCACATTGAGACATATCATGTTGTGGTAACCATGGTTTCTCCCTTTGTCACTGCAGCTTTTAGTTGTCTAGCCTGACACTCCATTATCCAAATATATATTGGATATCTCAAAATTATGCTTCAAGGAGATAATGCATCAAATCTATGTCCTTCATCTCAAACTTAGAGATCAACTCCCTTTGAAGCTAGAACAAGATTTTCGGAGGAATCCCTTACTAGTCCCTTTAATACGGAAGAAAACCTTTCTTCGAATGTTGCTCCTTCTCACGCATGAGTCGTTTTGCTTTCGTTAGAAACAAATCATTGAGGATCAAACTTGATCCATTAATCCAAGAGTATTCGAGGATCCTTTACAAAACCTTCTTTAGCATGCAAGTAGGGTATTTCTCCATCTATCTTAAAAGCTCGATGAAGCTCTTTATGTACACTTCTTCTTTCATCAATGAAGACGATTTCTACATACATTTGATGTATTTTTCAATAAAAATCATAAATATAATGAATTTTAAAGGAAGAGTACTTGCCTTCATAGTATTCTCCCTCTCATAGAAGTAATCCTTCAATTTGTACTTCTTTTAAGTTGCATACTTCATCTTTGAAGTCACCACTAACTCTTTTTTGGCATAGATCAAGTTGTACTTCAATCATGCTAATTTGTTTGGCCCCTCTTAAGCTCATATCTCATCTAGTATCAACCCAATTTATTGATTCTAGGAGAGTCCTCTTATCACAAGATTTGCCTTGTTCTTCCACTCCTTCAAATCTGCGGTCAAAGCCTTAGCAACCTTTACAATGTACCTATAACCCTCACTAGGATACCATGGAAAATTTTTTTATAACCAATCATGGAAACAGAGACAAGAGTAAAACAATAAAAATAGTAATTCAAAGAAGAGAGATATAAAGTACTTATCTTTTGAGAAAATGTCAGCTCCCTCTTAATCTTAACCTTCTTACATCCATTTTACAACTTTATCAAGCTCGTCCTCATCATCATCATGATGTGATTCCTTCCTAGCATGTTTTAGGGTTTCTTCTTTTAGTGGGATTATTGATCTAGGTCCAATCCTAAAGTTTTTCCCATAAACTCTAGGGATTTCTTATTCAATCTATTTTTGTCTACTAGGGTTTACAAACCCTAGATGTCCAAAAATATAGAATCTATATGTTTTTTGCACATGTGATGAAATCCATCATTGTCATCTAATATCTATCTAGATAGGAAAGTGTGTCAAGGTCAGGGATCTTCTAATGAAATTACAAATCTTCAACATTTCTAGCGAAGCATTGATTTTGAGCCTTTCATCCCAATATCCTAGCAAGTTCTTGCAAGTCACTCAACTTTCTTGAGATGAATTCGGACTTCAATCCTAAATAGGAACTTGGCCCCTTCTTTGTTGTAAGCCTAGAAGTTTCATGCACTCTACAACAACCCTTTGAAACTTTATTCTATACTTTTGGTAACAGTAGCAACATCAGTAGAAAAAATATCTTTTCATATTCAAGAATTTTCAATATCATAGAATATGTATGCATCCTTAATTCTTCAAATCAAGTAATTTTTTTGCCTTAATACCAATAGCTCTTAAGTATTCAAATCGTGATAAAATGTCTTATCAGATCATGATACTTAAAGAAAGTGTATCTAGGATGCATCATGCTTTAAGATATTTGCTTCAAATTTCTCAAGGGTTGAATAACTTTTTGCAAATGACTTTATTGACTTCCATTTCAGAAAGGAACTTCACAGATCATACATCTTAATAATTTTATCGTATAGGTAACAATACATAGTGCAAGACATATTGACATGATATTTCCTCAAAGGTGACATATTCTTTACACGGGTCTATACAAAACCTTAATTCAACTTTCCTTCAGTATGCCAAACATTTTTTGCGCAAGTGCATTTGGTTCCTTCATCTTATTATTCCCTTTAGGCTCATCAATATTTGAATCATAGCTTTAAATAGATTCAACTTTACTATCTTGATTTACGAGTAGAAGAACAACACTTTGAACAGTGTTATCTTGAGTTCGTATTCCTAAAATTGAGGCAAGTACACTTTATATCTAAAACCTTGTAATTGTTGCCTAAAATAATTTTGACTTTGACCAAAATCACTGAGAAAAAACTTATATACCTTGTAATGCAAGCAAACTTTGAATATTTCTTTAAAGACACCTTCATTGGCATTGCCACTAACTGAGAAAATTCAGACTACTTTGGATCACCCCCTGATATAATTTGATCCTTGTATCTTCCATCTGAGATATTTTATCTAAAATGTGTTCTTAGAATCAAAGAAAAGGAATTCTCTTGACTTGTCAAGATATGATGCCAAGTAACATGCTCGGTTCCCCGAATTAATTCGGATTTCTTATAGAGATAGATTTAATATGAGATTTGAGCGATAAATTTGGAGTTTCCCTTATTGTAGTTTGTAATGCTTCCATGGAATTTAGATCATACTTTATATCCCATTTATTTTTATCCTTGACATATGCCACATAGTATGAAAAGATATAAGGTATATATACTACAAGAAAGATCTTCTAACTTGATATTCATCTTGATAGATCTTCAGACATGCCTTATTTATGGTTTATCCCTTTCAATTATTGAAGTAACTTGATTTAGTCAAAAGTATTAATGTGATCAAATCAGCCCTTAATCTTATCTTCACAAACCCATTCATATTTCAGAGAGAAATTCAGACTTTATGATATTTCTCGGCCTAGAATTACTTATGATGCGCTTCGGCCTTCTCAAGATTTCAATCAAAGATTGTTTTGTGGCCTTTTAGACTCCTACAACCTAATTGAGGTATCGTGATATTTTTGGTTTTCATGAGTTTTGAGGCTCCTTTGATCTAATACTTTTTGGTTTGCTTATAACATAGTTTGAAGTTTTCAATGCTCTCACAGATTTACATTAATAAAGGATCACAATATTTTCTTCCATTAAGATAGAATTTTGACCTTAAACTAGGGCTTCTTCCACAACATATTTTTATCCTATTGCACTATGGTCTTGAGGTAATTTTGGCCTTACTAAGACAAGATAAAAAAATCGGTCTTAGGGATTCTTGGCATACTCCTTTATCATAGATATTTGAGAATTCTTTCAAGATAGGTTGACTTTTCAAGGCTACTCTTTCACCCAAGGCTCTGATATGAATGGCCTTCTAAACCGATAATTACTTCTAATGATTAAATTTATTTTCTTATTCTTATCCATCATTAATAAATTACATAGAAGACAACAACCATATAACATATATGACAGTAGGATTATGAAGAGATGGCCAAAAAAAGAACACAAGAGTTTACCATGGGAAAACCTAGATGGGGTTAAAACCTTTTCCTCAGAGAAATTCTTCAGTTCAATAAGAGACACACCTAGACTTCCTAGTCGTTCACAAGGTTGAACTGACCAACAAAATAAGCTTCATCAAACCTAGTCCATCAGCCTCCTATTCAAGTCATAAGTCTACCCCACAACATATAATTGATCTGATCTGCTAGAATAGAATTTCAACCTCATTATGCTAGATAAGTTCGGTCTGGTATACTTCTGCTAACTTGTATATTATCTATCGTGGGCTAGAAATTTGTCCTATAGTTTGGACTATATATTCCCCCTACACTAGAGAAGTACCATGCTACAAAAGTTTGGTCCTTTTGTCTCTCCAGAGCTTCGATCCTCAAATATATAGTCATTCCACAGAATGCTACCACAGGGATTTGATCCTTCAACATAATACTTCCGCAAATATTTCGTCCTCCAATACAGAGATTCATTCTTCAACACAGAGAATGATTCATATTTCAATTATAAGATAGATTCAACCTTCTTTCTTGTCTCCATCGCAAAACATTTATGTCTTTTTTAGAGGATTTGAATTGGTGCACTTGGAGGAGGTCAAGTGTTTTATGTATACTTTTCTTTCGTGGAAGAATGGGTGCAATCTATTAATTTTTCTTAGGGTTATATTATTCATTGCTTTAGATAATTGCATTTCATCATTTACATATTGAATTCACCCCATAACATTATAACATGATTACATCATATGCAATTATGCAAAAAGAACAATATCAAAAACAATGCAATGGAACATAAAGGAACAATAGAATAAAAGCATTCACACATAGAGACACCAGGATTGGTCGAAGGCTAGGGAAAAACCCTACAAGGGGGAAAAACCTTTCAAATTATTCTTCTTATTATATTGTCATAAAATGTTTAGCAAAGAGAGAGTGCAATATTCCAATTCTTCAATCACAACACTATCCAACAAAACCAACCAAACAATATCCAAAGTAAGAGCCCATCAACAATATTGATCATAGATAACTTTCCCTGCTTGCGGTCATCTGTAGTCAATTGTAGTCAACTGCGGTCAACTGTCACCTGAATTTTTGCACCTGTGAGAATAAACCCTAAGTCTTGGTCGCACACAACTAATGATCATGTGTGTAGTTAAAGCCTCCTGGTCGCACACATATGCTTGCGTGTAAGCGGTTGCAGCCAAAATTTCTCTGTAGCATCCTTGCAGTTGTAGACCAAAACCCTAATCCGTACGTGCGAGCTTTGGACCCTGAAATCTTGGACGTATATGAACCAATCTCCACGAACCAACTTCATACATGTGCGAGCCAAACTAAAGAAGAGAGGAGAAGAAAAAATGTTTAATGATGATCTCCAAATGAGGGTCACTTGACTTGTATTTATAGCCATCCAAGGGTGTCCAGTTTCCTTTTAGGGCCCACTTGTCCTTTTGTGTGCATGTGGGTTTCCATAATAAAATTATATTTTTATTTAACCAAATTGATTTCTTCCAAGGGATAGGAATGGTCTTTCTTAATGAGGAAGATTGTCCAAAGGACGAAATTTGACCCTGATCTTTCAAATTAACACTCCCTCTCAGCTAGGGATAAATTACATACTGCAACATATGTCCCATCACAAATATCTCATCAACAAATGTTTTCTTCACTCATCTATATTCATATTTTCTCATGCTTGCTCATCTAAGCTTATATTTGATGATCCTTGTTTATATTTGTTTATTTTTTCTCATCTTTGTTCATATGCTAAACACTCTTGAATCTAAAAGAAGAATAATTTGACATTGGAGGGGATCCCAGCTCCACCCATCAACATCAGAGAGCTTAGCTCAATCCAGATCAACATTAGGGAGCCCTTTTCAACCTAGAACCACATCGAGGATCCCATGCTACCATTCAGAATCCAATGACAATGAGGAAGGTCCTATGGGAAACTCTCACCTCATGTCTACAACAATGGGGAAGGTCGTATGGGACACTCTCACCCCATGTCATCTCATATAGGGGAGCATCTGGCTACCACCATATATGGAGAAATAGGTGAGATACCACTTGCTATACGAGGTAAGGATCACATCCATCCTATTTCCTGTTGATCTTCCCAGCAATGACCCTGAAGAGTCATTTGATAGAAAACCTACATCATAATCTGAGCTTGGGTAAGATACTTGACTTACCAAAGATAAGGATCACACACCCCCAAGCTTCCTCAACCCGTTAACCAGATAGGGAGGGACAATCCCAACAATTTCAGCTTGTGGGTATGATTCCAATTGGGTATACTCTGCTAGACCAAGATAGGGGGAGATACCTGACTCATCATAATGGACAAGGATCAAGTACACCCTATACGAGTAGGGATCATGCACACCTATTTTCTAGAGTTCTCTCAACCTGAGGAGATCTTCGGCTCAATTCCTCACCCTGGGAGCTCAAACAACGAGGAAGAGCTAGCTCAACATCCTTGATCATCTTGGACCCTTACTCAAGGGGGTCACATCCTGCACCAATCCATGCTACTCTCTATAGATGTGAAACATATCAACATGCTCACATCCAGTACCAGCTCAAATAATTCACCGAAGAGTTCAATCATACTACTTTATGTAGTTATTTTGAGCAATAGTCCTCTGTTTTCCTGTTCATATGGAACATTAGATCAAATATTATGTTAGATCAAATACATTTCATAAAAGGATACCTTATTCATATTCCCTCTCATGGAGGCAAAAACCACGAGCTTAATCTTGTTTAATACAACAACACTGTCTCAATTTATGAAGATATTTTTATCCCAGCTATGTACAGGATTCTATGCCAATAGGATCCCATTCTTTTTTTTCGCAATACATCATTGTCATATCCATAGCCTACACAAACAACTCTCCAAAGGGATTCCTTAACCAAATTGTCTCATAGATATCCATGCTAGCAAAAATGTACTCAACCTCAGCCACACTTAAAGCTATGAACTTCTTTTTCCTGCTCATCCAAGATGTCATGGAAGATCCCAAGCTAAAGCAACAGCCAAATGTGATCTTCTTATTAATAATTTTTCTAGACCAATCAACATCAATGCATCCATACAATCATACATCTCATGTAGTATATCTTAGACCAAGATTGATCATCTCATGTAGATTATTTTAAAATGTGCTCAACATCAACCCAATTTGTATGAAGTGGCTCATACATGAATTGACCCAAGGTGTTCACTACAAATCATATATCCAGATGGGTGTTCACAAGGAACATCAATGTCTTAATCAACTGTCAATACTCAGATCCAACATCTTTGCATAATTTCTTGAAATTCAATTCCATCAGGGTGTCCAAGGATTTTCATTCCCTCTTTCTAAATCTCTCCAATAGCTTCATGACATATTTTCCTTTCACAAAGTTCTAATCCCATAAAGTAGGGAATCATGCCAAGGTCCTTCATCTCGAACTTGGAGGCCAACTCCCTCTTACTTTGATCATCAAAGGCTCATTATCTGTCAAGAATAGACCATCAACATATAAAACCAAAATCAAAGGCATACCTTGGACCAATTTGAAGTATAGGTTGGGATTGGCATGACTTCCAAGCTTCACTAAGTGGTTGTCAATATGGAAATACCATGCTCAGGAAGCTTGCTTCAAACCATACAAATATTTCTGCAAACATAACACTAATCAAACCAATATACCCATCTTCAAACAAATCAATAATGTGCAATCAAATCAACCAAGTCTGGTTATCAACCCTTAAATGTCAAACCAAAGCTAATATCAAAGCCATGAAAGTTTATGCCAATATTACTGTTAAAATTTTCAATCCAAGCCCCCAAGATACAACTTTTTCTATTGCCATAACAACAATTGTCATTTACCAAGCAATATTAAGCCAAAGCTTCATCAAACCTATAGAAACTTAATGTGTAGATTCAAAATCGCTCATGTAATTTACTAGATCACAATACTTGAAGCTCCTCTACTCATCTGCGAAAAGAAAATCACGATCTAGAATACAGATAATTAACATGCGTCAAGACTCAACACACATACACAAAGATTTATCTAGGGGAAAACAACTACTCAAAACCCCTTACTATTTGTATTGCATTAATCAAATAATATGGATGAATACAATATGATTTTCTCAAGCTTGAACTCAACCTACCCATGTATCTTCTATCCTCTACCTGATTGACCAACCTTGGCCAATACTTAGCCAAAATTTCGAGCTCTAAGCCCCTATTTCCTTGCATTGTTTCCTTGGGAATGATGTGGCCCTCTATTAATTAGGAAATTCACCAATTTGGATTGCACAATTCCTATAGGTCCTTCTCTGACTGCATGCATGACTTGTACAACTTTGACTAGTTTACAACTAATAGTACATTTTCCTTGGACTCAAATCTCAACCAGGTAAATCAAATTCTCTACATGCATGAGTTAATTTAGGTTGATTTATTAGGTAACTGGATGATTACTCGGTGTGAAAAAAATGCACACACCTTTGTCACTAAATGTGAAAAAAGTTACACACCCTTGAATGAGCCTCCACTAATTATATTAATAGTGAGAACTAGTTACACTGACAATATCTCAAATTAATTGAAATAGATTGCTAAAAATTAGAAATCAATCATGTAGAACTGAACTCAAGTGTCGCCAACTCAAATTTACTGAGTTAATTGAGTGACAAGAGCCATGTCACCTCAGTTAACTACCTCCAAGTATTCTACTGAAATTGAAATTCGAATTTCCCCTAATTTAATCAAGGCAAAATTAAATTAGGATTTTCTTGCCGAATTTTCAACACTCCCTCTTAGCAAGAAAAGGATTATCATATACCCCAATCCTGCTTCTATGGGACTCGAATTTTCCTCTTCACAAAGCCTTTGTCAAAATATTTGCAACATGTTCCTTTGTCAGAATATGTTTCAACAACATAATCTGCATATGCACACAATCTCGTAGATGGTGATACTGAATGTCGATATGCTTGGATCAATCATGAAATAATGGATTCTTGGAGAGTTTGATACAACTCTGATTGTCATAGTAAATCACTATAGGATCCATCTTCTGACCAAATAACCCAACAATAATCTTTCTCATCCAGATAGCCTCACATGTTGCTTGACTTGCAACCATGTATTCTGCTTCCACTGAGTTGAGTGCCACGGATCTCTGCTTCCTGTTGTACCAAGAAACTACAACAGAACCAACACAGAAAGTTCCTCTTGAAGTGCTCTTCCTTTCTGATAGAATCCTCGCCCAATATGCCTATGTGAAGCCTTGCAGCTTCATTGCCTTTGTCCATCCACACCAAAGACCAAACTAAGTAGTGCCTCTAAGGTATCTCAACACATTCTTTGTTGCCTTCCAATACATTTTGGTTGGCTTAACCATCGCTTGACTAAGTTGGTTAGCTACATAACACATGTCCGATTGTGTGTTCACCAAATACATGAGTAAACCCACAAGTTTCCTGTAAATAGTAGCCTCCACTTCCTCACCTAATGTGGCATCCTCTTTCCTCCAATTTCCTACTAGAGGAGTGTCCATGGGTTTTCTACTCTCCATGCGAAACTTCTTCAATATCTCGTTGGAATACTTTCCCTGAGAGACAAACAGTTCCCCATCTCCTTTCCATACTTCCAAACCGAGGAAATAATGCATGAGTCCCATGTCCTTCATCTCAAACTCTCTTGCAAGGTCCTCCTTGCAAGATTTGATCAGTTTCTCATCACTAGTAAGGATCAAGTCATCGACATATAACACAATAATCAATCATTTACCTTTTACCACAATGTGATAAAGGTTTTCATCTGCTTCACTTTTGGTGAAGCCCAAACCAGTGAGATAGTTGTCAATCCTGGTATACCAAGCACATGGTGCTTGCTTGAGTGCATAAAACACTCGCTTGAGTCTGAACACATGTGACTTTCTGTCAAAAGTCTCAAACCCCTCTGAATTCTCAATATACACCTCTTCCTCAATAACTCCATTGAGGAATTCTTTCTTCACATCCATCTGGTGGATCTTCCACTCCATCTGCACTAACAGTGCGACAATTGACCTAATGGATGAGTACCTTGCTACTGGAGAAAAGGTCTCCTCATAGTCGATTCCCTCCACATGATAGTACCCTTTGGCCACAAATTTGGCCTTGTATTTCTCTATTCTCTCATATATTTCATGCTTTACCTTGTAAATCCATTTCGAACCAACCATTTATTTGTCTGTTGGTCTTGGGACCACTTCCGAAACATGGTTTCTAACAATGGAATCATATTCCTCTACCATAGCATCAACCCATATTGGTTGTTGCATTGATTCCTCGAATGAGGATGGTTCTGTTTCAACTAGATCAATCATCAGATCCATGTACCCAGTGTACTGATCCAGTGACCTCCTCTACCTACGTTGTGATGTGGTTGCTCCCACATTCTTGTAGCATCCTACAATAATATGCCAACTTCCCTGGTCTGCTTCCTTCCTTCTTTGGATGTCTCAGCTTGAGTGGATTTCTCCACTCTCTCCTCCTCTACTTGTGGTTGCTCCACAAATTCTTGAGGTTATTCCTTTGGATACAAAAGCTCTTGATCATGTTGTAATTGAAGCTCCCTCTCACGATAACACCTCATTGTCTTCTCCTCATCAAACTTCACATCCCTCCTGACCACTATCGTCTTGAGGGATGGCAAGTTCACTTGATAGTTGTGAGGTGTACCCCACAAATATGCCCAACTTTGTTGTTGGCTCTAGCTTTTTCCTTGCTTCCTTGGAAACATGATAGTAAATGGTGATCCAAATATCCTAAATTGTAAGACATCTGGTTTCTTCCCTGAAAAAGATTCCTCTCATGTATTCATGCCAAGAATCTTGTGAGGACTCGTGTTCTGCAAATAGACCATTGTGTTGTATTCTTCAGCCCACAAGTGTAGAGGTAGGATTTTGTCATGTAGCATCGCCCATGTTTCTCCCACAATAATTTTGTTCTTCCTCTCAACCACCCCATTTTTTTGTGGGTTATGAGGTGTTGTCAACTCTCGTTGAATGTCTTCCTTTACACATAAATTTTTAAACTCATTTGACACATATTCACCATCGTTATCGCTCCTAAGAGCCTTCACTTTCCTGCCATTCTCTTTCTCAGCAAGTGCTTTAAACACAACAAATTTGGAGAATGTTTGATCTTTCTTCTGCATGAAGAAGATTCAACATTTTCATCATAAACCATCCACAAATATAACATAATACATGTGCTTGGTGGTGGAGGCTGTAAACAAAGCTCCACATGCATCAAAGTGGATCCTTCCAAGGATTGCATGCACCCCATTATCCTGATCATTGAAGGTGGATTTTGTGTACTTCCCCAATGTACACCCTTTTCATGTATCTCGTTGCTCTATTACTCTGTTCGGGAGGCCAGTAGAAATTTGTTGCATGATATTCAAAGCACCATGATGCAAATGGCCAAGTATTCTATGTCATAAATCGTCGATATCTCAGCTCTGCACCTTCTCTGCTTTTGTGCTTAATGTTGTACAATCTTCCACATCTAATTTGTAGAGGTTCTTCACTCAAACCTGATCTAATTCACTTGTCCTATGGCAATGTGTCTCAATAAATCCTTTCTTTTGTTTAATATCACATCGTATCCATAGTCTTCCAACATTGCGATGGAAACTAGATTCTTCTTCAGAACCGATACATACATCACATCCTTGACCCTGAGAGGGGAGCCAGAATCCCTCTGAAAAGTAGTGGTACTAATTTTGATCGCGCTATACCTTCCATAATATCCCATCTCAATGTGCATCTGGAGATCCTTCTCCTCCATGTCACTAAAAAAATTCTTTGTTTACTGCCACGTGGAATGAGCCATCGTTGTCGAGATACCACACACTACCCATTACAGTGCTTTCCATGCATGCAATGAGGGTAAAATCAATTTTGAATTATGAATCCAAGGCTTCACCCACTGCTCCTCCTACAGTCTTCTTGCTTGCGTTCTTGTGTGGAAATTTCGTGGCATAGTGTCTCAGTTCATGATAGTGAAAACACTTGATTTTGGACAAGTCTTTCTTCTTGCCCCCTTGATCCGATTCTGCTTTGGATTGGGATTCCTTGGATGAGGTTTCGTCTCTAGTGTTTTGCCTTATCTCCTCCTATGCCAAATTGGACCAAAGGAGTTCCCAATTTGGTAGCTTCTCCCTCCCATTTACCAAATCCTAGTAGTTGTTCCAGCTCTTGGGAAGGCCTAGAAGTGTTAAGTTTACTAGATCATCCTCTACTATTGTAACACCAACTTGACCAAGTTCATCATGACACTACGTGAACCCGCTGAGGTATTGTGGAATTACGTCGCCCTTCTGCATCTTGATATTTCAAAGCTTGTCCTTTAGTGCCAGCTTCTTGTGGTCACTATTGTTCTGGAACAAATCTTTTAAGGCCCGCCACATTGCATATGGAGTCTCTTTCCTGTGGATATTTGAGACAATATGGTCTCGAACTCCCTCCAATATGATCCTCCTCGCCTTTGCTACACACTTCTTCCATTCCACAATATCTTGAGCATCAGATATTGGAAGCTTCAAGATATCATTATCTATGAATTCCTTCAGCCCATTATCTTCCAACATTGCCTCCATCATGTCCTTCCAAGGAACATAATTCGAGCTACCCTTAAGGGATACTCGAGTCATAGTCTATAGAAATCCATCTTGCTGGCTCTGAAGAATTTTTCTTGCAAATTCAATCCACCTGCAAAGACAACTTTGAATTCTCTTCTTTATTGTGATTCTTGCTCTGCTACCATGTAGAAATTTAATGTGTGGATTCAAAATTGCTCATGAAATTTACTAGATCACAAGACTTGAAGCTCCTCTACTCATCTGCAAAAAACAAATCACAATCTAGAACACAAATCATTAACATGTATCAAGATTAAACGCACATACACGAGGATTTATCTAGGGAAAAGCAATTGCTCAAAACCCCTTACTATTTGTATTGTGTTAATTAAAGAATCTGAATGAATACAATATGCTATGCTCAAGCTTGAGTTCAACCTGCATTTGTATCTTCTATCCTCTACCTAACTTACTAACCTTGGCCAATACTTATCCAAAATTTCGAGCCTCCAAGCCACTATTTCCTTGCGTTTTTCCCTTGTGAATTAGGCCCTTATTGATTAGAAAATTCACCAATTTGGATTGCGCGATTCCTATAGGTCCTTCTCTGACTGCATGCATGACATGTACAACTTTGATTAGTTGACAACTAATAGCGCATTTCCCTTGGACTCCAATCTCAAATGGTTAACTTTAATTCTTTGCATGCATGAGTTAATTTAGGTTGATTTATCAGTTAACTGGATGATTACGTAGTGTGAAAAAAAGATACACACCCTTTTCAATAAGTGTGAAAAAAGTTACACACCCTTAACTGAACCTCCACTAGTTATATTAACAGTGATAACTAGTTACGCTGACAATAACTCAAATTAATTGAAATAGATTGCTAAAAATTAGCAATCAATCATGTAGAACTGAACTCAAGTGTATCCAACTCTAATTTACTGAGTTAACTAAGTGACAAGAGCCATGTCAACTCAGTTAACTACCTCCAAGTATTCTACAAAAATTGAAATTCGAATTTCTCCTAATTTAATAAAGGAAAAATTAAATTAGGATTTTCTTGTTGCATTTTGAGCAAACCATCCATGTGATCATAATATGAATCATTTATGTCACTAAATGTAAATGCATACCAAGGACAAGTCATATAAATTTCTGCCATCCCTTCATCGTGAGATTTCTGCAATACCCATAATAAAAATATTGCATACTACAGACCCTTGCAAACACAAGATAATTCAAGATAGTTACATTCTCTAAAAATAGTCAAACATTACGTAGATCTAATAATTCCTTAAACTTCCCTTCTCATAGAACTCTATCATCTGCTTCATATTTTTAGGTTTTTCATACTCCTGGTATGCTTCTGGTCTTGTGCATAAGATTTTAGTTTTTGTGTTCTGTAGACTCAGTCGTACCCATAGGCCTTCTTTTGTGCGGCTAGGAGGCCTATAGCCACACCTTTAAACCTTTCTCCCAATGGTTGAGGCTTGGACTAGGAGAAACTCTTTATGCTCAGACATAACTTCAACAACATCAAATGATCATTTATTCATGTCCATAAACCTTGCTTCAATAATCAAGAGTCTTTTATTCATTTACTACAAATAATAATAGGTGTTGGGGTCTTATGGAGAGTTTCTCCCTTTGAATGGGAAGCTTCTTCAATCATCATCATTCACGACATCAACATGTATATCATAGTACTATTATGCATCAACAAAACTGTCAGATCACGAATTCAAACTATATTAGGTTCTTAGACATATATCATAACAAATCGACATCAGTTGCTTCATTATCACAAATGAACATATTATAAAATATTCACCAAAGTTTTCTGTCATATAATTGTATCTTCATACTTCAATGATCATAATCACAACATCACTTTTTATCACATTACTCAACCATCAAGTCAAGGCATCCATTTTTGTCACATTGTCAAAATTACTAAGCTTATCAAAACCTAACTAAGATTAACAAGAATATCATGAGTATCAAACTTATTTTTGTTGAAAATAGCAACAAGAAATGCTAAAAATAGAAGTGCTAAAAATAGCATTGCTATAAATAGCATTTCAGGATACATTCCAATTTTAGTTAGTCCCTAAACTCAATTTGAGAATTAAAATTCGAAGTTGATCTTAGCAGTTGTTTGTAAAATAATTAATTAATTCATTTTGAGTTAATTAGTTGTAGGAAATCAAACATGAAGTCTATGTGAAGACATGCAATAGTTTCTCCATTGATTGAGGAAGTTATCCCTTAATTAAAGGAGATCAAGATGAGTTGTACTTTGAGTTTTAATTAGTTAGCTCAGTTAACTAATTTAATTCCAGTTAGATTAGTTCAAACAGTTTGTTGAACTGATTGTGAGTTCAGTTAGTTAATGCATGCATGCATGTAACTGCTACATTTCAGATAACTGTATATTCTCTCATAAATAATTCATGGATGTCAGTTCAATCAGAGACCTAGTTGAGATCAGATGATGGGACAGTGTACTATCAGTTGCAAGAATATTCCATTGAGGATATCTCTTGCATGCAGAAGGAATTCATTCCTTGGATATTGTGCAGTGACTTCTGAGTTTGATGAGTGTGTGATGAGGCCAATTCACACAGGTGGCAGCATTGGACCCCAGGAGAAACTGCGCAAGGAAATAGGAGCCTTGGAGGATTGGAGGAAGACATATCTTGTGTCTATTCAGTCTGTGAGATGTATTGAGGAATTATACTTAGAGCTGGATAGCTTGTAAGCTAAAGCTTTGTGTAATCTGGACATATTTCCACTTGTATGATAATACAGAGATCGGGGTTTTTAGCTGAGGCTTTCCCTAGAGTATTATTCTGTGTTCATGTGTGATTGATTTCTCATTCTCTATTATATGTGTTCTATTTGATCTTGCTCATAATCGATTAATCTTCTGCAAGTTTGTTTGTAGAAGTAGATAAATTATTTTGCTTTAGTATATTGTATTATCAGGTGATCTACAGTTGGAAATTCTACATTGTATCAGAGCAAAGGTCATCAAAGTGAAGAACAGTATACAAAGAAGGGAGAAGTTCGAAGTTTCAAGTTCCTAATTATAGAATTCAATTTCTTATCACATCTCAAATTTCCCCGATGGTGTTCAACGGTTTAAGACTAGAGTATGCCCTTGGTGGCAGCTCAAATTATATAGCCTAGAAGGATCACATGGAAGCAGTATTAGAGAAAAACGGTTTGAAGGACTTCATTGATCAAGGAGTCCCCAAGCCAGCAACAACTAATGCTACAGAATCGGCAGAATGGAAGAAATGTGTGGCTAGAGAGAGGAGAATCCTTCTAGAGGGAGTTTGAGACCACATAGTCTCGAGTCTCCATGGGAAGGAGACATCGTTTTCAATGTGGAAAACATTAAAGATCTATATCAAAATAGCAGTGATCAGAGGATTCAGCTGGCGCTGAAAGACAAGCTTCGAAAAATAAAGTGTGAAAAGGGCGACACGATCTCTACATATATGAACAAGCTCACCACCTGCAGGGATGAGCTTGGAAGTGTAGGGATCACGATAGTGGATGATGACATGGTGAGTCTTGCTCTCCTCGGTCTTCCTAAGAGTTGGCATAGCTACCAAGACTCGATAAATGGAAGAGAGAAACTACCAGATTGGGAACGACTTTGGTTGGATCTGATGCAGGAGATGATAAGAAGAAGCACCAAATATGGATCTTCATCAAAGCAAGATGATGAAGAAAATCTAGCCTTAGCGAGTAAGGTGAGGAAAGGGAAAGGGAAGGTGTCCCATTCCAAATCCAGTTCTTCCCATGGTGGGAAGAAATTTGACAAATCGAAAGTGCGATGCTTTCATTGTCATGAGGTGGGCCATTATGCTACGAATTGTCCACAGAAGAAATCCAAGAAGGGATCCTCGAAGGGATTAGATGGTGCGGCACTGGCCTCATGTTTCGAATTGGATTTCTCTCTCATCACATGCATGGTTTCATCCATGGTGCGATGTGTTTGGTACCTAGACAGTGGAGCCTCTTTCCACATGTCCAGTGACAAGAATCCTTTCAGTACCCTAGACGAGAAGGATCTCCAGATGCAGATCGAGATGAGCGATGATGGAAAGTACCGTGTTTCAGGTGAAGGTATGGTTGTGCTTCAGAGGGAGCATGGAGCTCCTCTCACCCTGACTGATATAAAGTATGTACCGGGTTTGAAGAAGAATCTTGTGTCTGTCGCTGTGCTAGAAGACAAAGGCTATGATGTAGTCTTTAGTAAAGGAAAGGTATTCCTGAGGCATATCGGTACTGGACAGACCAAGAGGATTGGGATTCGAGTAAATAATCTCTACAAGCTGGAGGTAGACGATTGTGTTGCATTGAGTTCCAAAGCAGAGTTGGTGCAGATCCAAGATGTTGGCAAGCTATGGCATAGAAGATTGGGCCACTTGCACCATGGGGCCTTGAAGATCATGCAGCAGATTTCTACTGGACTTCCCAAGGGAAAACTGGAGCAGACGGATACATGCAAAGGTTGTGCCTTTGGTAAGTATGTGAAATCTTCCTTTCAGGATTGAGATAGTACAGCTGGAGAAATCCTGGAGAGAGTTCACACAGATGTTTGTGGACCATTCTCTACAGCCTCCACCGCTAAACAAAGGTACTATGTTATTTTTATTGATGATTTTTCTCATAGATGTTGGATCTACTTTATGAAAAAGAAGGATTAGACCTTCTTGAGGTTTTGTGAGTTTAAAGCCTTGGCAGAGAAAGAATCTGGAAAGAAAATAAGGGCCTTGCGTAGAGACAATGGTGGAGAGTATGTCTCCCAACAATTTAAGGACTTCTGCGCTGGTGAAGGAATTAAACGGGAGTTGACAGCACTCCATAACCCACAGCAGAATGGGGTGGCCGAAAGGAAGAACAGATCGATTATGGGAGCAGCTCAAGCGATGTTGCATGACCAAAGCCTACCACTTCATTTGTGGGCTGAGGCATGCAATACAACAGTATACTTGCAGAACAGAAGCCCACACCGTATACTGGGGATGAAGACACCAATGGAAGCCTTTTCGAGGAAGCGACCAGATGTGAGTCACTTCGGGATCTTTGGATCATTAGTTTATTGCCATGTGACCAAAGATGCCCAGAAGAAGCTAGATCCAATAGCTGAGTTGGGGATACTTGTGGGGTACACTGATACACCCCACAACTATCGGGTGTTCCTGCCTATCAGTTAGAGGACAATGGTACGCAAATATCTGAAGTTCAACGAGAAGAAAGCCATGCGAGTATCACTTGAGAGGGAGCTCAAGTTGCATGTGAAGGAGGAACTTTTAGTCCTAAGGAGAAGGAGCCTCAGACTGATGCGGAGCAGCCGTATGCAGAGGATTCGGGAGTGGAGACATCCACTCATATTGAGTCTTCCAGAGATGGGGGAAAACACTCAAGGGAAGCTGACAGGTTGATGATGGATGCGTGAGATAATGTGGGACAACCATCTTCTCAGCGCAGATAGAGAAGTCACCTGAGCGGTAAATTGGTTACATGGCCCTGGTTGGGGAGTGTGTAGAGAATGAACCTTCTTCATTCGAGGAAGTAGTGCAGCAACTAGTTTGGGTTGATACTGTTAGCGCTTGGAATTCACCTAGGCTGAGATAGACAAACCCTCAAGGCTACATCAAACCATTTCACCTCGTAGCTAGCCCTACGAGGTATGAGAAGGCTCTCTCGGGTCAGATTCGGTAGATCTTTCAATATGATAAGCTGACCAATTAGGAATAAAGATTTTAGGCTAGTAAATTGATAAGGGAGGTTGATTTAAAGATTTTTGGGGTTTTTGGTGGCAATTGGAGGGAGTGCAATTCAGGGTGCGGGGATTGGGCTCAGTTTTTGCAGGGGGATCTTTGGGGCAAGGTAGGAGTGAGTGCCGATGCCTTAATCTGAGATGGATGATCAAGAATGATAGAGGAGGAGCTAAAGAGGGCAAACAACAATTTTGAATCCTCTTTAGACAGTGGAAAACATAGATATTGAACAAAATTAAAAGCTGAGCATGGCATGCATGAATTCAAACTTTATCACTTCATCTGTTCAATTAACAGCAAAGAAAGAGATGGAACACATAAACACACTTACAATAACATGTAGAGAACACACCATCAACACAACAATCCACAAGAATCCACAATGATGTCTGCAAAACCCTGGCCTTCCTTTTCCTTAAATTGCAGTAATAGATGTACAATATACAATAATACTTCTCCCACAAGAGTCCAACCATGAAAATGAGCAAGAGAAGGCATAATATAGACCATCTAACTCCTTTCCCCACCTCTAGGGGTCGAGCTCAGCTTGCTAGGAGCAGTTTGAACTGATTCTAAACTAAGCACTAGATAATAGGTAGTCAAACAACTTGCCTCTATTACTTAGCTAACTCATCCATGCATTAATTATTCACTTTTTACATCAAGGAAGCTTCTAGAAGGGTAAAGAGAGATAAAATCTATCAATGTTCCATGAAAATTATACATTCATCCATCATCTACAAGTAAAAATCATCAACCAAGGTGAAAACAGTGTTTTCTGGCCTGAAAAGTCAAAACTGCCAAATTCAGCTCGAGTGGTCGCGCCCCTTTGCAGCAACTTTTGAGTGGGTTCCACTGGTCCAAATCAGGTTCAAGATGGCTCATTGGAAAGCTTGGTCTGTCTACTTTCCATCCCAAGTGGAATTTCTGGATTTGGAGTTGATTTGACCCCTCAAAAGTCAATTCTCCCAAGGTCACTTTCTGCAACTCAAAAAGTGGGCAGAAAGTCATTATTTTGATGTATTTTGAGCTTTTGGAGGCTCAAATCTCAAAATCAGGCTTCTCCCAAGTATAGGTAATTTTAGTCTTTGCATACCCTTTCCAAAAATGTCAACTTTTTGCAATTCCGAGCAATCCTCACGAGTGGTCGCGCGGGGGGTGAGACCACTCCACAGGCAAAAACCTGTAAATTTCCAAAATGCCCCAAAACTCTCAAATTTTTTTGATTTTGATGCTGGATGAAGGCTAATGAGTACCATGGTGAGTGAGGGATGCCTCAGCCAAGATACGGAGTGGGTTTGTCCTTTTTTTCTTCTTCTAGGCCTCTGACAGCTTCCTTTGGAGAATTTTCATTTTAGCCTTGCAAACATGCAATCTTGCCCAATAGTGTGTTTTCATGTTGCGTAGCAGCTCTTTGTCACGATTTGCCTTCTCCAACAATCTCTCCAAGTGTGCATTCACACGGATAAGCATGGACTCCCAGTCAGCAGGCAATGGGTCACCGGGCCTCCTACGGTTCAAAGTTCGATCATTGCGTATCCTCCATAGCTCATCAAGTTCTTTTTCTTCTTCTAATTGTTTGGTGCGCTGTTCTAGATAAGTGATGGTTCATTGAGCCATTTGGAGCTTTTGCTGCAACACGAGGTTCTCCTCCTCTCTCTGCCTGATAATCTCATAAAAATCTGAAGAAGGAGAGCGGGCATCACGACCAATGAAATCATCATGTGTATCACCAGCTCTCTCATCCTCAATCATGGGCTTCTTTCCCTCCCGTACTGCCTCTGCTGATGAAGAATGCGAGGCCCCTTCCACCTGGTGTGGAGATAACACTCGCTGATCTGAAGAAGATGACGAGACCCCTTCCACCTGCTGTGGAGAAAATACTCGTCGAGCTGCTGCAAATAAGGTCCTAGGACCTCTCTGATAGGTGACCCGAGGTGAAGAAGCCACATGTCTCGGAACAATAATCTCGGGCTGGTGTGATGGACCTCCCACCTCATGAATGACCTTTGGCTATGGCTATGGCTATGGCTGTGGCTGTGTGAAGAACTCACGGGAGATAAAATCTGCCCAAGAAATGCCCTGCTGACTCAGCTGATGGGAAACAACCAGCTGGATGAGACCATGATGACACAAGCTCCTGAGCTGCTGAGCTGGGGACTGCCTCTGAAACATAGAGACCATCCTCTGAATGTCATGAAAGAGATAAGCCGGGATGTTCATCATCCTCACCCTGGTGAAGTGCATCAGCATGCGGATGTGACAAGCAAATACCCGTGAGAATCTCCCCTCGCATGTGAAATAGTGCATGATAAGCCGCATGATAGGAGCATACTCCTCTCGGAGGAATCTGAAAGGAAAGTTCCTTGACAAGTTGTGTATGTATGTTGGCCTGACATATGGCTCAAAGTAAACAAAATCCAGCCACTTGCGCTTTGACCACACCTCACCCACATTGGGTATCCCGGTAGCCTGTGAGATGGCCTCTGGAGAGAGCACAAAATTCACCCCTGCAAGGGTGACGTGCCCGTCATGAAGGTGTAGGACAAATAGCCGGGCCAGCTCTCTATGATGCTGAATCTGTGACAGCCTCTCACAAAACTGATAGCAAGCCATGTGCTGAAAACAAGCCACTGCCAATGGGCAAGCCTGCAACTCTGCCAATGATGTGGGCTCTTCCCTCTTGTGATGACCACCCTTACCTCCTTTGCGAGGCCTCCGCTGTGTCTCAATCTCAGTGGATGAAGATCGGTCATCACCTTGCTCATTAGTCTCAGTGGTTGACATGGTGTTATTGAGCAAGGTGGAATAAATAAGTCAAGATGACTGCTGCCCCGCCTGCAAAATGCTGTGAAGTATGCTGTTTTCAAGGGGAAAAATCATGAGGGAAATGTTAGGGGAGGGAATTTACATAAGGAAAGGGAAAATATATATATAAACAACAGGGAATTTCGAAGGAAACAATCACACAATGTTAAACATGTCATTCTATCTCTTATCATTTGCAAATTAATACTTTATTAGGGAAAATTTGTATTTTGAGCCCCAAGGGGAAAGACAATAAAAATCTCCATCATGGAGGAAATAATTGCATGGGCATAGGGGAATAGGGTAGCATCAATGATGTACAAGTAACATGCTGCTCCTTTGCTTATTTTGTCTTTTAATGCCTTTCATAAGCATACTCTGTTTTTTCACATGTAAAAATGGCCATTTGATGCTAATGGAAAACAGGGGTTTTGGGTATTTGATTACAAGGGGAAGAGAAGGGTTGCTGTGATTATTTTGCAATGGAAGGGAGAGGGATTGTATTAAGGGAATTAGGGGAATGAGGGGATATAGGGAATTAGGGTTAGGGAGTAATGAAACCTATTAACAAAGTCTGCCAACCAATTTTCACAACAGCAGTCTTTCAATAGTGCTGGCAGCTTCATAATTGCATTTGCCATGAGTGAATTAAGGTTTCATTGCATGTTTTGACAATAGGGAAGGAGATTCAATTGCATAGGGAGTTTGAAGAAGGGATAGGCAATTGAATTTGGTTTTTCATGAGGGGAATAGGTAGGAAAACAGAGTCTAGGGAAAGGGAGATGATACCATGTTAATGCACAAACCCTAGCACAGCAAAACTGCTCCTTTTTGATAGCTAGCAGCTGGTACATTTGATAAACTTTGTCATGATTTTCACACAGCTTCTAACCTTTGATATTTACAGCAAGATGACATTTTTCTTTTGTTTTTTATAAGGCTATGCAAGTTATATTTTTTACTCTGTTTTTGTGTGATTATAAGCATGCCTTGTCATCATTTTCTTTTCTTTTTACTATATTTGTTTTCATTCTTTTGCTGTGCAATTTACATATATAATTTGCTGTGTGTAATATTGTAGGGTTTGAGCATGATGCATGGTAGAAAACTAGGGTTTGAAATAGGGTTTAGGAGGGGTTAGGGTTTCATGGAATTTGGGGTAGGCTTTTAGCGCTTCTTTGCAAATGAGATTAATGAAAATGACACTCTAACACATGTGAATTTATAATGGGAAAATAATGGAAGGGAATAAAGGAAAAATTACCTTGAAAAACAAACAATACAACCTAACATAAGCTTGCAAAGACGTCAAGTCACTTAACCTATTTTTCATTAATTTCTTGCATGATATTTATGACCATAACCCTCCTTTGGATCCATGACACAATTCAAAACTTGATAAAGGAGGCATACCTTGTAGAATCCACGAGCGAATTTGAGAGAAAATTGAAGTTTGGGTGAGTTTTTGTGAAGGCGGAACGAGTGGTCGCGCCCCTCCTTGGAGTGGTCGCGCACCCTTGGAGTGGTCGCGCGCGACCAAAAATACACTGCGAAAATTGGATGGAGTGGTCGCGCACCACCCAGGTGGTCGCGCACCCTCCAAAGCCTGGAATTTGCTGGAAATCGCCCAAATTCGCCCTCTTTGCCTCTTGCTTATAATTTTTCGCTCTCAAATGCACAATGAAACTTTGCAAGGAGGGAATTTACCTTTATAGGGTCGTTTTTTAAAAAAAATTTGACTTTAGAAACCCACTTTATAATGTTTTCATTTTGCATTCTCTTTTAACACTGTTTTGGAGTTCATTTTGTCCTGAAATTAGCTCTTTGAGGCGTTTGACTTCGTTCTTTTTGCAGGTTGACCATCTGATTGGCTGTGGCGAAGGAACCAGGGTTGTTGCCGGCACTTTTGAAAACTTTTGAAAATTTCTTTATTTTTACAAATTTCTCATGGCCTTGAACTTAAAAACAGGGTTTTTAAATCCAAGGCATTAAATGACCTGTAGCTGATGAAAATAACAATGAAACATATGTACATACCTCCTTCTGGCTTGCTGGGCACTCACTGAACTTGAACTCATGACCTGGCAGTGATTTTGACTCAAAACCCTAGACCTAAGACCTGGGACCTCAAGACAAAAATAAAAACAAACATGACTCAATTTCATTGTGGTATGACCTGATCCAGCAAAGCCAAGAAGGGAACAAATACCAGCCCTCCATTCAGTTTTATGGCATGCCTAGCGGGATGCAAAACTGACACTAATGAGACACCTACCTATGCATATGCAAAGAGATATTGATCACTGATGGAGGGCTCAAGACCGACACTAACATTGGCTCCAATGGGGATGGCAGCTCCTTGGAGGTGCCAAGAACCTCAGACCTCTTGGGAGAGCAGACCAGTGCCTTATTCATTGGGCAATGGAGTCATTATTTCGGCAAACAACACAAGACTTTGACTCATTTATTGACTGAAAACTTGACTGAAAACTGACTGAAACTTGACTCAAACCGACTCGATGACAAACTGAAATAACTTGAAAAAACTCACTCAATAGACCAAACACAAATGACTCATGACTGACTTAACTAAAACAAGAACTTACAAAGCTTATGGAAGGGCAGCAGTCCATCAAGATTTGAAATCATGATGACAACCACCTGTGTTTCTTACAAAACAATATACATCAAACTATATCATAATGCCAATGTAACCAATCAAGCAGATGCCTTCTTGATTGATTCTCCTGATTAGATCTTCTGGTCAACAATGAATACTAGTAACTGGGCATCCAAAAATATAGCTGACCATGATCTCCTTCATCACTGAACACTGCAATAAACACTATCACTGCTGGCTGCAACAAACTTGCTAGAGGATCGTGAAAAACATGAAGATTTGCCACTGCCACCTCCTGCTGAAAAAACAAGGTGTCTTTTGCTTCAAATTCTGATCTGCCTTCATCATGTGCTTCAGTAAAAGTATGCTCATGGGCTTCAAAAATCTCTGAACAAATGGATGAGCAGATCTCTTCTTGGAAAAACATTTCAGCACATGAAACATATGAAGAATCTGAAAGGTAATCCTGTATGCTATGATCTTCGGTAGTCAGACAATATGGTGGGTGATCTTCATATGATATGACAGCCGGATTATCATTATCTATTTGCTGATCTACAAGACAATCATCTTCTTCAACAGAGGGAGAAGTTTCCCCAACACTTTCCTGACTATGTGTGCATTGAAAATCTGCTGTAGCTTGGGCTGTAACAAGACCTTTCAAAAGCTGATCTATCTCCTCTTCAGACAAAGGAGACAATGCCTTTTGTTTTCTTCTGCTTAAACAATAATTATCTTCATATGACAAGGCACTCAAACTATCATTTATTACTGAGCTATTGAAAGGAGATTCATCACTTACTTGCACAAAGATCTCACCTTGCTGTTCATGAACATCTGAATCCAAAACTCTGTCTATGATCTCAACAGTAGAGCTCTCTTTGATGGGTTTCATGCTGCTGTCTTCTTCTGTGGGCAGATCTGAAATAGGACCCTCTCTTTCATCATTTTCAGCCATATGGAAATCTTCAGCTTGCTGATCTTGACAAGTATCCTCTAAGATTTCTGTGTGCTGCTGAAATGGATTCTCATACAGGGCTTCCATGATCTCTTCATCCATGAAATTATCATCTTCATAAAACTTCTCAAGGCTTTCAATAAAACTATAGGCATGCTTGCAACAGTCTTGAACTAAATTCAATGATGGATAAGAGTCCTTATATCTTTCAATGAACATCGCATGAAAATCCTTTAAACAATAAATACAAGCAGGTGGCAAACTTTCATACCATGATTGAGCTTTACCTTCCAGAGTGGCCAGGAATATCTTCATCAAGCAATCTTCAGGAAAATCCACCTTCAACTTGCGAATATGCATATGAAATCTAACTAGATGTAGAGCAACATCCTTCTTACCATCATCTTTAAATATAGGCAAATTCCTTGACCAATCTACCTTCGGAATTTTATTTGGAAAACCTGGGATGTGATCTCGGCTCAAGGGAGCATATCTTCTTGCGATTAGGTCCATCATGAAAATCTCACAGCTACTGATCTCTCTGCAGTGAAGTCACCATGAAGCATAGGTTGCTGGATTCTTCAGTGAAAGGAGTCGCCAGTGAATGATTTCAGCCTTTCAAGTGTCTGATCGTTGTTCACCATCAACAATCAGATCTGAACTTGATACATGTACTGGGGTAAAATGCAAACGAAGTGTTGCTTTCACAAGCTCACGGAGATTGACTGAAGCAACGTTTATCTACTAACGCTGATGTAAAACAAGAGCGTTTTCGAAGGCTACCTGGCGTATCTTCAGGCTCCGTCTAAGACTTGTGAAACAAACACATCAACACACAAACAAGTTTGTTCTCCCCAGTATGGTTGCCACTATGTTAGCGCTTGGAATTCACCTAGGCTGAGATAGACAAACTCTCAAGGCTACATCAAACCATTTCACCTCGTAGCTAGCCCTACGAGGTATGAGAAGGCTCTCTCGGGTCAGATTCGTTAGATCTTTCAATATGATAAGCTGACCAATTAGGAATAAAGATTTTAGGCTAGTAAATTGATAAGGGAGGTTGATTTAAAGATTTTTGGGGTTTTTGGTGGCAATTGGAGGGAGTGCAATTCAGGGTGCGGGGATTGGGCTCAGTTTTTGCAGGGGGATCTTTGGGGCAAGGTAGGAGTGAGTGCTGATGCCTTAATCTGAGATGGATGATCAGGAATGATAGAGGAGGAGCTAAAGAGGGCAAACAACAATTTTGAATCCTCTTTAGACAGTGGAAAACATAGATATTGAACAAAATTAAAAGCTGAGCATGGCATGCATGAATTCAAACTTTATCACTTCATCTGTTCAATTAGCAGCAAAGAAAGAGATGGAACACATAAACACACTTACAATAACATGTAGAGAACACACCATCAACACAACAATCCACAAGAATCCACAATGATGTCTGCAAAACCCTGGCCTTCCTTTTCCTTAAATTGCAGTAATAGATGTACAATATACAATAATACTTCTCCCACAAGAGTCCAACCATGAAAATGAGCAAGAGAAGGCATAATATAGACCATCTAACTCCTTTCCCCACCTCTAGGGGTCGAGCTCAACTTCCTAGGAGCAGTTTGAACTGATTCTAAACTAAGCACTAGATAATAGGTAGTCAAACAACTTGCCTCTATTACTTAGCTAACTCATCCATGCATTAATTATTCACTTTTTACATCAAGGAAGCTTCTAGAAGGGTAAAGAGAGATAAAATCTATCAATGTGCCATGAAAATTATACATTCATCCATCATCTACAAGTAAAAATCATCAACCAAGGTGAAAACAGTGTTTTCTGGCCTGAAAAGTCAAAACTGCCAAATTCAGCTCGAGTGGTCGCGCCCCTGCTCGAGTGGTCGCGCCCCTTTGCAGCAACTTTTGAGTGGGTTCCACTGGTCCAAATCAGGTGCAAGATGGCTCATTGGAAAGCTTGGTCTGTCTACTTTCCATCCCAAGTGGAATTTCTGGATTTGGAGTTGATTTGACCCCTCAAAAGTCAATTCTCCCAAGGTCACCTTCTGCAACTCAAAAAGTGGGCAGAAAGTCATTATTTTGATGTATTTTGAGCTTTTGGAGGCTCAAATCTCAAAATCAAGCTTCTCCCAAGTATAGGTAATTTTAGTCTTTGCATACCCTTTCCAAAAATGTCAACTTTTTGCAATTCCGAGCAATCCTCACGAGTGGTCGCGCGGGGGGTGAGACCACTCCACAGGCAAAAACCTGTAAATTTCCAAAATGCCCCAAAACTCTCAAATTTTTTTGATTTTGATGCTGGATGAAGGCTAATGAGTACCATGGTGAGTGAGTGATGCCTCAGCCAAGATACGGAGTGGGTTTGTCCTTTTTTTCTTCTTCTGGGCCTCTGACAGCTTCCTTCGGAGAATTTTCATTTTAGCCTTGCAAACATGCAATCTTGCCCAATAGTGTGTTTTCATGTTGCGTAGCAGCTCTTTGTCACGATTTGCCTTCTCCAACAATCTCTCCAAGTGTGCATTCACACGGATAAGCATGGACTCCCGGTCAGCAGGCAATGGGTCACCGGGCCTCCTACGGTTCAAAGTTCGATCATTGCAGATCCTCCATAGCTCATCAAGTTCTTTTTCTTCTTCTAATTGTTTGGTGCGCTGTTCTAGATAAGTGATGGTCCATTGAGCCATTTGGAGCTTTTGCTGCAACACGAGGTTCTCCTCCTCTCTCTGCCTGATAATCTCATAAAAATCTGAAGAAGGAGAGCGGGCATCATGACCAATGAAATCATCATGTGTATCACCAGCTCTCTCATCCTCAATCATGGGCTTCTTGCCCTCCCGTACTGCCTCTGCTGATGAAGAATGCGAGGCCCCTTCCACCTGGTGTGGAGATAACACTCGCTGATCTGAAGAAGATGACGAGACCCCTTCCACCTGTTGTGGAGAAAATACTCGTCGAGCTGCTGCAAATAAGGTCCTAGGACCTCTTTGATAGGTGACCCGAGGTGAAGAAGCCACATGTCTCGAAACAATAATCTCGGGCTGGTGTGATGGACCTCCCACCTCATGAATGACCTCTGGCTGTGGCTGTGGCTATGGCTGTGGCTGTGTGAAGAACTCACGGGAGATAAAATCTGCCCAAGAAATGCCCTGCTGACTCAGCTGATGGGAAACAACCAGCTGGATGAGACCATGATGACACAAGCTCCTGAGCTGCTGAGCTGGGGACTGCCTCTGAAACATAGAGACCATCCTCTGAATGTCATGAAAGAGATAAGCCAGGATGTTCATCATCCTCACCCTGGTGAATTGCATCAGCATGCGGATGTGACAAGCAAATACCCGTGAGAATCTCCCCTCGCATGTGAAATAGTGCATGATAAGCCGCATGATAGGAGCATACTCCTCTCGGAGGAATCTAAAAGGAAAGTTCCCTGACAAGTTGTGTATGTATGTTGGCCTGACATATGGCTCAAAGTAAACAAAATCCAGCCACTTGCGCTTTGACCACACCTCACCCACATTGGGTATCCCGGTAGCCTGTGAGATGGCCTCTGGAGAGAGCACAAAATTCACCCCTGCAAGGGTGACGTGCCCGTCATGAAGGTGTAGGACAAATAGCCGGGCCAGCTCTCTATGATGCTGAATCTGTGACAGCCTCTCGCAAAACTGATAGCAAGCCATGTGCTGAAAACAAGCCACTGCCAATGGGCAAGCCTGCAACTCTGCCAATGATGTGGTCTCTTCCCTCTTGTGATGACCACCCTTACCTCCTTTGCGAGGCCTCCGCTGTGTCTCAATCTCAGTGGATGAAGATCGGTCATCACCTTGCTCATTAGTCTCAGTGGTTGACATGGTGTTATTGAGCAAGGTGGAATAAATAAGTCAAGATGACTGCTGCCCCGCCTGCAAAATGCTGTGAAGTATGCTGTTTTCAAGGGGAAAAATCATGAGGGAAATGTTAGGGGAGGGAATTTACATAAGGAAAGGGAAAATATATATATAAACAACAGGGAATTTCGAAGGAAACAATCACACAATGTTAAACATGTCATTCTATCTCTCATCATTTGCAAATTAATACTTTATTAGGGAAAATTTGTATTTTGAGCACCAAGGGGAAAGACAATAAAAATCTCCATCATGGAGGAAATAATGGCATGGGCATAGGGAATAGGTTAGCATCAATGATGTACAAGTAACAGGCTGCTCCTTTGCTTATTTTGTCTTTTAATGCCTTTCATAAGCATACTCTGTTTTTTCACATGTAAAAATGGCCATTTGATGCTAATGGAAAACAGGGGTTTTGGGTATTTGATTACAAGGGGAAGAGAAGGGTTGCTGTGATTATTTTGCAATGGAAGGGAGAGGGATTGTATCAAGGGAATTAGGGGAATGAGGGGATATAGGGAATTAGGGTTAGGGAGTAATGATACCTATTAACAAAGTCTGCCAACCAATTTTCACAACAGCAGTCTTTCAATAGTGCTGGCAGCTTCATAATTGCATTTTCCATGAGTGAATTAAGGTTTCATTGCATGTTTTGACAATAGGGAAGGAGATTCAATTGCATAGGGAGTTTGAAGAAGGGATAGGCAATTGAATTGGGTTTTTCATGAGGGGAATAGGTAGGAAAACAGAGTCTAGGGAAAGGGAGATGATACCATGTTAATGCACAAACCCTAGCACATCAAAACTGCTCCTTTTTGATAGCTAGCAGCTGGTACATTTGATAAACTTTGTCATGATTTTCACACAGCTTCTAACCTTTGATATTTATAGCAAGATGACATTTTTCTTTTGTTTTTTATAAGGCTATGCAAGTTATATTTTTTACTCTGTTTTTGTGTGATTATAAGCATGCCTTGTCATCATTTTCTTTTCTTTTTACTATATTTGTTTTCATTCTTTTGCTGTGCAATTTACATATATAATTTGCTGTGTGTAATAGTGTAGGGTTTGAGCATGATGCATGGTAGAAAACTAGGGTTTGAAATAGGGTTTAGGAGGGGTTAGGGTTTCATGGAATTTGGGGTAGGGTTTTAGCGCTTCTTTGCAAATGAGATTAATGAAAATGACACTCTAACACATGTGAATTTATAATGGGAAAATAATGGAAGGGAATAAAGGAAAAATTACCTTGAAAAACAAACAATACAACCTAACATAAGCTTGCAAAGACATCAAGTCACTTAACCTATTTTTCATTAATTTCTTGCATGATATATATGACCATAACCCTCCTTTGGATCCATGACACAATTCAAAACTTGATAAAGGAGGCATACCTTATAGAATCCACGAGCGAATTTGAGAGAAAATTGAAGTTTGGGTGAGTTTTTGTGAAGGCGGAACGAGTGGTCGCGCCCCTCCTTGGAGTGGTCGCGCACCCTTGGAGTGGTCGCGCGCGACCAAAAATACACTGCGAAAATTGGATGGAGTGGTCGCGCACCCCTGTGGAGTGGTCGCGCACCCTCCAAAGCCTGGAATTTGCTGGAAATCGCCCAAATTCGCCCTCTTTACCTCTTGCTTATAATTTTTCGCTCTCAAATGCACAATGAAACTTTGCAAGGAGGGAATTTACCTTTATAGGGTCGTTTTTAAAAAAAAATTGACTTTAGAAACCCACTTTATAATGTTTTCATTTTGCATTCTCTTTTAACATTGTTTTGGAGTTCATTTTTTCCTGAAATTAGCTCTTTGAGGCGTTTGACTTCGTTCTTTTTGCAGGTTGACCATCTGATGGGCTGTGGCGAAGGAACCAGGGTTGTTGCCGGCACTTTTGAAAACTTTTGAAAATTTCTTTATTTTTACAAATTTCTCATGGCCTTGAACTTAAAAACAGGGTTTTTAAATCCAAGGCATTAAATGACCTGTAGCTGATGAAAATAACAATGAAACATATGTACATACCTCCTTCTGGCTTGCTGGGCACTCACTGAACTTGAACTCATGACCTGGCAGTGATTTTGACTCAAAACCCTAGACCTAAGACCTGGGACCTCAAGACAAAAATAAAAACAAACATGACTCAATTTCATTGTGGTATGACCTGATCCTGCAAAGCCAAGAAGGGAACAAAGACCAGCCCTCCATTCAGTTTTATGGCATGCCTAGCGGGATGCAAAACTGACACTAATGAGACACCTACCTATGCATATGCAAAGAGCTATTGATCACTGATGGAGGGCTCAAGACCGACACTAACAGATACTATGGTAGAGGAGTACGACTCTATCATTTGGAACAGTGTGTGGGATGTTGTCCCAAGACCTCAAGACAAGTCAATGGTGAGTTCCCGATGGATTTACAAGGTAAAGCAGGCAATTGATGGCAGTGTTGAGAAACATAAGACAAGGTTTGTTGCCCGTGGTTTCTCACAGTTCGAGGGGATCGACTACGATGAGACCTTTGCTCTTGTAGCGAGGTACTCATCTATCATATCGATGTTGGCACTATCAGCTCAGATGGGTTGGAAGATCCATCAAATGGATGTGAAGACTGTGTTCCTTAATGGGAAGGTTGACGAAGAGGTGTACATTGAGTAGCCGAAAGTTTTTCAAACCTTCGATCATGAGTCGCATGTGTGCCGACTCAAGAGGGCTTTGTATGGGCTAAAGCAAGCACCTCGTGCTTGGTACACCAGGATCAATAGCTATTTCACCGGGTTGGGCTTCACCAAGAGTAAAGCAGATGCGAACCTTTACCACATCATGGTAGAAGGTAAGCCATTGATCATTGTTCTTTATGTGGATGATATAATTTTGACAGGTGATGATCAATTGATCAAGTCTTGCAAGGAGGACCTTTCAAGAGAGTTCGAGATGAAAGACATGGGTCTTATGCACTACTTTCTAGGCATGGAAGTGTGGGAGAAGGATGGGGAAGTGTTTGTGTCTCAAGGAAAGTATGCCAATGAGATACTCAAGCAGTTCCACATGGAGAAGTGCAAGCCCATGCAGACTCCTCTAGTTGGTAACTAGAGAAAGGAGGATGCTACTTCAGGTGAGGTAGTAGCTGCTACTGTTTATCGGTAGCTTGTGGGTTCATTGATGTATCTAGTGAACACACGACCAGACTTATGCTTTGTAGTGAACCAACTGAGTCAAGCTATGGTTCAGTCTACCAAGCTGTTTTGGAAGGCAGCGAAGCATGTGTTGAGATACCTCAAAGGCACATATCAGTATGGATTATGGTACAGACGGACAGAGGGAGTGAAGCTTCAAGGCTTCACAGATGCAGATTGGGCAAGGAGTCCATCAGACCTGAAGAGCACTTATGGAGGAATATTCAACCTTGGTTCAACTGCATTCCTGGTACAGTAAGAAACAGAGTTCAGTTGCACTTAGCTCAACAAAGGCTGAATACATGGCTGCCAGACAGTCAGCATGCGAGGCCATTTGGATGTGGAAGATTATAGTGGGATTGTTTGGTCAAGGGATGGATCCAACTGTGATCTACTGCGATAATCAAAGTTGTATCAAACTCTTTGAGAATCTAGTATTTCATGACAGGTCCAAGCACATTGATATCCGGTACCATCATCTTCGAGACTATGTGGTGAAGAGGATCATGTTGTTGTTGTATGTTTCGACCGAGGAACAGGATGCAGATATTTTGACTAAGGCATTGTCAAAATGCAAGTTCGAGTTCCACAGAGACAGGATTGGGGTGACTGATAATCCCTTTCTTGTTGAGAGAGAGTGTTGAAAATAACAACAAGAAATGCTAAAAATAGAAGTGCTAAAAATAGCACTGCTATAAATAGCATTTTGAGATACATTCCAATTTTAGTTAGTCCCTAAACTAAAATTGAGAATTAAAATTCGAATTTGATCTTAGAAGTTGTTTGTAAAATAATTAATTAATTCATCTTGAGTTAATTAGTTGTAGGAAACCAAACATGAAGTCTATGTGAATACATGCAACAGTTTCTCCATTGATTGAGGAAGTTATTCCTTGATTAAAGGAGATCAGGATGAGTTGTAATTTGAGTTGTAATTAGTTGGCTCAGTTAACTGAGTTAAGTCCAATTAGATTAGTTCAAACAATTTTTTGAACTGATTGTGAGTTTAGTTAGTTAATGCATGCATGCATGTAACTGCTGCACTTCAGATAACTGAATATTCTCTCATAAATAACTCATGCATGTCAGTTCAGTCAGAGACACAGTGGAGATCAGATGATGGGACAATGTACTATTAGTTGCAGGAATATTCCATTGAGGATATCTCTTGAATGCAGAAGGAATTCATTCCTTGGAGATTGTGCAGTTACTTCTGAGTTTGATGAGTGTGTGATGAGGCCAATTCACACAGGTGGCAGCATTGGACCCTAGGAGAAACTGCACAAGGAAATAGGAGCCTTGGAGGATTGGAGGAAGACATATCTTGTGTCTATTCAGTCTGTGAGATGTATTGAGGGATTGTACTGAGATCTGGATAGCTTGTGAGCTAAATCCTTGTGTAATCCAGACATATTTCCACTTGTATGATAATACAGAGATCGGGGTTTTTAGCTAAGGCTTTCCCTAGAGTATTCTTTTGTGTTCATGTGTGATTGATTTCTCATTCTCTGTTATATGTGTTCTATTTGATCTTACTCATAATCGATTAAGCTTCCACAAGTTTGTTTGTAGAAGTATATCAAGTATTTTTCTTTTAGTATATTGCATTATCAGGTGATCTACAGTGGGAAATTCTACAATTTTCACACTTTCATCATTAGGGTTACCATATATCAAAATCAATGTTTCTAGCGAGCTTTATAAAATCAGGAAATCCACCATGTCTAATAAAATGTACGATACTTTCCAAATATAAAGTGCACCAATATATCACATGTACGATAAATCAAACTTACTTTCATATGCATGCATGAGTCATTTATGAAGGTGATATTCTCAACATACCTTAGGGCTTAACTTGGCATCCAATATTGCAGTTAAAACATAACACTGAAACAATATACTTCATGTACCTTACAGTATTCATATTCCCTTACATCTTGTAACTTATTTTTCATTAGTAGTTGTATTACTTGCATATTGTAATTTCTATATTCTACTTTCAAAACTTTCAAAAAAATATGCAACTACTTCTTTCCTTTTCCAACACCAACTCTTCACTTCCTACAGTAGCTCTCTTTTCCTGAAACTTAGATGATCCTCAAGAAGGATATTCTTATTACATCTCATTTGGAGGTTAGAAGTATTCAGATACTCAAATATTCATGCAATAAGTATAAGCAATAATCCAAACAATAAATCTAAACAAGAATAGTGTCATGAAGACATAAATCTAAAAGGTACTTATCTTTAACAAGAAGTGATCACCTCCCTCTTGACTCAACCTTTAAGAGTTAGTATTTTCCATTATCTATGAAAAAATGTTTCCTTCAAATATTTCAACCAACTTCATGAACAACCGAGCCTAATTGAGACTAGCCCATCTAAGGTTACATTGAATCTGTCATAAGTGCTAGAACAACATCTCACTCATCATGTTGGGGTTTCAAGACTACATAAATCAAGCCTTTTTCATACTCTAGGGTTTATTCCAAACCCTAACCTCATGACATCCATCAAACCCTAATAACCATATGACCTAGGATTTCCTTCAAACCCAATCATTTTTTTAGGTCTCCTTCATCTTCTCTTACTTCCATCAATGGTGTGTTCACAGGGGTGATCTTCAATGACTTTTCTTTAGCCCATCTCTCATACCATGTTAATTTTTCTTAGGGATATATTTTTATTTTCTTTAGATAATTGCATTTCATCATTTACATATTGAATTCACCCCACAACATTATAACATCATTGCAACATACGCAATTATGCAGAAAGAACAATATCATCAACAATTGCAGTGGAAGATAAAGGAACAATGGAAGAAAATCATTCACACATAGAGACACTGATATTGGTCGGAGACCAGGTACAAAACCCACAAGGGGGAAAACCCTTTCAAATTCTTCTTTTAATTATATTTACATAAAATTTTCAGTAAAGAGAGAGTATAATAATCCATTTATTCAATCACAAAACTATTCAGCAAAACCAATCAATAATATCCAAAAATATGATCCCGACAACAATTTTGATCATAGATAACTTCCCCATCTTGCATTCGTCTGCAGTCAACTATCACCTGAATCTACAGTCACCTGTCAGAAGAAACCCTAAGTCTTGGTCGCACGCAACAAACGATCATGCATGTCGTTGAAGCTTCCCAACCGCATGCAACGTCTTCCATGTGAGTGGTTGTAACCGAAATTTCTCTATAGCAACCCTGCAGTTGCAGACCAAAATGCTAATCCATATGTGCAAGCTTCAGACCTTGCAATCTTGAACCTGTACGATCCAATCTTTGCGAACCAACTTCAAACATGTGTGATCCAAACCAAATAAGAGAGAAGAAGAAAAAATGTTTGGTTATGATCTCCAAATGAGGGTCACTTGACTTGTATTTATAGCCATCCAAGGGTGTCCAATTTCCTTTTAGGTTCGACCTTTCCTTTTGTGCACATGTAGGTTTCCATAATAAAATTATATTTTTCTTTAACTAAATTAATTTCTTCTGAGGGCTAGGAGGGGACTTTCTTGATGAGGAAGACCGTCAAAAGGAGAAAACTTGTCCCTGAGCTGCCAAATTAACATAATCCTTAACTGGGTTGACTTAACTAGGAGGGGTGTCGACCTGGCCTCTTTGAAGCCAAAAAATCATATTTTAAAAAATCATTTTTATTCTTTTGAAAGGACATGAAGAACGTGCCTTAAAATTTATCTTTTGACACTAGCATGAAGAATGTGCTTTACAAAACACATGAATATCATAAATATTAATTATAAAGACTGACCATCGTTATAAAATTTAATGGCCTCTACTGGAAACTCCAACTGACTGGGAAATTAACTTACCCTCCTTTGGAAATTCGGTCTTTCCTTGAAAACTCGGCTTCTTCTATGCAGATATGTCACTCTGGCAAGTTTTCTCTTTCTCCAACAACATGATCTTCAATCACAGTTGATCTCAAATTCTAGTGTCCTCACACTATCATTGTTCCCTTGCTCTCACTGCAAATCTGCTTGTTTGAAATCTATCAATTATCAATCAAAAACCACGATCTAACTCAAATCAATTTCTAAGCTAGAGAAAAATCGATTGTCTCAATTAATACCGATTAATTAACCACTTTCCCAAGATAGACTTGTGAAAAAAATTAAACTGGCTAATTAATTCTAATTAATACAATTTTCCTTAGAAAGGTTTTTCGAGTATTGGTGATAATTAATCCATTTGTGTTTTTATCCTCAAAGAAACCATCCAAGACTAGAACACCTGTCCAAACTTTACAAACTAACACTCCCTCTTAGCAAGGAAGGTGTTCTTCATAACACCAAACTTGTCTATGAAGAAGATGAACCTTGCCTTCCCTAAGGCCTTCGTCAAAATATATGCTACCTTCACATCTATACGTATATATTGTATCTAAAAAACCTTGTGTTGTCTACAATCCCTGATGAAGTGATACATGATGTTTATATTCTTGGACTATCGTGAAACATCAGATTCTTAGATAACCTAATGCAACTCTTATTCTCACAGTGTATCATTATCATATCTACCCTTTGCCCAAACAAGGCTACCAGTAGCTTCCAATTCCATATCGCCTCACACATTGCCATGCTATTTGCTATGCATTTTTCCTATGTAGAACTCAATGCAATGAACTTTTGTTTCCTACTATACCAAGAGACAACTCATGATCCCATGTTGAAGCAGCACCAGGAAGTGTTTTTCATGTCCATTGTGTTACCTACCCAGTCTGCGTCAGTATAGCCCATCAACCTAATACCATCACCTTGAGCATATCTAATCCCATATTCGATTGTACCACACAAATATTGCAACACATGCTTTGTCGTTATCCAATGCACTCTCTTCGGCTCCACCTTCAAGTGACTAACAGAGTTTCCTGCATTGGATATATCTAGCTAGGTGTTAACCAAATACATGAGAGAGCCAAGGAAATTAGATGTATAAGGTGGGATTTATGTCATTCTCCCTTGATACGTCTATGTTCCTCCAATTCATGATCATGGGTGTAGACATGGATTTGTATTCCTCCATCACAAACCTCCTCAGGATCTTGATGTAGTATTTCCCTTGTCCAAGGAAAATATCTCAATCTGTCTGCCACACTTCCATGCCTATAAAATAGTGCATAAGCCCCAAATCCTTCATCTTGAACTCGGCCGCAATATCCCTCTAGCACTCTTCTATGAGCCCATTCCTTGCAATTATTTATCAATGTTCTCATACCATGCCCTAGGAGCTTGCTTCAGCCCATACAAAGCTCACTTCAACCTGCACGTTTGGGTCTCACTGTTGTGTGCTATAAAGCCCTCTGATTTCTCTATGTATACCTCCTATTCCAACTCACCATTAAGGAACACCATCCTGACATCCATATGATGGATCTTCCATCCCATATATGTTGTGAGTGAGATCACGACTCATATAAAAGTATACCTGGTCACAGGAGCGAATGTCTCCTGATATTCTATTCCCTCCTGAGAGAACCCCTTGGCCACGAACCTCACCTTGTATTTTTCAATGTTTGCATTTGCACTATGCTTGATCTTAAATATCCAGTATGATCCAACCATCATCTTGTTTTCCAGTCTAGGCACAACCTCCCACATATCATTCTGCATGATCAAGGTGTACTCCTCAACCATCACATCTTGCCACACCTGATATTATGTGGCCTCCTGATAGCTGGAAGCTCGCTATCTACTAATTGGTTTACTAACACCATGTAGCCAATGTACCTCTATGGTTGTCTCTGCTATCTACTTCCCATCCTAGGATCCCACTCAAAATCTTCAACATCCTTGAGTTTTCATTGAACCTCATGGTTCCCCCTGCCAACTGTAGAGGATGTAGTATCAACCTCTATGTCATCCTGATGCATTTGATGCTCCATACTCTGTGAACTCTTAGGAAATCCTACACTTGAGTCTGTGCTCATATTGGTAGTTGTACTCATGCTCTGTTTCCCTTCATCTTGTTGCTCAACTCTTGTAGCTTTTGTTGGTCGCTCATTGTAGTCATTTGTTGCTAGAAGATCTCTGGACCTCTTGTATTTCTTGTCCTCCATGAACTTGATAGCACCTATGATAATAATCCTCCTAGCCCATGGAATGAACATTTGATATTCCTTTGATATCTTACTATACCCCACAAAGTACCCCATCTCTGTAGTCTAATCTAAATTTGGAATGTGTATCTCTTAGAATGTGATAATACTCTAAGCTGACAAATATCCAGAAATGACTGACATCTGGCCTCTTCCTAGTGAATGCCTCCTTTGGTGTCACCTTACTTAATGCTATATGTGGAACCTTATTATGTATGAAAATTTGTCACACTACATTCCTCTACCCATAAATAACGCGTCATATCCTAGTTATACAATATAGCCCTTATTGCTTCTAATATAGAACGATGCTTCCTCTCAACAACCCTATTTTGTTGTGGGTCGCAAGGAACCGTCCACTCTGTATTGATTCCTACCCTGGTACAAAACTCCTAGAAATCCTTTCCTATGTACTCTCCTCCATTTTCCAACTAAATAACCTTCACCTTCCTATCTGTTGAATTCTCCACGAGATATTTTAACTCCTTAAAGCCATTGAGGACCTCATCCTTGGTCTTCGGGAAGTATATCTAGGTCTTCCTAGAGAAATAATTGACAAAAGTAACGAAGTACTTGTATCCTTTGAGAGAATTCATCAGCATAAATCCACATATGTCTAAATGTACTAGATCAAAACACCCTTAGATTTGGTGTTACTCCTTCGAAAATCATCTTTCACAAACTTCCCCAACACACATCCCCTATATACATCATCATGCTTTATTCTCACCTCTGAAACACCTATCACTGTCTCACAAAGAAATATGAGTACTCCATGATGTATATGGTCCATCTTCCTATGCCATATCTCTCTCTGAACTCTAGGGTTACTCCTTCTAACTGATCCCTTAGGAGAATCCATATACAACCGCTCCTAACTATAAATGCTATGGGTGATTTTCAATCCTTATGCTTAATCAACACTTGCACCCCTCTAAAGAGTACATATTACCCTTTATCTTGAATTATGCATATGGAAATCAAGTTCATTCCCAATCCTGGCACATGCAACACATCATGAATAAGAATTGGATTTCCATTCTCCCTTTGAAATAGAATAGTCCTTCTTGCAATTGGATTGCATTTGGACATTTTCCTCATTTGAATATGGAATATGATTTCCTCCTCCTTATAACTAGAGAAGTACTCTCTAACTCTTGTCATGTGAAATGACACCCCACTGTCTATATACCAAATACCCTATGAAGTTGACATATATAGGTAAGCAATAAGTGAAAAATCCTATTGCATTGTGCTAGGGAGATCATGTACACTTGTTGAAGCTATTGTTCACTTATTTCCCTTCTTTTTTATATTATTTCTTTGTGGTGTTCAAACTCATGATATGTAGCATTTGACCTTGGAAAGGCTCTTCTTCTTCTTCTCACCTTTTCAGTTTGGTCCTCTGCTAGACCCCTTCTTCACTTTCCCTTTTCCTGCTAGGGTCACATTTTCCTATTGCTCCTCACTTTTCTAAATTTTACTATTTCTCCCACTGAAAAGACTTAGTCTAAGCTCCTCTTGATAGAAATATCTCCATAGTTGATCCCAAATCAGTAAGGTGTCTCATCCATTTATAACTTAAACAAAGACATCCTACTGCTTAATGAACCCATTCAAGACTATTTGCACTACCCCATCATCATCTATTTTATCTCCAACTGCAGCCAATTCATCTTCGACAAGTCGAAGTCTAGTGAGGTAACTTGTGACATCTTCACCCTTGTTCATCTAGGTATTCCTCAACTTTTCCCTAAGAATCAACTTCCTATTCATGGTAGCATTCTAGTATAGATTCATAATTGTGTCCCACATCTTCTTCATTGTTTCTAGCTTTATGATATGTGGAACTATATGTTATCCTCCTCGATTTAGCACCTTCCTTATTGTATGTTGTGAGATGTGTTGATATGATGGTACGACAATCATACTCGTCGCATACTCAAGACCATTTTCTTCAAACAGTAATTTTTTTTTGGCTTTCCAGATACCGAAATTGGAAGCTCCATCTAATTTGTCCTGATCTCTCAAACCTATTGTGGCCATTTCTGAAAAACCCTTGTAAATATAGTGAAACCCAAATAAATCTGAAGAATTTGAATTTGGGTTTTATAATCCATTGGTTATCTCTTTTTATGCATGCACAAAGCCACTTCTACTCTCAGATATGCTCTTGTACCATGTGAAATTTTAATATTGTTGCAGTTACTGGTTATTATTCACCTATCTGAATTAGATTATTTGTCTTTTGTAATTTATATGTGAAAAATATTGAATAAAAAACTATTGCAACTTCACAAAAATTAAATCATAGGAACTAAGAAAATAGTGCACGCACATAAAATAAAAGACACCGATATTTTAGGGCAAATGTCCCTGGGAAAACCCTAATGTGGGGAAACCAGTTCTGCAAATGATTATTTTTATTATTCTTTATCAATTATGTAATTGAAAATTATTACAAGTATTTTCCATAAATTAGCAGACCTCCAGAAAATTATATTCTTAGATTCCTGCTAGTTGATCTGACCTCCTAGAAGCAACTTGGCCCCTATGATTCAATTCGGCCCTCCTTTGGAACCCTAAATTTATCCACATGTGTAACCTTATCTAATGCGACCTCCACTAGAAACTCGCATTGACTAGGAAATTAACTCGACCTCCTTTGGAACTTTGACCTTCACTAGAAAACTCGGCTTCTCCTATGAAATCGATCACTTTGGTAAGTTTTCTCTTTCTCCAGCAACATGATATTCATTCACCATTGATCTCAACTACTAGTGTCCTCATGCTATCACTATGCCCTTGCTCTCACTGCAAATCTTCTTGTTTGAATGTGTTCTCCAAATGCTTATCGATTTCCTCTTAAAATATCTTGTTGATGAATCAATCGCCATGATCTAACTACAATCGATTGCTAAGATCATATTGACTTCTAAAAATGAATTTTCTAGAAGTCGCTAGAGAGAAATCGATTTGTCTCAATTAATCTCGATTAATGAACCACTTTCCTAAGTTAGACTTAGGAAAGTAATTAAACTGGTTAATTAATTCTAATTAAGACAATTTTCCTTAGAAACATTTTCTGGGTATTCGAGATAATTAATCCATCTATGTTTCTAGCCTCGTAGACACCACCCAAGACCAGAACACCTGTGTGAGCTACAAAAACTAACAAGCCTTCCATGAAGTTATGAAAGTGTGACTTGAGTACTAACATGCTAGTTGAAAGGAATTAGAGGTGCAAAATACACGCCTTACTCTAATTAATGAAAGGGGAATGTTTAGAAAATGTAAACAAACAATTGTGGAAAATAAATAACATAGAGATACAATCGTTATGCAATGATTTCCTAGAAAAACCATTTCAAGAAAAAAAATGTCATATGCCAAAGCAAGCTTAATATATTATTCATCAACATATTTATAGAGTTGCACTTTTAGTAGGAGTAATCATCAACACATGGTCTTTAGAAGAATCTTGTCAACATGATAGTGTCTTTCATAAATTCATATAATACTTCCAATCTGAGTGTTCAATATATATGCAATAACAAAACATTAAATCTTGTTGTTTAAAATCATTTTTATTGATGTCAAAGAATTTTCCAATGAAAGAGAAAGTTACATGGTCAAATAACATATTTCGAGCCTTCTAGAAATATGTTTTTTTGGATTTTTGATGCCCCATTTATATACCCTATCTTTGAATGCATGTTTACTCCAAACAACTAGCTCAAATGGAAGCAAAATATATATATGGTTGGAAATCTTATTCTGAGACCTTTCGAAAGGTATATGGCACTCTGTCTAACTCCTCATAACTGAGGGGAAAATATTTTTTGAATATTCATTATACAGTATAAGTCAACACATCCAATGGGAAAGTCAGCCTTGCTTTTGGGGGTCAAACACACTATATATAGGCGTTATGTGGAGGAACCTAGGATTCACTTGATCAAGCTAATTTGGGTTTATATAAGCAAGTGAAGGAGAAATTATGAGTTTCATACCTCATGAACCAAGTTAAGGGAAGTTGAGTTGGAGAGGTTTTCTACGGGAAAGGATTTTGACACTATTTGGAGAGTTTTTTGGTCCTTGTTATAAGGAAATTTGTAGAGTTATTCTAGAGGTCAAGTTTCAACCTCGTTGAAGGTAAGTTTCGGTATTATTGAAGGCCAAAATTCAGTCCCATTGAGGTGAGTTGCGGGTTTATTTTTGGGGTTAATTTCTAGTGTTTTGAAGGCTAATTTCAGTCTCGTTTATGGATGAAAGTGTAGTCCTACTATAGACCAAGTTCTAGTTTGATCTTTAAGGTGGTCGAGCTTTGTTGGAGAACTATTGTAGGGATATTTGGAGACTGAGTATGGTTGGATAAGGAAACGTTAAGGGAGGTGTTAGTTGAAGTAGTTGTGATGTTAAGGTGATGATAGGGTTGAGCCCTATTGTGGATAGAGGTGTAGTAAGAACAGGGCTATCGTAAACAATTTTAATTGATAGGCCTATGGGCCACATAAGGTGAGTGTTTAGTGCAAAGTTTGATAGGCTACAATAAATGTACCTTCATGTTCGTAAAGGATTGTTTGGTTCCAAGTGTGTTGAAAAAACCTATGTAGTAGAAAGAAATATGCAGTGATGAGTACAAGCTACCAAGTGGGCATAATTTCTCTTTGAACATATAATAAGTCTAAGCAGTGACAGCGGAACAATGAACAACGAAAGTTGAGGAAGTTAAAGCATTAGATGGGAAAACCTCTTTCTGATCAAATACATAAATATCAAGTCTAAGGATCCAAGTCAAGAAGCCTAGTTGAAGAGCATAAGGTTCAAGTTTACATGTCAAGCAGCTATGTTCAATATTGAAGGTGAAAACTAGAGGTTTGCATTGTTATATGACAAATCATTAAAGAATTTTCTGAGGACTAGAAGTTATTGATGATAGATCCAAGGAAAAACTTGAAAACATAGGTTGGTTCCTGTTACCCACCAAAATGGGTAACCATATAGGAGAAATTTTTTATCCTATTCTTCACATCTAGTCGACCAACCATGCATCCCTTGATAGCCACCATTAGTTGATATTGTGCCATTATATCTCTGCCATCTGCATCATCCATATGCTTCTCACCCATTTAGCAATATCACATAAATGAAGGTGGGATTCCAATCAAAAGATACTTTATTCATTTTGCAATCGCATGCTTATGCTTGTTTGTATTTGGGCATTTGGTATGAATTATGGGGTGAACTAGAAATAAAAGGGGTTTTGACTATAATCTTGTTCCCTCGCCTTAAATAGGGGGTTTAATCTTCAATCCTAGTTCATTGAGACCTCCCCTAATAGCCCAATGGGTATAGGAGGTGCACTACTTGGGAAGCCCTGGTTGAGATAACAAAATTCCATCTATCCATATTCCATGCTTACCACTTTCCATCATACATTACAAGACCTTATCTCACATCTATTCTCCAGGTACAACTAAGCATTGGTTCTCCAAGATTTGGTGCCCAAAGATACACATACCTAGGTAGGGCTTGGAAACTTTGTCCTAGGAGGTTGATGCAGCTAAAGGAAAAATAAAAAGCATAGCATGGCCACAAATAAAAATCAAAAGAAAGAATATCAAAATGCAAAAGATGTCCAAAACATACACATTATCACATGAGCAAAAGTCTACCATGAGATCTACCCCACTCATTATGGTCGTTACCCAATTCTTAAGTGCATGTTGGTCCATTAAATCATAAAAGGAACCCTTACATGTCCCAATTTGGATGAACAATGAAATGTCTCATCCTTAAGGGGTAATACAATTGCTAGACATCATACAAAGCAATCTATAAACCTTCACTAGTACAAATGGGGCCAAAATTTGACGGTGATTAGTCGAATATGCGACTTATAGGCATCAACTATTCGACACAATGATGTTTATCAAATCGTCCCTAGAATTTTGTCGAATAGTCGACAATTTAGTTGCTTTTGGATATGCGACGGTCCAGAGGTCGTTTATCAGACACATAAAAGCCTGAAATGGCCTTTAAAATACCAATGTTTATAACTTGGTTTTGCGACGCTACAAATCATTGGCTATCCAACGTATAGAACATAGAATATTTGGCAGTCATGCACCGGTCTCTCGTCGAATATTCTACAAGTAGGTCGTCTTTTCCGACAGAAAAAAACTAACGTTTAGGCACTGGGTAATCGACGGAATAAGTAAATATTCTGACAAAAGCGTTGTTGATGGATGGGAGTTCTATCCGACGTGAGAGTTAAGGTACCGACGCTTTCATTCGTCATTTATGTCGTCAAATATCCGACGAGTACCCTGACTGGCAGTTTTCGAATATTCAACAGCCTATCTATGTCATCGAATATTTGACGGTGATATGTGTTAAAAAAATACACATAGAGTGTGAGTTTTCTCAGTGACTCCACTCCCTTATACATTCTATTCTTGTAGATTATAGATTGTGATTTTTCTTATACATTCGATTCTTGAAGCAGACCCAAGGGTTTCTCGTGGTACTTCCATTAGTTTCCTACATCTTTTTAAAGGCAACAAAATTGATATAGTGACATACTTGGTATGTAAGTGTCTTCCAGTATAATAACTAGAATTTATAATCTCATATTTAGCATAAATGGACTCTATAGAGACATACATTGTAGAAATTCCTTGTAGATTCAAACTGCTAATTGTAATTTACTAAAACAATAAATTTGAATCTACTCTACTCATTAGTGGAAATAATTAAATGATCATGAAATCACGAATCATACAAGAGAGAATGCAATCAACACATTACACAATGATTTCCTAGGGAAATCCACAACTAAAAACCCTTGTTATTTTTATATTGCATTAGTCTGAAAATATGAGAAGATTACAATGCTTTTCTCAAGCCCGAGAAACCTTTGCATTATCTCTATCTATCACACAGCTTCCTAGACATGCCCAGTGCAATACTTAACCAAATTTCTGCTTGCCCAAGTCCCTATTTCCTTGCGTTGTTTCCTTGGGAATTAGCCTCCTATTAATTAGGGAAATTCCTCAATATGAATTGCACAATCCTCATAGGCCTTCCTCTAATTGCATGCACCACCTGTACAATTCAAATGGTTATACAATTGATAGTACATTGTCCCTGAACTCCAATCTCAACTGGGTAACTCTCAATCTGACATGCATGAGTTATTTATGAGTGAATCATCAGTTAATTGGTTGAACATGTGAAGCAACACCCCACTGTATGGCCTCCTACTAGTTCCTCCATCAGTTGGAACTAGTTTAACTGACTTTAACTCAGTTAAACTGAATTAATTGATTACAACTCAAAATAAACAAACCAGGGCTCCTATAATGTAGGATACACTCTACATGACTCTAGTTAGACCCTCAACTCGAATTAACTAAGCCACCTAAGTCAATTTAACTTATTTAACTTGTACAAGTTGTCTTGTGATGTGGAATTACAATTTTATTGCTAATTTAATTTAAGGACAAAATTAAATTAGGATTTTCTTGTTGCGTTTTCAACATACATTACAAGAATTGCTAGATCACATTACAAATAACCAAGTATTGGTGATAAGCCAACATCTGAGCAAAAACATAAACACAATCCAGGTTGGTTTCATAGAAAATGTTGTTCATGTACCAAAAGTATACTATGAAACATTACAACCATAAATTAAAATTCATAAAAGGTCACAGTTTTTGTTACTATTTTTCCTAACAAAGTATTAAGATTCAATTGGTTTCATCAAATATGTTGTTCATGTACCAAAAGTGTACTATGAAAATTGCAACCATAAATTAAAATCCATAAATATCACATTTTTGTTACTAGTTTTCCTTACAAACTATTAAGATTCAAGAAATGGTTGGACTTCAAATGTGGAATATCACTTGTGTATACCAACGTTCTCCATAGAGATCGCGAGTTGATCATACTGACCCCACATGGATTCCAGAAAATTGGCTCCTGTGGTGGACAAGTAGCTTTGTCAATAGACGATAGCCACAAATAAACATTACCCTTTTAACACAGTAAAAAAGTTCAGCAAGTTTGCAAACATAGGTAGTGCCTTGGTGAATTTCATGAATGGAGGTACTCATTTATGTACTCCAGCTTTATTTTTTATCACATATCATGGTTCACAATTCACTTGGTTTCATTGGAAATTTTTTTCTATTCATGCTCAGTATTTTCAGTTTTTCTGAAGATCCCATTCCAATGGAATCCTTCATCCTACCATGATATCAACAAAAAAATGAACTACCACAAATATTATGTCATTGAATCACTATGTTTGTCTTTGTAAATTATGTTAGTTTTCGTAAATGATTTTATTTTTAGGCGTTAGCTTTACTTGTTATATTTCCTCACTACGCCTTGGAGGTTATTCATCTTCCACTTTCTAGTCTCAATGTATGCAATGGGAACAAGACTAAGGATGGCCATCTTGTAATCCTAATGTGCCCTTTCTAGAACAATACCTTTTACAATTTCCAAATGCACATCAATAACGATCCAACAACTAATATTACTTAGGTTTGACTGAAATTGGACCGTTGAACAATATTGATGATGATAGCCTAGTTAATCTCAACTTCACTATAAAATTCAACTTTAGCATAATCAAAACCAACTCACTCAAACCAAATCATGATTCTAGAATTTGAACTACCCGCAAGCCCTAGTGAAGTAATACAATGTGTAGAATGTGCAACAAAAATAATACTAAGGGTGGTCAACTTGCAATCCTAATGTACCCTCTCTAAAATGGTGCTTGCTACAATTTCCAAATACACATTAACACCTATCCAAGAACTACTATTGAGTAACATTGGACCATATTGACCAAAGTGGATGATGTAATTTGGTGCTTCAATTGTACTTGATGTGAATGTGAGGAGAATATGACGAACAAACCATAAAAAAATACATATATATATATATATATATATATATATATATATGCATTAAAATATATATATCGTTGATGATGGAGATATCCGTTAATACACACACACACACACACACACACACACACACACACACACACACACACACACACACACACATATATATATATATATATATAGACACACACACACACATATATATACATATATACATATATACATATATACATATACATATACATATATAATACACAGTACTATTTTGAAGACTATAAGAATGCCATCACACATAGCATCCTTCATTGTTGATCACCCAGAGTTGAAGCTAGAGGATATTGTGGCTTATAGAGTTATGGTTATCAACAACAATCAGAAGAGAGATTATTTTGTGTGATGGAAAGATACTCTAGAACAGGAGAATGTGTAACAACTCTTTTTCCATAAAAAACCATGTATATAAACCTAGTTATGTAAATTATTTATTTGTGAAAATAAATTGATGACTGGCCTGAATGGAGGGACATACGAATCCAAAGTTCTAAGAGGGAAAGCTTGTGGTGGGTTTTTGCATGGAAATTGAATGCTTGTTACATATTTTTTTGTTTCCCTATGGCATGTTGTGATAAGTCCCATACAAACCACCCTTAATTGTCATAACTATCTACCTAATGAAGTATTGGCCTACGTTGACAAGCATTGAAGTCAGAGTGGGCAACTTGAGTGGAGGATGGCATCATACTTCCCCCTCTCCTTATGAAATATGGACAGAGAGAAAGAAAGCATTGGTCATAAAATGCCCTAAGTGTGAAGGAAGAAGGATTTAGAAACTTTAGTCTTTTGGCATTGTGGAGAGGAGAATGGTCAAAGTGTGTAGAGAAGGCATAGAGAAATTGGTGCAAAAAGTTTACTGTGTAGAGAGCACTTAGACAAGTTAAGTATGAGCACAACTATTTATAATCATGCCTCACGTCATGAATCGGTCAATAAGTTTGGGAAATCACCCTAGAACATGAATTAGCATGTGAGACAAGTGGGTGTGGTTAGTTAAAGGTACACCCAAACCAACACTTGAGTGAATGGTTATGTATATTGCATGGAGGAGACGTGTCTCGGCCAAAGAATTTTGGTGATTCAACTTGCATGGGTGTCATGTGTCAACCCCATTTGACTTGAAGGGACGTGTTCTTTGCTCTCCATACACCCCATATATATATTCATGTGTGTGGAGGGGAGAAGGCATAAGAACTTGGTTGATCACATCAACTTGCACGATTGGTTCATGGTGAAGAAGGATGCAAATTGTCTTGTAACAAATCAAACTTCATATGGGTTTTTCCTTGGTTGTGCATTTACATCTTGTGTTCTTGTCTTTGTGATATTCATCCTGGAATTTATTTTATTAAAGGAACATTAACATAATCAACATATAACTTCACAAGTAAATGTCAAGATAAGAGAAATCAAATTGAAGAATCTAACTCATATAATGATCTAGATTTCTCAACAAAGGGGAGGCATTAGACCTCATTTGAGTCACACAAGTAATTTGATCTCATCAATAAGTATAAGGAAAATTCAAAGTGAGAAAGAGGTGAAGGATAGCGAGGAAAGAAAGAAGGTCTATTTGTTTGGCTTGTGCATCAATTCTTTGTTTGGCAAGCTCACACATATGGGAAGAAAGTTATCTTTGTTCATATTTCGAGCTAGAGAAGAGCAACAAACCGAGTTATAGAGAGAAGCATTGTTGTTTGGGTGGAAATCCTATCACTTTGTGAGTTGTCTTGATCAAAGTTCTTGGAAGTCTTCCTTGAATTTCTATAAGAAGAGAAGTTTTGGGGGTTTTTCCCCAATGGAGGGGTTTTGCCCTAGCCTGGAGCCTAGGTCTGGTGTTCTTGTTTTCATTGTGATCTTCTTTATTGGAATTGTCTTGATGATGAACAAAAAATAATAATGATGATGATGAACTAACATTATATCACAAAAATTATCAATATAACAAGAGAAAACGTTATAAAAGAAACCCTTATTTTGTTTTCCCTAGTTTTTCTCAACGTCTATGGTCTTGGAAGATTTGCATTGTAGAAATAAAAAATTGCTAAAAAATCAAATGCAATGCAAAACTAAATCACGCACCTGGTAGACAAGTGCTTGGTGGGGTAAAGTTGAGCAGTACTTCGATGAGTTTTTTTCATGTATATTACTCCACCCATAGTTAATCTTTCAAATCCGAATATGCAAATGAAAGTACCTGCAAAAAAAGGGAGGAGAAGTTAGATGTGATAAATAATTAATAAAATAGAAGAAAAACTATACCAGTGCCTTATGCCCAATTAATAGAGTAAGAGTTTCTCCTACTTCCCTACATGAAAAATGAAATTTTATGGTCTTTCACTTGAATAAAAACACAATTGTCAAAGAAAGACAAATACTACATGAATTTTTTTCATGGAAAAGTTTGTTATTTCCTATAAAACTTTATGTAACTCCCACTCAGCCTAAACATGCAATACAAATATAAAAGAAAAATTGTTGTCTCACCTAAACCCTCACTATTTTGAGCTCTTTGCTTCAGATAGTTATTCCAATTTAACATATGAATTGAAAGTAGTTTTCCTACACATATTCATGAGACCAATGAGGAAAACTTAGATTAAATCTGAACAAATATTAAAATTAATTGTTTGAATAAATAATAATTAAAAAGACTTGCATGCATGAATACCTGAATGATCTCTTCTTGGCTTCGAGAATAAATTTATGGAGAAGTCTAATCATGGGGAAAACCTCCCTCCACTTGACGAAGCCACATCGAAGTCAACATTGACTTTGTTGTTGCTCTATTGGATTTAGGGCGTTTGGCTCCAAGCTTATCCAAATCCTAATTTATTCTTTACTGAACAGGGCCAACCACATGAAGGTGGAAGATCTCATGCCCCTCCCCCCCCCGCTATTCACATCACTCTCAATTCCCTAGTACCCAATTTATCTACTATATAGGAAATAGTTGAAAGAAAGACATTAAGATACTTAAAAGAATAAATAGAAAAAATTCATTCATTCATTCATAAATCCACAAAATATTTCATCTCAATAAATTTTATCATAAAAAATATGTTTAAATAATAGGAAACAACGTCATGTACATAAAGAGACATATAGCATGAACCCTGCCACCTCACACATTTACCCACTTTCATCGATTTTCCCAGGGTAAACATGAGCTGAGGGTCACTATGATAAGACTCAAAATCCTAAATGACCTTAAGGAAATGGAGTCAACAAATTAAGACCTTATTGACTTCCCTTAGTTGCTACAGGACCTTCAGGAGCAACCCAACCCCTCCAGGTGTCCAACCCTTGACATGACTCTCTTTTTCACTAACCTAGAGTCCCAATCGCTCCCTTTCTAAGGCATGCAAGTGATTGTATCCCTCCAGTTGCACTGATAAGCCTTCCTCCATGCGATTGTGGACTTTTCTAGTCAGTGCTATGCCAGCAACCCTGAATTCTGAGCCACATTTTTAGGGGCAGGACCCAAGCCTCTACCCAGAACTCAATGAAACTTCTAGAGATGACAAATGACATAGAAACAAGGCTTATGAACAAAAACTAGAACCACGACTTGACCCGACCTCTCCCAACCGGGATTGACATTCCATCAAACACGTGGTGAACATGCAACCTACAGGTCATGAATGAAAATCTGAACATAATGATCTGAAAACTTATCTGAGGATAAACAAGAAGGAAGAATGTCTTCTCACAATAGTTGTCATAACACCAATTAGGACTTGCATTCATTATTCAGACATTCATTAATAGAAATTTTTTAAGAGCCATACTCATATCTGTCAATTAACCATGCTTATAACCAGATAAATAACAATGAGATAGCATCCATTAAAGCCACATAATAACAAGTACATTTACTCTTCAAAAGCAATACGAAATTAGCTCTTATTAACCATATTCAAAATCCAACCAAGTCAGGGACTTCCACATACCACCCGACCATAGATTAGGCTGAACCAAATCTTTCTTTTAGCAAAATCACCCCCGTGGCACATTCCAAGAAAGAATGTCAAATATCACGGGATAAAACCATCCAAAAACAACCAAGGGAATTCAGAGGTTAAAATGCCTCCACCCTCACCATATTGTGATCTCACCTAAACCAGTCCTAAGATCACAAAACCAAATTGAGCTTGGATGCCTCAGAATTCCTTCACCATCCATTGTAGAATTTTCTTGTCTCCATCCACCTATTGAGGGCTTCCCGAGAAAACCATCTCCACCCCTAACCCTTGGGATTTTCCTGAGACCACGTCACCCATATCTAAAACCTTCGGGTAATCCATATCTCAATAGAGAAAGAATCCCAGCACACCATGGCTATCCGGAAATGGAAAGGCAAGGCTAAAATCATTGTCAAAAACCCAGCAAAACCCATGCCACCAAGAAACAAAAATACACACATGCATATTCCATGCTTGGCAAAACTAGCTATGAAACCATACATCCAATCTGTTACCTTTAAGTATTCTTGTTGAAGCTGCTTGATCCAACCTTTCCTTGCATAGTCCTTGCTTTCATTTTCTTTCTTTGTCCTTCCTTTGCTTTCCTTTTCCTACCTTTGCTTGCTTGATCTCCTTCTCTTCTTGGTTCTCTTCTCCTCTCTAAGACTAACTCTAAAACTAAACTGAAAAAAGGCTACAAACTGATGCTCTAGTGTCACTTTATTATTGATGCCTCTAATTTCCTCATTTTCCTTAATTTTCCTTCAATTTCCTCCTCACATGCAACATGTGACCTTTCACCTCCCTTTTCTCCTATTTTGCTTTATTTTCATAAATAAAATGCCAATTAATGCCTCTTTTCCTTTTCCAAGCCTTTGTCATTGCCTTTGTCAATTTCCCCTTAGCCATAAACACAACAAGTGATGACCACTAGGATATTTGGCCGAACATTCATCTTGGAATAAGTGTTCGTTGAACTTGGTCTTATTTTTCCTTTATTAACTTTTATTACATGAACTTTTAACCCGGGCATGTTATAATTATCCTAAAAAATAATCCTCAATAGTGTTTAACTATTTGTAATGCAATTAACAAAATATTTTTTTTTTGTATTATGACCAAAAAATAGCCATTTCGTTGGACTTTCAATAATTTTTTACCAAAGAGAAGTTTTCCAACTAGAAAAAATATTGACTTTGGCAAATGTCAATATTTCGATAGATAGATAATTGACCTGGTCAAACATGAACACTCAATTTTCGTGGCATATTTGCTGAATAAAATCATCATAAAATTTCGACTAACATACTGTCAAATATCTGACGATAATTTTGTTTGTCAGATATCTGACAAATGTGAGGGCTTTAAAACAAAATACAAAAAATATTTTCAAGTAAAATATGACAATATGACTGAACTATCTTAGTATGACATCATATTTTCCACCCATATGTACTAGTGGGGGTTAGGGGTTAGGGGTTAAGGGTCATAGGTTAAGAGGATAAGGGGTTAGGGCTAAGGGGTTCATGGATTTTAGGTTAGGGTTTAGTGGCTTAAGGTTTAATGGGTCAAGGGGTTAATGGGTTATGAGTTATGAGTGTACGGGTTAAGGGATTATGGCTTGGGGGTTAAGGGGATAGGGAATTTAGTGGTTATGGGTTAAGGGCTTATAGGTTGTGATAATGGGGCTCCTAATCCCATTATCACCACTATTGGGGGCTCCCCTGTCTATTTCTCTTATTGCCTTCCCTATAGGCCCCTTAGCCCATATGACATTAGGTCCTAAGACACCTTCCCATTCTCTAATGTTAGGATTATAGATCTTACTAAACCATGCTTGGACCTCCCCATGCCCCATTCAGTACACAATAAGATATCCCTCCCACATTTTTGGTCATACCATTCAACTTCTCCTAATGTTATGAACCCCCAAATTTGGTCCCAATGCCCTTACAACTACACCCTTGGGCCCCTTTGTCTAAGGGCTTAAATGCATTATTGTTTATGGGTTGTGATAAGGGATCCCCTAATCCCCTTATCAAAACTATTGTGGGTTCCCCAATCAACTTCAATTACATGATACATAAGATAAATGAGACAAAAAGATAAGCAACTTGGAAAATTAAAATTAGTTGTTGAAGAATTAATGGAATGAAAAGCTACCATGGAGGTGGGGAAATAAAAAGGTGGAGTTAATCCAAAACCATCCAACAATGAAATAATTACATGTGTGTATTATTTAATTTTTTATATATGCTTGACCTATGTTTTCTCCTCTTAATGTATCTTCTAACCCCACATATATTGAGAGTATTAGCATAAATTTGTTTAGAGGAAAACCATTCCTAAAGAACGAGGGAGTGTTCTCACTAGAAGGAAAATGGAGATCCAATTGTAAGATGACCTTGGTTAGCGTTGTATTGAAGGCGCATAAAAGGGAGTCAAAAGGGGATGAACCTAGATATGGATACCTTGAAGATTGCATCATTCATGTAGTTAAGGAATTCTTGTATCAATTTCGAATAGACTTGGAGAAAACTAAGGGAATTTGAATGTTGTTTTGAACATGTGGACAAAATATCTGAGAAATTTTGTAGGCTTGTATGGGATTGTTACCCATACATTTGGGTAAGATAATGGACCAGTCTTAAAGGATGATGACAGCAAAATGGACATCCTTATATCCTCTTTTTTCTTTTGAGTGGACATGAATTAAATTTGGGTCATGCATGGAGATGAACCTTACTTTATTCCTATGAAATTTGATGCATTTGTGGACATTAGAAGACCATATTGTTTCCCTTTGAAATCAAATACGTGAATCATATTTGGGGGAAATGTGATTGTCCATAAAATATTGATCAGATTTAGGGACCTTGTGGATTTTTTCCTTGGACCCTAGTAGTGCTTGGAGGTTGTATTTGGAGGTATTAGCGAAAAAAAAAAAAAAAAAAAAACCAAAAAAACAAAAAAAAAACAAAAAAAACCAAAAACAAAAAAAAAAACAAAAAAAAAACAACTAAGAATATTAATGTTGGGGCACCTATGGTTTGGGAGAAAGGTTTAAGGATTCTAGGAGTTAATGGGTTTATAGGTATTGGATTCAACGGTTAAGGGTAAAGTGTAAAGGGTTAGAGATTAGGGGGTTTAGGGGTTAGGGGGTTGAGGGCCAGGGGGTTGAGGTCTAAAGGTTTTAGGGGTTAGATTTTAATGGATTAGTGGTTAAGGGATTAATGGGTTAAGGGTTAAGCACCAAGGGCTTAAGGTTCAGGGGATTTTGGGGTTAAGTGCTTAAGGTTTATGGGATATAGGTGTCAGCAGGTTAAGCGTTAGGGGTTTAGGAGTCTAGGGATTAGAGGTTAAGGGTCAGGGTTTAAGAGGATAAGGGATTATGGCTTAGGGGGTTCAGGGATTCTAAGTCAGGGTTTATGGGTTAAGGGGTTAGTGGCCTAGGGTTTAAGGGATCAAGGGATTAATGGGTTATGAGTTATGAGTGTAGGGGTGAAGGGATTATGACTTTGGGGTTAAGGGGATAGGGAATTCAATTTTTATGGGTTAAGGGCTTATGAATTGTGATAAAGGGTCCCCTAACCCCCTTATCACAACTATTGGGGTTCCACTATCAATTGCTCTTATTGCCTTCCATCTAGGCCCCCTAGCCCCTATGCCATGGGTCCTAAGGCCCCTTCTCATTCTCTAATGCTAGGATTATGGATCTTAGCAAACCATGCTCGAACATCTCACTTCTATCCATTCATGCTACCTTTATGTCCCCTTGCCCTGTTCAATACACCAAACGATCCCCCTCCCCCAAAATTCATGAGAATTGAACATGTGGAGGCAATCATTTAACAATTGCCTCTAAAAGTTTAATTCTAATGACTTTTTTTTGGGGGCGTGGGGTTATCCAAAACTGCCTCCAAAAGTTACATTATCATGACTTTTAAGGGTGGTTCAGGGATTCTAATTTAGGGGTTAAGGGGTTAGTGGCTTAGGGTTTAAGCGATCAAGGGGTTAATGGGTTATGAGTTATGAGTGTAGGGGTTAAGGCTTGGGGGTTAAGGGGATAGGGAATTTAGTGGTTATGGGTTTAATGACTTATGGGTTGTAATATAATGGGGCCCTTAATCCCCTTATCACAAATATTGGGGTTCTTATATCAATTTCTCTTGTTTCCTTCCCTTTAGGCCCCATAGCCCCTATTCCATGAGGTCTTAAGGCCCCTTCTCATTCTCTAATGCTAGGATTATATATCTCAGTAAACCTTGCTCAAAACTCTCACTTCTACCCATCCATGCTACCCTTATATCCCCTTGCCCCGTTCAATACGCCAAAAGATATCCCTCCCCAAAAATTCATGTGAACTGAACATTTGGAGGCAATCATTTAACAACCACCTATAAAATTTTAATTCTAATGAATTTTGGGAGGGGGGTTGTCAAACAAACCCCCTTAATATTCACAATAATTGAACTTTTGGAGGTGGTTTAGGACACCCCCCTACCCAAAGTCATGAGATTGAACTTTTAGAGGAAATTGTTAAGTGGTTGCCTCCAAATGTTCAATTCTCATGACTTTTTTTTCTTTAGGGGGGGGGGGTGATTTTCAAAAATCACCTACAAAAGTTAAATTCTCATGAATTTTAGGGGGTTGTCAAAAACTAGCCATGAAAATTGTATTTTGGGGCAATCATTTAAACCCCCCCACCACAAAATTCATGATAAAACACTTTTAGAGGCAGTTGTTAGAAACCCGCAGCCACAAAAAAAGTTCGATTTTCATGCCGTGGGGGTTAAAAATTGACCTGAAAATATATATTTAGGGGAAGTCTTTAACCCCCCCCCCTACCCCCACCCCAAAAAAAAGTCACAAGAAAACAATTTTAGAGGCGGTTGTTAGCCCACAACCCCCCCCCCCAACTCCCCCCACAAAAAAAGGTTCAATTTTCAGAACTTTCTATGGGGGTTTCAAAAAACCACAATGAAAAATATATTTAGGGGAATAATTTAAAAACCTCTTCCAAAATTCATGAGAAAACACTTTTAGAGACGGTTACTAGAAAACCCCCCAAAAAGGTTCAAATTTTCATGACTTTTGGGGGGGTTTCAAAAACCCCCCCTATATCCCTAAAAACACTTTTAGAGGCGATTTTGGCAAGACCGTTGCAATCCAAACAACCCCTAAAGGCCTTTGTTGTAGTAGTGTAAGTGCCAATACGTGCCAAGTGCCAAGTGTTAGTGCATTCTTAGTAACAAGTGCGTTCTTAGTGCCAAATATTCCTCTATAACTTCTCTCCTAATTCCAATAATTGATCTCAAATAACTTTAATCTTAAACCATGCCAACACATTCCGAAGCATACCAAGGCATCTCAACGCATGCCAAACACATGCCAAGTGCCAATATGTGTGAGGGAGTGTTACACATGCTATGGAGTGGCGGGGCATGTCAAAGAGTGCTAAGGTGTGCCAAAGAGTACCAATGCATACCAAGCAGTATTAGGGATTACTAGGGCAACAAAAGGGAGCATTAGGTCAAAATGCATAGAAATGAATCAATATGATGGTGTGTCAGGGAGTGTCAATGAATGTTAGGCATGCCAAGGAGGGAGTGGCAAGGTATGCTAGGTATTGGTAAATCATGCTAGGGAATGCCAGGGCATGGGAGAATATTGATACCAATTAAGCGATCCTTCGAAAACCATCATCCATTCTTGGAAACCCAATTATCGCCTACTTTTGTAGGTGATTTTCAAAAGCCACCTACAAAAGTTAAATTCTCGTGAATTTAAGAGGGTTGTCAAAACACAGCCATGAAAAATGTATTTTGGGGCAATCATGTAAACCCCACCACCACAAAAGTCATGATAAAACACTTTTAGAAGTAGTTGTTAGAAACCCCCCGCCACAAAAAAAAGGTTCAATTTTCATGACTTTGGGGGTGGGGGCGTTTAAAAACCGGCATGAAAAAAATATTTAGGGGAAGGAATTTAAACCCCCCACCACACCCCCCCCCCCCCCAACCCGCCCACCCCAAAAACAAGTCATGAGAAAAAATTTTTAGAGGTGGTTGTTAGAACGCCCCCCACCCCCCTCCAAAGTTCAATTTTCATGACTTCTAGGGGGGTTTCAAAAAACCACCATGAAAAATATATTTAGGGGAAATAATTTAAAATCCCCTTCCAAAATTCATGAGAAAACACTTTTAGAGGCGGTTGTTAGAAAACCCCCCAAAAAGGTTCAAATTTTCATGACTTTCAGGGGTGGGTGGGGGGGGGGGGGGGTGTGTGTTCAAAGACCCCCCATAAATCCATAAAAACACTTTTAGAGGCAATTTTGGCAAGAATGCTGCAAGCCAAACCACCCCTAAAGGCACTTCTTGTAGTAATGTAAGTGCCAACATGTGCCAAGTGCCAAGTGTTAGTGCATTCTTAGTGCAAAATCTTCCTCTATCACTTCTCTCCTACTTTCCAATAATTGATCTCAAATAACTTTAATCTTAAACCATGTCAAACCATGCCAACACATGCCAAAGCATACCAAGGCATCTCAACGCATTCCAAACACATTCCAATGCCAATTTTTTCAGGGAGTATTACACATTCTATGGAGTGGAGGGGCATGTCGAAGAGTGCTAAGGTGTGGCAGAGAGTGCCAATGCATACCAAGGAGTATTAGGGAATACTAGGGGGAAAAATGGAGCATTAGGTCAAAATTCATAAAAATGAATGATTATGAGGGTGTGTCAGGAAATGTCAATGAGTGCTAGGCGTGCCAAGGAGGGAGTGACACGGTATGTTAGGTAGTGGTAAAGCATGGTAGGGAATACTAGGGCATGGGAGAAGATGGATACCAGTTAAGCCATTCTTGGAAACCCACCATCCATTTCCTAACCTCTAAACATTGCCCCTCTAATATAAGATCCAACCCTTCCTAAAACTCCCCCCCCCCTCCAACACATTCTCTTCTCCCCCTCTAATTTTTTCCTACCCCTTTCTTCTAAAAAAATTCCTTTATTTATTTATTTATTTTTAAGTTTAATTTTCTTCTAATTTAAATTTCTTAAAATATTTGTCCATGGGGTCTTGGATAGACGATGATTAGGTGATTTGTTAAGGCACTCCTTAAAGTGAATTCAATGGTTCAATTCCCTGCCCCGTTCGAGGTGATATATTAGACATGATGAAGATGTAGTCTTTCCAAGCTTAAAAAAAATTCCCTGATGGGGATGTCAGGCTACGGAAACCACTCATCACGTGAAGCATGATAGTTGGATATTGGTTAAAACGAGGGAGGGCAGGCCAACATCTCCTCCACCACGTCGTAGTTAATGACACTGAAATTGTTTATATTAAAAGTTCTCCTTCGTCTGTGTACAATAGATTTGTATTGTTTCGGGTTTCAATGGTACTAATGCTTATTTGATTAAATTTGATGGTGCACAGAATCTTCTGGTTTTTCTTTGGATCTCTGAGGGACCCACGCTCCTCCGTGCTCTCATTTCTCCAATTCACTGGGTTAGGGTGGTGGTTGTTTGTCTATTGCATCTCCTCTTAGCTTAATTCGGTAATATTTCTTTCCTTCTTGCAATTGGTGAAACTTTACCTCTCCTTCCTAAGTTGGAGGGTGTGTCGCTTGAGGTTTCAGCTTGTTCTGGATTCGGTCACTTTGTGTTTACTTGGTTTCTCACCTTGGCCTTATGGTTGGTATCTCTTGGGTTGCATGTTTTCGATGTATGTCACTTGTTTAATTGGCTCCAGGACTTCTGATGGTGCTGTTTTCATTTGAGTGGCAAAATTGGTGTTGGGGTGGTGTTGGTTTCTGCACTTTGACATCCCTTGGTTCTTCCCATCTGGGATCGTCAATAAAAGACCTCCTTTTGGTGTTGCCTTGTGGCTTTGGCGTCAATCTGGATTTCGGGAACCCGCTTTTCTATTTGCTCTTGTGTGTAGTTTTCAAGTCACCCTCCGACCTTTCTAGTTGTGGATTCTTCTCCCTATTCTGTTGAAAATAGCAACAAGAAATGCTAAAAATAGCATTGCTATAGATAGCATTTCAGGATATATTCCAATTTTAATTTGTCCTTGAATTTTAGAATTAAAATTCGAATTTAGTCTCACCAGTTGTTTGAAAAATAATTAATTAATTCAGCTTGAGTTAATTAGTTGGTGAAATTCAAACATGAAGTCTTTGTGAAGTCATGCAACAGTTATCCCTTTGATTGAGGAAGTTATCCCTTAATTAAGGAGATAAGGATGAGTTGTAATTAGTTAGCTCAGATAACTGAGTTAAGTCCAATTAATTTAATTCCAAATAGTTTGAGGAACTAATTGTGAGTTCAGTTAGTTAATGCATGCATGCATGCAACTAGTGTTCTCCACATAATTGAATATTCTCTCATAAATAACTCATGCATGTCAGTTCAGACAAAGACCCAGTTGATATTAAAAGCAAGAACAGTGTACTATCAGTTGCAAGAATATTCCCATCAGGAAATCTCTTGCATGCAGAAGGAATTCATTCCTGAGGATTGTGCAGTTTCTACAAAGGAAAGAGCATTGTGTGTGATCGGTATCACACTAGGTGACAGTTGGAGCACCAAGAAAAACTGTGCAAGGAAATAGGATGCTTGGAGGGCAGAGGAGAAGGAATATGTGTTGTCTATTGTTAAGAAATTTACTGCATAACATAAATAATTACTGAGAGGAATAAATATAAAAATAACCAGCAACAACCATAAACACATAAACACAAATGTTTATCTGGGAAAAACCCAACCTAATAAGATCTCATTGGTATTTGCCAAAACCCTGGCCAATCCGACCAAGTGAGCCTTAACTTCTCACCTCCAGGTCTTGCATTACAATGAAGTCCTTCCAGCCTTTTATAAGCTCCATTACATATAATACCACGGGAAGAATACTATGGGTGCACAATACCATGTGCCCCAAAACCATCACTATTTAACCTGGTCAACCTTGACTCTATCCTGAGTCAAGTTTACCTAACAATTCCCCCTTTAAACTTGACTTGGGGTTCCTTGACTAACTCCAGCCAAACCTGCTAACTGAGACAATTCCGCTCACTCTAGCTCTTACCCCCCTCAGAGTTTTTACCCGGGGTATTGTTAACCCGACATCCCCCCTATCACCTAGGTCTAACCCAGACTTTATTGGTGATCACCAAGGGGTACACATGCCTTACCAGGTCTTACAGTAGTATGCCCATTTACATGCAATAATTTTGACTTCATTAATTTTTATTTTTTTTTGTTTATTGCTGCTGTGATTCTTATCCATCCTCTCTCAATTTGATTTGCTCAAAAACTTCTATCAAACCACTCCAACTGCGAGAACCTCTTAGATTCTAGCATCGGTGGCCTCACGTAGTAGAAAACGAACAATTTTCGAAGCCGCATGAATCCCGAACAATTCGTCAGCATGTTCCAAACCGGTAAATATCGCAAATGCATTGCGATCCTTGGCAGTTACAGCACTATCTTCCACACATTCTCCTCGAGGTTCTTTTGCGTACGATTGTTCCACCATTATTTTCCAGACCCAGATCTGTAAAAAAAGGCTGCATTGATCTCATCAGGCGCTATAAACCCCTGGTATCAAAGAATCCCTTTGAAGCCAATATCTGGCTCTGATACTAGTTGTTAAGAAATTTACTGCATAACATAAATAATTGCTGAGAGGAATAAATATAAAAATAACCAGCAACAACCATAAACACAAACGTTTATCCGGGAAAAACCCAACCTAATAAGATCTCATTAGCATTGGCCAAAACCCTGGCCAATCCGACCAAGTGAGCCTTAACTGCTCACCTCCAGGTCTTGCATTACAATAAAGTCCTTCCAGCCTTTTATAAGCTCCATTACATATAATACCACAGGCAAAATACTATGGGTGCACAATACCATGTGCCCCAAAACCATCACTGTTTAACCTGGTCAACTTTGACTCTATCCTGAGTCAAGTTTACCTAACATCTATTCTGTCTATGAGCAGTAGTGAGGGATTGTACTGAGAGCTTGATAGTTGTGAGAGCTAAAGATTTGTGTAATCCTGAGATATTTCCACTTGTATGATAATACAAATAGCGGGGTTTTAGCTGAGGCTATCCCCAGAGTATTATTTTGTGTTTCATGTGTGATTGTTTCTTCTTCTCCATTATATGTGCTATGTTTGATCTTGCTCAAAATCGATTAAGCTTCCGCAAGTTTGATTGTAGAAGTAGATTAAGTATTTTGCTTTAGTACATTGCATAATCAAATTAATCTACAGTGAGAATTTCTACATGGTATCAGAGCTAGCTGATCTCTAGAGAAATTTCGACATGGTATCGGAACAAAGGTGATCAGAGCTGTGAACAGAATATTGAGAAGGGAAAAGTTTGAAGTTTGAAGTTCTTGATTGCAGGTACAAAATCGATTTCTTATCACACCTCAAAATTCACCAATGGCGTTCAATGGCTTGAGACTCGAGTATGCGCTGGATGGTAGCTCGAATTACATAGCATGGAAGGATCACATGGAAGCGGTATTAGAAGACAATGGTTTGAAGGATTTCATTGATCAAGAAGTCCCGAATCTAGCAGCAGCTAATGCCCAAGAATTGGCAGAATGGAAGAAGTGTCTGGCGAGAGCGAGGAGGATTCTTTTGGAGGGAGTTCGAGAACATATTGTATCAAGTCACCATGGGAAGGAGACTACATTTTCAATGTGGAAGACATTGAAGGACCTATATTAGAACAATAGCGACCAAAGCAAGCTGGTGCTCAAGGACAAGCTTCGGAAAATCAAGTGTGAAAAGGGTGACACGATTTCTACACATCTGAACAAGCTCACCACCTGCATAGATGATCTTGGAAGTGTAGGAATAATTACAATCGATGATGACATGGTGAGTCTTGCTCTCCTCGGTCTTCCTAAGAGCTGGCATAGCTACCAGGACTCAGTGAATGGAAGAGAGAAATTGCCGGATTGGGAATGACTGTGGTCAGATCTGATGCAGGAGGAGATCAGGAGGATCACCAGAGATGGTTCTTCATCTAAGCATTATGATGAAGAAAATCTAGCCTTAGCAAGTAAGGCAAGGAAATGGAAAGGGAAGGCTTCCCATTCCAAATCGAGTTCTTCCCATGGTGGGAAGAAAATTGACAAATCTAAAGTGAGATGCTTTAATTGTCATGAGGTGGGCCATTATGAAACTAATTTTCCATTGAAGAAATCCAAGAAGGGATCCTTGAAAGGATCAGAAGGTGAGGCACTGGCCTCTCAGTTCGAATTGGATTTTACTCTCATCGCATGCATGGTTTCATTGATGGCAGGTTGTGTTTGACACCTGGACAGTGGAGCCTCATTCCACATGACCAATGATAAGAGTTTATTCAATATCTTGGAAGAGAAAGACCTCAAGATGCGCATAGAGATGGGTGATGATGGAAAGTACCATGTTTCAGGTGAAGGCACAGTTGTTTTTCAAAGGGAGCATGGAGCTCCTCTCACCCTGACTGATGTAAAGTATGTGCCTAGACTGAAGAAAAACTTGGTATCGGTCATGATGTTGGAAGAAAAAGGCTATGATGTAGTCTTCAGAAAAGGAAAGGCATTCCTGAGACACATAGCCACGGGTCAGACCAAGAGGATTGGGATTCGAGAGACGAATCTCTACAAGCTAGAGCTAGATGACTATGCTGCATTGAGTTCCAAAGCAAAATTGGTGCAAAGCCAATATATTGGCGAGTTATGGCATAGAAGGTTGGGTCACTTGCATCATGGGGCCTTGAAGGTAATGCAGCAGATCTCTACAAGACTTCCCAAAGGTAAACTTGAACAAGTGGACACATGCAAAGGTTGTACCTTGGGTAAGTATGCAAAATATTCCTTTCATGATTGAGACAGTTGAGTTGAAGCAATCTTGGAGCGAGTTCATACAGATGTGTGTGGACCATTCTCAATAGCCTCCACCACAAAACAAAGATATTATGTGATATTCATTGATGATTTTTCTCGTAAATGTTGGATATATTTCATGCAGAAGAAGAATCAAACCTTCTCAAAGTTTTGTGAGTTCAAAGCTTTGGTTGAGAAAGAATCAGGGAAGAAGATCAGGGCCTTGAGAAGCGACAATGGTGGAGAGTATGTCTCTCAAGAGTTTAAGGACTTCTGTGTAGCAGAAGGAATTAAACAGGAGTTGACGGCACCTCATAACCCACAACAGAATGGGGTGGCCAAGAGGAAGAATATAACGATTATGGGGGCAGCTCAGGCGATGCTGCATGACCAAGGCCTACCACTTCATTTGTGGGCTGAGGCATGCAACACAACGGTCTATTTGCATAATAGAAGCCCGCATCGCATACTTGGGATGAAGACACCAGAGGAAGCTTTCTCCAGGAAGAGACTAGATGTGGGTCACTTTAGGACCTTTGGCTGATCGGTTTATTGCCATGTGACCAAGGATTCCCAGAAAAAACTGGAGCTGACAACAGAGTTGGGGATACTTGTGGGGTACACTGATACACCCCACAACTATCGAGTGTATTTTCCTACCAGTCGGAGGACAGTGGTTTGCAGAGATCTTAAGTTTGATGAGCAGAAGGCCATGCGAGTTTCCCTTAAGAGGGAGCTCCGACCACAGGCTGTGGAGGAACTTTTGGTTCCTAAGGAGGAGGAGCCTCAGACTGATGTGGAGCAGCCGCATGCAAAGGTTCCAGGAGTGGAGACATCCACTCAAGCAGAGTCTTCCAGAGATGGGAAGAAGCGCACGAGAGAAGCTGACAGATTGTTGTCAGATGCGAGAGAGAATGTGGGAGAACCATCTTCTCAGCGTAGACAGAGGAGGTCACCTGTTAGGTACATTGGATACATGGCCCTTGTTGGGGAATGTGTTGAGACCGAGCCATCTTCATTTGAGGAAGTAGTGCAACAACCAATTTGGGTTGATGCTATGGTCGAGGAGTATGTCTCCATAGTTCAGAGCCATGTTTGGGATGTATTTCCAAGACCAGAGAACAAGTCAGTTGTGATTTCCCGTTGGCTTTACAAGGTAAAGCATGTTGTTGATGGTAGTGTAGAGAAACATAAGGCAAGGTTTGTTGCCCGTGGTTTCTCACAGGTCGAGGGGATCAACTATGATGAGACTTTTGCTCCTGTAGCAAGGTACTCATTTATCAGATCGATGTTGGCACTATCAACATAAATGATTTGGAAGATCCATCAGATGGATGTGAAGAATGCATTCCTCGAAGGCAAGATTGAGGAAGAGGTGTACATAGAGCAGCCGGAAGGTTTTGAGATCTTCGATCGTGAGTCGCATGTGTGCCGACTCAAGAGAGCTTTGTATGGGCTGAAGCAAGCACCTCATGCTTGGTACACTAGGATCGAAAACTACTTCACCAGGTTGGGCTTCACAAAGAGTGAAGTGGATGCGAACTTGTACCACATCATGGTGGAAGGTAAGTAGTTGATCATTGTTCTTTATGTTGATGATCAGATATTGACAAGTGATGATCAGTTGATCATTTCTTGCAAGGAGGACCTTGCAAGAGAGTTCGAGATGAAAGACATGGGTCTCATGAACTACTTTCTAGGCATGGAAGTGTGGCAGAAGGATGGGGAAGTGTTTGTGTCTCAAGGCAAGTATGCCAATGAGATACTTAGGAGATTCCACATGGAGAAGTGCAAGCCCACGCAGACTCCTCTAGAAGGTAACTGGAGGAAGGAGGATGCTACTTCAGGAGAAGTAGTAGAAGCTACTGTGTATCATCAGCGTGTGGGTTCACTGATGTACTTAGTGAACACACGACTAAACTTGTGCTATGCGGTGAACCAGCTGAGACAAGCTATGGTTCAGCCTACCAAGCTATTTTGGAAGGCAGCTAAGCATGTTTTGAGATACCTCAGAGGCACATATTAGTATGGATTATGGTACAGACGGTCAGAGGGAGTGAAGCTACAGGGCTTCATAGATGCAGATTGGGTAGGGAGTCCATCAGATCAGAAGAGCACATCAGGAGGAATTTTCAACCTTGGTTCAGCTGCAGTTTCTTGGTATAGTAGGAAACAGAGGTCAATTGCACTCAGCTCAGCAGAGGCTAAATAAATGGCTGCAAGTCAGGCAACATGTGAGGCCATTTGGAAATGAAAAATTCTAGTTGGTTTATTTCATCAGAGGATGGATCCAATTGTGATCTATTGTGATAATCAGAGTTGTATCAAACTCTTTGAGAATCCAGTATTTCATGACAGGTCCAAGCATATCGACATTCGGTATCATCATCTCAGAGACAATGTGGTGAGGAGGATCATGTTGTTGCAGTATATTTCGACCGAGGAGCAAGATGCTGACATTTTGACTAAGGCATTGTCAAAGTGTAAATTTGAGTTCCATAGAGACAAGATCGAGGTGGCAGATAATCCCTTTCTTGTTGAGAGGGAGTGTTGAAAATAGCAACAAAAAATGCTAAAAATAGCATTGCTATAGATAGAATTTCAGGATATATTCCAATTTTAATTTGTCCATGAATTAAAATTCGAATTTAGTCTCATCAGTTGTTTGAGAAATAATTAATTAATTCATATTGAGTTAATTAGTTGGTGAAATTCAAACATGAATTCTTTGTGAAGTCATGCAACAGTTATCCCTTTGATTGAGGAAGTTATCCCTTAATTAAGGAGATAAGGATGAGTTGTAATTAGTTAGCTCAGTTAACTGAGTTAAGTCCAGTTAAATTAGTTCCAAACAGTTTGAGGAACTAATTGTGAGTTCAGTCAGTTAATGCATGTATGCATGCAACTAGTGTTCTCCAGATAACTAAACATTCTCTCATAAATAACTCATGCATGTCAGTTCAAACAAAGACCCAGCTGAGATTAAAGGCAGGGACAATGTACTATTGGTTGCAAGAATATTCCCATGAGGAAATCTCTTGCATGTTGAATGAATTCATTCCTTGAGGATTTCGCAGTTTCTACAAAGGCAAGAGTAGTGTGTGTGATCAGTATCACACTAGGTAACAACTAGAGCACCAGGAAAAACTGCACAAGGAAATAGGAGGCTTGGAGGGCAGAGGAGAAGGAATATGTGTTGTTTATTCTGTCTATGAGCTACAATGAGGGATTGTACTGAGAGCTGGATAGCTATGAGAGCTAAAGCTTTGTGTAATCTTGAGATATTTCCACTTGTATGATAATACAGATAGCGGGGTTTTACCTGAGGCTTTCCCCAGAGTATTCTTCTGTGTTTCATTTGTGATTGTTTCTTCTTCTCTGTTATATGTGTTCTGTTTGATCTTGCTCAAAATCGATTAAGCTTCTGCAAGTTTGATTGTAGAAGTAGATTAAGTATTTTGCTTTAGTACATTGCATAATCAGATTAATCTACAGTGAGAATTTCTACATCGTATCAGAGCTAGCTGATCTATAGAGAAATTTCTACATGTTCCAACCTGGTTCGGTATTTGTCTAGTGGTGTATTTCCCGTGGGGTGATTTGTTGTGTCAAATTCCCTTTCCTTCTCTGTCTACATTACGATTTTCTTGGCCTCTGGTGGAGGGTGGTTATTTGTTTGGGTATGTCTGTGTGTTACTTGGTTTATTTCGATGGTCTTTGGTTCAGTTTGTGTATTGCCTTTGGGGTTTTTGCTTCTTCTTGGACTTCAATATGAATCTTGTTTTGTGCTCCCCACGTGCCCTAGCCCAGGAAAAGGTGGAAGGATAATCTTCTTCTGAAGGCATTCGGGGTGGCGCAGCGAATGCAAGTGGTGGAAGCACCAAAAGGGGAATTGGTTCAGTGTGTGGTGTTGGGCATGAGGGTCACGGAGCTCATGGGGGGTGAAGGTCCTTGGTAAGCTCAATGGAGGGCAAAATCAACATAATGATAATTCACAATGGTCATAATGCTATCGGAGGTAGAAGAGGATCGGTTAGTGGTCATACCATGGCTTCTCGGGGATGGAGCAACATTCAAGGTCGCATGGGGCTAGCGGGTCGTGCTCCTTCCATACGTCCCAAGATTTCCATAGCGCTTCAAGAGCTGGTGAAATTTGTCATTGCTTGGTTGGGATCTATCGATAAAGCCTGAAGGGAGGAGCATGAGTTCATTATGGCCAAATTGGAACAGCTTCACTACTTCCAATGCCATGTTCGTGAAATAATTGTAGTTGTCTGGCATGGGCAAAATCTACTGACGGAGAAAGTCAAAAATTTGGAGGCTTGGCTTGCTCACTTTGAGCATCATGTCAATTGTCTGTAGCGCACTCCTCCTCCTCAAAGAACAAGGCTAGATAATCTTTCTTCAATTACCTCTAACAACTTATTATGATCACTGGTATCTTTCTAATTCTTTTTGTTTTCTGGTATGTTAGGCCTTTAAGGTTGTGGACCTCTTAGCTGGGCATTTTTATTTTTGTATGTTGCATGGTTATAGCATTGGTCAACAAACTTGGTTAGGGTGAGACCACATGCATTTTTTCATCTCTGTATATTCTTTTTGATTAATAGAAACTTTTCGACTTACAAAAAAAAACTTTAAATATTTTAATCCTTATTTAATATTATTTATTATTTAATCTTTATTCTAGTTATATATAATCTTCCTTTATTCAAGTTCTTTTATTTTAATTTTTATGTCTCGATTTATCTCAAATCATTTTCATGTCCCATGTTTTAATTATATATTATAATTATAATTATAATAATATAGTTTAATTAAAAAAAATATTAAAATTTACTAATACACTATTAATAAAAATTTAATAATATATTGTAAAAAAAAAATAAAAAAAATTGGGGTGGCAGGAGGGGGATGGATTCTCATTAATCCTGAAGGAATCATTAAATTCATATATTCTTGGGGGCTTGGATGGAAGACCAATAATCATGCATAAGTGTATGGCTTGTTCCTGGGCCTCACACAGGCTTAAAGAAGGGCTTAAAAACAATACAGGTTTTAGGAGATTAAATGATAATTATTAGGTATATGATCTATGCTTCATCAGCTAAAAACACTACCCTGAACCAAATTATCAAGAGATCCTAGGGGTTTCTCCCCTCCTTCGAATTGGTGTCTTTCTTCCATATTCTCAGAGGAAATAACCAAGAAGCTGACAAACAGGCTAATCATGCATGCCAGTTGAGAGAGGAAAGATGCATAGTGAATGAGGTCGAGAGCACGACTAACATCCCATAAGTTTGTTGATGGGATACAAATTTTGGATTGTGAGAGTTGCTTGAAGCCTTGCAAGGAAGTTAATAAATTCGGGTACTAGAGGCATTGTTTTCATATTGTATAAGGTGGTTATTTGGCCCCTCCACCCTCCCCTTAGCCCTCCCCTTTTCCTTTCCATCCCCTCCCCTTCCCTTCACTTCCCCTCCTCCATATTTATCCCCCCCACCCCTTCCCTCCTCCTTTCTTCTTTCATTTTCCCCGTCGCCCCCCTCTCCCATCCGAACCTCCCCGCCATGTTCTCCACCCTTGCCCATCTCATCCCCTTATCCCTTGGGCCCTATTGCATCATTACATGCGAGTCCTGGCCTATCATGGAGCCTCGTGGAAGGATCTTCCTATACCTTCATTTGTGATCTATCGAAGTTTGTCACCCTAGTACTACACATGTTTATGAAAGAGACCTCTGCATGATTTTTCAATTCCCTTACCCTAGTTCAAGGTTTAAAGGATGGCACACATCCTCGGGAGATTGCAGGAGTATGGGGATTTCGGAGCAAAATTAAATTTTGGTGCACAAAGCAGCCTTGTTCGCCCATGGGAGGATAATTTTGTTGCGAAGAATGGACCAAGAGCAATGTGGGGAATTAATGGAGGATGACAGAGAAATAATGGAGACTCATTGGGATCTCAACTGCATCAGCTTCTTTGCTCAGTACAACATCATCGCACAGTCTGACAGCTGTTATAAATGGAATAATGGTATGTTCAATTTTTATGGTTTAAGGTTATATTTTGCTAAGGTGGCCTCTACGAAGGCCTGGCGATTGAAGCTGAGGTCATTGTTTGCCTGTTATTGGGCATGGGTTGATGGGCTGAAACTCAAGGAGTTGGATGGTCCTGAGTTTTCGAGCGGGAAGCTTCAGTGGGGCGCGGTCTGAGTGAAATTGAGGGTCTAAATCATGTTACTGGGTTGGGAGTCTTTATTTTGCTGAATTGGGGGGAGGTTCAGGTCCAGAACCTTATAGAAGATTTGTTAGTCGACCAATGGAGGGGAGTATATTTCAACACGACTATTGGTGAGAAGGATTATAATCTTTAGGTCTATGAGGGTGTCTTGGATCAAATCCTTGGGGCCTAGTTGGAGGCCAACGAGGTGGAAAGGGTCAAGCGCACCCTAGAGTTAATTGGGAGTGACAAAAAGTCCTGGAACATTTTGAGTAGTCGAAAAATGGATTCAAGTGTGTAGAGTGCAGAGGACGATTCTTGATCGGGCTCTTGGGGAAGTCGTCGGCTAAGGTCAGGGGGGACGCGGGTGGTAATTTCTCTAGCAGGTAGGAGAAATCAACTATCCTGCATCAATTGTGTGAAGGACCACTTAGAGTTAAGAGAAGGCTTAACTGAACTGCAATGCGGCATACATCAGCAACTATAAGAGAACTTGTCGATGCAGGAGAGAGAGCTAGAGAAAAGGGAGCATATACGTCATCTGGAAGATGAAGTTGGTGCACTAAGCCATCAAATTGAGCAGTGGAAGCTCAAAGTGGATAAGAGCAACAAGGAACACGAGGAGGACTGTACCGAGTAGGACTAGAGAAAAGGCTCCAAAAAATTATCCACTAGTTTGGACTTTAATAGTCCAAAACTAATGGATGTTTAGTTTTCATATGTTTTTTCCTCACGATTTCTAGATGACACAATGTAAATGTAAATATTTGTTGCTTCAGTTTTGTCGAATTTATAGTTGTAGAAGCTCTGGAATGGGGAATTTTTGTGAGCATATCAGAGACTGCTTAAACAGAAGGTTTGCAGACCAAATGAAATATTATCAGCTCTTTGAAGGCTTGAAAAAAACTATGTAAAATCTTGGTTTTGTTTGCGAACAGGCGCGATATATTTATATAAAAAATCTACTCATTCTGGTAAAAAAAATAATAGTATATATATAATTCTTATTTCTAATATTTCTTCATAATTAAATTAATTAATAAAAATAAGGTATAATTCCACATTAAATTAATTTTAGTTTTAGCATTTTTTAGAAATTACATTTTTTATTCTTTATTCTTTATTTTTATTTATTTATTGACTGATTACTTCAAATCAAATTTTAATAATTCACCTCTCTTAAAAAAACCCCTTATTGATTTTTCAAAATTTTATATTTGACTTCATTTTTAATTATTTTATTCCCTAATAATTTATTTGAATTCAATAATTTATTAATTTTTTCATGACTGCAAGGGAGGGGTTTCGATGTTAGGACCAGGGTTTGTTGGTTTAGGTTAACAGTTCAAGATCTGGGCTGAGGGTCTCCATGGGGAGCAAGCCTGGGTCTCTATGTGCACATGGGGTCTCCTTGCAGTTGTAGTGAGGTGTGGTAAACCAACTGCCTTTGCGACTGGCGGTTAGCTTTTGTTTCATTGTTTTTTGCTTCGGTTATGGTTTATTGTTAACGGTTGGTGCAAACATCATGATGTTTTCTCGGGGTATCCGTGGTTCATGTGGCGGGCTTGGCGGAGTAACGAAGGGGCTGCAGGGTTTCAAAGCAGGGTTAGGGGTTTTGAACCGGTTTTCTTAGAACCTCCCAAGACTCAACGTTGTTTCTTTGCAGTGGTAATGTGTGTTAATGAATGGAGGAAGAATAAATTGACTATTCCTCAGACAATTTAACTCCTTCGGACATCTGGGTGGAAGCCCGACCCATGTCGAGAGCTGGGCAAGAACCGGAGTCACTGCCATTACCAAAAGGGCATGTGAAGACTATAGAGTCACTGATGGATGACATGGAAGAGTCTCTGCAAATTTTGGGCCTTTCTCAACCGAGTGAGGCGATGTTTGAAGAGTTTTTTCACTTGGGAGAGGGCACGAGTTCGCCTTTTCTTTCTATCTCGTCACCGTCAGACCTTCAGAATTGGACAACCCAAAACCAACGCGCCGAGGAATTTTTCCATAGCGTGGGGGTTTCATTGGATGGGTCATGTGTTTTGGGGCACAACATAAATAAAGTTGCAAACATTCCTCTCAGCGGTCAGGAGATTTTCACAGAGGGTTTTCCAAGCTTAACCTCTTCGGGGAATCCTCAACCTTCTGGATTCTTTGACAGCATTAAGAGAATGGAATCCGAGGGGGAAGAGAATCGTGCCTCGGACTCGGATGAAAACCCATAGGGGGCTGAACCGCAAAAATGTGCAGCCTAGGCTTCAAGTGCTAAGGCTGGAAAAAAAATAAAAATTGTTGAAATCTAGAGAGAGGGGTCATTTTTTGGTCTTTGGGGAAGGTATAGGTATGGACAAAGCGGCTTTGACAGAAAGCATAGGATCCGTGGTAGGAATTACTCCCCGGGTCATTTGAAAAAATGGACTGTGGAGGTGTGGGGTAATGTGATGGAGCAACTTCTTACGGTCTAACGATGTTCAGGGGTTGGTTTGCCCTTATTTTTCCAGATCTTGAATAGTTGAATTGGGTCTTGACACGTTATTGGAACTTAGAAATGATTCTCATATTTCTAAAGCATTGGTCGCCTCTCTTTGATCCAGAGAAGGAAAATTTGGGGGTTGGGCCAATCTGGGTTCGTCTCTCGGGGCTTCCGCTTCAGTTCTAGGTAGAAGACATTTTCAGATGCATAGGGAATTATTTGGGGATTTATCTGGACCATGACAGAACTTATCAGGACTCTGGTTGCCTGGCAATTGCGAGAATTATTGTCCATTTGGATACTCGTGAAGGTTTGGTGGAGAGCTACCGTTTTCAAATGGGGGACATTATCAGATGGCAGGAGTTGGATTACGAGGGTATTCCTTTCATATGTTGGCACTGCCATGAGGTTGGCCATATATACAAAGCTTTCCCCTTGATAACCGGGTGGAGGACGAGCCCTCCGAAATATTATGCCTCGACGTGTACCCAAACTGAGAAGAGGGTGGATTTTTCTCAAGTTGTTCTACAGGCAGAGACGGTGCAGGATTTGGGGGTGGATGGAGAGGCACGGCCCAGGATCGACACCTAGACCTCTTCTGCTTCGATCACGAGAGCGCGGTCCAGAGATTCGGCAATGTTTTTGGGTACTTCTTCTCCTCCTCATACTCTGTTTACAAACGATTGTCTGTTATCTGTTTCTTCATCATCTATTTGTATGGCGGGTCTAGTTTCTGAGGTTGGAAAGCTGAGCCCCGTTATCTGTCTTGTGGCTTTTCCCCTTTGCCCTTCCTTTGTACCTCATATGTCTGTGAACAAGATGTTCACTCTCTGGATTCCAAGGGAAACATAGCCTCTAGCACCCCTCACTGGTATAACCTGCATCCATTACCTCCCTCAGTATCCTCTTTCAGCCTGAATGAGCACCCTCACCTATCCTTACCTCGAAAGGCCACCCGAGGCATACAACCTCGCCTGTCTAAAGCTATCAAGAGGGCTAGCATTGAATTGGCTTCCGGTATATAGAATCTCATAGATCAGGTCCTTAGAGCAAAGGGGAACCCTGCAAAGGTTGCTCCATGAAGTGCCTATCCTTTAATTGCAGGGGTCTGGCCAGCCCGGATAAAAAATTGGCACTTCAAATATTGGGTTTGTTGGAAAGATTGGATGTCCTCCTACTGCAAGAAACCCTAGGCGATGCATACCTTATCAACAAAGTCCTAAAAAAGTTCTTTCCGGATTGGGTTTTCTTTTTTCTAGATGTTAGAGGGAGATTAGGTGGATGTGCATTGGGTTTCAACATGAGAACAATAAAGGTAGAAAACGCTTGGGGTGGGGAAGGTTTTTTGGGGGCAGATATCTCGTCCTCTACTCTTAATATCCCTCCGAGAGTCATAAACATCTATGGGCCCTGCCAGAATAGGGAGATTTATTGGGAGAACATGCTCCAGGCAGATTTTATGCAAGCTGAGAATCTGATTATTGGTGGTGACCTCAATTTCTCTCTTGGGCTAGCGGAATCTTGGGGGCATAGAGCCCAGATGGACAGTTTAACAGGCTTCTTTGAGGGTTTACTGGATGACCATAACCTGATAAACATTGACATGGCTCAAATCTTACTGACATGGAGGAATCACAGAACGGGGGTGGATGCCTTAGCTAGAAGGTTGGATCATTTCCTAATCAAGGCTCCCCTATTGAACCATCTAGACTACATTCGACAATGGGTGGTTTCAGGGGCTACTCTGATCATTCACCGATTTTCCTTGAAATTGAGGATTATAATTACAAACCTAGCTTGTCTTTCAAATTTAATGCATCTTGGCTAGATGAAGCAGATTTCCTTAACATCATCAAAGAAAATTGGATTCACTGCAATCTGGTTTTGGTCCCTCGCCAGCGGTGGTCATAGCAAACAACCTAGCCTGCATAAAAGAGCAAACAATCAGATGGGCTAAGTCCAAGCAGAAAAGGGATGAAGAGGATTTAAAAAGAATTGAAGGGGATCTAAAACAACTTGAGTCTTCAGGGCTGACCAGTTATGCATCCCTAGAAGCAAAAGACCAATTAATTAAATTGGAGAAAGAGAAGATCAAGTTGTTGCGTAAGAAGGAGGAAACATGGTGGCTAAAAAGCAAAGCATTATGGTTAAAGGCGGGTGATGAGAACACAAAAAAAATTCAGCAGTTTGCCAGAGGCAGGAAAGCTACTAATTCGATCTAGGATTTGAAGGATCATACGAGCAGGGAGGCCAACTCTTTCTTTCAGCTTGCTGACATGGGAGTTTGGCATTTCTCTAACATCTACAAGGATCTGAGGGGGACCTCCATCACTGAAATTATCCGGGTAGCGGTGGTCAAGCCTCGGTTTGTTGAAGAGGAAGACGAGGATGCTTTAACTCAGCCGGTTTTGATGGGGGAATTTGAAGTGGCTTTGAAATGCATCAACAAAGATAAGAGCCAAGGGCCGGATGGTTGGTCCATGGAATTCTACATTTTCTTTTTTGACCTCATTAGGCAGGACCTTTTGTTGGCCATAAAGGAGTGTCAGATATCAGGTAGGATGTCGGAAGGTTTCAACTCGACTTTCTTGGACCTCATCCCGAAGGTGGAAAAATGCCTTACTTTTGATGATTTTAGGCACATTTCCCTCTACAATTGTGTCTACAATGTCATCTCTAAAATCATAGCCCTTCGTATTAAACCCTTTCTCTCCAGGATGATATTTAAGGAATAGTTTTCCTTTCTCAGTCACTCCCAGATCCATGAAGCGATAGGTACTTCTCAAGAAGAAATTCACTCAATCAAATCCCTTTCCAAAAAGGTTGTTATCCTCAATATTGACTTGTTCAAAGCCTTTGATCATGTGAATTAATCCTACATTCAGCTCATTCTTACTCATATTGGTTTCCCTCATCCCTTTATCAATTGGATTATGTGTTGCGTCTCCTCAGTCTCTTTTAGTGTCCTCATTAATGGGGCGGCCTCGGGGTTCTTCCATGCTGAAAGAGGGCTAAGGCAGAGTTGCCCACTTCCCCCTTTGTTGTTTCTTCTAATAATGGAAGGTTTAAGTAGGTTGTTAAAAAATGCTCGCTCAGCTGGAGACCTGGGAGGGGTATCGGTCACTGACAGGATTGTCCTCTCACATCTTTTGTTTGTTGATGATGTACTTATTTTCTTAAATGGCTCATTCTGTGACTCCTCTTGTTTCAAGTCCATCCTATCTTTGTTTTGTAAAGCGACAGGTATGGAGTCGAATTATGACAAATCAACTATCATTTTCAATTCATGCTTGCAAAATGAACAAATATTTTCTACCCAACATTTTTCTTTCGTCAAGTAGGAGTTGGATTCTGGACTCAAGTACTTAGGTTTCATTTTGAAGCTGAATGGATACCACATTGCTGACTGGTCATGGCTGTTAGCAAAAATTGTAATTCGTATCAACATCTGGCAGCAAAGATGGCTATCTCGAGCAAGTAGGCTCACTCTGATTAAATATGTGCTGGAGGCTATCCCAGTATATTGGATGTCCTTTATTGGATTCCAAAAAAGGAATTCTCCGTAAGATTCAGTAGATTTGTTGTAGATTTCTTTGGCGAGTTCAAAATTTGGGGTGCACCTTTGCTTGGGTCGGCTGGGACAAAATCGTAAAACCTAAAAAGTGGGGTGGGTGGGGACTAAAGGAACCTCGGGACTTTGCAAAATCTCTAGGGGCAAAGATGGGGTGGAAAATTATAACCTCTGACAACCTTTAGAAGGAGGTGGTCTACAACAAGTACATCTACCCCCTATCTACTTCCGAATGGATAAGAAGCCCCTGTCAAAACACTATGGGTGCCTCGATAATTTGGAAACCCATTGCTCATTCATTCAACATTATCAAGGATGGTTTGGCCTGGAAAATTGGTGATGGTTGTCAGGTTAGAATCGGCTCGTATGCTTGGGTTGGTAGTGGGAACACACACATCCTTCCATGAGAAATGTGACAGGTCTTGTTGCAGGCAGGTTTCACTCGGTTAGCACACATTGTGACGGTGGGGCAGCCTACTTGGTTGAGGCTATAATGGTTGTATTTCGAGTACCTGAGAATAGAGGAAAGATGGGGCAGAGTTTGGTTTAAGTTTGTGGGTGCATTGGAGGAATCCAACATCTAAATCTCTGATAAGGCCGATGAACTCATTTGGGCCAAGGCCCCAAATGGTAGGTACACCCCTAAAGATGGATTTGCTACGATCATGGAGGCTCGAGTCCTGGGCGAGGGTAGCTAGTGGTGGCATCATTTATGGAAATTGAAGGCCCCCCAAAAGTCTCATTTATTCATGTGGTGCGTCCTCCCTAATAAAGTTCTTATTGAAGCAAATTTAAGCAAACGTTTGATGCATGACCCCTCACATTGTTGCATGTGTAAAGATGATACTCAGGATACGGAACACCTCTTTATCCCATTGTCCTGTCGCGGCTGAGATATGGACCCTCATTACAGTAGTGCTCTTGATTGATGTTCAATGGGATGGACAAAATGTTAATGATGCCTGGCAACGATGGTGGTTGGCTTATGCCTCTAAAAAAGTCAGAAATTTTCCCCTCATTGTTTGCTAGGGTATTTGGTTGTTTCAGAACCACCTGATTTTTTTGGATTCGCCAATTCATTGGGTTGTCTGATGCAATCACATGCTGGATATTTACAATATGATTCCTGAGGATCGGGTTCAGCAAAATATCAGACTCTTCAGCCCTGAACTCATAAACAAAATCTTGCCTTGCGCTTATTTCGATGGCTCGGCAAAAGTAGATGGTTGTGGTGGGGGAGAAGTCCTTCATTTGATGGATTAGGGAGAGACACAAACAACTATGCAGAATTAAACAGCCTTAGACACCTCCTCCTTTTTGCCAAGGAACAAAATTGCCACAGGATCTTCGAGGACTCTCAACTTATCATTAATTGGATTAATGGGGTCTATCTTTGTCACTTGCACACACTCAAGGATTTGTTGGAGGATGCTTTATCTTTAAAATCTCAATTTGAGTTTTTTGTCTACTCTCATATATACAGGGAAAGGAATGAAGTCGTTGATCTTCTTTCCAAAGAGGCCGCATAGTTGATTAGAGAAAATTGGTTGATCCATGAGTACAGGGCAGGGGCTTTCTTCCAGATCTACCACCGACCGTTCATTAAAGGGGAGGAAAACCTCTCGGAATGATCTTCTAGAGCATTTATTTTTTGTATTTTACAGTTACTAGTTTTTTGAGTTGGATCATTTTTTTCTTAGACTTATGGTTTCTGCAACCATTGTTAATTTGTCTGATCAGGCTGTTTATGTAAATTTTGTTTATGATCTTGGATTTTTACTGCTCAATAATGAAAGCATCTCAACATGCTGGTTTGCAACATGTAATTTTCTTAAACTTATTTAATGAAAATTACGCTTTTTTCCTAGGAAAAAAAATCTTCATGAACTAATTTCAATTAGTTCTTAATGTTTTGACTCTATTTGAATTCAATATTTTATTTTCTACTCTAAATCTCTCATTATTTAATAATTAAGCTTGGGTCTCATTATTCTTAGAGTCTCTTCCAACTTAGTAATTTGATTTTAATTCCAAATAATTTTACTTTATTTTTATACATTTTAGTATTTAATAATTTATTTTAATACAATTCAAGTCTAAAACTATTTATTATAATTTATTCTTCCTTAACGGCTACTTTTACTCCAATCTAAATCTAACCTTCTCTAATCATAATCTTCACTCATCTATTTAACTTAGTCTTGCACTCTTCACTCTTCACATCATTTGTCAAGCTTCATGTCCCTGAATATGGGTGAAGTGTTCACTTGAAACATTGGGCATATCAACAACAACACATAGTTTACCAGAAGCTATCAACATCAAGTTATGGATAGTGAAAATATCCACACCAAAAATGTCTAGAAATCCATGAGTGTGTTAGGGAGTTCCAAGGTGTGCTAACATGTGCCAAATAGTTCCAAGGCATGCCAAGACATGTCAAGTGCTAAGGAATGCCAAGATGTCCAGGGTGCCAGGGTGTTTCAATAAGTGTTAAGGAGTGTCAAGGCAACAAAAGGCGGAACTAAGATAAAATTCAAGGAAATGAACACATAAGAGGGTTAATAAGTTAAGACTTTAACTTTTTCAAAAGGGGCATGCTAGGCACACTAACAATAGGTTCCAATACATGCCAAGTGCCAATGTGTGCCAAGTGCTAATGTATGTCAATGCATGCAAAGGTGTTCAATGACATGCTGGGGACTACAGGTCATGCTAAGACATGCTAGGGGAGTGATATGTTGTGCTAGGGCATGCCAACATGTGCTTGGGCATCCTATTCATGGCAAGATGTTCTAGGTACAAAGATGTTCCAAGACATGCAAGGTGCCAAGGAATGTTAGTGTGTGCCAAAGTGTGTCAAGGTTTGCCAGGAGTGTTGAGGAGTGCTAGCTCTCTCTCATTAATAGAATTTACCGAGCTTGATAATATATTAAATAATATGGTTGTTACACACACTAGTGTCACTTCATCTAAAGAGAATTTGCTAGACAATAAACTTGACAGAGATGTGATCCAAGTGGATATTGGCAGCCACCCACCTATTCCACTTAGAAATCCAGTTGGTTTCATTTGTTTCCTTGTTTATTTCAACATTTACTATTTTTATCAGTTTTTTGGGTCCTGAACTTTCGAAGCAATTTTGACCCACCTAAACGGATTTTTTTTGAGGTCCACTGCAGGCTCGTAGCCATAAGTAGGGGCCTATGGAAAATCCTATATTACTAAAAGAGACCTTTCCAACAAGGTATCGTACGCGCCAAACAGAGATAATATGACCAAGTTATGACCCCGGGAAGTTGGTTGCCGAACTAACACCAGGAGGGGCCACAAACTCTTGGTGTTACATCTCCTGGGGTTAGGTTTTTTATTGTTTAGGGTTTTCTCATGTTTTTCAATAATAAATAGGCCCTTGAGCCTCATTGTAACATAGTCCAAAGGCATGTATCTGCCACATCTCTTCTCAAAGATAAGCTACCATCACCTAAACTAGTCTTGTTTCCATTTTGTTTGTAAGCATATTTCAGTATTTTATATTAATGAAATGAAGTGTTATTTCTGCTACATCTCTGTATTTATGGTTATATCTGTAATTTGTTGCGTTCCTATTTAAGTTTGGATTAGTGGTATCAGAGTGGTCTGCTCTTTCTCTATTTTTCTTTGCATGTCCCCAACGAGGTTGGGATATAAGGAGTTAGGGCTCGAACTGGTCAAACGTTTGCAAGACTAGCCTCGCAAATCCCGACAGCCTCCCATGGCAGAAGAGAAGAAAGACGAGGGGGCAGGAGATCCTTTCAAAATCTTGCTCAAAAAATCCCTCGAGTGAAAAAGGAACGTGATGATGGACAACTTTGCCTAGATCCTTCAACGGCTACCCAAAGGCGACACATCTACTTCCAGCAGCTACTCTAGAAGTGCCACACCCTTTAAGGTACAAGTTAACTTTGACATCCCCATATTTGAAGGTCAAATAGATGCAGACGCCATAGATAAATGGTTAAATTTGTTAGAAGGATATTTTTATGTTCATGATTTTTCCAGCTGGGAAAATATTACTTTTTCA